>CM061749.1:165963133-167323133 GCA_030979885.1 Lolium multiflorum
TAAGAATACTTCTAAATATGATTCTAATCATGCTACTGATTTTTTTTGAAGAATCCTTGTTTGCTTGCTAGCAAATCTGATATTGCTGAACTTGATGTGCACAATACTCATTGTTATGCAATTATTTGCAAATAAGTTATGTTTCATTTGAGGATATGCCTCCTTCTTTGCCACCTTCGGTTGCTAACCTTTTGCAGGAATACATGGACGTGTTCCCACAAGATGTTCTACCTGGATTACCACCTATTTGTGGGATAGAACACTAAATTGACTTGATTCCAGGAGCTTCGCTGCCCAAGCATGCGCCATATCGCACCAATCCTGAAGAGACCAAAGAGATTCAACGATAAATTCAGGTTCTCCAAGATAAAGGTTACATTCGTGAGTCTCTTAGCCCATGTGGTGTTCCTATTATTTTTGTACCTAAGAAAGATGGTTCTTCACGCATGTGTACTGATTGTAGAGCTATTAATAATATTACCATTCGATACCATCACCCTATACCTCGTTTGGATGATATGCTTGATGAGTTGAGTGGTTCTATTATGTTCTCTAAAGTTGCTTTGCGTAGTGGTTACGACCAAATTCATATGCAATTAGGAGATGAATGGAAAACAACGTTTAAAACTAAGTTCGGTTTATATGAGTGGTTAGTAATGCCTTTTGGTTTAACTAATGCTCCTAGTACTTTCGTGAGACTGATGAACGAAGTTTTACGTTCTTTTATTGGACGATTTGTCGTAGTATATTTTGATGATATTCTTATATATAGAAAATCTTTGGAGGATCATTTGGATCATTTACATGCTGTTTTCAATGCTTTACGTGATGCACGTTTGTATGGTAATATTGAGAAGTGCACCTTTTGCACCAATCGAGTTGCATTTCTTGGCTATGTTGTTACAGCGCAGGGGATTGAAGCTGATCCAGCCAAGATTGAGGCAATTGAGAATTGGCCGTAGCCCAAGACGGTCACACAAGTGAGGAGTTTTCTTGGCCTCACTGGTTTTTATAGGTGCTTTGTGAAGTATTTTGGATCCATTGCTACGCCACTGAATGAGCTTACAAAGAAGGATGTGCTTGTTTGGGGAGATGCACAACAAGAAGCCTTCATGGTACTGAAAGATAAGTTAACACATGCTCCGTCACTTCAACTTCCTGATTTCAATAAGACTTTTGAGTTTGAATGTGATGCTAGTGAAATTGGTTTGGGAGGTGTGTTATTACAAGAGGGCAAACATGTGGCATATTTTAGTGAGAAATTGAGTGGGCCTAGTCTGAATTATTCTACTTATGATAAAGAATTATATGCGCTGGTTCGAACATTAGAAACTTGGCAACATTATTTATGGCCTAAAGAATTTGTTATACATTCTGATCATGAATCTTTGAAGAATATTCGTAGTCAAGCTAAGTTGAATCGCCGCCATGCAAAGTGGGTTGAATTTATTGAATCTTTTCCTTATGTTATCAAACACAAAAAGGGTAAAGATAATGTTATCGCTGATGTTTTGTCGCGCCGTTATACTATGCTATGTCAACTTGACTTCAAGATTTTTGGATTAGAAACTATAAAGGAACAATACTTGCAGGATGCTGATTTTAAAGATGTGTTGCTGAATTATAGATATGGTAGAACATGGAACAAATTCGTCATCAATGATGGATTTGTGTTCCGTGCTAACAAGTTATGCATCCAAGATAGTTCTGTTCGTCTTTTGTTGTTGCAGGAGGCGCATGAAGGAGGATTGATGGGTCACTTTGGTGTGAAGAAGATGGAGGATGTACTTGTTGCGCACTTCTTTTGGCCACTCATGCGTCGAGATGTTGAGAGATTCGTGGTACGCTGCACTACATGTTAAAAAGCTAAGTCTCGACTTAATCCACATGGTTTGTATATGCCTCTTCCTGTTCCTAGTGTACCTTGGGAGGATATTTCTATGGATTTTATTTTGGGATTGCCTCGTATACAGAAGGGGAGGGATATCAGTTTTGTTGCTGTGGATCAGTTTTCTAAGATGACACACTTTATTCCTTGTCACAAAACTAATGATGCTACGCATGTTGCTAATTTGTTCTTTCGTGAAATTATTCGTTTACATGGTGTGCCAAATACTATTGTTTCTGATCGTGATACTAAATTTCTTAGCCACTTTTGGAGATGTTTATGGGCTAAGTTGGGACTAAATTGTTGTTTAGTACTACATGTCATCCCCAAACTGATGGACAAACTGAAGTAGTAAATAGAACTTTATCTACAATGTCGCGGGCTGTTTTGAAGAAGAACTTAAAATTGTGGGAACAATGTTTACCTCATAATTAATGAATTTGCTTACAATCGTTCGCTGCATTCTACCACTAAGATGTGCCCTTTTGAGATTGTGTATGGTTTTATTCCTCGTGCACCTATTGATTTATTGCCATTACCATCTTCGGTGCAAAATAATTTGGATGCTACAGAACGTGCTGAAATGATATTACAGTTGCATGAGACTACTAAAGACAACATAGAACACATGAATGCTTAGTATAAAATTGCTGGGGATAGAGAAAGAAAGCATGTTGTGTTTGATGTTGGTGATCCTATTTGGTTGCATTTGCATAAAGATCGTTTTCCTGAATTGCCAAATCTAAGTTAATGCCACGCGCTGCTGGTCCTTTTAAGGTGTTAGAGAGAATAAATGATAATGCATATAAACTTGAGCTTCCTGCATATTTTGGTTTAGTCCTACATTTAACATGCAGATTTGAAGCCTTACTTTGGTGAAGAAGATGAGATCACGTCGAGAACGACTTCAATTTTAAGAATGGGAGCATGATGAGGACATCCCATCTCTTGATACAACCGATGTACCTACAACCACACATATATAAGGACCGATCACTCGAGCTCGTGCCAAACAACTTAACTATCAGGTACTTTCGTTTCTTGGAACTATTTCTCACATACATGAGAATATGATGCTGCCTAAATCAGATGTGTTTGTTACTATTAGAAATGATGGACCTAGCATGGACAAGAGGGACAAACTTTGGAGCATGATCGTACATGGAGATGGCAACAAACATGTGAGGATTGAAGAGGACGCTTCAAGTGAATATTTCAGAACTTACCCGATACCCCATTGGAGGGGTTGGGTAGCTTTCTTCACTAGGGAAGCACACCGCCTTAGGCTTCTTGCTAATCCCCAACTTCTTCAAGAGATTGATGTCCTGGGTGGAAATTTTGGACCTTTCCCATTCCGCGCTTCCCAGATCTACGGCAGCCATTGATGATTCAGGCGTGCTGTGCTTGATCAACCGACGCGGTGGCATCAACAATGGCGCAGGAACACAGCTTGGAGAAGATGAGCTTAAGGAGTTGTGGGGCGCAGGAGGAGATTTTGCAGAGGAGAGTAGGAGAACGGCGCGAGCGGAAGTGCTCGAGGAAGAAGAAGGGGATCTTATATAGAGGTGCGGCGAAGCGTCGGACCGTTGGATGGAAAAGGGGTGCGGCAGATGATAACCACGTAGACACAAGGGTAAAAAAGTATTTTTACACTGGAGAAGTTACGGAACATGCGTCAGGAAAAGCGGAGGAAGTGTCCCCCACCTGCACGACGTGTCAAGATAATGGATATTTTGGGCCCGCAAGGCAGCGGTAGAAAACTTCTCGCAATTTTCGGATTCGCAATCGTGGCTAACATCAGCAATGACGTCATGGTGGCGAGAAAACAACTCGACTAAGAAGCCGGGCGACAACATCGACAACGCAAGATTATTTCGAGAGCCTTTGATCAAATACAAGTTTTTGCCCAAATGCTCGGGGGCTACTTTGAAAAAATGAAAAGATCAAGAAAGACAAAATAGAAATGGCATGAGCCTATGATCAAATAAAAATATTTGTTCATAGCCTCGGGGCTACTCCCATCGGGAGCGCTGTTCGCACCCGAGAAATTATAAAACTTCGGGAGAGAAAGAAAATATAGCGGCATAAGGCGTGGAGCCTACAACCAAGCACAAGTCCTTGGCTGTAGCCTCGGGGGCTACTCCCATCGGGAACGCTGGTCGCGTGCCCGATGAATTTTTTTTTAGAAAAAAGAAAGAAGAAAAAGAGAAGAAGAAGTACAAAAGAGTATATTTCGAGTTAAAATAACTCTACATATACTCCCATCGGGAGAGCAATATAAGTCATCCGTTGACTCAATAAAATATGCTATTCCAACAGCCGAATAAGCACTCGACAATATATCCTCAGAGCGTCGAAGTTGCGAATAAATCTCTGAATGCCGCAAAATTTGCGAAGGTAAGACCCCGGATCCGTTCTGTGCGGCGTGGCACCGTCCCTGACGTCGGTTAGCTACTTTTTTCCGTATCAACAGATATGAAGAAAAATCCTAACGGACGCGTTAGGTACCCGATAAATATGACTGGGACTCGACAGAATGGTAAGACCTTAAGCGGCACTGTCGAAGTTTACACGTATCCCAAATCATGTCCATGGACGTGATTTTGAAGTAGGTTTTGCGGATTGCCACTAGAGCAGTTAACTAGTACCTGATCCTTCAGATGAACTAGCCCCAACTACCATTATCCCTGTACAATATAAAGATTTATAAGTAAAGATATCTGCGAAGATTCAGAATTGTCGAATAAATATAAAGGTGGAGATTTTCCCTGACTCTGCGATTCAAGTAAAATCTCGGGGGCTACTCATAATGGGCATGCCGAAGAAGGTACCCGGGGTTTGCTAAAGGCCCATGACCCGAAGAATAAGAAGATTTGGAAGCCCAAGATATTATTAAGGAAAGCTAGAGTTGTAATAGAAGTCATCTTTTGTAATCTTACGGGATGAGTTAGAAACCATCCCGGACTCTGTAAACTTGTGTATCACGAATCCCTCGGCTCCACCCCCTATATAAGGGGGAGTCGAGGGACGAAGAAAGGATCGAATCGTTGTCTCTCAAACCCTAGTTTTTACATCGTCGAGTACTTTTCGGCTGAAACCTTCGAGATCTACTTGCCCTCTACATCTAACAAAACCCTAGTCTACAATCTGTAGGCATTGACAAGTTAATCCCTTGTCACGCGCCGTTGCTGTCCGCGGCTCCGCCCCTCCCGCGGAGAGATCCCAGCGGCCGGACGCTTCCCCTTCCCCTGCCCAGGCAACCTCGTCGACGGACGGGTCGAGCTCGCCGACGGAAGGCTGGAGCAAGGCCGCGCCGGTGGAGGGCGCCGGAGCGGGGTAACAAGGCCGCAAGGACGGCCGTGCCGGTGAAGGACGAGCCGCCAGACGAGCCGCCGGACGAGCCGCCGGAGAACCGCCCAGGGAGGTGAGCTCGCCTCTTCTTTACCGGCACCTCTCCGTGATGTCTTCTGGCCAAGCACCTCCCCATGATCTGCAGAACAATAAGCATCACTGTTAGTCGTGTAGTTCACCATGATCTGCACTTTGCCCATTCTGGTATCTGCCGCTGGTGACGAAATCAGTTAATGGTCAGTCGTCACAATTTGTTCGAGTGCATTGCGAGTTAATTGCTTCAACGTGTTGAGACGCTACGACAGGTCCATATGAAAGGTTCACCCACCTCCATGACTTGCTTCTCGTAGGTCCTGAGCTGCGTGGCGTAGGTCATGTCCTTGTTGGCTCGTTAGTGGATTCAGCTTGTTAGCACAAGCAAAGGGAGCAAAGAGCAGATACCAGAATGGGCAGAGTGCACACAAATCGTCTTGCCGAAGCGGAGCCCGCCGTTGAGCGCTGGTGATAATACTTGTTGTTGCCGAAGTTGGATGCCTCCTCTCTGCAACTTGTTTCAGAATGTTAACAAAGCTAACAACTAAATCCTTGTACTCCGCATTTGGATCTTCCAAAACCAGGTCATAGAGTGGGCATAGAGTTGCACCCATCACCCCAGGATCATTATCACAGAGTTTCTGCAGAACAATAAGCAGCACTGTTGAGAATCCACTCGGAAACAATAATTATGCGTTTAAATTCGCTGACAGTTGGGTAGCCCGGGGATTCCTAGAATAGAAATGTAGTTTATTACACATGGTTTATTACCCATGGATGAAGCAGTTTTATACAAGAGAGGAACGAGAGAGGAACCACAAGAATACCTGTCAAACATGCCCAATGGATGGCATTTCTCCAACAGTTCGTTAACATCTCTTTCATGCAATGTCCCAGTAACAATAAGGACAACATTATCAATCATGTGTCCATACCTGTGGAAAACATTATCCCATTATGAACAAGCTCCCTGCACTAGAGTTTAATATGTTGGTGTGTGCAAAAGAAACAGAAGGTATGATAGCATCACTTACGTTATGTACTGTAGGAATGTAGATAGAGGTTCATTGGCCTAACACAACATGTGTTTGTATTCATCAACCAGCTTAAAAGTGCACTTCTCCACAATTGTTGTTGTGTGCAATGGAGAAGGCTCTGAAATTGATCAGAGTAGAGTAGAGTTTTATCAGAATAAGATCATATATTATAAGAGTAGAAGCAAGAATATAGACGTCTAGCTAGTTATGACCCCCCTCACCTGCTGATTAGATTCACCCAAAAATTGCTGCCTCAAGTGCTGATCTCCATAGCCTTTCCCTTGATGCTCCGACCTCTTCATCCGCTCAAACACACTGATGCAATCCTGAACATCACCATTTGGCCAAATTGAATTGGTGTAAGGTTAGCAAAATGAATTGCCAATATTATTTACAGGTCAATAAAATCAAGCATGGTCTCAAAGAAAAAAATACTGCCAGGCACCACTATAAATGTTCATCTTGTGTTCCCTAAAAGAAATGTTCAGTTCAGTTTTATTGTAAAGATACAACAGCATATAGGTCTACTAGTCCAAGTGAACTGGTAGCAAAGTACTGTTGGACATGCATTGAGGTCAAGCATAGAAGGTAGTAAGTGAAGAGTTTAGACAGGTAGCCAGTCCAATGCAATGGGCGGAAACGTAGCAGGCATACATGGTGGTAGCAAGCTAGGTGGAGCAAGGAGCACTCTGTGGCAAACTTTGAGACCCCTTTTTTCTTCTATTTTTTGAAACAGTAACAGATCAAGAATCTCTTCTTGCTAGTTAAAATTGCGCACCAAAATCACACAAACACTACCATGACTGAATATATCAACATAACAATACATAAGCAATCCATACTACTCCAGATCAAAAACTGTCTAGCTTGAGTAAGAAGCCGTTATTCTACATGCCTCAGAGGTTCAAATAGTCTTTCAGAAACTACATGAAGCTTACCATCTTGTCTGTCATTTAGTCCTCCTCCTAGCCCTTGAAGAAAAAGAATTGAGGGTTAGTTTAGCACACTCTGTTCTTATTCTTCTCCACTAACTGCTCCTCCTCAGACCTGAAGTGGAACAAGAATATTAGATGAGCTTACACAATAATAACCATCAGTAATGCTTATAATATGTATTGCTTATAATATGGAACATTGTAATGACATGGATTTATTTTCTGCAGCTGGTTCATAATAGGCGAAAATGGTCCTGCTCATTGATATCAACTCAACTCCTCCAGAAGAAGAGGATGATGTAGGGAGGGTTATGGATCTGAAATTCAGTCCACATACTCCACAAGAACAAGAACAAGCTGCTCAGCCAGGTCACATTCCAGACGAACAAGAACAAGAACAAGCTGCGGAGCTAGAACGGAATCCAGAACAAGAACAAGAACAAGCTGCGGAGCTAAACCAGAATCCAGAAGAAGAACGTAATTTGCAGCGGCGCCGTAAGGATGTGCCAGAGAGAAGCAAATTTTCCTCATATATTGCATTGAAAGCTTTAGGCAAAGATAGACCTGTTGTGAAGGCAGATAAAGAAAATGTGGCTCAACTCTTGGGAATAAGTCTTCGGTCAGTCGAGAAGACATGGAAGAAGGCAATGGATCAAGAGGCCAGGAATGAAGTGGTTGATTTCTCTAATAATCGGAAGATGTGTGGAAGAAAGAGGAGAGAGCTTAATCTGGATGAAAGGGTTCCTCAAGTTCCACTGAACCAAAGGGGTACACTAAGGGCGCTGGCAAGGTCCCTTGGTGTCCCTTTCTCAACACTACAAAGACGGTTGGCATGGGGCGATTTAAGGCGCCATACTAATAGTCTCAAGCCATATCTATCTTTGGAAAACAGACTCAAAAGACTTCTATATTGCATCTCAATGATAGATGAACCATCAATAACAGATGCAAAGCTTATCTTCAAAATGATGGGGAACATAATGCATATGGATGAAAAATGGTTTGATATGACAAAGCGTAATCGAACATATTACCTAACTCCAGAAGAACCGGATCCAGTTCGCACTATCCGTAACCATAACAACATCGGTAAGGTGATGTTCCTAACTCTATTTGCAAGACCAAGATTTGATGCACAAGGTAACATGACATTTGACGGAAAGGTCGGAATTTGGGCGTTCGTCATAGAGGATGTGGCCAAGTACAACTCAAAGTATCATACAAAAGGCGATTTGATGCAAAAGAATCCCAATGTTACTAGAGACGTGATGCGGGAATACCTCTGTGAGAAGGTAATTCCAGCAATTGTTGAAGTATGGCCCGGCGATGGAGACGTGGGAACCATATGGATACAACAGGACAATGCAAGGACACATGTTCCGCCTGATGATCCTATTTTTCAAGCCGCCGTAAAAGCTTCAGGATTGGATATTAGGTTGACTTTTCAACCTCCTAACTCCCCGGATGTGAATGTTCTAGATCTGTGCTTCTTCAGTTCAATCCAATCCTTGGCATTTGAGAGTGCACCTAATACTCTCAAAGAACTGATAGAATCAGCAGAACAAGCTTACGATGCATATGACGTGAATACACTTGCCAAAGTGTATGTCACCTTGCAGTCTGTCCTTGTGCAGATTATGAAAACCCAGGGTGGAAATACATACAAGCTAATTCACACGGGCAAGGACAAACAGATAAAGGAGGGAAACTTGCCTGACACACTAGAGGTTGATAGCGAACTATATGAAGAAACCTTAAAGTTGATAGAGGAATATGAGATGCAACTAAAGGAGGAAGAGATCAAGGCTACACAAGCAAAGAAAGCATCAAACATAAAAGGAAGATCCCAATTACTTGTGGATGATGACCTAGTTATCACAGGAAAAGAATATAGCACATGGTTGGAGGACTCATCAAGCATTGTCCGTCCAAAGCGGCGAGTCAAGATTGTATGTCCATGTCTTATTGCTTGTAATTTCTGTTTTAAGATAGTATGGGCAATATGAGTAACTCTACCTGTTGGTGTAGGTCTAAACTGACAGAATTTATGTTTACTATTTACAGAAAAAACTTGATCTCATCCGGGAAAGACAAGTAAGCGAATTTGAAGTTGCAATACAAGAAGAGAAGCCTGAGGAGGAGAAGCGGAAGGGAAAACAACCAATAATAGAAGAGAAGCCTGAGGAGAAGAAGGTGAGCAAAACAAGAAAACAACCGATAATAGAAGATACTAGAGCAAACAAGAGGCCAAGGAAGGCAGAAAACAAACACTAAAGAGGCCAAGGAAGGAAGAAAACAAACACTAAAGAGGCCAAGGAAAACAAACACTAAAGAGGCCAAGGAAGGCAGAAAACAAACACTAAAGAGTTTATCAAGCAAGCAAGCAATACAAGGAGAATCGATAAGAGTTATCATGTGTCCATAGTTTATCTGAATATGTACTGATAAATCAGACAGTGCCAGATGCAAACCCAACAGGTAGAGTTACTCATATTGTCCATACTATATCTGAATGTAAAAATAAATCGGCAGTGACATCAGCTTATCAGAAAAGGTTGGAAGCAATTGAGTCTTGAGGCTTGCTCAGTTTTGGTTATTTGACCTATACATTGAACTCAAGCGTGTAGCCTACAGCAACTGAACCATAAAGTTGGTGTATCCTCCCAGTAATAGCATGTGCAACGAATTTAAAAACAAGTCAATTTTCATGTTTACCAATGTTCTATTGACCACGCTAGTCCATCTTTGCCCACATGAGTCTGAAACGCTTTGAAGTGCGCATATAAGCAATGACACTTGAATCAATAAGAAGTAATCTGTGTATTCTGCTGCTTAGCATGTATCTTTGACAGAGTTATCATGTATCCATAGGGTGGTACTGTACCTTTAAGCTTTCTCTTAGTCGGAGGACTTCCAGAGGAACTTGCTGTTGACAGGAGACTTGTAGCCTTCAATCTGGTCAAGCTTTGCAAGAAGATGGCATCATACTCCGAGGCCAATCGTGCGGCATCCACAAGCTTCCCCTTCATCGCCTCCAAAGATGTCTCCAACTGCAGTAGCTGAGCTCAACTGCGAGTAGTCAAATTTCACAGTCAATGAAACTGATGACCATTGATTTGTTGGCTTAAGAGGAACAACTGCTTTCTAGTTAGTTAATCCACTGAGACCATATAAGTCTGTTACTCTGTTATGGCACATGACTAAATGTTGCTGTGAGCCTTGTTAATTTGTGTTGCGACAACTGCATGCTCATCACGATGCAGAAGTATGCATATGTACATAATATGTGTGTCAGATCATGCATACATGATACATAGTGTGAGAAGAGTAAACGAACTTGCGTTGCCGCTAGAGCAGAGGAGCCGACTGAAAGTTACCTTGACAGAGAATGTCCCCGGTGGGAATTTCATGGTGAGCAGCTCACGGAGGCGGCGAACTGCGCGCACACGGGTCGCCAGGATGTCCAGCAACGGCACTCAGAGGAACTTGTCCAGCAACGCGCGCCGCTTCCCGCAGCTGAGCTCCTCTAGCTGGCTGACCAGGCCGGCCTCCCTCGTGGTGGTGGCATCATAGGCATGGCGCGCGTGGAGGAGCTTGGACTTGGCCTGGATGTGCGGGAAGAGCTGGGTGCAGAAGGGCGCCTCCATCTAGGTGGCGACGGCGTCGAGGAAGCCCGTGTGGTCGACGGCGTGGCCGTGCTCGGAGGCTGCAGCGCGGAGGAGGAGGATGAGGAGAGGATGAGGCCGGCAAAATTCGGATTTTGGATCCAAAATTCGGAGCTTGGGGGAGCCTGGGCTAGGGTTTGTGGTGGGGAGGCCGACCAGAGCTTCCAATCGAGGGGGGAAATAGAGGAGGGAGGGGTGGCTTCGCGGCGGTGGTCGCGCGGCGTGCGGACAGCGCCGGGATCGGCCGGCGACGGAGGTTGGGGAGAACCTTCGGGCGGAACGGAGGTTGGGGAGAGGTTGGGGAATTCCCAGGTGAAATAGTGCGGGGGCATTTTCGGAAAATAACCGGTCCGCCCAGTTTTTCGGGTCGGAGGGAGTATCATATATGTGTTGTTTATGTTCTTGCATGCTCTCCGTTGCTAGTAGAGGCTCTGGCCAAGTTGATACTTGTAACTCCAAGAGGGAGTATTTATGCTCGATAGTGGGTTCATTCCTCCATTGAATCTGGGACAGTGACCGAAAGTTCTAAGGTTGTGGATGTGCTGTTTCCACTAGGGATAAAACATCAATGCTTTGTCTAAGGATATTTGTGTTGATTACATTACGCACTTAATGCAATTGTCTTGTTTGCAACTTAATACCGGAGGGTGCGGATGCTAACCCGAAGGTGGACTTTTTAGGCATAGATGCATGCTGGATAGCGGTCTATGTTATTTGTCGTAATGCCCTAATTAAATCTCATAGTAGTCATCATGATATGTATATGCATCTCTATTTGTCAATTGCCCAACTGTAATTTGTTCACCTAACATGCTATTTATCTTATTGGAGAGACACCACTAGTGAAATGTGGACCCCGGTCCATTCTTTTACATCTGAAATACAATCTACTGCAATCTCTGTCTGTTGTTCATCGCAAACAAACATCATTCTCCACACCATACGTTTAATCCTTTGTTTTCAGCAAGCCGGTGAGATTGACAACCTCACTGTTAAGTTGGGGCAAAGTATTTTGATTGTGTTGTGCAGGTTCCACGTTGGCGCCGGAATCCCTGGTGTTGCGCCGCACTACACTCCTTCACCAACAACCTTCACGTGGCCTTCATCTCCTACTGGTTCGATAACCTTGGTTTCTTACTGAGGGAAACTTGCTGTTGTAGGCATCACACCTTCCTCTTGGGGTTCCCAATGGACGTGTGCTTCACGCGCCATCAAGCATTTTACTGGCGCCGTTGCCGGGGACTTGAAGAGAAGTTACACCCCAGAGATCTCTAACTCCACGTCAACTACACGCCAGCAACATTTTTCTGGCGCCGTTGCCGGGGAGATCAAGACACGCTGCAAGGGAGTCTCTCACATCCAATCTCTTTACTTTGTTTATTGTCTTGCTTTACTTTATTTTATTTTCTGTCTTGTTTGCTTTCTTTATATCAAAAACACAAAAAAATCAGTTACTTGTTTTACTTTATTTAATTCTGTTGTTTAGTTTATCTTTATTACTGTTAAAATGAATACTCCTGAGAACACTAAGTTGTGTGATTTCACTAGCACCAATAATAATGATTTTACATGCACTCCTATTGCGCCACCTGCTTCTACAGCAGAATTTGTGAAATTAAACCTGCTTTACTAAATCTTGTTATGAGAGAGCAATTTTCTGGAGTTAGTACTGATGATGCTGCCCATCTTAATAATTTTGTTGAACTTTGTGAAATGCAAAAGTATAAGGATGTAGATGGAGACATTATAAAACTGAAATTGTTTCCTTTCTCCTTAAAAGGAAGAGCTAAAGATTGGTTGCTATCTTTGCCTAAGAATAGTATTGATTCATGGACTAAATGTAAAGATGCTTTCATTGGTAGATATTATCCTCCTGCTAAAATTATATCTTTGAGAAGTAGCATTATGAATTTTAAGCAATTGGATAATGAACATGTTTCCCAAGCATGGGAAAGAATGAAATCTTTGGTGAAGAATTGCCCTACCCATGGACTAACTACTTGGATGATCACCAAACCTTCTATGCAGGATTAAATTTTTCTTCGAGGAACCTATTGGATTCAGCTGCTGGAGGTACTTTTATGTCCATCACTTTGGGTGCTGCAACAAAGCTTCTTGATGATCTAATGATCAATTACTCCGAATGGCACACCGAAAGGACTGCTCAAGGTAAGAAGGTAAGTTGAAGAAACCTCCTCCTTGAGTGATAAGATTGATGTTATTATGTCTATGCTTGTTAATGGTAGATCTAATGTTGATCCTAATAATGTTCCTTTAGCTTCATTGGTTGCTCAAGAAGAGCATGTTGATGTGAATTTCATTAAAAGTAATAATTTCAACAACAATGCTTATAGGAATAATTTTGGTAACAACTATAGGCCATATCCTTCTAATAATGGTAATTGTTATGGTAATTCTTATGGTAATCCTTACAACAATAGTAGGAGTACACCCTCTGGTCTTGAAGCCATGCTTAAAGAATTTATTAGTACACAAACTGCTTTTAATAAATCTGTTGAGGAAAAATTGATGTTCTTGTTTCTAAGGTTGATAGTCTTGCTGCTGATGTTGATCTTTTAAAATTGAAAGTTATGCCTAATGAAGATAAAGATATTAAGTCATTTGCTACAGCAAACGCTATCCAAGTTCGAATTAATGACAATATTAGATTGATGGCTGAATTGCATGCTAGGTGGGAAAGAGAAGAAAAACTTGCTAAAGAGAATAATGTAGCTAAAGTTTGGACTATTACCACCACTAGTAATGTTGATGCTTCACATGTTGCTAAACCTCCTACTATCAATGGTAAAATAATTGGTGTTGGCAATGTTTCTACTCCCAGTACAAAGCATGCAAAATTGCCTGAAACTGCTGAAACTGTTTGTGATAGAAGTGCTGAAAATTTTCAGAATATTGTGGACAATGATCCCATTGCTTTAGATCATAATGGTTTAGATTTTGATAGTTGTCATATTTCTGAAGTTATTAAGTTCTTACAAAAAATTGCTAGAAGTCCTAATGCTAGTGCTATAAATTTAGCCTTTACAAAACATATTACAAATGCTCTCATTAAAGCTAGGGAAGAGAAATTAAAACTTGAAGCTTCTATTCCTAGGAAGTTGGAAGATGGTTGGGAGCCCATCATTAAGATGAAGGTCAATGATTTTGATTGTAATGCTTTATGTGATCTTGGTGCAAGTATTTCTGTTATGCCTAAGAAACTTTATGATATGCTTGACTTGCCACCATTGAAAAATTGTTATTTGGATGTTAATCTTGCTGATAATTCTATAAATAAACCTTTGGGGAGGATTGATAATGTTCACATTATGGTTAACAATAACCTTGTCCCCGTTGATTTTGTTGTCTTGGATATTGAATGCAATGCACCTTGTCCTATTGTTTTGGGAAGACCCTTTCTTCGAACTGTTGGTGCTATTATTGATATGAAAGAAGGAAATATTAAGTATCAATTCCTCTCAAGAAAGGTATGGAACACTTCCCTAGAAAGAGAATGAAGTTGCCTTTTGATTCTATTATTAGAACAAATTATGATGTTGATGCTTCTTCTCTTGATAATACTTGATTTGCACTTTCTGCGCCTAGCTGAAAGACGTTAAAGAAAAGCACTTCTTGGGAGATAACCCATGTTGTTTTTATTTTACTACTGTTTTGCTGTGTCTTGGAAGTTGTTACTACGGTAGCAACCTCTCCTTATCATGTATTGTTGTGCCAAGTAAAGTCTCTAATAGAAGGTTGATACTAGATTTGGATTTCTGCGCAGAAACAGATTTCTTATCTGTCACGAATTCCTGTAGAAGAATAAAAAAACTGCGAAAATTCATGCGTGATCCTCAGATATGTACGCAACTTTCGTTAGTTTTGAGCTTTTTCATCTGAGCCTGTTAAGTGCCTCTAAAAAATTCGTCTTTACGGACTGTTCTGTTTTGACAGATTCTGCATTTTATTTCGCATTGCCTCTTTTACTATGTTGAGTGGATTTCTTTGATCCATTAACTTTCAGTAGCCTTGGGTAATGTCCAGAAGTGTTAAGAATGATTGTGTCCTCTCTGAACATGTGAATTTTTGATTATGTACTAACCCTCTAATGAATTTGTTTTGAGTTTGGTGTGGAGGAAGTTTTCAAGGGTCAAGAGAGGAGGATGATATAATATGATCAAGAAGAGCGAAAAGTCTAAGCTTGGGGATGCCCCAGTGGTTCATCCCTGCATATTTCAAGAAGACGCAAACATCTAAGCTTGGGGATGCCCAAGGCATCCCCTTCTTCATCGACAACTTATCAGGTCACCTCTAGTGAAACTATATTTTTATTCCGTCACATCTTATGTGCTTTACTTGGAGCGTCTGTTTTTTGTTTTTGTTTTTGTTTGAATAAAATCGGATCCTAGCATTCCTTGTGTTGGAGAAAGACACGCTCCGCTTTTTCATATGAACACTGGTGTTCTTAGCTTTATTTTAATGTTCATGGCGGAGTTGAAAACCGCTTCGTTGATTGCTATTTGGTTGGAAACAGAAAATGCTTCATGTGGTAATTGGTATATTATCTTGAATAATTTGATACTTGGCAATTGTTTTGAGCTCTCATAGATCATGTTTAAGCTCTTTCATCATGTAGTTTAAATCTATTAGTGAAGAACTACCGTAGAGCTTGTTGAAATTTGGTTTGCATGATTGGTCTCTCTAAGGTCTAGATATTTTCTGGTAAAAGTGTTTGAGCAACAAGGAGACAGTAGAGTCTTATAATGCTTGCAATATGTTCTTATGTAAGTTTAGCTGTGGTTCATACTTGTGTTTGCTTCAAACAACCTTGCTAGCCAAAGCCTTGTACTGAGAGGGAATGCTTCTCGTGCATCCAAAACCTTGAGCCAAAACTCATGCCATTTGTGTCCACCATAACTACCTACTATGTGGTATTTCTCTGCCATTCCAAGTAAATTGCTTGCGTGCTACCTTTAAAATTTCATTCCTTGTCTTGGCAATACATAGCTCATGGGAAAATAGCTTAAAAACTATTGTGGTATTGAATATGTTGCTATGTATGTTATTTCTTATAAGTTGCTTGTTGAGCGGTAACCATGTTTCTGGGGACGCCATCAACTTTTTACACCTTTGTTGAATATCATGTGAGTTGCTATGCATGTTCGTCTTGTCTGAAGTAAGGGTGATTTATCATGATTAAATGGTTTGAGTATGCATATTGTTAGAGAAGAACATCGGGCCCAACCAAAGCCATGTATCATGGTGGAAGTTTCAGCTTGGACATTAATCCTCAATCTCTTATGAGAATATTATCTATTGTTGAATGCTTAAGCATTAAAGAGGAGTCCATTATCTGTTTTCTATATTGTCCCGGTATGGATGTCCTCAAGTTGAGATCTATCAAAACTGAGAAATCAAATGCGATCTATCTCCTTGGACCTTTGTACAGTGGCATAGAGGTACCCCTTTGTGACACTTGGTTGAAACATATGTAATGCAATGATAATCCATGGAAATCCGAGCTAATTAGGACAAGGTGCGGCACTATTGGTATTCGATGCATGAGGCTTGCAACTTATAGGAGGTTTTATGCATAACACATATGAATTATTACTACCGTTGACAAAATTGTTTCCATGTTTTCAAAATAAAAAGCTCTAGCACATGAGTAATCCATGCTTCCCTCTGCGAAGGGCCTTTCTTTTACTTTATGTTGAGTCAGTTTACCTACTTCTTTCTATCTTAGAAGCAAACACTTGTGTCAACTGTGTGCATTGATTCTTACATGTTTACTTATTGCACTTGTTATATTACTTTATGTTGACAATTATCCATGAGATATACATGTTACAAGTTGAAAGCAATTGTTAAAACTTAATCATCCTTTGTGTTGCTTCAAAACCTTCTATTAAGAATCTATTACTTTATGAGTTAACTCTTATGCAAGACTTATTGATGCTTGTCTTGAAAGTACTATTCATGAAAAGTCTTTGCTATATGATTCAGTTGTTTAGTCATTATCTTTACCATTGCTTTGAATCACTTCATTCACCTCATATGCTTTACAATAGTATTGATCAAGATTATGATAGTAGCATGTCACTTCAGAAATTATCCTTGTTATCGTTTACCTACTCGAGGGCGAGTAGGAACTAAGCTTGGGGATGCTTGATACGTCTCAAACGTATCTATAATTTCTTATGTTCCATGCTAGTTATATGACAATACTCACATGTTTTATATACACTTTACATCATTTTGATGCATTTTACGGCACTAACCTATTACCAAGATGCCGAAGCGCTCTGTTTCTGCTGTTTTTGGTTTCGAAATCCTACACAGAAATATTCTCGGAATTGGACGAAACAAAATCCCACGGTCTTATTTTGCACGAGCCTTCCAGAAGTCCGAAGAGGAGACGAAGAGGGCGACGAGGAGGCCACACCCTAGGGGCGCGCCCCACCCTTGGGCGCGCCGCCCTATGGGGTGGGCCCCGAGCGTCCCGACTCGCCCTTCGCCTATATATTCTATCCGTCAAACCCTATTACGAGAGCCACGATACGACAAAGTTAGTGACGCCGCCGCTGCCAATCCCATCTCGGGGATTCGGGAGATCGCCTCGGCACCACCGGAGAGGGGAATCATCACCGAGGGCTCTACATCACCATGCCCGCCTCCGGACTGATGCGTGAGTAGTTCATCCTTGGACTATGGGTCCATAGCAGTAGCTAGATGGTTGTCTTCTCCTCTTGTGCTATCATGTTTAGATCTTGTGAGCTGCCTATCATGATCAAGATCGTCTATTTGTAATGCTACATGTTGGTTTGTTGGGATCCGATGAATATTGAATACTATGTCAAGTTGATAAATTGATCTATCATATATGTGTTGTTTTATGTTCTTGCATGCTCTCCGTTGCTAGTAGAGGCTCTGGCCAAGTTGATACTTGTAACTCCAAGAGGGAGTATTTATGCTCGATAGTGGGTTCATGCCTCCATTGAATGGGACAGTGACAGAAAGTTCTAAGGTTGTGGATGTGCTGTTACTAGGGATAAAACATCAATGCTTTGTCTAAGGATATTTGTGTTGATTACATTACGCATATTTAATGCAATTGTCTGTTGTTTGCAACTTAATACGAAGGGGTGGATGCTAACCCGAAGGTGGACTTTTTAGGCATAGATGCATGCTGGATAGCGGTCTATGTTATTTGTCATAATGCCCTAATTAAATCTCATAGTAGTCATCATGATATGTATATGCATATCTATTTGTCAATTGCCCAACTGTAATTTGTTCACCCAACATGCTATTTATCTTATTGGAGAGACACCACTAGTGAACTGTGGATCCCGGTCCATTCTTTTACATCTGAAATACAATCTACTGCAATGTTCTCTGTTGTTCATCGCAAACAAACATCATTCTCCA
The DNA here is from genome assembly GCA_030979885.1 of Lolium multiflorum. NCBI lineage: Eukaryota > Viridiplantae > Streptophyta > Magnoliopsida > Poales > Poaceae > Lolium > Lolium multiflorum. Next base: position 165,981,474 of record CM061749.1, read on the forward strand.
CACCATACGTTTAATCCTTTGTTTTCACAAGCCGGTGAGATTGACAACCTCACCGTTGTTGGGGCAAAGTATTTTAATTGTGTTGTGCAGGTTCCACGTTGGCTGGAATCCCGGTGTTGCGCCGCACTACACTCCTTCACCAACAACCTTCACGTGGCCTTCATCTCCTACGGTTCGATAACCTTGGTTTCTTACTGAGGGAAACTTGTACGCATCACACCTTCCTCTTGGGGTTCCCAACGGACGTGTGCTTCACGCGCCATCAGAGAGCGGGAATTGTTCAGAGTGGAGCGAAGCAAGGCAATCTAACAGAGTAGTTAGGTCACCTCTGCTCTTAATATGTCATGGACCTGACGAAGGATGTGTCATTCTCCTCCACATGCAAGCAACGTCATAGACTCTCTAGATGGAGGACAACTAGCATTGGTGGGCCCGAGTGGACTCAGTGAGGCACCAATGGGATGAGGACACATCAAGTCGTCGACGTCTCGAAGAGCCATGTAGGCAGCAAGATGGTGTGCCTATAAGTAGGCTGGTTCCAGGAGTTACCAGTTGTCGTTGGACCAATCTGTGAATTGTCTTGTTTCCCTATCCTTGCTTCTCTCTCTCTCGAACCAATGTTCCTCCAATCCTCCCTCTTGCTGAAGATCGGTGTGTTTTATCCATGAATCTGTGACTTTGTATCCCTGCATCTGTTATCTAAGTGAGAGATAGTAGTGGCTCTATAACATTTAGTATCAGATTAGCTGGAGATCCTGTTTCGATTGTTGAATCCCCACCTCAAGAGAGTAAATCCAGATCGGCGGGCGTTGCTTACCTTTGGTGAGCGGCACAAAGTTTCCGGGTGTTTTTTTTGCATATGTACATGTAACACCCAACTTTTGCAACCTGGTTTGGTTGTCCAAAGTGTAAAAATCTGGGGGAACAAAACTTTTTTCTAAAGACTAATTAAGATGAATTGTCTTGATCTGTTTGTTGCAAATTTACTTAAGCTACCTCCAATAACAACACCTCTAGTGATAAAACAATTTATCAACTCACTGAATAAAATACATGTGGCCAAGAAAAAAAATTCTTTTCCCTGCCACTACATAAAACCATATGTCTCTTTTGCTTGGTGTCTTCCCATAACTACCTCAATACACATCTTCTAGTCTCAAGAAAAATAGTTGAGCTATGGTCACTCTTGTATTACCTTAACCTCCTCTCTTCAAAAATAATTAAACCTTTTGACATAAGTCACCAAACCTCTTTTGTTTTGTCCTATGACTCAAAATCTTACTTCAAGAGATCTTGCCAAAAATCTTGCTTTTCAAATTTTCAATGGTCACCTCGGATCATAGTATCACAAAAAGGGTTTCTAAAGGTATTTTTGGTTTTCAACCCAAAGTATTTGCCAAATAGTTCACCATCACTTTGTGTAACTTTGAAATCTTGTGAAAGCTTTTATATGTAGTTTTGGTTTCCTAAAATAAAATGGAATGATCCATATTTTCTATTTCCTCTATGAATCATTCTACCCTACTAAAACCCTCTCTCATTTCAAAATATTTCAAGTAAGCCTATGTATCCAGTTTTAATCAAATAAAGGCCATATACACCACAACCAAATTTCAGGAATATTTGATCCGTGATCAAATATTCATGGCATTGTCTTTGCCATTAATACATCTCACATATCTATCAATAAAGTTCACAACTCCATCTAGACATGATCTTGGAAAATGATCTTTTGTCTAGCAAATAACCTCCATTGGTATATCTATCTCTCCAAGATAATCCTAGCTGGCCTAACTATCTTGTGTCTCGACATCATCTTACCTAGCCCTCACTCTTAGATTTTTCATCCTTAAGAAAATTTAAAAGTTGGACATCACCCACTGATGAGTGCAGAGCACACCGTTGGGGAGCCCCAAGAGGAAGGTACGATGAGCACAGTAGCAAGTTTTCCCTCAGTAAGAAACCAAGGTTTAATCGACCATTAGGAGAAAGAAATAACTTCTGAAGGTGTTGCTGGCTGACTTTTGGTAGGGCGCACTACCGGTGTCAGCAACAACATGGAACCTACACACAACACGACCAAAATACTTTGCCCCAACTTACAGTGAGGTTGTCAATCTCACAGGTTATGCTGAAAACAAATGATTAAACGTATATTGTGAAAAGAGATGTTTATTTGCAGTGAAATAAGGAGAACATTGCTTGTAGTAAGTAAATAGAACAGGTGTTTGCAGTAGATGGTTTCATCAGTGTAAAAGAAAGGACCGGGGTCCACAGTTCACTAGAGGCGTCTCTCCATAAAGATAAATAACATGCTGGGTGAACAAATTACAACTGGGCAATTGACAGAATAAAGACCATACATGACAAGATGATTACTATGAGATTCATTTGGGCATTACAACATAATACATAGACCGTAATCCAACTGCGTCTATGACTAATAATCCACCTTCCGGTTAGCGTCCGCACCCCTTCAGTATTAAGTTGCAAGCAACAAATTATTGCATTAAACAAAGTGTGTAAAGTAAACAATAGAATTATCCTTAGATAAAGCATTGTTGTTTTCTCCCTAGTAGCAATAGCACATCTACAACCTTAGAAGTTATTGTCACTCTCCCAAATTACTAGAGGCATGAACCCACTATCGAGCATAAATACTCCCTCTTGGAGTCACAAGCACATACTTGGCCAGAGCATCTACTAGCAACGGAGAGTATGCAAGATCACAAATAACATATGACAAGTATATAATCAATCTCAACCATAGTATTCAATATTCATCGGATCACAGCAAACACAACATGTAGCATTACATAAAGATAATCTTGATCATGATAGGCATCTCACAAGATCTAAACATGAAGCATAAATTGGAGAAGAAAACCATCTAGCTACTGCTATGGACCCGTAGTCTAGAGATGAACTACTCACGCATCACTTCGGAGGCGGGCATGGCAATGTAGAGGCCTCCGGTGATGATGTCCCTCTCCGACAGGGTGCCGGGAAGAGCTTCAGAACCCTCCCGAGCTAGGGTCGACGATTGCGGCCGCGATGGAACTTTTCATGGATGGAGGCTCGGGTATTTAGGTTTTTCCCGATCAGATGTATTTATACGCGGAAGGGCGAGGTTGGTGGGTGCCCGAGGGGCCCACACCATGCCTAGGCGTGGCCAGGGGCTAGGCCGCGCCTAGGGGTGGTGTGGCCACCTCCTGGCTCGGCTCAGTCTCTCCTCTGGACTCCGTCTTCGTTACAGTAAAATAGGAACTTTGGCTTTTGTTTCGTCCAATTCCGAGAATATTTCCTATACAACTTTTCTGAAATACAAAATAGCAGAAAATAGGAATTTGCACTGTGGCATCTTGTCAATAGGTTAGTTCCAGAAAATGCATAAAAGTGCCACGAAGTGTAAACAAAACATATAGAAATTGGTGTAAAACAAGCATGGAGCATCAAAATTCTAGAGATGTTTGCAACGTATCACCCACCTTAGACCTAAATCAAATGAATTCCCATCTAACCCTAGAATCCAAAATTATCTCTACACCTCACCAAAACCCTTTCTTGGGTTTTGGTAAAAACCAAATTTACCTAAAAAATTGAGAATGAGGCCTATGCCATATTCTCCTCTTTATTCTCACCACTTGGATTTTCCATTTAAGCTTTTCTTTTCCTCGACTTGGAAAATAGTGCAACTACCACTCTATAAAATTGAATCAAAATCACTATGGGATGAACCATGATCACATATGTGTGATTTGAAAATTCTTCCAAAATACCACCACCACCCCTTCTCATCTACCCTTTTGAGTTTTTCTTCGAAAGTTGATTTGATGCCATCACCATCTCCTTCTTATCTTGTTTTGGGGAACTCAAAACATTGCAAACCACGTGGCAATCCTTGTCATGCTCATGAAAATCTTGCTCAACACCACCATGCATCATCTACCATTCTTCTCTCTCTCTCTTTTCTCTCTTTTCCCTTAAAATTCTTGTTTGTTTTTCTCTCTCAAATTCTTCAAAAATGGTCGGGCCATGATCTGTTTTGGCACCTGCTGGTGCACCCCCTCTGGCCCTACCTTAAGCCCACAGAAAACCACTCCCTGGACCCTCTCTTCGCTTCCAAACCGAACCAGGCCACAACCCAACCACACCCTAACTCTAAACCGAGGATAGCACGAGCACGCGCGTGGCCAGAATCCTTTCCTGCTCGACTCCCTCTCGTCGCGCGCGTTTGCTGACGTCTGCCTGCAGACGTCACCACGCCCCCACCACCCCTTCGTTAGCCCTCGTCCACCCATTGGCGAGCTCCACCGCCCACACCCCCGCCCGCTGCCTCCCTGCGCGCCTATAAAACCCACACCTCCACCCACACCTCTCCCCTCACACCACCTCTCCCGCCTCCTCAGACCACCCACAGAGAGCGCCGATGCGCTCCCCTGGCTGCTGCTCGTGGGAGGAGCCCCTCCCGCCCGTGGACACCGTGAGGGTGGCAAGCAAAGTCTCTCTCGCCCCGACGTCTCTTTTCCCTCCCTCTCCGTTCCTTGTTGTCCTTGTTCTTCCACCCGTTCTAACACGCTACTCCCCGATGCCCAGGACCCCTGTAGCCGCCACCATCGTCGCTGGCCCGAGGAACTTGTCGGAGAAGACGTCACCCGCATCTGCACCTGGAGAAGCTGCTGGACGCGCCGCTCGACTACCTCCACCCGCTGCCACCTCGCCGACCCTCCGCCGTCGTCCGCGGCCGCCTCCCGGTGAGCCCCCGACCATCGCTCTGTCCGCTTAGGGTTTCCCCGCGTGCATGCATGGCATGGGGAGGAAGACGGCCCTCGACCGTCCGATCCTTTTTAATCCGATGGTGGCCTACCCCTTCAGCGCATAGGCCACCGACAGGCGAGCCCCGCTGTCAGTGGTTTTGAAAAATTCACTCCCGCCCGCGGATAAGCAACTAGGCCGCCCTACTCTGTCCCGCGTGGCCCAATTCGGACATTGTCGGGTTTGAAGGAGGGGAAGGATTCGAAGATCTTTGAAGAAGACCAGGGACAATTAGCCATTCAAGGCAAGCCATCTTTTGATCTCATGTGTTCATCCTATTTTCATTGTGCACTATTACACTTCTTTGGCACTTGCATTACTTTTGAAGTTGCTTCTATTCATCATGTGCTATGTATACTTGGAAATTCCCAAGTATGAGTGACTCTTTTGATACCTAATTACCGTCTCCTTAGTTGTATGTTGAGTAGCATCATGCCCTTATTGTATCCCTTGTTCAAGAAAATAAAACCTTAGGTTGGGAACCCCTCGGAAATGTTTGCCAAATGTTTTGAAAACCTTGGGGGATTTTTTGTCTTGCCCAAGTGTGAGTTTATGAAAGTAGAGATCTTCGTAAAAATGGATGTTCAAGGAAAGGGAAGGAAAATGATGTTTCAAAAACTTTTGCGCCTATGTATTCACCCAAACCATTTAACCGCGCAACCACAATACCCTTAAGTGGGACAGGCTTAACTCGGAGTTTGTTTGCCTTAGTATGGGATGCCTCACAACTATATAAGGGTCCCATCAACCCAGAATCCGGATTGTCGTTGGTTTGGACAATCGTATAACGGGATGCCTTTGGGGCTACTCGTCCGGAAGACACCATGGGTCTCCCGCCATGGCAATGGGGTCACACTCAATGAGGTGAGCTGCCATGGTTTGCTGGGGAGGTACACACTCCAAGGGGAAGGGTCCTATGCTAGGGAAAATAGGCAAAGAGTTATGTCTGAGTGTTTTTCATGGCATAGTTAATATGCAGAGAAGATGCCCACATGATAGACTCGCGGATCTTGTGGGAAAAGTGTGCAACCTCTGCCGAGTGTAAATCTATTCGAATAGTCGCGTCCGCGGTCATGGATGTTGGAATGGCCGTTGCTTAGCCTCATGAGTTTTGTTTTGAAAATGTTTTCAACAAGAAAATAGGAAGTTGTTTTGTTGAGGTACCAAAAGGGTACGGAGGAAAGTGGAAAGGTTTTGGGGGTCACATGGTGGGGGGCAGAGAAAGGAAAATAGGGTTATCCCATCCTAGTGGTTTTAAGTTGAGACTTCTTTTGAAGTATCTTCTTCAACAAAGATATAGAGATGCTATATCCACGAGAGAAGCTATCTCTCGCACACATGTTATATCCACGAGAGAAACTATCTCTCGCACACATGTTATATCCACGAGAGAAACTATCTTCGCACACATGCTATATCGACTAGAGAAAACTATCTCTCACTTTGTTGCCTTAGAATAGCGCATATTACCTTGCTACTGCCAAATATGCATCCCCTTAATCTCTCATGATGATTTGCGAGTACAATTCCGAATGTACTCACGGTTTTGCCCCTGGCTATTTACTTGGTCAGACTTGAAGGAATTCGACATATGAAGAAGGATTTTGACGACGTCTATGCGAGCTAGAAACGTTCTCTCAGTTTGTTGTAGGGTTATGGCAAATGACTTGGGCTCTGTGTTGTTGAAGTGATTCCGCTACTCTGGTGTTTAAGTTAGGTCTTTCGAGGCTACTATGTAAGTATTGGTCATGTGACCTATTTGTAATATTCTTATTCCGTTTTGTAATGAATGATGTAACTTTGATATCAGTTCGGTTATGTGTTCACGGCACACTGATCATGGGATCGTGAACTGAGTACATAACGGGTATTTCGGACAGCTAGTCCGGGTACATGCCTTATCTTCAACTACTAGGTTTTTTAGGGTGAGTGTTGTAAAGGGCCTGTTTGCCCTTTGTAGCTGCCACGTGTTACTTGAATGAAAAGCCACCGGGGTCATTTAGACCCCTCTGTTGTTCAAAAAAAAAAGATGTTGACTGTTTACTTTCTAATAACGCAACCAGTTTAAAGAGAATGGAGGTAGTAAAAACAGCACGAACCAAACGTTTTCACATTCTCTCGGACAAAGAAATGTTCTTCAAATCCCGCGAGACTCAGTTTCATACAGGTCACCGTTGGACTAATTTGCAAAATACATTATATACCAGCTTCAGCTCATAGTAGTAGAAAACATTCAAGCTTGATGGGCTCAAAGATATCTTTGTCTCTGCACATCTCGATGCCTACCTCACACTCTGGCTTCTCCTGATCTTTCTCATGATCAATCACAGCTCACATATTTTTTAGAACATGCTGTTCAGAGCTTGAATGAAGGTTGCTCGTGTCACCTCCTGAAGATCCCCATCCAGGAATTCCTCCCAAATTTTGAACTCAAAAATTGGCCATTGCCTCATTGGCTACACGTCAGATGACCGGTTTGCATACTCTTGGACCAATGCTCCAAAGAGCGATGGCCTTTCAATCAGGGCGGCAGGCCGGTCAAACTCCTTGGCTAGTCCTGATAACAGTGATTCACAGTTTTAGAAATGCTCTTAATAAAAAGCTAATTCTTTTTCGCGGGTGAGAAAAAAAAAGGCTAGTTACTTGTCAACTTTATCAAACTCCGAATATAGTGTCGGCCGACAAGATGCTAATTTCAGTGTGGGTTTTCGGAAGAGAGGGTACGCTAAATTTCAGGTGGTTACCTGCATCTATGACCAGGACTCTGTCGCAGTCCATGACCGTCGGTATCCTGTGCGCAATGCTGATGATTGTACACTCTGCAAAGTCTTCCCGGATGATTCTCTGAATCACAGCGTCGGTTTGGGAATCCACCGATGCAGTTGCCTCATCCATGAACAGTATTTTACTGTGTTTCAGCATCACCCGGCCTAGACAAAGCAGTTGCCGTTGTCCCACACTCCAGTTCTCACCGTTGTCAACAACTAAATACGGAAATATATAAAAAAAGTTGATTCATCAAAAGAATTTTATGAGAATATTTTTGCATGTTAATGGACAACATTAAGCATCTTCAGTTAGTTTGTTCATGCAGGACAGTATGGAAAATCGAAGCAATGAACACTAAACTATAACTAGGGTACCTGATGCGTCAAGCTTTTCAGGTTTTGATGTCACGGCTTCTTTCAGCTGACACCGGTCCAAGGCCTAAACGTAAACAAGTTTAGGTTCTGATGATAGCAATATTTTTTGGAGACAACAAAACTAAATTTAGTATTAATTGTTAAATACCTGCCAAATTTCAACATCTGAGTACTCCTGGAGCGGATCAATGTTGCTCCGGATGGTACCTTCAAAGAGTACTGGCTCTTGAGGGATGATACCGAACCGAGACCTCAGATCATGGAGTCCTAAGGTGCAGATGTCAACACCGTCAATGATTATCTTCCCCTCGGAAGGTTCCACTATTCTGAACAGGGCCTGGATCAATGTTGATTTCCCACTGCCAGTTCTACCGACAACTCCAATCTTCTCTCCTCCATGTATGCGTAGCGTGATGCCCTTCAGCACGAGTGGTGTGTTATGCCGGTACCTAACCTGCATATATACCATTGCACACATATTAAGATCTTGTTCAGATCATGCTTTTCTGTTTCAGGACAAGGTCACAGAATGCACCATGAAGAATTTACCTTGAGATCAATGACATCGATATCGCCTCTTGTCGGCCAGTTTGCAACAGGTAGGCAGTCTTTGATCCTCCATTCTGCCTCAGATGCTATGTTTGTAAATTGCTTTATCCTCTCGACCGAGACCATTTTGTTTTCGATGAAGCAACTCATCCATACGGCCCAGAACAACACTGAGTTGAGAGATAGACCATAGGAGAGCGATAGACCAACAAATTCTGCATCATAAGCAGAGTCAGCTGACTGCAACTGTCCAACTCCCAGGAAGTAAGTCAAAATTATGACATCTGTTCTTTGACAAACTTATTTGGCATTGTTCAGTGCAAAAAGTCCATCACAATTCGGTCTGCTGAAGGTTTGTAGTTGGAAATTCTTGGAACATGTTATTTAGAAAAACAAATTGTGGAATCTTAACAACACCTTTCATCAGAGGTTACTCATAATGATCATTTGTTCATCATTTGTGCATTCTAACAACATGTTATTTGTGCATTCTAACACATGATTCCGGTTACTACAATGCATTCAGAGTACATAGTAGTTATGTAAAGTCGAGAACAGCGAGAGAAGAAGCTTTACCTGGCTTGACAATGCTTTTGGGAAGAGTGACCATGAGCAAGGCTGTGAAGCAGAGAACAAAGCTCCCGACCAGCTCTAGGCGGAACCCGAGCCACTCGTTGGCGCCATTGTTGTGGAAGTCCATCCTCAAGCTGGAATTGACCCGGTTGAGGTTCTCCTGGAAGAAGCTATCCCCCTTCCTGAAGCACCTGATGGTCATGACACCCTGAACCGTCTCTGAGAAGTGGTGGATCACCGGAGCCTTGGTGATGGACTCGAGGCGAGTCAGCTCCCTCGATGTTGCCAGGTAGTAGCCCTGCAATCCAAATAGGAAACTTACTAAGGTGTCGGTTAAAACAAAACGTATGTATGCACCAGGTTCATTGGCAGCGGAGCTAATAAACTTACCCGGTACCACAGATTGAGAATGAGCAGAGGGATGATAGCGATGACCGAGGGCCACGCCACCTGGCATGTGACGATCAGCACGCTGATCACCGTGATGTACATGGACACGCTGAGCCAGACGAAGAACGGCAGGAACAGATCGACGTTCGTCTGATCTGACGAGGCCTGAAGATCGAGGAGAGTCGAAACCGTGTCAAAAAGACATTCAGGACATGGAATTAACATCATCATCATCGTGTCAAAGTAACAAGAAAGACATTGCGATTTGCTATGTGCGTACCCTGCTGAGGATCCTGCCGGATGGGGTGGTGTCGAAGAAGGACATGGGCGCGTGGAGGATGCTGTTGAGGATCTGCTTGAAGAAGGAATTGGCGGTCTGGAGGCCGATGAATGCCACGAGGAAAGACCGACCCGACACGAGCACCACGGAGACCGCGGCCAGGATGGCATAAACATGGATGAAAAGCGACGGCTTGAATGTGGCGGCGTTCTCTGCGGAGGTCTCGTAGGCGAGCCAATAGTCGCTGGCCATTACGGAACCCTGCCACGCCAATGACACGGCGACGACCAGCGCCACGCCCCACCACCCCCATGCCTCTGTCATGTACTGCTTGTACACGGCCAGGCTCACGTGCCCACTCGCGCGCTCCTCCTCCTTGATCAGCCGGGCCGACGCCTTCTCCGCCTTGGCCGCCACCACAGACACGTCTCCGTTCGACGTGCTGCTGCCGTGGCCGTTGGCGGACGGCTGCCGGGAGACGGCCGGCGCATCTCCCTTCTCGGTCACTGGCGCCGCGCTCTCAACGAGCTCCATGGAGCTGTCGTGCGCCGCGACGAGCGCCGCGAAGTCTGAGCCGCGCTGGATGAGCTCGTCGTACTTGCCAGATTGAGCTATCGTGCCATCCCTCATGACCTGCAAGTACACACGCATACGTTTGAAGTCATTAGCAAGCAATGCCCAGCTACTGCTCGAATTTGCAGAGACCCTGGATGATACGACTTGTGCTTACATATATGATATCGGCGTTGTGCAAGAAATCGACTTGGTGAGTCACAAGTACCACAGTCTTGTTCTTCAGAGCACCTCTCACACATTCCTGCAGACACATAATTAAGCAAAACAGACTTCAGACAATTAAAAAACATTCAGTTCAGTCTAGCTAGCGAGTCAGCCACAACATAATGTACAGTAAGTACCTTGAAGATCTCACTGCCCGTATGCGCATCAACGGCACTGAACACGTCATCGAGGAGGTAGATGTCACAGTCCTGGTAGACGGCGCGGGCGAGCTGGATGCGCTGCTTCTGCCCGCCGCTGAGGTTGATCCCTCGCTCGCCGATCTCTGTCTGGTCGCCGAACTCCATCATCTCCATGTCCTTCTCCAGGCAGCACACCCTGATCACCTCCTTGTACCGCTCCCCGTCCATTGGCAGCCCAAACAGGATGTTCTCCTCGATGGTGCCGTTCTGGATCCATGCCGTCTGTGCAACATACGCCGTGGTGCCGCACACCTTCACCTGCAAACAGTTTCAGAACTGGTTCAGTATCTATGCACAATTGCAACAAACATGAGTTTTATTCTATGGAAACATGATAATTAAAAGTCGTTTAAAATATGTAGATCGAAGTATTGGATGCAGCAGGATTCATCACTAAAAATTCGTTAATACAGCGGGTTGATGTAATGTTGCGAGAAAGTGGAAATATTTGTTATGGTGTGGCTTGTGTACAAATGATATGCACCCGAAACATGATTGAACTTTTGTTTTCTTTCTTGTCTAAACCTGTAGTTTTTTTTCTAAAAGAAATCGGAATCCCGATATCATCTGTTGAGTAAATTGCAAAAAACCACCACAATTGAGGAAAAGTTAACAATCATGTACTAGAAAAAACCCTCCACAAATCACATGAAATTGTAGGTGTTTGACACGTTTGTCCCAATTGTGGTGGTTTTCTGCAATTCACTCTCTGTTTTTGGATAGAAATTCAAAGGCATGTCTTTCAAAAGTGCAACATAATTACTTTGCTAAATCTATCTGAATCTGAAGTTTTCACTTTGGCTTTTGTTTCTACAAAGCAAGGATCGTACTATCCATACCCATGTGCATACCACCAGAATTGGTGGCACGCTTGTTTATTTTCTGTGATTTTCATTGATCAGGGCATTCCAAATACCAATCGTGTTGTACCCCCACGATACTCGTACTGTCGTTTTTGTCGCACTATAAAAAAGGGCGCTTCCATGGATCATCAAGAAGAATCATGATGAAGATCAATCAGGGCAGTATAATTAATAAGTGCCTCAGCCATCATGGGACAGGGTCACTATAAGCAAGAGTTAATGTGGTGTAGCCGTCTACAAAGCATAGGTAGAATTGGGGAAATTCAATTTGGCTCCCGGATGCGTATCAAGAAAATATATTTCGAAGTGTCGAAAATTTTTAACAGAAAATTCAATATATGTGCGTACGCCAAGTTTAGAGAAAAACTGATTTTTTTGTGGTCTATATAAAAAAGAGACAATTTATGTTGTGATAAGCCTTATTTTAAGCACCGAATTTTGTCGTTTTACACACGCCACAAGTCAAGTCGAATTTTCATGAAACAACTTTGTGGACGTGTAGCATGTGAAGATGTACGTGCGAATTTTGTTTCAAATTTTTTCATATTTCAAAATGTATCTAAGATGCATTTCAAAATAAAGGGATCATATGATCCCATGTGCCAAAGCACCACTCACGTAGAATTGGTACTTCAGATCCTCCATTTCGTACTCTTTTCTGCGACAAAGAGTGTTCAGCAGCCTAAATGATGCATGTAATAAAGGCTTAATTCAACGTTTCAATCGTCCGTAGGTCTGCATCTGTACCCGGTCGTCTGACCTGAGGCGTCGCACGTTGAAAACTGTACGACGACCGCGGTGCCCTCGCCTCTCGCTGCTGCAGCGAGATCAAGCTTGATCGAGAGGGGACGAGAGGCTGAGGCCTGAGGGGCTCACATAGTTTACAGGGTCCTTGATGTGACGGCTGGTGGAGGATCTATCTAACTATCGCGCATTGGGTTTTCAGATCTGAACAAGTCTCTGTCGTGTTGAGAGGGTCTTTTTAAGGACGTCTTATTCCTAGGAATGACATAGCTAGTTGTGTCTTATCTTTTGGATTGTTGTTCACATCCACTTAATTACAATGCCGTACGGCACTCCTTCACACCTGCTCGTATTTAAAATTGATGCCGTCCAATTCCGCGACTGGTTCTGCTTAACTAAAGTTAGTCTATAAGATTGTTGTCGGATCCTTCTTGGAGCTCAAGCTAGCGATACTACCATCCAATGATTGGATGGAAGAAAAAAAAGTATCTGGATGAATGAGATTGTGAGCTAGGGCCTCTCCATGTGGCCCTATTTCAACAGCCCAGCAACTTCAGTCGATCCTGGTCAGCATCCATTCAATACGTAGTAAGTTACAAGCATACAGCTACAGCTATACTCATTCCGCAAAAAAAAGCTACAGCTATACTCTACTTGGACAATATAAATACTTCTGCTAGAAACAGAGCATTTATAGGCGTGGGGTGCATGTACGTACGTTGATACGGTCCAACCATCACCAAGCTTGCAGCCATATGAGTATAGTATACTGGAGTATATAACTAGTACGTACTATAGTACGGTAGTACCACAGGTGGACTGTTGGACACCATCACAGTCAGAGGCTTTTTAAGAGAAAAGGGAAGATATAGTTCAGTGTAACCCAGCTACTCGTTGAGTTATCGTCCAATAATGCTACACTTACGGAAAGGATTTACGGAATGAGTTTACGGACGTGGTCGTGGCATCAAACAATTGGTGCAGGCTCACACGGTTGTTCCGAAATTTCAGCACAGGGCAAACACCTGCGCGCCACTTCCCGTAAGAATATGTCCGTAGACTCAGCATTATCGGTTATCGTCTGCATTGCAGCGCGCGGTGTAAAGTGGGTGGGGCTCAGTTACTCCGTACGGAGCATGTAGCAAACACTGAAACGCTAGCTGCAGCAAACGATTCATCGCAATCGGCTACATGATCACTAACGTCCGATCTGTTTGTCCTGCAAAACAGGCTTTGGACCGCCAAATACAAATTCATTGCTGCGCGCGGTGTACAGTGGGTGGGGCTTAGTTACTCCGTACGGAGCATGTAGCAAACACTGAAATGCTAGCTGTAGCAAACGATTCATCGCAATCGGCTACATGATCACTAACGTCCGATCTGTTTGGACGCCCCCCAAATGCAAATTCATTGCCCAGCTGGTCCTGCAAAACAGGCTTTGGACCGCCAACAGTCCTGCCTCCAGGGGATGACGGCATGATGACCTTTGTGTGATGTGTAATTAGGTTCCAAGACCACTGCTCACAATGAGGTTACTCCAAGCGCATCTGGACGAGGCTCAACTGTTGATCAGGTCGACCTTCCAACTGACGAGGCCTCAGATGGTCGGTCTGGCATCCATCGCTGATTTATTTCGAACACTCCTTTGGCCCTTTGGGACAAGTCGCCCCCTCCCCCTCCGGCGATTCTAGCGCGAATCAATAACAAGGCAAAGGCCAGCATCCGGGCAACCAGACCGCATGCATGTATTGTTCGGCGTGAAACGAATAAATTCTACGGCATAAAACGGCCGCCCATGTCGCAAATTCGGAATCCGCCAACATGCAAGTAACCACTAGTGTACGGCTTCAGGCGAATATATGCACTAACTATTCTTCGGAATTTATAAAAACGATGTCAGAAGATCAGTAGTCCCTCCCTCCACAATAAGTGTATGTTTCTTTTTTCGAAAGTCAAACAATTTTCAAATTTTGACTAAAATTTACACAAAAGTAGCAATATATGTGACATCAAATTGGAGTATTACTTTAGAGTCATAAAGGTTGCTACTTTTTTCAAGAAAGTTGGTCAAAGTTAATGAAGTTTGACTTATGACATGTCCTAAGTCCTAACGAACACTTATTTAAGGACGGAGGGAGTATGGTTGTACAAACCTTGCCGGAGACCTTGCGCATCTCACCAAGGATGCATCCGAGCAGCGACGACTTGCCAGAGCCGACCATGCCGACCACAGCCGCCAGCTTGCCACTCCGGATCTCGAGGTCGATCCCACGCAGCACCTCCTTCCCCGCCTCCGTCTCCTCATCGTCCCAAGTGAACACCCCTTCCCTAGCCTGCACGGCCACCCCGCCATCGTTCGACGCCACCGGCTCCCTCTCCACCGCGCCATCATCCAGCTCAGCGCTCGTCATGTACCTTCAAATAAGAATTAATTAAAAGCCTTTAGTTAATTCCTTATATACTAAAAAGCTTCATGTATGCCACGTAAAAAAAGAATTTAGAAGCACGTACGAGTCTAGCCGCTGGAGCGAGATCATGGCCTGTGAGGCCTGGATCATGGCCTGCGGGAAGTTCCTCATGGGCTCCTGAAGGATCTTGAACAAGGAGGTGGCGGTGAAGACAAGTCCGGCGTCGAGGGGGACGCCAACAGCGACACAGGTGCCGAAGACGAGCGCGGAGACGATGGTGGGGGCGCTCCAGAGCACGACAATGTTGCCGGAGATGGAGTACATGAAGCGCGTGAGCCAGCCGAACTCGAGGCGGCGGAAGCGGCCGATGCGGGCGTTGAAGTGCTCCTCCCACGCCTGGAACTTGATCACCCGCATGTAGCTCAGCATCTCGTTCGTCGCCTTCATCCGGCGGTCACGCTCGCCGGAGAGCGAGAACTGGTACCGGTTGTTGCGGCGGGTGCCCAGAAGCACGAACGCCATGACGCCAAACACGCCCAGCAGCGCTGACGTAACCGGCGGGCCAAGGTAAATGTACAGCAACCCAAGCGCAACGCCCACCTGCAAAACATCGATCATCAGTACGTACTATTGTTTCTCCTGTCGACAGCACACGTGTCACAACAAGAACTCATCCATGCCATGCAGAATTGCGGATGTGCGCGCGGTAAATTACTGGTTTAACTTTTGACCAAAATTAAAAGGAAGAGGTACCGAGATTATCCTTGCTTAACCAATCAAAATGAATAAGAAATCTCTCGCCAACATCTAAACACAAAGAGGGAATAGCACTTTACACCACATGTTGGGGCTAAAGTTGCACAAAACCACAACTTCAGTTTTCTTTTGCACAAAACACCACTTTTTCATGCAATTCTTTGCAGAGAACACAATAGTACTAATTAGGATGCCTAATAGGCCATTAACAAATTGGGGCCCACCTCTAAGTCACGCTCAGCCTCTACTCAATGCGATCGACCCGTCTGTGCTCCCACCCGTTCCACTCGGTACAAAACTCTCGACACGGGTGGCCACCCACACCAGGGCTCCGGCGACCCAGCGAGTTGAATTGACCTCTTTTTTAGTTAAATTTTGGTTGAACCAAAGTTTAATTAGGCACAACAATAACCAACTTTTATCTTTGTTTAGGCTAGAGGAAAATTTTGTCACATCAGACCACCTGCCCAGAAAAATGCCAGAAAAGACCAATGCAAATGCCAAAAGTACCGTCACGACACGCTTGCCAGGCAACACGTGGAGGTTGCCACCGTCATCTGTGGCGGCACGCTGGGCAGTCTGTGCTGCCGTTAACAACATCGTCAGGTGGTGGGCCTTGCCGGCGTTGCCGACGGTGGCAACCTAACGTGGCAGGGTGCCACCACCAGCGATGGCAGCATGCTACGATGCTGGCAGCGGCTGACTGCACTGACTCCGAGGCTGACAGCTGCCGCCAATCTATATGATTTTTTATCTCCCGCAAACCCTAAATGGGAGGTCCTGTCCTATCATTCCCTTCTACGCAGATAAGAGCCTCAACTATCATCATCTTGCCACTCACCTCACTCAATCGAAGTCAGTGCCACCCTGCATGCCGCCACAACCCATGGTGGCACGCCGGCACGTCGACGTGCCACCATCGGCAGCGGCAGCAGGGCCCACCCACCGACATTTGACTACTTTTGGCATTTGCACTGAGAGGTGGTCTTTTCTGGCATTTCACTGGGGGATCTGTCAAAAATTTTGGCTAGAAGATCATGTCGATGTTTCATTCAATGGAAGGGAGATGATGGGCAATATGAAACCGCTTTCTGGATTTCTACAAACTGTTGTGCTACATATTTGTGGTTAACTCCTTGATAAATTCTAGCTGACCAGTTCAGTCACATTAAGCTTGGCTAGGGCTCTTGAAGGTAGGGCCCAATTGATTAATGGCTTATTAGGCTCTCTAATTACTACTATTGTGTTCTCTGCCAACAATTGCATGAAAAAGTGGTGTTCTGTGCAAAACAAAAGGAAAGTTGTGGTTTTGTGCAACTTTAGCCCGAACATGTGGTGTGAAGTGCTATTACCTCAAACACAAATGTGTGTGTGTCCTACTATACTCCTACTTCAGCTAGTAGTACGACGAGCTCCTGACACTGATCATGTACGACAAGTAGTGTACCACCCAATCTCGCGGCCCACGGGCACAGTATAATTCGGGATCCCAGATTTCAATGCATCTCATGTTCTCAACTCCACCCTACCCAAGGCAAGGAATTAAATGTTTCCGCATAATCAATGGACTGATCCTACATTTAACGAGTAGCGTGCGTGTGGTCTGAGTCCCAACTTCTAGGTCAATGAAATTATATGAAAAAGTACTCCCTCTCCTCCGTTGCATAATTTTTGTTGTGGTTCAGTTTTAAATTAAAATAAAATCATGACCAGAATTATGATATAGAGGGAGTACTCTTCTTTTTTTCCCGGAAATATGATTACTTGAAACGACAGCAAATGATGGTCCATTATCAAACTATGGGTGCATGGAATGTGACATGGACTAATTTATATGTTGGGGTGCCGTCCGGATTCTGAAGCTTCACGCCTTCAGGCTGGTCATAGTGCATAGTATTATATTGTAGTATCATGCATATGATACTTGTCTAATGATACTATCACTATAGTGGGTGGTATTATAGAGGAGTATCATAATTTTCAAAATTTATTGTTTTGTAGAATCCCAATACAAAATGTGTGTATAAGATCTATTTAGCATTAGCTTTTCTCATAACGTGATCTATGATATAGTATCCACCTGAGCAATGCTACACGTACGACCGAATTGTACGATCATTTACGTATGACCAGACTCAAATTAGGCTCAGTTAGGATAAGGGACCCATTATTGGAAATAACCTGTGAGTCTAGTCGTACTAAAATCGTACACAAAAAGTCATACGTGAGGCAATTTCGTATTTACCTATGTTACTCTAATCGTATCTCTCCTCATTAATTAGATGTCACATCAGCATTTTTGTGGACCTACTCCCTCCGTTCTGATTTAGTCTACATCTTAGAAAAAATGAGACAAATTAGTAGTGCATTTATTAGTACTACTTAGATATTTGAACAACCAATCCAAGGTACATTGAAAATAACAACATCCAATAAAAAGAGTAAAACCACCTCGTTTTTAGTGTTGTTGTTGACTAAAAGCTAGAATGTAGAGTATTTCAGAACAAATTTTGGAGCTAGAATGCAAACTATTTCAGAACGGAGGGAGTAAGATGCATTATACTACCTAAAATACTAGCACTATGGCCAGTCTCACATCCTCCCCAAAAGAAAAAGGTGCATGTGGTGAGTAGATGAGTCGCTCAGCTATGTGTCGTGGCATGGGTGCGAGCTACACTTGGCACCTACTACCTGGCGTGTAACATTGATTAGGGTAGCCACATTGGCAGTTTGGAGTATTAAACAAGGCAGTGTCAGAAATGGAGTATACTAGCGGTTTGTGCTCCCTACTCGAACTCAAAAATTTCCAAGTCCCAATAACTTGTTGTTCAACGAAATCATGTGAGTGACTACTATTCCCTCCGTATTTAGTTACCCAACATTTCAGCTTTAGTCAAAGTCAAAATTTTGTAAATTTGACTAAATCTATAAGAGAAAGTATCAATATTTACGAAACTAAATGCATATAATATGAAGTATACTTTATAATAATTCTATCATGATATATTTTACATTGTAAATATTGATATTTTTTACTAAATATTTAGTCAAATTTTAAGTTTCACTTTGACTAAACCAGAAACGCGGGGTAATTGTGAATGAAGGGAGTATATAGCTGAAACGACCCCAGGTGATGGTCCGTTTTCAGACTGATTTCGATGGAATGTGGCACGGAGTACTTTATCGGGACTGGAGTGCCGTCCGGATTATGAAGCTAGCTAGCGTCGTGGCATGGATGCGAGCCACAGGTGGCATCTACTACCGCGCGCGTGCATGGAGCTATACTTGGCACCTACTACCGCCTCAAGGACAAACAAGGTTGCTATTTGCCATGGAGGCCAAAATCCCAGCTATACCTCCTTTTATGGTTCCTAGTTTGGTCCCAAAATTTAAAATAGAATTGAGAAAGTGAATTACGAGTGAGACTTTGCATGCATGCATGCGATCCAGTAATGCAGACAAAGCCGGGGTGGTGCTCGTATATATCCTGAGCCAATAAAACCTGGAGGACCGACGGTTTTGTGAGCAAAGCGACAACAATGCAAAACTGGCACGCCCATATCTGTTAAACGGAGTCGACGTGCGTCTCTTGTTTTTGTTGGCGTGGTGGTTATAAATAACTTTCGCTTACGGACTCACCAAAGGCACGGCTGAAAATAGCATCACGGTCCGGTTTTCAAGGAAAGGATCAGGATCCAGCTAACCAACTGAGCACACGTACGTCCGTAAAGGTTTCGGTAAGTTCACAGTCCGTATGTCTAGGATTTCCGAAAAAAATCGTTTCCCAATTTTTTAGTCATCTTTAAATTTCATTTTTTATGAATTGTTTTTTATAATAGGTTCATATATATGCATCTATGAACCAAAACACCTTCGGGTCACAGGTGCACGTGGACCCAATGTGTGAAAATATATTTTAAAATATTTATAAATTACGAAATAAAATTCATCATGTACAACAGTTTTTTCGACCCACGTAAAAAATAATTAATTTTGATGCACCAAAATGACTGTTCGTGGAAAACTTTCTTGTCTTCTTTACAAGGGCCACGTACAAATGTTCTTTTTCCGTGGACACTTGAGTGCGAGCATGGAAGTCCAAATGTACATGCGAAATTTTATTTCCCCATTTTTGGATTTTTAGATTTTATCTTTATGAATTTTTTCTAGTAGATTCATATGCACCTCCACACATACATGCTGAACCGATTTTTTTTATATTTTGTTGATTTAAAAGAAAAGGCTGAAACCCTGTCACCGTCCACGTAGACGACCTCCACGCGAAGCACGGAGAAATTTCTTTATCCTAGCCTCCTGCGTGTTCCGGGCATCTCACTCTCACTCAGTGACGTCCAAGCAAAGGCGTAGTATGAAATACTCGATTTCTTGTGTTTGTGTATGCTATAAATAAATAAACAAGGAAACATTTGAAATCACGGTCCGTGTTTTCTTCTTGAGTTACTATAACCAGGAAAAAGGGTTCGCCAAGAGAAAAAGAAAAGAGGGAAAAGAAGAAGATCAACAACACAGGACAAACGAATGTGGTCGCAAATCAGTATCGGCCCTAGGGTTGTTGCGCCGCTTGATCGCCAAGAACCAAAACGCAATAAATGCGTGTGACGACTGGCGAGCGAGGTGCTCACGTGCGCCCGTCCAGAGCTCGGCTGGGGATAGGTTCTGTGTGATCTCTAGTACTCTACACACGCCTACTAGTAGCAACAGAAATCGAGAGATACACGATCGACCTGCCAGAGCCAGGCATAGTGCTA
Organism: Lolium multiflorum; assembly: GCA_030979885.1. Taxonomy (NCBI): domain Eukaryota; kingdom Viridiplantae; phylum Streptophyta; class Magnoliopsida; order Poales; family Poaceae; genus Lolium; species Lolium multiflorum. Next base: position 166,001,744 of record CM061749.1, read on the forward strand.
CGGATAGAACGTGACAACAGGACACGAATCAAAATATTGTGGATAAAAAAAAACGTGCAGTGAGAAGAAAATGTGAATGCCTGCGCTGCGCAGAAATGGAAGCCGTGCTGGCGTGCTCGTCGCAGCTAGTACAATGATGAGTGTACCATGCTGGCGAAGAAAGGAAGAGGAAATTCAGGTGGAGACGTAGAAAATTGGTACTCCCTTTTCAGACGTCGACCAGGATAGGCTACAATCTACGACTGCCCACCTACGTCAGCGAGTACCTCATCAACCGGCTGCTTGCTTGGAACAAAATAATGATGCCGGATTGTTGAGAAAAGCAATTCGAGAAAATTAGTAGAATGATCCAAAACATGCCCGATAAGAACCTAGTACCACTACCCATCCATGAACAGGCATACTAGTAGTAATGAAAGCTAGCTAATCACTCGGGGAAGGAAGAAAGAAAGGAAGGAAGGAAGTAATGTGTAGGTACCTGGAGCGGCATGAGCCAGAGGTAGTGTATCTGCAGCATCATGTCGGAGAGCTGCTGCGCGTCGACGGCCATGTAGTTGACGATCATGCCCAGCCCGTGCTTCTGCCGCGCCGAGCACGACAGTCGGAGCCCCTTGCGGTAGAGCGCCGTGATGAGCGCGCCCCTGATCTGCATCCCCAGCTTCTGGCAGTGGAAGTTGTACTGGTGGCTGCAGAACGCCTCCATCGCCTTCGCCGCCAGCAGCGCCAGCACCAGCCGCATGCCCTCCCACAGCGGCCGACGCTCCGCCGACGACGTGAAGCTCACGAAGCTCTGGATCAGCGTCGGCCCCACGTACATCACCGTCAGCCGGAGCAGCGCCAGCGACGCGTTCGCCAGGAAGAGCGGCCAGAAGCACCGGAACAGCGCGTGGCGGACCGGGTTGTTGTCCCTGCGCGCCCACGACGACGGCCAGTGGGAGATGAACAGCTCGTGCATACGCTCAGGCCGGTGCGCCGGCGCCAGGGTCGGCACGTCCGACAGGTCCAGCGTCGCGCGGTACCCGCGCTGGATCAGCGGGTTCATCCACGCCCACGACGCGCGCGACAACCACGACGCGCTCGCGTACGGCGTCACGTTCTTCTCCTTGCCATCTGCCTCTTCTTCTTCGGCGGTGGACGGCGCCACCGCGGTGGTGATGATGCCGGTGGCGCCCGAGATGGCGAGGACGGGGAGGGGCAGGGACAGGACGAGCGCCGCGATGGCGAGCGCGTCGTCGGGGAGGGCGGCCGCGCCGGAAGCGAGGCGCGCGACGGCCGCGCCCGCGACGAGCGCCGTGAGCGCGGACGAGGCGAGCCAGAAGAGCCGGAGCGTGAGCGGGTGCGCGGCCGCGCGGAACCGCTTCTCGTGCGCCACCAGCGCGGCGGCGCAGAGGTGCGCCGCGAGCTGCAGCGCGAGGAACACCGCCTCCATGACCTGCTGATCGCCGCCGCCCCGCGCCACGAGCGAGAGAACGAGCAGCACGCCGTTGAACACGGCGAGGACTGCGGACGCCGCCAGCGCCACGACGAATCCCGCGCCGACGCGCACCACCCGGCGGGGAGGTTGGCCCCTGTCGAGCAGCGGCTTGTCCGCGCCGTTGCCGTTGACTGCGTCGTGGCCACGCGCCGCCTCGCGCCGGCGGGAAATGAGCTTGTGGATCGCGAGGCAGAAGACGACCACCAGGAACGCCGCGGACGCCGCCGAGAGCATGAGCCGCTGCGAGCAGGTGGAGAGGAAGAGGAAGGCGGCCCACTGGAGGAACCCGGTGGCGGGCGCGGAGGGGAGGTCGCACGTCCTGGTGGTGAGCCACCACGGGAGCTCCATGGGCAGCGGAGGTGTGTGGGGGTCAGCCACCGCGCATGCGGCCGGGGAGGCTGGAGCAGAGCAGCTGGCGTTGCGTCTCCGAGAGGAGAGGGGAAGAGGGAGATTGGCAAGGATTTTGGCTCGGTTTTAACGAGAAGGGTTTTATGGCCAGTAGCGGCTTGCCGGCTTGGCTTGGCCGTCTATCAGCACGCTGGCAAACGCTGTCCCTGTTGAGATACGCTCAATTACTCACCAATTTATTCACCAAATCGGTTTGGTGGAATCGATGTGTTCAAAACAATTGGTTGGTTCTACAGCATCTGAATTAAGGTGCCGTGGCGACCACATTTACACACAATATACGAGGGGAACGAACGAGATTGGCTTTTAATCTGGGTGCATGTGAACTCATTTTTTTAAAAGTGCATTTGTGATGTAAAAACATGTTTAAAAAATCGAAACATAAAGTGCATGCAAAGGTGATCTCCAACATGTGTGACGAAAAAAACTTTTATTTTGCCTCGGCAAAAAAATGAAATTTTGCAGGGCTATATAGTAGTATATATGTGACGTTTAGATTCTAAAATAAAAAAAAGTGGTTTCTCCGCGAAAACTTTCTACGCACACATGGAACACGCATACGTACTGATACGGGCATGGAGGCCTATGTGGAGCCCAGATTCAGGACTCCACCAGCTTAATTATCTTAGTTTAGGTAATGGCCATATGTGGGTCAATTAGAGTTTTTAATAAATCGAGTTAGTTTGGTTTAGGCCCGTCCAAACCAAGGTAGAGAGGCCCACTAGGGCTGGCCGGCCACTGCACCCCTCATATAAGTGGAGGTGCGGCTAGGTTCAGAGATAGACAAGTTTAGACTAAAGATTAGGTTTTCCCCATTGCGTGTGCTCACGTGTATCATCCCTCCGGGGTACGGCGCTGTCGTTTATCTATATTATTATCCGTTGCGAAGGTTCTTGTGTTCATCAAGGATTATCTAGCTCTTGGTTTGAGGCGATCGTTCATCGATCTGTTGCTTGCTGGATTCGTTCCCTCTTCTTCAGGCTGCGTTCATCGCGTTGTTGGGAGGATTCTCTACCCCGAGTTCTCGCTGTGAAAGATCAGCCATCAATCTAGGTGGATCGGCTTGGATCCACCGTATCATGTGGTATCAGCTTTCTGGGTTGCTCACGGCGAGGTGTTGTTGATCGATCTCTTTGATCGGTTTGCTGCGGAGAAGATTGGCTCTTAGATCGGAGGAGTTTGGCTCTCGGTCGAAGGAGGTTGGTTGGAGGAAGTTTGGAGTTGTTTGGGGAAGTTTGGAGGTCATCCATGGCTGTTTCGGAGGTCAAAATCGCGACCATCGGAAGAAGAGAAATTTCGCGACCAGGAAAAATCCGGTCTGAATCCGGTCCAGAGCCAGGCACCGGAGCCGGCGTAGAATCCGGTCAACCGGCGGCAAACCAGGAAGTTCACAAAATTTCGTCCGGTTTGGTTCCGACGATGCATCCGGTTGCGGCCGGTCACACACGAAAGCCGGTCCACAGGCCGGTCCAACCTGGGCGGGCTGGCTCAGACTGCTGCGGTTTTTCCTCCGGCGGTTTCTCCTGCTGCTGCGGTGTTTTCTCCGGCGTTTTCGGCTATTGATGCTGTTGATGTTGGTGAGTTTCCGGGCGATGTTCTGGGCATGAGGTGTACTCTTTCGAAGAAGTCTAGTAAGGTTTTCAATGACTATCTGGACTGCTTGAAGGGAGAACAGCGTTCGCCGTCCAGTCGTCGTTGGTACCTACACCGTCTTGCGACAGTTCAGGAGTATGAAGATTGGGAAAGGAACATGGAATTGGGTTTTGCTCGATGTCGCACATACAAGAGGAAGTTCAACAGTTCTTATGCATATTACCTTGCTATACGGCGTGTGGACGAGGCATTAGAACGTTGTTAGCACGATGCGGTGGACAGAGGTGAATTTGCTGAAACTTGGGAAGATTACAAAACTTTTCTTCGTAGTGGTTTCGTGGTACCATATATGGAGAAACGTAAGCAGTCATCCGGAGTTGGGCATGCATTGAAGGAAGTAAACAAGTGCCTGGAGGAGGTACAGCAGTGGACAAGTGCATAGTTACTAGTAAGAAGATTGTTCCACTACCAACAGTCACTAAGGTCGAGGTGAAATCTTCGAGGAGAGGAAACCTGCTCTGATACCAAGAGCACTATTGTGACTGTTGAGGAGGATGTACCATTGAGCGGGCTGAATATGCAACTCAAGAAGGTACAAGATGATGCTTGCAAGACAGTTGACAAGGTTCAGCGGTGGAGTTTGGTGCTTTATCAAGGGCAAGGCTTGCAAATTGATGGTTGATGGTGGTAGCTATACTAATGACATTAGCAAGGCGATGGTGGCAGCGTTGGGGTTGTCTACATGGCGTCTTCCTGAACCTAAACGTCTTGAGTGGTGGAATAGCTGTGGTATGCTGAAGATTACTCACAAGGTGTGTGTGCCATTTACAGTTGGTGATTATGTTGATGAGATCGATTGTGATGTGTTACCATTGGAGGTGTGTGGATTGCTACTTGGGCGTCCTTGGCAGTATGATCGCAATGTGACACATGCTGGGCGAGCAAATACATATTCTTTTATGCATGGTGGCAAACAGCGGACTTTGAAGCCATTGGGTGATGATCATATCAAGTCCGATGTGGAGTTAGTAGTGCGTAAGGAGAAGTTGCACAAGCTTAATGTGCAGCATAAGGTGCATGATGTTCCGAGCATTGATGTTGGTGATGTTTCAGCCAAGCCTGTAGATGACAAGCAAGTTCTTGTTGGTGACAAGCCGGATGAAGCTACACTTGTTGTTGATGTGGATGTTACAGCATGTGCTACAGTTCCAGTTTGTGTTGATGCTAGTATGCAGACTGATGATGTTTGTGCTGATGGTGTTTCAGTACATATGGCGCAGTGCGCGTGGGAGGAGTGGGAGGCGAGCGCGTCTGGAGACAGGTGGGCAGCGGCACTACCGTGCTAGGAGTCTTGTCCAGTTTTCGACACCGCGGATGCATCGAGGCAAGGATGGACGTGTGAGACATCTATGTGGCCCAGGAAGTACACATCTTGTGCAGGGTCATGTGCAGCGACACAGGGGTCCATCAAAACCTCGCAAGAAGAAGGAATTGGCGTCGAAGTCCAAGCTCATATGGAGAAGAAAGGAGGTGCCAAGTGCTGTATCAAGTCGTCGAAGGCCGCGAGGGAGGAGGATGTGGTGTGGAAGGCAAGCAAGACTTGAAGACGGCGAGGACGTGTCATGTTCATATAACGTCACCTTTTCCAGAAGACCCTCACGCGTTGGGGACAACGCTTCTTGAAGGGGGGAGGATGATACGGGCATGGAGGCCTATGTGGAGCCCAGATTCAGGACTCCACCAGCTTAATTATCTTAGTTTAGGTAATGGTCATATGTGGGCCAATTAGGGTTTTTAATAAATCGAGTTAGTTTGGTTTGGGCCTGTCCAAACCAAGGTAGAGAGGCCCACTAGGGCTGGCCGGCCACTCCACCCCTCATATAAGTGGAGGTGCGGCTAGGTTTAGAGATAGACAAGTTTAGACTAAAGATTCGGGTTTTCCCCATTGTGTGTGCTCACGTATATCATCCCTCCGGGGGTACGGCGCTGCCGTTTATCTATATTATTATCCGCTGCGAAAGTTCTTGTGTTCATCAAGGATTATCTAGCTCTTGGTTTGAGGCGATCGTTCATCGATCCGTTGCTTCTGGATTCGTTCCCTCTTCTCCAGCCTGCGTTCATCACGTTGTTGGGAGGATTGTCTACCCCAGGTTCTCGCTGTGAAAGATTGGGCATCAATCTAGGTGGATCGGCTTGGATCCACCGTATCATGTACCCCGTTAGTTTTATTTCAATTTTTTTTAACATTTGCAAAATGCATTTCCCACCTGGGTTCACGTGCGCCTAGGTTCAACTGGGACTTTTCCGGGAACGCACCTGCTAATTTGCAAGTAGTGCATCAGTTTAATTTTCTTTCCCCGAAAATGCGATTCGCTCTAGTTCTACAGCTCCAACCTATACCTAGTTCAATTTTTTTTGACAGACTCTGTTCTGTATTTATATTATTTTTATAATAAAAGAACTTAGAGAGTGGCATGAGAGATTTGTCCATAAAAGGGGAAAATATACAGAAAAAACAAGGCTAAATCAAATAAAACTATCTACCCACGCAGAGAACGCTAAATTATTTCTTCTTGACTCGAGCCATCAAATTTCATCTTTAAAAATCTCCCGGCGTCTATGTAGGTTAGGTCCTAGACATTTTTAAAATATTGGAATTTATCATTTTGCAAATGGAGCAGTCACAATGAATAATAAACTACATGTAAAGAGCTTTGTCAATCCGCTGCTTTAGAAGATCCAAAACCGTTAAGTGGTTGGCTTCTACCGAAACCGAAACATTGGGTAGTAACAAGCTTGAGAGAAAGGACTCAAAGAAGAGAAAGAAGAGGTGGTCTCTTATTTTGTCAACACCCGGATTTTTAAGTCCAGATGACTATTATGCCATACATCGCAATCCTAGGAAGATTGTTTTTGCGAGACATAATAGATTGATATCACAGAACATCATTACATACCATAATAGTCTTACATCAAAGGATCACATGATCCAGTCTTACAACAAGGGTTGATCTATTGATCAATTACAAAACACACACAGCGGAAGAAACGTAGTAGCGGTTCATCTGTTCCACAGGCAACTGTTGACGTCAGGAGTAGTCCTAGCTATCATAGACGTCCTGCTGTCCATCTTCATGGTATTGGTACTCATCTTCATAGTCTGGCCATTCGAATAGCCAGGGACAAAACCATGAGTACTTTTTAAAGTACTCGCAAACTAATACTAATGTAAGCACTATCTACTATAGTAATGGGGTTCTAAGCTCTAGGTTCTAAAGCCAGTTTTATTTCAGATGCACTTAGTAGTAAAAGACTCTTTATTTGCCTACTAACTCCAGTGGGAACATTAGTGTCATTCCCACAACTCTGTTGTGATCAAGTCAAATTCATCTTTCAAGTTCAAGTCACAAGTCACCAGTCATAAGTCACATTTTGAAAATGGTCTGATGACGGAACAGTATGGCCTTTCCAACCGTCCATAACCGTGGACACGGCTATTCGAATAGTTTTACACTCTGCAGAGGTCGCACACTTTTGCCACAACATTTGCAATAATCCGTCAGGGTTAACTGGCCCTGATTTATCACACTCCGTGTGCGGACTACCAAACATAACCTTTCAATTACATACCCTAGTATAGGCACCTCTCCCCATGAGCTTGGCCTCCCAGTGAAGACAAACCGTCAACCTGGGAACTGCACATGGCTTGGGTAAGACATTCACCTCATTTTACGTCATTTCACATTTCAATGGAGGCAGCCTCGGCATAACCCCTATGACGCTTGTTCAGAGGGAACCCATACTAAAATACATAAGTTTCCAGTTAAGCCCTACCCAGATTCAGGTATTGTGGGGGTACTTCGGAATTGGAATGGTATCGCATCCGAACCCAACCATCAGTTTTGGTAACCATTCACCATGTCATTCACAAGTCATATTCACCTTCAAAACTTTCAATAGAATGACTCAACATTCTAAGGTTTTCAAAGTCATTGAATTCACATATTCCCATCTAGAGTAGTCAATTTTAGTTTTAGCACTAGCAACTAGTCATGAGGGGTGCTAACTAACTTGTATTTCTCTAGGCTAAATTTGATGCTCTTATACTACTACATATCTAGACCAAGTGAATCATGAATCACAAGCATCCACACTAGGGTTTTACTTTTATTTACTTTGAAAAGTAATTTCCTCTCATTGAAATATTTATTAGAGTTTCTATTTGTTTCCTTTGAGAAGTAATTTCCTCTCATTGAATCTTTTTAAGATTTAACCTCCTCAAACAATAGAGTATGAGATTATGTTGACCAAGGTCAACACTTCACATTTATCATTTGGAAAAAGGATTTAAATGAGGTATTACACCTCATGCAATTTAAACACTATTATGGAGCAATTTAATATCATCAAGTAATCAAATATGAAGTTCTTTATACCAAAGTTATTTCCTCATATGGAACTACTTGAGACAATGATTTAAATGAGATAAAACCTCTCACACTATTTAACATTTAATTTTGGGTAATTTAAATGGACTAGAAATAGCCACATAGCCATTATTTATTCTAGCCCATGATCATATGAAGCAACCATGTCATATTTTTACATATTCAGATAGACAATATGAAATGTGATTTTTGAGAGTTGGACTCAACTCAAAATAATATATGGTTGATTTTTAGTAAATGTTTGAAGTTTGAAAAGGCCCTGGCTTGTTATTTTTACTACATGAGTTCTATATTGAATCTAGGGTTGAGACCAGTTTAGTTGTTTAGAGAATTTCCTAAGCTTTCCAAGAATATAAATTTCATAAAATTTGGCTCAGTGAATTTGGTTTTATTCTATTTTGAATTTGACACCAGTATGGAATTTTGGGGTAAATTGAATTAAACAATTTCAAACGGAATGGGCGCGCGGGAAAACCTACTGGGCCGGCCCAACTACGCTTCAGCACTCAGCGGGCCGCCTGACAGTAGACCCCACATGTCAGTGGGTCTTTAAACCCGAACCGGTACGCGGCGAGGTGAGCCGTTGGATTAAAAGTAAGATCAACGGCTCTGGGTTGTCCCCATTCACGAGCAGAGCTCGCCGGAGACCAAACCCTACCGTCGGCCAGGGGGTCCAGGGAGGGTCCTTATCGGCATCCAGCGAGTCCGGCGAGGTGGGCAATCGACGTTGTCGACGAAGGCGAGTCGAAGGAGGGTCGCGGCGGCTCCAGGGGTTCTCGGGAACGCCGGCTTCGTCGAGCTACTGCAGCGGCGCACTCCGGTTAAATTCTAGCGACTGAGGGCTCAATCGAGGAGGGGAAGTAGTCGTGGAGACTTAGGGATGAGAGGAGAAGCAGGTGGTGTGAAGAAATCGTCCAGAGGGTGCCTCCTTTTATAGCGGCGAGGGGTGGCCGAGGGGCGCGGGGCAGGTGAGTGGTGACGACGGCGTTTGAGGTCACGAGGGGCCAGGGGAGTGGGCGCAGTGTGTTGGCGACATCGAGGCGGTCACGACGAGCGTCAGGGCGCAGCAGGAGAGGGACGGAGGCGTCGTCATCGTCCTCGCGTACCCGTGTACTGTGGCGGACGACGTCATCCATGGCGACGGTGACAGGGCGTGCGAGGGCCGGTGAGGGTGTCCTGGAGGTCGTTGGGGTCGTGGTGAGCAGGTGAGTAAAAGGAGAGAGCGAGGGGTGGTCGGAGGCGACGGGGCGCGTGCGTGTACTGGCGCGTCCAGGGCGCGTCCTTGCACGCTCTGGCGCGTCCCGGGCGTCGTGGGCGCATCACGTTCGGGTCAAAATCTTGCTCTCCTCGGCCAATGGCTGGTACAGGCAGGTGCAGGGGGTCAGGGCCAAGCTAGCTGACATGGTGAGAGAGAGAAAGAGGGGAAGAGAGGAGCAGGTTTGGGCATGGTGGTGATCATGGTGGCCGGCATGGTCAAGACATGGATCCTCTGTGCATTCTCTTGGGCAAAAAGGGATACTGCAAGCTTAGTTGAGTTGAGGCCAGGGTACTAGACATGGTTGGCAAGGTTGGAGAGGGTTAGAGTGTGCACAATTGGATATTGGCCAGAAAGTGTGTGACATATACAATGTACTTGGCATGGCTTGTGTCATGGTGTTCATGCAATGCTAGGTGATGTCAATGGGAGTTGTTAGGGGTACAATGCACTATAGATGAGCACAAGAGAGAGAGGGTGAGGTGGTACATAGTGGTTGGAACAGTGGAATAGTGATGAGCACAAAAACCATTCATTCGTTCTACGATACAAGGGGACAGATACAAACTCACACCTACGCGAGTGTTCTAGTGATACTACTCTTCATCCGGAATGGTAGATTCTTCGTCTTCAGGGGTAGTGTGCTTGGCGAAAGGCGCGGGTGTTGTCCAACTCCTTGCGGGTCTTGTACAACATGAAGTCCAGGTATGCAACATATTGCTTCATTTCCAGGTGCGGTGGCATGGTTATTGGTCTTCCCATGGGATCATGTCTTGGGTAGTAAAAGAAGCGAGTGTTCTTGATCTTGTTCACATTCTGTCCGCACAGACGGGCAATTGCTTCTTGCATGGATTTGGCTATTCACTTCTTCTAAGTGTTCCCTCTTACAGAAAACCAGATGGTTTCCCATATTGGGGCTCCTAGCTTTCCTCTCAGATCTGCAGTAACTTCCCATTGAGGTGGTCTTCCCAATTGATTATTGAGTGGCACTCCAAAGAACTCGGGATACGGGCGTCCGAAATATTCAACTAGTTGCTCCAAATCCTTCTCGAACATTAGGTCTCCTTCGTGGCCAAGCTGATAGGACTCTCATTGGTACTCCATCTATGAACCATTAGGATGAGTAAGTTAGAGAAGTGATCAAGTGTGCAAAATTTTATGTAGGATTACAAGGAAAAGTAGAGCATGGATTTCTCTTTTTGAAAAGATCTCAAGGGTAAGAGTGAGAATAAGTTTTCATAAATATTCACTTTATTTGTTTTTTTTTGAAAACTAAGTTTTTCAGACGTCCATCCTAACTAGGGCCTCCTAAGGTCAAACAATGGCTCTGATACCAACTTGTCAACACCCAGATTTTTAAGTCCAGATGCCTATTATGCCATACATCGCAATCCCAGGAAGATTGTTTTTGCGAGACATAATAGATTGATATCACAGAACATCATTACATACCATAATAGTCTTACATCAAAGGATCACATGATCCAGTCTTACAACAAGGGTTGATCTATTGATCAATTACAAAACACACACATCGGAAGAAACGTAGTAGCGGTCCATCTGTTCCACAGGCAACTGTTGACGTCAGGAGTAGTCCTAGTTGTCATAGACGTCCTGTTGTCCATCTTCCTGGTATTGGTACTCCTCTTCATAGTCTGGCCATTTGAATAGCCAGGGAAAAAGCCATGAGTAATTTTTGAAGTACTCGCAAACTAATACTAATGTAAGCACTATCAACTATAGTAATGGGGTTCTAAGCTCTAGGTTCTAAAGCCAGTTTTATTTCATAAGCACTTAGTAGTAAAAGACTCTTTATTTGCCTACTAACTCCAGTGGGAACATTAGTGTCATTCCCACAACTCTGTTGTGATCAAGTCAAATTCACCTTTCAAGTTCAAGTCACAAGTCACCAGTCATATGTCACATTTTGAAAATGGTCTGATGACGGAACAATATGGCCTTTCCAACCGTCCATAACCGTGGACACGACTATTCGAATAGTTTTATACTCTGCAGAGGTCGCACACTTTTGCCACAACATTTCCAATAATCCGTCAGGGTTAACTGGCCCTGATTTATCACACTCCGTGTGCGGACTACCAAACATAACCTTTCATTTACATACCCTAGTATAGGCACCTCTCCCCATGAGCTTGGCCTCCCAGTGAAGACAAACCGTCAACCTGGGAACTGCACAGGGCTTGGGTAGCACATTCACCTCATTTCACGTCATTTCACATTTCAATGGAGGCAGCCTCGGCATAACCCCTATGACGCTTGTTCAGAGGGAACCCATACTAAAATACATAAGTTTCCAGTTAAGCCCTACCCAGATTGTGGGGGTACTTCGAAATTGGAATGGTATCGCATCCGAACCCAACCATCAGTTTTTGTAACCATTCACCATGTCATTCACAAGTCATATTCACCTTCAAAACTTTCAATAGAATGACTCAACATTCTAAGGTTTTCAAAGTCATTGAATTCACATATTCCCATCTAGAGTAGTCAATTTTAGTTTTAGCACTAGCAACTAGTCATGAGGGGTGCTAACTAACTTGTATTTCTATAGGCTAAATTTGATGCTCTTATACTACTACATATCTAGACCAAGTGAATCATGAATCAAAAATGAACTTTGATAACCAAAGTAAAAGCTTGCAAGAATAAAACTTGGGGTTGGATCCTTAAACACAAAATAAAAGGGTAAATGGTGCCTTGCTCTAGTAGAGCTTTGCATTAGGGTAGCTTGGTAATAGCTTGCAATAATATAGCTTGCCTTGATTGGTGTAGTGATCAAAGTTCTCTTCTTCTTCTTCGTAGACTTCTTCTTCCTCGTAGCACTCGTTACTAGCGTCTATAAATGAATACGAGGTACACAATCACCAAACAAATACTTAGGTAGACTAGTAACAATAATGGTTCTGTCAACACCCGGATTTTTAAGTCCAGATGCCTATTATGCCATACATCGCAATCCCAGGAAGATTGTTGTTGCGAGACATAACAGTTGATATCATACAGTCATCATTTATTACAAACCATAGTCGTCTTACAAAAGTAGATCACATGATCCACTATTACAATAATAGTTGATCTATTGATCAATGAACATCACAAGTAGCGGAAGCGAAGTAGTAGTGGACTATCTATTCCACAGGCCAACGCTTGACGTCAGAAGATACTCCTAGTTGTCGTAGACGTCCTGCTAGCTGTCATCTTGGTACTGCTGCTCCTCTTCATAGTCTGGCCATTTGAATAGCCAGGGACACAGCCGTGTGTACTTTTAAAGTACTCGCAAACTAATACTAATGTGAGCGCTATCAATTTTATTAAGGGGGTGCTAAGCTCTAGTTTTATTTGCATAAAGCCAATTTTAGTTCATAAGCATTTAGTAAAAGACTATTCATTTGCTAACTAACTCAAGTGGGAACATTAGGGTCATTCCCACAACTCAGTTGTGATTCAAGTCGAGTTCACCATTCAATTCATCATTCCTTTTTAAGAAAACATCTGAAAACGGAACAGTATGGCCTTTCCAATCGTCCGTAACCGTGGGGCGGATAATCCGGCCCGAATCTGCAGAAATCCCAAGCAAAAACTTGTCTAAAACCAGATCGGCCTCATAGCATGCAAATGGAGTATACTACACATGATTTGGAACAACTAGACAACATCCCCATCAAGAAAATAGCACATATAAATCACAACACCTAGGGTTAGGGATTGTGAGCCATACCCTCATCCATTGGAGGAGCCGCTTGAGGGATGAAAGCTAGGGAGGAGGAGCACCTGATCCACCCAAAAACTCCGAGAGGGAGCGGACGGGGCGGTTCCGGCGAGGAGGAGGAGCTCCGGCGAGTTGAGGGCCGAGAGAGAGAGAGAGAGGCGCGTGGGGGAACAGGTTCTGGAACCGTGCACCCCGTGGCCTCCCCTCAAATCCCATCGAAACCTGCCCAGGCCGGATAATCCGGCCCTAAGTAAGGGCGGATAATCCGACCGGGCCAGATTTTCCGGGGTGCCCAAGGGCCGGATTATTCGGTTTTCTGGAAAATTCAAGAATACTAGAAATCCTGCCTATCTTTTGTTGGTTACTTGCTTAAGCCCATATGTGATGCAATAAGATATCATGTCACATATAAGATGCAAATTGACCAATAAGATGGGGCACCCGAGATCATCCGACCGAAACTCCTCAAACTCCAAGTTTTTACCAAAACATGACATAGGAGCTAGATGGAAATGGCTTATAGATGAGTGTGGGCTTGGGTTTAGAATGATCGAACTGTTAATGGTACATGACCACTCAAGTTTGCAAGATACGAGCAAATAAGGCCAAATTAGAGTGATTTCCCATAAGAACAAGTAGGTGTAAAAAAAGCATTTAAGATCCAAATAACCTCAACTCTTCACAAAGAAGAGTGTGGTGGCCTAAGCCACCATATATGAGTGTTATGGCATGGCACCGCGAAGATATATCTTGGGCCCAAAACCACTACTCATCATTGAAGCTCACATATCAACATATGATATAAAGAGAATGATTTCTTAATGTTGGCATTATGGGGGAGGGATAGCTCAATAGTTTAAACCGCACTCCCCTATTTCCATGCCCACATCTAAACCAAATAAAGTTTTGAGACAAAGGTGTGTTTGCAAGATGGTCAAGCTATACTCCTTGAATCAATGATATTTAGCTCATTCCTCAAATAGCAAAACCTTGCTTCATCAAGAGGCTTCGTGAATATATCGGCAAGTTGATCTTTGGTAGGAACATAGCATAGCTCAATATCACCACGGGCCACATGATACCTAATAAAATGATTCCGGATCTCAATATGCTTCGTTCTTGAATGTTGCACCGGATTATAAGCAATCTTGATGGCACTTTCATTGTCACATAAAAGAGGCACTTTATCACAAGTGACACCGTATTCCTTTAAAGTTTGCCTCATCCATAACAATTGAGTGCATCCACTTGCGGTGGAAACATATTCGGCTTCGGCAGTGGAGAGAGATATACAATTTTGCTTCTTAGAAGACCAACACACCAAGGACCGACCAAGGAATTGGCAAGCCCCGGAGGTTGATTTCCTATCATCCTTGTCTCCCGCCCAATCCGCATCGGTATATCCTTTGAGAATGAAACTTGATCCTTTAGGATACCAAAGACCATATCTTGGGGTATCAACCAAATATCGAAAGATTCTTTTGAGAGCCATCAAGTGGCTCTCCTTAGGAGAAGCTTGATACCTTGCACACACACCAACACTCAACACTATGTCCGATCTAGATGCGCAAAGGTAAAGCAAGGATCCAATCATGGAGCGATATAACTTTTGATCCACCTCTTTACCATTGGGATCTAGTGCAAGATGACATTTAGTAACCATTGGAGTGGCTACACCCTTCATTTCCGTCATCTTGATCCTCTTGAGCATGTCTTGGAGATACTTGGCTTGATTGATGAAAGTCCCTTCTCTCAATTGCTTGATTTCAAAACCAAGAAAGAACCTCATCTCTCCCATCATAGACATCTCAAACCTATCGGTCATAAGCTTTGAGAATTCATCATTGAAAGCTTTGTTAGTAGAGCCAAAGATAATATCATCAACATATAATTGGCAAATGAAAAGCACCCCATTGACCCTCTTAGTAAAAAGAGTGGGATCGATTAGCCCAAAATCAAACCCACGGTCTATCAACAATTCTTTAAGGTGCTCGTACCAAGCTCTAGGATCTTGTTTGAGACCATAAAGTGCTTTATCAAGCTTATAGACATGGTTAGGAAAGTCGAGATCCTCAAACCCCGGGGTTGCTTAACATAAACCTCTTCATGCGAAGGACCATTAAGAAATGCACTTTTCACATCCATTTGTTGTAACTTAAAGTTATGATGTGATGCATAAGCAAGAAGGATACGAATGGACTCAAGGCGAGCCACGGGAGCATAAGTTTCTCCAAAGTCAATTCCTTCAATTTGGGAGAAACCTTGAGCCACCAATCTTGCCTTGTTCCTCACAACATTTCCAAATTCATCTTGCTTGTTATTGAATATCCATTTAGTGCCTATAACATTGCGGCACTCCTTTGGCTTCTCTACTAAAGTCCACACTTTGTTGCGCTTGAAGTTGTTAAGTTCCTATGCATAGCTTCCAACCAATCCGAATCTTCAAGGGCTTCAAATACTTTCTTGGGCTCCAAGGAGATATAAGCATGATGATTGTTAAAGTTAGCCAATTGCCTTCTTGTGGAAACCCTTCCTCTAACATCACTTAGGACCTTTTCATGAGTGTGTTCAAGAATTTCAAGGTTCCTATCTCTTCTTGCAAGACGACGGGCCTCGATCTCCTCCTTGGTTCTTCTAGGCCTTGGAGGTTTCACTTGATCAACTTGATCATTTGGGTCACCGTCTTGACCTTCAATTTGAGCTTCCTCGATTTCTTGAGAGTGCTCAACCTCATGTGCTTGATCTTGGACATTATTTGGTGAAGCGCAAATATCGAATGGATACTCATCGGAGCCATCATGCATGAATCCTTGGTTGATCTTGTCCTTGATCTTGTACATGAGAGGGAGGGTTTTCTTCTTGTTCTTGGGTTGGTGCATCATTAGCTTCAAGAGATGGAGCTTGTTGGTGTTGTGAAGCTGAGGGCTCCACCGTAGTAGAGCATAGTCCTTCCCGAGACGCCACACCATGTCCCTCAATGGGGTGGAAAAATCCCACACCCATTCTTACTATGGCATCTTGAGGTATTTCATCACCTGCACAAACATCAACTTGCCCCACTTGGGAGCCATCATTTTCTTCGAACTTCACACTACAAGATTCGATGATAATCCCGGAGGATACGTCAAAGACTCTATAAGTGTGAGATTCGACATTGTAACCAACAAATATACCCTCCAAAGCTTTAGGAGCAAATTTAGATAAACGAACTCCTTTGATTTTATAGAAACACTTACACCGAACACCTTGAAGTATGATATATTAGGCTTGTTGCCGGTGAGTATTTCATATGGAGTCTTGTTCAAGACCTTACGGAGATAGAGCCGGTTAGAAGAATGGCAAGCGGTGGAGATGGCTTCGGCCCAAAAATTATAGCGGGATTTGTATTCCGCCATCATAGACCTTGCCATATCCATAAGAGTCCGGTTCTTCCTCTCCGCAACACCATTTTGTTGAGGGGTGTATGCAGCGGAATATTGATGTCTTATCCCCTCATCACTAAGAAAATCATTGAGTGTGTAGTTCTTGAACTCGGAGCCGTTGTCACTTCTTATTGCCATCATGAGGAGATTGTGTTGTCGTTGCACCTCGGTAGCAAAGTCAATAAAGATTTGTTGAGTCTCATATTTCTTTCTTGAGAAAGTAGACCCAAGTGTATCTTGAATAGTCATCAATAATCACCAAGCAATGTTTCTTCGCACCAAGACTTGCATGAGTGGTAGGACCAAAGAGATCCACATGAAGGAGCTCCAAGATCCTCTTGGAAGAGATAATAGTCTTTCTTGGGTGCGGAGAGTCATGCATTTTGCCTTCAACACATGCCCTACAAACACGATCTTTGGCAAAAGAAACATTTTCCATTAGTCCCACAATATGGTTCCCCTTGTGGAGACTTTGCAAAGTTCTCATGTTGACATGGGCCAAGTGGCGATGCCACAACCAACCCACATCCGCCTTTTTGAATAGGCACATCGCACTTGAAGTGGTGGCCCCCGAAAAGTCCACCACATACAAGTTGCGTTCGCGATACCCAACGAAAGCGACTTTTAGAGTCTTGCTCCACAAGAGGACCACAATATCATTATCAATAAAGACGGCGAAACCCATCTTGCTAAGGGCGGAAATGGATAATAAATTGTAACCAAGGGTTTTGACAAGCATGACATCCACAAGAGTAATGTTGTGTGCAACCACAACCTTACCAAAACCCAATACCTCGGATGTAGAACTATCACCAAAGGAGACGGTGATTTCATGAATGTTAGGCCTCAACTCCTTGACGAGATTCTTGCCGCCGGTCATATGATTTGTGCATCCACTATCAAGCACCCATTTTGAACCTCCGGCGGCATAGTCCTACATGAGATCAATTCTTGGATTTAGGTACCCATTTTTCAATGGGTCCTCTTTTGTTAGCAATAAGGGTCTTTGGGACCCAAATAGACCAAGTAACATAACCATCATATGGGCCAACATATTTTGCATAGACATCACCATAATAATCTTTAAATAGAACATAGTTAGGGATAGCAATTCCTGCATCATCATCATTAATGGTTTTGCTCTCAGGGGCTTCACCATTAGTGATAGCTTTCTTCTTTTCTTGTGCGGGCTTGGCCTTCTTCTTGTTTGCTGATACGTCTCCAACGTATCTATAATTTCTGAAATTCCATGCTTGTTTTATGACAATACCTACATGTTTTGTTCACACTTTATATCGTTTTGATGCATTTTCCGGAACTAACCTATTGACGAGATGCCGAAGTGCCAGTTCTGTTTTCTGCTGTTTTTGGTTTCAGAAATCCTAGTAAGGAAATATTCTCGGAATTGGACGAAATCAACGCCCAAGATCTTATTTTTCCCGGGAGCTTCCAGAACATCTTGGGAGATAACCCATGTGTTTATTTTACTACAACACTTTTGTTTTGTTGAGTCTTGGAAGTTTTTTACTACTGTAGCAACCTCTCCTTATCATGTTTTTGTGCCAAGTAAAGTCTCTATGGTAAAGTTGATGCTAGATTTGGATTGCTGCGCAGAAACAGCATTGCTGTCTGTCACGAATTCGCGCAGAAGTCTCTGTAAAAAAATCAAAAAATCTGCAAATTTACGTGCGTGATCCTCAGATATGTACGCAACTTTCGTTAGTTTTGAGTTTTTCCATCTGAGCAAGTTAAGTGCCCCTGCAAAATTCGTCTTTACGGACTGTTCTGTTTTGACAGATTCTGCCTTTTATTTCGCATTGCCGCTTTTGCTATGTTGAATGGGTTTCTTTGTTCCATTAACTTTCAGAAGTTTTGTGCAATGTACATAAGTGTTAAGAATGATTGTGTCACCTCTGAACATGCGAATTTTTATTATGCACTAACCCTCTAATGAGTTTGCTTGAAGTTTGGTGTGGAGGAAGTTTTCAAGGGTCAATAGGAGAGGATGATATACTATGATCAAGAAGAGTGAAAAGTCTAAGCTTGGGGATGCCCCGGGTTCATCCCTGCATATTTTAAGAAGACTCAAGCATCTAAGCTTGGGATGCCCAAGGCATCCCCTTCTTCATCGACAACTTATCAGGTCACTTCTAGTGAAACTATATTTTTATTCTGTCACATCTTATGTACTTTACTTGGAGCGTCTGTGTGCTTTTATTTTTGTTTTGTTATTTTCATTCTCTGAATAAATTCATCCTTGTGTGGGAGAGAGACATGCTCCGCTTTTTCATATGAACACTAGTGTTCTTCGTTTATGCTTTTAATGTTCAAGGGCTAAAGTTGATCGCTTCACTTGTTGCTATTTGGTTGGAATCAGAAAATGCTTCATATGGTTTTGAATAACTTGATACTTGGCAATTGTTTTGAGCTCTCATTAGATCATGTTTAAGCTCTTGCATCATGTAGTTTAAATCTAGTAGTGGAGAACTACTATAGAGCTTGTTAAAATTTGGTTTGCATGATTGGTCTCTCTAAGTCTAGATATTTTCTGGTAAAAGTGTTTGAGCAACAAGGAAGACAGTGTAGAGTCTTATAATGCTTGCAATATGTTCTTATGTAAGTTTTGCTGTACCGGTTTATACTTGTGTTTGCTTCAAACAACCTTGCTAGCCTAAGCCTTGTACTAAGAGGGAATACTTCTCGTGCATCCAACACCTTGAGCCAAAACCCATGCCATTTGTGTCCACCATATCTACCTACTATGTGGTATTTCCTGCCATTCCAAGTAAATACTTCATGTGCTAACTTTAAACAATTCAAAAGCTATTATCTCTTATTTGTGTCAATGTTTTATAGCTCATGAGGAAGTATGTGGTGTTTTATCTTTCGATCTTGTCATTTACTTGACAGACTTTCACAATGGACTAGTGGCTCATCCGCTTATCCAATAATTTTGCAAAAAGAGCTGGCAATGGGGTTCCCAGCCCCAATTAATTAACTTGCATTAATAATTCTCTTCACATGTTTTGCCCTAATCTATCAGTAAGCAACTTAAATTTGCAAATAGACACTCCTCCATGGTATGTGAATGTTGGAAGGCACCCGAGGATTCGGTTAGCCATGGCTTGTGTAAGCAAAAGGTTGGGGGGAGTGTCATCTAATAAATAAAACTAAAGTACATGTGTAAACAAAAGAGAAGAGGGATGATCTACCTTGCTGGTAGAGATAACGTCCTTCATGGGAGCCGCTCTTGAAAGTCTGGTTGATAAGGTAGTTAGAGTACCCATTACCATTCGTTGACAACAACAAACACCTCTCAAAATTTTACTTTTATGCTCTCTATATGATTTCAAAACTTGAAAAGCTCTAGCACATGATTTTATCCCTGCTTCCCTCTGCGAAGGGCCTATCTTTTACTTTATGTTGAGTTAGTTTACCCATTTCCTTCCATCTTAGAAGCAAACACTTGTGTCAACTGTGCATTGATTCTTACATACTTGCTTATTTGCATTCATAATATTACTCTATGTTGACCATTATCCATGAGATATGCATGTTGAAAGTTGAAAGCAACTGCTGAAACTTATATCTTCCTTTGTGTTGCTTCGATGCCTTTACTTTGAATTTATTGCTTTATGAGTTAACTCTTATGCAAGTCTTATTGATGCTTGTGTTGAAAGTACTATTCATGAAAAGTTTTGCTATATGATTCATTTGTTTAGTCATCATCTTTTGTTAGCAATCATTGCTTTGAATCACTCCATTCATGTCATATGCTTTACAATAATGTTGATCAAGATTATGTTGGTAGCATGTCACCTCAGAAATTATTCTTGTTATCGTTTACCTACTCGAGGGCGAGTAGGAACTAAGCTTGGGGATGCTTGATACGTCTCCAACGTATCTATAATTTCTGATGTTCCATGCTTGTTTTATGACAATGCCTACATGTTTTGTTTACACTTTATATCGTTTTGATGCATTTTCCGGAACTAACCTATTGACGAGATGCCGAAGTGCCGTTCTGTTTCTGCTGTTTTTGGTTTCGAAATCCTAGTAAGGAAATATTCTCGGAATTGGACGAAATCAACGCCCAAGATCTTATTTTTCCGAGAGCTTCCAGAACATCAAAGAAGAGTCGAGACGAGCGAGGGGCCACACCACCGGCGGCGCGGCCTAGGGCCTGGCGCGCCCCCTATGGTCTGGTGGCCCCTCCGAGGCTGCCCTTTCGCCTATATAAAGCCCCGACCTAAAACTTCGACGACGGCGACGATACGAGAAAAGTTCCGAGCGCCGCCATTGCGAAAGATCTAGGGGACACATCTCTGTTCCGGCACACCGCCGGGACGGGGAAGTGCCCCCGGAAGGCTCCTCCATCGACACCACCGCCATCTCCATCACCGCTGCTGTCTCCCATGAGGAGGGAGTAGTTCTCCATCAAGGTTAAGGGCTGTACCGGTAGCTATGTGGTTAATCTCTCTCCTATGTACTTCAATACAATGATCTCATGAGCTGCCTTACATGATTGAGATCCATATGATGAGCTTTGTATCTCTACTAGTCTATGTGCTACTCATGTGATGTTATTAAAGTAGTCTATTCCTCCTGCATGGTGTAAAGGTGCCAGTGTGTGCATCATGTGGTTCTTGTCGTAGGCTATGATCATGATCTCTTGTAGGTTGTGGAGTTAATTATCATTATGATAGTATTGATGTGATCTATTCCTCCTTTCAAAGGGTAATGTGGACAGTGTGTATGCTATGTTAGTTCTCGGTTTATTTTGCAATGATCTATTATGCTCTAAGGTTACTGAAATATGAATGCCGAATGTTGTGGCGCTTATTAACTCCGGCTTGAGGGAGCTCTTGTAGCCCTACACAACGACTGGTGTTTGTCATCCAACAAAAGAGTGTATGTAGCACATATGAGAAAGAGTTATTTATTATGCGATCAATGTTGAGAGTGTCCACTAGTGAAAGTATGATCCCTAGGCCTTGTTTCCAAACATCGAATCTCCGTTTATTTATTGTTCTGTTGCATGTTTACTCGCTGCCATATTTTATTCAGATTACTATTACCACTCGTATACATCCATACTACTTGTATTTCACTATTTCTTCGCCGAACTAGTGCACCTATACATCTGACAAGTGTATTAGGTGTGTTGGGGACACAAGAGACTTCTTGTATCGTGATTGCAGGGTTGCTTGAGAGGGATATCTTTGACCTCTTCCTCCCTGAGTTCGATAAATAACCTTGGGTGATCCACTTAAGGGAAAACTTGCTGCTGTTCTACAAACCTCTGCTCTTGGAGGCTCAACACTGTCTACAGGAAAAGAAGCGTGAGTAGACATCATTTGCCTTCTTTGCCTTGGTATTAAAGCCAAGGCCCTCCTTCCCATTGTTTGACCTTTGCTTACTCAAAAGGTCATCCAAAGAAAGTTTACTTTGGGGAGAGGAGGCCTTAGCAAGTTCATCCTTCAACCTAGCATTTTCCTCAACAAGATTTGCATGATCACAAGAAGGGGTAGAGGATCTAGGCACATCATATGAAGCTAGCCTAATTTGAAGTTGCTCATTAGACTTGGAGAGGAGAGAGTATTCACTCTTCAAAGCTTTGTGAGCCTTGTCTAGTTCATCTAGATCATTCACAATTTTCTCATGATCAACACCAAATTTGGCCTTTTCCTTTTTAAGCACTTTTGCTTTAGCCCTAGCAAGATCTCTTGCTTTAGTAAGCTTGTTAATTTCATCTTGAGGCTCTTCAAGAATTTCTAGCCTCTCTTCAAGAGAAGCTATAGTTTCTTGACTTTCCTCAAGAGCATTTTTAAGAGCATGTATTTCAAGAGAGTCCTCTCTCTCTATTTGACATTTTTATCAAGAGTATCATCTAGTTGTGCTAGACGAATCATGAGATTTGAAACATGCCTTTTAGTGTCACCTTGTAAGTTAAGAATGAATTCATCGAAATCAAGCATTTCTTGTTTCACTTTTAAACTAGCATGATCAACCCCTAGATCATTTGATATGTTAGGCATAGAGGGGTTAGGGGATGATACCTCGGAAGATTTAGCCATGAAGCAACTTTCTTCCTTCATTTGAATATCCTCATTGGGGGATTCAATTGGTGATGAAGTGTTGTTGGAGAGAGAAGCAAGAGCCACCAATCCATTGGAAGTTTCATCTTCTTCTTCATCATCATCCCCGGATGTGTATTCTTCTTGAGTTGATAGCACAATAGATGTGTCCAAGGAGGACCTTGCCATGAAGCAATGTGGATTCTTGATTTGAGGGTTCTCATTTGGGGATTCAAAGAGAGATGAAGATGGAATATTGGTGGTGGCAATGGCGGCCACTTCCCTTGAGGTTTCTTCTTCATCACTACTACTCTCAACTTCATCGGAAGAATACTCTTCCTTAGTCACAAGCACAATTCTTGATGGCATCTTGTCCTTCTTACTCTTGTTGTAGAATTTCTTGTTGGGAGCCTTTGGATTTTTGCTCTTATCTTTGGGAATGAGCCTTCCACCACGAGTTTCCCTATGCTCATAGGGGCATTGGGCGATGAAATGATTCCTATCACCACAATTGTAGCAAGATCTTGTTTTTGGGCCCAAACTCTTGAAACCACTTGAGTTGTTTCTCTTGATGTTGTCTTCCTTGGCCTTGGATGGATCAACCCAAAAGGTTTTTGCATGGAATGCCATGTGATCATTGTAGTGGCATTCCAAATCTTCCGGATAGGACATACTCCAAGATGTCCTATATGGTTCTTGTGGGTTTACTTCTTCCACGGTATTGACCGCCAAGGCAAGATTGGTCCCTTCTTGACATTCCAATGGCATGATTGCGAGAATGTTGAGAGTTTTGTTCTAGCACCTTGAGAGCTTGCAACTCGTGCACAACTTGTTGTGAGGTGAGAGAAGAATATCTTTCTCTCCCAACGAGAGTCTTGACATCAATGGGCTCAAACGGCATCATGCAATCAATATACTTATCCTTGAGCCAAAAATCATCAATATGTTTGGCACCCACATTCCGAAAAGCATCGGCAACTGTGATGAGTCTTCTATACATGACTTGATGATCTTCATCCGGCAACCTCATGAAACCTTCGGCTTGATTCCGAAGAGCACTATACTTGTTTCTCTTCATGCTTTCACTTCCCATGAAATTGGACAAACCTCCCTATCTTCCTTGGAGGCCCATGAAGATACCCGAAGGCAAGATGGGCCACTAAGGCGGTGCAGGAGAAGATTCCTTGAAATACAAGATGAAGAGCCGAACAAGGAAAGTTTAGGGCTAGGTCTTTTTGTAAACCTAGTCGTATCCTACAGACCTGGCCTCCTATATAAGGGCCAGGAGAGGGGCTGCCGAGGGACAATCAATCTTAGCAACTTTAGCCACCAGAAGTCTAGAGCTAGGTCGCCGTAGCACTTAGCCTCTCAACGAGAACACAGCCGAAACCTTCGGCACCCCATTGTAACCCGATATTCTCATAATCAAGATCAGACAGCAGGACGTAGGGTGCTACCTCATCGAGGGCCCCGAACCTGGGTAAATTGCTCTCCCCGCTTGTCTGTTAACGATGTCTCGTGTCAGCCTACAAGATTCCATCAACCCTAAGCCCCAATCGGAGGGCATTGTCGAGGAGCACCCTCGTCAATTGGCGCCGTCTGTGGGAACCCTGTTGGCGCAAGATCCGTCATCGGCAGATCCAGCCATGTCGTCGACAGCTTCATCGATGCCATCATCATCATCATCATCATCACCAATCTTGGGGAGCCCGATTCGATTTGGTTCCTACGAGTTCACCCCGCACAGTGACTCTTCTCGCTCGAATTTTTTGGGTCTGTAGGGGAACATGGAGATGGCATTCGGAAGCGTACACTACAACGTCAATGCAGAAGGAATCCTTCAACTGCTCGAGCCACGCGCTCCCAGGTCGGCAAGGAAGCCTCTCTTATCGGTCGCAGGGCCGATCATGTCATCATCAATCGATCTCTCAGCTGGGCTGACAGATTCGACTGATCCATCCGCACCATCGACTCCGCGATCGACGTCTTCAATGTCGGTCGGATCCGACAACCCCGTGCCATCAGAGATGACCTCGTACTACTGCTTGAACTGCGACACAAGGCACGGGTTGGGATCGAGTGACACACCATTCATCTGTAGCGCCCAGTATTCATCGGGAGAGGACAGCGTCGACAGCACCGTCAAAGAAGGCACCTGGAAAACAGCGCGCCACCAAGTTTACGCTGCCAACAACACAGGAAACGCAAGGAACGGGGGAGAAGGAGAGCACACCCCACGCTCCAGCAGACGACGAAGCTTCGGAAACAGCGCTAGTAATCATGGCAGCGATTACACCATCGCGGAGGAAGAATGGGCAGCTGCCCGGGCAGCCGTACTCAACAATACACCGCTCCCCGTTGGAGCTTCGGTTGGAACCCTCAACGCCTTTCGCGAAATATTGGATAAAAATCGGGAGCGGCTCTCACTCGAGCAAAACACCCTTGAGAAGCGTCTGCGTGCAGCAGAACGATCTAGCGAACAACGGAGGGGTTCACGGGGAAGCGCCTCCCGAAGCAGTCAAGGCGCAGGGAAGCACCGGTCAAGATTATCCAGGCTTTCGGAAGACGACGCCAGAGAAATAACGTCAAACTTATCCAGGTCATTCATGACCACGGATACCGCAGGAATGCTGAGGCCAAAAACCGTCGAGGCAGCAACTGCCAACCTCGCGGCGTATCTTGTAAACCAACAGCCTGCAGGTTCCATGGTTCAAGCTCATCGGGGTGCTCTAGAAAGCCTCGCAATCCTGGGAGACAAGCTGGTCCCGCGAAAAGAAAAAGCTTCACCACAAGCCGGAGGTTCAAAACACCGTTCGCTGGATGCCCGAGACGAGATTACCCAGAGCAGAATCGATAAAGCCAGACAACGGCGAGCGGCAAGGGGGGATTACGACAGTGAATCCTCAGAAGAAAGCGAGGAGTATGATGGCGAGCTGAGGGGAGCTGATTGCTTGAGCTACAAGATTCGAGAGACAATGCCACCCAAAAAGTTTAAACCTACCCCTACGGACGCTGCCAAGTATGATGGGCAGCAGGAGCCAAGATCATGGATAGATGACTACTTGCAGACGGTGATCTTACACAAAGGAAACCAGATCGCAGCGATGTAGTGTTTGCAGCTTTACCTAAAAGATTCGGCACGAGCCTGGCTGAGGGGCCTGCCGAAGGGATCTATCAAGTCATGGGACGACCTGGTGGATGCTTTTGTCGCCAACTTCCAAGCAACATACAAGAGGCCTGTTGGGATTGAAGAGTTGCGGCATTGCCAGCAGAAGCCGAAAGAATCAATGCGAGCATTCATCGGGAGATTCACAAAACTCCTGAACGCCGCCGAGGATGTTTCCGTCGACAGAGCAATCGACGCTTTCATCGACGGCATCCGACGTGAATCTTACATAGAAGAACTTGGACGCAAGAAGCCAAAGACTATCACCAAGCTAATGGAGATCACCAACAGCTGGGCTGATGGTGAGGACAACGTACGAAGACCGCGACAGCGCATTGATGATGAAGATGATGATCAGCCAAAGAATGATTCCGGTGGTCGCAGAGATCATCGCAAGAAGAGGAAAGACCGCAGCTACGATGACAGTAACTTGGTAGCTGCCGGATATTCCGATCGACAGGATGACCGGTATGATGATAGGCGAGATGATCGGCAGGATGGCAACAGGAGCAACTCTGGAAACCGTAGCAATTACAAGCCACGACCCTAGAGGACACCCGAATTGCCCTTTGCTGAACAGATAAATGCACCCTGCTACCTGCACGCTTACATCGACTCCAAAGACAATAAGAAGAAGTCAAGCCAACTGCTCAGAGATTGTCGACAGTTCATTGAGATGCAGAAGCTCATTCAGCAGCAGCCGCCACCACCACCACCCCCGCCTCAGCACCAGGTTCAGCAAGCCCAGCCTCACAATCCTAACGAGTCCTTTCCACCACCTCGTGGGCAGATGAGCATGATCCATAGAACTGGTGTTTCGAGAAGGGAGATGAAGAAGCTCACCCAAGAAATCAACCTGGCAGAAAGTATCATGGCCAACATCCCCGAGTACATCGACTGGTCCTCTCAGAGCATCACGTTCAGCAGGACGGATCACCCGATGACAATACCAAAACCAGGACATGCTGCACTGGTGGTTGAAGCACAGATTGGAGGATTTAAGATGAGCAAAGTTTTTATGGATGGCGGAAGTGGGCTAAACCTAATATTCCTCGACACAATCAAAACCATGGGAATCACGATGAGGATGCTAGAAGAGACAGACACCTGTTTTCATGGGATCCTCCCCACGTCGCCAGCGTACTCTATTGGCAAGGTTTTCCTGAACGTTGTCTTTGGTAAACCCAATAACTTCAGGAAGGAAAAGATCGAGTTCGAAGTAGTGAATTGGGAATCACAGTACCACGCTATACTTGGAAGATCAACTTATGCTAAGTTCATGGTTGTGCCACATTATGCATACCTCAAGCTGAAAATGCCTGGGAACAATGGGACAAATATCACAGTCTATGGAAGTTTTTCACGCTCAGACAATTGTGATCGCGAGTTTCAGAAGATTGCTGCAAAGTTCGGGTTCAGGCAGGAAGCTGTCGACCTCCCTTCAAAATCATCGACACGTGATGATAGCGTGGATGAACGCGTCAGGAGGATAAAGAAGAAGCCAGCTGATCTAGTAACAGAGGTCACTGCAGCAAAAACGTCGGCAGCCGATGGTACCGCAGTCACCGAAGGAAACAAATCCCTGGCACTCACTGTTCAGAATTCTAGTGAAATCGGTGAGGCTTCCAAAACTGCGGGCGCAGTGGACAAGCTTGAAGACAAGGAGAATCCTCCTCTCGTTTAAAAGACGGATAGTATTTCGTTTTTTCTGTTTTTAGGCAGGGTGTTATCTCACCCCTTAGTTATTCGCTTACGTTATTAATAAAAACTTGCGTTTTGTTTCTTTGAAGCATTGCAGTAACTCGGGTCACCCGAACCACATCATCCGAACTCCGTTTTGCATATTGTGGCAAACAGAGGTGCGTTGGAAAAACACGTCTAGTGATTGTGCTCTAAAGCCTCTGAAATTACGAGTGCTATGAGGCAAAACTGACGAGATTCGTACCCTTTCGCTATAGATGCCTCAACGAGCGCCGTACATAGCAGGGAACACGGAGCAAATAAATTAAACGACCCACGCTTGGCACTTTACTTATGGAAGTGCCAAACAGCGACGGAGTCATCGGCAGAGCTGGTGCTCCCGACAGATTCGGGAGCTGCTGTCAAGACATACATCGGTTGAAAGCAAAGTTGCACACACAACGGGTTTAGCAAGACCCACAACACGAGCTGATCACTCAAACAGTTTGCTAACCAACCAATATACATACATTTTTATGAGCGATTGAAATTCGCCCTTTCAAAATTTGTCAACGGCAATAACATGGCAACCATGTATTTGCATACAATCTAACCGATAACAACATTGAATATTCGAACGTTATAAAAAGAATCTTATTTACAATGGGACACTAAATTACTCTTGCGGAGTTTCTTTTTCTTCAGGTGTCTTCGAGTCTTGTTCAAGTCTGTCGACAATCAAATTGGCAGGCAGCATCACCTTCGGGTACAGAAGTTCTAAGTCACCCGTCGCTTTGGCAATTGAAAGAAGATTCGCTGAAGGATAACGCGCTAGAACAAGGGACAGTGTAAACTCGGCTCCTACGAAAACTTGAGCACGAACCAAGTCTCGGATCTTCCTGGCATTGCTAAACTCTGACATCAAAGTTAACAACGTGGGAGGAACTGTATTCAGGGGAAACATTGTCTTCTAGATCACTCTGAGTGCCTTGTAAACCTTGTCAAAGAAGCGATGTACTTGCTGAACCCGGTCCTGGAACTTGGCGACAATCGAAGCTTTTGCTTGTTCCCTCCAGAACACTTCATCGGCTGATGAGAGTTGGGTCAATGCATGTACACGTTCTTGCAAGCGCTTGTTCTCTTCAGTCTTGTTCAGAGCTATGACTAGCAAAAGAACCAGCAGACAATGAGATAGGGCATTTCAAGAACAGAAAAGAGCAAAAGGGTCGAGGCACTTACAGTTTAAACTTTCAGCGGCCTTGTGCAATTCAGTCAGCGCGTAGCGCTCAGTATCAGCCGCAAGCTCGTTCTTCTTATTGACAATGGCAGCTAGGGCATAAGTATTGCGCATGTCCTTTTCCATTTGCGTGACTCGATCCCTCATGCGCTGGAGCCGATCATTTTCAGGAAGGGCACTCGAAGAATCATCGACAAATGAAGGCACAGGGTAAACCTGCAAAAATTGATCAAAGGCGTGATGGATTTCATAGAGCCAGCATGGGTAAATTACTCCCATCGGGAGCGTGCGAACACAATTATTGTAGCAAAAGATATAAGTGGCAACATTGCCGACATAAAATTCATTACAACTACGTGAGTTTTATGACACGACATTGTTTGGTCAAATAAAAGTTACAAGGTTCAGAGGGCTTGGGTCTGGTTCGACAGACTAGGACCAGCCGATGACTTTTCAGTCTCAACCAACTCAAGGAGCTGGTGAGCGCATGTAAGGGCCGAGGCTTTGAAAGCACCCAGATCAACGGCTTTTCCATCAGGTCCCTTTGGCAGCTCTTTAGACATTTCTTCAATATTTTCCTTGAAGCCGTGACCCATCATAAGTTGGAAGGCTAGGAGGGCGCCGTAGGTACGCGAAGTACGTTTGAATACCTCGATAACCTCCCTGGTGTTGACGGCAAAGGCGTCGATCAGTTGGCCCAGAGTCTTGTCCTGGCTGATCTTGGGGAAAATCATCGTGTGAATCCGCGCCATAGCTCCCTTGCCCTTCTGAAGAAGATCTTGAGCAAGCTGATGAGACGCGAGCGTCATCGACAAGGCGTTTGAAGGAGAATTGCTCGGGACCTTGTCCAGAGCCTCGACAGGGATGTCGGCAGCCCCTGAGAAGAATAAAAGCATGAAGAAGACATTAATACAAGAACCAATGTTTGCAAAAGCAATAATCAACAAGGGCGCAAGAGGAACATTACTGAGCAAAGCCAGGGAGGACTGGCGAAGAAGTTCGTCCTTCTCCAACGCTCGAGCCTCGGCAGTAAGCTTGGCTGCCTCTTCATCCGTCAGCCTCTGCTTCAGCTCCTTGAGTTCCTCCTTCAAAGTGTCGATTTCCGTGCGAGCCTCGGCAGCAATTTTAATTGCGCCTTCCAACTTTGAGGAGGAGGACTCGACCTCCTTCTGCAGCTGCGCCTTGTCAACCTCCAAGGAAGCGTAGTGGGAGGCGAGAGACTCCAAAGAAGATATCACGGCTCGCAGGTCCTTGAAGATAA
The DNA here is from genome assembly GCA_030979885.1 of Lolium multiflorum. NCBI lineage: Eukaryota > Viridiplantae > Streptophyta > Magnoliopsida > Poales > Poaceae > Lolium > Lolium multiflorum. Next base: position 166,031,495 of record CM061749.1, read on the forward strand.
AGGGAAAAGTTTGTCGGATGATGCATGTAAGGCCTATTCGAGAGTTGTTGAGCTTAAACGGAGAGAAGACTTACAGGCTTTCCAGAAGGAGGAGCTGCTGCAGCGTCAGCCGAAGGAATATTCTTCCCTTTGGAAAGGGAAGAAGCAGTCGACATTTGGGCCACGGGGATTGTAGCAGGGGCCGAAGCCTCAGAAGCTGCAAGATCCGGCGGGGCGGCTCCGGTTCTAGACTTCTTGGGCGGAGGCTCGATGAAGTCTTCATCACTATGGAAGCAAGTGGTTTGCAGGGTTAAAACAGAGAATGGCAAAGGCAAAAATAAAGGAAAAACAAGGACTTACAGATCCCAAAGATCATTCTCATCGGCGAAACCGCCGGATGACCTCTTCGAAGGCAAAGCTTCGGCTTCCTCCGCAGCTGCATCAACAAAGGCAGCGTGATCAGCGTCATCATCGTGCATCGATCCCGCTGTATCGCTAATATCATCGGCTGCAGATTTGGGATCGATAAGGATGGCTTCAGGATTTATTGGGTCATCATGCTCGGCTTCCGAGCTCGTGTTTCCTTCGGTATGGAACCCCACGGGGACTGAGGAATCTCCCTTTTCGGAAGTATCATTCGGCAGGTCTTGCGCATAATCAGGATCTATGAGATTATTTCGAAGGTGAAACAAATAAGTGCAACGGCAGTTGTATTAACCAAGAAAAACAGCACAATGAGGATGTGAGAGCAAGGGATTGCCTCGGTTGGCGGGTGATCAACATCAAAAGGAATGTGAGAAGATATGAGAGGAATCGATTCCTCCTGACTGAAGTGAGTGAGGCGACGAACTTCGTCAAGTAACTCTTTTTCAGATAGTTCGGCAGCATTTATCCTAGTCTCGTCCTTGGGACCCGAATACAACCACATCGGGTGAGCTCTGGACATGATTGGCTGGACTCGACGTTTCAAGAATACAGCAGCTACTTCTGTGCCTATCATGGTTTGGCCATCGGCTCCCTTGATCCGAAGGAATCTGGCAAATAATCTATCGACTGCTGGTTTTTCTTCGGGTGAAAGGGTATTTTTCCAAGATTGTTTAGGCTTGGCTTCAAGGACATCGGAAAAGCGAGGAAGCTGGAGTTCGGCAGTCGAAGAGTCTCTAATGTAGAACCACTTCAGTCTCCACCCTTGTACAGACTCCCTCATCGGGAAATTGAAGTACTTCACTTCCTTGCGGGCAACGAAACCAACCCCACCAATAACGAAAGATCCGCCACTACAGTTGTACCTTTTCACGAAGAAGATTTTCTTCCATAGGCCGAAGTGTGGTTCGATGCCCAAGAATGATTCGCAGAGAGTTATAAAAATGGCAAAATGGAGGACAGAGTTGGGAGTTAACTGCCATAACTGGATCTCATAAATTTGAAGGAGATGACGAAGGAATTTGTGGGCAGGAAGCGAAAGACCTCGATGCAAAAATGATAAGAACATCATGGTAAAACCAGCAGGGGGATTGGGCCGTGAGATCGCACCTGGAAGAATAACATTCCCCTCCTCGGAAGGGATGTATCCGAGGCTTTTAGCCTTCTTCTCGTCTCGCTTCGTAGTAGTGGAAGCAGGCCAATCGCCGGGGGCGGACCCAACGGCGGAACTCGATGGCGCTGGCGGCGCCGGAGCTAGAGGAGGAGCATGGGAGGTACTCCTCTTCGGAGGATTTGCACCAGATTTGGCGGCGACGCCGCTGCTCGTAGCATCGTTACCTATGGTGGGGATCTTCTTCTTCCCCATCTCACAGATTCTCGCGGGATCTAGTTTTGACGGCGGCGCAGTAGGTTTGAGTGCGGAAGAAGAATGAGGAAGACAAGAATGCAATGATGAGGCGTAAAGAGGAAAAGATTTGCCACGAGAGATTATAAGATGCGGAGTCAAGGATTGAATGGGCACGTGTCCTCAATTTACTGAAAGAGTCTCTTTTTCATCAACAAGTCGCGAGAATCGAGGAGACGTTTTGGTAACCGCGCGCAGGAAGCGGTCGTTTCTCAAAAAACAGGACCACACAGGAGTAGGATGGGCCCAACAGGCCGTGTCTTGTCATGTCAGGACTGCGCCAGTAGTTGCGTCATCACTGACGTCTTAAAGCTCGATTGAGGAGTCGAAGGAACAAAATTGTCGAGTAGTCAACTTGAGTCTACGCACGGATTGCAAGCATCCGCACCTAGACTCGGGGGCTACTCCCATCGGGAGTGGAGGGCGCGCACCCGATAAACATGGACTCGAAGATTTTTCAACAAAGAAGATCGTGAAGAAGCATTTGAAGAAAAGAACAGTATGTTTGGCTCGAGTCTGCACCCGGTCACAAGCGCCCGTGCCCAGACTCGGGGGCTACTCCCATCGGGAGCGCAGGACGCGCATCCGATAAAAGTTTTTTGCACTCCAGGATCATGCCCGGGGACTTGATTCTGTGTAGGGTAATGTTGTTTTGTCAACGGCAGTTAACCAGCAAAAGCTGGACACGTTACTCATTATCCTTTACGCATTAAATCTTATTGGGAGAACACAAGCATTTATCGGATGGTTTATGAAGACCCGCAAGAAACTTCGGCAGAGGAAAACATTCGAGTAGTACAACTTGAGTCTACACACGGATTGCAAGCATCCGTATATAGACTCGAGGGCTACTCCTATCGGGAGCGCAGGACGCGCACCCGATAAAAGAAGATGAAGCTATTACAAGATGGACAAGAACAATCAAGGGAGAAGAACGTTCAGTGGAGGCATGCTTTAGTCTCTACCCGAAATATCTTCGGCTAGACACTCGGGGACTACTGACGTGGGCATTACCCTTCGGGTAACCGACATTGCCCTATCCTGTACGGCCCAACTGGAGGCCCATGAAGATACCTGATGGCAAGATGGGCCACTAAGGCGGTGCAGGAGAAGATTCCTTGAAATACAAGATGAAGAGCCGAACAAGGAAAGTTTAGGGCTAGGTCTTTTTGTAAACCTAGTTGTATCCGGATAGATCTCTTGAGACCTGGCCTCCTATATAAGGTCCAGGAGAGGGGCTGCCGAGGGACAATCAATCTTAGCAACTTTAGCCACCAGAAGTCTAGAGCTAGGTCGCCGTAGCACTTAGCCTCTCGACGAGAACACAGCCGAAACCTTCGGCACCCCACTGTAACCCGATATTCTCATAATCAAGATCAGATAGGCAGGACGTAGGGTGTTACCTCATCGAGGGCCCTGAACTGGGTAAATTGCTCTCCCCGCTTGTCTGTTAACCGATGTCTCGTGTCAGCCTACAGGATTCCATCAACCCTAAGCCCCAATCGGAGGGCATTGTCGAGGAGCACCCTCGTCACTTCCCATGAAGCTTGCGTGCAAACCCTCCCATGCCTCCTTGGCGGTTGTGAAGTTCCGAATGAGAGACAAGTCTTGTGTCCCCACACTAGTTTGAATCATGTGCAAGGCAATCGAGTTGAGTTGGTTATCAACTTCTTCTCTTCTAGTCAACCTCTCGGGGTTGTAAGGCTTGTAACCTTCCGAGATAATTCTCCAAAGTTCATTGGAGGCACTGCACACATAAGATTTAAACTCAAATTGCCATGTACTAATATCTTTATCATTGAATTTGGGTGGATCACCCCTAGTGTTTATATGAGGATGGGGAACAGAATAGGCGCAGCTTGTTGCAATAGGGTTTCCCCTCGGCGGCAGCTTGAGAGGGTTGGCTAGTGAGATCGTAGTCCATCGCAAAATCGAAGTTGCAGTCAAGGTTGGCAAACGTACTGTCCTCGTCCGGACCATCGTTCGGATCCTGTGCCATCTGCATGTCCTCATCAGCTGATGGCGGCACCGTTGGGGTGGTCTTGCCATGGCTTGGCGCCGGCACGGCTGGGGGTGCTGTCTGTGGGGTGGTGTCCCTCGCCCCCAAACGAATCTGGCTCTTTGGCCAAACCATGGACCAATTGAAGCATTGGTGGAGGGTAAGGACCTCATCTTCGTCGGCACCATGGGGTTGAAAGGGAGGTAGCACATCATCGTAGCCACCAAGCACCCGAACCAGTTGAATCCTATACACGTCGGGTGCCATGGGTACACCGTGTAACTGGTGGTTGCTCGGTTGAACGATCTTGGCCTTGGCAACATCGATCAACTCGCCATTCACAAACTACAGGAGAGTGCATGGGACGTCGGTGGCGGCGCCCTGCGGAAAACATGTAGGGCGTTAGGGATGGCTAGCTAGTCAAAGGCAAGGATATGGAAGTCATCGGCCGAGGGTTGGTTACCGTGATGGCGTCCAGCTCGGCTAAGGTCGAGGCACCGCCGGCGGCGGGCGTGCAACTGATGGAGTGGCCGCTTGTTGGCGCGGTGCCGGGCGGCGTATTATCCGCAGCGACGGGTGCATTGAGCTGAAGTAATGGCGCCGCGGGAGACACCAAGGTTGGCGCCGCCGGAGCCACCAATGTTGGCGCCGCCGGAGACACCATTGGCGCCGCCGGAGACACCATTGTTGCCGCCTGCGGACTCACCGATGGCTCCACGTTGTGCGAGTTGCTGCCCGTGAAACTGGGAACCGGGGGAGGCCCCTTTTTTCCTCCCCTATACCACGCGTCCAGACCGGCAACCAAGGTAGGGATGATGGAGCTAAGCGTCATGCCCACTTGGTGCTCCACTTGCTGTCGTTGCATCCTCTGTTGGGTCTCCACGATATGTTGCACTTGTTGCCGCACTTGCTCCTCGACCAATGTCGGGATCTGCGCAACTTGTGCCTTCAGATGTGCGACCTCCTTCTCATCGATGGTGGCCTTTTTCTCCTTTTTCCCCGACTTATAGTAATCTGACCATTTCATAGAGCATACTTCGCCGACCACACGGCCAGCCGACGTCGGCTTACTCAATGGATCCCTCTTCTTGTGGGCATTCAACGCCCTATTTAAAGGGTTGTCCCAAGGGGCACACTGCGAGGAGCTCGTGGACCCCGCGCCGCTACTAGCTTCCTTTTCACTTTCCGCAGCAACCTCCTTAGCCTACGGGAGGAACATGCATGAACCATTTAGAAATTTGGATTCATCAATTAGAATGCAACCATAAAGGAGCTAATTAAGCGGGTGCATTCCTTACCAGAAGAGCCTCAAACTGCTTCACCTCCGGAGTGGTGGTGAGCTCCTTTGTTTTCGGGTCAATACGGTACCGGGCCAGGAGAAAGTTCCTGGTTTGCTTGTTTTTGTAATGCGAGAAGAGGGGCTCGAGGCCGTGATGACCCACAAGTATAGGGGATCGCAACAGTCTTCGAGGGAAGTAAAACCCAAATTTATTGATTCGACACAAGGGGAGGTAAAGAATACTTATAAGCCTTAACAACTGAGTTGTCAATTCAGCACCTGGAAAAGCACTAGTAACGAGGGTGATGTGAAAGCAGCAGTAATATAAGAGCGTAGTAACATACATGCAGAGCATAATATGAGAGCAATGGCACGAGAAAATAGTTGACACTACTTCCAATGACATGTAGAACGAGTATATGATGATGAGAGATGGACCGGGGTTCCCAGCTATCTACACTAGTGGTAACTCTCCAATAACAAGTGTTGGGTGAACAAATTACAGTTGGGCAATTGATAGGATTGAAATAGCATTAAGACAGAACATCAAGATTATTAATCATGTAGGCATGTTTTCCATATATAGTCATACGTGCTCCCAATGAGAAACTTGTACAACATCTTTTGTCCTACCAGCCGGTGGCAGCCGGGCCTCTAGGGAATCTACTGGAAATTAAGGTACTCCTTTTAATAGAGCACCGGAGCAAAGCATTAACACTTGGTGAAAACATGTGATCCTCATACCTACGCCTTCCCCTCCGGTTGTCCCAATTTCTGTCACTTTGGGGCCTCGGGTTCCGGACATAGACATGTGCAAACAACTTGTAGATACAATCTAAGCAATAAGTATAGAGCTTAAATATAAGATCATGCCACTCGGGCCCTAGTGACAAGCATTAAACACAACAAGATTGCAGCAACAATAACTTCACAAACTTTATAGATAGACTAATCATAATGTAACAATCCATCGGATCCCAACAAACACAACACCGATTACATAAAATGAATCTCAATCATGTAAGGCAGCTCATGAGATCATTGTATTGAAGTACATGGGGGAGAGAATACCAACTAGCTACAGCTAGAACCCGTAGTCCATGGGGGAACTACTCACGGAGCATGATGGAGGCGGTGGCGTCGATGGAGATGGCTGGGAACTTCCCCGTCCGGGCGTGGGAATAGAGATTCTGTCCCCCGAATTGGAGTTTCGCGATGGTGGCGGCGCCCTGGAGTCTTTCGGAGTTTCGTCAATCGGTATCGCGTTTTTAGGTCGAAAGGGCTTATATAGGCGAAGAGACGGAGTTGGAGGGCCTGGCCCCCTCACAGTGGCCGGCCGGGCACCGGGGCGCGCCGCCATGTTGTGTGGTGGCCCCCTGGCCCCTCTCCTCTCGGTGTTCTGGATGCTTCCGGGAAAAATAAGATGTTGGGTCTTCGTTTCGTCGAATTCCGAGAATATTGCCCGAACAGCCTTTCTGGAACCAGGAACTGGCACTGTGGCATCTTGTTAATAGGTTAGTTCCGGAAAAAGCATAAAAACATTATAAAGTGTGAGCAAAACATGTAGGTATTGTCATAAAACAAGCATGGAACATCGAAATTATGGATACGTTGGAGACGTATCAAGCATCCCCAAGCTTAGTTCCCTCGCCCTCGAGTAGGTAAACGATAAAAAGAATAATTTTTGAAGTGACATGCTACCAACATAATCTTAATCATACTATTGCAAAGCATATGAGATGAACGAAGTGACTCAAGGCAATGATCTATATTTGCTAACAAATAGATAACATATAGCAAAACTTTTCATGAATAGTACTTTCAAGACAAGCATCAAAAGTTTTGCATAAGAGTTAACCCATAAAGCAATAGATTCAAAGTAAAGGCATCGAAGCAACACAAAGGAAGATATAAGTTTCAGCAGTTGCTTTCAACTTTCAACATGCATATCTCATGGATAATTGTCAACACAAAGTAATATGATGAATGCAAATAAGCAAGTATGTAAGAATCAATGCACAGTTGACACAAGTGTTTGCTTCTAAGGTGGAAGGAAGTAGGTAAACTGACTCAACATAAAAGTAAAAGAATGGCCCTTCGCAGAGGGAAGCAGGGATAAAATCATGTGCTAGAGCTTTTCAAGTTTTGAAATCATATAGAGAGCATAAAAGTAAAATTTTGAGAGGTGTTTGTTGTTGTCAACGAATGGTAGTGGGCACTCTAACTACCTTATCAACCAAACTTTCAAGAGCGGCTCCCATGAAGGACGTTATCTCTACCAGCAAGGTAGATCATCCCTCTTCTCTTTTGTTTACACATGTATTTTAGTTTCATTATTGATGGATGACACTCCTCCCAACCTTTTGCTTACACAAGCCATGGCTAACCGAATCCTCGGGTGCCTTCCAACATTCACATACCATGAAGGAGTGTCTATTTGCAAAATTAAGTTGCTTACTAATAGATCAGGGCAAAACACGTGAAGAGAATTATTAATGCAAGTTAATTAATTGGGGCTGGGAACCCCGTTGCCAGCTCTTTTTGCAAAATTATTGGATAAGCGGATGAAGCCACTAGTCCATTGAGAAAGTCTGTCAGAAGTAAATGACAAGATCGAAAGATATAACACCACATACTTCCTCATGAGCTATAAAACATTGACACAAATAAGAGACAATAGCTTTTGAATTGTTTAAAGGTAGCACATGAAGTATTTGCTTGGAATGGAAGGAAATACCACATAGTAGGTAGATATGGTGGACACACATGGCATAGGTTTTTGGCTCAAGCTTTTGGATGCACGAGAAGCATTCCCTCTCAGTACAAGGCTTTGGCTAGCAAGGTTGTTTGAAGCAAACACAAGTATAAACCGGTACAGAAAAACTTACATAAGAACAAATCGCAAGCATTATAAAACTCTACATCGTCTTCCTTGTTGCTCAAACACTTTTACCAGAAAATATCTAGACCTTAGAGAGACCAATCATGCAAACCAATTTTCAACAAGCTCTACGATATTTATCCACTAATAGGTTTAAACTACATGATGCAAGAGAAACAAGATCTACTTGAGAGCTCAAAACAATTGCCAAGTATCAAATTATCCAAGACAATATGAAGCATTTTCTGTTTCCAACCAAATAACAATAAGTGCAGCGGTTTTCAACTCCGCCATGAACATTAAAATAAAGCTAAGAACACCATTGTTCATATGAAAAAGCGGAGCGTGTCTCTCTCCCACACAAGGATTGCTAGGATCCGAATTTATTCAAACACAAACAAAAATAAAAGCACACAGACGCTCCAAGTAAAGCACATATGATGTGACCGAATAAAAATATAGTTTCAATAGAAGAAACCTGATAAGTTGATGAAGAAAGGAATGCCTTGGGCATCCCCAAGCTTAGACGCTTGAGTCTCCTTGAAATATGCAGGGATGAACCACCGGGGCATCCCCAAGCTTAGACTTTTCACTCTTCTTGATAATATATCATCCTCCTCTCTTGACCCTTGAAAACTTCCTTCACACCAAACTTCTCATAAACTTCATTAGAGGGTTAGTACTCAAAAAACTTTAATCCACCTTGGTCCTGTAGTGACACATTGCAAGAACTCAATAAAACATTAGCTACAGCTCTCCACGTAGAAAGCCTCACTTAAAGTCCACAAGAGACAATGCAAAAAACAGAGACAGAATCTGCCAAAACAGAACAGCCAGTAAACACGAATTTTAAAATGCTACTTACGTTGCTCAAATCAGAAAACTCATAACTAATAAAAGTTGCGTACATATCTGAGGATCACACACGTAAATTGGCAGATTTTTCTGAGTTACCTACAGAGAAATATGCCCAGATTCGTGACAGATAGAAATCTGTTTCTGCGCAGAAATCCAAATCTAGTATCAACCTTGTATTAGAGACTTCACTTGGCACAACATTGCAATAAAATAAAGATAAGGAGAGGTTGCTACAGTAGTAACAACTTCCAAGACACAACAAAACAGTAGCAAAATAAAGACATGGGTTATCTCCCAAGAAGTGCTTTCTTTATAGCCATTAAGATGGGCTCAGCAATTTTAATGATGCTCACATAAGGGTGAGAGTTGAAGCAAAAGAGAGAATCAAAAAGCAAGTCCAAAACACATTTAAGTCTAACCCACTTCCTATACATAGGAATCTTGTACACAAATAAATTCATGAAGAACAAAGTGACAAGCATAAGAAGATAAAACAAGAGTAACTTCAAAAGTTTCAGCATATAGAGAGGTGTTTTAGTACCATGCAAATTTCTACAACCATATTTTCCTCTCTCATAATAATTTTCAGTAGCTTCATGGATAAACTCAACAATATAACTATCACATAAAGCATGCTTTTCATGATTCATAAACACATAATTTTTATCAAGCTCAGAAATAATAGGATTAAAACTTTCAAACCCACTTTTATCAATAATATAACAAGATGATTGATCAATCTCAAAAGATATGGGACTCATAGATAAAGTCAAGAACTCTCCAATCCCTTTTTCATTAGTAGTATAATTAATATTATCAAGTAACATAGGACCATCATCTAGAGATTTATCGTAAACATTTGCTAAACAAAACTCTTTAGTACCATGCATTTCGACATCAGGCACAAACAAAGCATTATCATAAGATTTATCAAAGTAGCATGGATTATCATAGATAACAGTAGCATAATTGTTCTCACCATTTTTACTCATAGGGAATATTTCAAGAGAATCCACAAGAACATAACATTCATCCTCTTTCGGTAAGCATGGAGGACAATCAAATAGTGTAAGAGATAAAGAGTTACTCTCATTAGAAGGTTGGCATGGGTAGCTAATCCATTCTTCATCCTTTTGTTCATTACTCTCCTCTTCTTTTTCATCTAATGAGCTTTCAGGTTCATCAATTTCCTCCTCTTTTTCATCCAATGAGCTTTCAGGTTCATCAATTTCTTCTTCCACAGGTTCCTGCAAATTGTGAGTGCATTCTTGTGCATTAATGAGTCTCTCTTTATAATCAATGATATAAGGATTATCACTGTAGCTTTCTATGCAAAAATTAAGGATAGAAGAGACATAATCTTTAAGGTCCTTACAAACAACACAAGTTTCATAATTTTTAGCCATGAATGATTCTATCTCAGAGGCTCCCATAAATATGACAAATTGTTCTACCTCTTCGAACCCAAAATGAATATAGCTATTCCAATTATAGTTCTTAATTAAAATTTCCTCACTAAAGCCACATTGAAATTTAAGATGTTTAGTATCCTGTTGAGAGCAACAGTTTATATCATGGCGTTTAAGCAAGATTTTAGCAATTGTAATTTTTCTATCACAGCACTCGTAACTTTTCCCTTTCTTGATTCTCTATAATTATTATATATTTCTATAAGCTCCAAATAGGTTGTAGGTTCTCCCATAATAGCAGTTTTTAATTTTTAGGTTTTTCAAATTTTTATGGATTTTTGGGTATATAGGGAAAATAAAACTAGACAAAAATAAACTAGACAAAAGTAAACTAAGAAAAATAAAACTAGACAGAAATAAATTAAGCACAAATAAACTAGACAGAAATAAACTAGCAAGACAAAATAAAATAAAAGCAGAGAGAGAGATAGAGTGTACTCCCCAGGTGAACTTATGAGTAGAGCTATGCCTCCCCGGCAACGGCGCCAGAAAATAGTCTTGATGACCCACAAGTATAGGGGATCGCAACAGTCTTCGAGGGAAGTAAAACCCAAATTTATTGATTCGACACAAGGGGAGGTAAAGAATACTTATAAGCCTTAACAACTGAGTTGTCAATTCAGCTGCACTGGAAAGCACTAGTAAGGTGATGTGAAAGTAGCAGTAATATGAGAGCGAGTAAAGTAACACACGAGTAGCAGTAATATGAGAGCAATGGCACCAGAAAATAGTTGACACTACTTCCAATGACATGTAGAACGAGTATATGATGATGAGAGATGGACCGGGGTTTCCAGCTATCTACACTAGTGGTAACTCTCCAATAACAAGTGTTGGGTGAACAAATTACAGTTGGGCAATTGATAGGATTGAAATAGCATTAAGACAGAACATCAAGATTATTAATCATGTAGGCATGTTTTCCATATATAGTCATACGTGCTCCCAATGAGAAACTTGTACAACATCTTTTGTCCTACCAGCCGGTGGCAGCCGGGCCTCTAGGGAATCTACTGGAAATTAAGGTACTCCTTTTAATAGAGCACCGGAGCAAAGCATTAACACTTGGTGAAAACATGTGATCCTCATACCTACGCCTTCCCTCCGGTTGTCCCAATTTCTGTCACTTTGGGGCCTCGGGTTCCGGACATAGACATGTGCAAACAACTTGTAGATACAATCTAAGCAATAAGTATAGAGCTTAAATCTAAGATCATGCCACTCGGGCCCTAGTGACAAGCATTAAACACAACAAGATTGCAGCAACAATAACTTCACAAACTTTATAGATAGACTAATCATAATGTAACAATCCATCGGATCCCAACAAACACAACACCGATTACATCAGATGAATCTCAATCATGTAAGGCAGCTCATGAGATCATTGTATTGAAGTACATGGGGAGAGAATACCAACTAGCTACAGCTAGAACCCGTAGTCCATGGGGGAACTACTCACGGAGCATGATGGAGGCGGTGGCATCGATGGAGATGGCTTCGGGGCACTTCCCCGTCCGGCGGCGTGCCGGAACAGATCTCCCCGAATTGGAGTTTCGCGATGGCGGCGGCGCCCTGGTCTTTCTGGAGTTTCGTCAATCGGTATCGCGTTTTTAGGTCGAAAAGGGCTTATATGGCGAAGAGAGTCGGAGGGTGGGCCCCCCTCACGGTAGGACGGCGCGGCCAGGCCTGGGCCGCGCCGCCATGTTGTGTGGTGGCCCCTGGCCTCTCCCACTCTCCTTCGGTGTTCTGGATGCTTCCGGGAAAATAAGATGTTGGGTCTTCGTTTCGTCGAATTCCGAGAATATTGCCCGAACAGCCTTTCTGGAACCAAAAACAACAGAAAACAGGAACTGGCACTGTGGCATCTTGTTAATAGGTTAGTTCCAGAAAAAGCATAAAAACATTATAAAGTGTGAGCAAAACATGTAGGTATTGTCATAAAACAAGCATGGAACATCAAAAATTATGGATACGTTGGAGACGTATAAGGGCCGTTCTTCAGACGCTCCTCATCCGCGGCGTCTTATTTCGGTTGCGCCACCCTAAAACCGCCAGGACCAAGTTTGTGGGTGCCTAAGTTCAGTTTTCGCATGTCCTTCCCCCACTGACTAGAATCCGACGTTGACTCGCTCTCGCACTTGATCTTGAAATCAGCGTAGTCTTGCTCGGTGATCGAAGGATTTGACTCCTTGATCTTCTCGTAACTCTCACCTTTCTGAATCATTTTCTTCACTCGGTTCCTCCAACTAGCGAGGGCGGTGCTCATCTTCGTGAGGGCGGCATTGTGCACTTTGTTCCGCATGAGACGCTTTTCTGAGCAGTCCACCGGGAACTCGTATCGTTCGTGCAGCTTCGTGAAGAGGAGGGTGCGCAAATTCGCTCGGTCAGGATGCCTGAGGTTCTCGGTGTTGATCGAGACCGTGCTCCGGAGGATGCACCCGAGTTGGGCTGCGTACCCTTTGACTAAATCAGGGGGCGCCGTTGGATGCCCACTGGCGTTCACTTCGGTGAATGCCTGCTTCACGGTGCTGAGCACATTCGGGCGACGCTCCCTCCGTAGCTTCTTCGGTTCGCCGCCGTCCATGTGTTCGCCGCCATCCGTGGTGTCATCCTCGCCGGCACCATCAGTGGTGTCATCCTCGGCGGCATCATCCGCTCGGTACTCTGGATCGGTGCCATCATCCTCACCGTCGTCGCGGCGAGGTTGTGACTCCATCACCTCCATTTCATCGGTTAGCATCCAGAATGGCTTGCTGCCGCTGCCGCCGGCCTCTTCGTTGTTGGCCATGTTCGAACTAAGTAGGAAAAAATGCATAAAGTTAGCGCAAGATTTCACGGAAAAATTGGGCATGACCTATGCTAATTTATGGACATAGGAGTGCCCCATTTTCGCCGAAACGGAAATGAATCAACATTTCGGCGATAATGGGCAACTCAGTCGATCCCTGCACAAGAATATGACACAAAAATAAAACATAGGTGCACAACAGGGGAATCACATCACAGCAGCAGCAGCTAGCAGCACCAGCAACAGCTAGCAGCAGCATCAACATCAGCCAGCAGTAGCAACATCAGCCAGCAGCACCAGCCAGCCAGCAGCACCAGCCACAGCATCAGCCAACAGCTAACAACAACATACCAGCTAGCAGCACCAAGCTGGCACAGCAACAAGCATGCAATAGCTAGCAACACCAAGCTAGCACAACAGCACTTACCACCAGCAGCAATAACAAACGACGACGCTCCGGGAAGAAGACGATGACGCTCAAGCAGGTCCGGCTCCAAGTCGATGAAGGATGCTGACGAGGTTGCAGCCACTGGAGCACCTAAAAAAGAAGCTATGCAGGTTACTACAAGGTATATTTAAAGGCAGATAGTTTTTTGTTATTGTTGCCAGGCAAAAAGCAAGCGGCACCAGCAGCCAGCAGCACCAGCAACAACCTAGCAGCCAGCAAGCACTAGCAGCCAGCAAGCACTAGCAGCACCAGCCAGCAAGCAAGCACCAGCAAGCACTAGCAGCACTAGCAGATAGCACCAGCAAGCAGGAGAGGTGAGGTGTTGCTCACCGTGAGTCGCGGGGAGTCGCCAAGAGGTGAGGTGTTGCTCCAGGTCGAGGAAGATGCGGCAACGACGGTCAGGTGCTCAAGTTCGAGGAAGTAGCATCAGCATACACAGCTAGCATCATTAAAATCAGTCATCATTATTTTATATGTATATAATGGAAATTAGTCAGCTCAGAACAAGAAAAGCGACCTACAACTACTTATAAAAATTGGTGCATCTCCTTAGTGCATACTACTGGTCATAGCAAGCACATAGCAGCAGCACATAGCACATAGTGCATCTCCTTAGTGCATACTACTGGTCATACTACTTATTATTTCTAGAAACCAGACTATTTATAAAGACAATGTGGTGACCCAGCGTACCACTGCATGGTGTAGTACACAAGTCGTTGACATAACATAAGTGAAACACCGTTCCACTCATATTACATCCCTCAGAGTGGTACAACAGAAACATATGCGAGTCCAAGGTATGTCTATAGAAGGATACACAAGCTGTTTACAAAAGATCAACACAACCTCCTACTTTACAGTGAGGTAAAACTTCAAATAAAGCTCCAGAAGAACGACTCGTAGTCTAACTTATTGCTAACTCAAGCTTAAGAGCTACTAGGCTTGCTATAGAAATCTAGCTACTTAGGTGCTAGGATTAGGGAAAGACTCCCTTCTATTACTAGTCTAAGTTTCCACTCTAGTTGCTGCAGCAGTTGACTTCATTGACTTCTTTGCTTGGATTCTTCATCTTGTTGCAGTTGACTCCTTTGTCTTCTAGTTCCACGGTAGTTTATCCTCCGGTGCCTCCATAGCTAAGCAGGGGATTTAAGAGTGGGATGAGTACGAGCGTACTCAGCAAGTTCATATTAGGGAAATAGGTGTATCATGCACTAGCTACAGCCACAGACCAGAAAGTCATAGGCAATGCAAGTTTTCATAAACATTTCTTCAAAAGGTTTATTTTATTCTGAAAACTATGCCCGTCTTCACAGGTTGACTAGAACTTCATGGAGTTCCTTTCCTGCCGCGTTCGCAGTTCCCCGGAACGGAGTACTCTTCATAGACCTCTAATAAGTCTACCCTCTCCTGTATCTAATGGTAGACTATGCAGGACCACATGTCCCCACCTTTACCAAAGATAGACTGATCCGGGCAACCCTTATTACCAGTCCGTTGGCATGCGAGAGGGAAAAGATACAGCTGGCTTCCCCAGAGCCATTATAGATCTTATGGTCAACGCGATATGTACGGCGCTAGAATCACTGGACGGCATTGGTACTTAATCCTAGATGAATAGTACCCGTGCAATGGAACCTCCACCAATCAACACATACCATGGTTCCATTGCCCACCACATAGTCATATTCATAATTGTAAAATAATATTTGCTTTTCAATGCAAGAGTGATAAGTATAGTACTTTGCATATAATTTGATAGAAATAATCAAATGACATGAGCAAGCGATGAACTTGCCTTTCTTGACTGCAAGATTATGCAGGCAAAAGCTTCGATACGTGAGAACTCCAAATTCTGAAATACCATCATTGTCCGGTAAGGACAATGTTTAAAGAATTGGCAAAGATTCTATAATGCATAATATGAGATGCATTCGTCCCGAGCGTAACCTAACCTCGATGATTTAGGGTGGATGAGTTATAAAGATTTCTTTAGTGTGTGTTGCACTTTTAGGATGGTTCTCAAACAAGGTTCCTATTAGGGTTGGTGATATTAATAGCATAAACAAGTGATACAGTGCATCATTACAATCATACTCACAAAAGAATGGTGGTTGCATAACAAGCAAGAGTAGTTTCAGTTTTAAGTTCTATAAGACATGGTTGATGATTACTTATATTATACTTCAAAAGAATAACTTTTGAAGAACATATTGATTAAGAAGTAATAAGTATTTCAAATAAGAATTATGGGTTTCTATGATTTGATTCACATTTGTACTTCAAAAGAATAAATTTTGAAGAACAGGTTAAATAAGAACAAGAACTACTATAAATAGGAACTATGGCTTTCTAGGGTTTACTATTGGATTCATTAAGTTCTTTAATAGGAACTAGTTGGGTTCTTAAACAGAATTGGTTTATATGTAGCAAGTATTAGCAGGTTTATTACTATGGTTGATTATGGGTATCATATCAAAGAATAATGGTCAAGGTGTTGCTATGAGTAGGGTTTACTATGGCTTCACATCTTCTTAACTAAGTAATCTCTAATGGTTGCCAAACTAAGTGGTTTATTACTTTTTAAGTAGGGTTTAGTGTAATAGGAGCATGTTATGTGCATTACTACACAAAATTGGTACTAGGGTTCATCATTATGGTTCTACTAGGGTTTGATGGTTGAGATTGAATTGCATGGTGTGGTATATAGGAATAGTGATCAATGGTGCTAACATGTGGTAATAAGCTAGGTTTTATACCTAGGTGACATTAGTGGATCATCTAGGTTTAATAAAGATAAAGATATGAAATGATAATCTTATGTGAATTGGTCTTATTCTAGTGGATCATGAGCATGCATATATATGTTTCTTAGCAAGGTGCTATAAGTAAAGTGAAGTTTATATGATCATATGGGCTAAACCCCTAGGGTTTTAGGATTGCAACTAACTTAGGATGAGCACATAAAATAATGGAATCCAGATCTTACTTATATTAAAGTTAGGGTTTCTAAATTATGTTACAACTCTAAAATAATACTTGGTACTAGAATTAATGTGATTAAGTACCTATAGCAAAATTTAACAATGGTATTATTATTTTATTAATTTTAAGTGATTTACCAATTAAAATAAATAATACTTAGGGTTTAATTAGAAACTAGGGTTTTATAATTGTTATTAGGATTTAAACTAATTAACTTGTGCACTAAATATGTTTAAATAAACAAGTTTTGAATTATCAAAATAACATTAACCTTTACTATTTTCTTGCTTTATTTTATTTAAAGAAAATGGTAAATGGTAATTTGCAAATTAGGGTTTATGAATTACCTCTAATATTTGTTAATTGATGAGAATATGATAAAGAAAATTAATCTTAACATTTTACTTACTTACTGAATAGATAATATTTAATTTTGAAACTTTACTAATTATTGAATTTAAATTGGATTTAAAACAAATGAAAAGGCATAATTACTAAAGTTAAAAATAAGTGAATTATTATTTTGACACATATTTTTATTTTATATTTTATTTGAATAGAGTTTATTTTTGTGAGCATTTTGATATATTATTTATATTTTTCGAAGTTGAAATGAATTTTGTATGATTTTACAAAGTTTCAGCATTTTTCTGGAATTTGAAATAAACCTAATTACTAAACTTACCGATTCGAGTTACACACACAGAGACAGACAGGTGGGGTCTGGTACAGGTCAGCTGCCACGAGGGCAACGACCAAGTCAAACAGGTGTGGGGAGCCCACGGCCACGTCATCTCTACCGGCGGCTTGACGCCGGCGGTCAGACGAAGACGGCGCCGCCGCTACAGGGCACCCCCGGATGCGCGGTTGGTATCAATCGAACGAGAAGAAGACAAGGAACACGATGGTGGTGGTGGAATAGGCTATTGGTCGCCGGAACCATGTCGGAAAACATGTCCCGCGGCGGTGCTCTCCGGCGAGGTGGCTAAATGGAGCTACAGACGTCGATAGGATGCAAGAGGAGGCTCTACAGACACGCAAACTCACCTAGAGTACGATGGTGTGGTTGGCAGCGTCGATTGGCGATGGAGATGAGCTTGATTTCGCCATTACCGGCGATGTACTGAGAAAGGAAATCTTCAAATTCGCCCTGCACCTTGCTCCCCTGGACGATTGCTTGTACCCAGAGGCTCTCCTCGACGATGCGCTTCCAACGAGCCACTGCACGGAGCTTGGGGTGGTCTCCTCCGTCGAACTCGTCCACGACGCCGGCGACAGTAAGTGGATAATGGTGAGAGACAGAGGGCGATTGAGAGAGAATGGATGGGCGGCGAAGAACAAGGATTACACGGTGATGATTTCCAACTATTTATAGGCCGAGGGGAGCTCTGAGGCCTCGACACGACGACGGCGACGGTCAGGAGGTGGCGGTCTCTGGAGGATTTAGTCTGGCGAAGATCTTTTCTTCCGCGGATAGACTCGGACGCGAGAGGGATTGGGCATGCTTCTGAGAGGTCTGGCGACGTCCGGGCAAGCTTATCGGCGAGGAGGTCGTGGCCTACTGGCGTTGCAGCGCTGTCGACGCCGGAGAAGAGGACGACGATGTTTTCCTCTCGCACGATTTTTAAGGCAATCGAAACGGTATGGTGGTGGGTCGATTTCGTTCGTGGGCTGGGTTACTGGTGGGCTTGTGTGGAGATGGTGGTTGGGCTGCGGTGGCCTGCCAGGTAAGTTTCCCTCTCTTTCTCTTTTCAAATTTTCTATTTATATTTTCTGTTTTGTGTTTTGTTATTTGAATCCAAATTTGAATTCTGTTTTGTTTTGCAGGTTCTAAAATATTTGAGTATCAAAACAATTTGGTAATGCTGCCTACTGTATTGTTTTGTTTATAAACAACTATTTTATAATTGATTAATTTTGGGGTTCTTATGAGGCACAACTTAAAATTCAAATTGATAAAATTTTAGGGTTCAACTCAATTGCCTTTAAATTTAGAAATCAAATCTGTTTAAATGATTTGGAATTTAGAACATTTGCAAGGTGAACATATTATAATTTTCTAGTGCTTAACCATAATGATTACTCACATACAATTTAATTATGGCTAGGGTTTAAATTAAATGGTAATGGAAATGGATTGGTTCATGATTTTATGTGAAGAATTATTTCTAAGGTTTTAAGAAGATGGTTTGATAAACCCTATCTTTAATAATCTTGCTTAGCAAATTCTAGCTTGACTTACTTGAAATAAATCCTAAGCTCATCATGGTTAATTCACTTGCTAAGGTTATGGTCCAAACTATAATATATTATTTCTATTGGTCAACTAAACAAATTACTTGGAAGGCAAAATAGAATTGGATATTGGTTTTATTCTAATCACTTAAATATCATTTAAGCTTAATTATAACTTTCTTGGTTTATACTTGTGATCCATGATACACAAGTTAGGACATATTATTTTATGTGGAGTGGATCCCATATGAAATGGTTTAGGGTTTTGCATAAGCTTTATTAAATTGAAATACAAATAGGCATGAGGTATGGCAGGGTTCTATTTATGATCCAAAGTGATCCTTGGATTGGAATTCAGGTGTGGTCTAGGGTTTTAGTTATGTTTCACTAATAGAACATGGCTCTCATCTCCAAGATCAAATGTTGGTTTGAACAAGTAAGATTTAATACTACTCTAGTATTCTCTAGGATAGACATGGCTATGGTTAGCATCTATAATCTCTCTCACTTCTAAATGTCTTGTAAAATCCTAAGATCCTTCTCAGGAGATGATGATATGATCCTCTAAATATATGGTTTGCCTAGGAATTCTACCTTGGTATCTTTTGTAGCTTGTTCTTCAGGAAATCTGATAAACCTGCATCTTGTGGTATGCCTCCACCTCCTAGCTTCTTCATCTTGATCCTAGCTAATTCATATGGAGTGGCTCTATATGTTTGTTCCCATGTATCATGGTACTAGATGAGCAAATGGATGAAGGGTGTGGCTCCTTTTATAGGCTTGGGCAAGCTCTAGTGTCATGACACATAGGTGGGTGACTCTTGTTTTGGTTTGATGAGTAAGGTGCTTGGTTGTCATGCCCTCATCCATAGCAATCCTTTGAGCATGAGGTGGCAAGTCTTGGGATGCAAGTCATGTAGATATTTTCATCCTATGTGGCATGATCATTATCCTCTCATATGAATTATATTTGGATAGCCAAGTGGCATTTGTTACTAAATATCTTGTGGATGGTTTTATTATTGTGGATGAGTCACTATATCATATTTGATTGGATTTATATTATAATATTGGTAAAAAAGTCAAGGTTGAAGGTTATTCCTCAATTTTGAATAGTTGGTGTTTGATTGCACCAAGGCATGATCATATGAGTTTCAAAATACTCATGAGTAATTTTATTCAAATAGTTTGAACTATAACATATAATGTAAATGGATTCAGTTTTATGATATTCCATATATTTAATAAGTTATGATTTAATTAAGAATGTGTGGCCTTTATGCACTTTAGACCCTGTGATTTACCTTATTTATTAATAAGTTTAGAATTGAATTATATTACACACAAAATTAGTTGAAGATACACCATGAGAATCATGGTAGAAACATTTATTTAGTAAAAGACATGGAAAAGATAAGTAAAGAATAGTTTCTTAATTATTCATGTGTTGTTGTAAGAAATGTCATGTTGAGATCTTTTATAGAATCTTGTAGTTGACCCTTACTTAAGGTGTTGTTTGTTGTAAAGCTAATTCCATTTGATCTAGCTCATAGATCAAATCATCTCTACCCAAAACAAGGTTTTAGCAAAGATCACAGTGAAGTTTATAGCGCTTGACTTGATGCTCTACTTCAATTCCAGCAAGTCAAGTGAAACTTCAGTTACTGTGGTAAGTTTTATTTGAAAGCGCGAAAATTCCCCGGATTTTCTATGCATGAATGCAATGCACACTTTGGTGTTCTCTCATTTTATAGCCTCTAAACCTGGGATATTACAGACAACCTAACAACAGCAAGCACATAGCAGCAGCACTACAGATGTACTACAAACAGCAAGCTAGCAAGCACATAGCAGCAAGCACATAGCAGCAGCACTACAGATGTACCATATTGTTTAATTTTCTCTTATCTTCAATATTTTTGCTTTCTTCTTTCTTGCAGCAGCTCAAGCATGCAATAGCTAGTAGCAGCAGCAAGCTACCAACAACATCAACTAGAAACAGCAGCAAGCTACCAGTAGCATGCAATAGCTAGTGTAGTAGCAGCAAGCAACATCATGGTTGAACAACATCATCAAGCAAGCAACAACATGGTTGAACAACATCATCAAGCAAGCAAGCAAAAACTACTGCAAGGGCAAGCATCTAAAACAGCAGGTTTATCTGACGAAACTGAACATTTGCAACAAAATAAATGTGCATTACACTAACTAGCTTCTCCAAAAGCCCATTTGCAACAAAGAACTCCAATGAACTATAGAGAACCACCTTTTGTGAAATCAAAATTCCTCATTTGGTTTGCATAAGGTGCACAGACTAGTTACTTAGCAATTTTCTTTTGCTTCACTAGACTATCAATTTTCTTTAAAATCGCTATTAGTTTATCATGAATCACTGCAAGAATCTTGACAACCCCTATGTTATCCATGTTAGCATGAACTGCCAGTAACCCCTATGTTATCCTAATCATGCACTAGATGCTAGTCGTTGAGCGGGGAGGTGAATCGAGGGGTACCTGGCGGGGGCGGTGGTCTTGGAGCAGACGAGGACGGCGGCGAGGAAGAACCTGCTCCGCGGCGACGAGGTCGCAGACAAGGAGGTCTGTGGTCGCAGACGAGGAGACGACGATGAGGTCGCAGACGAGGAGGCCACCTGCGTGACGCCGCCGGGGTCTGTGGTCGCTCGCGTCGCCGGGGTCCGAGGTGAATCGAGGGAGAGGCGGCCGCCGGTGGGAGGTGGCGTCGGAGAGGGGGCACCGGTGAATCGAGATCGAGTGGGGAATGGGCGCAGTGGTGGAGGCAAAGGAGGGCGAGCAGGTGGCTTCGGAGATCCAGGAGCAGGTGGCCGACGGAGAGGAGGGCGCAGTGGTGAATGGGCGCAGGGCGTCGCCGGCGGAGAGGAGGGCGCAGTCGCAAGGAAGAAGAGGAGTGCGTGGGATCTGGTCGGGACGGGGGAAGAGAAGGGGATTTTTCTGCGAAGTCCCCGACTCCCCTTTGCAATAGCGCACGCCTAGGTGTGCGCCACTATGAGGCTTAGCAATGGCGCACCTCTAGGGGTGCGCCACTGCCTCTTTAGATCAGGTCAAAACGCGCTCGACACCTACTGTTGACAAGAACCTCACTGTACCGCAATGGCTAGCTCCCCCTTTATTTGGTGTACCCTGGCCGGCCAGGTTCGAACCCTGGCGGCCCCAATTGTTTTCCCTTTCTTAAATTGATTTAACATTATAATAATTAGCATAATACACCAAAATAGAAGGCATAAATAATTATAATTATGTAGAATATTTAAAATACTATAGAATCTAGAAAATATCCAAAAATATAAATTATATGTCTATTTTGATCGGTACAATGTGTAGATTAACAATATGACAACCATTATTCATACAAGAAAATGATACATAATTATCTTTTCACAATCTTCTTGCCCTTCTTTCTCGCGGTTGAATAATTTAGCCCCGGAACTCCTTGACTTCTTCTCTTGAATGGACGCCCTTTAGGTAGGGTGGTCCTGCTTCTTCTTGTTGTGTATGGTTCTTCATCATCGTCGTCGTCATCTTCCATCTTCGGATCGCCGTACTGGTCAAAGTCTAGCTCGTTGGCGGCTCCATCCATTCCGATGATGCTCCTTTTGCCTCTCCTCACGACAACACGGCTGGGCTTTTGCGGGTCGGTAATGAAGAAGCATTGGTCCACTTGGGAAGCTAGTACCCATGGCTCATATTTTGCGGTGACCTTTGCGCCCGCTGTCTTGGATTTGGCTTCGGGTATAACCATGGTGGTGAAATGCCGGTCTTCTTTTACGACGTTCTTGGCCCACCTGACACGGAACATCGGCACATTCTCTCCGGCGTAGCTCAGCTCCCAGATCTCCTCGATCTTTCCGTAGTATCTCTGCTTGATGTCACCGGTGTAGGACTCCATCGTTACCCCGGAGTTCTGATAATCGCTCTTCATGTCCTTTTCCTCGGTGTAGAATGTGTAGCCGTTGATATCGTACGCCTGAAATGTCATCAGGTTGTGTTCGGCGCCCTGTGACAAGGCGAATATGAGTTTTTCTTCCGCAGAAGAATCCTCGTCTATAGGGTACGTCAACATCTTGTCCTTGAACCACCGCGTGAAGGTTGAGTTGTGCTCTTTGATTATATCTCCGTCCGTCCTCTGTTGGCCCTGATCACTGTACGTCTTTGCGATGAAGGTTTTGTGCTCTACCACCCAAGGATCGACCATGTCTATGTGTTGTAGCGCAACTAGGTTTGCTCTTTCAAAGTCGGCGATTCGACCCTTGAAGTCGACATGCATTTCGCGGCTACCCTCGCGGTGACCCCATCCAGCGAGCTTCCCGAGGTGCCTGTTTACGGGCAGACCAACGGGGTTCTCGATTTCTAGATAACTCGTGCAGAAGGAGATGCACTCTTCGGTCAGAAAGCCCTTGGCTATGCTTCCGTCTGGACGTGCCCTGTTGCGAATGTACCCTTTGATGACACCATTCATCCTTTCGAACGGCATCATGTTGTGCAGGAACGTCGGCCCCAGTTGGATGATATCCTCCACGATATGTACCAGCAGATGCACCATAACGTCGAAAATGCGGGCGGGAAGTACATCTCAAGCTCGCACAGTATCACCACGATCTCTTCCTGTAGCCTTCTAAGTTGCCTCACGCCAACAGACTTCCGAGAGATGACGTCGAAAAAGTTGCATAGGCCAAAAAGTGTTTCACGGACGTGCGCGTCCATGATCCCACGGATTGCAACCGGAAGTATCTGCGTCATCAGCACGTGACAGTCGTGAGACTTCATCCCGCTGAACCTCTGCTTCGCTTTGTCTAGGTACCTGCTTATCTTCCCCGCGTAACCGTAAGGAAGTTTTACTCCTAGGAGACAGTCGAAAAACTGCTCGATCTCCTTCTGACTTAGAGTGAAGCACGGGGGGCAGTAATATTCGATCTTCTTGGCCTTTTTGCCCTTGCGACGACTTTGCGTGTCCTCCACCTCATCATCATCATCGTCATCATTAGTCCCGCGTGAAGCTCCTCCCTGATCCCAATTGAGAGCTCGTATCTTTCTGGCGGTACGTTGTGTCATCCATGCACCTGACGCATGCATTGAATCCGTGGACCACCTGCCCCGCGACATATCCGTAACCGAGAAAGTCATGCACCGTCGTGAGCAGCGCGACTCTCATAGGGAAATATTCTTCCGCGGCGGCGTCCCACGTATTGGCAGGCGCGTCCCATAGCGTGGCTAGCTCCTCTTTCAGAAGCCCCATATACAGATTGATGTCGTTCCCTGGTTGTTTCGGCCCTTCAATTAGCATACTCATTTGAATGTACTTCCTCTTCATGCACAACCAAGGGGGAGGTTGTACATCCACACAAACACGGGCCAGGTGCTATGCGTGCTGCTCTGGCTGCCAAACGGATTGACTCCATCGGTGCTCGCGCCCAGCCTTATGTTCCTAGGATCGTCCCCAAATTCTGGGTACTCGAGGTCCAACGCATTCCACTGGCTAGCATCCGAAGGGTGTCTCAACATCCTGTCCTTTTTCTTTTTCTTCGGATCATCTGCGTCATCTTCTCCCTTCCTCATCTCCGCATGCCAGCGCATTAGCTTTGCTTGCTTAGGATCCGCGAAATACCGCTGCAGACGAGGAGTGATCGGAAAGTACCACACCACCTTCCGAGGAGCTTTCTTCCCCTTCTTGTACCGACTGACGCCGCACTCCGGACATATGGTACACTCCGCGTGCTCGTTCCGATAAATGATGCAATCGTTCAAGCACACATGGTATTTCACATGCGGTAAATCCAGAGGACACACGATTTTCTTGGCCTCCT
Organism: Lolium multiflorum; assembly: GCA_030979885.1. NCBI lineage: Eukaryota > Viridiplantae > Streptophyta > Magnoliopsida > Poales > Poaceae > Lolium > Lolium multiflorum. Next base: position 166,056,086 of record CM061749.1, read on the forward strand.
CGATACTAGTCGGACACGTGTTACCTTTGGGAAGACGTTCGTGCCAGAATGACATGTTGTCGTTGAAGGATGTGTCGGTCATTTTGTGCTTTACCTTCATCTCCAGAGCCATGAGCGTTACTTTCAGGCGGGTATCCTCCGGCCTGCATCCTTCATACAATGGAGTAACCGCGTCTACCTCCAGTTGATCCATCTTGGCTTTCTCTCGGGCGGCAGCTCTTGCGTTACTCGTCTGCTTGAGAAGCAGCTCTTGAAGATAAGGGTCCTGCACCCAGTCCATCGACGATGGTCCATCGTCTTCATCTTCATGATCGTCATGATGACCTCCATCTTGATCTTCCTCATCATCAGGTCCAGGATCTCCTACATTGTGATCATGATCATCTCCGGGATCTTCTACATCATGATCATGTCCGGGATCTTCTACATCCTGATCATGTCCGGGATCTTCTACATCCCGATCACCTCCTTCCTTATTTCTTGTTGAAAACCCATGGACAAATTCATAATCATCTTCGTCGCCTTCCCACTGATAGCCATCCATGAAACCACGCATGAGAAGGTGGTCCCGCACCATATCGGCTTTAGGGTTCATAAGGCTCGTCAGCTCGCATCTTCGACACGGACATCTTATCTCCTTTTGGTTATTTCTAATCATCTTGGCCGTCGCGGCTTTCAAAAACCTAGCCACAACGCCTTCGCTCATCATGCGGACCATGGTCGCCTGTGGGTATAGAGAAAATGGATATCTTAGCATACCAAAAGAAAATTTTGGCATGACCTTCCCTAAAAATAGGACATATGTATATGCGTAGTATGCCCATTATTCGCCGAAACGGAAATGAATCAACGTTTCGGCAAAATATTGGCAACTCCATCGCATTTCAAATCCCTGCAAACAAAAACATGCAACACATGTGTGGAGGCTTCGCATATACAACACATGTGGAGGCTTCGCATACAACACACATGCACGTGACGCTTTTCGCGCATGCACAACACATGTGGAGCTTCGCATAACATATATGCACACACACGTGTGCAAGACGATCGGAACCGGTCACACACAAAGCATAAAACCAACAAAGTTACCGATACAGCGAGACCTAGAGTGTTGGATGAGGTAAAAAGTTGAGATTGAGTAGGGTATTGAGCTAAGAAAGCTTCACCATTACTTACCTATGAAGAAAATTAAGTTTACCAACTTAATTTTGGTGAATGAAGAGGTGAAAATGAGGTGGGAAGGAGGGGCAACACGACCAGATCCAGATTTGGTGGGAGGTGGTGGTGGAAGAGTGTTTGGGGAAAGTGGGTGGCACATGTGAGTGGAGGGGAAAAACAGGAAATGGTCCCAGGTTAGCAGTGGCGCACCACCTAGCAGTGCGCCACTGCTAGGCAGACATAGCAATGGCGCACTGCTAAGTGGTGCGCCAATGCTGACCTGGTACCTGCACCCCACGACCCTGCCCAACTTAGCAGTGGCGCACCTTGCTGATGGTGCGCCATAGCTAGTAGTGGCGCACCACGGCAGTGCGCCATTGCTAAAGCCCTCATCTGTAAAGTGGGCCTAGCCACCTCATAGCAGTGGCGCACCACAACTTAGTGCGCCATAGGTAAGAAAAGTAGTAGTGGCGCACCTCGTCGACATGCGCCACTACTAGGTTGGGGCAGGAGCTGGCCTCCTGTCAGCATTTAGTTATGGCGCACCACAATCAAGGTGCCCCACTACTACATTTGTAACAGTGGCCCACCGCTTTGTGGTGCGCCACTGCTAAGTAGTGGCGCACGGCCATCATGGTGCGCTACTGATGGCAATCTTACAGCTATGGGTGCAGGTGCTTGCTCCACGGGAAGGGTCACATCCCCAAGACCATCTTCGTCGGCCATCTCTTAGGCGGTTAAGCCTGAGCAAGAGAACCTTGCTCTGATACCAATTGAATGTGTATTAGGCGCGACTAGATGGGGGGTGAGTAGGAGCTATGCAAAGTTTTAGTCTTTTTCAATTTTAGGCGTGGCGGAATGTAAAGGTGAGAGCTTGTCACAAGTACGGTGTTCAAACTATGATGCGATGCAAGAAAGCGATAAGATCAAGTATCGATCAAGTGTAAGGGAATCGAAACAACTGGGTGGACGGTAGCGGAGACGAGACGCACGATGCGTTTACCGCAATTCCCTCTACTAAAGGAGGTACGTCTTTGTTGAGGAGGTGTGGACCACGTAGGTGCCAACAGCCACGAAGGCTTCACCTTATTCCTCGTGAATACCCCACAAAGGAGTATTCACTTCTCCACTATCAAGGCCGGTCGAGGCGGTGATTCCTTCACACAAGGTTGGGGCGAGCTCCACAATAGCCGGAGGCTCCCAGCACCGTGTAGGGCTAGCACAACACCAAGCTAACCTCCACACATGCTCATCTCAAGGGATCCCACAAAATGAATCCTAGGTTTAATTACAAGATCCACAAAGGACTAGGTGGGATTGGCGAATTCTTTCTTGGTGGATGGGTAGATCGGGACCTCGTCCTTCACTCCTCAAAGTATGGGATCGATTGGTTGGCTAGGGAAGGAGATCCTCTAGGTCTGACCTCATCAACAATGGAGAAGAGAGAGTGAAAAGATGCTTGCACGAGCTGGGAAGAAGACCCCCTTTATATAGGAGGGATTCGAAATCCAGCTGTTCCACTCATCCCGCATGACCGGTACTACCACTCGGGTGAGCGGTACTACTGCTCCCATGTGACCATTGCTACCAACTGAGGCACATCCCGCACGATCGGTACTACCGATCATGGTATCGCTCGCGGTACCGTTCATGGTAATTTGGATACTGGATCCAAGGTAGTACCGCGGGCAGTACCGCCACCGGTAGTGTCGTATGTGAGATCTTTGGAACGGTACCTGATCGGTACTACCGCGATTCACTCAAAGAGTGATTTAAGCAGTGGTTCTGGTCGTGGTACTGCATTAACTAACGGCCAGTAGTGTAGGAGTACATCTGAAGACTTTTGTTTTTTGAACGTGTATATCTGAAGACTTATCAATGCCTTGGCGAGCAAACCGTGGTCTCCGAGCATGAATTGTTTCGCAAGCAAGAAAGAGTCTAAATTGGACGACACGCGTGCACCAGCGAGTGTTCGAAGGCGCCCCATTCTTCTTCTTATCATCGGCATGGAAGTGTTTTGGTGCTTACCGCAACGCATTCCGAGTCAAATGATCCAAAAGTTGTGAAGGAAAACGAAGAACAGACCAAAATGTAGTCGCGTCTTCGGGAAGGACGTCAGCTATATGTAAGTCCTTAGCTTTGTGAGATGCTCTTCTAATCTATTTTTTTTCTTAGAGCAATAATTAACTTTCACGTGGACGAAAACAAATGGAAATTTCTGTTCCCGAAAACGGCAGTTGACAAGTCCCCTAAATATGATTATGTGAACGATGGAACAGGAAAGTTCTTCTCGTTGACTAACGATAATTTTCTATCCGAACTGGGATATCAGGTAGTAGTGATTTGGATTTCCCCTTTTTTTAATGTAGCGGCAAAGATCAGGCCTTGAGTAAACAAGAAATGAAAAAATCTAGCTCGGTGGTCGGTGCACATGCATGAACAATTATTCAAACCATCTGCTAAACAAATACATACTTGTACTGTACTAGTTGTACTCCATAGGTTCACAATGTCGAAAGACGAACATAATATAAGATAGAGCGAACTCTAATTTTTTTTAATGCAAAGACCATAATAGTTTAGAGATATTAATGGTTCTAACTGTTAGAATATGTATTAGAGGTTTATATCATACTAGATGGATAGCGCGCTTCGCCGCGCCGCCTACCTAACGTTATACAACGTAGCTGTAGCAACCATCCGTTGGTGGTTTAATCTGGCTTTGATGCGGTGCCAGCAGTTCAGTTTAGGAAGATAGGTAATTGTAGAATGATGGACACCATGATTTGTGTGGTCTCTGAGGACATGTGTAAACCAATAAGATTGTTTTGGGATTGATTTTGGGTTAACAGGGGATGGGTAATCATACTAAAATACTCATACCAGATTATCAATAATTACGGAACAAACACAACCACAATTAACACCAATTCTTGAAACAAATTTACAAAAAGTAACTGTAGTTAGCCACAACTCCAAATTGCAAAATAAACAACTACGATTTTACAAACCAGATGCAAGAAGGCTGGAGGCCCCTAATGTCATCAAGGAGTAAAGACCTCATTAGCCAGATTGTATCGCCACACCTGCAAATACACATCATCATCAAGGTGCAACTTCCACTTGGCCTTGATTGATTTCACGACTTTTATCTGATGTAAGTTAAACCACATGGAAGCTAGTGCATTGGATGCCAGCAAAATTGCCCAAGAGATGGACGCGTGAAGTCATTGGTGTTCATACATATGAGGTTGCACAATTCACACAACAACGGCGGACGCAAATTTTTTTGCCAGCTCACGTTCATTTGATCAACACCTAGCGCCTCAAGCTGCTCCATATGAAGCAAGCTATGTGTCATGACTCAGGACAGCAGCTTGCATGAATTCATCTGGGAGCCCACCATAAAGTGACAAACAAAGCTAAAAAGCAGATAATTATCTAAAAGAAGATTCACTTGGAAAACCTATGAATGGTTAAAAAATGATCTGAATCTCACCCTAGAAGTAATACGACATCCAGAATCATATATTTGTGTATGAACATAGAGAATCATAGGTGAATTCAATTTGCACACTACCTCAAAAGAAAACATGAAATAGCTAGAAGGAATAGATGCAATTCAAAGAACATGTATACGAATGGACAGTGCTCTCAGTTTTTTAAATATTAAAAAAGTTATGTATCTATGTTTTAAAAAATCATCACATTTATTCCATGAATATACATATATGTTCCGAATACTCGTGAGAAGTTTCGCTAGAAGTTGTATTGTATTTTGAGCTACAGAAAAAAAACAAATTTGTGGGTACGTATAGGGACGTATATTTGTTAGAAATTTGTCTTTTTTGTATAGCTCAAAATATAATATATTTTTCTCCAAATTTTTTACTGTATCTTCAAAATGTTTATATGTATGTAGGTATTTAATTTTAATTTTTTTAGAATTCAAATAATATGATTTTATAGCACCAGGAGCACTGGTGCTCATGTGCTAAAGACACTTTTCGCTATAATTATATCAAGTATATAGTAACTTATTAACTGAACGTGAACTTGAAGATTTTCTGGCAGGGCCAATTCTCATGGGCCTAGAAGAGAAACACAACCCATTGATCTCATTCATGGCATGTGTCTGCTCACTATTATCTCCAGATGTCTCAAAATGATTACCCTTCGATGTACCAGCGCCTAGCATCAGTAACAACTTTTGCACCTTCGACAGAAGAGTGCTCCTGGAGAAAGTGTCTAGCATTTCAGCTACATAAAGAAAACTAACTTATGAAGAGGCTAAATAATACTACGACATTTACTATCACTGAGCTAAAGTCTATGCTGAACCAACTTTCATGCATATTTCCTGTGGGTCACCATATATACTGCAACGTGCAAGCAGAATAATAATCATGTGAGTCTTATTAGTACTTTTATCTGGCAAGAAACTTAACCCATAGCATGCAAAAGGTAACACCCTTACACCTTCGAGATAATGTTATTTAAAATAGGTAATTGAACGGGAAAAGAACTCATGTTATGTGAACTTAAATGGTAATGTGGAAAATAAACTGGAATTTCTAGTCCTACATTATCATAAATTAGTCCCGCTAACTATATTACTTTAGCGGGAAAATAACTCAAGTTATGTGAACTAAAATGGCAATGCGAAAAATAAAATGAACTTCTAGTCCTACATTATCATAAATTAGTACCGCTAACTATATTTTATGATCTTTCAAGCAGATAAGTCATCCTTACAATCATGTGATGCCACATACTCATGCATTAGCCAGCATGCCCGATATATGCACTTGATGAGTTTCCAGATAATGCTTAGTTACCTTTAGCAATAAAATTTACTAAATAGAAAATAAAATAGCCCAACTTGCTTGAGCATGTGGGCCCAAAAGAGTTACGTAATCTTGAAGAGGTTGATAATTCCTCGCTTAGAAACTACTTTAAGACTTTTTTATTCAGGTCATACTAATTTGCAACTTTGTGTACATTAAAATGATCTACCAAGCTAGAATGCTTGCTGAATGGGCCAATGCTACACTGACATGGGGAAACTTTGACTGTTGCATAAACATGAGCAATAGACTCATGTACAAATTCCTACCGATAATGTGTAATGCATAAAAGATCAATATGTACCTTCATACTGTTCATAAAGAATTGATCACTGTAGGAATTCCTCTCCTGGCCTAATTACAAAGCAGAAAATAACTATCACACGTTTCTATAAGATTGCTTTCAGCATAGCGAATCAGAACATGTTCTGGCTTGTGAAAAAAAGCAGGTTTTACTAATAAGCACAAACCTTGAGTTAGAACTGTCAAGATATATACCAGGCAAGATTTTCCCAGGTACATGAACGCCCAAAAAGGGAAAAGAATTCAGGGAATGGATTTCATGCTTTACTTTTGACTAGTTGAATGCCCGTGCTTCGCCACGGCTCAATAAACTGATCCAACTAAAAAAATTAATTGTAAAACACAAAATTTATGCTTAATTAGTTATGCGTTAAATATGTGAAATGCCATATACAACTCATTTTGGTTGTATGATTGGTTACTACAGAAAAAATAACATCAAACTTCCCTAGAGCCTATATAGCACAAATATCAGTGCGGTTGCTATGGGTTCATTTTCTATTATGTGGATGAATCTGGCATGAGATGAGGCTGACTCCATCTAAGCCAAGCGATCTGAAAGTTGTTGTTGATCACCAGCTTGGAGAGGACGATGGCACTCAGCTTGTTGCAATGCCGCCTCTTCTTAGACGCCGAGTGTGAGTTGGTACTACGTGTCCGCTTGCGCGCGCGGGGGGGGGGGGGGGGGGGGGGGGCCCAAGCGGCACGAAGCAATTTTTTTGGTTTTGCATTGTTTCAATATAAACATAATTTACATAGGGAATAAAGGAAAATAAAAAATATACTACTAAAAGGTGCATGTAACGCATGCTACCCTACCCTACTCCTTGTCATCGTCGAGCACCACAAATTCGGTTATATGTCACATAACCTTTAGAAGCACGTGTCAAATAACCTTTACAAACAAACTGATTTACACATGAATTATTTGGAGCTTCCGTTCGCTGGCATTGTTGCCAAGCTTCCAAACAGCTCGCTTGGGCAGCACAACACCGGCACCTCCAGCCAGCTTCCCTATCCCTATTATTCTTTTTCATAAGAACACGTTTTATGCAAAGTTGGAACTTGTCAATTTTAGAGAAATTTCGCCTGGCAACAATCTCTACTCACTTTCTCGAGTCCTTTGTTACCAACCCACCATTGAGCAACCAGATGGTGCTCCTCACACTCATTGACCCTGTCAATCTATGTCAAATATCGAAAAAATAAGATACACATGAACTCTCTAGACTTAATAGGTTACATGAGTTTTTGCTTTAAAATAGAGATAAATTTTATTACGTGAATTTTCTTTGTAATAAGATAGTTTGTTAAGGTTTCAAAATAAAAAGATAGTTTGTTAAGAGGACGGATTTGTTCGGTAGAGACAAGGATATTTAACCTTCAGTCCTTCACTGTGTACAAATTAACATATATTCTTCATCGGAGATATTACAAAATATTAAGTGCATGATAGTTAGAACACCCTGTAAACATCCGATTTAAATATAAATGCTTCCTTTGAGCATACACAAACGCACGGGCATTCTGTTTCGTACCGGATAAAAGAGAATCCTCTGTACTTTAGAGCAAAGTATTAAACCTATGGCAACAAAGAAACCCAGAATGCTTACCAACACAAAAGGATGGTCATCTAAAAAAAAGAGCACAAGGACGACACCACACCATGATTGCTCATCTCCATCTCTGTGCATTAGAGACACCACTGCACCATCATGCATTACACCTATAGTATCAGATTGAGCGGAAGAGTGATGAAGAGGGGAAACATGTAGAACAATATCCCTGTCTCTTGATCATATGCATGTTCAGAGCCACCTTCAAAACCATGTCCAACTCCATATATTGTCACACCGGTAATCCATCGTTTGGCATCCATGCTGTGGAGAATAGTACCACGCCATCGTTTAACCGAAGGTTGACAGAGACAACTACCAAAGTTCAGATTTGTGGACACCCAAGAAAGCGAAGCTTCCTCCGGTACGTTGCGCATGCAGAGCCTGAGCCTCTGATTGTTCTTGGACAAACATCCTCGGAGTGACTGCTCATACTCTAGTGTGTTCACATGGAGGCCTCCGCCAGCACGGGAGAGGACAACATAGGCTGACAGAGTGACAGGCACCACGCAGCACAAATAGCTTTCAGTCTGCGTTGGAGTCTTGGAGAACGCTGGAGCATGCAGGAAAATTTCAGGGAGCAAGAACTCACCGCATATGAGAGCCAAAACATTTCCCACGACCTCGCTTCGGTTCCCCAACGACCATGGTGAGACTGTCAGATGCAAACAACAAGAAGCGAAGTAGGTGATGTGTGCATTCCTCAGTCGCCGTTGCTTCCACCCATCTTTGGACTCTGATCAGCCCCAAATACCTTGCGAAACACATAGGTATTGGTCTAAAAAAAAGGTATTGGTCTAGAACCTGACCAGAACGGAAACGCCTGCGCCCAACGCTCAAGTCTCGACATCGTCCCAGCCACCTTCGACTCTTCTCCTCTCTCCAAGTCATGTTGCCGACTTGCCGCTAACCTGTCCCCTGTTGCGCCGCCTCATCGGAGCATGTCGTGGTACATACTTGCACTCGAGCGAGCGGAGCATGCCTCTTGCTCGAGCATCTTGTAGTACGGCGCACACACACTGCGAAGGAGACTAGTCCAAGACCGACCTCATGGGCACCAGCGATCGTCGGCACGCAAGCGCAACAAAGCCCAGGCAGCGGCTGGGGAGGGTTTCATAGGCACAGGCGATTTGCGACGGAGACGGTGGGTTTGGGCAGCTGTGCAGAAAGATGTAGAGAGAGTTTTTTTTGAAACAAAGATACAGAGAGAGTTTGTTAAGCGGATTTCTTTAGAATCAGATAGAGTTTGTTAGATGCCAAGTCGTGTGAGATAAGTCTTCCTTATATCTCTCCCATTGAGGTTAGTTTGCAATAGAAAAAAAAACACTCCGGGGGAGATGAGCGGATTATGATATGCGGTTGGGATTACAAAGAGGTGAAAGCGTTTTTAGGAGAGGATTGGAGGGAGTGCGGGGTGGCATGTTGTTTGTAATTTTTGGACGTGGGGGGTATTATTGTCCATCCTGAAAACGTGACACCAGGCATTCACCAGTTTGCTCTTAATAGTAGAGAAGTTGTACATCAACTTGACAAACATATTTTTTCCAAATTAAGGCGTCACAAATACTTTTAAAACTACATAATTAATGAACATCAACTTTGATTTGCAACTACGGGTCTTTAGCTCCACATGGCTACTTTTAGGAGAAAACTGTCATGCTCCATATAAGGAGAAAACGGAAAAACCTTGATGGATACATATTAATCCACTGTTTCCTACAGGAGAAAACAAAAATGATTGAACAAACCAAGACTAAGATATCATGATTTACTCAAGCTTCCAGAGACTATATTGCAAACATAAATGGCACGCTAAATCATTAGAATTGATTCTTATCTGTCAAGTGAACAGTAACAAACATAATTTGTTATTATCAGCCATGTTGCTTGTGGCTACCTATGGTTTTAATATCGTTGGTTGATTTGCCTACAAAATAATTTCAAGGTAAAGCATAGATACCTAAGGATGTGATATGAGCATAATATCAGTAAACCTAACTGTACCTGACAGCAAGGTATCCATGTTAGCAAATCTGTGGAACCAAGCTTGCAGTAGAAGGAGGGCCCACATTCTATGTTACATAAGACATTCAAGAATTTTCAATTACATGTTGCGTGATACCAGGTGTCAGAATTAATTATCATCCACATCCATGGGAAGATTCTATGTCCCTCGATAATTATGGGTTCTGAGCACTCAAGAATTCTCTAGCAAACTGCAATTGTGGTTGAATTGGCTCCTTTTGCCATATTGCAGTACTCCCGCTGCCCAGAAAACCAGAAAATATCAACAACTAAAATACTAATATTGGTTTTGCTTGGAAAGACTTGATTGCTCGAAAACCAAAGATAGAAACTACGGAAAGAGGGCAACACCTTATTTGGGTATGCATTCTATAAGCGACATTTTCTCAAGCCGCCTCCCAAGCTCCAGCAGCCTCCGCCTCTAGTTAGCCAACATTGACCTCCTTCCTGTGTAGTCAAATTTTAAAATTCAAGTAAAAAATACCAAATCAGAAAACTATTCCCCTTACTTCAGACACCTAGTTTTGACAGCTTCACCAGAGAAGTTCAAAAAATTTAAATGCAAGCCATGATAAAGTTCAAGGGATGTCATTAACTAAATAGTATATATACGATCACGTCTATAATTTTGGGAATGAAATGGCATAGTAACAAACTTGATACTACTGTTTAGAGCATACATATTAAACCCCTAACCACTCTGTTGGTACTGCCATAGTAATTTTCTCTTCATTCCAAACTGTCAAAAGAAATAGCAAATGCATCTCATTCCAGTTGAAGCTGGTAAAAGCAAAATCGCATATATCTTCTCTTGGTTATTGTAGCATATCATCACAAACTGGGGATCAACGCCTCCTAGTCTCTTATGCGGTAGTCGTTTATGTTTTTATTTCTGTAAATTTACTCACAAATTTACACACACCTAGTAGTCAAGGGGCACAAAATGAAGATGTATCATGATCTGAAGCAGCCTTTCGATAAAGGGGAAAATGTTTGTATATCGCGGCCCATAGTTTAGACCAATTTATCTTCATATTGATTAGTATTTAATTTTTAAAGACCAAAACAGTGGTCGTTCCACAAAAGATACCAATGTGATCAGCCCAAGAATATTATTGATCAAGGTTTCATGTTATTACGATTATCAATGAAAATAGCATACACCATTCAGCATATATTATATTAACATACACTGCTATTAGTCTATCTAAATGATATAGCCATGTTATAAAGTTCATTTGTCAAGAAAATACTGCTCTTCGCTGTTCTGTTGCACCACTAATAGAGGAAAAATGCACCAAGGTACACATGGAAGCAATCGACATAACTGAAAACTCGAAAGGAAACAAAAAATAACCTTAACTCCAGTATAATCACTGACTCAAAACATTGTGATGTCCACGTGCTCCCTTGATATTACTGCTGATGTCTCAGGGGAGTACTATTGTTGTGGTTAAAAGGCAATGGATGCCATCATACGGTGTGGACAGCATCCGGCCTACAATATATACCATTTTTCATTAGTATGCGGAGTACAAAAGTCAACATTGGTCTTTATTCAATAAATAAAATGAGCGAAAGAAATTCACTGTGAAAGAAATTTCGAGCATGAAACCACTACATGGTTTGAAAACAAGATCTAGGGGCTTCGTTCTAGAAGCCAGAACAAAAAATCACCTCTGTCTAAGCTCAAATTAAGTACTAATTTTGACCATAAGTAGATGTCGGAAGTTTGTCTAAATTAAGATGTATCTAGACATTCTTTAGTGTATAGTTACATCCGAATTTGAGCACATTTTTTACATCTTTTTATGGACGGAGGGAGTAATATATCACCACTTCTGACCAATTCATCCAAGGTACCTTAGATACGGTTAGCAGTCCTACTTAAGATGCTATTACTGACATGAGTGGAGGAGCCATCAACTTAATCGCCCAGCCTATACCAATCAAAAATTCCCATGTTAGTGAACATATGTGTGCATCAATTTGGGATAAAGAGGTGAAGGAGGATGCCCATCTTGCCTCAGATTTGGCGTTGATGCTGTCATGCTGGAGCTCTGCTTGGTGAGGCTTGCTGTGGCTGGCACAATATGATGCAACGTTTCTGGTTGTTGACATGGGCATTTCCCCAAACACTTTGGAGGCGGCGACACCGCCATTGTCTCTGGCCGAGCTGTGGTGGCAGATTCTGCGGCAAGGGAGGGCCCTGCTGCGCTCACCTAGTCACTACCAACGCTGCAACGCATGGAGGGATGGAGGCCACTCAAGCTAGCCGGAGCCGAGCTCCACCTCGTCCTCCGCTATCACCGTCGCATCCAGGCCTCCGGAGCGAGCGGCAAGCTCCGGCGTGGCAGGATACGAAGGTCGTCTGGCGCAGCCACCGCTCCACGTGGGTAAGGCCGCCGTGAAGCTCGCGGCGATCCCGGACGGCCATCGTTCCCCGAGCGGTACCCACAGGAGGCGCGGATTTGGCCGGATCAGGCCGGGAACCATGTCGGAGGCGAAGCCGGCTTACACTCGGTGGAGGGAAGCCAAGAATGGTGGCGGTTGCTCGCCTGATTCTGTGCGGCGGCTCACTCCAGGAGCGAGAGGAAACTCGTGAGGGTTTGGTCGGGAGATTAGAGATGCAGTTGTTTTGACTGGTGTGGTGGGTAATCTAGACCTCTAGCTTCTCAGATCCAACGGTTGATAATGCTCGCGGTGAGAGGGGCTGAGAATGCAGCGATCTCAACAAGATTAATTGCTTTAGATAATGTGTTTGGGCGGGCTGAGTTTGTATACGTTCCTGTAATACGTTTTGTGTACAAACTCTGGCATTGTGTGCCCCCTATATAACATGGAACCGTGGCCGAGACAAAGGTACACGTTAACAACCATTGCTAATATGGTATCAGAGCGAACTTCTTCCACGACCTAGCTGCCTCGCCGCCGCCGCCGCCGCCACAACCAACAACCGCGCTACCGCCGCAGCTGTCTGCTGTCGCCGTCACGCCCTACAAAATCGCTCCAAGACACACACAAACACAAACTCTGCCGCCGCCGTTGCTGGTTCTCAGCCGCCGCCGCATCACAAAACCCGTACAGATATACACCTGCCGCTGCCGCCGTTGCTTTCTCCAGCCACCGTCGCAGCCGCACCACAAACAAAACCCTAAAATTCTCGCCGATCAAAACCCTAGATCCGTTAGCCGCCAGCCATCTCCACCAAACAGCCACCACAAGCCCAAAACCCTAAGTTTGCTTCTGTTTTCAGGTCTACCATCATGAGTGCGTCAAGCTCATCCGCCATGTCGAGTTCTGCTCTCGCTGCTGCCCTGGGAACACCACCGGCCCAACAACTGAATCGCAACAATTTTCTGCTTTGGAAGGCTCTTGTTCGCCCTGCCTTCCGTGGTGCCAATGTCATGCAACTTCTGGATGGTTCGGATCGTGCTCCTCCCAAGACTATTGAGGTTGAAGATGCTGAGAAGAACAAGGTGCTGGTCCCCAACTCGGCGTACATTGACTGGATGGCCAAGGATCAACAAGTTCTTCGGTTTCTCCTCAACACCCTCTCGCCCGATGTGCTATCACATTTGCTTGAGGTGACGTCCACTGCCGAGGCCTGGGCTGCTATCAACGCCATGTTCAAGACAGCGTCTCGCACCAAGGCACAACATCTTCGTGGTGCACTCAATGACACCAAGAAATTGTCGCTGACCGCTGATCAATACTACACCAAGATGAGAGGCCTTGCTTCTGAATTATCTGCTCTCGGAAAACCTGTTGAAGATGATGAACTCCTTGGCTACCTGTTGCATGGGCTTGATAAGGGAGAATACAATGCACTCATCACCACGGTGAATGGAAACCCGGGTACATCTCTTGATGAATTTTATGAACAATTGTGCTCTTATGATATGCGGAACGGAGTGGAAGAAAATGGCTCCTTTGTATCATCCGCCAATCTTGCCCGTCGTGGTGATCCACGATCTCGTGCTCGAACTCCACCACCCCGTGATCGCTCTCCTCCTCCGCCACGGGCTCGCAGTCCCTACCGTGGTGGTGGCAATACCCGTGATGATGACAGCCGCAACTGGCGCCATGATGATAGCCGGGGCAATGGAAATTGGCGCCGTGATGACAATTGGCGCCGTGATGATCATAGAGGTGACCGTCGTGATGATCGCCGTAGAGATAATGGTGGTGGTCGACTTTCTGATGGACGCCGTTCAGATCGTGTCCCTACTCCTTATGTTGATACGGAGTGTCAAATCTGTAAGAAGCATGGTCACCCCGCCAATGCGTGCTGGTGGCGTTACTCGGATGACAAGAAAGACAGGGATGATGGTGAGAAGGGAGCAAACCTTGCGTCATATGGTGTTGATACAAATTGGTATACTGATATAGGTGACCACATCACCAGTGAACTGAACAAGCTTCTTATAGCCAACAAGTATCATGGGCAAGATCGAGTTCGCACTACTGAAGGTTCAGGTATGCACATTAGTCATATTGGTAATTCAGTTTTGCGCACTCCTCATGGTTCCTTTGATCTCAATAATGTCCTTCATGTCCCTAGTGCGTCAAAGAATTTTTTGTCCGTTCATCGCTTTACTCTTGATAATCATGTCTTTATTGAGTTTCATCCTTTCTTCTTTTTAATCAAGGACCAAGCAACTCGAAGGACACTGTTTAGGGGCCCCTGCTGGGGTGGTCTCTATCCCTTGGTGCCTATGTTTCATGAGACCGCCAAGCACGCCTTCATCACAATAAAGCCATCATCCGCTACATGGCATCGCCGCTTAGGACATCCATCTTCGTTCGTGGTTCAACAAGTTCTTAGGAAGAATAAAATAGCTTACACCCCAGAAAGTACTCCTTATGTTTGTGACTCTTGTCAGTTGGCAAAGAGTCACCAGCTACCATATCCCACTTCTTCTAGTGTTTCCACTGCTCCTTTGGAGCAAGTCTTTTCTGATGTATGGGGACCTGCCCCTCTTTCTGTGGGAAAACATGCATATTATGTAAGCTTCATCGATGATTTCAGTAAATTTACATGGATCTATTTGCTCAAAAAGCGTTCTGATGTTTATCAAGCTTTTCTTAACTATCAACAGTATGTTGAACGTAAGTTTGACAGGAAAATTGTTACTATGCAAACTGACTGGGGAGGTGAATATGAGAAATTAAATGGTTTCTTTCAAAAAGTTGGCATTACACATCATGTCTCTTGCCCTCATGCTCATCAGCAAAATGGCTCCGCTAAAAGAAAGCATCGTCATATCGTCGAAGTTGGTCTTGCTTTGCTTGCCAATGCCTCCATGCCCCTTAAATTCTGGGATGAAGCTTTTATCACTGCAACCTTTCTCATTAATTTACTTCCCAGCAAAGTGCTTGATTTTGAAACTCCCACTGAACGGCTCCTTCATATCATCCCAAATTATGATGCCTTGAGAACTTTTGGTTGTGCCTGTTGGCCCAATCTTCGTCCTTATAACAAGCGGAAACTTGTGTTTCGCTCCACACGATGTGTGTTCCTTGGTTATAGTCCTCTCCATAAAGGTGTCAAATGCCTAGATATCTCTACAGGTCGTGTGTATATTTCCCGTGATGTTGTCTTTGATGAAAAAGTCTTCCCATTTGCATCTCTTCAGCCAAATGCCGGTGCTCTTCTTAAGAAGGAACTTCTCCTTCTTCCGTCATCCACCTCCACTTCCCATGAGAGTGCACAAAATTGCAATAACCATGTTGTACCTATTGTGTGTGTTCCTAATGTGTTGCAGGATACCACAAGTTCTGAAGAAAATCCTGGTGCAAACAGTGAAGAAATCAGTGCTGAATCTGCTGCTGAAAACCAGTCACAAAACGACTAAACGAGCACAGAACACGGAGCAGATTTTCCTGAACATTCTTCTGCCAGCGCTGATCCCGAGACACCGCGGACCGAGGTGGATTCGCCCCGCCAGACGCGGACAGCCTCCGGCAGCGAACAGCAGGCCTCGCCTGCAGTGTCCGCGCGTGTTGGCCACACGCCTGCGGGACCGCACGCACATGCACCCAGTGCTTCGTCGCCGCGTGGCAGTGCTGGCTCTCCGCGCGGGAGCTCTTTCTCGTTGTCTGCCGCCGATTCCCCAGGCGCGGGATCCTCTGCATCAAGCTCTGATGCGGTCTCTGCTGCGGCTGCTGCTGGGGGAGAAGAAGAAAATTCAACCACCTCAGATGATGATTCAAATGAACATTCTCCGCCTCCTCCTTCACCACCCGGGGTCCGTACTCGACTGCGGAAAGGTATACGCAATCCCAAACAATATACTGATGGTACGGTTCGATACGGTATGTTGTCCTCGACAGGTGAACCGCATACACTTACAGAGGCTTTGAATGACTCAAATTGGCGCAAGGCTATGGAAGAAGAATACAATGCACTTCTTGAGAACAAGACTTGGCATCTTGTCCCTGCAAGTAGAAACAAGAACTTGATTGATTGCAAGTGGGTGTACAGAATTAAGAAGAAGGCAGATGGATCTATTGATAGATATAAGGCGAGACTGGTTGCGAAAGGTTTTAAGCAGAGATATGGCATTGATTATGAGGATACATTCAACCCTGTAGTGAAGATTGCAACTATTAGAATTGTTTTGTCTCTCTCTGTCTCTTGTGGATGGAGCTTACGACAGCTAGATGTCAAGAACGCGTTTCTTCATGGTGTTCTGGAAGAAGATGTTTACATGAGACAACCTCCAGGTTTTGAAAATCCCCATGCTCCGCATCACATTTGCAAACTTGACAAAGCCTTATATGGTCTGAAACAAGCACCTCGAGCCTGGTATTCTAGATTGAGCTCTAAGCTATGTGAACTTGGATTTACACCGTCCAAGGCTGATACCTCCTTGTTCTTTTTGAGAAAGTCAGGTGTCACTATGTTTGTGTTAATTTATGTTGATGATATCATAGTTACTGGCTCTTCTGATCGTGCTATTAGTGCTCTTCTTCGAGATTTAAATGTGAACTTTGCTATCAAGGATTTGGGAGACTTACATTTTTCCTTGGTATTGAAGTGAAGAGGATACGAAATGGTCTGCTTTTGACACAGGAAAAATATGCTACAGAGTTACTAAGCAAAGTTGGTATGCATGATTGTAAGCCTGCTCCTACACCTTTGTCCTCTTCTGAACAGTTATCTCGCACAGATGGTACACCTCTTGGCTCTGAAGACTGTACTCAGTATAGAAGCATAGTTGGAGCTCTTCAGTATCTAACCCTGACACGGCCCGATTTAGCCTTTTCTGTAAACAAGGTTTGTCAGTATCTTCATGCCCCAACTACAGAACATTGGGCAGCTGTTAAGCGTATTCTTAGATATGTGAAGGATACAGTGAAACTTGGCATCACATTTACAAGGTCATCTTCCACACTTTTAAGTGCTTTCTCAGATGCAGACTGGGCTGGTTGCTTGGATGATAGGAGATCTACAGGTGGTTTTGCTATATTTGTTGGTCCAAACTTGGTTTCTTGGAGTGCTAGAAATCAAGAAACAGTGTCTCGGTCAAGTACTGAAGCAGAATATAAAGCTTTAGCTAATGCCACAGCTGAGTTAATTTGGGTTGAAGCTCTTCTTACTGAACTTGGAGTAAAGCTGATATAAAAACCAAGTCTTTGGTGTGACAATCTAGGAGCTACTTATTTGTCTGCAAATCCAGTGTTTCATGCTCGCACCAAGCACATTGAAATTGATTTTCATTTTGTTAGAGAGAGAGTAGCTAAAAATAGACTAGCTATTCATTTTATTTCTAGCAAGGATCAAGTGGCATATGGTTTTACAAAGGCTCTACCAGTCAAGAAGCTCGATGAATTCAAGCGTAATCTCAACCTTTCGACAGGTTTAGATTAAGGGAGGGTGTTAGAATATGTATTAGAGGTTTATATCATATGTGTTTGGGCCTCATACGGGCTTATTTGTATATGTTTCTGTAATACGTTTTATGTACAAACTCTGGCATTGTGTGCCCCTATATAACATGGAACCGTGGCGACACCTGTAGAAAAAGGGCTTTGGTCGCGTTCGCAACAGCCATTAGTCGCGGTTCGCAGATGATGCGACAAAGGCACCCCTTTAGTCGCGGTTGCTTAACCGCGACTAAAGGCACGTCCACGTGCCGCGCAATTGTCGGGGAGGACCTTTAGTCGCGCCTTCCCAACCGCGACTAAAGGCCTCCGGGTTTAGGGTTTAGCCCCACCCCTAAATCTGGTTTCTTTTTAGTTTGTAATTGTTTTATTTCTTTTATATTTAATTTTGTGTTTTATTTTAATTTTGAAGAAGTTTCAGTACACATATTCTATGGTACTATATACATGCATATGAATGTACAATTTCAAACAAATTTGAAATTAGAACCAAGAAAATTCAAGAGGAATACAATATATATATATTCAATATCGGATGACCATATACAATTTTGAACAAGTTTCCATACATAATTTACTTCATCCATAGTTCTACGTCCTCGTAATAGTGTTCTCCTTTAGGATGGAGGACTTCCCTCATGAACCATCCTGCTAGTTCCTCTTGAAGTGGTCGGAAGCGAGCTTCTGGACTAAGCGTCTTCCGGAGGTTATTCCTCTTGATGTTTGACGGCGCTCAGAGGTGTATCTCCGGATCATCTCACAAACATAGTATCCACATAGATTGGTCCCCGGTGGCTGAATATCCCCAGTCGTTGACCTTTTAAATTCTAGCTCTTTTTGAATTCACCGACCTTTTCATCTACGAACCGTCTCCAAACCCTACGAGGCAAAGAAAATTAAATGAACAAGAGAGTTATTAGTTACTTGATATTAGGAAATGAACGAAATAGGCCGATCGATATAGAGCGCAAATGAATGAAAATAATTATTTTTGCATCATTTTTCTCATGTCGACCCAAAGCTTTGGATCCATATTCAGAGAGTGACGAGAACTGAGGAGGTGTGAAATTGAATTACTAGCAGAATCCAGTGGAACCTGCGGACACGATACATGCACAGTCATGCATAACTCATCGATTAGCCACATACCATGCATGGAGTAAACAAAAGATAATGTGCTCAAGACAGAAACACTCACCCAAAATGGAAATGAAATAGAATTTCACTTTTGAGTTGCTGCTTTGTAAGAAAAAGCCACAGGTCTTTCTCCACGTCGGCGGGATGTTTTTCTAACACATATGCATTAACGATTTGTGGGTCAATGAACCCAACATCATGGATGTTCCTTATTCTTCATTCCCTAATCTTCATTCTGCATAATAGCGTACACAACAATATAG
The DNA here is from genome assembly GCA_030979885.1 of Lolium multiflorum. NCBI lineage: Eukaryota > Viridiplantae > Streptophyta > Magnoliopsida > Poales > Poaceae > Lolium > Lolium multiflorum. Next base: position 166,075,328 of record CM061749.1, read on the forward strand.
TTAGGACAATATGTGTGCAGGCAATGAACGAGATGGGGTAGAAATAAATCACTTACATAACGTAGCAACTGATGATGGATTTGTCGAGCTCGCGCAGATTGAACAGCTGGAACAATTCACTCATATGAACTGTTACATAGTAATGTTTGAAGTGATGCTCATGTCTAACTTCCGCATAAATATATTCTTTGGCGGCGTTATTTTTTATGTAACCCTTGTACCAACGTAGCAGATTTTGCATTTGTGGAGGTAGATCCTCTTCCTGCGCAGGGTCGACGAGAGGCCCATTCTGCACATATGTAATTGCTACCTCACTCATTGGCGCCTCCTCGAGGCCTAACACTGCACGAAGAGTCATACCTAAGTTGGTCGCTTGTTCTCTGGCACCCGTTACAGTCAATCTTGTCGCTTGCTATGATTGTGGGGTCCATTAGTTCAGCATCCGGACCGGTGGCTTTCACTATGAGCGGGGGATCGATTGTTTACTTTGTTCCCCGAGCTGGGCAACTTGTTTCCCGCTTTACTTTCTAATTCTTTCTCGCCCTCGGGAAAGGATTTCTTCTCCTGCTTCTCCGCCAACTCTTTGTTCCTCTTGAACATGAGTGCTTGCCTACGAAGTTCACGTGCATAGTCGTCAGGCAGATTCTTCGCGGCTTGGGACGGTGTGGTCAAAAATGACTTAGCCCACTTCTTTTCCTTCTCAGAAAATACTGGCTTGGGCTCGGGCTCTCTTTTCTTCTTGCAGTCCGCCTTCCATTTCTCATGCTGAGCAGCCACGGCCGCTGCATTTTCCTCGACACTAAGTTCCCAAGGTCTCGGGATGAGAGGCTTCAGTGATGGCTCCGGTACCTTTGTGGTCTTAGGTACATAAGGCTCCGGGTTAATAGTCCAGGACTGCTTCTGCTTCTTTGCCGGAGGTGGATTGGGGGCAGCGCCACGCCGCCGGAGGCGGGGGGGCGGCGTCTGCTTACCCGCCGGATGACGGGAGACATAGTCCATGGATTCTGATCACCCGCCGGCGTTGGACGCGGCGTCGGCGACGTGAAGTAGGTGTAGGTGAACCACCACCACCACCACCGCCACCGCCACCACCACCGGAGGGGGGGGGGGTGGACTTGTTGGCCTTGGCGCCTCGCCTGGAAACTTGATAAACTTTTTTTCCATAGAATGAACTGGCGCTTGACACCTTCAAGTCTTCTCTCCCCTTCGGGTGTAGCATAGTCAATCTCAAGGTCCTCAAACCCTGGGACTATGTCCTCCACCGTGACACGAGCATAGCCATCTTGAATGGGGTTGTTGTGGTGGAGTGCTCCAGGTAACATGGTAAAGCACTGCCGATGGCTACCTTCATGGACATGTTCCCAGTAGGATAATGCAGATGACATTCTTTCATCTCCTTTACATCGTCCACGGGGTAGCGAGGAGGCTCCGGTGCAGTAATATCGATCGCCGGTGCATCAGCAGCCGGCTGGCCTCCGTGGAAGCCACGCCGCTTCTCCGCTGCTGGCTTCCGAGATCCGCTGGATGATCTTCATGCGTCCCAGCTGCCGATCTATCTTGTACTAGTATATTCAGGGTTTTCTTCATCTCATCGACTTCCGATGCCAACCGCGCCACAACATCTGCATCCCGATCCATCTTTCTCTTACGGCTTCTGTAACCGTACGGGTCATCGTCCTGGGAGAACCCTATTTTCCACGGAATGTTCCCCATGCCTCGTACACGTCCTCCGTGTTCGGGATTCCCGAGGGCTTTTGTCAGCGCGTCGTTCTCTCTGTTGAACTTGATCTTCCCCTGTTGAGCATCCCTCATTGCGTCAATAAGGGCTTGGGTGGGTTTAAACGTTTTGTTCCCGTGAACACACGCCCCTGTCTCCGGGTCTAGCGTTCCCCCATGCCCGTACCACCAGCTTTTGGCCCTTGGGTCCCATCCCTCCGTACCTGGACGGATTCCTCGCGCCCTCAGCTCGTTCTCCATCTTCTCCCACCTAGGCTCCCAAAGGCGATACCCTCCTGGCCCCATAATATGATTGTACTCCTTCTTAGCCGCATTTTCCTTATTTTTTTCGATATTTCAATGAACTGCTCCGATTTCTTTTGCTTCACAAATTCTGGCCAATCATGTTTCAGTTTCTCATATTGTCCTTTGAAATCCGGAGTCTTGTTCTTGTTGACATAGTCACGGGCTAGATTTTGCTTGAATTTCCGGAATGCTTCGGCCATCTTATGAAGAGCGAACTGTTTGACTAGCCTCCTCCTCTCCTTGTTTTCCTCAATCTTGTTACCCAATTCATCGAATTTGTTGTATTCCGGAGGTAGAACGAAATGTTCCATAAGCTTTTTCAAGCAATCTTTTTTTGTTCTCTTCTCGACAAAACTGAAACCAAGACGTGCCTTCTTTGGCTCATTCCACTCCTGGAGGGTGATCGAGACGTTGTCTCTAACAACGGCTCCACATTGGTTGATAAACTTGGTGGAGTTCTTGTGGGGCTCCAGCGGCTTGCCGGTTGCACTGTCGACAACCTCGATGGTATATGTTTCTCCTTGTTTCAACGTCTTGGTTGCGCCACGCTTTGACGACGTACTCGATTGTTTCGACGATCCGGCCGAGGGCTAAAATAAGAAAGAGAGTCGCGCGTATTAGTACACACATATTTATTCAAATCAGTAAGTTTGTATCACCAGAGGCTCAATGTATATTTATACCTTGGCGCCGGAGGTGGTTGCTACTTGCAATTGAAGATCGTCGTTTATCGACGTTTCTTCGTCATCATCTTGCTGACGGCCTTCATCTTGACCGTCAAGGTTCAGATACGAAGAGATATCTTCTTCATCTTGTTCGGTCGGCACATAAAGAATATCGCCGTTTATGAGGCCCATTATATGTTCTTCAGCTTCCGGATCATAGTTGGCCATAATCGGGTCAGCTCTATCGTCCGCCATATGTCAGTCCTGAAAACATGTAGTAAAAACTAATTAATTGTGTATATGCCAACATTATCACATCTCTTCTACATATAAAGAGAGAGGGCGACGAGGGAGGCGAGGGGGGGACGCGTATTAGATTTGTATATGCGACGACCTCGCCTCGCAGTGACCGCGGACCAGAGACCGGTGGAGGGGAAAAGGCGGCGAAAGTGGCGGTGCCGAGGGGGCAGCCTAACGGCGTCGCTGCGGAGCTCTATTCGATCGGCGGAGAAGAAGAATGGGGCGCGGCGGTTCGCGAGGGAGGGTATTTAAGTCAAAATTGTTATGTCAAAATTATTAAGTAAAAATTGTGATGTCAAAATTTTTAAGTCAAATTTGTTAAGTCAAAATTTTGAAGTCAAAATTGTTAAGTTTTAATTTTATTAAGTCAAAATTTTAGTTAAGTTAATTTTTTGTTAAGTAAAAAAGAAATGAGGGAGATTTTTTATTAAGTCAATTTTTTATTAAGTCAAAATTTTAGTGAAGTTAATTTTTAGTTAAGTAAAAAGGAAAGAGGGAGATTTTTTTATTAATTTTAGTCAAGATTTTTTATTAAATCAATTTTTTGTTAATTTTCTTTTTGGCATCGATCGATCTCCCCCCTCTCTGTTCGTCTTCTCACGCGAGGCCGCGCACGCGAGGCCGGGGCATGTTTTCCTTTCAGAAGGTGTGGGCCTCCAAGTGCAGAGTTTGTAGAAACAGCAAGTTTCCCTTAAGTGGATCACCCAAGGTTTATCGAACTCAGGGAGGAAGAGGTCAAAGATATCCCTCTCATGCAACCCTGCAACCACAAAGCAAGAAGTCTCTTGTGTCCCCAACACACCAAATAGGTGCACTAGTTCGGCGAAGAGATAGTGAAATACAGGTGGTATGAATATATATGAACAAAAAATAGCTTGCTGGCGTGTAGTTGATGGTGGTAGTATTGCAGCAGTAGTAACACAGTAAACAAAGAAACAAGCAGTAACTCGTATTTAGGAACAAGGCCTAGGGATTACACTTTCACTAGTGGACACTCTCAACATTGATCACATAATGAATAGATAAATGCATACTCTACACTTTTGTTGGATGATGAACACATTGCGTAGGATTACACGAACCCTCAATGCCGGAGTTAACAAGCTCCACAATAATGCTCATGTTTAAGTAACCTTAAGTGTAAGATAGATCAAAACGACTAAACCAAGTACTAGCATAGCATGCACACTGTCACCTTCATGCATATGTAGGAGGAATAGATCACATCAATATTATCATAGCAATAGTTAACTTCGCAATCTACAAGAGATCATGATCATAGCATAAACCAAGTACTAACACGGTGCACACACTGTCACCTTTGCACACATGCAGGAGGAATAAAACTACTTTAATAACTTTGCTAGAGTAGCACATAGATAAATTGTGATACGATGCACATTGCAATCATAAAGAGATATAAATAAGCACTTCACTACGCTCTTCAACAGTGAATAAGTACTTCGTGAAATATAGCCTAAGAGACCCACACGGTGCACACACTGTCACCTTTACACACGTGGGACAAGGAGTCTCCGGAGATCACATAAGTAAAACCCACTTGACTAGCATAATGACATCTAGATTACAAGCATCATCATATGAATCTCAATCATGTAAGGCAGCTCATGAGATTATTGTATTGAACTACATAGGAGAGAGATGAACCACATAGCTACCGTACAGCCCCGAGCCTCGATGGAGAACTACTCCCTCCTCATGGGAGCAGCAGCGGTGATGAAGATGGCGGTGGAGATGGCAGCGGTGTCGATGGAGAAGCCTTTTCCGTCCCAGGCGGTGCCGGAACAGAGACTCTGTCCCCGATCTTGGCTTCGCGATGACGGCGGCTGAACTTTTCTCGTATCGTGGCTTTTCCGTAAGGGTTTCGATCAGGGGCTTTATATAGGCGAAGAGGCGGCGCAGGAGGGTCAACGAGGCGACGAGACCATAGGGCGGCCAGGGCCTGGGCCGCGCCACCATGTCATCTGGCCCACCCCCCCTCGGCGGCTCGGTGTTTGATGCTTCCGGAAAATAGGAACAGGCGTTGATTTCGTCCAATTCAGAATATTTCGTTACTAGGATTTCTGAAACCAAAAACAGCAGAAAACAGAACTGGCACTTCGGCATCTTGTTAATAGGTTAGTTCCGAAAATGCATAAATATGACATATAATGTGTATAAAACATGTAGGTATCATCAATAAAGTAGCATGGAACATAAGAAATTATCGATACGTTGGAGACGTATCAGCATCCCAAGCTTAGTTCTCGTCCCGAGCAGGTAAAACGATAACAAAGATAATTTCTTAAGTGACATGCCATCATAAACTTGATCATATTGTAAACATATGTAATGAATGCAGCGATCAAAACAATGGTAATGACATGAGTAAACAACTGAATCATAAAGCAAAGACTTTTCATGAATAGTACTTCAAGACAAGCATCAATAAGTCTTCCATAAGAGTTAACTCATAAAGCAATAATTCAAAGTAGAGGCATTGAAGCAACACAAAGGAAGATGTTTCAGCGGTTGCTTTCAACTTATAACATGTATATCTCATGGATATTGTCAACATAAAGTAATATAACAAGTGCAATATGCAAGTATGTAGGAATCAATGCACAGTTCACACAAGTGTTTGCTTCTTAAGGTGGAGAGAAATAGGTGAACTGACTCAACATAAAAGTAAAAGAATGATCCTTCAAAGAGGAAAGCATCGATTGCTGTATTTGTGCTAGAGCTTTTATTTTGAAAACATGAAACAATTTTGTCAACGGTAGTAATAAAGCATATGAGTTATGTAAATTATATCTTACAAGTTGCAAGCCTCATGCATAGTATACTAATAGTGCCCGCACCTTGTCCTACTTAGCTTGGACTACCTGGATCATCACAATGCACATGTTTCAACCAAGTGTCACAATGGGGTACCTCCATGCCGCCTGTACAAGGGTCTAAGGAGAAAGTTCGCATTGGATTTCTCGCTTTTGATCATTCTTCAACTTAGACACCCATACCGGGACAACATGAACAACAGATAATGGACTCCTCTTTAATGCATAAGCATGTAACAACAATTATTATTCTCACTTGGAGATTGAGGATATGTGTCCAAAACTGAAACTTCCACCATGATTCATGGCTTTAGTTAGCGGCCCAATGTTCTTCTCTAACAATATGCATGCTTAACCATATGGTGGTAGATCTCCTTACTTCAGACAAGACGAACATGCATAGCAACTCACATGATATTCAACAAGGAGTAGTTGATGGCGTCCCCAGGAACATGGTTATCGCACAACAAGCAACTTAATAAAAGATAAAGTGCATAAGTACATATTCAATACTACGATAGTTTTTAAGGCTATTTTGTCCCATGAGCTATATATTGTAAAGGCGAATGATGGAATTTTAAAGGTAGCACTCAAGCAATTTACTTTGGAATGGCGGAAAATACCATGTAGTAGGTAGGTATGGTGGACACAAATGGCATAGTGGTTGGCTCAAGTATTTTGGATGCATGAGAAGTATTCCCTCTCGATACAAGGTTTAGGCTAGCAAGGTTATTTGAAGCAAACTCAAGGATGAACAAGTGCAGCAAAACTCACATAAAAGACATATTGTAAACATTATAAGACTCTACACCGTCTTCCTTGTTGTTCAAACTCAATACTAGAAATTATCTAGACCTTAGAGAGACCAATTATGCAAACCAAATTTTAGCAAGCTCTATGTATTTCTTCACTAATAGGTGCAAAGTATATGATGCAAGAGCTTAAACATGAGCACAACAATTGCCAAGTATCACATTATCCAAGACATTTTACCAATTACTACATGTAGCATTTTTCCAATTCCAACCATATAACAATTTAACGAAGAAGAAACTTCGCCATGAATATTATGAGCTAAGAACACATGTGTTCATACGAACCAGAGGAGCATGTCTCTCTCCCACACAAGGATGAACTTATTCAGAGAATGAAAATAACAAAACAAAAATAAAAGCACACACAGACGCTCCAAGTAAAGTACATAAGATGTGACCGAATAAAAATATAGTTTCAGGGGAGGAACCTGATGGTATTGTTGATGAAGAAGGGGATGCCTTGGGCATCCCCAAGCTTAGACGCTTGAGTCTTCTTGAAATATTCAGGGGTGAACCACGGGGGCATCCCCAAGCTTAGAGCTTTCACTCCTCTTGATCATAGTATATCATACTCCTCTCTTGACCCTTGAAAACTTCCTTCACACCAAACTTCAAGCAAACTCATTAGAGGGTTAGTGCACAATTAATAATTCACACATTCAGAGGTGACACAAACATTCTTAACACTTCTGGACATTGCACAAAACTTCTGAAAGTTAATGGAACAAAGAAACTCATTCAACTTAACAAAAGCGGCAATGCGAAATAAAAGGCAGAATCTGTCAAAAACAGAACAGTCCGTAAAGACGAATTTTAAGATGGCACCAGACTTGCTCAAATGGAAAAACTCAAAACTAATGAAAGTTGCGTACATATCTGAGGATCACGCTCGTAAATTGGCAGATTTTTTAATTTTCTACAGAGAACTGTGCCCAGATTCGTGACAGACAGCAATGCTGTTTCTGCGCAGATCCCAAATATAACATCAACTTTGACATAGAAACTTTACTTGGCACAACAAAACACAAAACTAAGATAAGGAGAGGTTGCTACAGTAGTAAACAACTTCCAAAACACAAATATAAAACAAAGTACTGTAGCAAAATAACACATGGGTTATCTCCCAAGAAGTTCTTTCTTTATAGCCATTAAGATGGGCTCAGCAGTTTTAATGATGCTCAAGAAATAAGAGTTGAAGCAAAAGAGAGCATCAAGAGGCAAATTCAAAACACATTTAAGTCTAACATGCTTCCTATGCATAAGAATCTTGTAAATAAACAAGTTCATGAAGAGCAAAGTAACAAGCATAGGAAGATAAAACAAGTGTAGCTTCAAAAATTTCAGCACAAAGAGAGGTGTTTTAGTAACATGAAATTTTTTACAACCATATTTTCCTCTCTCATAATAACTTTCAGTAGCATCATGAGCAAACTCAACAATATAACTATCACATAAAGCATTCTTATCATGAGTCTCATGCATAAAATAATTACTACTCCCAACATAAGCATAATCAATTTTATTAGTTGTAGTGGGAGCAAATTCAACAAAGTAGCTATCAAATATAGGAGGTATATTGTAATCATAATCAAATTTATCCTCCATAACAGGTGGTAACAAAAGACTACTATCATTATAATCATCATAAATAGGAGGCAAAGTATCATCAAAGTAAATTTTCTCCTCAATGCTTGGGGGACTAAAAATATCATGCTCATCAAAGCCAGCTTCCCCAAGCTTAGAATTTTCCATAGCATTAGCAACAATGGTGTTCAAAGCATTCATACTAATAACATTCCCATTATCATGCATATAAAGTTCCATGGGTTTTTTAATTCTTTCTTCAAACACATCATGTCCTAATTCAAGATAAAGTTCATAAAGATCTCTCATTTTATTGTTGTCTTCCATTAAGCCTAACTAGTGTAAACAAGAAACCAAATGTCGCAATTGCAAAGTCTAAAGGAAATAGCTTCGAGTACTTACAACGGCGCCGGAAAATAGCTTAGTAGCCGAGATCCGGAGTGTGAGTACCTTTTACCTTTCCTCACAACGCCGCCAGAAAAGTGCTTGATGTCTACGTTCTCCTTTCCTGTAGATGTGTTGGGCCTCCAAGTGCAGAGGTTTGTAGAACAGCAGCAAGTTTCCCTTAAGTGGATCACCCAAGGTTTATCGAACTCGAGGAAGAGGTCAAAGATATCCCTCTCATGCAACCCCGCAACCACAAAGCAAGAAGTCTCTTGTGTCCCCAACACACCAAATAGGTGCACTAGTTCGGCGAAGAGATAGTGAAATACGGTGGTATGAATATATATGAACAGTAGCAATGGTGCAGAAAATAGCTTGCGTGTAGTTGATGGTGGTAGTATTGCAGCAGTAGTAACACAGTAAAACAAAAACAAGCAAATAGTAACTCAGCGTATTTAGGAACAAGGCCTAGGGATTACACTTTCACTAGTGGACACTCTCAACATTGATCACATAACAGAATAGATAAATGCATACTCTACACTTTTGTTGGATGATGAACACATTGCGTAGGATTACACGAACCCTCAATGCCGGAGTTAACAAGCTCCACAATAATGCTCATGTTTAAGTAACCTTAAGTGTAAGATAGATCAAAACGACTAAACCAAGTACTAGCATAGCATGCACACTGTCACCTTCATGCATATGTAGGAGGAATAGATCACATCAATATTATCATAGCAATAGTTAACTTTGCAATCTACAAGAGATCATGATCATAGCATAAACCAAGTACTAACACGGTGCACGCACTGTCACCTTTGCACACATGCAGGAGGAATAAAACTACTTTAATAACTTTGCTAGAGTAGCACATAGATAAATTGTGATACGATGCACATTGCAATCATAAAGAGATATAAATAAGCACTTCACTACGCTCTTCAACAGTGAATAAGTACTTCGTGAAATATAGCCTAAGAGACCCACACGGTGCACACACTGTCACCTTTACACACGTGGGACAAGGAGTCTCCGGAGATCACATAAGTAAAACCCACTTGACTAGCATAATGACATCTAGATTACAAGCATCATCATATGAATCTCAATCATGTAAGGCAGCTCATGAGATTATTGTATTGAACTACATAGGAGAGAGATGAACCACATAGCTACCGGTACACCGAGCCTCGATGGAGAACTACTCCCTCCTCATGGGAGCAGCACGGTGATGAAGATGGCGGTGGAGATGGCATGGTGTCGATGGAGAAGCCTTCCGGGCACTTCCCCGTCCGCAGGGTGCCGGACAGAGACTCCGTCCCGATCTTGGCTTCGCGATGACGGCGCTCTGGAACTTTTCTCGTATCGTGGCTTTTTCCCGTAAGGGTTTTCGGGGGCTTTATATAGGGAAGAGGCGCGCAGGGGTCAACGGGGCGACGAGACCAGGGTGGCGCGCCAGGGCCGGGCCGCGCCACCATGTCATCCGCCCACCAGGCCCCTCCGGCGGCTCTCGGGTGTTCTGGATGCTTCCGGCAAAATAGGAACCTGGGCGTGATTTCGTCCAATTCGAGAATATTTCGTTACTAGGATTTCTGAAACCAAAAACAAAGCAGGATGGCACTTCGCATCTTGTTAATAGGTTAGTTCCTAAAATGCATAAATATGACATATAATGTGTATAAAACATGTAGGTATCATCAATAAAGTAGCATGGAACATAAGAAATTATCGATACGTTGGAGACGATCGGGGTCGCCGGAGTCGGCCGACGACGCGGGTGCCGGTAAAAAGTGATGAAAATTGGGCACGCGCGGGGCGCGATGCGTCGGAAGAGCGATGAAGGCCGGAAGGCAGTGGACGAGCGCGAAGCGCGCGGATGGCATGTGGCCGGCCGGAGGGATCGCGAGAAGAAGGCGCCGGAGGAGAGACCTCTGCGACGGGCGCCGGCGTTGATGCGGGCGCGAGGGACAGGAGCGCGGCAGTGCGAAGCACTCGCGGCCGTCATCGTTGTCTTCGAGCGGGCCGCGCGGGTCTGTCCATGATGGAGAAGAGAATGCGCGCGGCGGTTCGCGCCGCAAATTTATAGGGAGATTTAGTGCGGTTGGTGATACCAACCGCGACTAAAGGTATTTTCGCCCATTCCAGGTTCCGCGGAACACTTTTTAGTCGTGGTTGGCTGTGCCAACCGCGACTTTTTTTTTCAAAATTTCTTTTTTTTCTGAATGTTAAAAATGCAATTAATATATCAAAAAAATTAGAAAAATAAAACTAATTCATTTCAAAATCTGAAAAATACAAATAATATATCAAAAAATTCAGAAAAATAAAACTAATTCATTTAAAAATCTTAAAAATACAAATAATATATCAAAAAATTCAGAAAAATAAAACTAATTCATTTAAAAATGTTAAAAATGCAATTAATATATCAAAAATTCAGAAAAATAAAACTAATTCATTTCAAAATCTTAAAAATACAAATAATATATCAAAAAATTCAGAAAAATAAAACTAATTCATTTAAAAATGTTAAAAATACAAATAATATATCCAAAAAAATAAAACTAATTCATTTCAAAATCTTAAGCCTCCCTCTAATACGAGTTCTTCCCGCCTCTGTCTTTCCGCCGGCCCCTCTTCCCGCCTCTCGTCTTTCCGCCGCCCCCTCTTCCCGCCTCTATCTTTCCGCCCCCTCTTCCCGCCCGTTCTTCCCGGCCGCCTAGTCTTCACGGGCTTGCAGGTTCGAGGAGCAACTTCCGAAGATGTCGAAGGGCGTGTGCACCGACGACATCTTCGAGAAGTTGCGCCACGGAGATTTTCCAACCCTTTACCAACTCCGTAGAGGAGATGAAGTTTTTCACGGGCTTGCAGTGAAAATTTTCCCGAGGAGCAACTTTCCGAAGATGTCGTAGGGCGTGTGCACCGACGACATCTTCGAGAAGCTGCGCCACGGGAGATTTTCCAACCCTTTACTCCATCCATGGGGATGAAACTCTCTCCTACCTGCTAGGTTGGCTTGTTGGTCTGCTTGCCAAGGCGTATCGATGCTCCTTTTATAGGCACGCGTTTGTGCTTTCTTGTTCCTCCGACAGGGCCAGGCGCTACATCGAGCTAAGGCCCACCCACGCGTCCTTATCCTGCCGACAGCTTTAGTCACGGTTGCACCCTCCAACTGGGACTAAAGCTTACCTAAACATCCTTATCCCACCGATCTTAGATGACACAAAACCACCTTTAGTCCTTGCACCCACCAGCCGGACTAAAGCTGACGTCCTTATCCTACCGACGCTTTATTAGATGACACCACCACCTTTAGTCCCGGTTGCACCCACCACCGACTAAAGATTAGATGACCAACTCAATTCCTCTTCTTCCGCCATTTCTTCCCTGTCTTCCCGCCTCTTTCCCGCCTCTTTCTTCCCGCCACTTTCTTCCCGCCACTTTCTTCCCGCCTCTTTCTTCCCGCCACTTTCTTCCCGCCTCCTGTCTTCCCGCTCCCATTTTTCACTACATATATGTAGCCCGGCTTGGCCAGCATTATCACATCTCTACAATCTCTCATCACTCTCTCATGGCTTCCACCGCACCCACTCTAACCTACCAGCAGGTGGAGGAGCTTTGCGCCTCGAACTACCCTTGCCCACCGGGCTACCGCGTCCCCGCCGGCTGGAGCCTAAGCGCCGGCGGCGTGCCGGTCCCTCCCGTCCCTCAGGGTACTGCGCGCCGGGCGGCCATCACGAACCACTACTACCTCGACCTCACGCCGGAGCAGCGGATGAATCCCCGCTGGCATCCCGATAACCAGCATACTTGGGACGCCTTCTTCATCAATCGGCGTGAGAGGGCGCTCGCCAGGTATGAGGAGGACGGTCTGCCTCCTGGGAACTTCCACGAGGCCGGCCGTCGGCTATGGTGGTACGGCCGGACTCTGCAGAGCGTCATGGACTACATCACGGCCGGCGATATCCCCCGCCTGCGCTACCCTCAGTTCGAGCCACGAGCGCCGCCCGACGACAGCGACGACAGCAGCGACGACGACGCCGGCAACTTAGAAGGCGACGACTACCAGTACAACGGCGGCGGCTATGAAGACTACGAGTATGCATATTATACGCCTAGGCAGGAGTATGACTAAATCACTCCAAATTTCATGTATCATCAGTGGTATCTCGAATCAATCGAATCATTCGAAAATGGACACCAAACACATCACGGGTAATATAATTCACATGATCCATTCAACAAAGTTTGGTACAATAAATTATTACACATCATTTCTTCCCTTGTGTCCCTGCTTGCTTACGATTGGGCCGTATCCATGGAGCATCCTCATCATTTAACTTAATGCTTGGGTCGGTGTTCACTTTGAAGGGCGGAATTTCACCAAACATATTATAATCTTCTGACATGTCTGTCTTGTCCTCCACTCCCACGATGTTTCTTTTCCCTGAAAGAACAATGTGGCGCTTTGGATCATCGCATGATGTACTGATCGTTTTCTTATCTTTCTGTTTCCTCGGTTTGCTACTCATGTCCTTCACATAGAAAACCTGAGCGACATCTTTCGCTAGGACGAATGGTTCGTCAAGGTAACCAAGATTGTTGAAATCCACCATTGTCATTCCGTATTGCTGGTCCACCTTTACCCCACCTCCTGTTAGCTTGAACCATTTGCACCGGAACAAAGGGACCTTAAAGGAGGGTCCATAGTCAAGTTCCCATATCTCCTCTATGTAACCATAATATGTGACCTTTTGCCCATTCTCGGTTGCTGCATCAAAGCGGACACCACTGTTTTGGTTGGTGCTCTTTTTATCTTGGGCGATCGTGTAAAATGTATTCCCATTTATCTCGTACCCTTGGAAAGTCGTTATAGTCGAAGATGGTGTCTTGGCCAACATGTACAGCTGATCTACAACCTGATCCTCCAGGATTCAGGCTTCCCCGTGTTGTCCGAGCGTAAAATATTCTTGTGTTTCTCAAAGTACGGAGCCACCAAGCTGGAATTGGTCAGAACTGTGTGGTGTGCTTCAGTCATAGAATGGCCGTCCATACATATCGTTGATTTCCTTCCGATCGTGCCTTTTCCACTTAGTCTCCCCTCGTGCCGCGAGAGGAAGACCAATCGGCTTAAGGTCAGGAACAAAGTCAACACAAAACTCAATTACCTCCTCATTTCCATAGCCCTTGGCGATGCTTCCTTCTGGCCTAGCACGGTTATGAACATATTTCTTTAATACTCCCATGAACCTCTCGAAGGGGAACATATTGTGTAGAAATACAGGACCGAGAATGGAAATCTCTTCGACTAGGTGAACCAGGAGGTGCGTCATAATATCGAAGAAGGATGGCGGGAACACCAACTCGAAACTGACAAGACATTGGACCACATCGTTCTGTAACCGTGGTAGAACTTCTGGATTGATTACCTTCTGAGAGATTGCATTGAGGAATGCACATAGCTTCACAATGGCTACTCGAACATTTTCCGGCAGGAGCCCCCTCAAAGCAATCGGAAGCAATTGCGTCATAATCACGTGGCAGTCGTGAGACTTCAGGTTTTGGAACTTTTTCTCCGCCATGTTTATTATTCCCTTTATATTGGACGAGAATCCAGACGGGACCTTCATACTGCTCAGGCATTCAAAAAAGATGACCTTCTCTTCTTTGGTAAGAGCGTAGCTGGCACGAGAAACCATTCCGGATGCCGGTCATCAGGGTCTTTCAAGCTTTGCTGGTCCTGCCGTGCTTCCTTTGTATCATTTGTCTTCCCATACACGCCCAAGAAGCTTAGCAGGTTCACACAAATATTCTTCGTAACATGCATCACGTCGATTGCAGAGCGGACATCTAGGACTTTCCAATATTCTAGCTCCCAAAATATAGATTTCTTCTTCCACATGGGTGCGTGTCCGTCGGAACTGATTGTCCGCCAGGACCCTTTCCAAAGATGACTTTCAAATCCTTGACCATATCAAATACCTCAGCACCAGTGTGTTCCGCAGGCTTCGGCCGGTGATCTGCCTTGCCGTTGTAATGCTTGCCTTTCTTTCTTACTGGATGAATTTTCGGAAGAAATCGACGATGCCCAAGGTACACGTTCTTCTTACAATTTGGCAAATGTACACTTTCAGTCTCATGTAAGCAGTGCGTGCATGCATTGTATCCCTTATTTGACTGTCCCGAAAGGTTACTAAGAGCAGGCCAATCGTTGATGGTTACGAAAAGCAACGCTCGTAGGTCAAATTCCTCTTCTTTGTGCTCATCCCACACACGGACACCAGGTCTGCCCCACAACTGTAAAAGTTCATCAACTAATGGCCTTAGGTACACATCGATGTCGTTGCCGGGTTGCTTCGGACCTTGGATGAGCACTGACATCATAATGAACTTCCGCTTCATGCACAACCAAGGAGGAAGGTTGTAGATGCATAGAGTCACGGGCCAGGTGCTATGGCTGGAGCTCTGCTCGCCAAAAGGATTCATGCCATCTGTACTTAGACCAAATCTTATGTTCCTTGCGTCAGCTGCAAAATCTTTAAACTCTCTGTCGATCTTTCTCCATTGCGTTCCATCTGCGGGGTGTCTCAACTCCCCGTCCGACTTACGGTCCTCTTTGTGCCATCGCAACAACTTGGCATGCTCTTTGTTCCTGAACAGACGTTTCAACCGTGGTATTATAGGAGCATACCACATCACCTTGGCGGGAACCCTCTTCCTGGGTTTCTCGCCCTCAACATCGTCACCAGGGTCATCGCCTCTGATCTTATAACGCAATGCAGTGCATACCGGGCATTCATTCAAATTCTCGTATTCACCGCGGTAGAGGATGCAGTCGTTAATGCATGCATGTATCTTCAGAACCTCTAAACCTAGAGGGCAGACAACCTTCTTTGCTTCGTACGTACTGGAGGGCAACTCGTTATTCTTTGGAAACATATTCTTCAACATTTTCAGCAAGTTTTCAAATCCCGAGTCAGCTACACCTTCCTGTGCCTTCCATCTCAGCAAATCCAGTGTGCAGCCCAGCTTTTTCAGACCATTATCGCATCCGGGGTACAGCGACTTTTTGTGATCCTCTAACATGCGATCCAAATTCTCCCTCTCCTTTTCAGTTTCGCAGCGTCTCCGTGCATCAGCAATGGTCCGACCAAGATCATCAGCGGGCTCATCACGTGCCTCTTCTTGATCACCTTCCCCTTCACCTTCCCCTTCACCTTCCCCACCTTCAGCATCCTCCATGAAAGTATCACCGAAATGATCAAGATAGTTGTCATCGATGATATCATCCCCTTCTTCATCTTCTTCCATTATAACCCCTCTTTCTCCATGCTTGGTCCAACAATTATAGCTTGGCATGAAACCATGCCGAATCAGGTGCAGGTGAACTTCTCTTGAGGAAGAGTAACCCTTCTGATTCTTACAGCCAACACATGGACAGATAACAAAATCCCCCTGCTTGTTCACATTAGCCACTACGAGGAAATCTTTCAAACCCGTAGTGAATTCGCCGGAGACACTACAAGAAAAGTTGCCATGGCCGACGAAGTTGAAGTCGCGCCGTGGTTGCTGGTGTACCATGGCCGACGATTTTGGTCCCTCCGTGGTGCATGTCAAAACTTTTTTTTTCTCGTTTTTGAGGCCACCTAGCCCGACGAAAGCGGCCAAAACGTGGCGTATGGTGGCCCGGGACGTGGTGCATCTCGAAATCTCGGGTTCGCCGGCCGAGTCAACGCAAATCCGCACCGCCGAGGGATGTAGGGCCCAGATGGCAGCCTCTCTGGCATTGTTTTTTTCTACATCGCGCCATCTCGTTCAACGTTCTCCGATCGAGCCGTTTACGATGCAGGATCATGGGTCCCGCTTGTCATCCTCTATGAACCAAAATTCTTTCTATTCTTGGATTTTTTGACCCCCGATTTCTCGCTACCTCTTTTTCTTTGATCCCTGCCGCCTTGGAACGTTGAGACCGCTGCTGCTAAATGGGACCCGCATGTCATCCTCTATGTGCAATCAACTTTCTTTTCTTGGAGTTTTTTTTTGCACCTCAAATTTGGTCACTTGCCTTTTCTTTCGATCCCCTGCCGCCTCTCAAACGGTGATACCGCTGCTGCTAACTGCGACCCGCATGTCATCCTCTATGTACTATAAAACTTTCTTTTCCTGGATTATTTTTGGCACCTCAAATTTGGTCACTTGCCTTTTTCTTTCGATCCCCTGCCGCCTCTCAAACGGTGATACCGCTGCTGCTAAATGGGACCCGCATGTCATCCTCTATGTACTATAAAACTTTCTTTTCTTGAATTATTTTTGGCACCTCATATTTGGTCACTTACCTTTTTCTTTCGATCCGCCTCTCAAACGGTGATACCGCCTGCTAAATGGGACCCATGTCATCCTCTATGTACTATAAAACTTTCTTTTCTTGGATTTTTTTGGCACCTCATATTTGGTCACTTGACTTTTCTTTCGATCCCCTGCTGCCTCTCAAACGGTGATACCGCTGCTAAATGGGACCCGCATGTCATCCTCTATGTACTATAAAACTTTCTTTTCTTGGATTTTTTGGCACCTCATATTTGGTCACTTGACTTTTTCTTTCGATCCCTGCTGCCTCTCAAACGGTGATACCGCTGCTGCTAAATGGGACCCGCATGTCATCCTCTATGTACTATAAAACTTTCTTTTCTTGAATTATTTTTGGCTGATATTTTTTCACTTGCCTTTTTCTTCGATCTCATGCCACGTTTGAAACGTTGAGGAACCTGCAGGCTCATGGGACCCGCATGTCATCCTCTATGTACTATAAAAGTTCATTTTCTTGGTTTTTTTCACCATCTGATTTTTGGCAATTTCTTTTCTTTTGATCCCCGCCGCCTCTCAAACGCTGATACCGCTGCTGCTAAATGGGACCCGCATGTCATCCTCTATGTACTATAAAACTTTCTTTTCTTGAATTATTTTTGGCTCCTCATATTTGGTCACTTGCCTTTTTCTTTCGATCTCATGCCAAGTTTGAAACGTTGAGGAACCTGCTGGCTCATGGGACCCGCATGTCATCCTCTATGTACTATAAAAGTTTATTTTCTTTATTTTTTTCACCCTCTGATTTTTGGCTATTTCCTTTTCTTTTGATCCCCTCCGCCTTGGAAACGTATGGTAAGGCTGACTCATGGGACCCGCATGTCATCCTCTATACTATAAAACTTTCTTTTTTGGATTATTTTTGGCACCTCATATTTGGTCACTTGACTTTTTCTTTCGATCCCCTGCCGCCTCTCAAACGGTGAGACCGCTGCAGCTAAATGGGACCTGCATGTCATCCTCTATGAGCAATCAACTTTCTTTTCTTGGAGTTTTTTTGGCACCTCATATTTGGTCACTTGCCTTTTTCTTTCGATCTCATGCCACGTTTGAAACGTTGAGTAAGCTGTTGGTTCAAGGGACCCGCATGTCATCCTCTATGTCCATCAAGTTTCTTTTCTTGGATTTTTTTCACCCCTAATTACTAGCTACTTTCTTTTTCTTTTGATCTCAAGCCGCATTACAAACATTGAGACCGCTGCTGCAAAATGGGACCCACATGTCATCCTCTATGTACAATAAATCTTGGATTATTTTTGGCTCCTGATATTTGGTCACTTGCCTTTTTCTTTCGATCTCATGCCGCCTTTGAAACGTTGAGTAAGCTGCTGGCTCATGGGTCCCGCATGTCATCCTCTACGAACAATAAAAGTTTCCTTTATTGGAGTTATTTTTGACCCCTAATTTCTGGCTATTTGCCTTTTTCTTTTGATCCCCTGCCCCGTTGAAACGAGAGGACGTTGTTACAGGTCGGTCCCACATGTCATCCTCTATGAACAATAAAAGTTTCCTTTGGTGGATTTATTTTTGACCCCTAAATAATTTCTGGCTATTTCCTTTATTTTTCTTTTGATCCCCTGCCGCCTTGGAAACGTTTGAGAATGCTGCCTCATGGGTCCCGCATGTCATCCTCTCAGAATGATAAATGTTTTCTTTTCTTGGATTTTGTTACCAACTGACTTTTGGTTTTTTATTTTATTTTCGATCCCCTGCCGCCTTTGAAACGTTGACGACGCTGCTGGCTCATGGGTCCCCGATGTCAGCCTCCCCGTACAAGAAACATGTGATATCTTGATTATTTCGCTCTGAGCTATTGCAAACGGATAAATTAAATCTTTATTTTTACATAAACAAACTTATATGTTGAGTGTCCTTGTTTTTTGTTTTTGCGAAGCATAGGACTTTCCTGTTTTTTTAGAAAAATCCGAACTTTCCTGTTTTGGAGTGGGCTGAAATTGTACGAGACAAAAGGCCCAGCAGGATAGTTCGAAGGCCCAGATGTCCAGATACAGCCCAATTGAAATCTTTCTTTTCTTGGATTTTTTCACCCCCTGATTTCTGGCTACTTCATTTTTCTTTTGGTCCTGTGCCGCCTTGGAAACGTTGAGACCGCTGCTGCAAAATGGGACCCACATGTCATCCTCTATGTAACATAAAGTTTCTTTTCTTGGATTATTTTTGGCTCTTGATATTTGGTCACTTTCCTTTTTCTTTCGATCTCATGCCACGTTTGAAACGTTGAGGAACCTGCTGGCTCATGGGACCCGCATGTCATCCTCTATGTACAATAAAAGTTTCTTTTCTTGGATTTTTTCACCCCCTGATTTTTGGCTATTTCCTTTTTCTTTTGATCCCCTGCGCCGCCGCCTTTGAAACGCTGAGTAAGCTGCAGGCTCATAGGTCCGACATGTCAGCCTGTATGAACGATAAAGCTTTCCTTTCTTGGAGTTTTTTTACCCCTAATTTCTGGCTATTTTCTTTTTCTTTTGATCTCAAGCCGCATTTGAAACGTTGAGACCGCTGCTGCTAAATGGGACCCGCATGTCATCCTCTATGTACAATAAAGTTTCTTTTTTTCTTGGATTATCTTTAGCTCCTGATATTTTGTCACTTGCGTTTTTCTTTCGATCTCATGCCGCCTTTGAAACGTTGAGTAAGCTGCTGAATCATGGGTCCCGCATGTCATCCTCTACGAACAATAAAAGTTTCCTTTTTTGGAGTTATTTTTGACCCCTAATGTCTGGCTATTTGCCTTTTTCTTTTGATCTCCTGCCCCCTTTGAAACGATGAGGATGCTGTTGGCACGTCGGTCCCACATGTCATCCTCTATGAACAATAAAAGTTTCTTTTGATGGATTTATTTTGAACCCCTAATTAATTTCTGGATATTTCCTTTTTTTCTTTTGATCCCCTGCCGCCTTGGAATCGTTGAGGATGCTGCTGCCTCATGGGTCCCGCATGTCATCCTCTCAGAACGGTAAATGTTTCTTTTCTTGGATTTTGTTTACCAAATGATTTTTGGCTTATTTTATCGTTCGATCTCGTGCCGCCATTAAAACGTTGAGGACGCTGCTGGCTCAGAGGTCCCACATGTCAGCCTCTATGAACAATAAACCTTTCCTTTGTTTGATTTATTATTGACCCATAATTTCTGGCTATTTGCCTTTTTCTTTCGATCTCATGCCGCCTCTGAAACGTTGAGACGCTGCTGGCTCATGGGTCCCACATGTCAGCCTCTATGAACAGTCAAAGTTTCCTTTGTTTGATTTTTTTTACCCTAATTACTGGCTATTTGCCTTTTTTTTATCCCCTGCCGCCTTTGAAACTAAGAGGACGCTGCTGGCCCATGGGTCCCACATCTCAGCCTCTCTGAACGATAAACCTTTCCTTTCTTTTTTTTTCGATCCCGTGCCGCCTTGGAAACGGTGAGACGGCTCCTGCAAAACGGGACCCATATGTCATCCTCTATGTACAATAAATTTCTTTCCTTGGATTATTTTTGGCACCTGATATATGGTCACTTGCCTTTTTTTCGATCCCCTGCCGCCTTTGAAACGTTGAGGACGCTGCTCGCTCGTGGGTCCCATATGTCAGCCTCTAGGAACAATAAACATTTCGTTTCTTGGATTTATTTTTGACCGCTGATTTCTGGCAACTTTGCTTTTTCTTTCGATCCCCTGCCGCCTTTGTTAAAGTTGAGGACGCTGCTGCAAAATGCGTCCCACATGTCAGCTTCTCTGTACGATAATTGTTTCCTCTCTTTGATTTTTTTTCCACTGCTGGCCAATGGGTCCCCGATGTCAGCCTCTATGTACAAGAAATATGTGAATTCTCGATATATTTTAAGCCGAGATATGTAGGATGCTTTTTTTTCGATCCCTTCTGTTTGTTTTTACCTTCAAATGTTGAGGGACGCTACTGGCAAATGGGTCCTGCTCTAGCATTCTCAACTGAAGGAAAAACTGAAATATTGCCTATTCATTTGTTTTTCGTACTCCATGCATCTAATCCATACTAATTGTTGATCCGGGTTTTAGTTCAACTTAATTAGATCAAATTTGATCTACGAGGGAGTATGTAATATATTTTGGGTTCACAACACTGCACTTGTTAACAACAATCTGATGAAGAGGTTTGTCATTTTTTTAAACTACAAATACACTCTAAGATCTTGCACACTAATAGAATAAATCTTGGAACTTTATATAATTAATGACAATTTTGAAATCGACTATATGAATATATCAAAATATAGAGCCCATGTAGATGCGCATACTGGCTATGCGCATTTAAAAAGAATCATAATCATAATTGATACGAAATAAAAATAACTTTATATGTAGAATCTCGGTTTCTAGAGGGCCAATCATAGGATATCCGTGTTTAAATTAGGAAGGGCCCCAATGGCATGAGTCGGAGGCCCATTAAGTGTTTTTGGAATGTTATCAGCGAAGTAAGCAGGCTGACAGCAATCACCATGTACATGGCCGGCGGCAGCCCAAAAGTACAAACAATTGGCCCATGCAGGGAAGGTAGTACTTTTTTTTATTGGGAAGGTTGTCTGGCTAACCCAAAAAAAAAGTGGTGCTACATGGGGTAATACTTGAACCCGGAATGAGATCGAGTGCCTTGATGAAGGCGAGGCACACATAAATAGTACTCCGTACCATGCCTTGCCCCTCCCTTTCAACCGTTGGATAAAAAATAATTAGACAGATGACTATTAACTAGTAACTGCTACAGTACCAACCAATGTACAGGACATGTGCTACAGTACGTCGTCCACAGTGCATGTGCTTTAGAACCATGAACAGTACATATGCTACATGCTACAGTACTTTGATCTTAGCTATCTATTTTCAATCCAACGGCCAAATCTACAAGTCACCGTACTGTTCATCTGTGCCTTGCTTATGTCAAGGCACTGGATCCTGGACACTTGAACCCATGATCGTTGCTGAGGGTTGCCTATTTGCGCATAATATGTTTTGTCAGCGGTCACTTCACTAGTTTGTGCAAAACATATCCAGCGCAGGATTCAAAAAAACATCACGTTTTTTTCTTTACGTAAACAACAAAACATCTCATGTTCATCACAATCCAGCCAACATAAGCACATAATAATTAATAGTACAACTAGAGAGCTGTACACATAAATAAGGTTTGTCAAGCTTCATGCACTAGCCAACGCAACCAAAAGTCCGAACTAATGGAAAGGGCTAGGCAATCCAATTATACATTTCAACATCCCCCCTCACATGTGACCACAATCCAGTAATGGTACCATCATGTTCACCACAATGCATCATTAAAGAGAGCAGTATACTATTATAGACCAGCTCTCTCTAAAGAACATTTGTAAGACAACTTAATACAGCTGTGATTGATATTGTTGCCCCAGCGATGGGTGATAACCTGAACACCATATAACCTTCTCACAGCAATTGTAACCAAATATGAGCACCTGCAATGATTTGGTGTCAAGCTTCTTGAAGGTCAGGAGGTATCCTACCTTCAAGTCATGTGCTTTGACAAACTCTGGCCATCCTTTGTCCATTAAAACATTGCCATCTTGTTGCTTCAGGTCCACAATCCAGGTGCATGCAGTGGACATCTTCAGGTTGATGGACTCTGGACACCCACCGTAAAACCAGGGTAGAACACGACTGGGGATGGAAATCACCTCTAACTCCGATGTACATAGTACCTTGCAGAAGCTGTCAGGGGTATTCTCCTCATCGATGCGCCCAAACACCTTGCACACTGGGGCTGGCTCTACAGATGTCTCCTTCCATGATAAGCTCTCTCCAAGCTTGAGCTTCTTGTTTGAACACTGCAAAAAAGAGGCCTCAATTAGATAATGCCTCTAGCTTCTGACCGTAATTCCAAGCAAATGCATAATAAAAGGCACCTAGCAAACTCAGCGGATCATTGTTCTTATCAAACACACAGTCTGAACAATAAGCTTCTGAATCTAGCTAGGCTGATATGTACAACCTTGTATCATCAAATTATTCAGCATAGTGTATCATTGTATCGCAGAAGCCAAATCGATATAAATAGTAGCTATGAGAATAGAAATCAAGCTAGCATGAGCCATGCATGCTTGCTGGCTATGTCTAGCATCAGAATAATGCATCTGCAGTTCATCATCCGCCAGTACAGATTGACCAAGCAAACAAAAAAAAATCAGCGTCGGCCTAAAGAGTCCACAAGCCAGACATGCATGCTCGGTGTCCTCATATGTGATCATCGGCCGTGGATTGACCAATAGCATATTTGAACGATTATTACTGCACACATTAGATCCAGTCCCAACATAGCTAGCATGGGTGCATGTGTAACCCGAGTCTTTACCAGAGGATTAATATATACACTGGCTGAGAGAAGTACTGTATATCAAACAATGCTAAGCAACCGGCAATACAGCTTAGATATAATAAAGATGTGACCGGCAACGCTAGTGATTCGGGGGAAACATACCGCCATTGCAGCCATGGACCGAGAGAATCGGGGATGCCGCGCCGCCTTAGTGGAGTTTTTAGATGCGACGTCGCCGCATCCGTAGAGGACGGAGTCCAAGCCGCGTAGTCCGAGCGGTGGTGGACGCCGGTGGTGTAGAGAGAGGACTCAGGGGAGATGGACGGCGAGGGATCTGGGGAGATCTGAAGTTCTGAACATGAGGGGGCTGTGAGAAACTGAGAATGATACATCAGCAATCAGCAAGGGAATAAATGCGCGTGTCCCCCGGTCAAAAAAAATGCGCGTGTCTAGGAGGAACGAAGCCAGGTACGCAGGAATCCACACACAAAACTTCACCCGGCGGGTCACTGGGCTTTATCAGTATCTGGTGGGGTCCGGACCTACAGACCAGTGAGACATGTCGTGTGGGTTATGATCCGTTCAGTGTGCACACAGAAATTGCATTCAGAGCTCAGGGCTTCAGGCTACGTTGTACTATACAGTAATATATCCATTTCTTTTGGTAAAATGAAAACGATACTCCATCTGATCCTCATTACATGATGATAAAATGGACGTCTCTACAACTAATATGTGTCTAGATACATCTATATGAGAGCGTCTGTGTTTGTACTGTGTATCTAAAAAAAATATGGATCGGAGGGAGCATTAAGAGGTGTCCAAAAAAAACTGCAAACAAACATGGATGTAAGCAGTTGAGTATTAAACCAGTGCGTGAAATACCTTTATATCTCGACCATGTAACAATGAATATGAGAAGTTTTTGGGGTTTGACCATCTGCACTTGTGTTTGCTACAATCAGATCAAAAAATTGGTCACTTTTACACTTTCTAAAATAAAATGTATTTTTCCCTGAGATTTTACAAGTTCGTACAAGATAGCATTGACTACATCTGGGATATATCACATTTACACTTACAAATCTATGAATATTTCAAAATATTGAGCTCCGTGTACCTACATATAATACAAATCATCAGACCGCACATTGAAACTACCGCAGCATATCACAGTAAATTAAAATAAAATAAAACAAGTCTAACATATACTATATTAGCTAATTAACAAAGTCTCATCACAGTGTATCTGATCCCCAGTTCAGCTTAATACAAAAACCAAGTTCAGCTTGAACATCAGCAGGGGAGTAACCCAGGTCCAAAAGCAGCATCTAGTTAATTCAATAAAATATTGAGGTTATTCTGATCCCCTCTTCCTAAAAACACTGCAGATCATGCATGCAACTAAGGGTGATCAGCACAAAATATTATCCTCTGGGTGGAGGTGTTACTGTCGTAGATCAACACATTCATCAAGGAAGTGTCTTTCACCTCGAAGACGAGAAGGTCATCAAGCTGCAGTTCATGCGCCTCTGCAAACCCGAACCAACCATCCTTCAAGACCAGTTCACCCTGGTACTCATCGATGTGCACATACCAGGCGCAGCCTACGCTGGTCTTGAGCTTGATAGGCCTGGGAAGAATCCCTTTCAGACATTGCTTGAATTCTCTGGGGATGACCAACATATACATGTCATCGTTGCCGTCCAGTTGCACATAGAAGCGCGAGGGCTGAGGAGGGTCCGCCGAGTGACCAACCCGTTTAGGGCGGCCTTTCCCTCGCCCTTTTAATATACAACGTTGAATTGCTGCATCACGCCTGCCCGTCACCTTTGGCTTTTTGGCTAGTGAATTTCTTTGAATTCTGAACTCGGGGCGGTGCAGAGGACATGTACAATCGACAGTCCTAAGACGTAGTTGCTCATTGACGTTGGAGCGAGTTTGCTTCTGCATCTAGTTAAGCACGGTATATATCAATCAACAGCATATAAATCAGAACGTAGCATACATGGAGAAAATGCATCTAGCTATCTCTTTAATTAGTTTGCACAAAATCTAGCAGCAGCAAGACAATTTGATTTTACAGGTACTGAGCAAGCTTTCAGACTTTCTGAAACAGGTAACATGGAGCATATATTTGTATGTTCAGACTGCGAAACCCTGCTCTGTGATGGATAATATTACTAAACATCTTTTTTTGCCAGAACTAGTACTTAACATCTACTGTTTCCCGTCATTAAAAAAAATTTGCAGAAGAATACTACGGTTTCCCGTCATTAAATTTTAAAGAAAAAAGAACTTGTTTAAGATCCCAACTATCATTGACTACTTACACCTGCATCCTAGTGAGTTCAGGACAACTTACAGCATCTTTTGGTGGTGCCGCCACCGGAGAAGACCGTGCCGCGGGGGTTGGGGTCGGCGCAGCCGGAGAAGCTGGTGCCGCCGCCAGGGAAATCAGTGCCGAGCCAGATGGTGCTTCCAGCGGAGAAGAAAGTACCGCGAGAGATGGAACCGACGCTGCCAAAGGGTAAGAAACGGATGTACTCGTAGATCCTTCTCTAGTCACGATCTGGATAGAAGAGACTGGACGTCCATCAAGCTGCTGGAGGATGCGGTGGATCAAATCGGCTGAGTTCAGGAAATATCGGTGATGTTCATCTGTGTCGGCGAAGCAGCTGCCGGTGGAAGGAGGAGGCGAGCCGTTCATGGCAGTCATTAGTGTAAAAGAGGAGAAGTGGGTGGGAGTATGGGTGGGAGAGAGAGGGTTCGGGACTGAAGTAATTGTAGTCTGCTCTCTCTTTTTTACAAGCATGCGTCCTCAGGCTGATATTTTTTTTAGATACGTACTCAGGCTGCTTTGTCAAACCAGGGCCTCAATGAAGCTAATAGCACGCTATAGCATATCTAGAGGGTCCACGCTTAGTAATTTTGCTCGCTGTGGCGCTATTTGCGAAACAGCATGCTATATCGCCCTAAAACTTCATAGCGTTAGCGCGCTATTTTTTTCAGGCAAGTTGCTTTCACTTTTTCGTGGTGATGAACTAATCTGTTGGTTCCACTTCTAAATCAGAAAATAATATCGCTAATGCTAATTTTTTTAATAAATAATTTATACTATGTTGTTGCCTTGTGAAATGTTGATGTTAGCCTTCTAATATACTTGAGATCTATTTCTATATGTGGTTATGTATGTATGATTCAGTCACTTTTGGACTATATATATCTATTCGTTCTAGTAAAATTATTTATTTTTAGGCTATATTTAGTATTATTTTGAAAATGCTATTTAAAATATACCACACTATTACCACGATATAGCGTCCATATCGTTTGAAGGTGGCTGCCGCTAATTCATTTAGCACGCTATTTTAAACCTTGGTTAAGACGCGTTTGGCGGCCTGCATCCAGGCTGGTGGGGAAATACCGTACCCAAGTGCTTAAAAGATTGCATCTTTTAGCTGGAAAACATTAGGGCATGTCCAACACAGGCGCTACTGCAAGGGCGCTAGGAATTATTTCCTCGTCGTTTGGCGGTTGGAGAGGCTAATCCCAGCGGTAGTCCTAGCGTCGACGCAAAAGAAAGCAGGGGCGTGAAACTCTTTTCACCTGTCCTAGCTAAAGCACCGGAACCAACAGGAAGTCAGTCTGTCATCAGCAATTAGCGCTGCAAGGAGAGTACCTGGAGGATTTTACAATCTTTTGACATTCATTTGTTCTCTATTAGCGCCATATAGTATATAGCATTGTAATGCCCTTATACTCCTCTCAACATTAAAAAAAAGGTGTGCATATACTAATAACAGTTGCTGAAATGAAACTAAAAATAAACAGACATGCACGGTTTACGAAGGATGGAAATACAGAGTTCATCACCATCCGTTTTAAATTATAAGATTAGATTACTTCAATGTGGGTTTACATACGCACTAAAATGAGTAAACAGACACACTGAAATGGGTCCAGGTATATAAGATTCAGAAAAAAGGAAGAGCATCTTAAGATACAGAACAGGTTACTAAATTGTTCAAACATATCGTACAAAAAAGATTATTTGCTCCAGAAAGATTCATGGCTCAGTTTAGGGTTGCATCAACATGCGGATATTTTTCAGACTAGGCTTAAACCACATTGTCGCCTGTCGGGGAAATCCCCAACCATCTTCTGGAAGGGTGATAACTCCCATGAGCTCATTTTCCCCTTGCTGCAGGTTACAACGACAAATACAACTAAATGCTGGTTCCCGAAATGCATAGTACGCGATGTACACACAATTTGACCTCATGAATGGAGTCAATGTTCCATCAGGAGCATTGCCATCATTTATCTTCAGGTTCAATGGATAATTCAGTCCAATGAACAGAGAGTGTGTGCCAAGGCTGTCAACTCGACTCCAATTGGGTCCAATCAGGGATAGATCTTTCTCAAAAACATGTATGACAGGGGCAGGACACTCCCGCAGGATAAGGCCATTACCATGATGCAGAACTTCTGCAGGCTCAAGGTGATCATTGCTACGTATATACCGATCTTCATGGATGATCATCAAGCGCTTGCCATCGGCTGATCGAGCTAAAAACCATCTGCCAGATGGTTCCTTCATCGGTGATGGGATCACGAATGGCGGGGCAAGGTGTGCATCTGCATTGTAAACGGAGACAACAAAAAATAGTGTTTGAATGGCTCGGGAAGACAATAATACCAGTAGCTGCAACTTCACATTTGTAGGATCAAATGGAGGATGCAGTCATTATACTTGTATAAAATCTCGAAGAAATAAAATTGTTCCCATTTGAGATGTATGTTAATTACACTCATATTCATTGATGGTAGATACATGTCTCAACCTTATCTGATCCATGATTGTAATGCTTTGAGTACATCGAATATTGAAATAAATTGAAAGTTTGCATGCATCAATTGATGAAGAGGCCAGGGCTAAGCTCCTTATTCATATTCTGACAAGAGCATGCAGTAACTAATTCAGGAATGCATTCATATACTGCAATAATCTGGTTTGGGTTGACAGATTAGTGCACAGCATATACTACTGTAATTCGTTTGTAGCAATGGTTCAGTCAGGTTAGGATAATTTAATGGTGCACAGTCATTTGAAAGGTGAAAAAAAGTCTTAGTGAGCAATTAGTTATTTCAGTTACAATATATCATGAATGGGCTTGATATTAAAATTTATTGCGAAGTATATCATATGGATTGAAGAATTACCAGCCTGTGATTGATCCCAGCAATATGTGGTGCCGGTCCACCCATCCACCGCAACAATAAAGCCGTTGTGCTCGATGGCATCACTGTAATCTACACCCCAACTAGCAAGAGAGAATAACCTCCACTCCTGGCTACCATTAGCCAGGTAAGCGAGTCCAGAATTGAATAGAGCGATGAGCTTGTAATCTGAGTAATGTCCAGCTTTTGTGGGCACTTCGCAAATTACAATCTTCAACAAAAACATGGCACGCCCATACGTCATGTACCTTTCAGGAGGCAAGTCGGGGAAGCCAATCCATTCCTCCCGAAAAATGTTGCAAGTTTCCGACGATGGTAGGGAGATTTCTTGGTGCGTGTAGATGTTCGCGAGGAACCAGTTCCCACCACTGTCCACGCCGGCGATCCAGTCGCCATTCATGCCAACCCAGAATCTATTGTCCATGAACGGCAGGATGGCTGTGCGCCGAGGATGGTCGAGGGGCACAACGTGGTACACCGTGTGGTGCGCACTACTATCATCATAGTGCCAATGGGCAGAATCGGGCATCAGCAAGCAGGGTCCATCCCAATGGTGTAGATTCATGTTGTCGGCGACATGGCGGCACAGCGTTTTGGAGCATGCGGCCAGCCGGACGTCGACTGTAACGTCCAGACTCTGGGCAATGAGATTGAACAGCTCGGCGGGGAGCTTCCCCCAGTCGCCATCCAGCTGGTCGTCGTTCGATGCCGCCATGGAGACGAGATGGATTTAAAAGGGCGGATGCAAGTATGTGTGATTGGAGTTTTGTAGGAGAGTCGAGCGGGAAGGAGGAGTGCTGCGGTTCTGCGGAGGGGTGAGGAGAGAAAGCTATGCAAATGGGAGATCTAGAGGATGAAAAAACTTCTAGCAGCGGTTGGCGAGTGGAGAACGATGATGGAAGTGGAGAGCCAAGGATGGAAACGATGGACATGAAGAGTAGGAGTGGATATGACTTTTTTTATTCTTCAGCAGCTGCATCGAGGCGCCGAGTAAAACTTCGGCTAGGATAGCACGCCACTACGTCCTGGTGCAGTTACTGTCCCGTCAAATCAGTTTGACCACAGAAATGGTTTCTTTATTACAGTATAACTTAATTTTTTCGAACAATATATACTAGTACTCCATTTAATATAATCACTCCGATTCATATTACTTGTCAAATGATATGGATGAATCTAGAACTAAAATGTGTCTAGATATATCTATATTATAGTCAACTAATATGAATCCGAGTTTGTTTGGTTCAAAGGATTTCTAAAGGTATCTTGTACGGAGTAGGATTTTTACACATAGGGATTTTTCCTATAGAGCTTGCTTGATTCAAAGGATTGAGAACCCTCCAAAATACCTATGGATTGCTTTCTCTACAATCCTATCTCTCGGTAATATTGCTATGTGTCTATAACAACTATGAAATGAACTCAATCTCAATAGAAATTTCCTTTGTCTTTCCTAATCAAACAACTAGTTATTTTATGTCTTCGTTTACAAATTAAGATAATTTTTAGGTTATAGGTAATCGTCGAGCTTATGTGATCATCTTTTATGATCAAACTTACTTGATCAGCCGCGGAGGCGCAAAGGAGCAGTGGTGTGCATTAATACGGCCGCATGGGGAAGGCACAGCTAGCGACGATGAGACGTATCGCCAGCATTGGCCTAGGGAACCGTCGCCACCATTAATAAAAGCTATCCCTTTGGGCACCATGTCTCCCACTACTCGTGTCACGCGCGCATGTGGGTTACGGATGGATGGGCTGGGGAAGCCGGACAGAAAACATGACAACCAGGGGGAAAATGAATAAAAATAATACAAAGTCGAAAATATTTCGAAAAATAAACTTTGTACTTCGTAAGAAACTCCATGCGTTTAGCAAATGCGAAGGCAATATGTAGAAACACGTCTAGACCACGTCTAGAACCACTTCCCAAAGCTTAAGGATTATATTGATTTTTAGAAAGTCAAACTATGTTAAGTTTGACTAAGTTTTTACCAAAAGCATTAATATGCAAGATACAAAATCAATATTATTAGATAGAAAATAAATTATATTTTCATATGGTGTCTACAAAATATTATATGTGCTGATAGATTCTTCTAAGAGTTTGGTCGAACTTTACTTGGTTTGACTTTTCAAGAAAAATATACAAAGCTTTAAGCATTGGAACGGAGGTATTTTTCGAAGCACCTACTTGTCTTTAGAAGACAAAAGAAAACATGGAGTAAGGTTGTTTTTTGTGCAAAAGTTTACGTCAAAATCTGGTTATTTGTGTAAAAAGAATCTCAAATTGTGTTATGTGCAAAAACTGCACCAAGAAGTGGTGGTATGTGCAATTTCCTCCATCACACAAAAGGCAAGCCATTGATACATATATAATTGTGAATAATTACAAAAGTAGTAGGCAGCTAATAAGCGCACATGATTAAACTGCTATGCGAGATCTTCAGCCACCAGAAGTCGTTCCCGCGCCTCTCTAGCATTGAAAATCACGCGTTCTGCGACTTCCATCAAAGAGACAAGCTGAGCTTTGATCCGTTCTCCCAGATGAATGGCCTCGTCACAACTCCTACGAGCACAGGCCGTGATCTCATCCACTTCTAGGAAAGACACCGCCTGCCTGTACCGAAATATCTTGATCCCTAACTCTCTGTTCTCCTCCCGCATGCTGGCAAGATCCAACTTCATCCTCCGACAAGATAAGCAAGGGGAGTGATCCTGCCAAAGGTAACAACAAACATATCGAGCGTTACCGGCAAACGAAGGGCACAAATTGGCTGATTAACGAATATGGTCACTAACATGTAGGACAGACTTAAGTGGTGTCTACATGTCAGTGACTCGAAGTACCCAAAAACCAGCAACCCAAAGTCAGCTAGTAATATTAACCTCCGTCTTCAGCTCCTTCATCCTCTTGAACGGCGGGGAAGCTGGCAACTTATCTTCTTCTACGACCTCTCGCTGGAACCTGACGTCGAAGGATGAGAGATCCTGCGAACGGATGTGCTGCGCCTGCGCGTGCGATTCCCCAGGGCGCTTCTGGCGTAACTCGGAGTTCTCCGCGCCGAGATGCGGAAGTTCCGCTCCCGGGGCCTTGTTGACCCTAAGCCGAGATAGCTCCTGTGTAAGCCGACGAAAAATGTTCAAAATGTTACAGATCAGGCATATCATTACCAGTGCAAACGAGGTAAGTGAATCTCCGGGATCTCGCCCAAAGACCGCGGTTGGTCCAATGCCACCACATCTTCTCCGAGATTGACTAACTCCTTTACATCATCTTCTCCGACATTGACTATCTCCTTTACATCATCTTCTGCTCCGAGCTTGACCATCTCCTTTACATCATCTTCTCCTGCGAGCTTGATCATCTGCCTCACATCATCTTCTCCGGCGATATCGACCCTCTCCTGCGGAAGATAACAGATATAAGTCCGAGTATTACCAGCAAAACGAAGGTAATTAAAAGAGGCGTAGTAACCCTTGTGTCCTGGCTAATCAACGGCGGGGACGCTGAGCCCGCATCGTCTCCTCCGAGATCTCCCTTCGCAGGCAGGATTGTTAGAGACAGTGTACTTCTGGTAGTAGTATTTATGCGTGGGGCGCCAGGGGGTCGAGAAGCTAGGACTGCATCTTCTCCTCCGAGCTCTTCCTTGGTAGACATGACAAATGAAACGAGGTGTGGGGGGCGTAAAAGGTATAAAATGGCGGACGGCCGCCCCGCCTCGGCCCTCCAAGGCTTAATTTTTTTGCCTTACTAAACTAAAAACCCTATTTTGCGTCTCACACGGACTGCCCTCAGAGGGCTGCAGGGTCCCATATGCGTGCAGGTCCCACACTTTAGTGAGCACAAATCATATGCGGTAGGTAGGCAAACTTCCAACAATCTTCTTTGTCAAGTGAAGACACGTCGTCAAGACTCTCTCTCTCTCTCCCCCCTTTTGTCATTGAAAAAAAAAGAATATTAGACGGGCGCGTAGCCTGCACTGCAGGGGGGCGATTTTGACAAAAGTAATCCTTTTGGCGAAGAAAAACACAGAAAGCCACACAAAAAGGTTAGTCCAGTGAAATAGATTGCTCAGAGGGTCAGTCCGTAATTTTCTTTGCCAAAAGGGTTATTTCTGTCAAAATCGCCGCACTGCAGGTTTGCAGCACTGAAAAACCTTGCGTGCCAGTCAACATCACTTCCCGGATAGGGGGAAAATATCTAGTGATACCATCCCTTACATGATACCATGATACCACTTCATAATATTTGAATTCTAAGTGTCGAAAAATTTAGAAAAAAAACCTTGTGATGCTACCCTAAATTTGTGGGACCCCAAAAAACTTGCAAATCAAGCCAAAGAAACACGATCTTGTCCCCTACCCCCCCCCCATGATTTTGACCTAAATTTGAAATCAAGCCAAAGGTGGTTCAAAAACGGCAATCGGAAATCATGGATTGTTCATCATTTTTCTATATAGCTAGGGAAAATAGCAGACATGCCATACCAATGTTTTAGAAAAGAGCCCTTCAAAAAAGTGTGGCAACATATATGTTGGAATTCGACCATCTTAATTTCTTCCCACGTGTGAGCTTTGGTACTACTACTACACAAGAACCATGTCAAACTTTTGAATCATGGCCCATTTTATGTATATATTTGCAACTTTTCATGCACGCATGAAAACTTTGCAAAATATGTGCATTTTGGGTTGTCGCACATAAATGTGTGTTTACTTGTCTGCCACCAATTAATCCAATTCTCATTTGTGGGGAAACATGACACGAGATGGCCATTTCCAAAGTTTCATGAATTATCTCAAAGTGAATCCATATATGTACAATTTTTGGGGGCTAAATTTCATGTTTTAAACCTAGCTAGTATTTGACCAAGATTCAAATGGGCATAAAATTCAAAAAAAAACAGAAAAATGAAAAACCAAAGCACATAGCCTTCTTATGTCATATAGTAAGAATTCAAGTTGATAAACAAGGTCTAGACATATTCAAACTAGAAAAATCATGTATCTACCCCTAACACTCTAAACTCTGTCTTATGAAGTCAAGCATGAAGAGAAGTGGTTTTGGGTTTCAAACATGGAAATTTCAAAAACCTCCCAAAAGCTTCATTTTAGAGTGACTAAGAAGGATCCATGCTTACCTTTTAATTTTTAGATTTTAAACTTGTTTAAATCTTTGTGAAACCTAGGATTTGACCAAGATTCAAATGGGCATAAAAAATCAGGAAAAAGCCAAAAGAATGATAAACCAAAGCACATAGCATTCTTATGTCATACTGTAAGCATTCAAGTTGATTAACAAGGTCTAGACATATTCAAACTAGAAAATCATGTATATATCTGTCCCTAACCTTAAACTCTGTCTTATATATGAAGTCAATCATGAAGAGAAGTGGTTTGGGTTTCAAACATGAAAATTTCAAGAACATCCCAAAAGTCGCTTCATTTTAGAGTGACTAAGAAGGATCCAGGCTTACCTTTTCGTTTTCATATTATATACTTGTTTAAATCCAGGTCAAACATAGGATTTGACCAAGATTCAAATGGGCATAAAATAAAAAAATAGAAGAATGAAAAACAAAAGCACATAGTCTTCGTATGTCATATAGTAAGCTTTCAAGTTGATAAACAAGGTTTAGACATGTTCAAACCAGACAAATCATGTATCTAGCCCCTAACCATAAACTCGGTCGATCTTATGAAGTCTAGCATGAAGAGAAGTCGTATTGGTTTAAAACATGAAAATTTCAAGAACCACCCAAAATCTTCAAATGGGCATAAAATTCAAAAAAACCAGAAAAATGAAAAACCAAAGCACATAGCCTTCTTATGTCATATAGTAAGAATTCAAGTTGATAAACAAGGTCTAGACATATTCAAACTAGACAAATCATGTATCTACCCCTAACACTCTAAACTCTGTCTTATGAAGTCAAGCATGAAGAGAAGTGGTTTTTGGGTTTCAAACATGGAAATTTCAAAAACCTCCCAAAAGCTTCATTTTAGAGTGACTAAGAAGGATCCATGCTTACCTTTTAATTTTTAGATTTTAAACTTGTTTAAATCTTTGTGAAACCTAGGATTTGACCAAGATTCAAATGGGCATAAAAATTCAGGAAAAAACCAAAAGATTGATAAACCAAAGCACATAGCATTCTTATGTCATACAGTAAGCATTCAAGTTGATTAACAAGGTCTAGACATATTCAAACTAGAAAATCATGTATATATCTGTCCCTAACCTTAAACTCTGTCTTATATATGAAGTCAATCATGAAGAGAAGTGGTTTGGGTTTCAAACATGAAAATTTCAAGAACATCCCAAAAGCCGCTTCATTTTAGAGTGACTAAGAAGGATCCATGCTTACCTTTTCGTTTTCATATTATATACTTGTTTAAATCCAGGTCAAACATAGGATTTGACCAAGATTCAAATGGGCATAAAATAAAATAAAATAGAAGAATGAAAAACAAAAGCACATAGTCTTCGTATGTCATATAGTAAGCTTTCAAGTTGATAAACAAGGTTTAGACATGTTCAAACCAGACAAATCATGTATCTACCCCCTAACCATAAACTCGATCGATCTTATGAAGTCTAGCCTGAAGAGAAGTCGTATTGGTTTCAAACATGAAAATTTCAAGAACCTCCCAAAATCTTCAAATGGGCATAATATTCAAAAAAACCAGAAAAATGAAAAACCAAAGCACATAGCCTTCTTATGTCATATAGTAAGAATTCAAGTTGATAAACAAGGTCTAGACATATTCAAACTAGACAAATCATGTATCTACCCCTAACACTCTAAACTCTGTCTTATGAAGTCAAGCATGAAGAGAAGTGGTTTTGGGTTTCAAACATGGAAATTTCAAAAACCTCCCAAAAGCTTCATTTTAGAGTGACTAAGAAGGATCCATGCTTACCTTTTAATTTTCAGATTTTAAACTTGTTTAAATCTTTGTGAAACCTAGGATTTGACCAAGATTCAAATGGGCATAAAAATTCAGGAAAAAACCAAAAGAATGATAAACCAAAGCACATAGCATTCTTATGTCATATAGTAAGCATTCAAGTTGATAAATAAGGTCTAGACATATTCAAACTAGAAAATCATGTATATATCTGCCCCTAACCCTAAACTCTGTCTTATATATGAAGCAATCATGAAGAGAAGTGGTTTTGGGTTTCAAACATGAAAATTTCAAGAACATCCCAAAAGTCGCTTCATTTTAGAGTGACTAAGAAGGATCCAGGCTTACCTTTTCGTTTTCATATTTTATACTTGTTTAAATCCAGGTCAAACATAGGATTTGACCAAGATTCAAATGGGCATAAAATAAAAAAATAGAAGAATGAAAAACAAAAGCACATAGTCTTCTTATGTCATATAGTAAGCCTTGCAAGTTGGTAAACAAGGTTTAGACATGTTCAAACCAGACAAATCATGTATCTAGCCCCTAACCATAAACTCGGTCGATCTTATGAAGTCTAGCATGAAGAGAAGTCGTATTGGTTTCAAACATGAAAATTTCAAGAACCACCCAAAATCTTCAAATGGGCATATAACATTCAAAAAACTAGAAAAATGAAAAACCAAAGCACATATATAGCCTTCTTATGTCATATAGTAAGCATTCAAGTTGATAAACAAGCATGTCTAGACATATTCAAACCCGACAAATCATGTATCTACCCCCTAACCCTAAACTCTGCATGTCTTATGAAGTCAACCATGAAGAGAAGTGGTTTTTGGGTTTCAAACATTGAGATTTCAAGAACCCCCCAAAAGCTTCATTTTAGAATGACTAGCTAGGAAGGATCCAGGCTTACCTTTTCATTTTCATGTTATAGACTTGTTTAAATCTTGGTCAAACCTAGGATTTGACCAAGATTCAAATGGGCATAAACATTCAAAAAAATCAAAAAATCAAAAACCAAAGCTAGCACATATAGTCTTCTTATGTCATATAGTAAGAATTGAAGTTGATAAACAAGGTCTAGACATATTCAAACTAGACAAATCATGTATCTACCCCCTAAAGCCCTAAACTAGCTTTGTCTTATGAAGTCAAGCATGAAGAGAAGTGTTTTTGGGTTTCAGACATGGAAATTTTGAAAACCTCCCAAAAACTTCATCTTAGAGTGACAAAGAAGGATCCAAGCTTACCTTTTCATTTTCATGTTTTAAGCTTGTTTAAATATTGGTCAAGCCTAGGATTTGACCAAGATTCAAATGGGCATAAAAATTCTGGAAAAATAAAAAAAATAAAAACCAAAGCACATAGTCTTCTTACGTCATATATATCTATAGTAAGCATATTCAAGTAGATAAACAAGGTATAGACATATTCAAAACAGACAAATCCTGTATCTACCCCCTAACCCTAAACTCGGTCTTATGATGCCTAGCATGAAGAGAAGTCGTTTTGGGTTTCAAACGTTTAAGCCAAAAGCCCCATTTCATATATTTCAAATTTGGTTCAAATTTGAAAGACATACAAGTTATAGCACACATAGTGCATACATGTTCACACATTCTGCACTAGATGCTAATTAACCCTATAGTTTGAGGCCATTTGGATGAGGTCGAAAAAAATCTTGGATTAGAAATGGGGTTGTTCGAACCCCGTAGTTGGATTTTTTATGAACTTGATCTGTAGTACTGGGCAAAACCCTAGTTTAACGTATTTAATTATAGATTCGTAGGTTGATTTTTCTACCTTTTTATTATTATTACTATGCAGCACATGTGTGTTTGCCCGTCGAGTGAAACTCGGAGGAAGAGGGATCACTCGGAAGGAGAGAAGAAGGGAGAGCATTATGGTGTCTCCCCTTTTTCGGGTGATGATGTTGACTTTTGTGCAGGGTTTGTCAGTGAGCAGGAGGTGCGAGCGAGCGAGTCGAGCGAGGCCGAGAATGAGAGAGATTTGTTTTTTTTTGTGAGAGGGACAACCGAAGGATCCAGAAGGACCCACAGATTTCCAAAACGCATCCTGATGCGTCTTCTCTTGACAAAGAAGATGGCTTGGAGTTTGCGTACCTACTGCACTTGACTTGTGCTCACTGAAGTGTGGGACCTCACGCATGGGCGCCACACGTAAGTGACAGACCTGTTGGCAATGTTGGTGTAAAAACTCGGTTGATTATTATAGTGCATTAGAACAAAGTTTCCTATGGATTCAACGGCAGGAAATCCAAGTTAACTCATTTACATGACATTATTTTTTCCATGAAGCAAAGTTAACACATCTATCAATTGGTACATTTTGGAGTGACTAAGAAGGATCCATGCTTATTCGTTTTCACGTGTTAAATTTGTTTAAATCTTGCTCAAACCTAGGATTTCACCAAGATTGAAATGGGCATGAAAATTCAAAAAAAAATGAAATACCAATGCACATAGTCTTCTTCTGTCATATAGTAAGCATTCAAGATGATAAACAAGGTCTAGACATATTCAAACCAGGCAAATCATGTATCTACTCCCTAACGACCCTAAACTCCGTCTTATGAAGTAAGGCATGAAGAGAAGTGGTTTTGGGTTTCAAACATGCAAATTTCAAAAACCCCCCAAAAGCTTCATTTTAGAGTGACTAAGAAGGATCGAGGCTTACCTTTTCATTTTCATGTTTTAAACTTGTTTAAATCTTGGTCAAACCTAGCTAGTATTTGACCAAGATTCAAATGGGCATGCATAAAATTCAAAAAAATCAGAAAAATGAAAAACCAAAGCACATAGCCTTCTTATGTCATATAGTAAGAATTCAAGTTGATAAACAAGGTCTAGACGTATTCAAACTAGACAAATCATGTATCTACCCCTAACACTCTAAACTCTGTCTTATGAAGTCAATTAAGCATGAAGAGAAGTGGTTTTGGGTTTCAAACATGGAAATTTCAAAAACCTCCCAAAAGCTTCATTTTAGAGTGACTAAGAAGGATCCATGCTTACCTTTTAATTTTCAGATTTTAAACTTGTTTAAATCTTTGTGAAACCTAGGATTTGACCAAGATTCAAATGGGCATAAAAATTCAGGAAAAAACCAAAAGATTGATAAACCAAAGCACATAGCATTCTTATGTCATACAGTAAGCATTCAAGTTGATTAACAAGGTCTAGACATATTCAAACTAGAAAATCATGTATATATCTGTCCCTAACCTTAAACTCTGTCTTATATATGAAGTCAATCATGAAGAGAAGTGGTTTGGGTTTCAAACATGAAAATTTCAAGAACATCCCAAAAGCCGCTTCATTTTAGAGTGACTAAGAAGGATCCATGCTTACCTTTTCGTTTTCATATTATATACTTGTTTAAATCCAGGTCAAACATAGGATTTGACCAAGATTCAAATGGGCATAAAATAAAATAAAATAGAAGAATGAAAAACAAAAGCACATAGTCTTCGTATGTCATATAGTAAGCTTTCAAGTTGATAAACAAGGTTTAGACATGTTCAAACCAGACAAATCATGTATCTACCCCCTAACCATAAACTCGATCGATCTTATGAAGTCTAGCCTGAAGAGAAGTCGTATTGGTTTCAAACATGAAAATTTCAAGAACCTCCCAAAATCTTCAAATGGGCATAATATTCAAAAAAACCAGAAAAATGAAAAACCAAAGCACATAGCCTTCTTATGTCATATAGTAAGAATTCAAGTTGATAAACAAGGTCTAGACATATTCAAACTAGACAAATCATGTATCTACCCCTAACACTCTAAACTCTGTCTTATGAAGTCAAGCATGAAGAGAAGTGGTTTTTGGGTTTCAAACATGGAAATTTCAAAAACCTCCCAAAAGCTTCATTTTAGAGTGACTAAGAAGGATCCATGCTTACCTTTTAATTTTCAGATTTTAAACTTGTTTAAATCTTTGTGAAACCTAGGATTTGACCAAGATTCAAATGGGCATAAAAATTCAGGAAAAAACCAAAAGAATGATAAACCAAAGCACATAGCATTCTTATGTCATATAGTAAGCATTCAAGTTGATAAATAAGGTCTAGACATATTCAAACTAGAAAATCATGTATATATCTGCCCCTAACCCTAAACTCTGTCTTATATATGAAGCAATCATGAAGAGAAGTGGTTTTGGGTTTCAAACATGAAAATTTCAAGAACATCCCAAAAGTCGCTTCATTTTAGAGTGACTAAGAAGGATCCAGGCTTACCTTTTCGTTTTCATATTTTATACTTGTTTAAATCCAGGTCAAACATAGGATTTGACCAAGATTCAAATGGGCATAAAATAAAAAAAATAGAAGAATGAAAAACAAAAGCACATAGTCTTCTTATGTCATATAGTAAGCCTTGCAAGTTGGTAAACAAGGTTTAGACATGTTCAAACCAGACAAATCATGTATCTAGCCCCTAACCATAAACTCGGTCGATCTTATGAAGTCTAGCATGAAGAGAAGTCGTATTGGTTTCAAACATGAAAATTTCAAGAACCACCCAAAATCTTCAAATGGGCATATAACATTCAAAAAACTAGAAAAATGAAAAACCAAAGCACATATATAGCCTTCTTATGTCATATAGTAAGCATTCAAGTTGATAAACAAGCATGTCTAGACATATTCAAACCCGACAAATCATGTATCTACCCCCTAACCCTAAACTCTGCATGTCTTATGAAGTCAACCATGAAGAGAAGTGGTTTTGGGTTTCAAACATTGAGATTTCAAGAACCCCCCAAAAGCTTCATTTTAGAATGACTAGCTAGGAAGGATCCAGGCTTACCTTTTCATTTTCATGTTATAGACTTGTTTAAATCTTGGTCAAACCTAGGATTTGACCAAGATTCAAATGGGCATAAACATTCAAAAAAATCAAAAAATCAAAAACCAAAGCTAGCACATATAGTCTTCTTATGTCATATAGTAAGAATTGAAGTTGATAAACAAGGTCTAGACATATTCAAACTAGACAAATCATGTATCTACCCCCTAAAGCCCTAAACTAGCTTTGTCTTATGAAGTCAAGCATGAAGAGAAGTGTTTTTGGGTTTCAGACATGGAAATTTTGAAAACCTCCCAAAAACTTCATCTTAGAGTGACAAAGAAGGATCCAAGCTTACCTTTTCATTTTCATGTTTTAAGCTTGTTTAAATATTGGTCAAGCCTAGGATTTGACCAAGATTCAAATGGGCATAAAAATTCTGGAAAAATAAAAAAAAACCAAAGCACATAGTCTTCTTACGTCATATATATCTATAGTAAGCATATTCAAGTAGATAAACAAGGTATAGACATATTCAAAACAGACAAATCATGTATCTACCCCCTAACCCTAAACTCGGTCTTATGATGCCTAGCATGAAGAGAAGTCGTTTTGGGTTTCAAACGTTTAAGCCAAAAGCCCCATTTCATATATTTCAAATTTGGTTCAAATTTGAAAGACATACAAGTTATAGCACACATAGTGCATACATGTTCACACATTCTGCACTAGATGCTAATTAACCCTATAGTTTGAGGCCATTTGGATGAGGTCGAAAAAATCTTGGATTAGAAATGGGGTTGTTCGAACCCCGTAGTTGGATTTTTTATGAACTTGATCTGTAGTACTGGGCAAAACCCTAGTTTAACGTATTTAATTATAGATTCGTAGGTTGATTTTTCTACCTTTTTATTATTATTACTATGCAGCACATGTGTGTTTGCCCGTCGAGTGAAACTCGGAGGAAGAGGGATCACTCGGAAGGAGAGAAGAAGGGAGAGCATTATGGTGTCTCCCCTTTTTCGGGTGATGATGTTGACTTTTGTGCAGGGTTTGTCAGTGAGCAGGAGGTGCGAGCGAGCGAGCGAGTCGAGCGAGGCCGAGAATGAGAGAGATTTGTTTTTTTGTGAGAGGGACAACCGAAGGATCCAGAAGGACCCACAGATTTCCAAAACGCATCCTGATGCGTCTTCTCTTGACAAAGAAGATGGCTTGGAGTTTGCGTACCTACTGCACTTGACTTGTGCTCACTGAAGTGTGGGACCTCACGCATGGGCGCCACACGTAAGTGACAGACCTGTTGGCAATGTTGGTGTAAAAACTCGGTTGATTATTATAGTGCATTAGAACAAAGTTTCCTATGGATTCAACGGCAGGAAATCCAAGTTAACTCATTTACATGACATTATTTTTTCCATGAAGCAAAGTTAACACATCTATCAATTGGTACATTTTGGAGTGACTAAGAAGGATCCATGCTTATTCGTTTTCACGTGTTAAATTTGTTTAAATCTTGCTCAAACCTAGGATTTCACCAAGATTGAAATGGGCATGAAAATTCAAAAAAAAAATGAAATACCAATGCACATAGTCTTCTTCTGTCATATAGTAAGCATTCAAGATGATAAACAAGGTCTAGACATATTCAAACCAGGCAAATCATGTATCTACTCCCTAACGACCCTAAACTCCGTCTTATGAAGTAAGGCATGAAGAGAAGTGGTTTTGGGTTTCAAACATGCAAATTTCAAAAACCCCCCAAAAGCTTCATTTTAGAGTGACTAAGAAGGATCGAGGCTTACCTTTTCATTTTCATGTTTTAAACTTGTTTAAATCTTGGTCAAACCTAGCTAGTATTTGACCAAGATTCAAATGGGCATGCATAAAATTCAAAAAAAATCAGAAAAATGAAAAACCAAAGCACATAGCCTTCTTATGTCATATAGTAAGAATTCAAGTTGATAAACAAGGTCTAGACGTATTCAAACTAGACAAATCATGTATCTACCCCTAACACTCTAAACTCTGTCTTATGAAGTCAATTAAGCATGAAGAAGTGGTTTTGGGTTTCAAACATGGAAATTT
Source organism: Lolium multiflorum (assembly GCA_030979885.1). Classification (NCBI taxonomy): domain Eukaryota; kingdom Viridiplantae; phylum Streptophyta; class Magnoliopsida; order Poales; family Poaceae; genus Lolium; species Lolium multiflorum. The sequence continues at coordinate 166,117,690 of CM061749.1, forward strand.
CAAAAACCTCCCAAAAGCTTCATTTTAGAGTGACTAAGAAGGATCCATGCTTACCTTTTAATTTTCAGATTTTAAACTTGTTTAAATCTTTGTGAAACCTAGGATTTGACCAAGATTCAAATGGGCATAAAAATTCAGGAAAAAACCAAAAGATTGATAAACCAAAGCACATAGCATTCTTATGTCATACAGTAAGCATTCAAGTTGATTAACAAGGTCTAGACATATTCAAACTAGAAAATCATGTATATATCTGTCCCTAACCTTAAACTCTGTCTTATATATGAAGTCAATCATGAAGAGAAGTGGTTTGGGTTTCAAACATGAAAATTTCAAGAACATCCCAAAAGCCGCTTCATTTTAGAGTGACTAAGAAGGATCCATGCTTACCTTTTCATTTTCATATTATATACTTGTTTAAATCCAGGTCAAACATAGGATTTGACCAAGATTCAAATGGGCATAAAATAAAATAAAATAGAAGAATGAAAAACAAAAGCACATAGTCTTCGTATGTCATATAGTAAGCTTTCAAGTTGATAAACAAGGTTTAGACATGTTCAAACCAGACAAATCATGTATCTACCCCCTAACCATAAACTCGATCTTATGAAGTCTAGCCTGAAGAGAAGTCGTATTGGTTTCAAACATGAAAATTTCAAGAACCTCCCAAAATCTTCAAATGGGCATAATATTCAAAAAAACCAGAAAAATGAAAAACCAAAGCACATAGCCTTCTTATGTCATATAGTAAGAATTCAAGTTGATAAACAAGGTCTAGACATATTCAAACTAGACAAATCATGTATCTACCCCTAACACTCTAAACTCTGTCTTATGAAGTCAAGCATGAAGAGAAGTGGTTTTGGGTTTCAAACATGGAAATTTCAAAAACCTCCCAAAAGCTTCATTTTAGAGTGACTAAGAAGGATCCATGCTTACCTTTTAATTTTCAGATTTTAAACTTGTTTAAATCTTTGTGAAACCTAGGATTTGACCAAGATTCAAATGGGCATAAAAATTCAGGAAAAAACCAAAAGAATGATAAACCAAAGCACATAGCATTCTTATGTCATATAGTAAGCATTCAAGTTGATAAATAAGGTCTAGACATATTCAAACTAGAAAATCATGTATATATCTGCCCCTAACCCTAAACTCTGTCTTATATATGAAGCAATCATGAAGAGAAGTGGTTTTGGGTTTCAAACATGAAAATTTCAAGAACATCCCAAAAGTCGCTTCATTTTAGAGTGACTAAGAAGGATCCAGGCTTACCTTTTCGTTTTCATATTTTATACTTGTTTAAATCCAGGTCAAACATAGGATTTGACCAAGATTCAAATGGGCATAAAATAAAAAAAATAGAAGAATGAAAAACAAAAGCACATAGTCTTCTTATGTCATATAGTAAGCCTTGCAAGTTGGTAAACAAGGTTTAGACATGTTCAAACCAGACAAATCATGTATCTAGCCCCTAACCATAAACTCGGTCGATCTTATGAAGTCTAGCATGAAGAGAAGTCGTATTGGTTTCAAACATGAAAATTTCAAGAACCACCCAAAATCTTCAAATGGGCATATAACATTCAAAAAACTAGAAAAATGAAAAACCAAAGCACATATATAGCCTTCTTATGTCATATAGTAAGCATTCAAGTTGATAAACAAGCATGTCTAGACATATTCAAACCCGACAAATCATGTATCTACCCCTAACCCTAAACTCTGCATGTCTTATGAAGTCAACCATGAAGAGAAGTGGTTTTTGGGTTTCAAACATTGAGATTTCAAGAACCCCCCAAAAGCTTCATTTTAGAATGACTAGCTAGGAAGGATCCAGGCTTACCTTTTCATTTTCATGTTATAGACTTGTTTAAATCTTGGTCAAACCTAGGATTTGACCAAGATTCAAATGGGCATAAACATTCAAAAAAATCAAAAAATCAAAAACCAAAGCTAGCACATATAGTCTTCTTATGTCATATAGTAAGAATTGAAGTTGATAAACAAGGTCTAGACATATTCAAACTAGACAAATCATGTATCTACCCCCTAAAGCCCTAAACTAGCTTTGTCTTATGAAGTCAAGCATGAAGAGAAGTGTTTTTGGGTTTCAGACATGGAAATTTTGAAAACCTCCCAAAAACTTCATCTTAGAGTGACAAAGAAGGATCCAAGCTTACCTTTTCATTTTCATGTTTTAAGCTTGTTTAAATATTGGTCAAGCCTAGGATTTGACCAAGATTCAAATGGGCATAAAAAAAAAAAAAAAAAAAACCAAAGCACATAGTCTTCTTACGTCATATATATCTATAGTAAGCATATTCAAGTAGATAAACAAGGTATAGACATATTCAAAACAGACAAATCCTGTATCTACCCCCTAACCCTAAACTCGGTCTTATGATGCCTAGCATGAAGAGAAGTCGTTTTGGGTTTCAAACGTTTAAGCCAAAAGCCCCATTTCATATATTTCAAATTTGGTTCAAATTTGAAAGACATACAAGTTATAGCACACATAGTGCATACATGTTCACACATTCTGCACTAGATGCTAATTAACCCTATAGTTTGAGGCCATTTGGATGAGGTCGAAAAAAATCTTGGATTAGAAATGGGGTTGTTCGAACCCCGTAGTTGGATTTTTTATGAACTTGATCTGTAGTACTGGGCAAAACCCTAGTTTAACGTATTTAATTATAGATTCGTAGGTTGATTTTTCTACCTTTTTATTATTATTACTATGCAGCACATGTGTGTTTGCCCGTCGAGTGAAACTCGGAGGAAGAGGGATCACTCGGAAGGAGAGAAGAAGGGAGAGCATTATGGTGTCTCCCCTTTTTCGGGTGATGATGTTGACTTTTGTGCAGGGTTTGTCAGTGAGCAGGAGGTGCGAGCGAGCGAGCGAGCGAGTCGAGCGAGGCCGAGAATGAGAGAGATTTGTTTTTTTTGTGAGAGGGACAACCGAAGGATCCAGAAGGACCCACAGATTTCCAAAACGCATCCTGATGCGTCTTCTCTTGACAAAGAAGATGGCTTGGAGTTTGCGTACCTACTGCACTTGACTTGTGCTCACTGAAGTGTGGGACCTCACGCATGGGCGCCACACGTAAGTGACAGACCTGTTGGCAATGTTGGTGTAAAAACTCGGTTGATTATTATAGTGCATTAGAACAAAGTTTCCTATGGATTCAACGGCAGGAAATCCAAGTTAACTCATTTACATGACATTATTTTTTCCATGAAGCAAAGTTAACACATCTATCAATTGGTACATTTTGGAGTGACTAAGAAGGATCCATGCTTATTCGTTTTCACGTGTTAAATTTGTTTAAATCTTGCTCAAACCTAGGATTTCACCAAGATTGAAATGGGCATGAAAATTCAAAAAAAAATGAAATACCAATGCACATAGTCTTCTTCTGTCATATAGTAAGCATTCAAGATGATAAACAAGGTCTAGACATATTCAAACCAGGCAAATCATGTATCTACTCCCTAACGACCCTAAACTCCGTCTTATGAAGTAAGGCATGAAGAGAAGTGGTTTTGGGTTTCAAACATGCAAATTTCAAAAACCCCCCAAAAGCTTCATTTTAGAGTGACTAAGAAGGATCGAGGCTTACCTTTTCATTTTCATGTTTTAAACTTGTTTAAATCTTGGTCAAACCTAGCTAGTATTTGACCAAGATTCAAATGGGCATGCATAAAATTCAAAAAAAATCAGAAAAATGAAAAACCAAAGCACATAGCCTTCTTATGTCATATAGTAAGAATTCAAGTTGATAAACAAGGTCTAGACGTATTCAAACTAGACAAATCATGTATCTACCCCTAACACTCTAAACTCTGTCTTATGAAGTCAATTAAGCATGAAGAGAAGTGGTTTTGGGTTTCAAACATGGAAATTTCAAAAACCTCCCAAAAGCTTCATTTTAGAGTGACTAAGAAGGATCCATGCTTACCTTTTAATTTTCAGATTTTAAACTTGTTTAAATCTTTGTGAAACCTAGGATTTGACCAAGATTCAAATGGGCATAAAAATTCAGGAAAAAACCAAAAGATTGATAAACCAAAGCACATAGCATTCTTATGTCATACAGTAAGCATTCAAGTTGATTAACAAGGTCTAGACATATTCAAACTAGAAAATCATGTATATATCTGTCCCTAACCTTAAACTCTGTCTTATATATGAAGTCAATCATGAAGAGAAGTGGTTTGGGTTTCAAACATGAAAATTTCAAGAACATCCCAAAAGCCGCTTCATTTTAGAGTGACTAAGAAGGATCCATGCTTACCTTTTCGTTTTCATATTATATACTTGTTTAAATCCAGGTCAAACATAGGATTTGACCAAGATTCAAATGGGCATAAAATAAAATAAAATAGAAGAATGAAAAACAAAAGCACATAGTCTTCGTATGTCATATAGTAAGCTTTCAAGTTGATAAACAAGGTTTAGACATGTTCAAACCAGACAAATCATGTATCTACCCCCTAACCATAAACTCGATCGATCTTATGAAGTCTAGCCTGAAGAGAAGTCGTATTGGTTTCAAACATGAAAATTTCAAGAACCTCCCAAAATCTTCAAATGGGCATAATATTCAAAAAAACCAGAAAAATGAAAAACCAAAGCACATAGCCTTCTTATGTCATATAGTAAGAATTCAAGTTGATAAACAAGGTCTAGACATATTCAAACTAGACAAATCATGTATCTACCCCTAACACTCTAAACTCTGTCTTATGAAGTCAAGCATGAAGAGAAGTGGTTTTGGGTTTCAAACATGGAAATTTCAAAAACCTCCCAAAAGCTTCATTTTAGAGTGACTAAGAAGGATCCATGCTTACCTTTTAATTTTCAGATTTTAAACTTGTTTAAATCTTTGTGAAACCTAGGATTTGACCAAGATTCAAATGGGCATAAAAATTCAGGAAAAAACCAAAAGAATGATAAACCAAAGCACATAGCATTCTTATGTCATATAGTAAGCATTCAAGTTGATAAATAAGGTCTAGACATATTCAAACTAGAAAATCATGTATATATCTGCCCCTAACCCTAAACTCTGTCTTATATATGAAGCAATCATGAAGAGAAGTGGTTTTGGGTTTCAAACATGAAAATTTCAAGAACATCCCAAAAGTCGCTTCATTTTAGAGTGACTAAGAAGGATCCAGGCTTACCTTTTCGTTTTCATATTTTATACTTGTTTAAATCCAGGTCAAACATAGGATTTGACCAAGATTCAAATGGGCATAAAATAAAAAAATAGAAGAATGAAAAACAAAAGCACATAGTCTTCTTATGTCATATAGTAAGCCTTGCAAGTTGGTAAACAAGGTTTAGACATGTTCAAACCAGACAAATCATGTATCTAGCCCCTAACCATAAACTCGGTCGATCTTATGAAGTCTAGCATGAAGAGAAGTCGTATTGGTTTCAAACATGAAAATTTCAAGAACCACCCAAAATCTTCAAATGGGCATATAACATTCAAAAAACTAGAAAAATGAAAAACCAAAGCACATATATAGCCTTCTTATGTCATATAGTAAGCATTCAAGTTGATAAACAAGCATGTCTAGACATATTCAAACCCGACAAATCATGTATCTACCCCCTAACCCTAAACTCTGCATGTCTTATGAAGTCAACCATGAAGAGAAGTGGTTTTTGGGTTTCAAACATTGAGATTTCAAGAACCCCCCAAAAGCTTCATTTTAGAATGACTAGCTAGGAAGGATCCAGGCTTACCTTTTCATTTTCATGTTATAGACTTGTTTAAATCTTGGTCAAACCTAGGATTTGACCAAGATTCAAATGGGCATAAACATTCAAAAAAATCAAAAAATCAAAAACCAAAGCTAGCACATATAGTCTTCTTATGTCATATAGTAAGAATTGAAGTTGATAAACAAGGTCTAGACATATTCAAACTAGACAAATCATGTATCTACCCCCTAAAGCCCTAAACTAGCTTTGTCTTATGAAGTCAAGCATGAAGAGAAGTGTTTTTGGGTTTCAGACATGGAAATTTTGAAAACCTCCCAAAAACTTCATCTTAGAGTGACAAAGAAGGATCCAAGCTTACCTTTTCATTTTCATGTTTTAAGCTTGTTTAAATATTGGTCAAGCCTAGGATTTGACCAAGATTCAAATGGGCATAAAAATTCTGGAAAAATAAAAAAAAACCAAAGCACATAGTCTTCTTACGTCATATATATCTATAGTAAGCATATTCAAGTAGATAAACAAGGTATAGACATATTCAAAACAGACAAATCCTGTATCTACCCCCTAACCCTAAACTCGGTCTTATGATGCCTAGCATGAAGAGAAGTCGTTTTGGGTTTCAAACGTTTAAGCCAAAAGCCCCATTTCATATATTTCAAATTTGGTTCAAATTTGAAAGACATACAAGTTATAGCACACATAGTGCATACATGTTCACACATTCTGCACTAGATGCTAATTAACCCTATAGTTTGAGGCCATTTGGATGAGGTCGAAAAAATCTTGGATTAGAAATGGGGTTGTTCGAACCCCGTAGTTGGATTTTTTATGAACTTGATCTGTAGTACTGGGCAAAACCCTAGTTTAACGTATTTAATTATAGATTCGTAGGTTGATTTTTCTACCTTTTTATTATTATTACTATGCAGCACATGTGTGTTTGCCCGTCGAGTGAAACTCGGAGGAAGAGGGATCACTCGGAAGGAGAGAAGAAGGGAGAGCATTATGGTGTCTCCCCTTTTTCGGGTGATGATGTTGACTTTTGTGCAGGGTTTGTCAGTGAGCAGGAGGTGCGAGCGAGCGAGCGAGCGAGCGAGTCGAGCGAGGCCGAGAATGAGAGAGATTTGTTTTTTTTTGTGAGAGGGACAACCGAAGGATCCAGAAGGACCCACAGATTTCCAAAACGCATCCTGATGCGTCTTCTCTTGACAAAGAAGATGGCTTGGAGTTTGCGTACCTACTGCACTTGACTTGTGCTCACTGAAGTGTGGGACCTCACGCATGGGCGCCACACGTAAGTGACAGACCTGTTGGCAATGTTGGTGTAAAAACTCGGTTGATTATTATAGTGCATTAGAACAAAGTTTCCTATGGATTCAACGGTAGGAAATCCAAGTTAACTCATTTACATGACATTATTTTTTCCATGAAGCAAAGTTAACACATCTATCAATTGGTACATTTTGGAGTGACTAAGAAGGATCCATGCTTATTCGTTTTCACGTGTTAAATTTGTTTAAATCTTGCTCAAACCTAGGATTTCACCAAGATTGAAATGGGCATGAAAATTCAAAAAAAAATGAAATACCAATGCACATAGTCTTCTTCTGTCATATAGTAAGCATTCAAGATGATAAACAAGGTCTAGACATATTCAAACCAGGCAAATCATGTATCTACTCCCTAACGACCCTAAACTCCGTCTTATGAAGTAAGGCATGAAGAGAAGTGGTTTTGGGTTTCAAACATGCAAATTTCAAAAACCCCCCAAAAGCTTCATTTTAGAGTGACTAAGAAGGATCGAGGCTTACCTTTTCATTTTCATGTTTTAAACTTGTTTAAATCTTGGTCAAACCTAGCTAGTATTTGACCAAGATTCAAATGGGCATGCATAAAATTCAAAAAAAATCAGAAAAATGAAAAACCAAAGCACATAGCCTTCTTATGTCATATAGTAAGAATTCAAGTTGATAAACAAGGTCTAGACGTATTCAAACTAGACAAATCATGTATCTACCCCTAACACTCTAAACTCTGTCTTATGAAGTCAATTAAGCATGAAGAGAAGTGGTTTTGGGTTTCAAACATGGAAATTTCAAAAACCTCCCAAAAGCTTCATTTTAGAGTGACTAAGAAGGATCCATGCTTACCTTTTAATTTTCAGATTTTAAACTTGTTTAAATCTTTGTGAAACCTAGGATTTGACCAAGATTCAAATGGGCATAAAAATTCAGGAAAAAACCAAAAGATTGATAAACCAAAGCACATAGCATTCTTATGTCATACAGTAAGCATTCAAGTTGATTAACAAGGTCTAGACATATTCAAACTAGAAAATCATGTATATATCTGTCCCTAACCTTAAACTCTGTCTTATATATGAAGTCAATCATGAAGAGAAGTGGTTTGGGTTTCAAACATGAAAATTTCAAGAACATCCCAAAAGCCGCTTCATTTTAGAGTGACTAAGAAGGATCCATGCTTACCTTTTCGTTTTCATATTATATACTTGTTTAAATCCAGGTCAAACATAGGATTTGACCAAGATTCAAATGGGCATAAAATAAAATAAAATAGAAGAATGAAAAACAAAAGCACATAGTCTTCGTATGTCATATAGTAAGCTTTCAAGTTGATAAACAAGGTTTAGACATGTTCAAACCAGACAAATCATGTATCTACCCCCTAACCATAAACTCGATCGATCTTATGAAGTCTAGCCTGAAGAGAAGTCGTATTGGTTTCAAACATGAAAATTTCAAGAACCTCCCAAAATCTTCAAATGGGCATAATATTCAAAAAAACCAGAAAAATGAAAAACCAAAGCACATAGCCTTCTTATGTCATATAGTAAGAATTCAAGTTGATAAACAAGGTCTAGACATATTCAAACTAGACAAATCATGTATCTACCCCTAACACTCTAAACTCTGTCTTATGAAGTCAAGCATGAAGAGAAGTGGTTTTTGGGTTTCAAACATGGAAATTTCAAAAACCTCCCAAAAGCTTCATTTTAGAGTGACTAAGAAGGATCCATGCTTACCTTTTAATTTTCAGATTTTAAACTTGTTTAAATCTTTGTGAAACCTAGGATTTGACCAAGATTCAAATGGGCATAAAAATTCAGGAAAAAACCAAAAGAATGATAAACCAAAGCACATAGCATTCTTATGTCATATAGTAAGCATTCAAGTTGATAAATAAGGTCTAGACATATTCAAACTAGAAAATCATGTATATATCTGCCCCTAACCCTAAACTCTGTCTTATATATGAAGCAATCATGAAGAGAAGTGGTTTTGGGTTTCAAACATGAAAATTTCAAGAACATCCCAAAAGTCGCTTCATTTTAGAGTGACTAAGAAGGATCCAGGCTTACCTTTTCGTTTTCATATTTTATACTTGTTTAAATCCAGGTCAAACATAGGATTTGACCAAGATTCAAATGGGCATAAAATAAAAAAATAGAAGAATGAAAAACAAAAGCACATAGTCTTCTTATGTCATATAGTAAGCCTTGCAAGTTGGTAAACAAGGTTTAGACATGTTCAAACCAGACAAATCATGTATCTAGCCCCTAACCATAAACTCGGTCGATCTTATGAAGTCTAGCATGAAGAGAAGTCGTATTGGTTTCAAACATGAAAATTTCAAGAACCACCCAAAATCTTCAAATGGGCATATAACATTCAAAAAACTAGAAAAATGAAAAACCAAAGCACATATATAGCCTTCTTATGTCATATAGTAAGCATTCAAGTTGATAAACAAGCATGTCTAGACATATTCAAACCCGACAAATCATGTATCTACCCCTAACCCTAAACTCTGCATGTCTTATGAAGTCAACCATGAAGAGAAGTGGTTTTTGGGTTTCAAACATTGAGATTTCAAGAACCCCCCAAAAGCTTCATTTTAGAATGACTAGCTAGGAAGGATCCAGGCTTACCTTTTCATTTTCATGTTATAGACTTGTTTAAATCTTGGTCAAACCTAGGATTTGACCAAGATTCAAATGGGCATAAACATTCAAAAAAATCAAAAAATCAAAAACCAAAGCTAGCACATATAGTCTTCTTATGTCATATAGTAAGAATTGAAGTTGATAAACAAGGTCTAGACATATTCAAACTAGACAAATCATGTATCTACCCCCTAAAGCCCTAAACTAGCTTTGTCTTATGAAGTCAAGCATGAAGAGAAGTGTTTTTGGGTTTCAGACATGGAAATTTTGAAAACCTCCCAAAAACTTCATCTTAGAGTGACAAAGAAGGATCCAAGCTTACCTTTTCATTTTCATGTTTTAAGCTTGTTTAAATATTGGTCAAGCCTAGGATTTGACCAAGATTCAAATGGGCATAAAAATTCTGGAAAAATAAAAAAAAACCAAAGCACATAGTCTTCTTACGTCATATATATCTATAGTAAGCATATTCAAGTAGATAAACAAGGTATAGACATATTCAAAACAGACAAATCCTGTATCTACCCCCTAACCCTAAACTCGGTCTTATGATGCCTAGCATGAAGAGAAGTCGTTTTGGGTTTCAAACGTTTAAGCCAAAAGCCCCATTTCATATATTTCAAATTTGGTTCAAATTTGAAAGACATACAAGTTATAGCACACATAGTGCATACATGTTCACACATTCTGCACTAGATGCTAATTAACCCTATAGTTTGAGGCCATTTGGATGAGGTCGAAAAAATCTTGGATTAGAAATGGGGTTGTTCGAACCCCGTAGTTGGATTTTTTATGAACTTGATCTGTAGTACTGGGCAAAACCCTAGTTTAACGTATTTAATTATAGATTCGTAGGTTGATTTTTCTACCTTTTTATTATTATTACTATGCAGCACATGTGTGTTTGCCCGTCGAGTGAAACTCGGAGGAAGAGGGATCACTCGGAAGGAGAGAAGAAGGGAGAGCATTATGGTGTCTCCCCTTTTTCGGGTGATGATGTTGACTTTTGTGCAGGGTTTGTCAGTGAGCAGGAGGTGCGAGCGAGCGAGCGAGCGAGTCGAGCGAGGCCGAGAATGAGAGAGATTTGTTTTTTTTGTGAGAGGGACAACCGAAGGATCCAGAAGGACCCACAGATTTCCAAAACGCATCCTGATGCGTCTTCTCTTGACAAAGAAGATGGCTTGGAGTTTGCGTACCTACTGCACTTGACTTGTGCTCACTGAAGTGTGGGACCTCACGCATGGGCGCCACACGTAAGTGACAGACCTGTTGGCAATGTTGGTGTAAAAACTCGGTTGATTATTATAGTGCATTAGAACAAAGTTTCCTATGGATTCAACGGCAGGAAATCCAAGTTAACTCATTTACATGACATTATTTTTTCCATGAAGCAAAGTTAACACATCTATCAATTGGTACATTTTGGAGTGACTAAGAAGGATACATGCTTATTCGTTTTCACGTGTTAAATTTGTTTAAATCTTGCTCAAACCTAGGATTTCACCAAGATTGAAATGGGCATGAAAATTCAAAAAAAAATGAAATACCAATGCACATAGTCTTCTTCTGTCATATAGTAAGCATTCAAGATGATAAACAAGGTCTAGACATATTCAAACCAGGCAAATCATGTATCTACTCCCTAACGACCCTAAACTCCGTCTTATGAAGTAAGGCATGAAGAGAAGTGGTTTTGGGTTTCAAACATGCAAATTTCAAAAACCCCCCAAAAGCTTCATTTTAGAGTGACTAAGAAGGATCGAGGCTTACCTTTTCATTTTCATGTTTTAAACTTGTTTAAATCTTGGTCAAACCTAGCTAGTATTTGACCAAGATTCAAATGGGCATGCATAAAATTCAAAAAAAATCAGAAAAATGAAAAACCAAAGCACATAGCCTTCTTATGTCATATAGTAAGAATTCAAGTTGATAAACAAGGTCTAGACGTATTCAAACTAGACAAATCATGTATCTACCCCTAACACTCTAAACTCTGTCTTATGAAGTCAATTAAGCATGAAGAGAAGTGGTTTTGGGTTTCAAACATGGAAATTTCAAAAACCTCCCAAAAGCTTCATTTTAGAGTGACTAAGAAGGATCCATGCTTACCTTTTAATTTTCAGATTTTAAACTTGTTTAAATCTTTGTGAAACCTAGGATTTGACCAAGATTCAAATGGGCATAAAAATTCAGGAAAAAACCAAAAGATTGATAAACCAAAGCACATAGCATTCTTATGTCATACAGTAAGCATTCAAGTTGATTAACAAGGTCTAGACATATTCAAACTAGAAAATCATGTATATATCTGTCCCTAACCTTAAACTCTGTCTTATATATGAAGTCAATCATGAAGAGAAGTGGTTTGGGTTTCAAACATGAAAATTTCAAGAACATCCCAAAAGCCGCTTCATTTTAGAGTGACTAAGAAGGATCCATGCTTACCTTTTCGTTTTCATATTATATACTTGTTTAAATCCAGGTCAAACATAGGATTTGACCAAGATTCAAATGGGCATAAAATAAAATAAAATAGAAGAATGAAAAACAAAAGCACATAGTCTTCGTATGTCATATAGTAAGCTTTCAAGTTGATAAACAAGGTTTAGACATGTTCAAACCAGACAAATCATGTATCTACCCCCTAACCATAAACTCGATCGATCTTATGAAGTCTAGCATGAAGAGAAGTCGTATTGGTTTCAAACATGAAAATTTCAAGAACCTCCCAAAATCTTCAAATGGGCATAATATTCAAAAAAACCAGAAAAATGAAAAACCAAAGCACATAGCCTTCTTATGTCATATAGTAAGAATTCAAGTTGATAAACAAGGTCTAGACATATTCAAACTAGACAAATCATGTATCTACCCCTAACACTCTAAACTCTGTCTTATGAAGTCAAGCATGAAGAGAAGTGGTTTTGGGTTTCAAACATGGAAATTTCAAAAACCTCCCAAAAGCTTCATTTTAGAGTGACTAAGAAGGATCCATGCTTACCTTTTAATTTTCAGATTTTAAACTTGTTTAAATCTTTGTGAAACCTAGGATTTGACCAAGATTCAAATGGGCATAAAAATTCAGGAAAAAACCAAAAGAATGATAAACCAAAGCACATAGCATTCTTATGTCATATAGTAAGCATTCAAGTTGATAAATAAGGTCTAGACATATTCAAACTAGAAAATCATGTATATATCTGCCCCTAACCCTAAACTCTGTCTTATATATGAAGCAATCATGAAGAGAAGTGGTTTTGGGTTTCAAACATGAAAATTTCAAGAACATCCCAAAAGTCGCTTCATTTTAGAGTGACTAAGAAGGATCCAGGCTTACCTTTTCGTTTTCATATTTTATACTTGTTTAAATCCAGGTCAAACATAGGATTTGACCAAGATTCAAATGGGCATAAAATAAAAAAATAGAAGAATGAAAAACAAAAGCACATAGTCTTCTTATGTCATATAGTAAGCCTTGCAAGTTGGTAAACAAGGTTTAGACATGTTCAAACCAGACAAATCATGTATCTAGCCCCTAACCATAAACTCGGTCGATCTTATGAAGTCTAGCATGAAGAGAAGTCGTATTGGTTTCAAACATGAAAATTTCAAGAACCACCCAAAATCTTCAAATGGGCATATAACATTCAAAAAACTAGAAAAATGAAAAACCAAAGCACATATATAGCCTTCTTATGTCATATAGTAAGCATTCAAGTTGATAAACAAGCATGTCTAGACATATTCAAACCCGACAAATCATGTATCTACCCCCTAACCCTAAACTCTGCATGTCTTATGAAGTCAACCATGAAGAGAAGTGGTTTTTGGGTTTCAAACATTGAGATTTCAAGAACCCCCCAAAAGCTTCATTTTAGAATGACTAGCTAGGAAGGATCCAGGCTTACCTTTTCATTTTCATGTTATAGACTTGTTTAAATCTTGGTCAAACCTAGGATTTGACCAAGATTCAAATGGGCATAAACATTCAAAAAAATCAAAAAATCAAAAACCAAAGCTAGCACATATAGTCTTCTTATGTCATATAGTAAGAATTGAAGTTGATAAACAAGGTCTAGACATATTCAAACTAGACAAATCATGTATCTACCCCCTAAAGCCCTAAACTAGCTTTGTCTTATGAAGTCAAGCATGAAGAGAAGTGTTTTTGGGTTTCAGACATGGAAATTTTGAAAACCTCCCAAAAACTTCATCTTAGAGTGACAAAGAAGGATCCAAGCTTACCTTTTCATTTTCATGTTTTAAGCTTGTTTAAATATTGGTCAAGCCTAGGATTTGACCAAGATTCAAATGGGCATAAAAATTCTGGAAAAATAAAAAAAAACCAAAGCACATAGTCTTCTTACGTCATATATATCTATAGTAAGCATATTCAAGTAGATAAACAAGGTATAGACATATTCAAAACAGACAAATCCTGTATCTACCCCCTAACCCTAAACTCGGTCTTATGATGCCTAGCATGAAGAGAAGTCGTTTTGGGTTTCAAACGTTTAAGCCAAAAGCCCCATTTCATATATTTCAAATTTGGTTCAAATTTGAAAGACATACAAGTTATAGCACACATAGTGCATACATGTTCACACATTCTGCACTAGATGCTAATTAACCCTATAGTTTGAGGCCATTTGGATGAGGTCGAAAAAATCTTGGATTAGAAATGGGGTTGTTCGAACCCCGTAGTTGGATTTTTTATGAACTTGATCTGTAGTACTGGGCAAAACCCTAGTTTAACGTATTTAATTATAGATTCGTAGGTTGATTTTTCTACCTTTTTATTATTATTACTATGCAGCACATGTGTGTTTGCCCGTCGAGTGAAACTCGGAGGAAGAGGGATCACTCGGAAGGAGAGAAGAAGGGAGAGCATTATGGTGTCTCCCCTTTTTCGGGTGATGATGTTGACTTTTGTGCAGGGTTTGTCAGTGAGCAGGAGGTGCGAGCGAGCGAGTCGAGCGAGGCCGAGAATGAGAGAGATTTGTTTTTTTTGTGAGAGGGACAACCGAAGGATCCAGAAGGACCCACAGATTTCCAAAACGCATCCTGATGCGTCTTCTCTTGACAAAGAAGATGGCTTGGAGTTTGCGTACCTACTGCACTTGACTTGTGCTCACTGAAGTGTGGGACCTCACGCATGGGCGCCACACGTAAGTGACAGACCTGTTGGCAATGTTGGTGTAAAAACTCGGTTGATTATTATAGTGCATTAGAACAAAGTTTCCTATGGATTCAAGGGTAGGAAATCCAAGTTAACTCATTTACATGACATTATTTTTTCCATGAAGCAAAGTTAACACATCTATCAATTGGTACATTTTGGAGTGACTAAGAAGGATCCATGCTTATTCGTTTTCACGTGTTAAATTTGTTTAAATCTTGCTCAAACCTAGGATTTCACCAAGATTGAAATGGGCATGAAAATTCAAAAAAAAAATGAAATACCAATGCACATAGTCTTCTTCTGTCATATAGTAAGCATTCAAGATGATAAACAAGGTCTAGACATATTCAAACCAGGCAAATCATGTATCTACTCCCTAACGACCCTAAACTCCGTCTTATGAAGTAAGGCATGAAGAGAAGTGGTTTTGGGTTTCAAACATGCAAATTTCAAAAACCCCCCAAAAGCTTCATTTTAGAGTGACTAAGAAGGATCGAGGCTTACCTTTTCATTTTCATGTTTTAAACTTGTTTAAATCTTGGTCAAACCTAGCTAGTATTTGACCAAGATTCAAATGGGCATGCATAAAATTCAAAAAAAATCAGAAAAATGAAAAACCAAAGCACATAGCCTTCTTATGTCATATAGTAAGAATTCAAGTTGATAAACAAGGTCTAGACGTATTCAAACTAGACAAATCATGTATCTACCCCTAACACTCTAAACTCTGTCTTATGAAGTCAATTAAGCATGAAGAGAAGTGGTTTTGGGTTTCAAACATGGAAATTTCAAAAACCTCCCAAAAGCTTCATTTTAGAGTGACTAAGAAGGATCCATGCTTACCTTTTAATTTTCAGATTTTAAACTTGTTTAAATCTTTGTGAAACCTAGGATTTGACCAAGATTCAAATGGGCATAAAAATTCAGGAAAAAACCAAAAGATTGATAAACCAAAGCACATAGCATTCTTATGTCATACAGTAAGCATTCAAGTTGATTAACAAGGTCTAGACATATTCAAACTAGAAAATCATGTATATATCTGTCCCTAACCTTAAACTCTGTCTTATATATGAAGTCAATCATGAAGAGAAGTGGTTTGGGTTTCAAACATGAAAATTTCAAGAACATCCCAAAAGCCGCTTCATTTTAGAGTGACTAAGAAGGATCCATGCTTACCTTTTCGTTTTCATATTATATACTTGTTTAAATCCAGGTCAAACATAGGATTTGACCAAGATTCAAATGGGCATAAAATAAAATAAAATAGAAGAATGAAAAACAAAAGCACATAGTCTTCGTATGTCATATAGTAAGCTTTCAAGTTGATAAACAAGGTTTAGACATGTTCAAACCAGACAAATCATGTATCTACCCCCTAACCATAAACTCGATCGATCTTATGAAGTCTAGCCTGAAGAGAAGTCGTATTGGTTTCAAACATGAAAATTTCAAGAACCTCCCAAAATCTTCAAATGGGCATAATATTCAAAAAAACCAGAAAAATGAAAAACCAAAGCACATAGCCTTCTTATGTCATATAGTAAGAATTCAAGTTGATAAACAAGGTCTAGACATATTCAAACTAGACAAATCATGTATCTACCCCTAACACTCTAAACTCTGTCTTATGAAGTCAAGCATGAAGAGAAGTGGTTTTTGGTTTCAAACATGGAAATTTCAAAAACCTCCCAAAAGCTTCATTTTAGAGTGACTAAGAAGGATCCATGCTTACCTTTTAATTTTCAGATTTTAAACTTGTTTAAATCTTTGTGAAACCTAGGATTTGACCAAGATTCAAATGGGCATAAAAATTCAGGAAAAAACCAAAAGAATGATAAACCAAAGCACATAGCATTCTTATGTCATATAGTAAGCATTCAAGTTGATAAATAAGGTCTAGACATATTCAAACTAGAAAATCATGTATATATCTGCCCCTAACCCTAAACTCTGTCTTATATATGAAGCAATCATGAAGAGAAGTGGTTTTGGGTTTCAAACATGAAAATTTCAAGAACATCCCAAAAGTCGCTTCATTTTAGAGTGACTAAGAAGGATCCAGGCTTACCTTTTCGTTTTCATATTTTATACTTGTTTAAATCCAGGTCAAACATAGGATTTGACCAAGATTCAAATGGGCATAAAATAAAAAAATAGAAGAATGAAAAACAAAAGCACATAGTCTTCTTATGTCATATAGTAAGCCTTGCAAGTTGGTAAACAAGGTTTAGACATGTTCAAACCAGACAAATCATGTATCTAGCCCCTAACCATAAACTCGGTCGATCTTATGAAGTCTAGCATGAAGAGAAGTCGTATTGGTTTCAAACATGAAAATTTCAAGAACCACCCAAAATCTTCAAATGGGCATATAACATTCAAAAAACTAGAAAAATGAAAAACCAAAGCACATATATAGCCTTCTTATGTCATATAGTAAGCATTCAAGTTGATAAACAAGCATGTCTAGACATATTCAAACCCGACAAATCATGTATCTACCCCTAACCCTAAACTCTGCATGTCTTATGAAGTCAACCATGAAGAGAAGTGGTTTTTGGGTTTCAAACATTGAGATTTCAAGAACCCCCCAAAAGCTTCATTTTAGAATGACTAGCTAGGAAGGATCCAGGCTTACCTTTTCATTTTCATGTTATAGACTTGTTTAAATCTTGGTCAAACCTAGGATTTGACCAAGATTCAAATGGGCATAAACATTCAAAAAAATCAAAAAATCAAAAACCAAAGCTAGCACATATAGTCTTCTTATGTCATATAGTAAGAATTGAAGTTGATAAACAAGGTCTAGACATATTCAAACTAGACAAATCATGTATCTACCCCCTAAAGCCCTAAACTAGCTTTGTCTTATGAAGTCAAGCATGAAGAGAAGTGTTTTTGGGTTTCAGACATGGAAATTTTGAAAACCTCCCAAAAACTTCATCTTAGAGTGACAAAGAAGGATCCAAGCTTACCTTTTCATTTTCATGTTTTAAGCTTGTTTAAATATTGGTCAAGCCTAGGATTTGACCAAGATTCAAATGGGCATAAAAATTCTGGAAAAATAAAAAAAAACCAAAGCACATAGTCTTCTTACGTCATATATATCTATAGTAAGCATATTCAAGTAGATAAACAAGGTATAGACATATTCAAAACAGACAAATCCTGTATCTACCCCCTAACCCTAAACTCGGTCTTATGATGCCTAGCATGAAGAGAAGTCGTTTTGGGTTTCAAACGTTTAAGCCAAAAGCCCCATTTCATATATTTCAAATTTGGTTCAAATTTGAAAGACATACAAGTTATAGCACACATAGTGCATACATGTTCACACATTCTGCACTAGATGCTAATTAACCCTATAGTTTGAGGCCATTTGGATGAGGTCGAAAAAAATCTTGGATTAGAAATGGGGTTGTTCGAACCCCGTAGTTGGATTTTTTATGAACTTGATCTGTAGTACTGGGCAAAACCCTAGTTTAACGTATTTAATTATAGATTCGTAGGTTGATTTTTCTACCTTTTTATTATTATTACTATGCAGCACATGTGTGTTTGCCCGTCGAGTGAAACTCGGAGGAAGAGGGATCACTCGGAAGGAGAGAAGAAGGGAGAGCATTATGGTGTCTCCCCTTTTTCGGGTGATGATGTTGACTTTTGTGCAGGGTTTGTCAGTGAGCAGGAGGTGCGAGCGAGCGAGCGAGCGAGTCGAGCGAGGCCGAGAATGAGAGAGATTTGTTTTTTTTTGTGAGAGGGACAACCGAAGGATCCAGAAGGACCCACAGATTTCCAAAACGCATCCTGATGCGTCTTCTCTTGACAAAGAAGATGGCTTGGAGTTTGCGTACCTACTGCACTTGACTTGTGCTCACTGAAGTGTGGGACCTCACGCATGGGCGCCACACGTAAGTGACAGACCTGTTGGCAATGTTGGTGTAAAAACTCGGTTGATTATTATAGTGCATTAGAACAAAGTTTCCTATGGATTCAACGGCAGGAAATCCAAGTTAACTCATTTACATGACATTATTTTTTCCATGAAGCAAAGTTAACACATCTATCAATTGGTACATTTTGGAGTGACTAAGAAGGATACATGCTTATTCGTTTTCACGTGTTAAATTTGTTTAAATCTTGCTCAAACCTAGGATTTCACCAAGATTGAAATGGGCATGAAAATTCAAAAAAAAATGAAATACCAATGCACATAGTCTTCTTCTGTCATATAGTAAGCATTCAAGATGATAAACAAGGTCTAGACATATTCAAACCAGGCAAATCATGTATCTACTCCCTAACGACCCTAAACTCCGTCTTATGAAGTAAGGCATGAAGAGAAGTGGTTTTGGGTTTCAAACATGCAAATTTCAAAAACCCCCCAAAAGCTTCATTTTAGAGTGACTAAGAAGGATCGAGGCTTACCTTTTCATTTTCATGTTTTAAACTTGTTTAAATCTTGGTCAAACCTAGCTAGTATTTGACCAAGATTCAAATGGGCATGCATAAAATTCAAAAAAATCAGAAAAATGAAAAACCAAAGCACATAGCCTTCTTATGTCATATAGTAAGAATTCAAGTTGATAAACAAGGTCTAGACGTATTCAAACTAGACAAATCATGTATCTACCCCTAACACTCTAAACTCTGTCTTATGAAGTCAATTAAGCATGAAGAGAAGTGGTTTTGGGTTTCAAACATGGAAATTTCAAAAACCTCCCAAAAGCTTCATTTTAGAGTGACTAAGAAGGATCCATGCTTACCTTTTAATTTTCAGATTTTAAACTTGTTTAAATCTTTGTGAAACCTAGGATTTGACCAAGATTCAAATGGGCATAAAAATTCAGGAAAAAACCAAAAGATTGATAAACCAAAGCACATAGCATTCTTATGTCATACAGTAAGCATTCAAGTTGATTAACAAGGTCTAGACATATTCAAACTAGAAAATCATGTATATATCTGTCCCTAACCTTAAACTCTGTCTTATATATGAAGTCA
Source organism: Lolium multiflorum (assembly GCA_030979885.1). Taxonomy (NCBI): domain Eukaryota; kingdom Viridiplantae; phylum Streptophyta; class Magnoliopsida; order Poales; family Poaceae; genus Lolium; species Lolium multiflorum. The sequence continues at coordinate 166,137,586 of CM061749.1, forward strand.
ATCATGAAGAGAAGTGGTTTGGGTTTCAAACATGAAAATTTCAAGAACATCCCAAAAGCCGCTTCATTTTAGAGTGACTAAGAAGGATCCATGCTTACCTTTTCGTTTTCATATTATATACTTGTTTAAATCCAGGTCAAACATAGGATTTGACCAAGATTCAAATGGGCATAAAATAAAATAAAATAGAAGAATGAAAAACAAAAGCACATAGTCTTCGTATGTCATATAGTAAGCTTTCAAGTTGATAAACAAGGTTTAGACATGTTCAAACCAGACAAATCATGTATCTACCCCCTAACCATAAACTCGATCGATCTTATGAAGTCTAGCCTGAAGAGAAGTCGTATTGGTTTCAAACATGAAAATTTCAAGAACCTCCCAAAATCTTCAAATGGGCATAATATTCAAAAAAACCAGAAAAATGAAAAACCAAAGCACATAGCCTTCTTATGTCATATAGTAAGAATTCAAGTTGATAAACAAGGTCTAGACATATTCAAACTAGACAAATCATGTATCTACCCCTAACACTCTAAACTCTGTCTTATGAAGTCAAGCATGAAGAGAAGTGGTTTTTGGTTTCAAACATGGAAATTTCAAAAACCTCCCAAAAGCTTCATTTTAGAGTGACTAAGAAGGATCCATGCTTACCTTTTAATTTTCAGATTTTAAACTTGTTTAAATCTTTGTGAAACCTAGGATTTGACCAAGATTCAAATGGGCATAAAAATTCAGGAAAAAACCAAAAGAATGATAAACCAAAGCACATAGCATTCTTATGTCATATAGTAAGCATTCAAGTTGATAAATAAGGTCTAGACATATTCAAACTAGAAAATCATGTATATATCTGCCCCTAACCCTAAACTCTGTCTTATATATGAAGCAATCATGAAGAGAAGTGGTTTTGGGTTTCAAACATGAAAATTTCAAGAACATCCCAAAAGTCGCTTCATTTTAGAGTGACTAAGAAGGATCCAGGCTTACCTTTTCGTTTTCATATTTTATACTTGTTTAAATCCAGGTCAAACATAGGATTTGACCAAGATTCAAATGGGCATAAAATAAAAAAATAGAAGAATGAAAAACAAAAGCACATAGTCTTCTTATGTCATATAGTAAGCCTTGCAAGTTGGTAAACAAGGTTTAGACATGTTCAAACCAGACAAATCATGTATCTAGCCCCTAACCATAAACTCGGTCGATCTTATGAAGTCTAGCATGAAGAGAAGTCGTATTGGTTTCAAACATGAAAATTTCAAGAACCACCCAAAATCTTCAAATGGGATCACTCGTGTGTTTGCCGAGTGAAACTCGGAGGAAGAGGGATCACTCGGAAGGAGAGAAGAAGGGAGAGCATTATGGTGTCTCTCCTTTTTCGGGTGATGATGTTGACTTTTGTGCAGGGTTTGTCAGTGAGCAGGAGGTGCGAGCGAGCGAGCGAGTCGAGCGAGGCCGAGAATGAGAGAGATTTGTTTTTTTGTGAGAGGGACAACCGAAGGATCCAGAAGGACCCACAGATTTCCAAAACGCATCCTGATGCGTCTTCTCTTGACAAAGAAGATGGCTTGGAGTTTGCGTACCTACTGCACTTGACTTGTGCTCACTGAAGTGTGGGACCTCACGCATGGGCACCACACGTAAGTGACAGACCTGTTGGTGTAAAAACTCGGTTGATTATTATAGTGCATTAGAACAAAGTTTCCTATGGATTCAAGGGTAGGAAATCCAAGGCTTACCTTTTCATTTTCATGTTATAGACTTGTTTAAATCTTGGTCAAACCTAGGATTTGACCAAGATTCAAATGGGCATAAACATTCAGAAAAATCAAAAAAATCAAAAACCAAAGCACATGTAGTCTTCTTATGTCATATAGTAAGAATTGAAGCTGATAAACAAGGTCTAGACATATTCAAACCAGACAAATCGTGTATCTACACCTAACCCTAAACTATATCTAATGAAGTCAAGCATGATGAGAAATGGTTTTGGGTTTCAAACATGGAAATTTCAAAAACCTCCCAAAAGCTTCATTTTAGAGTGACTAAGAAGGATCCAGGCTTACCTTTTCATTTTCATGTTTTAAAATTATTTAAATCCTGGTCAAAACTAGGATTTGATCTTGATTCAAATGGGCATAAACATTCAGAAAAAAACAAAAAATCAAAAACCAAAGCACATATAGTCTTCTTATGTCATATAGTAAGAATTGAAGTTGATAAACAAGGTCTAGACATATTCAAACCAGACAAATCGTGTATCTACACCTAACCCTAAACTATATCTAATGAAGTCAAGCATGATGAGAAATGGTTTTGGGTTTCAAACATTGAGATTTCAAGAACCCCCCAAAAGCTTCATTTTAGAATGACTAAGAAGGATCCAGGCTTACCTTTTCATTTTCATGTTATAGACTTGTTTAAATCTTGGTCAAACCTAGGATTTGACCAAGATTCAAATGGGCATAAACATTCAGAAAAAATTAAAAAATCAAAAACCAAAGCACATATAGTCTTCTTATGTCATATAGTAAGAATTGAAGTTGATAAACAAGGTCTAGACATATTCAAACCAGACAAATCGTGTATCTACACCTAACCCTAAACTATATCTAATGAAGTCAAGCATGATGAGAAATGGTTTTGGGTTTCAAACATTGAGATTTCAAAAACCTCCCAAAAGCTTCATTTTAGAGTGACTAAGAAGGATCCAGGCTTACCTTTTCATTTTCATGTTTTAAACTTGTTTAAATCTTGGTCAAACCTAGGATTTGGCCAAAGATTCAAGTTGATAAACATGGTCTAGACATATTCAAACTAGAAAATCATGTATCTACCCCTAGCCCTAACCCTAAACTCTGTCTTATGAAGTCAAACATGAAGAGAAGTGGTTTTGGGTTTCAAACATGCATGGAAATTTCGAAAACCTCCCAAAAACTTCATCTTAGAGTGACTAAGAAGGATCCATGATTACCTTTTCATTTTAATGTTTTAAACTTGTTTAAATCTTGGTCAAACCCTAGGATTTGGCCAAGATTCAAATGGGCATAAACATTCAGAAAGAACAAAAAATGAAAAACCAATGCACATGCATAGTCTTCTTAGGTCATATAGTAAGCATTCAAGTTGATAAACAAGCATGTCTAGACATATTCAAACCCGACAAATCATGTATCTACCCCATAACCCTAAACTCATCTGTCTTATGAAGTCAACCATGAAGAGAAGTGGTTTTGGGTTTCAAACATTGAGATTTCAAGAACCCCCCAAAAGCTTCATTTTAGAATGACTAAGAAGGATCCATGCTTACCTTTTCACTTTCATGTTTTAAACTTGTTTAAATCTTGGTCAAACCTAGGATTTGACCAAGATTCAAATGGGCATATATAAACATTCAGAAAAAACAAAAACCAAAAACCAAAGCACATATATATATAGCCTTCTTATGTCATATATATATATATAGTAAGCATTCAAGTTGATGAACAAGGTCTAGACATATTCAAAACAGAAAAGGCATGTATCTACCCCTAACCCTTAACTTTGTCTTATGAAGTCAAGCATGAAGAGAAGTGGTTTCGGGTTTCAAACATGGAAATTTCTAAAACTTCCCAAAAGCTTAATTTTAGAGTGACTAGGAAGGATCCAGGCTTACCTTTTCATTTTCATGTTTTAAGTTTGTTTAAATCCTAGTCAAACCTAGGATTTGACCAAGATTCAAATGAGCATAAAAATTCAGAAAAAATCAAAAAAAATGAAAACCCAAAGCACATAGCCTTCTTACGTCATATATATAGTAATTAAGCATTCAAGTTGATAAACAAGGTCTAGACATATTCAAAACATACAAATCATGTACTCCGTATCTACCCCCAACCCTAAACTATGTTTTTGGGGGATTTCTTTGACGAAGTTATAACACCCCCACATTTCACATTGGAATTACTTTCAGTAAATCAGCATAAAGTCGTTTAAATGTGCGAAACTATCTTGAAAGTACTAAAACCGTAAAAGTTGGGAATTGGCACTAAAATATGGCGTAATTTATCTAAAAAATGTAGAGTTGCCAGTTTGACCCGTATCTTATATGTACACCATTCACAAAATAAACATATTTTGTCATCTAGAAAATGAAAAAAATATTTTTTATACCGAAAAGTTGAAAAGTCTAGTCATTAACATTGTTGGGAATGGCAAGATGCACCACCATGCCCAATTTGGGCACATTGTAACAAACTGTGCCACAAATATGGCCATAACTATATCATTTGGCTTGCAAACCATGAATCTTCATACACGATAGTCCGCTTTGTGAAGACATTTTGTTTTTCACTACCCTATCACATGTTTCTTATTTTCCCTGTCAACTAACACATACAAGCACACTCCATGTAGAAGGGTTTCATTTTTCAGGTTTTCTTCAGTTTCATTTATTTATTTCAAAACCAGGTCAAAATGTTTTACATGATTATCCTGCAAAGGGGTTGAATATTTCAGTACTATCGCTGGTTTCTATATATAGTAAGTAATATGTATATAAAAATTATTTATGGGGACTTGTAGGACCAAGTTATAACATATCTACAATTCAAATTTGAATTACTTTCAATAAATCAGCATAAAGTCATTTAAATGTGCGAAACTAGCTAGAAAGCACTAAAAACCGTAAATTTGGGATTTGTCATTAAAATATGGCGTAATTTATTTAAAAAATGTAGATGCGCCATTTTGACCCATATCTTTTCTACCCCATGCACAAAAAAACATATTTTATCATCTAGAAAATGAAAAACGATTTTTTATACCGAAAACTTGAAAAGTCTAGTCATCAACATTGTTAGAAATGGCAAGATGCACCACCATGCCCAATTAGGGAACACTATAACAAACAATGTTGTCCAGGGATAATCAAACTTGGTAATATGAACTATGAGATTGAACAAAACGTTATATTTGGTTTACCCTTTGAACCTCCTAACTTACCACAACATTGACTTCTTATTTTTATTTACAAATAGATATTTTAATATCCCATTGTTGTGCAATAATATATGTTTTTTATTATCTCAAATCAATTAGCATTTGATTTTAAAAAACTACCATAATAATTCATGAGAAAGCGTTGAACAAGTTTCAGAATGTAATTTTAGACTTGATAGTTGATATGACCAATAATAGACTTAAATTAAATTGGATTTCAAAGTTCAGATTTTATAAGCGAATATAGTTTCATGTTGCAGATTATGTATTAGCTTGAGGGGCACCCCTAGAATAAAGTAGGTCGGTCACTTACGTGTGGTCCCATGCGTGTAGGTCCCACACATCAGTGAGCACAAGTCACGTGCGGTAGGTAGGCAAACTCCCAGCAATCTTCTTTGTCAAGTAAAGACTCGTCGTCAAGACTCTCTCTCTCTCTCTCTCTCTCTCTCTCTCTCTCTTTTGTCGCTGAAAAAAATGAATATTAGACGGGCGCGTAGCCTGCACTGCAGGTCTACATAACTGAAACCCTGTGTGCCAGTCAACATCACTCACCGAAAAAAGTGAAGCATTTCTTTTCACCATAAATAACAGCGGCCCCGTGAGGCACTGCTCTCCCTTTCTCTTAATTTCTCCTTCCGTGTGATCCCTCTTCCACCTTTTATCCTTTGCACGATCGAAACTCCACTTATTGTTGTCATTGTTGCACAAAACACTCACTTAACCTGTTCTTTTGCACATATCACCAACTCATGTATTTGTTGCACAAAGGTCTAAATCTGTCGCTAAGCTACTTTACTCTAAATCTGATGACCGGGACCTAGAAGGTAGTGATATCCCTTGTGTAGTGTGTTTTTTAGAACTCTAAAAGAATATGAAAATATTTTAGCAATTGAAATAATATAAATTAACTAATATGGGATCGATAGTCATGAAATATATTTTCTACTATCCGGCCAATATCAAGTGTCATGAAATATATTCATTGTAAACTTAGTGATAATCACTCGAGTTTGATATGAATGGCCTAGCTAGCTATGGGCATCTCCCACTATATATGTTGTCCACACGACCAAGCAACAAGCATCCATGAGGAAAGTTTCTTATGGGTGACTTTCATCTCTGCCGCAAAACACGCGCCGAAATTGTTGGCGCGTCCCATTTTCAAGCTACCCCAAAACCTGCGGTTTGCCCGTCGGCCTATAAACATCGGTCCACAGAGGATATTTCCCTGTAGAGCACAATTCGAACACCACATCTTTCTCATGCTTCTACCAGGCACACTCCCACGACGACGGCCGTGCCCCACCGCCCCTCCTCACCATCACTGCCTTCTCACCGGCCACCGTAGTGACCGACCACGTTTTACCGGCTCCCTTGCTGCCTAGCAAGCCGGATTAGCTTCCTCGACGCCGACGTTCACCGCGCCATATCTCCTCCGGATCTGCTTCCCCGACTCTGTAGTCCACCTCACCGGAGATCGAGATGGGCAAAAAACGCGGCCCCAAAGTCGACCACCCCCAACCAAAGAGTAAATCCGCCCGGGCCTCAGACGAAGGTTGATGAATACTTTACATGTCCGCTTTTGTTATATGCATTTGATTTCTTACACTAGTTTTCGTTGCTTTCTTGCAATGCATTCTTGCTGATATTAGATCAGTGTAGATAGTTGTTTGCCGCGTAGCTATATGAGATCTTAACCTTACATCTGCTGATCGAGAGGAAGATCGAGGTTATGTCCGCTTTCGTTATGCATTTCTTTTCCGAGAATCACTTCTGTGTGATATGTTTTGGGGGTTTGAAGTATGCATTTTACAAAGGTTATGATAGCAGTCAAGCTAGCAGAGCAATTTGTTGATAGTATTAAACTGCCTGTATTTTTTTTTATCTCGGAACTCTGCTGATCGTAACCTTACATCTGCTGATGGAGAGGCAGAGCTTATGTCCGCTTTCGTTACGCATTTCTTTTCCAAATATCACTTCTGTGCGGTACTTTTTTGGGGTTTGAAGTATACGTCCCAAATTAGTTGTCCCAAATTTTTTTAAATATGAATGTATCTAGACATGTTTTAGTGTCTTGATGCATCCATATTTTAACAAACTTGAGACAACTAATTTAGGACGGAGGATAGTACATTACTACCTCCACCCCAAACCTGAAGGCTTATTTATAAAAGTCAAACCAAGTAAAGTTTGACCAAACTTTCAGAACAATCTATCAAGAAATATAATATTTTGTAGATACCGTACGAAAATATATTCGTTATCTATTTAATGATATTAAATTTGTATTTTGCATGTTAATGATTTTTGATAAAAACTTCGGGATGGTGGTAGTACGTATTACAAAGGTTATGATAGCAGTCAAGCTAGGAGAGCAATTTATTGATAGTATTAAACTGCCTGTATTTTTTTCTATTTGCAACTCTGTGTGCGCCATGTGGAATTGCATGCTCTAGCCAGTTCATCCAATGAGGTTTTATCACTTAACACCAGAAGTTCAGGATTTTTTTTATCACAGAACCACAACCCTAGAAATTTGTATCACAAAACACTAACATTTGGGGTAATTGTTTCGCAGAATACACGATCTCTGTTTGATAGCCCATTAGTGACCTCCGGCCACCGTCAGTTTAAGAGTGACCGCAGGAGAAAGACAATTAGACTTTATTTTGTGGTATTTGCTGTTAAACGCAAATACAAAGCTGTTTGTCAACACTAGTTGTTAAATCTTAAGTCCAGACAGTTCAAAATAAAATCTTATGTCCAGGGTAGTTGTATTGGTAAACATTATCAAAACCTTATGCTGGTACAGAATATATTACCCAAATCTCATGTTCTTGTGTGGTTATAATTTCTTGTGGATATTTGTCATATGGTAATTCATTTGTGTGTAGCATATGTAACAAGTGTGACTCATATTCTCATTTCCACAGAGTGTCTACAAAATTTCACACCAAAATTCATTTGTTTGTAGCAAACATGCTCACGTACTGTAAATTGGTGTCACGCTGTAGGGTCATGCTCTTGTCAAGCCGACTAATGACAAATAATGTGTTATGTGAAATAATTTCCCCAAATGTTGGTGTTTTGTGATTAAAAATCCCCAACTTGTGGTGCTAAGTGATAAAACCACTCATTCAATAGACCGAGCCTTAGGCATGTATCATTAGATATTTTTTTAGGAAGGCTGCAAATATTTATTTTGAATACTGCGTTGCTACTTGCTAGGATTTGAACTCAGGACCTTGTAGGTCTGATACCATTTCGAATTGCATGCTCTAGCAAGTTCATCCAATAGATCGATCTGTTGGAATTTGGAAGACCCTAGGCAATTATATTAAGCACACGCCATTCCATATGGTTAACCATTGGCATGAAAATGACACTTATATGTGTTTGAGTCTATATGTGGATTGCTTAGCCCTTTCCATCAGTTCGGACTTTTGGTTGCGTTGGCTACTGCATGAAGCTTGACATCATACTTATCCTAAAAATTGTTGCTGCTGCCCTTTGTTGCCCAACATAAATTATTTTTGAGCCATAATTTGTTTGCCCTTTCCATCAGTCCGGACTTCCGGTTGCGTTGGCTAGTGCATGAAGCTTGACAATATGAACATCAATTATTTTTGAGCCATAGTTTGTTTGTCATTACACCTTTTGAGCAGTCTCACTGCTACTATTAATTTGTTCTTATATGCACAGTTCCATGATAAATCTCATCTGCATTTCTCGCCAATGCATGTTAGGTCTTCCACTCGAGAATGAGTACGAAGAGCAACGGAGGCAAACTATTCTGCATAATAGCCGAGTTGCAGCCTCGTTGGGCCTAACACTACATCCTTCTACAAGGTCTAGTGCAAAAACGCCACCCACCTCCCTCACAAAGGATACGGAACATTCCTCTGATTCAGAATTTGATCCTGCTGATTGTGATGGCGAGCTGACTCAGGAAGATGCCCTGGTCGACTATCGTCTGCAACACAACAAGGTGAGTTTTCTCTGTCCTGTCATCGAATTATTTGTCCCAACTTCCATTTGTTGTATCCCAGTCCTACCAAATATGTTACCCATGCCATGTTCAATCTCATTACTACAATTTTTCCTGCTTAGTTAACGCCTCATATATGTTTTGGCATATGTTGCCTGACTGTTTTTCCATTCCATCTGCATATCATCATCATATAATATTGTACATTGAAATATCATTTATGTGTGACAGGCATCTGCAGATTCGGGAAAGAACTTTTCAAGAACGAATAGGAGGAAGAACACTCAACAGGAACCTCAGGCTGATACCGGAGGATGGGTGACAGTGCGTAATAAAAAAAGAGTTAAGCCTGATGCTCGTGCTGCTCCTCCTATTACAAGGTCTAACAAGAGACTGACACGAGGTGGCGAACAGGCCAAGAATGATAACAGTAAAAGGTCTCGTAAAAACCACAAACCATCGAATCAGACAGAAGTAGCCCCAGCATGTACCAGCCCACACATTCCACAACCACCAGTTGCCAATACTGATTCTCAGCAACAATTGCCAACAGAACCAGTTTCCACAGCAAATTCTAGCCAAGAATTGGCACCATCAGGAGTGGTGGTAGGTAATAATGGCCAAGGACACATGATGCTAGTCCCAGATGATACAGCCTCAAATGTCCAAACAGTGCTGCCACAACACCAGCAAACTGGTGATGATCTCCCTCCGACCCTTAGTCCTGCGAAAGACAACTCCTCTCCCGATGATGAGACCCACGCCAAAAAAGGTAATACTTTTTTCAAGACTTGTAGTTTAATGCTCCCTTATGTATCTATATACCATGATAGCTTGATGTAATGCTTAACTTGGTAGGTTCGCCACGATCAATAAAAACGAGGGGGCCAACGGTAGGAAAAAAACTTGCAGCTAAGATTTCCGGAATGGGTTCAAGATTTCGCATCACATCTATTGTAGGTGGCAGAAGGCCACTTCATCCGCATGAATCTTCATATCTTGTATCACAGGTTGGCCATTTTATCAGGAATGAACTTCCTACCTTCCCATTGTGGAAGCAGCACGTTGACACCCCTTCACAGTTCGAGAGTTTAGTGCATAATTTACACGTAAGTCATGCTTCTCCTGGTAATGATAAATTATTCCACATTGATCTGTCCCATTTCTTGTAGCTTACTGTTGTTTCTATGCTATATAACTCACCAATCATTCCACCGTTGTGAGCAGTTAAGGTTTGAATTCGATGAGGATAATGAGGATGTAAAGTTTGTCATCGCTTCCATATTCAAAGAATTGTTGCGCCAGCACCGCTATAAGCTTAAGGCGACATACTTCACTGGCCAGATTACTGCCAATGTTCGAACAAAGTCTCCTGCACCCTGTATGACTGACGAGCAGTGGGGAGATCTTGTCAAGCATTGGTCTGATCCAAAGAATGTGGTATGGCTTATGAGGACCGTGAAACCAGATTAAATTCCGAATACTTATTTTGCGCCAGTGTCTCACTAGTCTCCTTTTGCAGACGTTGTCTAAAAGGAACCAGGCTAACCGCTTGAAACAACGTTTACCAAGCCGTACAGGATCTCGTCACTTGGTTGGGCATCTCTGGCAAAAAGTAATGCCCCGCTGGTCTGTACTGCTACATATGTTACTCGTAAATTGTGTAGAACTCCGTGTGCATGTTATATTTCCATCCTCCATTTCAACCACGTTATTTGATCTCCATATGATTGTACAAAAATGCAGAAAGTAGATCATGCAAACAACATGCAACCAGACAAAGAGATGACTCTGGCAGAGCAGTTCGAGGCATGCCAGAAGAACAAACATAATGTGATAGGAGAACTTGCAGAAAGTGTTATTGTAAGTCTTCTTTATGATTTAAATTTTTTAACTACACACTTGCCAATTTGTAGGAGCAATATGTCAATATGATCTTGTAGGCGTTTTTGTGAAAATGCATTTGATGTGTAATCAGGCATACCAACTTGTAGGATTAGAAGTAGTTCATACACATTAAATCTACCGTCTGCATGTTTCTCTGTAATAACTTTTATTTTTACACGACTCAAAACTTTTCAGGCAAATATGAAATTGGAGATGGCAAAACCCGGGAAAGATGGTATGGAAAAAACTCTAGAAGAATGTATGGAGACATTTACCATGGTACTTAAAAATAAAGATATCACCAAAAACACTTTCCTGCGAAATGCTGGGTTTTTGCAGTCCAAGTCCAAGTCCAAGTCTTTCTCTGCACAAGTTCTGGAGGAACAAATCCAAATAGAACGAGCTGCAGCAGATGTGTTAAGAAACCAAGTTGACATGTTGAGATCGAGATCAGAAGCATGTGATGCCCTACTGCAGGAGGCCAATCAAGTTTGTTATAATCTCTCAAAAGACTAATAAAATGCCATAGATAATTGGAGATGAAAACACTGACATTGACATGTGAGTACCTTGGTATTGTGAAATGTTTACTGAGACTGAGGCACTGTTCCTATTTTGTTGGTGGATGCATTTATCTACGGCTGGGATCAACTTGGTAGTTGTTCCTGTGGATGTTTTAGAAATTGGTTGCCTAGCCTTTTCAATCCGTTCGAACTTAAATGGTATTAGAGCCAAGGTCTCGAGTTTGAATTGTTGACGGTGTGGTTCAATTCATCCTTAAATTGTTGGTGCCCCATTGGCCCTTGTAAAGCTTCATGTGCCTACCTCCGAATCCAGTGTTGAATTTCTCTTGTCACACACGAGGATGGCTGTTAATGTGTATATAAGTGGGTTGCATAGCCCCTTTTATATAAGGTTGCAAGTTTCCTTTTTGTGTTGTGCCTTTGGGATTCAGCCTGCACTTCTGACTTTTGGTTGCGTTGGCTACTGCATAAGTTTAATATAGTTCCATGTGGTTTTTGTTGAGTTCTATAATAAGTGGATTGCCTAGCCCTTTCCATCATTTCGGACCTGTGGTGTGCTATTCTGTTTTCCACGTATTAGACCTCCTCTTCTTAACAAGACTCCATGAGTAGGAGGCACTATGATTTTTTTTTGCGCATGAAATTACTCAATTAGATAGCTTAATCCCATTTGTTGACTCTCTGTTGATCAGCCACTTGAGGGTAAAACTGAGTATATTGCACTAGCCAGTATTTTTTTTATGAGGTAATGCACTAGCCAGTATTAGTACTCGAGGGGAAAACTGAGTGCAGATATTTTTCCAGTGTAAGGCTAACTGAGTACACGTAACGGTGCAGACGTGCAGTACCACGGACGCGTGTCGCGGTGCACAGCGGTTAGGCGGTGCGCGTGTTGAGACCAAACGTCTAGCTTTTTTGAGAAACTGCCGAGACCAACCGTCACGTTGCCAGAGCCCCCTCTCTCCCTCCCTCTGCACACAGTCTCATTCTCACTCACGCACGCAACCACGCCTCTCACGTCCCATCAACTTCTCCAAATCGAAGGAAAAAACACCAACCGCCCACGCGCGCTCCCTGCCGGCGATGGACAAGAAGAATGCGCCGGCGGCCGTCGCCTCCGTGAACTGGGCCTCTCTCTCGGCTGATGGACCACTTCACAAGATCGGCGAATGCTTACTGGCGAACGAGCAGTACGCTGACACCTACTCTGCTATGAGGCAAGTCTGTAGAAATTGGCGCTCAGGTTTACCTGAGCCCGACGTGCACCTGCACGAATGGATCATGCTAGACCACGGCCTTCCACGCGCTGCTGATTTCACCTTCCTCCACCTCCGCACATCCCGCTACGTCACCATCGATCTAACGGAAGTTCATGCAAGGTTCAAATTCCTCCATATCTATAGAGTTAATCTATTTTTATTTTCAATCGTAAACATCTTAGTGCTGAATGTTATCTTCATCAATATATTTTAGATACTACTTTGTCGGCTTTTGCCGTGGCGTCATCGTGCTTGCCCAGAAGAACCAGCCGCACAAGATACGGCTTCTGAACCCACTCACAAAGACATTGAATACTATGTTTGAGGCGCATATGCCAAACGTTATTCTGAAGTCAGTCGCTGTGATGAAGTCCCCGACTATGGTCTTCGTTTCCAAAGATTACCCGGCGGAAATTGCTTGGGTCGATGAGAGCACTCCAACTAAGGGTATAGATGAAGATTGGGGAGAAGGAAGATTTTCGATCGAGCACCATTGTCTGCGTTGCATTACCCCGTTCAATGGTGAATTGTATGCAATAGCTGTGAACAATTTTGAGTTCGGAAAATTAGTGTGCACCAACAATGTCCAGTTGGAGCAGCGTGCGAGCACTGTCAAAATGGATACACTATTTTCATTTCCAGAACTTGGAAATAACAAGTTCTACCTTGTGGAGTCGGATGGTGCTCTGCTGCTTGTGTTGTTGGACAACAAGCATTTGGAGGAAGGTCAACCATTGGTGTACCGTGTGGACACTGAGAGCCGCTCTCTCCATGCCGTCAATAACATTGGCAGTCGTGCCTTCTTCGTCCATTATATCCGGTGTATCTCCGTCGACACCAGAGTGCACCCGACACTTCGACCTGGCTGCATCTACTACACAGATTTTGGTTATATCAGAGAGTACTTTGATGATATAAAGGCCTGGGATGAGTGGCCAATACATGTGAATAGATTAGGAAACTACGGTATGAGAAATGAACAAAGGCCATACCGTTTGGAGGATGTATTGGCTGCACACTGCAGACGGAAGGAGTTCAATGAAAATTTCCTTCAATGGAGTGACGAAGAAATATATGCTGAATGAAGAACATATTCGTTCATCCTGGGGTATCCTAATCTTCATGTTGGCCATACATTGTGTCTTGTATTATTTTCAGATTAGTTTGTCGTGAACATTAACATTGTTATTGGCTGCTTTTGGCTCTTGTATGCAGTTTATGTAGTATTATATTAGTTTTCTGGATTTATTATGCTGCTGTGAATTTATCCTATACTAGCTTCTAGATTTGACTGATTTTGTTTGTAATGATGATGGCTTGATGTGGCTGCTGGCCTTAACTGCCGAAGCAGAGCAATTAGTACTTAACCAGGTGTACCGTCTTTATATTAGTATTATATTATATTACTTGACCATAGCCATATTCAAAATCAAATCTCAGTCGGGCGGCAAAATCTCCCGCCAATCTAGAAATATTTCAGGCGTGTTTTTGAATGGGATAAGAAGATAGAACACGATGATAGTAACCGATATTCAAGGTGATGATGATTTGATTTTGCACTCGGCCTTGAACAGAGGTACTAGTACGGTCTCACAATTTTTTATCATTATACTTGGACCTTAGCGAAATTCAAAATCTCATAGCGGCAAAACTTCCCGCCCACAAAATACAAAAAATTCACACGCTTTCAAATTCCCATTCTACCCTTGTGGAGATGACAGAAAGTCGGTTGGTGGGGGGGTCTGCCCGTCATTTTTTGGATCACCACCTCCCTAGCCCCGGAAACCCTCCCAAAAAAATTCATTTCCCTCAGACCACCCACCGGAACTTCCCAAGTCCCTCTCTCTACCACCTCCACGACCACCGCACCGGAACATCCCCGCCGGACTTCCCTGGCCTACCCGAGCCCTCGCGATCCTCGTCATCCGGCTGCCTGCCGGAGCCGCTTCATCGACGCCGTCATCAACCGGACCGGATCATCCCCGCCGAACCTCGAAACCATATGCTCATCCAGCAGCCTACCGCAGTCGCTTCAGCTGCGGCATCGTCCACCGCATCGGATCTTGCTCACCGACACCGATGTGCATGAACCGATCTGCTTCACCGGCGCCGTCCATGATCTAAACTCTTCTACTGTCGCTTTTCTATTGCTTGCCTGCAAGTTCTTGTTTAATCTTGGGGGAACCTGTTTGTGCTAACGACGCGCCGTTACGTCTTTGCAGATTAGATGAGTAACCATGAAGTTTAATGGCCGTCTCTCCAACCCCAAGGAGCACATGTAGTGTACTTCATCACCGGATCTATCAACCCCAGGAAGATCTGCTGTGACTCCCACAGAGTGCTTCTCCTAATGTAAGTCCCTTGTTTTAGCGCCATGTTCTGGGTTCAGATGCTTGTTTGTCTGAAGCTCTTTTAGTTCATTCCTAGCTATGACCGTAACACGTTGCTATTTTCTACTTCATTGCTAACTTTAAGCGATTGAACATTTTGGTTTGCATTCCCTGCTCTGTAGATGTAGCCATCATAACTTCTATCTTGCTCAGTCGTTGTTACAAAAATTATACTGTAGGTATTATAGTAACATCCTGCTATTATTTAGTTCATGGCCAATTTTAAGTAATTGCACATGTTGGTTCGCATTCCCTGCTCTATAGCTTTTGGCATCGTAACTTCTATATTTGGTTTACATTCCCTGCTCTGTAGATCTAGCCATCATAACTTTATCTTGCTCAGTCGTTGTTACAAAAATTATGGCCTGCTACTATGTTGTTTGTGCCAATTTTTTACTCCATGAACATGTTGGCTTGCATTCCCTGTACTACAGGTGATGCCATTGTTTTGTATCTAGTTCATTGTAAGCTAACAAAGTAAGGACTTAGTTTGGCATGCTATCACTCTGCTATCTAGCCTGTAGTACAAATAAACTTGTCATACTACTAGATAATAATTTTGCGTGCCATCTTGTTCTTCAAAAGCTGCATTATTGACTTGTTTCTCTGACTTGGCATGACGCTCACATATGGAAAGCTGAACATATTGGTTTGCATTCCCTCTTATACAAGTTCACAGGTGATCCCACTATATTCTGTATCTGGTCCATCCTAAGCTCCAGCATTAACTATCCTCCATGTGTTGCTCATTACAAGTTTATATCCCGAAACATCTTGATTTGCATCCCCTTCACTATAAGTTCAGGAGTATTATTTAGTTCACGGCCAAAATGAAGTAATTGCACTTGGCACATGTTGGTTCACATTCCCTCCTCTTTAGCTTTTGCCATCGTAACTTCTATTTTTGGTTTACATTCCCTGCTCTGTAGATGTAGCCATCATAACTTCATCTTGCTCAGTCGTTGTTACAAAATTTATAGCCTGCTACTATGTTGTTCATGCCAATTTTGTACTCCCTGAACATGTTGGTTTGCATGGGACTCGACAGTAGTAAGTCTGCTGTTTCATTCTAACATGCTCTGTTATATTGGCTGTTGGTATGCGGCATGCACTCTTTGTTTGCTTATTGTGCGCATTACAATGATCTTGTTATAACGACGAAATGATGAGTTCCAAATTCTTTGCCAAACAATATTGTAGTGTCTTTGCCTTTCCATTGTTGCTGTCTTAACTTGTAATGTCTTTGTTTCAGATATAGGTGCTGCATGGACAACTTAAAAGATTGCCGGATCGCTTCATTGTATTGCTAGGTTTAATTACCATTCAATTTCTCTGGGTTCTGTAATATTTTTTTCAATGCCTTGCAGCTGATGTAATATTTAGTTAGTTTTTATAGTTCTTTCGCGCATTTTTTCTTTGGTGCTTGTGGTAAGTGAGGCTATCCGACAGAAATCAATGCTGCGTAAATATTCTCAGTATCTAAATCACGAATTCCCATCCCTTAAACGGCCCAATTAAGCGAAATCACATATGTGCCTGCCCGCAAAATCCTAAAGCGCATATTATGCCGGCATATAAACAGCAACTAAACGGGCTGGCCCACTTACTTCTTGGGCCAGCCCATTTGATTTTTGGACCCCACACACTAATTGGGCTGGCCCACTTGCTTTAAGGTGGACCCCACCTACTGGGCCGGCCCACTAATTAGTTGGGCCAGCCCATTTGCTTTTGGTGGACCCCACATAATAAATGGGCCGGTTAAGAGGAAAGTGGGACCCACCTGTGTTTTGGCCCGACCCACTATCTTGTTGGGCGGCCCTTGCTATATGGTGGACCCCACATACTAGTTGGGCCGGCCCTTTAACAGAAAGTGGGACCCACATGTGTTTTTGGCCCGGCCCACTATCTTGTTGGCCCCACTTGCTATATGGTGGTCCCACATACTAAATGGGCCGCCCTTTAGAGGAAAGTGGGACCCACTGTGTTTTTGGCCCGCCCACTATCTTGTTGGGCGCCCACCGCTATATGGTGGACCCCACATAATAATTGGGCCGACCCTTTAACAGAAAGTGGGACCCACGTGTTTTTGGCCCTACCCACTATCTTCTTGGGCCACCTATATGGTGGACCCCACATACTAAATGGGGCCCTTTAAAAGTGGGACCCACTGTGTTTTTGGCCCGCCCACTATTTTGTTGGGCGGCCCACTTGCTACGGTGGACCCCGCACTAAATGGGCGGCCTTTTCAGAAAGTGGGACCCACTGTGTTTTTGGCCCGCCACTAGCTTGTTGGGCCGCCCACTTGCTATACGGTGGACCCCACACACTAAATGGGCGGCCTTTTAACAGGAAAGTGGGACCCACTGTGTTTTTGGCCCGGCCCAGCTTCTTGGGCCGGCCCAGTTGCTGTAAGGTGGACCCCACATGTTAAATGGGCCGGCCCATTTAAGTTTTGACCATCAACCTTAGAGGTTAGGCCCGGCCCACTTAACTAATGGACCAGCCCAGCTATATAGTTGACCGGTCAAACTATGTCATCTGGCCCGGCCCGCTTAAGACGTGGCAGGCCTCGTGTGGGCCTACCATCTACCACGGGGTTTCAGCGGTTAACGCCGTTAACTGCCAGTTAACGGCGTCTGCCACGTGTCAGTTTGCATGACGTCAGCAGTCAACGGGCTCCCGAAAACACTTCCGCAACGGTCCGATTTTCCGTGGCGGAAGGGCGCCCAAGCGCGACGGACCGAAAAAATCGTCGTTGGACTTTGCCTGACGCAGTTTCGACAACAGAACCCATATCGTCGGGTTAGGCCCATAGGCGACGAAAAATACCCCTTAGCGGACGATTTTGAGACGTTGTCTATCAGAACTTTTCTTGTAGTGAGAGTCGGTTAGCATACATCCATTTCCGATTCATCTGCATTATTATAATATAAAATATATAATTAACCATCATGCATTTGTTAAACTAACTAGCTACAAACAATATAAATTAAACAATGAACTACACACATGCATATTTTATCAATGACACATGAAAGGTTCAAGTTGCTAACCGCGATCGAGGAGGAAAAAATAAATGAGGAAGCTCAAGTGTGGCTCCGACACTTCATATCATGTTTGTTTCATGCTCTTGGGGCATTTCATCAAACACCTTGTGTGCATAAGAGGAACCAAAAGCAAACACCCCCTTGTGAAGTTTGTGAAGAGAAGTGACACCAAATGGCTAAGTGCAGTGAGCTGAGGTCCTTTTATAGGGATGGGCTTTAGTCGCGGTTGGCCTGCCAACCGGCGCCTTCGCCTAAGGACATTTAGTCGCGGTTGCCTGGCCAACGCGACTAAAGCCCTCCCATCCACCAGCTGGCCACCGAGCGCTGGCCCAGATCTTTAGTCGCGGTTCGCCTGAACCGCGTTAAAGACCATGATCGCGTTCTTATATTTTGGCGACTAATGGGCTGGACGGAAGCCTCTTTTTCTACTAGTGCAAAGGTACACGTTAACAGCCATTGCTAATACTAACAGAATCATTTATACAATAAAATATAAACTCATATGATTTTAGTTAGAGCCTTAAACATACTAATAATGCCAGCTCAATGGAAAAGCTCTATCTTCTTTTTCATAGAACCTGTTGTAATTCTATCAATCAAGAATTATAAATATCGCCCGCTCGAGGTGCAATTCGGTCTTATTGATCATTCTCGCCAGGAAATTCCTCATAGTTGTTGTCGTTGCCACTGGTAAAAAGAACGCATATTCAATGTGGTGACACTTTTATCGGGGAAACATGATGTGGATTTAAATATTAAGAAGTCTCTGAAGTCTACAATTTGCCGTGTATGAATAGTGAACGCCTCAAGGTTATCTTGTACATGGTAAGATCCGTGACAAAACTCTTTAATACAATCAATCTTATTCATATTTAAACTATAAAATGAGTATATTTTGAGTATATTGTCCTTGTTTTCGGTTGAATTAGATTTAAATGTTCACTAAAATACGTATAACTTTTTCATGCGAGTCCATTTTAAACATATGCCCACTCAAATTGTTTAAAAACACATGTATCTGAATGTATTCACCCAAATTCAAGATTCAAGATAGGGCTAGGAGATTCTCACATGTATGTTCAGAGTAAATGCTTTCCATTTGGTGTCTTCTAGTGTCCGCTCATTCATAAATGATTTTTGTTTCCTTTGGATTGTGGCACTCCTATTTTATTTTTTGTTAGAGTGTACAATATACCTGACAAGGTGTAATACTACACTATAAATCGAACATAATGCATCCAAGATTTGTCATTAAGGTAGAGGTGAGGATTTGAACCCGGTGTTGGTGCTTGTGATCGTACGTGCGCATTTTTTTTGCATGTCAACTGACATGTGAAGTCCATGTTGATCATATTGATAGGTCTGGTCCACTTCGCATCTTGGGAGGCTATCGGAACAGGCGGTCCCACGCAGGAAGGTCGTATCGGTACCTGACATGCGGGCCCGAATGCTGCAGATCGGGTACATGTGGATGTCTCTCCTTATAAATATGGGTCCCAATGCTGTAGACGCTTGGACTCTTGGGCGGGCAGACAGAAAAGTACGTGAAAAAAACGTGTAGAGGGTGGATCAGGTGTGTCCACGGCCCGAAGCCCGCCATTGTGGCCCGCCCCCACCCCGAGTCTGCAGTTGGGCCACCCTCATCCGCGGCGCTTATTTCTAGACAATCGTTGACGTTTAGAGCCGCCCGTCATGATTTTTCGGGCCGAGCGGCTCAAAACGCCACGTGTGACGCAAAAGCGGTACCATTGCAAAAAAAAAAATCGCTGATGGATTTCTCAAACTTCAGCCCTGTTTTATCATTGATACTCAGCTTCTTCTAGTGTTTGCGCTTGCATGCTAGCCATTACACCAGATGAGAGCATCTCCATCGCGTCCCCCGTCCCCCAAACCGCGCCGGATTGAGCGTTTGGAGGACGTGTTTTGTTCGTGCCGCGTTTGGGCGTCGCTCCCCAGCCGCGTCCCCCAAACGCCGCCCCCAAACATTAAAAGTATTTTTTTGGCTAGAAAGAAACTATTTAATAATATTCAAATCGGTTGAACATAAACAAATTATATATAAAACTTCGAAAAAATATAATTAAATACATATAAACTATCTACTTCTTCTTCTTCGCTGATGGCCCCGCCTCGTCGTCGTCATCGCGGTGGCGCTTCCTGCTCGTCACCTCTTCCGAAGAGGCGGTGTCGGCGCTCGACGCGTCGTCGTCGCCGGTGCTCGTCGGCTGCGCCTTGGCCTTGGCCTTGGCCTTGGCGGCCTTGGCCTTGGCCTTGGCCTTGGCCTTGGCCTTGGCGGCCCTGTCCTTGGCAGCCTTCGCCTTGGCCGCCTTCGCCTTCGCACGGGCCACCGCCGCCGCCGCGGCCTCGCTCTCTTCTTCCTCCTCCTCCCAGCCCAGCCATTCGTCCTCGCTGTCAACTGGCGGCGGGGAATCGTCGCCGCTGCTCGGCGTCCTGTCTTTGTCCCACCAATGGCGCCAGCCAGCAGGCTTTCCCTCGCTGGAGGTGTCGGACGGGAGCTGGGAGATGTAGCTCATCGTCGCTGGAGGTGTCGGATGGAGGCTTGGATGAATGACGGCGTACGTACGGGTCTTATTGAGCGCGGATGAACGGCGGCGCAGAAGTCGAAGAGAGCAGCGGTTGCTCTTCCGAGGAGTCGGCGCTCCATTCCGGCGGGGTTGGCGCGTCGTCGACGCGGTTGCCAATGCGACGGTTCCGCTTCCTGTCAACTGCACCGTCGCTACGTATGTGGCGGTTGAGCGTCCGAGCCGCTGACGGGTCGGCCCCGCGCCTCCTCGCCTCTCATTTCGTTGTGTCCGGCGTGCCCGGTGCGTCCCCTGTGGGACGGGGACGGGCTCGGGACGCCGGACACCGTATCGGCGCGCCAAACAAAAAGGTCTTTGACGCGGCTGAGAACGATTTTTGTCTAGCACCAAATCCCTTTGAGGACGGTTTAGGGGACAGGAGATGCTGAGTCTCCACCAATATGGATGGAGCTGTCAAAGCGCCGACTGTACACGCTCCCCGTCGATTTGTGCTCTAGCCGAGATAATATTGCTACGAGACACACGATGCTAAAACTAGGTATGTTTCTATCTACAGTACATTTGTTTGATGATTTTTGCTCAAGGCCCGGAATTGGGGTATGGTGGGTGCAAATACTTGCGTTATATGAGTTATATTATGCCGCGAGAGTAGGCTTTTCATTTTAGGGTAGTTCTCGCCACCATAAAACTTATTTTAAAAACCATCTTCTTAATTAGTGAGATGGGCCAAAATTTCTGCCTTTGTTTCGATTATTAGTTTTTGCATGAGATTATCCCCATCTTCCGCATTAGATTCTATTTGGCCCGTTCTGTGTTGGACATACCTACGAGATGTTAATGCATGGAATATGAACAAAGAGTAAAATAAACGGTGGGTACTTGAACTTGTCGGCATGGTTCAGATTGACCACCGTACTCAGAGAATACCAAATTACGGTCACTGAATATGACTTAGAGCTTCGTAGACGGTCACTGGTGTTGATGGCGCGATGTGATGATGCCAGAGTTGTAGACCCCATATGTCAGTCAATGCAGCAATAGGTTGACCGGTCAAGTGATGTTTGTTCTTGCCAAAAACCCATCTTTATAGCGCTAGTCCGTCGTCCTCCACCCCACCGCAAGATTGAGCTCCCCTCCCATGCTACTTGCGGCAGCGCGACCTCCTTCTCCTGCACGACCAGCTCTCCTTCTCCCAGTCCTTGGGGAGAGGCATGGCACCGGACTCGCGTGTGGCCTCTGGAGTGGATAGCCTGTCGTCGTGCTCCCGTATGGACTCTACTGCCCCGTCCTCGCCCTGCTCTCCTATGCCTCCTACCACGTCAACCCGCAGGCATCCTGGACGACGCGACACTGCCCACATCCACAGCACCACATGCCAACAGCCACGCCAATGCCCACACGCACACCGCCACCAACCACGCTAGCACGAGCTCGTGATCGCAAATATCGACTCGTTCTCTGCTTCGTAACTCCGGCGAGCAATTTCCGCCGGAGTAGTGCCTCCTGGTATCACGGACGCTCGCTGAACGCCTCCATGGGGATGGAGAGCACGAGGGAGTGGAAGAGCGCCGTCGTGGCGTGACCGAAGCTTACGGTGGGGCACGCGGCGACACAGCAGGTGGAGCGCACGTGCGGCTGACTCGGTAGCGACATAGTGGCTAGGTTGCGGAGCCGGTGGTGGTCAGGGCGCGAGACGATGGAGTGTCCTCGTCGCGGTCGGGAATGGGAGCCAGCGGGGCGACGATCGAGAAGAGAAGGCGGTGGAGGGAGGGGAGCCGCCGAGCCGGCTATGTTCATGGTGTAGGCATGTGATGCCGGACGGGCTGTCTTGCGCGACACCCGGGTGTGAGGCCAGGCGATATGGGAGGCGGGGCAACACCGGCGAGGAGGAACAAGATGGATCTAGTGGCGGCGATTCTCGCCTGCAGTCCAAAAATCGGAGACGGCTGCTGATTCGGGCGCGCGCTTCCATTCTTGAACTGCGAGGCTGGCTGGAGCGTGGGTGGAGAGGCGGGGCAGCGCCGACATGGAGAGAGGGCAGATGTGGTGACCCTGCATACCACTGCATGTTGTAGTATGCCAGTCGTTGATATAACATTCACGAAGTACCAATCCGCAAATATTACATCCCTCAGAGTAGTACAACAGAACATAGCGGGTCCATAACTCATACATACATTATTACAAACCATATATACATATCATCTTGGAGCTCCTCTTGGGTCCTAAGAGGTTTACTCCTGGGTTCGAGGCGAACCCAACTTATCTTACAATATAGAAGTCTTACTAGGTTATACATTTATTCCTGCGAGCAGTTAAATACTAGAAGTTTGGACTGCTCGGTACAACTACTACTACTCTGGTTCTAAGATTATACTCCTCCGGATCCCTCTCCGTTTCCGTAGACTATCGGTAGTCTACACCTTCAACTCCTCCTGAGAGATCTGGTTCTTCGTAGCCGATGATGTCGGCTCCTTCAGGGTTGTCGTTGTCCTCCTCCAGATGGTTCAGACAGTCTAAGCAGGGGATTTAAGAGTGGTATGAGTACGAGCGTACTCAACAAGTTCATATTAGGAAAGAGGTGTTTAATGCACTAACTACGGTACCAGACCAGAAAGTCTGATACCATGCAGGTTTTGATAACCATTTCTTCAAAAGGTTGTTTTTATTCAGAAGAACTATGTCCGTCAGCCTTCACCGGTTGACTAGAACTTCATGGAGTTCCTTTCCGGCAGCGTTCGCAGTTCCAAATCCCGGAACAAGGAGTGACTGGTCACGATTCGTTACACTCTGCAGAGGTGTGTTTCTTTACCCATAAGAGATCTTAACCTTGGTGCCAACCGGGCAGCTTTCCCGTCCACACTTCCTTTGGTGTGAGGCCCGGTATAAGGTCCTAGTCAATCATGTTCCTCCGCTACCTCGAACACCCACCCGTTGTTGCATGCCCCGACCCTGGGTCCACGTCGGTCCCATTATTCCTGTAGATTTCAAGGTGGACCCCGACCACGACACAGTGCTGGGCTCTACCATACACTCCTACGCCGGTAGCTGCAACCCATCATAGACCGCAATACCGTGGGGACTTAGGACTCCCCAGCCTCACCGCTTGCTCCTTCGGGCGACAAGTGTACTACGGACTATGCCGTGGGGACTTAGGACTCCCCAGCCTCACCAGCTTGCCCCCTTGGATCACAAGTGTACTACGGTAAAGCGCATCCGTTGATGAACGAGAGGTGGAAACACTTTTGACTACTCCGTCCCACTCCGGATCTTATGGTTAACACGGGTATTACGGCACAAGAATCACTGGACGACATTTGTTGTTTAATCCTAGATGGATATAAACCCTTGCAATGGAACCTCCACCATATCAACACAATCCATGGTTCCATTGCCCACCACATAGTCATATTCATAGTTATGAAAATAGTGGTTTTGCTTTTTATGCAATAGTGATAAACATAGTACTTTGCAAGTAATTTGGTAAAAATACTCAAATGACATGAGCAAGCGATGAACTTGCCTGAACACTGCAAAGTGTTGCAGTTGGATGGTGTGGACTGACCCTTGTCCTCTGTTCTGAAAAATAGCATCATTGTCCGATAAGGGCAATGGTTAAAGAAGCAATTATGCATGATTCAGCTTTTAGGGTTGTTCCCCCTTTCCTGTTTATTATTTTATGTAGAAGGTTAATACTAAGAACAATTTAGGGATACTCTGTTTAGGGTAAAATACAACCTTGAAATGTTGTCAAGGTGTTTTTAAAGTCCAAATGCATTAATGGACTTATTTTTATTATTGAAAATAATATGTGTGATTTAAATGATTATTTAAATCATCAAATTGAGACTTATTCTTAATTGTCTTCAAAAATTCCCTTTCATATTTTATTTAGATAGGGAATTTTATGCTGATCAATTTTCATATTTTTAATTATTTTTTAGAGCTTTTATCTATTTTCTATTTAATTTCAAAGTTTCACATTTTATGAATTGTGAAATGTCACAATTGCCCCTGGCCCCACCTGTCAGGGTGTTCCAACGGGTTAGGTCGGCCGACCCTCCTGGTCCGGCCCGACCACCTCACTCTCTCCTCTCTCTCTCGCGCGTGTCCGAACCCTAACCCTAATCCCCTCTCGGCGACCGCGTCGCCTCCGTCGTCGCCGCCGATTCCGGCGATCTCCGGCGTGCCGCCGCCATCCATGCGCATCGACGCGCCCCACGACGGCGCTCAATCCTATCCGCGTCGATCCGACGACGCGTCGCCGCTCGACCTCGACCCCCTCTCGTGCTAGGTTACGGGATCCGCTCGATCCCGCCATTCCTGGCGCTCCTGGTGCTTGGTCACCGCCCTGCTCCGCCGCCGTGGTGCGGGTGGTACCACGTGCCCATGGCCTGGCTTGCCTGGCGCCGCCGCGCTCGGCGTGTGCCGCCGTGGCCGCCATGGCCGCGCCTGTCTCTCGACCACGTAAGTGCGCCACCCCTCTTCTTCTCCTTGTTCTGCTTCTTCTCTTCCTTCTCCTAGCTTGGTCACTGGCCTGCCTCTACTCATAGAGGTGTGGCCGTGCCGTGATGTTGCTGTGCTTGCTCGACTGTGTGTGTATGCCATGCTCTTTCTTCTTGTCATGCATGCTAGCTACTGTGCTCTTCTAGCTTTGTTCTATGCACTACCGTTGTATCCTATACTCCTACCTCTATGTGATTGCTTATGAGCATTTCTTGCTTGAAACTATCCCTGTGCCTCTGTGCTTGATACTATTATTGCTAGATCATCAAGTGTATTCAATTACTTGCCCCGGCTTGATTATGGTGTGTAATCCTTGCAAATTTGCAAGTGCCAGTGCCTCTGGTATGCCTTCCTGGTGCTTTATTTCATGGAGATGCTAGAATGTGCACTGTCTGTCCCATGATGATCATCTGGATACTTTGATCTCTAGCTTATTTGATTATCCGTGATGTGTTCATGTCCTGTGGCTGATCTTAGTGTCGGTTCATGTTTTGATACTATGCTTGGCTGTGGTGATCTATCAAGATGATGCTCGATGATTATTTCTAGCTTGGGAGCAAGTGTGTGCTTCTCTCTGTGATTTAATGGTGCTCAACAGTCTGGTGCTTCTACAGGTTAGAGCCTGTCTGGTGCTTATCTAAGCATCGGTGGATGCTTGCAATGATCCTTTGGATCATCGGCAAGATCCAGTGCATTAGTAACTTACTGTTTCATTTATCATTTAGCTTTGATTCACTAAGTAGATAAATGATGTGAACTCTCTGCATTATGATCATTTCATTGATTTTGGTAGGGCTAGATGGATGCCAACACTGGTTGTGTACCCTAGCCCTCCTTTTGAACCCATCTGGGTAATGATATTCTTTCGTATTATTGGTTTTGTGGTTGAGGTGGCCTCACAGATCAATCCTCGCTGTTCAGAAGCTCCCACACATGTTGGCTTGGGTTGCATGGACAGTTCTTTCTGGCGACCAAATTTGGTTGCTAGAGCTTTTGGTGTTGACAAATACTTGCAGTAGATCAATTATCTCTGCATTTCTGATGGTTTTCAAATGGGCTAGTGTTGACTGGTTATGCTTGGGTAAGTTTCTGGGATGGTTTTCTTTCCTGTTTCCATCCGGAAGATGCTACCACTATACTGGTTGGCATAACCATGGTCATGGGCTTGATTGATCCCTGGGCTTTGCCATTTATACCAGGTTTACACTTGGTCATAGACCAAGTGATGATCAAAACAGGGTTACCCCACCCTTTTGTGTGCTTGAGCTCATGCCTGTGCAATCTATGAACAAAACCATCTGGTTTGTTCATGATGATGTGTATACCTCACTCCAGCTCCTAGATGGTTTGTTGGTGTAGAGGATTGCTTCTAGTTGGTTGGTTTGCTTTAGTGATGCCCTTCTCCTCCTTGAAGCTTGTGAAGCTTGCTTTGGTTCTTGGTGATCTTGGACAGGTTGAACAGTTTGTTCTTCCTGTTCTTGTGTTTTATTTTGGAATGCTGTCGATGAATGATCTAGGGTTCACTGTTGGAGAGGCTTTTATATGTTTGGCCTTTGTTTCCCGGTCGCGCTCCTGCTCTCCTCTTGGTGACTCACGTGTGTGTGTCTTGCATGCACACGACCTTGTGATGCAGTTGTGTGTGTGTCGACTTATCCAGCTTTGTCCTTATTGTGGTGGATCACTCGCGAGTTGATCATATCTTCCAAATTTTCATTTCTTAGCTAACTTTTGCAAGTGGCAATGCCACTTGGCTTAATACTTTTATTTTCTTTGTGTTTGTGTGCGGGATCAAGAAGTTGATCAAATGGACATGAAGATCACCAAGTTCAAGATCATATTGTAGTTTAGGATAAATTTTACTTACTTGTAATTTTCCTTTTCTTTTCCTATTTTATCAATTCTTGTAATGTGTTGTAATATTCATTTATTTCCATTATGAATATTGTAAAGACAATGTATAATGTGTGATGATCAATAAAGCTCAAGGTTTTCTCTAATGAGCTTTATTTATTATGTGTATTATTTATTTCTCTTAATTACTTAAAATTGTTTATTGAATTATCTCAAGTTTGAATTATGAGATATTAACTTGATGTTTGAATTTGAAATTCAAATTCAAATTTGGTTTGAATTAATCATCCATCTTAACTTAGAATTCAATCATGCAACTTAAATTGGTGATTCAAACTCTCCCCTCTCTTCTCAAAACCCTAATCTAGTTAGGTGAGATACAAGTTTGTCGCACTCTCGAAACCCTAACCCTGTAAGGTGTCGAGAGAGAAACTTGTCCCCCTACGATGCAGTTTTTGTTTAAAAGCGCGAAATTTCCCCAGAATTTGCAATGCAATGCACATCCCTTTCTAAAATCTACCCCTCGATCGTCTCTAAACCTGGGACATTACAGCCTTTCCCCCTTAAAGAAAACTTTGTCCCGAAGTTGTGGTTGTAATACCTGAACAGTTCGGGGTATGTTTTCCTCAAGTCTTCTTCCTTTTCCCAGGTGGCTTCCCTCTCGGGGTGATGCTTCCATTGTATCTTACAGTACTTGATAGCTTTATTTCTGAGTTGTTTCCAGCTCTCCTCGAGAATCTTGGCTGGCTTCTCGATATAAGTCAGATCTGGTTGTAACTCGAGCTCAGCATGTGATACTGGCTCATCTGGGGTCTTTAAGCATTTTCTGAGTTGTGACACATGGAATACATTGTGAACTTGTGCTAGCCTTCCCGGTAGATCCAATTCAAAGGCTAAACCTCGGTTCTGACTCAGTATCTTGAAAGGTCCGATGTATCTAGGGCTCAACTTTCCCTTTACTCCGAATCTCTGAAGACCTTTCATCGGGCTCACCTTAAGATATACCATATCTCCAACTTGTGGCTCCCAAGTCCTTCTCTTTTGGTCTGCATAGCTCTTCTGTCGACTTTGGGCTATCTTCAGTCTATCTCTTATAATGTCAATGATGTGTTGCTTTTCCTTGACATAATCTGGGTTGAACTCCTTGCTTGATCCAGCTTCATACCAGCATATTGGTGATCTACACTTTCTTCCATATAAAGCTTCGAATGGTGCCATCTTGATACTGCTTTGATAACTATTGTTGTAGGAGAACTCTGCTAATGGCAAGTGTTCTTCCCATGATCCTCCGAAGTCTAGGGCACAAGCCCTAAGCATGTCCTCTAGGATCTGGTTAGTTCTCTCGGTTTGTCCACCTGTCTGAGGATGATAGGCGGTACTATAATCCAACTTGGATCCTAAAGCTTCATGTAGTTGCTTCCAGAATGCTGATGTGAACACTGATCCTCGATCTGACACGATCTTCTTGGGCACTCCATGTTTACTCACGATCTCTTTGATGTAAAGATCAATGAGTTTTTCTCCTTTATCTTGCTGGTTTACCGCTAAGAAGTGTGCACTTTTCGTCAACCGGTCCACGATTACCCATATCATGTCCTTCTTTTTATTGGTCATGGGTAGTCCGGTGATGAAATCCATTCCTATCTCCTCCCATTTCCATTCTGGAATAGGTAAAGGTTGTAACTTTCCTGCCGGACTCTGGTGTTCGGCCTTCACTCTTTGGCAAGTATGGCATTCCGCCACATACTGTGCTATTTCTCTCTTCATGTTGTTCCACCAGAATAGCTCCTTTAGATCCATGTACATCTTTGTACTTCCCGGATGAATGGAGTATGGTGTTTGATGGGCTTCCCGGAGTATTACTTCCTTGATCTCAGCAATATCCGGAACACAAATCCTCTTCTGGAACCATAATGATCCCATCTCTCCACGGTGAAATTCTGATGGTCTTCCTTCGTCAATCCTCCTCATCTCCTCTACGATGAATGGATCATCTAATTGACCCATGATTATCTCATTCTTGAGGTTGACATTCATTTCATCGGCTACTTGCAAAGCTGATAGTCCTTCGTGAGCTTCTTTCTCCCAAAGTTGTATTTGGGCTTGGCTTATTTCCTTCTTCAACTCCGGTGAAATTTGGTTCTATTCCACCAGTACTCTTCCTGCTCAAGGCATCTGCTACAACATTAGCCTTTCCTGGAGTATAATTGATGGTCAAATCGTAGTCCTTGATCAATTCAAGCCATCTTTTCTGCCTCATATTGAGTTCCTTTTGAGTGAAGAAGTACTTGAGACTCTTATGATCAGTATAGAGCTCACACTTGGCTCCATAGAGAAAATGTCTCCAAGTCTTAAGGGCAAAAACAACTGCTGCTAACTCTAAATCATGAGTTGGATAGTTTACTTCATGAGGTCTGAGTTGCCTTGATCCATATGATATTACTTTCCGGTCTTGCATGAGTACACATCCCAATCCATGTTTGGATGCATCAAATGTCGTGGTATCGTCATGACATATGCCATAGGGTGGCTAATCGAAGTGGTTCCTAGTGGTCTCACGGCGGTATCCGGATGCGGGTATGGGCACGAGCGACACGGCGACGTACCCAGGTTCGAGGCCCTCCGATGGAGGTAACACCTCTACTCCTGCTATGAGTGTATATGATAGTGACACAGTACAATGGTGCTCCTTGAGCTGTATCCGGCTGCTCCTGGGAGGCTAAGGTAGACGAAGGTCTCTCTCTCAGGGCAGCTCTAAGACTAGTGAATGAGAACTGATCGATCGTCCCCCGCACGAGGGGGGTAGCCCGGCTTATATAGGCACCGGCACTTTACAGATAAGTCCCTAGAGTCTAGTGGCCAGCATGGGCCGGCTTCGGCTCCCGTCCCTTCCCGAGGCGCTGACGCCAGGGAGCCGTTGAGCGTAGTGGCACGTCCCATCCGCCTGCTCAGGTCAGCGGCGTGGGAGGTGCTGTCGTTGTCGTCATCATGCTCTGTAGCGCGTACGGTCCGACGTACGCCATGATGGCCTGTCCGGCGCGTGGCACTGCTGCTCTACAGTGCCCCGTACTTTACGGGAGATGAGGTCAGCGTGGACCTTTGAACCCGGCTCACCTACCCGGTTCCTTCCAGTGCAAGACTCGCCAGCCTCGAGTCGGTTGAGGTACAAACTCGAGTCGGATATGGCTTGTAGAAGCCGGCCCAGCTACAGCGTTGAAGGCCGCAGCCAGGCCGACTAGGACTTAGAGCCAGCCGGCTCCCGAGGCAGCCGGCCACGGCTCCAGCCGGCTGCTCCTCAGCCGGCCTTTGCCGCGAGCCGGCCGTCCTCAAGCCGGCCGCTCCGCGTCCATTGCCCTACCCGGGGTCTTCCCCCCGACATTAGCCCCCGAAGCTGGCAAGGTCCTGCGTTAAGAAGGACCTAGGCAGGTTTCCCTGGCTTCGTATATCTCTCGCTTGTTTCCGGCGGCTCCCGGAGGGGCCAGCTGAGAATTTTCATTCAGCCGGCTGCGCCCTCGTCCGGCTCGCCCGTCCGGCTTCCTCCAGCCGGACGCCTTTTTTGCTCCTGTTGTTTTCACTTTTTCTTAAGTGTTGATGATGCTTCCGGCTTGTTGCCAGAATTTGGGGCCGGGTCGATTTTATCGTCCGGCTCCGGCTCGGGTGCACCGGCAACTCCGCCGCCTCGAGTCCCGCGCCCGACTTGACCGTTCTGACTCAGCGTGGCCGTTTCGTCTGGTCACATCGCTGTCCCCTCCGGATCCGGTGCGGTCGTGGAGGGAGTGGCGCGACGGTTTCTGGTAACCGCAGCGATCGTGGGGGTAGTTACGGCCGCAGTAAATCCCGACGTGACCCACGATCGCCACGTGGCCACGCAACCGGCGCGCCGGGCGGCTATAAATGCCCCCGGCGCGGTACCGAGGCGCCCTTCTTCTTCCTCGCGTCCTCCTCCCTTCTCTTTCTCACTTCCTCGAGCGCTCTTCGCACGCCGCTGCTTCTTCTCCGGTGACCTCCTGGCGAACCCCGGCGACCTTTCGCGGCCGGAGCTCTCCGCCGTTCGGCAGCCGCCCGCACGCCAAGCCGGCGCCACGGGGCCCCGCGGCTCGACGCTGCGCTCATCGCCGCCGCGCTCTCCTCCGGTGAGAAGCGGTTCCTCTTCTCCCTTTGATCTCTCCTGGTCTTCTTCCTCCTCTTCTTCGACGATGGCCTCCGCCAGCGGGTCCTGGAGGGGTTCGTATATGCACGACGACGACATTGAGCGTCTGGTGCGCCTCCGCCGGATTCCTCGGGAGGTGATCACGCGAGCGCCTGGCGAGGAGGTGGAGCCAAGCCGGAGCCCGGCGAGCGCGTCGTCTTCGGCGCGCACCTCGACCGCGGGCTGGGCCTGCCGGCTTCGCGCTTCTTCCGCCGGTTCCTGGAGTTCTTCGGCCTGCAGCCTCACCATCTGCCAGCCAACGCATGCGTCCTCCTCAGCTGCTACGTGGCCTTCATGGAGGGCTACGCCGGCTTGTGGCCCGACGTGGATTTCTGGAGCCGGCTCTTCTACCTCAAGTCGCAAATGACTGAGGGCCGCCTGAGGACCTGCGGCGCCGCCTCCATCTATCCCCGCGCCGGCTCTCTCTTCCCGAAGATTCCGACTGTCGACTCGGTGAAGAACTGGCAGATGTCGTTCTTCTACGTGAAGAACGCCAACCCAGCCTTCGACCGGATCAACCTTCGGAGTATAATCCGGCTCCTCCGACCACCCGGCTCAACTGGGGTCACAACGCCAAGTCGCCGGATCCGGACGCGGAGGTCAACCTCCTCTGGGACTTCTTGGGGGAGTGCGTCACTGGGGGCCGGCTGAGCGCCGAGGACCTCCTCTGCACCTACATGGAGCGCCGGGTGATACCACTCCAGAGCCGCGTCCACAAGATCGGGCATATGTCCGGCCGGCTGGATCCGACCCGGACGTCGAGGGTGGCGCTCACCAAGGCCCAAGTCGCTCACCGGGTGAACAACATCACCAAGGCCAACATGCCGGAAGACTGGGAGTGGGGGCTGCCGCCTTACGACCGGGCCGCGCCGCCTGAGCGGGTAAGTTGTGTTTTTAGCTTGCGCTTTTCGACTTGCGGCTGCGTGGCTCGCTTGTTATTCATCTGTTCTTGTTTTCTAGATCTTCCCCCGCCAAGAGATCGAGGACGGCGACTTGGCGCGCAAGATCTGGACGGCGGATCTCGTGGATCCGGCTGACCAAGCCGGCGACCAAGCCGGCGATGACGACCTGCCGGCGGTGCCCGACCAGGGCGGCCAAGGGGAGCACAACCCGCCGCCTTCGCCGGAGCAGCGGGAGGAGGAGGAGGCGGAGCCGGCCACGTCCACCACGGGGCCGGGACCGATCCGGGCGGTGCCTCTGCGCACGAGGCCGCCTGCCCGGCGACTTCCGCGCCGAAGAAGAAGAAGCGGGCCGCCGGCGGGAGCACGGCCAGGCTGGAGGGCCAGCCAAGAGACAGCGCCAGCAAGGGCCCAAGAAGGTCCCGGAGATGGCCGGGTAAGTCCTTTTTGTTTTCTTCGTTGTTTGATTCCTTTTCTTTCCTTACTTTGCACTCAGCTTCTTTTGTTTGTTCGACTAGGGCCGCCATAAAGTTTACCCAGGGCGGTGCCTCTGGGCCGGCTGCTCGTGTTGCGCCGCCGTTCCGTCGGCAGAGGGAGCCGACGCCGCCGCCTTCGACACGTGCGCGCACGCCGCCCGTTGTCGTTGTGCCGCCCGCGGTTACGCCGCCTCCCGCGGGGGCGTCTTCTTCGGCTGCGCCTCCTTCAGCGCCACGGCGGGGCGCCCAGGGCGAGTCGGTCCAAGGGCCTACCCTAGGCGACCTGTTTCCGCACCGCGCGCCGCTGCTGGGGCCGACTGCTGGAGCCGGCCGAGGTGTGCCACCGGCGGCAGGAGCTGGAGCCGGCGGAGCTGCGCCGCCTGAAGAGCCGGAGGTGGTTCCCACCGGGCCAGCCGCGCCGCCTCCGGCTTCGGAGCCGCCGAGGGCGGAGCCTGCTGGGAAGGGGCCGCAGCGGGAGGAGCCGGCGCGCGCCAGGGACGCCGACTCCCAGGCGTTGGTGAGGTCGAAGGGCCCGGCGGTGTCGCCCACTGGCCTTCACGTGGCCAAGGGTGCCCGGTTGGTGAGCGTGCCGTCCGCCTCGGACTCCAGCTTCGGCTCGGCTGGCACCATGGAGCAGGCCTGGAACCAGGCGGACTCCTGCGAGATAATCAGCCGGGAGGGGCAGCCTGGCACGGCGCCCTTGAAGATGCTTTTCTCTGGCTACCGAGCCAGCTTGAAGAACAAGGCCGCCGAGGTTATGGCCCAGCTGTCGACGCTGGAGGATGCTGACAAGGTAGGTGGCTTCCCATCTTATTTTCTGCGATTTTATTGTTATCTTGGTAGCCCTCCGAGGCATGGGCCGGCTGCTCGGAGCCGGCCCAGGTTTCGCCTAAACGATTGACTCTTTTTCAGGCGGTCGACGAGCGACGCACCGTCTTGTACAACAAGGTGGTGACCAGCTACCACAAGGCCAAGATTGAGCGGGGCACCTTGGCTCGTGAGCTGGAAGCCGTCAAGGGTAAGCTCTTGTTTCTTTTGGCTCAATGTCTCCTTTCTTTTGTCTCTGTTGGCTGATATTTCTTTCCGGCTGCCTCAGATTGAGGCCGCCAAGGTCCCGCAGCTGGAGAGGGACCTCCGGGTTGCTCGCGCTCAGTGCGCCGAGAGCGAGGAGGCGGGCCGCGCTGCAGCCGCCAAGCTCAAGGTGGCCGATGGGGAGTTGACGCGGCTGCGCCAGCTGGAGAAGAACCATCTCGCCGAGCTCGCCTCCCTTAGGACGGCAGAGAAGGAGAAGGTGGAGGATCTGAGCCGGCGGCTGGACGAGGTGGAGAAGCAGCGGCTTGCGCTTCAGGAAGTCACCGCCAAGTCCACGGAGCTGACGGCTACTGCCAAGCACTGGACGGACCTGATTGGCGCGATCGATCGCGGTTTTTCGGGTGAGTGTCTATGTTTCCTTCCCCTTTGCCGGCTTTCGGCTGTCGGCTGCCAGCCTCCGTTGGTAGCCGGCTGCAGAAACTTATCTTTTTCGCTATCTCCATCTTCGGGGGGAGTCGGCTCGTGCGGCTGCCGCCGATCTTTTCTTTATTCTTGAAATCTCCATCTTCGGGCTGGGGGCGGTCGGCTCGTGCCGGCTGCCGCTTTGCTTGAAATCTCCATCTTCGGGCTGGGGGCAGTCGGCTCGTACCGGCTGCCGCCCTTCTTGGAATCTCCATCTTGGGCTGGGGGCAGTCGGCTCGTGCCGGCTGCCATCTTTAGGACTTCGAAAATTTGCATTTTTCAGCTTATTTCGGCTTTTATGACTTCTGACATGCTTCCCTCTTGCAGCGGCCTTCCCGGAAACGCAGGATGCGGCCTTGGTGGCCGTTGGCGATGCGCGCGAGTCCAGGGGCGGGCGACTGGTGAGGGCAGCTCGGAGAGCTTCACCATGGAGGACCACATGTCGTCCCTGGCTGCCCGCGTCGAGCCCATCACCAAGTTTGGCTGGGAGCTCCGGAAGGCGGCTGAGGAGCTGGTCCCGATGCTGTGGCCCGACAAGGAGGCGCCGCAAGACATCTCCAGCCTCACTTCTTTGATCGAGCAGGCGCCGGATCGCTTCATCGACTGGAAGGGGTCTGCCACGCGTGCTGGCGCCGACATGGCGCTGTCTTTTGTCCTCTCCTGGTACAACGAGGTGGACCTGGGGCAGCTCGAGTATCGGCGAGCCGGCGTGGAGGAGGAGCTCTCGGCTGAACAGAAGGCCGCCCGGCTTGCCCGAGCCAGCGCCATCGCCGACTTCGTCGACAAACGCCTCTTCATCGCGGATCCGAACCCTCACTCTGATGAGGAGGAGGAGCTTGAAGACGAAGGGGTCGAGATGGATTCTCCGCCACCTGCTGTTGATCCGGCTGGTCCTGCTCCAGCCGGTGCCTAGACTTTCCTGTTTATGTAATTTCGCTTTTGCCAAGACAAATTATTAAATCCCCGGAATGCCGGGTGCCTATGTAAAGACAATATTATCGCCTTTTTTATTATGACGCACTTTAATGTGTTTGTTAATCATTTGTGTGCCGGCTTGCTTTCTTCCGACTTGTTCGCTTTTTCCCATCCGCCCCACTCTTTGGCTGTGCCCTTGCCGGTCGTACGTCCGACTTGCGGTCCGTCGCCGGATCAAGAGCGTGCCGCTGGGTGAGGCCGATAGTATTTCAGTCGAACGAGTCGATTTCGGCAGTCCGACACTTTTATGAAAGGTTGCAAGTCAACTCGCTTTTACTCTTTCCTTAGTCGTTTTTCGCGTGTTGGTTCCCTAGGCCTTACTCCCGCCAGCCGGACAGCCGGGTTGCGGTCTGTAGCTGGTCGGAAGCCGGCTGTCGGAAATCAGATCACGTTACTAAGCCGTCGCGTGAAAGGGTTCAAGCCAATTGGCGAAACGAAGTAGAGTACGCGAAAAACTTGTCGGAAACGGCGCTCTTGGCGCATGCTTTTTCATAGCTTACAAAAGGGATACAAGGGATACATACATTCCTGCTCTCAAGTGTAAAATGGTCGAAGCAACCTGACATTCCAGGGACGTTTTGTCTCCTCGTCAGTTTTGCTCGCCTTGTTCTTTTTGGCCTCTTGGGCATCTATGAGATAGTAGGAATCATTGCCTACTGCCTTGCTCACGATGAAGGGACCCTCCCATGGGGATGCTAGTTTATGCTGTCCGGCTGTCCGTTGGATCAGCCGGAGCACTAGGTCTCCTTCTCGGAATGCTAAGGACTTGACCTTCCGGCTGTGATAGCGACGGAGGCTTTGCTGGTATACGGTGGACCTGGATTCGGCCATCAGCCGGACCTCTTCAACCAGGTCGACTCCATCTTCGCGAGCTTCTTTGGCTTCAGCTTCTGTGTATAGCTTGATCCTTGGCGCGTCGTGCTCGATATCAGTCGGCAGGACGGCTTCGGCCCCGTATACGAGGAAGAAGGGTGCGAAGGCTCCACAGCACGCTGGGCAGCTCTTCAATCCAGCAGCCGGCTGAGCGCTCAAGCGGCTCCACCAGCCGGGGCCGGATGCCGGCTAGGATCAAGCCGTTTGCCTTCTCCACTTGGCCGTTGGTCTCCGGGTGTGCTACGGATGATAGGTCCATTCGGATCCCCATCTCCCCGCAGTAGCGCTTGAAAATGCCTTCGGCGAAGTTGCTGCCGTTGTCGGTGATGATGCTATGCGGGTAGCCATATCTCGCGATTATCTCCTTGAGGAATGTGACGGCTGTGGAGCCATCCAGCTTCTTGATTGGCTTGGCCTCGATCCACTTAGTGAATTTATCAATCATCACCAAGAGATGCGTCATGCCGCCTCGGGCTGTCTTGAATGGGCCCACCATATCCAAGCCCCATACGGCAAACGGCCAGGTAATGGGGATGGTTTTTAGGGCGGAAGCCGGCGTTTGCCTTTGCTTTGCGAAGCGCTGGCAGCCGTTGCACTTCTTCACCAAGTCTTCTGCGTCCCTGAGCGCAGTCGGCCAGTAAAAACCGTGCCGGAAAGCTTTGGCCACTATGGCTCTGGAGGAGGCGTGATGGCCGCACTCTCCCTGATGGATTTCCCGTAGGAGTTCAATCCCTTCAGCCGGCTCGACGCACCGCTGGAACACCCCACTTACGCTGCGTTTGTACAGCTCGTGGTTGATGATTGTATAGGCCTTGGCCCTTCTCTCAATCTGCCTGGCTTGAACCCTGTCATTGGGCAGCACACCATCGGTGAGGTAGGAGAGGAATTCTTGTGCCCATGATGGTACGCATTTTATTTCAAACACGCTAACCACCAAGGCCTCCATCTTCGGAGCTTCCGGTTTCGACTGCGTGGTCGCCGGGTTCGGCTGTGAAGCCGGCGGGTTTGGCTGAGAAGCCCCCGAGTTTGGCTGAGAAGCCCCCGCGTTGGACCGATAAGCCCCCGGGTTCGGCTGAGAAGCCGGCGGGTTTGGCTGATGAGCCCCCGACTTGGGCAATGAAGCCCCCGGGTTCGGCTGAGAAGCCCCCGGGTCAGCCGGCACGAATATGGAATCCGAGTCCGGTGACGGTATGATGGACGGTTTCTTGAGAATCGCCAGGGCAACGCCCGGCGGAATGGCTTGCCGGGTCGAGCCAATCTTGGATAGGGCATCTGCCGTCTCAACGTATCGATAATTTCTTATGTTCCATGCTACTTTATTGATGATATCTACATGTTTTATGCACATTATATGTCGTATTACGCATTTTGGAACTAACCTATTAACAAGATGCCAGAGTGCCGTTCTGTTTTTGCTGTTTTTGGTTTCAGAAATCCTAGTATGAAATATTCTCGAATTGGACGAAATCAACGCCCGGGTTCCTATTTTGCCGGAAGCATCCGAACACCGGAGAGCGCCGGAGGCGGGGCCTGTGGGCCCAGGATGACATGGTGGCGCGGCCAGGGCTGGGCCGCGCCACCCTATGGTGTGGTCGCCCCTTTGACCCTCCCGCGCCTCTTCGCCTATTTAAAGCCACCGTCGAAAAACCTTACAGAGGAAGCCACGGTACGCGAAACCTTCCAGGCGCCATCATGAAGCCAAGATCGGGGACGAGTCTCTGTTCCGCACCCTCGGACGGGGGAAGTGCCCGGAAGGCTCCTCCATCGACACCGCTGCCATCTCCACCGCCATCTTCATCACCGCTGCTGCTCCCATGAGGAGGTAGTTCTCCATCGAGGCTCGGGGCTCTACCGGTAGCTATGTGGTTCATCTCTCTCCTATGTACCTCAATACAATAATCTCATGAGCTGCTTTACATGATTGAGATTCATATGAGTTTTGTATCACTACTATCTATGTGCTACTCTAGTGATGTTATTAAAGTAGTTCTATTCCTCCTGCACGTGTGTAAAGGTGACAGTGTGTGCACCGTGTTAGTACTTGGTTTATGCTATGATCATGATCTCTTGTAGATTGCGAAGTTAACTATTGCTATGATAATATTGATGTGATCTATTCCTCCTACATATGCATGAAGGTGACAGTGTGCATGCTATGTTAGTACTTGGGTTAGTCATGTCGATCTATCTTGCACTCTAAGGTTACTTAAATATGAGCATTATTGTGGAGCTTGTTAACTCCGGCATTGAGGGTTCGTGTAATCCTACGCAATGTGTTCATCATCCAACAAAGTGTAGAGTATGCATTTATCTATTCTGTTATGTGATCAATGTTGAGAGTGTCCACTAGTGAAAGTGTAATCCCTAGGCCTTGTTCCTAAATACTATATCATGCTTGTTACTCTTTCTTTACTACTGCATGTTTACTTCCCGCAATATTACTACCATCAACTGCCCGGCAACTAAGCACTTTTCCTCCTCATCAACTACGCGCCAAGCACTTTTACGCCAGTACTCTGCTCATATATATTCATACCTGTATTTCACTATCTCTTCGCCGAACTAGTGCACCTATTAGGTGTGTTGGGGACACAAGAGACTTCTTGCTTTGTGGTTGCAGGGTTGCATGAGAGGGATATCTTTGACCTCTTCCTCCACGAGTTCGATAAACCTTGGGTGATCCACTTAAGGGAAACTTGCTGCTGTTCTACAAACCTCTGCTCTTGGAGGCCCAACACTGTCTACAAGAATAGAAGCACCCGTAGACATCAAGCACTTTTAAGCGGCGGGGAGGAAAGGTAAAAGGCACTCATACTCCGGTTCAGTGCAGTACTTTTACGCCATTGTGTGTGTGCTCGAAGCTATTTCCTTTATACTCTGCAATTGCGACATTTGGTTTCTTGTTTACACTAGTTAGGCATAATGGACAACAATGACCTTTTTATTCTATTTCCTGATTTAAGACATGGATGGTTTGATGCGAAAATTAAAAAACCCATGGAACATATTAATATGAATGCTTTGAACACTATTGTTGCTAATGCTATGGAAAATTCTAAGCTTGAGGAAGCTGGCTTTGATGAGCATGATATTTTAGTCCCCCAAGCATCGGAAAATTTACTTTGATGATACTTTGCCTCCCATTTATGATGATTATAATGATAGTAGTATTTTGTTACCACCTGTTATGGAGGATAAATTTGATTATGATTACAATATACCTCCTATATTTGATAGCTACTTTGTTGAATTTGCTCCCACTACAATTAATAAGAATGACTATGCTTATGTTGGGAGTAGTAATAATTTTATGCATGAGACTCATGATAAGAATGCTTTATGTGATAGTTATATTGTTGAGTTTGCTCATGTTGCTACTGAAAGTTATTATGAGAGAGGAAAATATGGTTGTAAAAATTTTCATGTTACTAAAACACCTCTCTATGTGCTGAAATTTTTGAAGCTACACTTGTTTTATCTTCCTATGCTTGTTAGTTTGCTCTTCATGAACTTGTTTATTTACAAGATTCCTATGCATAGGAAGCATGTTAGACTTAAATGTGTTTTGAATTTGCCTCTTGATGCTCTCTTTTGCTTCAAATACTATTTCTTGCGAGTGCATCATTAAAACTGCTGAGCCCATCTTAATGGCTATAAAGAAAGAACTTCTTGGGAGATAACCCATGTGTTTTTACTACAGTACTTTGTTTTATATTTGTGTCTTGGAAGTTGTTACTACTGTAGCAACCTCTCCTTATCATGTTTTTGTGCCAAGTAAAGTTTCTATGTTAAAGTTGATGTTATATTTGGGATCGCTGCGCAGAAACAGCATTGCTGTCTGTCACGAATCTGGGCACAGTTCTCTGTAGAAAATTCGAAAACATCTGCCAATTTACGAGCGTGATCCTCAGATATGTACGCAACTTTCATTAGTTTTGAGTTTTTCCATTTGAGCAAGTCTGGTGCCATTTTAAAATTCGTCTTCACGGACTGTTCTGTTTTTGACAGATTCTGCCTTTTATTTCGCATTGCCTCTTTTGCTATGTTGGATGAATTTCTTTGATCCATTAATGTCCAGTAGCTTTATGCAATGTCCAGAAGTGTAAAGAATGATTGTGTCATCTCTGAATATGTGAATTTAATTGTGCACTAACCCTCTAATGAGTTTGCTTGAAGTTTGGTGTGAAGGAAGTTTTCAAGGGTCAAGAGAGGAGAATGATATACTATGATCAAGAGGAGTGAAAGCTCTAAGCTTGGGGATGCCCCCGTGGTTCACCATATTCTAAGAAGACTCAAGCGTCTAAGCTTGGGGATGCCCAAGGCATCCCCTTCTTCATCGACAACATCATCGAGTTCCTTCTCTTGAAACTATATTTTTATTCGGTCACATCTTATGTACTTTACTTGGAGCGTCTGTGTGTGCTTTTATTTTTGTTTTGTTATCTTAGTTCTCTGAATAAGTTCATCCTTGTGTGGGAGAGAGACACGCTCCGCTGGTTCGTATGAACACATGTGTTCTTAGCTCATAATATTCATGGCGAAGTTTCCTCTTCGTTAAATTGTTATATGGTTGGAATTGGAAAATGCTACATGTAGTAATTCTAAAATGTCTTGGATAATGTGATACTTGGCAATTGTTGTGCTCATGTTTAAGCTCTTGCATCATATGCTTTGCACCTATTAGTGAAGAAATACATAGAGCATGCTAAAATTTGGTTTGCATAATTGGTCTCTCTAAGGTCTAGATAATTTCTAGTAAAGAGTTTGAACAACAAGGAAGACGGTGTAGAGTCTTATAATGTTTACAATATGTCTTTTATGTGAGTTTTGCTGCACGGTTCATCCTTGTGTTTGTTTCAAATAACCTTGCTAGCCTAAACCTTGTATCGAGAGGGAATACTTCTCATGCATCCAAAATCCTTGAGCCAATATTCATGCCATTTGTGTCAACATACCTACCTACTACATGGTATTTCTCCGCCATTCCAAAGTAAATTGCTTGAGTGCTACCTTTAAACCATTCAAAATTTATCACCTCTGATTTGTGTCAATGTTTTATAGCTCATGAGGAAGTATGTGGTGTTTATCTTTCAATCTTGTTGGGCAACTTTCACCAATGGACTAGTGGCTTCATCCACTTATCCAATAATTTTGCAAAAAGAGCTGGCAATGGGATTCCCAGTCCCAAATTAATTAACAAAAATAGACACTCCTCCATGGTATGTGATTGTTGTACGGCACCGAAGGATTCGGTTAGCCATGGCTTGAAAAAGCAAGGTGGGGAGGAGTATCATA
This sequence comes from Lolium multiflorum, assembly GCA_030979885.1. Classification (NCBI taxonomy): domain Eukaryota; kingdom Viridiplantae; phylum Streptophyta; class Magnoliopsida; order Poales; family Poaceae; genus Lolium; species Lolium multiflorum. Next base: position 166,178,765 of record CM061749.1, read on the forward strand.
ATAAAACTAAAACAAAAAGGTACTCCTTCATGGTATGGGATTGTTGGCAGGCACCCAGGATTCGGTTAGCCATGGTTGTGAAAGAAAGGTTGGAAGGAGTGCCACCCAAAAACAAAATAAAATGGGAGCGCTCTTTGAAGGTTTGTCTGGCAAGGGGTTAGAGTACGCTACCATTCGTTGACAACAACAAACACCTCTCAAAACTTTACTTTTATACTCTCTTGATGTTTTCAAAATAAAAGCTCTAGCACAAATACAGCAATCGATGCTTTCCTCTTTGAAGGACCATTCTTTTACTTTTATTGTTGACAGGTTACCTATCTCCCTCCACCTTAAGAAGCAAACACTTGTGTGAACTTATGCATTGATTCTTACATACTTGCTTATTTGTTATATTACTCTATGTTGACAATTATCCATAAGATATACATGTTACAAGTTGAAAGCAACCGCTGAAACTTAATCTTCCATTGTGTTGCTTCAATGTCTATACTTTAAATTATTGCTTTATGAGTTAACTCTTATGCAAGACTTATTGATGCTGTCTTGAAAGTGCTATTCATGAAAAGTCTTTGCTTTATGATTCACTTGTTTACTCATGTCATTACCATTGTTTTGATCGCTGCATTCATTACATATGTTTACAAATAGTATGATCAAGATTATGATGGCATGTCAGAAATTATCTTTGTTATCGTTTTACCTGCTCGGGACGAGCAGAACTAAGCTTGGGGATGCTGATACGTCTTCAACGTATCGATAATTTCTTATGTTCCATGCTACTTTATTGATGATATCTACATGTTTTATGCACATTATATGTCGTATTTACGCATTTTCTGGAACTAACCTATTAACAAGATGCCGAAGTGCCATTTCCTGTTTTCTGCTGTTTTGGTTTCAGAAATCCTAGTAACGAATATTCTCGGAATTGGACGAAATCAACGCCCGTTCTATTTTGCCCAGGAAGCATCGGAGCAGAGCGCCGGAGGGGACCTGTGGGCCCCAGATGACATGGTGGCGCGGCCGGGGCTGGGCCCGCGCCACCCTATGGTGTGGTCGCCCCTTTGACCCTCTGCGCCGCCTCTTCGCCTATTTAAAGCCCATGAAAGGCCACAGGAGGAAGCCACGGTCGCGAGCCTTCCGAGCCGCCATCGCGAGCCAAGATGCGGGGGACGGAGTCTGTTCGGCACCACTGCCGGACGGGAGGTGGGAAGGCTCCTCCATCGACACCGCCATCTCCACCGCCATCTTCATCACCTGCTGCTCCCATGAGGAGGGAGTAGTTCTCCATCGAGGCTCGGGGCCTGGTAGTATGTGGTTCATCTCTCTCCCATGTACCTCAATACAATAATCTCATGAGCTGCTTTACATGATTGAGATTCATATGAGTTTGTATCACTACTATCTATGTGCTACTCTAGTGATGTTATTAAAGTAGTTCTATTCCTCCTGCACGTGTGTAAAGGCGACAGTGTGTGCACCGTGTTAGTACTTGGTTTATGCTATGATCATGATCTCTTGTAGATAAGTTAACTATTGCTATGATAATATTGATGTGATCTATTCCTCCTACATATGCATGAAGGTGACAGTGTGCATGCTATGTTAGTACTTGGTTTAGTCTTTTGATCTTTCTTGCACTCTAAGGTTACTTAAAATATGAGCATTATTGTGGAGCATTAACTCGGCATTGAGGGTTCGTGTAATCCTACGCAATGTGTTCATCATCCAACAAAAGTGTAGAGTATGCATTTATCTATTCTGTTATGTGATCAATGTTGAGAGTGTCCACTAGTGAAAGTGTAATCCCTAGGCCTTGTTCCTAAATACTGCTATCGCTGCTTGTTTACTGTTTTACTTACTACGCATGTTTACTTCAATATTACTACCATCAACTGCCCGGCAACTAAGCACTTTTCCTCCCTCATCAACTACGCGCCAAGCACTTTTCTGGCGCCGTACTACTGCTCATATATATTCATACCACCTGTATTTCACTATCTCTTCGCCGAACTAGTGCACCTATTAGGTGTGTTGGGGACACAAGAGACTTCTTGCTTTGTGGTTGCGGGGTTGCATGAGAGGATATCTTTGACCTCTTCCTCCGAGTCCGGTAAACGGTATGATGGAGGGTTTCTTGAGAATCGCCAAACCAACGCCCGGCGGAATGGCTTGCCGGGTCGAGCCAATCTTGGATAGGGCATCTGCCGCCTCATTGTTTGCTCGTGGCACATGGTGGAATTCACAGCCATCGAAGAAGCCGGATAGCTGCTGGACGTGGAAGCGGTATGAGGCCATGTTGGCGTCCTTCGCGTCCCAGTCGCCTGATGCTTGCTGTATAACCAAGTCGGAGTCGCCGAAGCAGAGGATGCGACGCACGCCAATCTCCTTGGCCAGCTTCAGCCCATGAATGAGCGCTTCATACTCCGCCACATTGTTGGATGCGGCGAAGTGGATCTGCAGGACATAGTCCAGCCGATCTCCCTTGGGGGAAGTGACGACGATGCCGGCTCCCAAGCCGTTTCGCATCTTCGAGCCGTCGAAGTGCAGCTTCCAGTGCGTGGAGTCAGGCACAGGCGGCAGGTATTGCATCTCAGCCCAGTCGACGAAGAAGTCCGCGAGGATCTGCGACTTGATGGCCGTGCGCGGCTCGTAGATGATGGTGTGGGCGGCTAGCTCCAGGGCCCACTTGGCGACCCGGCCGTTGGCGTCCTTGCTGCCAATGATTTCCGCCAAGGGTGCTGTGGCCACCACCTTGATGGGATGCTCCTGGAAGTAGTGCTTGAGCTTCTTGGCCGCCATGTACACGCCGTAGGTGACCTTCTGGTAGTGGGGGTAGTTCTGCTTTGACTGGGACAGCACCTCGCTGAGATAGTAGACTGGGCGCTGGACCGACTGCTCCTTGCCGGCCTCTTTGCGCTCCACCACCAGGACGACGCTAACCACACGATTGGTGGCAGCGATGTACAACAGCATCGGCTCCATCGAAGCCGGTGATGCGAGGATGGGCGCGGTCGAAAGTACGCGCTTTAAGTCACGGAAGGCTTCATCCGCCTGCGGTGACCAGACAAATTTGTCCGATTTCTTCAGCAGCTGGTACAGGGGCAGTGCCTTCTCCCCCAGCCGGCTGACGAAGCGGCTCAAGGAGGCCAGGCATCCGGTGAACTTCTGGACGTCCTTGAGGCACTGCGGCAGCTCCATCTTCTCAATGGCACTGATCTTCTCCGGGTTGGCTTCGATTCCTCGCTGAGAGACGAGGTAGCCCAGGAGTTGGCCGGCTGGCACGCCGAACGTGCACTTGGCCGGGTTGAGCTTCATCCGGAATCTTCGCAGATTGGTGAAGGTTTCTCTCAAGTCATCAAGGAGGGTAGGCATCTCCTTGGTTTTTACAACGACATCATCCACGTATGCGTGAACATTTCTGCCGATTTGATCCTGCAAACACTTTTGCATGCACCTTTGGTAGGTGGCGCCTGCATTTTTCAAGCCGAATGGCATAGTCGTGTAGCAATGCCCCATACGGGGTAATGAACGAAGTCTTTATTTGATCAGCCGGATTCAAAGGAATCTGGTGGTAGCCTGTAGGCATCTAGAAAAGACAACAGTTCACAGCCGGCAGTCGAGTCTATAACTTGATCTATGCGCGGCAGGGGGAAGGGGTCCTTCGGGCACGCCTTGTTGAGGCTGGTGTAGTCGATACACATGCGCCAGGAGCCGTTCTTCTTCAAAACCAGGACCGGGTTCGCCAACCAGTCCGGGTGCAGCACTTCCATGATGAAGCCGGCAGCTAGGAGCCGGGCGATTTCTTCACCGATGGCCTTCCTTCGTTCTTCGGCGAAGCGCCTGAGAGGCTGCTTCACCGGCTTGGCTTCGGGCCTGACGTGGAGGTGGTGCTCAGCCAACTCCCTCGGCACACCCGGCATGTCCCTTGGAGACCATGCGAAGATGTCCCGATTCTCACGGAGGAAGCTGGTGAGCTCGCTTTCCTATTTGCTGCTCAAGCCGGCACCGATGGTGACGTACTTGTCCGGCTGGGCCGGGTCGAGCAGGATCTTCTTGGTGTTGTCGGCCGGCTGGAAGTGAGTCGTCCCAGCCGGGTTGCCCACAGCCGGCATGTCCGCCTGCGCGGCCTTAGCCAAGGCAACGGCGTCGTGGATGAGCTGCTTCTCGGTGGCGATGACCAGCGTCTGGGCCATCTTGGAGCTCTGCGTGGCGCAGTCCATGGAGCGGCGGTAGTCGCCGGCTACGGTGATGACCCCCTTGGGGCCAGGCAGCTTCATCTTCAGGTACCCGTAGTGGGGCACCGCCATGAACTTGGTCAGGGCCGGCCTGCCCAGGAGCGCGTGGTAGGGACTCACGAGGTCCACCACCTCGAACTCGACGTTCTCCGTGCGGAAGTTGTCCGGCTTGCCGAACATGACCTCCAGGGTGATCCGGCCGATCGGCTGGCAGCAGTGGCCTGGCACGATGCCATGGAAGACGGTGGGGGTGGGGCGCAACTCGGCCTCCTGGATGCCCAGCTTGCGGGCGGTGTCGCGGTAGAGGATGTTGATGCTGCTGCCCCCGTCGATGAGGACACGCGAGAAGCGCACGCTGCGCCGGGTTGTGCCGAGGGTGGGGTCGAGGACCATGGCGTAGCTGCCCGGCTTTGGCAGGACAGCCGGAGTGTCGCGGCGATCAAATGTGATGGCCTGCTCTGACCAGTTTAGGTACTGGGGGACCGGCGGCATGACCGCGTTGACTTCGAGGGAACGGCGCTGCTGGCTCGTTTTGTCCTCGGGCTCGGAGGTGAAGATGATGTAGGTGGCATCCTCAGCCAGGTACCGGCCGCCATGGTGCACTTGGTTAGCCTCGTGGTGCTCGAGGTTGTTGGCTTCTGCGCCGGCTTGGCCACCCGGCCCGCCGGCTGGTGGAGGTGGGGGTGGAGGCGGAAGTGGCTCGCCGCTCGTCAGCCGCTTCATGAAGTGGCAGTCGCGGGTGGAGTGGTTGGAGGGGTTCTTGCCGCTGTGGTACTTGCACGGCGAGTCGAGCATCTGCTCGAAGGTGTACTTCGGCTTCCAGGGCCGGTCCGTCTGCTTCTGGCGCCGGCTTCCGCCAGCCGCCGCGTGGTCTGACACGGCTGCCACGTGGGCGGAGCCGTACCGGCGGTCCGGCTGGTCGCTGTGCCTCTTGCCGCGGTAGTTGTCCCGCCGGCTGCCATGGTGGCCGCCCTCGGCCGGCTTGTTGTTGTCCCTCCTGGATGGAGCCGGCGAAATCTCAGCCGGCGTGCTGCTGGTTCCTTCAGCCAGCGCATACTTGTCTGCGATGGCCATCAAGGCAGCCATCGTCTTGGGTTCACTGCGGCGCAGCTTGTGCCACAGCATGGTGTTGGGCCGGCAGCCGGCCATGAAGAAGCCGACTGCCTGGATCTCGTGCACTCCCTCGCAGGAGTTGCGCATCTCGCACCAGCGCGTCAGGTATGCACGGTCCGTCTCGTCTGCGCCCTGCTTGCACATCTCCAGCTGTTGGGGGCGACCCGGCCGGCGGTAGGTGCCGGTGAAGTTGCTGATGAAAGCCGCCTCGAAGTCGAGCCAGCCGTTGATGCTGCCGGCTGGCAGGTTGTTGAGCCATGTGCGGGCGGAGCCGAGCAGCATGAGGGGGGAGTAGCGCACGGCCCAGCGCTTGTTGCCCTTGGCGATGCCGACTGCGGTGGAGTAGTCCTGCAGCCAGTCCTCCGGCTTGGCCGTGCCGTCGTACTTGGGCGTGTCGCGGGGGAGCTGGAAGCCGTCGATCATGGGCTCGTTGAGGATCCGCGGCCCGAAGCACTTGGGGCCGGCTGGCCCTTCTTCCTCCGCGATGCGGGATTCGACCAGCCGGTCGAGGCGATCTCTGGCGTCTGCCGGCTCGACGCGCGGGCCCAGCCGGGAGCGGGCCGGCTGGCGCTGGCCGCTGGCCTCTGGAGCCGCGCGATGCTTGATGGTGGATGGCCTCTCGTACTCGTACTCTTCGTCGTCGTGCCGGCTTGAAGGTGGCCGGCTGCGGCCGCTGTTGCCACTGGGCGGCCGGCTTGTGCGGCTGGAACTTGCGTGGGTGTTCCGGCTGTCGGCTCGCCGGCTTGGTGCGGGGGAGGTGGACTCGGCCGTGTCCCTCGGACCGTCCCGGTCGTTGCCTGCAGCGCCACGAGCGTGAGAAGCTCTGGGGGCATGGGCGTACCTGGGGTCCTTGGTCAGCCGGTTGGCCGCCTTCAGCAGCTCAGTCACCCGCTCAGTTTGGCGGCGTAACTCTGCGCCTTCGAGGCGGTGCAGCTCTTCCGCGGCAGCTTCAGCCGCGAGCATGTTCTTGTCGGGGGTGTTGTAGACGGGTTGCTCCGCAGACGGAGCCGGCGATGCTGCGCCGTCCCGGGCGATCTCTGCGCCCAGGCCGCCTCCTCTCCGGCGGATCTGGCCGGCTCGGCTTGGGTTGTCGCCGGCGGGCGTGAGGCCGTGGGCGCGGTTGAACTCGCGCTGGGAGATCTCCCACTGGCGCTTTGCAGCAGCCAGCTCTTCTGTTTGCTTGAGGAGGAGCTGGCGGTGCTCCTCCAGGTCCTTCTCGATGGTGGTGGGGTCGGCGCCAGGCGTGAGCGGGGTGCTCAGCTTTGCCCGGACTTCCTCCAGCCGGGACGGTGGTGGCGGCGCCTTTGCGCCCGAGGCGGATGCGCCGGTGTCCTTGTTGCGCTCCAACTCAGGACCGCGGACGCGCGTGGACTTGCCTCCGGCGTCGTCGCCGGTGGCCATGACCTCCTGCATGATGCAGGGGCCGGTGGTGGTGAGGCTGGCGCCGGCTCCAGGGGAGGGCTTGCACAGCGCACGATCTCGCGCGGGTAGCGCGGTGGTGCGACGGTGGCGACGTAGACGTCGAAGCCGCCGAAGCTGATGATGTTGCCGCCGGCGGGGAATGGCCGGTCGGCGAAGCAGCCAGCGTTGTCGCTGACGCAGTCGAGGGAGCCGAATCTCCAGACCAAGCCTGAAGCGACCCTCTCGCCGGTGGTGGTGGTGAGGCCCGTCCGGATGGAGACACCGGCCGCGGACGCTGAAGGCCCCACGGTGGGCGCCAAATGTCGTGGTATCGTCATGACATATGCCATAGGGTGGCTAATCGAAGTGGTTCCTAGTGGTCTCACGGCGGTATCCGGATGCGGGTATGGGCACGAGCGACACGGCGACGTACCCAGGTTCGAGGCCCTCCGATGGAGGTAACACCTCTACTCCTGCTATGAGTGTATATGATAGAGACACAGTACAATGGTGCTCCTTGAGCTGTATATCCGGCTGCCCCTGGGAGGCTAAGGTAGACGAAGGTCTCTCTCACAGGGCAGCTCTAAGACTAGTGAATGAGAACTGATCGATCGTCCCCCGCACGAGGGGGTAGCCCGGCTTATATAGGCACCGGCACTTTATAGATAAGTCCCTAGAGTCTAGTGGCCAGCATGGCCGGCTTCGGCTCCCGTCCCTTCCCGAGGCGCTGACATCAGGGAGCCGTTGAGCGTAGTGGCACGTCCCATCCGCCTGCTCAGGTCAGCGGCGTGGGAGGTGCTGTCGTTGTCGTCATCATGCTCTGTAGCGCGTACGGTCCGACGTACGCCATGATGGCCTGTCCGGCGCGTGGCACTGCTGCTCTACAGTGCCCCGTGCTTTACGGGAGATGAGGTCAGCGTGGACCTTTGAACCCGGCTCACCTACCCGGTTCCTTCCAGTGCAAGACTCGCCAGCCTCGAGTCGGTCTGAGGTACAAACCCCGGTCGGATATGGCTTGTAGAAGCCGGCCCGGCTACAGCGTTGAAGGCCGCAGCCGGGCCGACTAGGACTTAGAGCCAGCAGGCTCCCGAGGCAGCCGGCCACGGCTCCAGCCGGCTGCTCCCCAGCCGGCCTTTGCCGCGAGCCGGCCGTCCTCAAGCCGGCCGCTCCGCGTCCATTGCCCTACCCGGGGTCTTCCCCCGACATTAGCCATCTTCCGGAACTGCTAACACCGGTGCTGTGGTGAGTTTTTCTTTCAGAGTCTGAAAACTCTTCTCACACTCATCAGACCACACGAATGGTGTGTTCTTCCTTATCAGCTTAGTCATTGGTCCTGCTATCTTGGAGAATCCTTCAATGAATCTCCTATAATATCCTGCCATTCCCAAGAATCCTCGAATTTCCTTGACGTTCTTGGGTGCTTCCCAGTCCAAAACTGAGGCTACTTTGCTAGGGTTGACTGCTATCCCATCCTTGCTAATGACATGACCAAGAAATTCTACTTGATCTAGCCAAAATTCACACTTACTGAACTTGGCATACAGCTGGTGTTCCCTTAGTGTTTGCAACACTATCCTAAGATGTTCAGCATGTTCAGCTTTGTCCTTGGAATAGATCAAGATATCATCGATGAATACGATGACAAACTTGTCAAGACATGGCATGAAGATCTTATTCATGAGATTCATGAATATTGCTGGGGCATTGGTTAGTCCAAAAGGTACTACGAGATACTCATGATGTCCGTACCTCGAGACAAAGGCTGTTTTCGGAACGTCTTCCTTCTTGATCTTTATCTGGTGATAACCGGATCTTAGATCAATTTTGGAAAAGACTCCCGCGCCTCTAACTTGATCAAAAAGATCTTGGATTCTAGGAAGTGGATACTTGTTCTTGATTGTAACATTGTTCAGATTCCTGTAGTCTCCGCACATCCGTCGACCTCCATCTCTTTTATCTACGAAAATCACAGGTGATCCCCATGGTGAGATACTCTCCTGTATGAATCCTTTCTGTTCCAGGTCATCCAATTGTTCCTTGAGTTCTTTCAACTCTTTAGGCCCCATCTTGTATGGTGCTTTAGCAATCGGAGCTGTTCCTGGAATTAGGTCGATAGTAAATTCTATCTCCCTATCTGGTGGCATTCCAGGTAATTCCTTAGGAAATACATCTTGGAATTCGTTGACAACTGGAATGTCCTCCAGTTTCACCTCCTTCATACTGTTCAACTTCAACTCCACTTCAATCTGAGTATGCTTATCTCCTTGGTAAATGATTCTATCTCCACCTGGGCTTTTCAAAGACACTGTCTTATGGGTACAATCTATAAGTGCGCCATTTTCCTCTAACCAGTTCATACCAAGAATGACATCAATGTCCTTCATCGGTAAAATGAACAGGTCTGCGTCAAACGCACACTTATTGATCATGATGACTTGTCCAGGTTTAGTGTGGGTTACTAATATCGTTCCCCCCGCAGAAAGTATGGTTATTGGTTTATCTAGTTTATTGCATCTAATCCCATGTTTGATGATGAATTGCTGAAATGAATGATGTAGTTGCACCAGATATAAAAAAGTACTTTGCAGGATGAGTGATTATCGAAGCGTACCTATCACTGCTTGATCGGAGTTAATCACCTCCTCCAAGCTGGTACAGTTTAACTTGCCGAAGGGTTTCTTGTTCTTCCAATTCCCTCTGGTGTTTCCTCCTCGGATTCCTCCTTGACGAGGCGGTTCCTTGGCAATGCCCACCATGAGGGGCTTGGGTTTTAGAGAAAGCGACGATGGAAGTCCGGGAGCGAGGCGGTACACGACGTACCCAGGTTCACGCCCCCGCGGTGGAGGGTCGCTACGTCCTGCTAGCAATCCACTATATGAATATATGTATACAGGGGGCCGCCATAGGCGGAGTTGTTGGATCTAGTCTAGTTCTAATCCGCGGGTTGCGGTGTCTAGGCGTGTTGCCTCTAAAATTATGTTTCTGATTGTGTGTCCCTAAGGGGTGCCCCTGCCTGGCTTTATATATCAGCCAAGCTAGGGTTTACAAGAGTCCTAGTAGGATTCGTGTTGGAGTCTTCTTTCCTTGTAGTCCAAGTTGAGGCGCGTGCAGGTCCAGCTCGTCGAGTCCTTGTGCTGGTCCAGCTTCATAGTTTGCACCGGGTATGGCAATGTCGAGTACCCGAAGGGTTATGCCCACGTCAGTAGCCCCCGAGTGTCTGGCCGAAGTGAAGCTTCGGGCAGGGACTAAAGTTGTCTTCGCTGAATGTCTTGATCATCTGTTGAATCTTGTGCTTGATGTAGAGTCGAAGTTGCTTTCTGTCGGGTGCGCGAAGCGCTCCCGATGGGAGTAGCCCCCGAGTCTATGGGCGGGTGCTTGCAGCCACGCATAGACTCAAGTTGTACTACTCGAAGATCTTGATTGTTGATGCCGATGTCTTCAACTTTATTCTACTTTGTTGGCGAGGTTGCCATATTTTTTATCGGGTGCGCGGAAGCGCTCCCGATGGGAGTAGCCCCCGAGCCTGTAGATAAATATGAAATAGTTATGTACAGGGTGTAAAAAATGCTAAGTCAAAACACCGTAAACTTTTTCAAGTTCCGAGAACTTGATGCCGATGACTCTGATGATGCCATAGATAGAGGAGTTGATGATTTAGATGATACCCAGGAGGAGCCGATAATTGAGATGATGGCCCTGAGGAGCCGATGATTGAGATGATGGCCCTGAGGGGAGCCGATGATTGAGATGATGGCCCAGGGGAGCCGATGATTGAGATGATGGCCCTGAGGGGAGCCGATGATTCGGATGATACCCAGGAGGAGCCGATGATTCGGATGATGGCCCAGAGGAGCCGATGATTCAGATGATACCCAGGGGAGCCGATGATTGAGACGATGGCCCTGGAGCCGATGATTCGGATGATGGCCCTGAGGAGCCGATAATTTTATCGGGTGCGCGTCCAGCGCTCCCGATGGAAGTAGCCCCCGAGTCTGGGCACTGATGCTTGCAACCGTGAGTAGACTCAAGTCGAGCAACCCGATGTTTACGGTTTTCTTCAGGTGCCGTTGACACATTGTTGTATATTTCAAGGGGCAATCGTCAATGCACCTTGAGCATCGTTGATGCCATTGTTTGTAAGTTTTTCGGTAGATACATGTATATGCACTTTTACCGTGTCAATGCCGTTGGCAAATTTTGAAGGAGCAAATCTTAATTGCCCGTTTAAGCGTATGTGTATTCGTTGGTCAGCAAATTGTTTGAGTGATCAGCTCGTGTTGCGGGTCTTGCTAAACCCGTTGTATGTGCAACTTTGCTTTCAACCGATGTATGTTCTGCCGATGAGCCCGTTGTTCTTTGATATTTCCATAAGTAAAATATCGAACGTGGGTTGTTTTATATATATTTCATGATCCTTGCTATCTGCGGCACTCTTTGAGGCATCTATAGCAAAGGAAAAGAGCAAGGTCCCCATTGCTTCATGATCCTTGCTATTTGCGGCACTCTTTGAGGCATCTATAGCAAAGGAAAAGAGCAAGGTCCCCGTTCCTTCGGGGGATGTGAACACGTCAAATCTTCAAGGGCCGTGAGCCGGTCGAATCTTCAAGGGACGTGAGCTCGATCAAATCTTCAAGGGACCGTGAGCGGTCGAATCTTCGAGGGACCGTGAGCCCGATCGAATCTTGAGGACCGTGAGCGATCGAATCTTGGGATTTGTGAGCACGGTCGAATCTTCAAGGGACGTGAGCACGATCGAATCTTCAAGGGACCGTGAGACGGTCGAATCTTTATGGGACCGTGGCACGATCGAATCTTGAAATTTGTGAGCACGGTCGAATCTTCAAGGATAGTGAGCCCGGTCGAATCTTCGAGGGACCGTGAGCACTCGAATCTTCAAGGGAATTTGTGAGCACGGTCGGATCTTCAAGGGGACTGTGAGCACGATCGAATCTTCGAGGGGCTGTGAGCACGGTCGAATCTTCAAGGGGTGTAGCACGGTCAGATCTTCAGGGGCCTTGAGCCAGGGTTCGTTGTGATATATGAACAAGGTTCCAGACGATGCAGTTGGTGTCAATTACTGCAATTCTTCAAAACTTAGTCTTCATATCTTCTAGAATTCCGGCGTGGATTCCAGTGAACCAGCGCCCAGCGAACCGCCCGATGGGAGTAATAGTCTTCATATCTTCTTGTATTCCGGCGTGGATTCCAGTGAACCAGCGCCCAGCGAACCGGCGCTCCCGATGGGAGTAATAGTCTTCATATCTTCTATAATTCCGGTGTGGATTCCAGCAAACCGGCGCTCCCGATGGGAGTAATAGTCTTCATATCTTCTATAATTCCGGCGTGGATTCCAGCGAACCAGCGCCCAGCCGGTGCTCCCGATGGGAGTAATAGTCTTCATGTCTTCTTGTATTCCGGCGTGGATTCCAGTGAACCGGTGCGCGGACAGCGCTCCCGATGGGAGTAATAGTCTTCATGTCTTCTCGGGTTCAATGAACCAGGCGCTCCCAGAATGGGCCAAAGGTGATCATACGACGGGCGTAGCTGAGTAATTGCGCCATCCAAGATAGTCGGTGCGGCGCGCGCAGCTGAAGTAATTGCGCCATCCAAAATAGCCCATGCGGCGCCTTGGCTGACGTGGCCGATGAAGAGGACGCGGTTGACATAGCCACGATCCCATTGCGGGTGAGAACATCGAACTCTCGAGTCGTGTCGGGTCGGGCGGCGAGCAGAGGTAAGAAGAGTGCGTGATCGCGGGCGCGGTCAGCCGACGAGCGATTGACAGAGCGAAACTCCCGAATATATCAATCCCATGATACAACGAGCGAACCCGAGCGTGGCGACTATCTGTGAGTGGCTTGAGTCGAACTAATTATTTTTGTATCGCATGGGTGAATCGCGAGGCAGAGGCGGACTTCTCGGGCATAATCTGAATTGACGTGCGCCTTTGTACGCTGATTCAATTCTTCGTACTTTGACACTTAGCCAAGTCGAGCCATAGTCCTAGCAATTTGCTCCTTCCTTTTGAGTAAGATACTCGATTGTAGATGAATCGGATTCTCATCGGCTACGCTAAGTATTGCCTTGATCTTCTTTTTTTAGTGTATGAGTCGATCTCTGCTGGCGTCAATCATTGCATGAAGTGGAATATACGTGCTGACGTCAATCATTGCTTTGATCTTCTTCTCGCATAGTTGCTTCTCTTTGCACAGTCACTTAAGGTGCGGCGGATCCAGTGATAGGGCCGGCGCCAATCACCAATACTGCCCCAGTGTGTGCAACGTCGGTTGCAACCAACCATGGATATGAATCATCCACTTGTAACTCGATGCTGACATTGAAGCCGATACTTGTTGATGAAGGCTGTTGCGCTAGCGTAGACAGTTGATTAACGGTGGCCTTGTTGTTGATGAGTAGAATCCTTGGGATGGCGGTCCAGCGTCGCACACAGACAGCGCCAATTGACGAGGCGGTTCCTGGCAATGCCCACCATGAGGCCCGGGTTTTAGAGAAAGCGACGTTCCGGGAGCGAGGCGGTACACGACGTACCCAGGTTCACGTCCCCACGGTGGAGGATCGCTACGTCCTGCTAGCAATCCACTATATGAATATATGTATACAGGGGGCCGCCATAGGCGGAGTTGTTGGATCTAGTCTAGTTCTAATCCGCGGGTTGCGGTGTCTAGGCGTGTTGCCTCTAAAATTATGTTTCTGATTGTGTGTCTAAGGGGTGCCCCTGCCTGGCTTTATATATCAGCCAAGCTAGGGTTTACAAGAGTCCTAGTAGGATTCGTGTTGGAGTCTTCTTTCCTTGTAGTCCAAGTTGAGGCGCGTGCAGGTCCAGCTCGTCGAGTCCTGTGCTGGTCCAGCTTCATAGTTTGCACCGGGTATGGCAATGTCGAGTACCCGAAGGGTTATGCCCACGTTAGTAGCCCCCGAGTGTTGGTCGAAGTGAAGCTTCGGGCAGTTACTATATGCCCCTCTTGCGGCAGAAAAGCCTTTGATCTTGGCTTCTGACAATCCTTGGCAAAATGTCTGTGAGTCCACGGCTTCGCAAAATATGTTGATTTGCAGTCTGGAATGCTTGGTTCTTCCTACTACCGTAGTAGTTGGTGTTGTTGTTGTTGTATCTTGGCTTGAAACTCAAGTTGGTATTGGGCTTGTTGCTGACAAACCTTTAGGCTCTTGGCCTTCTCCTCTTCTCCTCCTGCGGTTGCTTGAAGTCATCTTCCAGGGTGATGGCTGCATCCACCAATTCCTGGAACTCTGTTGCTCTCATCATTCTGAGCTGTACTTTAAACTGGGGACTTAATCCCCGCAAGAACCTCTTCTTCTTTTTGTCCTCGGTATTGACCTCCTCAACGGCATACCGAGACAACTTCGAGAACTCTCTGACATAAGTCAGAATAGCATTGTCTTTTTGCTCAAGACTCTCAAATTCTCGACGCTTCAACTCCACAATGCTTTCAGGGACATTGGATTCCCTGAACTTCCTTTTGAACTCTTCCCATGTGAATACTTTTAGCCGGGTATACGGCTACTATATTATCCCACCAGAGTGCGGCAGGTCCACACAACAAGTGTGTAGCATAACGGACCTTCTCTGGTCGTTACAACCAACAGTATTGAGCTTTCGCTCAAGTCCATAAGTCTTCCGCGTCCATCGGCTCGGGCGCGTACGCAAACGAGATTGGCTTTGTATTTTGGAAGTGTGACAAAGTGACTCCCTGATTCTCAGGTCTCTCAACTCTGTTCTGTTGCAGCAGCTCTGGAAGAATCTATTCTGCTGCTCCAACGTCACATGCTGTCTTTCTTCCATCATGCATGTACTGGACAAAGTTCTGCTGCGTCATGGGTGGTGGTGGTGGAAACTGGTCCTGGCTGCTTCATCAGCCTCGGCCTTCTGTCTGGCCTCGCGCTCAATGCGCTGCTCTTCACTCTCCTCACTCGGCGCTCCCGACATATCCCCCTAGTTCTGCAACACAAAGTGGTACTCATAGTTACTCCATGCGCAAGTTTTCTGAGCTCAACTTTGTGCACAGAACTAGTCACGCAATGGAAATCAAGAAGCAAATCCAAATCATACAAAACATATACCCTGTATATACATACATAAGTGGTCTTATTACAACTCGATGCTTGATGTGAGTATGCAAACTCACTTATTAAAGTATATATACAAATTTATACAAATATTACATACTACAATACATGTGGTACAACTGTATTGTTGTCGGGGGGAAGACCCCGGGTAGGGCAATGGACGCGGAGCAGCCGGCTGACCACTGGCCGGCTCGCGGCAAAGGCCGGCTGAGGAGCAGCATTTGGAGCCGTAGCCGGCTGGTGGAAACCGGTTGGCTCCAGTCCTAGTCGGCCTGGTTCGTACCAACTGTCGTAGACGGCTTCTACAAGCCATATCCGGCGGGGGTCACCTCGACCAGGCTCGAGGTGGCGAGTCTTGCATTGGAAGGAACCAGGTTGGTGATCCGGGTTCCCAAAGTCACGTGACTTCATCTTCCGTGGCGCGGGACCGTGGAGCAATAGTGCCACGCGCGGACAGATCATGTAACACGACGCGCGTACATACTACGGTGGTGGCGACGACAGGGCGGCTTCCTCTCATGCAGCCCTGACCGTGGCAGCCGGATGGGACAGGCCACTACGCCTCAACTACTCCCGACGTCACCACCTCGGGAAGGAGCGGAAGCGGCAGCCAGCGGCTGGTAGACTATAGGGTCTTATATGTAAGTGTGCGGTGCCTATATAAGCCGTACTACCCCCTCGTGCGGGGGATCGATCAGTTACCATTCACTAGTCTTAGAGCTGCCCTGAGAGAGAGAGACCTTCGTCCACCTCAGAGCAGCCGGATACAGCTCAAGGAGCACCATTGTACTGTGTACACATCATATACACTCATAGCAGGAGTAGAGGTTTTACCTCCACCGGAGGGCCTCGAACCTGGGTACGTCGCCGTGTCGTTCGTGCCCATACCCGCTTCCGGATACCGCCGTGAGATCTCTCAGGAGCCCCTTCGATTAGCCACCCTATGGCATATGTCATGACGATACCACGACATTTGGCGCCCACCGTGGGGCCTTCAGCGTCCGCGGCCGGTGTCTCCATCCGGACGGGCCTCACCATCACCACCGGCGAGAGGGTCGCTTCAGGCTTGGTCTGGAGATTCGGCTCCCTCGACTGCGTCAGCGACAACGCTGGCTGCTTCGCCGACCGGCCATTCCCTGCCGGCGGCAACCATCAGCTTCGGCGGCTTCGACGTCTACGTCGCCACCGTTGCACCACCGCGCTACCCGCGCGAGATCGTGCGCTGCGCAAGCCCTCCCCCTGGAGCCGGCGCCAGCCTCACCACCACCGGCCCTTGCATCACGCAGGAGGTCATGGCCACCGGCGACGACGCCGGAGGCAAGTCCACGCGCATCCGTGGCCCCGAGCTGGAGCGCAACAAGGACGCCGGCGCATCCGCCTCAGGCGCAAAGGCGCCGCCACCACCATCCCGGCTGGACGAAGTTAGGGCCAAGCTGAGCACTCCGCTCACGCCTGGTGCCGACCCCACCACCATCGAGAAGGACCTGGAGGAGCACCGCCAGCTCCTCCTCAAGCAAACGGAAGAGCTGGCTGCCGCAAAGCGCCAGTGGGAGATCTCCCAGCGCGAGTTCAGCCGCGCCCACGGCCTCACGCCGCCGGCGACAACCCCAGCCGAGCCGGCCAGATCCGCCGCAGAGGAGGCGGCCTGGGCGCAGAGATCGCCCGGACGGCGCTGCATCGCCGGCTCCATCTACGGAGCTGCCCATCTACAACACCCCCGACAAGAACATGCTCGCGGCTGAAGCTGCCGCGGAAGAGCTGCACCGCCTCGAAGGCGCAGAGTTACGACTGAGCTGCTGAAGGCGGCCAACCGCCAAACGCAGGACCCCAGGTACGCCCATGCCCCCAGAGCTTCTCACGCTCATGGCGCTGCAGGCAAGGACCGAGACGGTCCGAAGGACACGGCCGAGTCCACCTCCCCCGCACCAAGCCGGCCCATGCAAGCTCCAGCCGCACAAGCCGGCCGCCCAGTGGCAACAACGGTCGCAGCCGGCCACCATCAAGCCGGCACGACGACGAAGAGTACGAGTACGAGAGGCCATCCACCATCAAGCACCGCGCGGCTCCAGGCCAGTGGCCCGCGCCAGCCAGCCCGCTCCCGGCTGGGCCCACGCGTCGAGCCGCGGACGCAGAGATCGCCTCGACCGCTGGTCGAATCCCGCATCGCGGAGGAAGAAGGGCCAGCCGGCCCCAAGTGCTTCGGCCGCGGGTCCTCAACGAGCCCATGAGACCGGCTTCCAGCTCCCCCGCGACACCCCAAGTACGACGGCACGACCAAGCCGGAGGACCGGCTGCAGGACTACTCCACCGCAGTCGGCATCGCCCCGGGGCAACAAGCGGCTGGGCCGTGCGCTCTCCTCATGCTGCTCGGCTCGCCCGCACACAGCTCAACAACCTGCCAGCCGGCAGCATCAACGGCTGGCTCGACCGAGGAGGCGCCTTCATCAGCAACTTCACGGCACCTACCGCCGGCCAGGTCGCCCCCAACAGCTTGAGATGTGCAAGCAGGGCGCAGACGAGACGGACCGTGCGTACCTGACGCGCTGGTGCGAGATGCGCAACTCCACGAGGGCGTGCACGAGATCCAGGCAGTCGGCTTCTTCATGGCCGGCTGCCGGCCCAACACCATCTTGTGGCACAAGCTGCACCGCAGCGACCCCAAGACGATGGCTGCCTTGATGGCCATCGCAGACAAGTACGCGCTGGCTGATGGAACCAGCAGCACGCCGGCTGAGATTTCGCCGGCTCCATCCAGGCGGGACAACAACAAGCCGGCCAGCATAAGCCGGCCGAGAGGCGGCCACCACGGCAGCCGGCGGGACAATTACCGCGCAAGAGGCACAGCGACCAGCCGGACCGCCGGTACGGCTCCGCCCACGTGGCGGCAGTGTCAGACCACGCGGCTGGCGCAGCGCGCCCCGGCCGAACGGACCGGCCCTGGAAGGAAGTACACCTTCGAGCAGATGCTCGACTCGCATTCCAAGTACCACAGCGGCAAGAACCCCTCCAACCACTCCACCCGCGACTGCCACTTCATGAAGCGGCTGACGAGCGGCGAGCCCCTTCCGCCTCCACCCCCACCACCACCAGCCGGCGGGCCGGGTGGCCAAGCCGGCGCAGAAGCCAACAACCTCGAGCACCACGAGGCTAACCAAGTGCACCATGGCGGCCGGTACCTGGCTGAGGATGCCACCTACATCATCTTCACCACCGAGCCCGAGGACAAAACGAGCCAGCAGCGCCGTTCCCTCGAAGTCAACGCGGTCATGCCGCCGGTCCCCCAGTACCTACACTGGTCAGAGCAGGCCATCACTTTTGATCGCCGCGACACACCGGCTGTCCTACCAAAGCCGGGCAGCTACGCCATGGTCCTCGACCCCACCATCGGCACAACCCGGCGCAGCGTGCGCTTCTCGCGCGTCCTCATGGATGGGGGCAGCAGCATCAACATCCTCTACCGCGACACTTGGGCATCCAGGAGGCCGAGTTGCGCCCCACCCCCACCGTCTTCCATGGCATCGTGCCAGGCCACTGCTGCCAGCCGATCGGCCGGATCACGGAGGTCATGTTCGGCAAGCCGGACAACTTCCGCACGGAGAACATCGAGTTCGAGGTGGTGGACCTCGTGAGTCCCTACCACGCGCTCCTGGGCCGGCCTGCCCTGACCAAGTTCATGGCGGTGCCCCACTACGGGTACTGAAGATGAAGATGCCGGCCCTAAGGGGGTCATCACCGCCGTGACCTCGCCGCCTCCATGGAGTGCGCGCCAGCGCCAGATGGCCCGGACGCTGGTCATGTGCACCAGACAGCTCATCCACGGCCGTCGCCTTGGCTAAGGCCGCGCGGCGGACATCTCATGTGGGCAACCGGCTGAGACGACTCACTTCCGGCCGACAACCCAAGAAGATCTGCTCGACCCGGCCCAGCCGGACAGAGTACGTCACCATCGGTGGCCCAGCAATGACAAGAACGAGCTCACCAGCTTCCTCCGTGAGAATCGGGACATCTTCGCATGGTCTCCAAGGGACATGCCGGTATCTAGGGAGTTAACTGAGCACCACCTCGTCCAGGCCTGAGCCAAGCAGTGAAACGACCTCGGGCGCTTCGAAAGAACAGCAGGCACGGTGAAAAATTGCCGGCTCCTAGCTGGCTTCATCATGGAAATCGCACCGGACTGGTTAGCGAACCGGTCCTGGTTTTGAAGAAAAGAACGGCTCTGGCGCATGTGTATCGACTACACCAGCCTCAACAAGGCGTGCCCGAAGGACCCCTTCCCCCTGCGCGCATAGATCAAGTCATAGACTCGACTGCCGGCTGTGAACTGTTGTCTTTCTAGACGCCTACTCAGCTACCACCAGATTCCTTTGAATCCGGCTATCAAATAAAGACTTCGTTCATTACCCCGTATGGGGCTTACTGCTACACGACTATGCCATTCGGCTTGAAAAATGCAGGCGCCACCTACCAAAGGTGCATGCAAAAGTGTTTGCAGGATCAAATCGGCAGAAATGTTCACGCATACGTGGATGATGTCGTTGTAAAAACCAAGGAGATGCCTACCCTCCTTGATGACTTGAGAGAAACCTTCACCAATCTGCGAAGATTCCGGATGAAGCTCAACCCGGCCAAGTGCACGTTCGGCGTGCCAGCCGGCCAACTCCTGGGCTACCTCGTCTCTCAGCGAGGAATCGAAGCCAACCCGGAGAAGATCAGTGCCATTGAGAAGATGGAACTGCCGCAGTGCCTCAAGGACGTCCAGAAGTTCACTGGCTGCCTGGCCTCCTTGAGCCGCTTCGTCAGCCGGCTGGGGGAGAAGGCACTGCCCCTGTATCAATTGATGAGGAAGTCGGACAAATTCGTCTGGTCACCGCAGGCGGATGAAGCCTTTCGTGACTTAAAGCGTGTGCTCTCAACCGCGCCAATCCTTGCAACGCCAGGTTCGATGGAGCCGATGCTGTTGTACATCGCAGCCACCAACCGAGTGGTCAGCGTTGTCCTGGTGGTGGAGCGCAAAGAAGCCGAAAACAGAGAGCAGCTGGTCCAGCGCCCAGTCTACTACCTCAGCGAAGTGCTCTCCCAGTCGAAGCAAAACTACCCCCACTACCAGAAGGTCACCTACGGTGTCTACATGGCGGCCAAGAAGCTCAAACATTACTTCCAAGAGCATCCCATCAGGGTGGTTGCCACAGCGCCCCTGGCGGAAATCATCGGCAGCAAGGATGCCAATGGCCGGGTTGCCAAGTGGGCCCTGGAGCTAGCCGCCCACACCATCCTTTACGAGCCACGCACAGCCATCAAGTCGCAGATCCTCGCGGACTTCTTTGTCGACTGGGCTGAGATGCAATACCTGCCGCCTGTGCCGGATTCCACACATTGGAAGATGCACTTCGACGGCTCGAAGATGCGCAACGGCTTGGGAGCCGGCGTCGTCATCACCTCTCCCAAAGGGGACCGGCTGGACTACGTCCTGCAGATCCACTTCGCCGCATCCAACAACGTGGCGGAGTATGAAGCGCTCATTCATGGGCTGAAGCTGGCCAAGGAGATTGGCGTGCGTCGCATACTATGCTTCGGCGACTCCGACTTGGTCATACAGCAAGCATCTGGCGACTGGGACGCGAAGGACGCCAACATGGCCTCGTACCGCTTCCATGTCCAGCAGCTATCCGGCTTCTTCGACGGCTGCGAATTCCACCATGTGCCACGAGCAAACAATGAGGCGGCTGATGCCTTGTCCAAGATCGGCTCAACCCGGCAAGCCATTCCGCCGGGCATCGCCTTGGCGGTTATCAAGAAGCCGTCCATCATACCGTCACCGGACTCGGATTCCATATTCGTGCCGGCTGACCCGGGGGCTTCTCAGCCGAACCCGGGGGCTTCATCGCCCAAGTCGGGGGCTCATCAGCCAAACCCGCAGCCGAACCCGGGGGCTTATCGGTCCAACGCGGGGGCTTCTCAGCCAAACTCGGGGGCTTATCAGCCAAACCCGCCGGCTTCACAGCCGAACCCGGCGACCACGCAGTCGAAACCGGAAGCTCCGAAGATGGAGGCCTTGGTGGTTAGCGTGTTTGAAATAAAATGCGTACCATCATGGGCACAAGAATTCCTCTCCTACCTCACCGACGGTGTGCTGCCTGATGATAGAGTCCAGGCCAGGCAGATTGAGAGAAGGGCCAAGGCCTATACAATCATCAACCACGAGCTGTACAAACGCAGCGTAAGTGGGGTGTTCCAGCGGTGCGTCGAGCCGGCTGAAGGGATTGAACTCCTACGGGAAATCCATCAAGTCCCATCACGCCTCCTCCCGAGCCATAGTGGCCAAAGCCTTCCGGCACGGTTTTTACTGGCCGACTGCGCTCAGAGACGCAGAAGACTTGGTGAAGAAGTGCAACGGCTGCCAGCGCTTCGCAAAGCAAAGGCAAACGCCGGCTTCCGCCCTAAAAACCATCCCCATTACCTGGCCGTTTGCCGTATGGGGCTTGGACATGGTAGGCCCATTCAAGACAGCTCGAGGCGGCATGACACATCTCTTGGTGATGATTGACAAATTCACTAAGTGGATCGAGGCCAAGCCGATCAAGAAGCTGGATGGCTCCACAGCCGTCACATTCCTCAAGGAAATAATCGCGAGATATGGCTACCCGCATAGCATCATCACCGATAACGGCAGCAACTTCGCCGAAGGCGTTTCAAGCGCTACTGCGGGGAAATGGGGATCCGAATGGACCTATCATCCGTAGCACACCCGGAGACCAACGGCCAAGTGGAGAAAGCAAATGGCTTGATCCTAGCCGGCATCCGGCCCCGGCTGGTGGAGCCGCGGAGCGTTCAGCGGGCTGCTGGATTGAGAGCTGCCCACGTCTGTGGAGCTTGCGCACGACGCCAAACCGCTCGTTGGCTTCACACCCTTCTTCCTCGTATACGGGGCCGAAGCCGTCCTGCCGACTGATATCGAGCACGACGCGCCAAGAATCAAGCTGTATACAGAAGCTGAAGCCAAAGAAGCTCGCGAAGATGGAGTCGACCTGGTTGAAGAGGTCCGGCTGATGGCCGAGTCCAGGTCAACCGTATACCAGCAGAGCCTCCGTCGCTATCACAGCCGGAAGGTTAAGTCCTTAGCATTCCGAGAAGGAGACCTAGTGCTCCGGCTGATCCAACGGACAGCCGGACAGCATAAACTAGCATCCCCATGGGAGGGTCCCTTCATCGTGAGCAAGGCGGTAGGCAATGATTCCTACTATCTCATAGATGCCCAAGAGGCTAAGAAAAACAAGCCAGATAAGGCTGACGAGGAGACTAAACGTCCGTGGAATGTCAGGTTACTCCGCCCATTTTACACATGAGAGGAGGAATGTATGTATCCCTTGTATCCCTTTTATGAGTTATGAAAAAGCTTGCGCCAAGAGCGCCGTTTCCGACAAGTTTTCGCGTACTTTACCTTGTTTCGCCAATTGGCTTGAACCCTCTCACGCGGTCGGCTCAGTAACGTGATCCGGTTTCCGACAGCCGGCTTCCGATCCAGCTACAGACCGCAACCCGGCTGTCCGGCTGGCGGGAGTAAGGCCTAGGGAGCCGGCACGCGAAAAACGACTAAGGGAAAGAGTAAAAGCGAGTTGACTTGCAACTTTTCATAAAAGTGCCGGATTGCCGAATTCAGCTCGTTCGACTGAAATACTGTCAGCCTCACCCAGCGGCACGCTCTTGATCCGGCGACGGACCGCAAGTCGGACGTACGACCGGCAAGGGCACAGCCAAAGAGTGGGGCGGATGGGAAAAAGCGAACGAGTCGGAAGAAAGCAACTCGGCACACAAATGATTAACAAACACATTAAAGTGCGACATAATTAAAAGGCGATAATATTCATACATCTGCACCCGGCATCCCGGGGATTTAATAAATTGTCTTGGCAAAAGAACGGGAAAATCTAAGCCAGAGGGGCATCGTGGAGCCGCTGCCGGGTCGTCCTCAGGCACGTTCTCCGCCTCCTCCGTCCATATAATCTTCATCGGACGGAGGAGGGTTCGGGTCCGCGACGAAGACGGTCTTGTCGACGAAGTCGGCGATGGTGCTCTCGAGCAAGGCGGGCGGCCTTGAGATCGGCTGGAAGCTTGGTCTCCACGCCGGCTCGCGGAACTCAAGCTGCCCCAGGTCCACCTCATTGTACCAGGAGAGGACAAAGGACAGCGCCATGTCGGCGCCAGCGCGCGTGGCCGACTCCTTCCAGTCGAGGAAGCGGTCCGGCGCCCGCTCCATCGCGGAGATGAGGCCGGAGATATCTTGCGGCACCGCCTCTTCAGGCCACAGCATGGGCACCAGCTCTCAGCCGCCTTCCGAAGCTCCCAGCCGAGCTTGGTGATGGGATCGACGCGGGCAGCCATGGACGCCAGGTGGTCCTCCACAGAGAAATACTCCGAGCTGCCCTCGCCAGTCGCCTGCCTCCTAGACTCGCGCGCAATACCAACGGCCGTCAAAGCCGCCTCCTGCGTCTCCAGGCCGCTGCAAGAAGAAGAAGCATGTCAGAAGCCATCAAAACCGAAATAAGCTGAAAAATGCAAATTTTCGAAGTCCTAAGTAAGATGGCGGCAGCCGGTGCAGGCTGCCCCAGCCAAAGATGGAGATTAGGAAGTCCTAGTAAGGCGGTGGCATCAGCCGACTGCGCCCCGGCCGAAGATGGGGATTTCGAAGGATCAAAGCAAAAGCCTGGCGGCAGCCAGCAACAACCGATGCCCCCAGCCCGAAGATGGGGATTTCGAAGGATCAAGCAAAGCCTGGCGGCACACGACCGACTGCCCCCAGCCCGAAGATGGGGAAGGATCAAAGCAAAAGCACGGCGGCAGCCCAGCCGAGCAAGCCCGACCGAAGATGGAGATTCGAAGTCAAAGCAAAAGACTGGCGGCAGCCGGCGCGAACCGACTGCCCCCAGCCCGAAGACGGAGATTTTGAAAAAGATAAGTTTCTGCTGCCGGCTACCAACCTAGGCCGGCAGCCGACAGCCGAAAGCCGGCAAGGGGAGGAAACATAGATGCACTCACCCGCCAAGCCGCGATCAAGCGCGCCAAAGCCTTCGGTCCAGCGTTTGGCGGTAGCCGTCAGCTCTGTGGACTTGGCGGTGACCTCCTCCTGCCCGAAGCCGCGCTTCTCCACCTCCGTCGCCGCCGGCTCAGATCATCCACCTTCTCCTTCTCCGCCGTCCTGAGGGAGTTGAGCTCGATGAGGTGATTCTGCTCCAGCTGGCGCAGCCGCGTCAGCTCCTGCTCAGCCAGCTTGAGCTTGCGGGCGCAGACCGGCCCGCCTCTCGCTCTCGCCGCACTGCGCGAGCGGCTCGGAGATCCGACTCCATTGCGGGACCTTGGCGGCCAACTACGAGGCGGCCAGAAAGAAATGTCACACTAGAAAGAAGATAAGACATCAAGTCGAAAGAAGCATAGAGCTTACCCTTGACGGCTTCCAGCTCGCGGGCCAAGTCGATCCGGTCCAGCTTGGCCTTGTGGTAATGGGTGACGGCGCGATTATACAAAGTAGTGCGCCGGTCCATCACAGCCTAAGGAGAAGAAAAAGTTAGTCGATCAGGCGAAACCCGTGCCGGCTCCAAGCAGCCGGCCCATGCCTCGGAGGGCTACCAGGATAATAATCAGATCAAAAACAGTCGAAGCTTACCTTGCCGGCCTCCTCTACCTTGGCGACGTTAGCCGCGGCCTCGGCTGCCCTGGCCTTGAGATTGGCCTGCAGGCTGGAGAAGAACATCTCCACCGACGCTGGCCGGGGTTCCCCTCCCGGCTGGTCACCTCGTAGGAGTCGGCACGGAGCCACGCCTGCTCCATGGTGGCAGCCGAGCCGAGGCTGGCGTCGGAGGCGGACGGCACCTGAAGAAGAAGTGCGCCCTTGGCCACGTGCAGGCCCTGCGGCGATGCCGATGAGGTTCCCGTCCTCACCAACGCGCGCGAGTCGGCGCCCTCCGTGCGCGCCGGCTCGTCCCTCGCCGGCTCCTGCTGGGTCGGTTCCTCCGTCGTCGGCTGCGGCGGCGGCGTCGCTCCGGCGCAGCAGATGGCCCGGCCGGCCCAGTCGTCTCCGGCGCAGGGGTGTCCCCTCCGGCTTTCGTCCAACACCACCGTGGGCGGCACAGCCCTGCGGCTCCGGCCCAGTCGCGGGCGGTCGGGTTATCGGCTCCAGCTCCGGTCGACGGCGGCATGCCCAGGCCAGCCCCAGCAGCCGGAAGACGAGTCCGGCCCGGGAACATGTCGTCCAGCGTCACTGGCGAGCCGGCTCGGCACGCGTGCCGCGATCGAGCGGCTGAGGAGCGGCAGCCGGCGGAGAAGGCGCCCTGCGGCAGGGCGGAGTACTGCGGGCGGCGGCGGCGTAGGTGCGCGCGAGGAAGGCTGCGGCGTCTGCTCCCTCCTCTGGCGGGGAAGCGGTGACACAACGCGCGGAGCTTGCCGGGAGCCGCCGCCCTGGGCAAACCTAATAGGAACCCTAGCCGGATAAACAGAGAGATAATAAGCATAAAAGTAAGGAAAGAAAAGGAATCAAACAAGAAGGAGAGAAAGAGCTCACCCGGCCTGCTCCGGGACCGTCTTTGGTTGCTGCCGGCGCTGTTTCTTCGCCTTCGCCTCCAAGGCGGCTGTGGAGCCGCCTCGCTGGCCCGAAGTCGCCGTGGTGCTTGGCGGCCTCGTACGCAGAGGCACGGCGGGGATGGGCCCCGTGCCGGACGTCGCCGGCTCCTCCTCCTCTTGCTGCTCCGGTGAAGGGGGCGGATTGCGCTCCCCCTGGCCGCCTAGATCAGGCGCCTGCGGCAGGTCGTCGTCGCCGGCCGTCTCGCCGGTTTGGTCAGCCGGATCGACGTGATCCGGCGTCCACCTCCTCGTCGCCAGGTCGCCATCCTCGACGCTCTGGCGCTCAAAAAGCTAGAGACAGAAAAAACATGAACATATGACAAGCCGGAAGTCGGCAGAAGAAAAAGGAAGTCGGCCTCGCAGCCGCAAGCCGGAAAATGGCAAAGACACGAGGCTTACCCGCGCCGGTGGATGGTCCCTGTCGCAAGGCGCCAGCCCGTAGCTCCAGTCCTCCGACAGGTTCGCCTTGGTGATGTGGTTCACCCGGCTGGCCACCTGGGCCTTGTTGAGCAGCACCTTGGACGTACGGTTCGGATCGAACCGGCCGGACATGTGCCCGATCTTGTGGGTGCGCATCTGGAGCGGCAGCACCCGGCGCTCGGCGATGGTGCAGAGAAGATCTTCGGCTGTCAGCCCGCCAGTGGCGGCTGTCGCCAGGAAGTCCCAGAGCAGGTTCACCTCGGCGTTTTGATCCGTCGAGCGGGCGTTGTGGCTCCAGTTGATCCGGCCGACTGGGGGAGCCGGGTTGAACTCCGGCAGATTGATCCGGTCGACGAGCCCCCCCTCGTTGCGCACATAGAAGAATGACATTTGCCAATTCTTCACCGAGTCGACGGTGGGGATTTTGGGGAAAGGCGTACCAGGCCGGGTGTAGATCGAGGCGGCGCCGCAGGCCCGCAGGCGGCCGTCGTTGGTCTGGGCCTTCAGGTAGAAGAGCCGGCTCCAGAAGTCGATGTCGGGCCACAAACCGGCGTAAGCCTCCATGAACGCTACGAAGCAGCTCAGGAGGACGCACGCGTTGGCCGGCAGGTGATGCGGCTGGAGACCGAAGTGGTCGAG
The DNA here is from genome assembly GCA_030979885.1 of Lolium multiflorum. Taxonomy (NCBI): domain Eukaryota; kingdom Viridiplantae; phylum Streptophyta; class Magnoliopsida; order Poales; family Poaceae; genus Lolium; species Lolium multiflorum. The sequence continues at coordinate 166,205,293 of CM061749.1, forward strand.
GAAGCGCCGGAAGAACGCTGAAGCCGGCAGGCCCAGCCCGCGATCGAGGTGCGCGCCGAAGACGACGCGCTCGTCGGGCTCTGGTGTGGGCTCCAACTCCACGCCGGGCGCCCGCGTGATCACCGACCGCGGGATCCGCCGGAGGCGCACCAGGCGCTCGATGTCGTCCTCCCGCATGTAGGAGCCCCTCCACGATCCGCTGGGAGACGCCATGGACGAGGACGAGGAAGAAGACGACCAGGAGAGGCTGAACGGCGAGGAAGAACCTTGCGACCGCGGCGGCGACAACGGCGGCTGAGGACGCTCCGTCGAGACGCGCGGCCCCGTGGCGCCGGATTGATGAAGTGGCGGCGGCGGATCGGTGAAGAATCGTTCGCCGGAGTTCGCCAGCGGGAAGCGTTCACCAGAGCGACGGTGAGCTCGAGCGCGCGGAGAGAGATGGAAGCAGAAGCACGAGGAGGAAGAAGAGGGCCAGTGGACGCCTCGATGCCTCCCCCGCGGCATTTATAGCCGCCTGCCGCGGGCGGTTGGCCTCCAAGTGGCAGTCGTGGGCCACGTCCCCGGATTTACTGCGCCGTAACTCCTCCCACGTCCGCAACGGTTATCGAAAACGGCCACACCACGTCGCCCACTGCCGCACCAGATCCGGGGGAACATTGATGTGACCAGACGAACCGACGGCCAGGCCAGGCGTCAGACCGGTCAAGTCGGGCGCAGAACCCGAGGCGGCGGAGACCCCGTCGCACGGCAAGCCGGAGCCGGACAAAAAGTTCCACCCGAATCAAAATTCATCAGTAAGGCGGAGGCGCCATCAAATCTTGCGAGAAAGCGAAAACTGTAGTGTAAAACAGCGGCCGGCTGGAAGCATCCGGCAAGAGCGGATGAGCGCAGCCGGCGAATGAAAATTCTCAGTCGGCCCCTCCAAGCCGTGCACAAGCCAAAACCTGCCTAGGTCCTTAAAGCAGGACACCGGCCGGGGGCTAATGTGGGGGGAAGACCCCGGGTAGGGCAATGGACGCGAGCAACCGGCTGACCTGGTAGGCTCGCAGCAAAGGCCGGGTGAGCAGCCGGCTGGAGCCACGTAGCCGGCTGGTGCGGAAGCGGTTGGCTCAGGTCCTAGTCGGCACAGTTACGGCCGCCGTCGCTGCTGGGCCGGCTTCTACAAGCCATATCAGACAGGTCATGCCTCGGGCGACTGAGGCTGGCGAGTCTTGTTGGAAGGAACAGTTGGTGATCGGGTTCCCAAAGTCCGGCAAACTTCATCTTAAAAGCGGGCGTGTGGAGCAATAGTGCCACGCGCCGGACAGGCCATCATGCTTACGACGCGGCGCTACTTACGGTGGGAGCGGCGCGAACGCTTCCTCTCCCATACAGCCGACCGTGGCAGCCGGATGGGACACCACTACGCCTCAACGGCTCCGACGTCACCACCTCGGGAAGGACGGAAGCCGGCAAGCCGGCTAGGCTAGACTATAGGGTCTTATATGTAAAGTGCCGGTGCCTATATAAGCACTACCCCCTCTCGTGGGAGGATCGATCAGTTACCATTCACTAGTCTTAGAGCTGCCCTGAGAGAGACCTTCGTCCACCTCAGAGCAGGACATAGCTCTAGGAGCACCATTGTACTGTGTTACACCATATACACTCATAGCGAGTAGAGTTTTACCTCCCGGAGGGCCTCGAACACAGGGTACGTCGTGTCGTTCGTGCCCATACCCGCTTCCGGATACCGCCGTGAGATCTCTCAGGAGCCCCTTCGATTAGCCACCCTATGGCATATGTCATGACGATACCACGACAATTGTAGTCTCGCCTCCCCATGGTGGTCTCTAGTCGTGCTTCACTCCCGGTACATCCCAGGCTTCCATCCGGTCGAACGTGAAGTCCTCCTGCAGAATCTGGAACATAGGGTCTTCTCCGTAGGCTTGTAGTCGGAATCGGATGATGTTCCGAGGGCAAAATCTGTGTTCATGAACTGGTCATTCAGTGCATCATAGTCCACCCATCGGGTGTACTCCCCGGTGACTCCACCAAAGGTATTCCCACCTTCAGTATCAGACTCAATCAGCATAGGATACCCCTCAATATCTCCTCTATTATACTGATCGTTCTGAAACTGGGTTGTGGCATCATCATTCATCTCAGGATTATACCTAACCGAATCACTAGGGTTTCCAGTATCTGACCCCCAACGCCAACCTGTTGAGTTTTCTATAGGAGTCACGGAACGCTGATGGTTTCCGGATTCCTCGCCACCTTCATAACCTCCATAGGAGTTATTAGGAAAATACCTAGGAGTAATAGGTGTGGTTTGCTGTTCTGGATGGTCAATGCTAATGTAATCACCAGCTGAGTAAACTGGTGTATGCACCACTCCCTCCATGGGTTCCTTTCCTTTTGTCTCCTCCTTGGGCTCGGTGAACTCTTCTAGCATTGTATCAATTGCTCCCGTCAAATGACGGTTCAACTGAAATAACAATGATAGTAAGTTACGGCTATTGTCCATGTATTTTGCAGCTTCATGGTTTGCGTTTGGCGTATTTAAAATGGTTCAGCATGGGATCATCCTCTTCCTCCAAGTGAGGAATGTGGGTGAATTCGGAACCCATAAGCTCTTTCGTCTTATGTTCCCGGATATCGGTTATGGCTCTCATAACAGCTATATGGTAGGCTGTGTTGATGGTTCTGGCTTCTCCTGCTGGCATAACTACGCTCATTCCCAAAGATTCGGGAAGTCGTAGCCCTACTCTACACTTTGCCAATACTGGTCCATCATAGTACCAATATTTCATCACTTGGATTTGGGGATCGCACCCAAATTCAAGTAACATGGCACGTAGAATGTCTGCAAGTCCTCCGTCGTATTCACTCAAGTTTGACGTCTTCACTTTCACATTACGTCCCGGGCGTGAACTTGCCATTGTTGGCTGTAGAAATAGAAAGAATATGAGATTAGTAATAATGCATCATAATAGAGATAATAAAGAATTATCGCACTAAAAGATATGATTGTTGTATTCTCAATTGAATATACACCATATTTTTAGAGAATTCTTTACTAATCCTATTTGACTCCTAACGTTTTCGTCCCATTTACTAGGTTCCAACCTAAGGTCAAAGCTTTTGCTCTGATACCAACTGTGGTGACCCTGCATACCACTGTTGTAGTATGTCAGTCGTTGATATAACATTCGCGAAGTACCAATCCGCAAATATTACATCCCCAGAGTAGTACAACAGAACATAGCGGGTCCATAACTCATTCATACATTATTACAAACCATATATACATATCATCGGAGCTCCTCTTGGGTCCTAAGAGGTTTACTCCTGGGTTCGAGGCGAACCCAACTTAGCTTACAATATGAGAGTCTTACTAGGTCTTTTTTTTTATCCTTGACGAGCTAAATACAAGTTTGGACTGCTACAACTCTACTACTGGGTTCTAGGATTGTTCTCCGGATCCCTCTCCGTTTCCGTAGACTATCAGGTAGTCTACACCTTCAACTCCTCCACGAGATCTGGTTCTTCATAGCCGATGATGTCGGCTCCTTCTTGGTTGTCGTTGTCCTCCTCAAGATGGTTCAGACAGTCTAAGCGGGGATTTAAGAGTGGTCGAGTTGACGTACTCAACAAGTTCATATTAGGAAAGAGGTGTTTAATGCACTAACTACGGTACCAGACCAGAAAGTCTGATACCATGCAGGTTTTGATAACCATTTCTTCAAAAGGTTGTTTTTATTCGGAAAGAGCTATGTCCGTCAGCCTTCACCGGTTGACTAGAACTTCATGGAGTTCCTTTCCGGGCGTTCGCATTCCAAATCCCGAAACGAGAGTGACTGGTCACGTCGTTACACTCTGCAGATGTGTGTTTCCTTACCCATAAGAGATCTTAACCTTGGTGCCAGGAAGCTTTCCCGTCCACACTTCCTTTGGTGTGAGGCCCGTATAAGGTCTAGTCAATCATGTTCCTCCGCTACCTCGAACACCCACCCGTTGTTGCATGCCCCGACCCTGGGTCCACGTCGGTCCCATTATTCCTGTAGATTTCAAGGTGGACCCCGACCACGACATCAGTGCTGGGCTCTACCACACTCCTCGCCGGTAGCCCAACCCATCCTAGACCGCAATCAGTGGGGACTTAGGACTCCCCAGCCTCACGCTGCTCCTTGGGCGACATGTACTACGAACTATCTTGCGTGGACTTAGGACTCCCCAGCCTCACCAGCTTGCCCCCTTGGATCACGTGTACTACGGTAAAGCGCATCCGTTGATGAACGAGAGGTGGAAACACTTTGACTACTCCGTCCCACTCAGATCTTATGGTTAACACGGGTATTACGGCACAAGAATCACTGGACGACATTTGTTGTTTAATCCTAGATGGATATAAACCCTTGCAATGGAACCTCCACCATATCAACACAATCCATGGTTCCATTGCCCACCACATAGTCATATTCATAGTTATGAAAATAGTGGTTTTGCTTTTTATGCAATAGTGATAAACATAGTACTTTGCAAGTAATTTGGTAAAAATACTCAAATGACATGAGCAAGCGATGAACTTGCCTGAACACTGCAAAGTGTTGCAGTTGGATGGTGTGGACTGACCCTTGTCCTCTGTTTCTGAAAAATAGCATCATTGTCCGATAAGGGCAATGGTTAAAGAAGCAATTATGCATGATTCAGCTTTTAGGGTTGTTTCCCCTTTCCCGGTGTTTATTATTTTATGTAGAAGGTTAATACTAAGAACAATTTAGGGATATTCTGTTTAGGGTAAAATACAACCTTGAAATGTTGTCAAGGTGTTTTTAAAGTCCAAATGCATTAATGGACTTATTATTATTGAAAATAATATGTGTGATTTAAATGATTATTTAAATCATCAAATTGAGACTTATTCTTAATTGTCTTCAAAAATTCTCTTTCATATTTTATTTAGATAGGGAATTTTATGCTGATCAATTTTCATATTTTTAATTATTTTTTTAGAGCTTTTATCTATTTTCTATTTAATTTCAAAGTTTCAGCATTTTATGAATTTGTGAAATGTCACAATTGCCCCTGGGCCCCACCTGTCAGGGTGGCCCAACGGGTTAGGTCGGCCGACCCACCTGGTCCGGCCCGACCACCTCACTCTCTCCCTCTCTCTCTCTCGCGTGTCCGAACCCTAACCCTAATCCCCTCTCTGGCGACCTGCGTCGCCTCCGCCGTCGCCGCTCGATTCCGGCGAGATTCGCCGGAATTGGCCCCCGCCATGGTGCGCGCGCCCCACGACGGCGGTCAATCCTATCCGCGTCGATCTGACGCGGGCGGCCAGCTGCGCTCGACCTCGACCCCCTCTGGTGCTAGGGTTACGGGATCCGCTCGATCTCGCCATTCCTGGCGCTCCTGGTGCTTGGTCACCGCCCTGGCTCCGCCGCCGTGGTGCGGGTGGTACCACGGTGCCGCCATGGCCTGGCTTGGCCTGGCGCCGCCACGCTCCGGCGTGTGCCGCCGTGGCCGCCATGGCCGTGCCCTGTCCTACTCGACCATAGTAAGTCGCCATCCCTCTTCTCCTTGTTCTGCTTCTTCTCTTCCTTCTCCTAGCTTGGTCACTGGCCTGCCTCTACTCATAGAGGTGTGGCCGTGCCGTGATGTTGCTGTGCTTGCTCTGACTGTGTGTATGCCGCTATGCTCTTTGCTGTTGTCATGCATGCTGCTGCTGTGCTCTGCTAGCTTTGTTCTATGCACTACTGTTGTGTCCTATACTCCTTGGCTCTCATGTGATTGCTTATGAGCATTTCTTGCTTGAAACTATCCCTGTGCCTCTGTGCTTGATACTATTATTGCTAGATCATCAAGTGTATTCAATTACTTGCCCTGGCTTGATTATGGTGTGTAATCCTTGCAAATTTGCAAGTGCCAGTGCCTCTGGTATGCCTTCCTGGGTGCTTTATTTCATGGAGATGCTCCACTGAGCAGAGTTGTGCCTATACAGCCCTGTCCCATGATGATCTGCTACTGTATACTTTGATCTCTAGCTTATTTGATTATCTGTGATGTATTTGTTCATGTCCTGTGGCTGATCTTATTGTCTGGTTCATGTGTTGATGCTATGCTTGGCTGTGGTGATCTGTATCAAGAGCAGGTGATGCTCTGATGATCATTTCTAGCTTGTGAGCAAGTGTGTGCTTCTCTCTGTGATTCACTGGTGCTCAACCAGTGCTGTTTGTGCTTCATACAGGCTGAGCCTGTGGGTGCTGGTGCTTATCTAAGCATCAGTGGATGCTTGCAATGATCCTTTGGATCATCAGCAAGATCCAGTGCATTAGTAACTTGCCTGTTTCATTTATCTGTAGCTTTGATTCACTAAGTAGATAAATGATGTGAACTGCTCTGCAGTTATGATCATTTCATTGATTTTGGTAGGGCTAGATGGATGCCAACACTGGTTGTGTACCCTAGCCCTCCTTTTGAACCCAACAGGGTAATGATATTCTTTCAGTATTATTGGTTTTGTGGTTGAGGTGGCCTCAACCGTCAATCCTGGCTGTTCAGGAAGCTCCCACACCTGTTGGCTTGGGTTGCATGGACAGTTGCTTTCTAGCCTGACCAAATTTGGTTGCTAGAGCTTTTGGTGTTGACAAATACTTGCAGTAGATCAATTATCTCTGCATTTCTGATGGTTTTCAAATGGGCTAGTGTAGACTGGTTATGCTTGGGTAAGTTTCTGGGATGGTTTTCTTTCCTGTTTCCATCTGGAAGATGCTACCACTATACTGGTTGGCATAACCATGGTCATGGGCTTGATTGATCCCTGGGCTTTGCCATTTATACCAGGTTACACTTGGTCTATGACCAAGTGATGATCAAAACAGGGTTACCCCACCCTTTGGTGTGCTTGAGCTCATGCTTGTGCAATCTATGAACAAAACCATCGGGTTGTTCATGATGGTGTGTATACCTCACTCCAGCTCCTAGAATGGTTTGTTGGTGTAGAGGATTGCTTCTAGTTGGTTGGTTTGCTTTAATGATGCCTGCCCCTGCTCCTCCTGGTGAGCTTGTGAAGCTTGCTTTGGTTCTTTGGTGATCTTGGACAGGTTGAACAGCATTATTGTTCTTCCTGTTCTTGTGTTTGTGATTTCTGGTGAACTTACCCAGCTGCTGTCGATGAATGATCTAGGGTTCACTGTTGGAGAGGCTTTTATATGTTTGGCCTTTGTTTCCCTGGTCGACAGCTCTGCTCTCCTCTTGGTGACTCACTGTGTGTGTGTGCTGCATGCACACAGCCTTGTGAGCACTCTGGCTGTGTGTGTGTGCAGATACTTGGTATCTGGCTTGGTCCTTGGCTGTGGCTAGATCAGCTCGGCAGAGTTGATCATATCTTCTACATTTTCATTTCTTAGCTAACCTGCCAAGTGGCAATGCCACTTGGCTTAATACTTGTTTTATTTTCTTTGTGTTTGTTTTGTTTGTGTGCAGGGATCAAGAAGTTGATCAAATGGACATGAAGATCACCAAGTTCAAGATCATATTGTAGTTTAGGATAAATTTTACTTACTTGTAATTTTCCTTTTCTTTTTCTATTTTATCAATTCTTGTAATGTGTGGTAATATTCATTTATTTCCATTATGAATATTGTAAAGACATTGTATACTGTGTGATGATCAATAAAGCTCAAGGTTTTCTCTAATGAGCTTTATTTATTATGTGTATTATTTATTACTCTTAATTACTTAAAATTGTTTATTGAATTATCTCAAGTTTGAATTATGAGATATTAACTTGATGTTTGAATTTGAAATTCAAATTCAAATTTGGTTTGAACTTAATCATCCATCTTAACTTAGAATTCAATCATGCAACTTAAATTGGTGATTCAAACTCTCCCCTCTCTTCTCAAAACCCTAATCTAGTTAGGTGAGATTCAAGTTTGTCGCACTCTCGAAACCCTAACCCTGTAAGGTGTCGAGAGAGAAACTTGTCCCCCTACGATGCAGTTTTTGTTTAAAGCGCGAAATTTCCCCAAATTTGCAATGCAGTGCACATCCTTTCTAAAATCACCCCCTCGATCTCAAACCTGGGACATTACAGGCAGATCTCGCCGGATCTTGCAGAGCGACGAAGGGCAGCTGTTCTGCAATTTCCAAATTTCAGCGGGAGGTTTTCTGCTCAAAACATGCTGGAACCTCCGTTTATGCTGACATGTGGGTCCGGTGAATGCCACGTTGACAAATACATGGTGCTCAGAGTCAGTGACCGTCTATGACCCTCTAAGTCGTATTTAGTGCGTAATTTGGTATTCTCTTAGTACGGTGACTAATCTGAACCCCACCGATAAGTTCGAGTACCCGCCATGTATTTTACTCATGAACAAACGTATCAAGCATTGTATATATAGCCTTCATACTTAGAGCATCTCCACGGTAGCCCCTAAATAGGCGCTTAGGGTCCTGGCACCTCCGTTTGGAGCGTCGGCCTGCATCCTCCATTTGGGGCTTTGCTCCCACCAGTGAAGGGGTTCGTTGCATAGAAAACAAAAATTTTCCTACCGCAAGACGAATAAAACCAACAGATCTAATCTGTGGAACACCCAAGATCTAATCTACAAGATCGAAGCAACGAGATAGAGATGAGACTAACCCTCGAAGATTCCAAAGCCTACGAGATTAATCTCGTTGTTGGTGTAGACGATCGTCCCCGGTGCTGCAATCCGGCAGCACTTCCGTACTCGGTCGCGCGTACGGTGTCGATGAAGCTCCTTCCTCTCCCGTTCCGGCGGGCAGCGGAGGTGTGGTAGATCTCCTCCAACTTCCAGCAGCACGACGGCGTGGCGGTGGTGGTGGAGGAAGAAAACTGCAGGGCTTCGCCTAAGCCGGAGCATCGTATGGTGGAGGAGAGGCGGCCGAGGAGGAGGCAATGGATGGGGGGTGTGGCCGGCCACCCTCCCTCTTTATATAGGGGCCAGCCGGCCAGGTGGCCCCTTCCCATCTAGGGTTGGGGGGCGGCAGCCAGAGGGGGGAGAGGGCTTTCCCCTCCCCCAAGTTGATCCCCCAGGAAACCCTAGGGGTTGGCCGGCCTGGGCCTTGGGGGCCATGTGCCCCTGGCCCATTAGGCCAGGAGCATCCCCTCGGCCCACGGTGGGCCTCCTAGGTCGTGGGCCCCATGGTGGACCCCTCACGGAACCTTCTAGAACCTTCTAGTCAACCACCGGAAAAATCCCGAACATTTCCGAAACCGAGAAATCAACTTCCCTTATATGAATCTTATTCTCCGGACCTCCTCGTGACATCCTGGATCACATCCGAGACTCCGAACAAACTTCTTCTCCATACCATATTCAAATCTACTTATGCGACATCGAACCTTAAGCGCGTCACCCTACGGTTCGCGAACTATGCGGACATGGTCGAGACTCCTCTCCGAGCAATAACCAATAGCGGGATCGGAGATCCATAATGGCTCCCACATATTCAACGATGACTTAGTGATCGATTGAACCATTTACATACGATACCAATTCCCTTTCACGCGATAATTTACTTGTCCGAGGTTTGATCATCGGTATCTCCATACCTTATTCAACCTCGTTACCGACAAGTACTCTTTACTCGTACCGTGGTATGTGATCTCTTATGAACTATTCATATGCTTGCAAGCTAATCAGATGACATTCCACCGAGAGGGCCCAGAGTATATCTATCCCTCATCAGGATGGACAAATCTCACTATTGATCCATATGCCTCAACTCACACTTTCCAAATACTTAATCCCATCTTTATTGCCACCCATTTACGCAATGGCGTTTGATGTAATCAAAGTACCCTTCCGGTGTAAGTGATTTACATGATCTCATGGTCGAAGGACTAAGGCAACTATGTATCGAAAGCTTATACTAAATTCAACTTAGTGACTTTATCTTATGCTATGCTCATTTGGGTGTATGTCCATTATATCATTCAACTAATGATATAACCTTGTTATTAATAACATCCAATGTTCATGATCACGAAACCATGATCATCTATTAATCAACAAGCTAGTTATACAAGAGGCTTACTAGGGACTCCTTGTTGTTTACATAACACACATGTATCAATGTTTCGGTTAATACAATTATAGCATGGTATATAAACATTTATCATAAACATAAATATATTATAATAACCACTTTATTATTGCCTCTTGGGCATATCTCCAACACCGGCGCCCCCAAACAGGCGGCTCCGATAGATAATTTGAATTTGAAATCTCAAACACAACCATAGAAATTCGAATAAGTCTACGATAAGAAGTTTGGGACAACACACGGCCACCAAATACGAATAGGTTTTGGAATAAAAAGTTTGGGCCAACACACGGCCATCAGTTGCCGTTTCCGGCGCAAAAAAGCTTCCAAGCCACATGATCACATGATCAAATGAAGGAGGTCACCGGCGGCGCAACCTTGACGACTTCCTCATCGGCGGCCGGCGGCAGCTCCGTCGCTGCAACAGGATCCACGGTCGCCGGGGGAGGCATGAACGTCGACGGTGTCGGGGCAGACATGAACGGGGACGGTGCCGGGGGTAACATGAACGGGGACGGTGCCGGGGTAGACATGAACGCGGACGGTGCCGGAGGAGACGCCGACGCAGCTCGCGCCTCCATCACCTCTTGGCCGATGCGCTCGCGGTACATCTCGAGCCACGTCCGCGCCAAGGGGTCCATCTTCTCCATGTTGGCCATCAAGATCTTCGATTCTTGAGACATTTTGGCCAACGATAGCTGCGTCGCTTCGCCGGTGGCCTTCATGGCAGCAGCGTGAGCTTCCATCTTCGCCGCCTCCACCCTCTCCCTCTCCAACTCGATCTTGGCGTCTTGCTTGTCGAGGATGGCCTGCCACACGACGACGGCTCTATCGGCGGCTTCCTTGTTCTCTACCGATAAGTTGGCGATCATCTTCTCGATGGAGGCGTCCATGGCTGCCAAAACAGGCGCCGCATTCCTGTCGGCCTTTGCCTTCTTGTTGCCAATGGGGCGCCCGATGGAGGCGCCGGCTGGATCAACCGGCCCACCTTCCCCGTCCTTCAAGAGAGTGGAGAGGAGGTCGTCCCATTTCTTGCAACCTTGGAGCTTGTTGTAGCAATGCATAAACGGGAAGTCCTTGTCCTCGTTTTGGTGCTTGTACATGTCGAGAGCGTCGCGCATCTAACAACATATGACGCAAAACAATGAAACAACATTTGATCATCAATTCATATGCATCATCAATTCATATGCACCAACATTGATCAACAATTCATATGCATCATCAATTCATATGCACCAACCCTGATCAACAATTCATATGCATCATCAATTCATATGCAAAAAGATAAGCATAGATCATACCCAATCGACCATCGTCTTGTCGCACTCCTTCCGTGCCTTGATCTTCTCATAGTAGCCGTGGAACTTTCTACACGCCCCCTTGATCAAGTTCCAGCGGTGAGAGAGGGCGCCCTCGTTCCGGTTCATCTCCATGGTGGCGTAATCACCGTAGTTCTTCTTCTCGTTGAAACAATCGAGAATGCGCTTGTAGTACTTGCCCCCGGTTTGGTTTGCGCCGGTGATGGGGCAAAAGCTCACTTGCTTCCACGCCTCGATGAGGCATTCATCCTCCAAGGACCTCCACCTCGGACCACGAGTGCCGGCGTTACGCCTGCACGTCCTCCTCACGCTGGCGCCGGTCTCGGCGTCGATCAGCTCCTCCTGGACTTCCTCCTCACCTTCGTCCTTGTCGGCCTCTTCTTCGTAGTCGTCGACCGGGGGTTCGTAGGTAGGGCCGCATATGATGCCGTTCAGGATCTCCTCCCCGCCGGCAATCTACGCATAAAGTTGCAAACTTTTAGTCGCCGCTGGTGTCTACGATGCACACAACACGTGGAAAGAAAGGAAACGAACCTCGTCCTGCCCCATGGACACGCCAGACGTGCTGCCGAACACCTGCTGGGTGCACGTGCCGTCGTCGGGGAAGAGATGGCGGGGAAGGCCGGTGCCGTCCGTCACATGGCCCTCGGTGCGGCACAGGTCAGACGAATCGTTCAGGTCGGGGAAGCGGAAGGCGCCGCTGCCCTGAGCCGTTGATTCCGGCGAGAACGGGTTGTTGTTGTCGACGGTCATGTCGATGTCGCCGAACTCGGGGGAGTTGCGGGCGCGGCCGTCCATCTGCGACAGCCGCATCTGCGAGATCGACGGCGCGTCCGCGGTGTACCCCGCGTAGTAACCGAGCGACGCGGGGCTCGAGATGTTGTTCAGGCCGCCGACCAAGATCAGGCACGCTTCCGCAGAGGCCACCGCTTTCGCTGCTTCGAGGGCGGCGATGCGGCGCCTCCTACGGTCGGCCGTGATGAAGGCGCAGCGGTCCATCTCCGTCTCCCACTCCGCCTGCGTCATGGTTGTTGGCTTCTCCTTCGGCGCGACGGTGCGCGTCTTCGGCGGCACCTTCGTCGGCGGCTTCGCTACCTTCACCGGAGCCCTTCACTTCGGTGGCATGGCGCGGCGGCGAGGGTTTTTCGGGCTGGAGGCTGGATGGGAGATAGAGCGGCTGACGGGAGAAATGAGCGGCGGAGGGGACGGGGTTTTGGGGGAGAATATGTATATTTTGTTGTTGTGTGGCTGACAGGCGGGTCCCACGCCCAAAATTTTCAGCCCCGCGAGGCGCCGGCGTGCCCGATTCGTGCCCTTGGCGAAGGGGCCGGCACGGGGTTGCCGGCGCTTCTATTGGGCTCTTAAAATAGCCGGCGGCGTTTGGGACGCGTCGGTACGAGCCCATTTCCGCTCCGGGCCCCCAAATTGCTATCGGGCCCGCTATTGGGGGCGCCGGTGGAGATGCTCTTATGCATACAAATTTTCTAGGAAAGATACGTATGTGCATGCCCCTGCAAAAGAGAGAAATATGCAACTTGTACAATAAATTCTTTAACTTGGACTGATTATCCGGTACTTTGTCTTTTTTTTGTCTAATTACATACTTCCAAATTTAAGTTTGTAACTCGGTAGACACATACCCGCATATACCCTCTACATGCAAAAAAGAATTATTCCGTATTTTCTAATTTTTTTGGTATTTACTCTAATTTTAATATGCATACAGATCAGGGTACCTTACCTATGTTCCAAAATTTCATTCTCAGGCAAGAGTGGATTTGATGTAACTTCTAGATACACGTGCCAGGACAAAGGAGGTCATTCTCAAATCCTTGCGAGAATCACAAGAGTACAACTACATCAACCGATTGACAGGGAAAAAAAGTAAACTAGACGTACATCACCCAAATCATGGCACAAATTTGCCCCAGGAAAAACTCGGAACCGGACAATCTTCCTGGGACAAAGGAGGCGACGTGGATGTTGTCATCCGTGACGCTTTTGTGAGGTGCTTGGATGTCCAGGGGGTGGATGGACGCAACGCAGAGATACGTAACCATCCAAACTCCCCGAGTCCACAAGGCACCACCAGACCCGAATGAAAGGAAGAGCAGAACGCATGCAACAGGACGGCAACGCGCATGGGTGTTGGCTGTTGGGTGGTGGTAAGTATGGCCTGCGCACCGCACCGCGGCCACATCATGTGCAACAGGAAGCGGCTAAGAAGCATTGCTCAATCCTAGCTTTGCTGTAGTGGTATTCTTCTTTTCTCCGACTCCGTTCAGCAGAGAAGAACTGGGGGCGGAAGTGCAATTTGGCTGCTCCGAACATGCACGGACCTGCATGCTAATTTGTCGTTGTCTCTGTCTGTGTAGGAGTACTACGAACAGGAGATCTCCACAGTAGGTTGCCTGTGAAGACTGCGAGCGCGAACGCTAGACTTCACAAGCACCACAGGATAAAAAGAATCTTCCTTTATTGCAGATTCAACATGGCTCGTGATTGTGCTAGACTGGGACTTTTATCTCTTTTTTTTTATTTTTTTTTAAGGATACGTCATGGAAAGACGTATCGGAATCAAGAAGAAAGGCCAGAAGGCCAAAGATACAACACGTTCGGGGCACAGCCCGCTCCCCCCTCTCTGCCCTACCGTGAGGTAACAGTCGTCACCTCCACGCCCGCGCAACGCAACCCCACTACCCAGAGGGTAGCACCCACACTGAATCGGACTACTCGCGGCATCTCCACTTATCTACTAGCGCAAGAGTACCTCTAAAAATCCCAGCGATCCTCCACATCTCCGCCTCAGTGGCGATCGCTGAAATCACCACGGCTTTGGAGGGGGCGGCCTTTTCGAACACAATGTCATTGCAATGTCGCCAGAGACACCAGCAAACGAGGGTAACACCTGTCCAGAGGTCACGGTCCCCCCAGGTCCACTACGCTTCTCCTGCAGCCAAGCCACGAAGCTCGAATCCAACTTCGGCATCCAGTGCAGCTTCCCTCACCAGCGCAGGCAAGTTGCCCAGACATCCCTGGACAGCACACAGCCCATGAGCAGGTGGTCTAGGGTCTCGGCACTCTGGTCACAGAAAGGACATGCCGCCGGATGTGGAAGTCCCCGCCTGCTCAATCTGTCGGCAGTCCAGCATCTGTTCCTGCTGGCTAGCCAGAGGAAAACTTTGCAATTAGGTGGGCCCTCGAGCGCCAAATATGGAGCGCCCCTGGCATATCCACCCTGGCTCCGAACAAAGCTCGGTAACCTGAGCGCGCAGAGTAAGAAAAATCTTTCTCCCAGCCCCATCTGAAGCTGTCCTCCACACCCTCAAATAGGGCAACATCCACTAACATATCAGCAACGAAGAAAAGCTCCTGGATCGCTGATGCATCAAGATCCGGCGAGACATCGTCCAGCCAAGCCCCGGCCAGCCCTTCGTGCACTTTTCGCGTTCGAAGCGAGCGTTTAGGCACCGCCCGCAGAAGATTTGGTGCAATATCCGTCAGACGGCCTGCAGGTAACCATCGGTCTGTCCAGAAGAAGGTGTACGCTCCATCCCCTAATATCGAGGAGGTAGCACCTTCAAAGAGATGCCGCACCACTTGTGGGACCTGGATATTGAATTCCTTCCACGGCTTTGAGTCATCGACTCGTTGAAGCCACAGCCATCTGGCCCTCAAGGCAATGTTCATAAACCGGAGATTGGGGATCCCAAGCCCCCCCCATTCTTTCGGGGCACAGACTTTGTCCCACGCCACCAGGCAGTGACCCCCCCTCACATCCTTCCTACCCTTCCAGAGGAAGCCTCTGATGATCTTTTCAATGGCTGAGACCGTCTTCGCTGGGATGTCGAGGGACATCATGGAGAAAATGGGGATCGCCGAGAGGGTCGCTCGAACAAGTTCAAGGCGTCCGCCCCTGTCCAGAAGGGAAGCCTTCCAACCTGGCAACTTGTTGGCCACCTTATCCACTAGGTACTGTAGTTGTGCAGCAGTCGGTTTCCTCAGCGTCAGGGGTAGTCCAAGGTATCGGAGAGGGAAGGGAACCACAGGACAGCTTAGCTCCCGAACCACGGCCTCCTCGTCCGTGTTAGTGCATCTAATGAGATTCGCTGAGCACTTAGCCAAGTTGGTGCGAAGGCCAGATGCATCCCCAAAATCTTGAATGATCGCTGCGAAAACCTTGAGATCGAGCGCCAGGGGGCGCAAGAAGGTAACCGCGTCGTCAGCGTAGATGGAGGTGCGGTGGCGCAGGCCAGAGGAGGCCAGCGGGGTGAGCAGTCCTACTGCCGAGGCCTTCTCAATCATCAGGTGGAGGACCTCCATGATGAGAATGAAGAGCTAAGGAGATAGGGGATCCCCCTGCCTGAGTCCACGCCTATTGGCAATACGAGATCCGGGGATGCCGTTAAGCAGTACACGGGTCGAAGCCGTAGACAGAAGGGCGCAGATGCAGGAGAGGAGCCTTTCCCCGAACCCCAGCCTCCTCAAGACCTCAATAAGGAAAGGCCACTCCACCGTATCAAAGGCCTTCGTTATATCCAGCTTCAGAAGAACAGCAGGGGTTAAGCGGCTGTGAAGCTTGCGGGCTGTTCCCTGTACCATCATGAAGTTGTCATGGAGGCACCTTCCACGCACGAATGCACTCTGATGTACCCCCACCATCTGGGGTAAGACAGGGACTAGCCGGGTGGCCAGCACCTTGGCTACAAGCTTGGCGAAACCATGTATAAGGCTGATAGGCCTGAAGTCCTGGACTTTTATCTCTTCACAGTTCAGTCGTCAGACCAAAATATAAACAAAACACGCGGACGACGCTGCGCCCTTTCCCCGACGTTTCGTTTGACACCTGCCTCGAAACGCAAAGCCGGGCATTCCTCCCGCGAAGTCGCTGAGAGGGACTGGCCGTGAAAACGATAGTGTGTGCGTCAGTCATTGTTCCGCTAGCTGGGCTGGCGAAACAACTACAGATGCTAAGAGCATCTTCAAGCCGTTATGTTGGCGCGTTGAACCGCAGACACGAAAATGTTTGTTTTTGACCGTGCGTCCATTTACACCCTAGCGGTGCCTCCAGCGGACTGATCCATAATATTTTTTTATCTATTTTATTCTTTTTTTTAAATGGGGGCAAAAAGCTTTGCCCCGGTCTATTAATTAAGAAGAGGAATGCCCAGTTAATTAACGGAAAACCGGGCAAAAAAACCGTAACAACAACACCACCAACCACAAACGACAACAACACTTACAAAACATAAGGACTACTCCCAAAGCAAACAACTCCTAAACTTCTAGACAACAGAGGAAAATAAACCATCAACCAACAGCGGACTCTTTTCCTGCGACACCATTTTTCTTGCTTTTGCTCCTAAGGTAGTCTTTCACCTTCTGGATTTTGTCCCTCGAAGACTTCTCCTCTAGGAGGCGAGCAATCTCTTTGCTAGATCCAGGGCTAGCCGCCTCTAGCCTGGCGAGAAGGTCGCAAAGCTCACTAGCAAAGAGCGCATGAGAGTTAGGTGCCGAAACACCTGGCTCGATAACCTTGTCGCCACAACGGCTTTCCTCCACTAGCGGTGGTGCGGAAGCCACCTCCGAGATCACAAGCGAGTCCGCCTGATGGTGAACCATCGAAAGAGGAGGGGAAGGGTCCTCACACAGCTCCTGCAGGTCGGGCATGATCTGAATCACAGGCATGATCCCATCGTTGCCCTCACACTCAGGGGCAACTGACACATCAGGCTGCGGTGATGGGGAGACCCGAGGGGATAAACAACCAAAGAAGCATTCCTCTCCAACCAAATCTGCCTCCCCACGAGCCCTACCATTAATGGCTTCATCATCAACCTTTGACGCCATCACATCGACCACATCATCATCAACAACCACAAACGGCTCTTGCTCATAGGACTCACAGGAAGCAATCAAATCCGCATGCCCCATAGACTCGGCAACACGCACCAACAAAATCTTGAATTTTGCAGCTTCCTCACGCAGAGGACGAGCCACCTCTTCGATGCGGACGGCGACAAGCTGAAGGATCTCCGTACGCAATAGTGCAAATTGGGACTGCAAGGCAGGGTCCAAACCGATGTTGGCATTGGAACCTTTGCAACACCCGAGAGGGGACCTAGGCGGCACCATCACACGTAGCGACGGGCAGCCCACGACCTCAGCCCAACTACGCGTCAACGCCGGCTGACAAGGTTGGACAGACGGGGTGCAACTCTTCTGGCAAGGAGCGCGAGCGACTGGAGAGCGATCGCAAGCAGCCGGAGAGCGAGCGCGACAGAACCTTTCGCGATGCCCTGGGCGACGACGAATGCATCTGAAGTAGTCGCGGCATGCGCTGACATGGTGGCCACGCTCGAGGCAACGAAAGCACCTTCCTCGAGCCCAACGCTTGAAGGCGAGGCCACGCTCGAAACCTTCCCTTGACGCCTCGAGGGAAGAGCCCTGGTCGGAGCGGCGCCCCCGACCCACATGCTCCCAACCCTCCTCAGCTTCAACAACTTCAACAGAAGCAGCAGAGAGGCTGTCGCATGCCGACGGCGAAGAAGGATCAAACAGACAAGTCTTCGTCTTCTCAGCTTGGGGAATGTCCTCAAGCGGCAGCGACAGGCACCCAAGTCCCTCAACCAACACGGCAGGGTCACGCAGCTCCCCGCAGGAAGGGCCAGAAGCAGCCGGATGCGCCAACGCAGGCTTGCAGGCGCGAGCACGGCACAGCCGCCCACCGACGGCAGATGGGGATGAAACCACGACCTCAGCATAGGAGGGACGCCCCAAGCTATCAACAACCGAGGACGCAGCAGGGCAGATGCAACTCATCATGCCAGTCTCGTCTTCAAGGCGGCAGGAAGCAGCTGTGGACGTTGTCGATCTTGAGGCCAGCTTGGAAGTAGATTCATACGGCGAGGACAGGGGTGATACTGGGACGAGCTCCATCGACGAGGGAACTGAGGCGCAACGGCTCGGCTGCGACACTGAAGCCTGAGCTGCAGGGGCCGATGGCGGAGGTGGCGGGAGATACGATGACCCAGTAGAGCCGGGCTCGGAGTCGGGGCCAGCCCAGCAGCAGGCGGCGCGGTGCGGGAACTTGGGTGCGGGGTCACCATCGCCGGCCCAGGGCGAGGGCGGGCGCGAGCTGGACCACGATCCATCCGACCTCGATTGGACGGGTTAGACCTCCGGTGGGCGAGAGCAGCTGCTCCAAGCCGGTCAGCGGGGACACTAGCGGCGGGACGAGGAGCCGGAGAGGACGCCGCACCGCAGCTGCCAACCGCAGGAGGCCGCAACGGGCCGCCGTCCATCTCTGGCAGATGCCACACCGCCAGTGAGCGGAGAGCACGACCACCGCGGCCCTGGCGACGGCTGCGCCGGGCAACAAGCTGGACGGAGGGAGGGCACGGAGGAGATCGCGGATCTGGTGTCGCAGTTGAAAAGCGTGGTCGGAGAAGGGAGATCAGGACGGCGGCGCGGGCGCACGGTCCATCGCGGCCATGGTCGCGAGAGCCTTTTCATTTTATTCTTTTTTTATTTAATCGTAGGTAGAAACATTACACAAACTACTACATAGTTTGAAACATTGTTTAAAAATTGCAAAATAAGAAACCTAACTAATGTTGGACTCGTGGGTTTCGTTCTTTCGCTGCCAAGAAAGAACACTCTTAGGCATCTAGTCGGCCAAACTAAAAAATCCCGCTGAGTTCCGTGTGCCTTATGTTTTAGATGCGCAGGAAGAACATCCAGAAACCTACACTAGTGCCTTCAATTGGCCGGTGGTCATCTTCGCTGCAAAGAAAGAACACTCGAACGACACTAGTTGTCGGTGTCCTCGCCGGACTCATCTGTGTGGTAGTGTCTGCAGCAGGATGTGTTATCGAACACCTTGACGATCATCTCGGCGCCGCCTTCGTAGAGGAAGGTGAGCGGGAAGGCGACCTCAAGGCTGTGGGCGCGGGCGAACTTGTCTCACCAGGTGTGCAGGTACATCTTGCCTTGCCCGTCGAACAAGACATCGACAGGCCACAGGCACTAGCCGCACAGCTGCAACTCGACCGGCTCGGCGTCATCGACAAACTTGTTCGGCAGTCGCTTGATGGCGAGGGGGCCCTCGTTGACATGGGGGATGAACTCGAAGGAGCTCGCCTCCTGCGAAAACGATGACGACGATGGCTAGCGACGAGGTGATGCCGCTCTAGCACGACGCCCCCTGTCACGGCGACCGCAACCACGGCCTCGACCACCTCGCCGGCCAGCTGGACCGGCCATGGATTCCCTCGCGGGTTTATGGCGGGCGGCGCTACGGTGGAGGTTGTGCGGTGGCTAGGGTTTGTGTGAAAGAGGTGATGAGGCTGTTGAGCGTCCGCCCCCTTTAATACGCCGGAGGAAGGCGAGGGGCGTGACACACTTGGCAACGACATTAATTTTGTTGGCAGAGGTGGGCAGCAGCCGCTCGGTAGGTGAGGCATCGCCATTAACGTGACGCAGACTACCGAAGCGATTCCTTTTCGGCAGTTGGCGCATTTGAGAAGATGTATCGACCGCCGAGACGCATCCGAGGGGCATATTTGGCCCGTGTTTGCGTCTCCGTGGATAGCCCAATCACTATGCGTCGAGCCAGTGGCAGATTTGTTTGATGGCGCCGGAGGGAAACTGTGTACGAATCAGCCTTAAATATGTTTGCAAATTGGAGCAAATAAGAGTTGATGTATGTGCTTTGTGTTAGTTCTCTAGAAATGCTGAAATGACATTGTTGTTAACAACGGTGAAATTGCCATTTTTCCTAGGCTAGGTACAATCTACTCATAGCCATAGAGGTATCTTCACACGCCGCTGCTGATTTTGGACAAAAGCCTTCATTTCAAGCCCAGCTACCGTGGCTGCGTACTTCTTTGAAAATCCTGCGAAAATGATGCATTCGCCACTAACATTGAAGGAGAAAATGATGAGGACATCCCTACCTCACTACTACCTCCGTCATTGCAAGATGAAGATTAGGCTGTGAAGCTCAAGTCCAATGAAGTTAGGATTGGACCAATGACACGAGCTCGTGTGAAGCTACTTAAACAACAGGTGAACTTGTTCCTAAATGATACTTTGATCGATAAGAACTTTATACTACCTAAGTCGTATTACTTATGTATGATCAGGTATGAGGAGGAACCAAGCATCGCACGAGGAGGAGAGGAGCAGCTGGACAAGAAGCTGGACGTGAAGCTGGACATGGAGCTGGACGTGAAGACATCCCATGAACGCGCGAGGAAGGAGTGGGAGGCATGCGCGAGAGGAGGAGTTCTTCAGGCCGACGCCAGGCCCGGTCAGACCGACCGGGGCACCGGACCACCCGGTCCAAACCGGATTCTGCGCTTGTGCCAACCGGGCAACCATCCAGGGAGCATTGACGCTTCATCCGGTTTCCACCGGTCCAGAACCGGTCTAGACCGGACCACCCGGTCCCAAACCCGGTCAACCGGATTCCGACCGGCCGAGTCAGTCTCGACCAGATCTATCCTGGGTCGGTTATTTTTGTACTTTTTCGACCTGAGGTCGTCCCAGACCCTATATAAGTCCATAGGACGCCCCTAAAGTTGCTTTAGACCATGTTTAAGATAAATCCTAGTTCTTAGTTGTTTGCTCTGCAAAACTATTGAATACTACTCTCCAATTCGTATCAATCTGGAGTTTTATGCTACTGAAAGTTTGTGTGTGATATGTTGTTCCATTGGGGATTAGAAGATTGCAATTTACCGCTTCATGGTCGGCGGCTACGTGCGCAAGTGTATGGAGTTGTGAATATCTTGCAGGGTTGAGATCTGTTGCATTGGCTACAGGAATCAATCGAGAGACTTCGTCGGCGTCATACAAGTTATCTACACCATATCATCGATTCCCTCCGCTGCATACACCATCGTGTTCATCACCACCGTCGCTTACTGAGAAGATCGGGCAACCCCTTATCATCTTAGTATCAGATTTCAGCGTTTCTCGGTAATACATCCACAATCCACCCCATAGTTGAGTTGTGAGTGTTTTCCTATCAGAAAAAGCCAAAAATATTAGGGTTAGGGTTTGCCATAGCCTTAGATTGCACTAATTTCGAGTTTTAGTTGCTTTTCGTAGTTGTTTTTGCGTTACTTTATCTTTCTTCAAGTAGAATTGTTAGGATTTGTGTTTCTACATCATCTAGTTGTATCTTGTGGTGTTAGTTTTTGTTTACTCCGAGTCTCCATAGCTTACAGTGTGTTTGTCCAAACCATAGACACAACATATCGATATAAGTGACTAGGAACTTCCCCAGAAGAGACTAGTTTTACCGCTCGACAAGCTGCTCATTAGGGTTTTGGTGCGTTGCATATCTTGTTGGCCGTGTTATCAAGGAGTTGAGTCATAAAATCAAAAATAAAGAGAAAATTGAAAAGAAGCAAAAAGAGCTACATAGTTGCGTGTGTTACAAAAGAAAATCCAAAAAGAAAAGTGAAGTGCTAGTTGAATCAAGTGAAAGGCCTGAGTTTTCTTTACTACACCTGTAGTTGAGCAATCTTGTGCCTGTCTCGCTGAGTTTTGCTAGCGTCTCTCGAGTGCATTGCAACCTTTCATCCATATAGTTGCATTGCCACATTTATCGCCTTGTGTGAGTATCTTTGGTTGTCTACGGTCAGCACTAGAGCTTGTTATTGGTGCAAATAGGTAGCCTACCTACAGCCCCACATATATCCTGCTTCGTCGTGTGATTGTTCTTATACCCTTGATATTCGCTTCGCTACATCCGTGCACTAGTCCGTCAATCCAAGTTGGTATGCAATACTAATTCACTTTGGAGCGGTAAGATTTACCTTTATTATCAGTTTTGAGTGAGTTGTGAGAGTACCACCAAAGATTTTTGTTTAGTGCACTAACCTACTAATCATGTCTTCTTCTGAGTTTAATGTGATGCAGAAAAAGGATCCGTCCACGCCGGTTACTTGGATGGAATATGAGGCACTTCGTGATCATCTAACACGTGAACTTCGTGTTACTACGGAGACATTTGATACTGAAATTCAGGTGTCAACTTGAAGGTCGATGAGGCTACTACGGCTATTAACACCGTTTAAACATCGATGACGACTCTTCAAGCATCTATGAATACTTTGACTCAAGCCGTCAATGAGATCCGTACTATGGTACAACAACAACAACTTGATGAAGATGGCAGTGTCAATGGTGATAATGCGGATGCTGCTGCTCAAGGCATTGGACGTGGTCGTGGTCTTCCACGTGGTGTTAATCGCGGTTATGTTGAAATTGGAGCACGCCGTGTTCCTCCACAGCCGCAAGACGATGGTTTGGGTAAGCCCAAGTTCTCAATTCCCAGATTTGAAGGTACTACTGATGTTGAAGAATATCTTACATGGGAGCTGAAAATTGAGAGATTATGGAGATTACATGACTATACTGAAGATAGGAAGATCAAGCTTGCTTCCTCTGAATTTGATGGCTATGCATTGCGTTGGTGGGATGGACTTGTCCGTGCTCGAGAAGAAGATGGTGAGCTGCCTATTATCACATGGCGTACTATGAAGGCGGCAATGAGAGCTCGTTTTGTTCCTACCAATTACTTGCGTTCAGTTTTTGATAAGTTGACCCAATTGAAGCAAGGTGTTATGACAGTTGATGCTTACTATATGGAGATGGAGATGCTTATGCAGCGTGCCCGTGTCCGTGAGTCTTTGGAGATGACACTACAGTGTTTCCTCAATGGGCTCAAGTTTAATATCAAAGGCATTGTGCGTCATCACAGCTACACTACAATGAATGAGCTACTACATCACGCAAGAGAAGCTGAATCACAGTTGGCTGAAGAAGCGCAATAGCGGGGCCGTGCTACAGGCGCAGGGCGCTACACGCCTAGGCCGTCACCCTCCACGGCGCCATCTACGCGCCCTACGGATGTTCCTTCTTCGTCTAGCAAGCCGGTGTCCAATGTGTCCAACACAAAGAGGTCCGTCCCTGCAGCAAGTGGAACTGGTTCTAGTATTTCTACAGCGCGCAACCGTGATATGGTTTGTCATACATGTGGTGGCAAGGGTCACTTCAAGAAGGATTGTCCTAACCGCAAAGTTATGATCATTAATGAGGACAATGAATATGAAACTGGAGACGATGCTGATCCGGATGCTCCGGAAGATGATGATTATGACAACGATAGTTTTGATGCTTATCCTTCAGAGGCTCAAACTATAGTTGTTTCACAGCGTGTTCTCAATGTGCAGCCTAGTGCATCTACGCAGCGCTGTAATTTGTTCCAAACAAAGGCACTTGTTGGTCCTGATAAAGCTTGCAAGGCTATTATTGATGGCGGAAGTTGTCGTAATTTAGCAAGCAAAGAGTTATGTGCCAAGCTAAAACTGAAGTATCTACCGCACCCGCATCCATATTATATTCAGTGGTTGAGCAATAATGGTGAGATGAAGGTGAGCCACATGGTGCGTGTTGATTTTGAGATTGGGCCGTATAAGGATTCCATTGACTTTGATGTGGTTCCTATGACGGTGTGTCACTTATTGTTGGGCCGGTCATGGCTATATGTGCAACACAATGGCCGCGCCAATACCTATCACTTGGAGTTCAAGGGCAAGAAAATCAACTTACAGCCAATGTCACCACAGCAAATTGTCAATGAGTCTCGTCAGAAGATTGAAGTAAACTTGGAGGATGCATCTCTAGATAGGCGAGAGAATTGTAATACCGTGAGTGATATAACGAAAAGTGAGAGAGTGAATTCCTTAGTGCTTTTAGCCACCAAAGAGGACATGAGAGAATTTAGTGAGGATCCTACAGCCATGCCTCTTGTGCTCATGTACAAGGGTGAGGTTTTGGTTTCTAACGACATGACCCCTATTTCTCTTGGTGTTTCTAATGTGTTGCAGGAATTCAGCGACGTGTTTCCGGAGGAGGTGCCCGCATGACTACCACCGCTACGTGGTATTGAGCATCAAATTGACTTGATCCCCGGCGCCTCGCTGCCCAATAGGGCGCCATATCGCACAAATCCCGAAGAGACGAAGGAGATACAGAAGCAAGTACAAGCGCTACTCGACAAAGGTTATATCCGCATAAGCCTTAGTCCTTGTGTTGTTCCTGTTATTCTAGTTCCTAAGAAAGATGGTACATGGCGTATGTGCGTAGATTGTAGAGCGATAAACAACATTACTATTCGATATCGTCATCCTATTCCCCGTTTAGAGGATATGCTAGAGGAATTGAGTGGTGCTGGTGTTTTCTCTAAAATTGATTTGCGTAGTGGTTATCATCAAATTAGGATGAAAGAAGGGGATGAGTGGAAAACAGCCTTTAAAACGAAATTTGGTTTATATGAGTGGTTAGTAATTCCTTTTGGTTTAACTAATGCACCTAGTACTTTCATAAGACTGATGAACCATGTTTTGCATGATTTTATTGGCAAATTTGTGGTTGTGTACTTTGATGATATATTAATCTACAGCCGCAATGAATCTGATCATACTATACATATTCAACATGTTTTGCAAGTGTTGCGCGATAATAAACTTTATGGTAATCTTGAGAAGTGCACATTTTGCAAAGATAAGGTCATATTTCTGGGTTATGTTGTCTCTAAGCATGGAGTAGAAGTAGATGAGTCTAAAATTGAAGCTATTCAAAATTGGCCTACTCCCATGAATGTGAGTCAAGTTAGAAGTTTTCATGGTCTAGCTGGGTTTTATAGAAGATTTGTGCCCAACTTTAGTATTATTGTTGCACCTTTGAATGACTTAACTAAAAAGGGTGTTGTCTTTGATTGGGGCGCAGCCCAAGATCATGCATTTGATGAACTGAAACGATTGTTAAATTCTGCACCGTTGCTTGCACTTCCTGATTTCAATAAGCAATTTGAGATTGAATGTGATGCTAGTGGTATTGGAATTGGTGGTGTGTTGATGCAAGAGGATCACCCAATTGCATATTTTTCTGAGAAACTTTCTGGTGCTAAGTTGAACTATCCTATATATGATAAAGAATTGTATGCTTTAATTCGAGTTCTTGAGGTTTGGCAACATTACTTGTGGCCAAAAGAATTTATCATACATTCTGATCATGAAGCTTTGAAATATCTGAAAGCCCAATCTACTTTGCATAAGCGTCTACCTAAGTGGGTTGAGTTCATTGAGTCTTTTCCATACATTATTAAACATAAGAAGGGAAAAGATAATATTGTTGCTGATGCTTTATCTAGGAAGAATATGCTATTAACTCAACTTGATGTTAAAATTCCTGGATTAGAGATACTATGTGATTTGTATGCCACTGATCATGATTTTGCTGAACCATATCGCTTGTGTGCTATAGGTAAAGCATGGGAAAATATCACATACATAATGGGTTCTTGTTTAGAGCTAACAAATTATGTGTTCCAGAATCTTCTGTGCGTTTGCTCTTATTGCAGAAATCACATGCTGGAGGTTTGATGGGTCACTTTGGGCGTGAGAAGACGCTACTCATGCTAGCTGACCACTTTTATTGGCCAAACATGAGGCGGGACGTGGACAGATATGTGAAGAGGTGCATTACTTGCAACAAGTCCAAGTCCAAGCTGAAGCCTCATGGTTTGTATACCCGTTACCGGCACCTACTACACCTTGGGAGGATATTAGTATGGATTTTGTGTTGGGTTTGCCGCGTACCAAAAGAGGCCATGATTCTATATTTGTGGTAGTGGATAGATTTTCCAAGATGTCACATTTTATTGCCTGCCACAAGAGCGCGATGCGTTGCATATTGCTAACCTGTTTTTCAGGGAGATTGTAAGTCTACATGGAGTCCCGAAGACTATTGTTTCTGATCGTGACGTGAAGTTTATGAGCTACTTCTGGAAGACGCTTTGGAGAAAGCTGGGACGCTTGTGTTCAGCACTACTTGTCATCCCCAAACTGATGGTCAAACTGAAGTGGTGAATAGAACCTTGTCACAACTGTTGAGATCCATGATCAAGAAGAACCTGAAGGAATGGGAAGAGTGTTTGCCGCATGTGGAGTTTGCTTACAACAGTGCGGTACACTCTACCACAGAGCTGTGTCCTTTTGAGGTGGTGTATGGTTTCAAACCCATTACTCCACTTGACTTGTTGCCTTTGCCCGTACATGAGCGAGTTAATATGGAGGCATCCAAGAGGGCAGATTTTGTGAAGAAAATTTATGTGAAGACTAAAGAGTTGATCGAGAAGAAAGGCAAGAGCAATGCTGCAAGGAAGAACAAGAAGCGCAAGGAGATGTTGTTCAAGCCTGGTGATTTGGTCTGGGTACATTTTCGCAAGGATAGGTTCCCGAAGCTGCGGAAGTCCAAGTTGCTTCCTCGTGGTGCTGGTCCTTACAAAGTGCTTGCCAAGATCAATGATAATGCATACTCAATAGATCTTCCAGATGATGAGTTTGGTGTCAGTAATTCTTTCAATGTTGCTGATTTGACACCATATGACGGAGAAGACCTTGGAGCGTCGAGGTCGACGCCTTTTGAAGGGGGAGATGATGAGAACATCCCTACCTCACTACTACCTCTGTCATTGCAAGATGAAGATGAAGCTGTAAAGCTCAAGTCCAATGAAGTTAGGATTGGACCAATGACACGAGCTCGTGCGAAGCTACTTAAACAACAGGTGAACTTGTTCCTAAACGATATTTTGATCGATGAGAACTTTATACTACCTAAGTCGTATTACTTTTGTATGATCAGGTATGAGGAGGAACCAAGCATCGCACGAGGAGAGGAGCAGGCGGACAAGAAGCGGACGTGAAGCGGACATGGAGCGGACGTGAAGACATCACATGGACGCGCGAGGGAGGAGTGTGAGGCATGCGCGAGAGGAGGAGTTATTCAGGCCGGCGCCAGCCGGTCGACCGTGTGGCACCGTACCACGGTCCAAACCGGATTCGCGCTTGTGCCAACCGGCAACCATCCAGGGAGCATTGACGCTTCATCCGGTTTCCACCCGATCCAGGACCGGTCTAGACCGGACCACCGTCCCAGGACCTCCCGGATTCCGACCGGCGAGTCCGAGTCTCTCGACCGATCTATTCGGGTCGGTTATTTTCGTACTTTTTCGACCTGAGGTCGTCCCGGACGCCTATATAAGTCCATAGGACGCCCCAAAGTTGCTTTAGACCACGTTTAAGATAAACCCTAGTTCTTAGTTGTTTGCTCGCAAAACTATTGAATACTACTCTCCAATTCGTATCGATCTGGAGTTTTATGCTACTGAAAGTTTGTGTGTGATCTGTTGTTCCATTGGGGATTAGAAGATTGCAATTTACCGCTTCGTGGTCGGCGGCTACGTGCGCAAGTGTGTGGAGTTGCGAATATCTTGCAGGGTTGAGATCTGTTGCATTGGCTACAGGAATCAATCGAGAGACTTCGTCGGCGTCATACAAGTTATCTACACCATATCATCGATTCCCTCCGCTGCATACACCATCGTGTTCATCACCACCCGTCGCTTACTGAGAAGATCGGGCAACCCCTTATCAGCAAATTAGCCCACGAAAGAGTAACGAGACATCCCTACCGTCCAGCGGGACCAAAGTTTGGGGCGAGTCATATTCGTCACCCGCTGGTGATGGATACAAACCATCGCCCGCTTGGTTTCAGCCAACGGGGAGTTTTGGGCCGCGGCCCATCAACAGGTAAGGAGTCGTAGGCCTCGAGTTTTTCCGGTTTTTATCGAGTTTTTTCTGGTTTTTTGGTTTTTGGTTTTCTTTCAATTTTTTCTATTTTTCTTTTTTCTGTTTTTTTAGCAAATTTTAAAGTCGAGTAAATTTTAAAGTTAAGCAAATTTCAAATTCGAACAAATTTCAAAGTAAGCAAATTTTTAATCTAAGTAAATTTCAAATCTGAGCAAATTTTGAATCTGTGCAATTTTTAAATCTAAGCAAATTTTGAATCTGTGCACATTTGAAATCTAAGCAATTTTGGAATATGAGAATTTCAATTTTGAGCAAATTTCAGATCTAAAGAAATTTCAAATTTGGGAAATTTTGAAAGGCCCATTAACGGCTTCCCCTTAGCGATGGTAAATTGCAGGACTGGTCTGTTCTTTTTGTTTCTTTATGGTCCTGTATTAACCTTGTACCCCCACCGACTGTGATATGAATGCAGCTCTAGGCCCTTCTGGGCCTTTCCCTGTTCAAAAAAAAAAAAAAAAACCATCGCTAAGGGGTGATGGTTAGCTGCTCCCAAAGTTTGGAGAGGGAGGACATGTCATTGTCATCGGTTGTAAGGCTAATAACACCGTACTCGTGCCGGGTGATGAATTAATGTGCCCGGCGAGCTGTTACATTGGCTTCCTGGTACGGAGTAGATAGTGGGTCGTGTACTCGTGTGTTCCATCGATTCGTGTCTTTAATGGCATTTTACCGTCTGCAACAATTTAAGTAGGTCTACCAGACACGTCTGAGACCCATTGTCACTTATACCAGCACAAAAACGTATATTAGACATCATTATCGTAACCTCGTGGGTTTCAATCAATCTGACAACGTAGGCTCAACGACGAGCCACCAGATTTATTTATCAGATATACAGAACAACTTCTGAACACAAATTCAACTGCACTGTACAAGGTCTGACCTTAGCTAGTTAGCTGATACGTGCACATCGATGTCAAAGATTTCACTATAAGGAAACAAGGCAGATGTTTCAAAATGAAACGGAGATGGAAGCCCTTCAGGTAAGATTTCGAAGAGAAATTGTCCATAGAAGATCTGCATCAGACTGCACGGTCACTTTCTCGGAATCCACGATGTTGGACGTGCTAATCATGCTGCCGAATTTCATTTTTGCATCATCTGCAAGTAGAAAATGTTAGCCCAAACTAAGGATAGTAGCAGCAACATTTTCCCATATAGTAGGAGCAAGGACAATCTCAAACAAAAGGATATTGGGCTGGAAATGTTTAGACCAGTTGAAACCAGCGATCCTGCATGTAAGATTTAGCGCCTTCAGATTGGGCTCCTGAGAAGCCGTTTTCCTTTGCGCCAACTGGAAAGGGGCTACGCTCGACCAAATTTGCTAAAAATGTAAGGTATAGCCTGTAGTCATGTATCTTTAAAGATAGCACACGGTGGTAGATTTTAACAACATTTGCTAAGAATCTGTTGTTTTTCATATCTTGCAAGTAAAATTGAATTTGATTCTCAAAATCTAAATGACTACAAACTCGACTTCCACTATCTTCAGTAACCTTTTGATAATGTTTTAGAGCCTCAATAGCATGGAATTTGCAATTTTTTATGAATTTTCATAAGATATGGATAATTTCACTTTTTTTTGAAAGGTGGATAACTTCACATATGTTTCAGCTAAAATGATGTCAATTTCATGTTAAATTTGATTCATCTTTGTTGGTAACTTTTTAAGTGAATATAGGTAAACTCTCAAATCGCAGAACTTGAAGCAAACAAGCAGAAGAAAACTCACTCAGGTTCCATTTGAGGCCAGTAGTTGTTGTACTTGTAGACGGTGCTCCAATTGGAAAAAGTCCACAATGTGGTCCTTCTAACGATGACTCAATATAGATCTCATGTTGATGTGTTTTGGGAAGAAGTTGGACTAAGCAATCATCTGAAAGAAGCACAATCCGCATGTCTGAGAACACATAGAGAACATTGATATTTGCAGCCTCGTGATCAAACCTTCCACCAAGTGCTCCAGTAACGAGAACGCAGAGCTGCAATATTTGACCGAAAATGTAAGTTACATAGTGGTAACCATTACAGGTGAACTTTGATAGAAAATATCTTCTGTAAAATATATCAATGCCATAAATAACCAAATCAGAAAGTACATAAGCTACT
Organism: Lolium multiflorum; assembly: GCA_030979885.1. Taxonomy (NCBI): domain Eukaryota; kingdom Viridiplantae; phylum Streptophyta; class Magnoliopsida; order Poales; family Poaceae; genus Lolium; species Lolium multiflorum. The sequence goes on from CM061749.1 coordinate 166,235,510, forward strand.
TACATTGGACTTTTCATGATTAGGAGTGCGGTCGCGGATACTAGAAATACATTTGTGCAGATCTGTTGTCTCTTGGTTGTGGGATTTATCAGAAATTTTGGTTCCCTGCATGGAGAACAGTTTAGCAGAACAAGAACAAATGGCATCATAATCACATCTGCAATAAGATTAGTTCACCGGTGCTAAATTCAAGATTGACAAAGTGAGACACCCGGTGTCAAATTCGCTCCTAATAATCCATGTCAACAAGTATTACTTGTTTAACTCAAAATTCCAGCCAATTACCAGTTGTCAAAATAGTTTTGAAATTTTTCTGCAGGATGGAAACAGTGGATAGTGTGGTCTACCCCGCCCTCTCTTGACATTATCAGCACGCTTTAGCCGTCCACTATGCACTGGAGCTTTGGAGGCCTGCGCTGAAAATGCCCAAACCATCTTAGACGATGTTGGACAAGCTTCTCTGCAATCGGTGTTGAATAATGTCAAGAGAGGACGGGGTAGACCACACTTGACATGGGAGGAGTCCGTAAAGAGAGATCTGAAGGACTGGAGTATCACCAAAGAACTAGCCATGGAAAGAGCTACGTGAAAGCTTGCTATCCATGTGCCAGAACCACGAGTTGGTTACGAGATCTTATGGGTTTCACCTCTAGCCTACCCCAACTTGTTTGGGAATAAAGGCTTTGTTGTTGTTGTTATGGAAACAGTGGATAGTTGTATTGCAATATGTGGACAAAAATAATATGCGCCGAAGAGCGTCAGAGAAGGATCCTGGGATGTATGTGTGTTGCTGAACGCCTGAACCCCACAGATCTCAACATCGTCATGATGTGATTATTTTCTCCTAGGTATATCATTGTCCTCCTTCAACCGTAACTAGTGGAATAATACGAAAAGCCTTCATACAGATGCACTTATGTAGGATCCTTGCACAATGAGTTTTTAAGAAATATAAGAAAAGAAATATTCAGGCACTGAAATTAACGCCTTCATATTTCCCAAAAGGAATATCCATATATAATGGAGAATAGAATCCTACACCATACTTTTCTTTTATAGTGATTATTAAACTAAGACAGTACAATCTTGACTTTTGTTTTCAATCTTGAAGAGGAAAACTTGGGCAGTTTTAGACACAATTGGAAAACAGTTGTGATTTTAGTCAAAATGACAAAGACATCACTCTTGTTTCTAACTATAATCATATGAACACTAAGTAAAACTGCAGAAGGACCTCTTACTCTTGGATTAAGGTATAAACCGAACAAACTTTTACTTATCAAAGTCACCCTTTTATAACATGCAGTCAACTGCACTTTAAAAGACTAGGTAACTGCCAGATATGAAATTGATCATTGTGATACAAAGTAAAAAATAAATCGAAATACTGTTCGGTCACCACTGCTTTTTTCAGTCTTCAAACTAGATTTTCTTCCAGTTGTGGTTATATTTCTTTATTCGAAACATTGGGTGAGTAGTGGCATTGTTAACATTGATAATCCGAAACTAAACTGAACTCATCAATTGTGCAACTAGACCCTGCTATAAAACTGTGCCAAATAGATGCTGAGTGTTTATTATGCATTATAAAACGTTGACCAATGGGGGAAGATTCCCTCCCTTGGCTATACGTTGTTAGATAGATGATGAGACCTCTCCAGCAGCGAATTTATACGCACTAGATAACACCCGGGTGGGCTGGCTGCGCACTCGCAAGCCTTGCCACTGAGCTAGCACTCAGTTCTCGTTTATTATGCATTATGTTAGCAGTAATGCAGTATCACGGTAATCAAACAACACTAACAGTTGACCTGAATACCACCGAATTGTTCAGATAATGTAAAAATTGTAGAGAAGGGAAAGCAAGCAGAAAACCTGACAAGAGTAAAATCTTTTTACTTCTGGCCTTATAGAATCCATATCCCCCTCAATTATTTCTGGAATATACCTGGATAAAAGCAATGAATTGTGATATTTAGGAAGGAGAAAGTTCTACATAATACTCTTTGGCCTGATCATCAGGCCAGAATCGAGCAAAGACACATATATGCAGCTTGGTGCAAGAAAAATTACTGGTCAGGAGATTCCATTGAGATATACAAAAAAAAATTGTCCGCTCGGCATCAGAGTATACTATTAATGGTGTTTGGAAAGCATACACTGACATTCCGAATAGATTAGTCTATGTCTGATCAGGTACCACAGATAGAGGTGTATATCAATTGTAGCAGGAGCTCTGCAATAAAGAATGGGCCCATATAGACTGTACAGCAATCTAGATGGCTTAGCCTTAATGATTTATAAGTATTTTGTACAACCTCATTGATACACTAGAGTCCTCAGAAACAACAGGATTTTCCAATACACACGGGGAAAATTACTGCCATCTGTGGTGCAATCTGTACAATCTGTCATGCTTAATTCTACCTACACCAACATATTCATTGATCATAAGTTGCATATTCATGACCCTTATGTCCTATGTACAAAATTCTTCCATGCATGTGTGTGCTAACTAAAGTCACTTGTAGACAATACTTACTCTATTATTACACACACGTGTGTTAGTGCCAAGAAATAAACACTCCTGGAAACCAAATAGAATAAGGAAATCAGATTTCAAAACGATCCTGGCGGTGTAAATCATCGTTCATTGACTATCCAGGAAACCTTTGTAATTATGTAAGTAAAAAAATTACTCAAACAATCTCGATATAGATAATTAACTTCTGAAATAGAGTTAAAATCCAGAAAATAGTAATAAAATTAACAAATGAAGTTTAATTGAAATGAAATTGGAGCGGCTATTGTATAACCAAACATTTGTAGCTAATATTAAGAAATTCAGAATTAAATGATTTTTTTGGATAAATTTACATTCTGAAAAGCTAATTTTCAATGGCCTGCTTTTTGTCTTAACAAGCTGCCACGCTGCATCAGGTCTTGCTGGATGGATTTGGTTGAAGCGGTAAGGACTCCGTATAAGGTTAGTGAACTACCAGATCAAAGTTGTAAACAGCCGGCTTTAGCCCAGCTATAGCCTGTTGCGAGACCTCCCCCTACAGCTAGGCCATTTATAGGATAAATGAGAAAAACCACTAATAGCCGACTATAGCCCTATTTAACCGAGTGCGGATTTCCAGAGCTCAGGCCACACATAGCCTGTTTTTTGAACCATTCAAAAATGAAAATTTTGAAGTTTCAAAAAAAATTAGCCCCTAAACTTCCTGTTTTTTGAATTTCTCTTCTCCTTTTTATTTCCTGTTCTCTGATTTTCCGTTCAATCTGATTCAATAAAACTTGTGAACTGAATAGTTGAATACTTGTTTGCATTGAATAGTTGAATGAGTTGTAGCTCGAATCATGTTGAGTCATATATTTCCCTTTTTTTGCCAAGATATAACTGAAATTTCCAGAAAATAGTAAAAACCACGTTCCGGAACCATGACTTGGTTTCGAGATCTTATGGGTTTCAACTCTAGCCTACCCCAACTTGTTTGGGACTGAAAGGCTTGGTTGTTGTTGTTGTTGTTGTTGTATATAACTGAAATTTCCCCTATTTTTGAAAGAAAACGCTAAATGGATTAGCCCGCTATATGTGCGCTATAGTCTTTCTTAGCTGCTGAAAATGCCGCCGCTAAATGCACTAGCCCGATATTTTGAACTATGCACCAGATACTTTCAGAAGTGCTTTTCTAAGGTTCCATCGGATTTCATTTCATTTGAATATTTCGAAATAAAAAGGATAGTACTAAAAAACCAGCTTATATATCTGTTCTCCAAAAAGTGCTTTCCAGTACAAGTGCATGGTTAATGACTAGTCACTTGTAAGTACTGACTACTCTAAGTTAATTATCGTCGAGGCGCCGTGGCGGCAGCGGTGAGAGGCTCAAGGGAGCTCTGCCCATGCTCTGGGTTTCGGAGATGGTCGACGACTCGGACGAAAGTCTTGCCCGGCTTGGTCGGGCCGGTGGTGATGGCACCCGTGGGCGTCGTTCCCCTCCTTGGAGGCGTCGCCGTGGAGTGTCGGCATCTCCCTACCCTGTTGGAGTTCGGTTGTCTTCGGGCGAAAGCCTCGATCCGGTGCGGATCGGCACGCTGGCGGCGTCGTCGACGTCGTGACTCTGTTGAGAGCTTCGTGCGAGAAGACACAGTGCAGAGGTTCCTTGCGGCTTTAATCCGGTGGCGCAGCGGTCCGCGGCAGTTTTCCAGGGCGCTATGCACGCCTTTGCTGGCATGTTCTTGAGGACATCTTCTTGGGTCCGACCAAGTCCCGCCATCGATCTCCTTCGGATGGTGCGTTGACAAGTAAGGCCTTTCCGGAGTTGCTCAACTACGGAGGTGCCTGGCGTCGGTCGAGACGTGGCTTGGTTCTTTGCTTAGGACAGGTGCTTTGTGTTGTGGTTGTTTGGTCTGTGGCCGGTGTTGCGTGGGGTTACCCTCGTTGCTTGTAGCGAGTGGTGCCGTTCTTGTACTCAAACCTCTGCCTTCTATAAAGATATGGTACGCCTTTGGCGTACTCTCGAAAAAAAAAGACTACTCTAAGTACACTCACCAGTACCTATATGTATCGTTCAGGCTACATGGAACATATCAGACATTTCTGTGGAATTTATTATAGTAAGTAGTAGCAATGGAACAAGTATGATTTTACTTCACTATTTTGGTAATGTTCACTGTGCAATATATCAAGAAGCCCATCCTATTGATTATTGAGTAGTAAACGATCAGCACTGTCCAGTTAGCCAATGGAACAGCAATATATTAGATTTTGATATTCAGTACTTCAGATAATAAAAACCACACCATAAAGAGGTATCTATTTTGTTTCAAAGATGAAGTTGTGTATCCTAACTGGAATCCATGTGGCCTATGCTACGTAGAATTCAGTAACACTTGAAGTATACAGTTCCTGAGAGAGAAAATAATGCCCCACCCACAATTTTCAAACCCAAAGACCTGCAACTGACGGCTACCCAGCCTAGCTAATACAGAACCTATTTGGCCGACTCTACCTCCAGCTTGAAACTACCATGTACATCTCGCTTCAAGTGAGAAGTAGAAAAATATATATATAGAAATGAAGCCACTGTAGTTGTTGCAGCCACTCTATTGTCAACAATATCTATGACAAAAAAAAAATTAAAAAAACCTTGACCGCAATACATTGAAAATGTTTCAGATTAGTTAAGCGCTACACTACAAATGGAGCAAGAAAGTAATAACCTATTTCTGGTGCTTTCATCGTCTTCATAACTGGTCATCTGAGACATCTCATCAAAAATACGATTGGCTCCTCCATCAGCACATATTCTCAACTTTGCTGCTCTAAACCAAATTCGAAGGTATAGTATCAAAGATACATGTTGTGAACACACTATATAAAGGATCAAATAAGACAGGGTTGGTTACCTTGGGCCCAGAGACGAGGCATGAATCGTGGAAGATGTTGGTTAAGAACAACCAGATTATAGTTGTTTGCTGGAGTCTTGGCTGGCTGATGCAATTTTGGAAGAAGGAAACTAGAAGAATGTACCATAACCTCCATACTGCGTATTGTGCGCCACAGCATCTTATCCTCTTGAAGGTGATAAGTCAAGCTAACTGAAAAATCGAAACCAATTTAGCGATTCAAAAGCCACCTATCAGTCTATCATAATGAGTGATGACAGTATCAAAAATGTGAAAAGCATTCGTATGTTCCAGCATTGTAGCATCTCAGATTCAACTGAATGGAAGAGGGAATGCTTCATTATTCTCTAGTGCACTATGTCAATCTTAACCAACAATCGCACCACACCCCACAAATTTCCCTTTTTACTGAAAACTGAAAACCATAATAAATAAAATACAAATAATAAGGTCTAAAATAGTACTACTGACCTGATACAACAACAAAATGAGTCATATTACACTACTAGTAAAACAAAAGGTTATTTCGTTGAGTGGAAGCTCCAAGTAAGTGGATTCGTTCCTGCCTAAATTGATAGCATCTATTACGAATTAAGACTTCATTTGTCAACTTCTTTTTTAATCTAAGAAAACTGGCCCCGCTTGACATAGCTGACCACCTTACTTAATCCTTTGACATTCATTGCGACACCCAAATTTGCGAATATGTATCTTAATGCAGAACTCTCCTGCCACCTTATTCAATCATACTCCCTTGCAGTTAAAAATGAGGAGATCCCTCTCTTTAGCTAGGAATCAAGGAGTGAGCTCTGCAGGCTTGTGGCCCACCCGAGACGACCTAAGAACTATCCCTTTTCAAAACCAAACAAAACGAATCGTCCGAAATACCGCACCTTCTATCTAGGTAAATTTGCGAGACATTATCTCTGAAATCCACCAAACTTCAGGGTCGAATCGACGTGCCTACCACTCTGAACCTCCCCATCGGCGAATCCAACCATTTCCAGCAAGGAATTTCTTCCAGGAACTGAAAAAAAGTGAAATCTTTTTCTTCGGGCCCATCACCGCAGAAAACAAAACCCAAACCCACGGATGAAGGGATCCCTACTTGCGAAGGACATAAATGACGGATGTGCCCGGAATCGCATGAAGAACTCACCTCAGATTACGCGCGCGCCAGGAGGGAGGATCCGAGGATGCGAATGGGAACGCCAGGCCAACTCGCCGCTTTGCCGTCGTGGGAGAATGTTCGCGTAGAATGGAAAGAACGTATGCTACGTTTAAAAATAGAAAATAAATTGCTCGTTGAAACATAAAAGAACATATGCGAATGGGAAGCACGTACCGTCGTTATCACGAGCCGCAATTTGGCGACGTGCGGTGAGGGCATGTACAACGGGGTCCACGTCAGATTTTTTTTTGGAAGTGTCAGATTTTTTTTGGAAGTGTCAGATTTTTTTTTAGTTTTAGAAGAGATTGAAGAAAGAGAAATTATCTTCCCTTAGCTAATGAATAATAATCTCTTACGAAATAAGATAAAGCTATTTTTGCCATTTGTTTCCCTTAGCAACTTAATTTTTTCTAAGTTTAATTGATTCTCATTCATTGCTAGATACAACAATAAGAGATAATGCATTGTATCACTTATAGTTAGAGTTTTCTCTAGATGACGTGGACTGCTAAGAAGAAAAAACGTGTCTTCCCTATCATTGTACATGTCCTACATGCCCTGATGGTTCGCACACCCCGACGCCCTGCAGTGGACCCATCAGAAAGTTTTTTTCCTAAGGGAATTTTTTTACAACCGACATGAATGAAGAACATGAAGGCATCCTCTTAAAATTTTCTTGCACACATGATAGCCAGCAGGCCCTCTGCCTTACCCTGTGCACGGTTTGGTTCCAACCCGGCTAAACCGGAGACCTAACCCGAACTACACCGCTCAACTGTTTTTCACGGTGTCATGGAAACCGACAGGTTGAAACCATTTAAACCAGTGTGCGCATCCGTGACGTCCCTTTTCTTGATGCCTCGCATGCACGCGGGCCCCTAACTCTCTTTTCACGCGTGGTTCACCTAGTGGAAAAACGACATGCAAGGCACTGACTAGGAGGAGTATACATTGATGCATGCTTAGACCGTCTTATCTTAATCCTGCCACGTTTATTCTAGATATAACAGTAAAATATGATGTACACTAGATTATTTTTTAGTCTTATGTTTAGTAGCGAGACATCCTAAATATATGGTGAGAGAGATTGTGCTAAGAGATCTCTTAGCTAAGAGAAGTCTTTTTTTCATCTTTCTCTTTCCTCGACATCAGCGTTTATCCTACGTGGCACTACTAAGATATTACCATTGTACATGCCCTTATGTGCTTGCTATGCATGTAAATAGTGCAAACCGTATAAACCCTACATCAATCCGGCTGAATCCGTGTTGAACGGTTGGTTTTAGCAACCCGTCGAAACCCGTCTAAACCGGACATGCTCTGCCAAATGCTCAACGCCTCTCCGCATGTGGGCCCAACGGCGTGAGAATATAGGGCCGTGAGGCCGTATTTCTAACTTCAATTTATGTTGGGTTTGTTGTTTGTTCATGTTCATGCATGCCATTCTCCAGGGCACGAAGCCAGAAAAATCGCTTGGAGGGGGGCAAGTGAACATTAGCTTTGTTGGAGGGGACTATATAGCTAATTTCTATCAAATTTGGGGACCAATATGTATATAATATAGGAGATCTTTCACACAAAAAATCCAGCATAGGGGGCATGGCCCTAGCTAGCCCCCTGCTAGCTCCGTCCCTGCCATTCTCTGTTCATCCACCTGTTGGAATTATTCCTTCCTCTAATACATATTCATATAGGATTCCTCAAAAATATATGCCTAAATATTTTTATTTATTAATTTATTTACTATAGCAAGTGTTTTTATTTAAGATGCTTTATTTCATTCGATCACTCGTGCCTATTCAAAATCTTTATCGTTCTTGAATCCGGATCCATTATTCATTCAGTGGAATCTCTTGTTGGATATTTACCAGAAAATCCTGGCGTGAAAATTGGTAGGAATTAGTTGAGCATGGGCTCATGAACGCACACCTTTAGCTAATTTAAATCGTTAGAGAGATAACCACGTGGCTCTTTTTATTGTGCAAGCAAGATTAGTTGGATTGGCTCACGTCACTTATGCAGCTTTCTTGATTGCCTCAACATCAGACAAATTTGGTTAATTTAATTAGTTTGTTTTTGCACTGTTACTATATTAACACCTAGTTCATAGCTTTCCGCTAGGCAGGATGCACAGTAGGAGAAACCACCCAAACACCAGTATGCCACTAAGCTAAAATAGTATTTAGTAACAACAATGAAACACAAAATATAACCAGAGCCCCAAATTTTCTTTTACCACTCTGCCCGAGAGCGAGCAACATCGTCTCTAGATGGAGGGGGGGTCCTCAAAACACCACATGCACTGAATCATCATCAGGATGATCATGGAGATAAGCAACAAAGGACCTTCCTCCATGTGGCGCTAGGCTCGCTGAGGCTTTCCAAGAGGTGATCCACCCAAAAAAATTACAGATCAATCTTGCTCTAGCTCCAGCGACATCTTGAGTTTTCTCAGAAGCATACTTATTAACTGTTCCACAAAGCACCAATTTTGGTCCTTGAATGTAATCTTCCAGTCTCTTAGATAACCCACTGTGAGCTACAAATACGAGCATTTTACATCATCAATATAGCAACATATACCATCAATATGGAATGTTATTTGCCATGTTCTATCCCTATTTCTACATTTTTAGATGATTTATGGGATTTTCCTATAAAATCCCTTTATTTTTGTTTTAACTCTGTCCGGCGGAAAACGCCTTCTGTGTTTTTAACATTACAGGAGCTACAGGACTACAAAAAGGACAAGGTCAGAGGCCACGCTTCAAAAATTTCGAGACGCATCCACCAGTCCAAAGAAGGATCAGAGGGGCCCAACAGGATGGGAAAGAGGGCCTATGATGCCCTCCACTACAAGGAAAGGTACGAACTTGCCTTCTAGGCCACACTTTTGACCTAATGCTGCTACTACTCCCGCTACTAAAAAGAAAGATACTATCTTATAAAATTCACCATTATCTATGATGTCTACTAGTAATGAAAGAGATTTGTTGGATGTGGGTAAAGATAAAGAGGGGAATCCTAATTTATCTAAGTCTTTGTCTAATGATGAAATAGAATCTGAATATGAAGAAGATGAACCTTATGATGATGATGATATTGAACTTAGTCCTAAAATAACACACTCTGAATAAGATGTTGCCTTTACTGAAGCTTTCATGAAGATTTATTTAGATAATTTGGATAAATTTGAAGCTAGTCTGAGTTCTTGCTTAGGAGATTTATTCCCTGCTACTAGAGAAAGTGAAGCACCCGCAATATATATTAAGGATAAAGATTATGAGTTCGATATTGGCCCTGAGAAAAAAGAAAAGGATGAAGAAATTGAGTTTTATGGTAGAGAATAAGAACTTACATATGAACACTTAATAAACCTTAATGAGCTAGCTAATTTGTTTGGTAATACTAAAATCCAACAACGCCATTACTTCTTAAAATTGTTTCCTTTCTCTTTAGGAGGAAAGGCAAAAGCTTGGTATAATTCTTTAGCACCAAAGTCAATCACTAGAAAAGAAACACGCATTTACTTATTCTATAATACATATTTCCCTGCTAGTCAAATACATGCTATGGTTGCTGAAATTAGTAACTTCGATCAAGGTAAAGAAGGAGGTATTCCCTTGCGGGAGGTATTGTACCCTTGAGAGAATGTGCCCAACACATGGTTTAAAAGAGAACCAATTACTCGACATATTTTTATAATGGGCTAACTGAAGGATCTAGATCTTATCTAGACAGTGTTGCACGTAATATTTTTAGGCACATGACTATGGAGAAAGCTAGAGAATTATTGAACACCATGTCAGTGTAATGGGACCCAGGGTCCACACAATTACGTTGCGGTGCGCGCAGCCTCCATCCCATGGCATCTAGGATGCAACCATGATAAGCAACCCATGTATGACTCGTGGTAAAAATGGCCTAACTACACTAAGATTCACCTTTTGACTCGTAGGCAACCCATAGGAGAACAAGCGCTCCCAGACAAAGGCGAGTCTGGACGAACAGACATGATACGAAGAACAGGACAAACTAGGAAAGGAGATGCCCTTGGCCTCCTCCTGGGAACGTCCCGTGGAGAAAGGCTAAGGACACGGAAGTGGGGCAACCAGGCCAAGGCATGGCTCAGACTGCCTCGGGAAGAGCTCATGAGCCTCCTCTCCTCGGCCAGGCGAGTCTAGGCAGCATGCGACAGCTAGGCTTGATTGGACAAGTCAAGACTTGCGTGGGGAACAGGCGCCTCGCCTACACCCCTGCGTGCCATCATGGCGCAGACCGACAGAGGCCTGTGCCGCGGACAGGAGTGACCGCTCGCTGCCCGAGATGTCACGCCATCATCACAAACGTCAGTGCACTGCCCGTGGCCGTCCATTGGCCACACGCACCACCCACATGTCCGTCGCTCGCGTGGCTCCATACGGTTGAACCCGGGAACGGTCTTGGGCGGTGCTCGGACCAGCCGTTGACCATCTCCGGAGGTATATATGCCAAGGATCAACTTTGAGAAGGGGGTCGGTTCGGTTGGTTTTTGGTTAGTTCAGGTTGAGTTTGATTCAATTGGGTTCGGTACAGTTCAGTTGGGTTCGGTACAGTTCAGCCTGGTTAGGATAGGTTCGATTTGGTTCGATCAAGGGAAGAACAGAGAAGATAGAAGAGAGAGTTGGAGCTTCGTTCTTCAAGGCCAAGATTAAGAGTGAGAGTGGAAAAAACAGCAAGACCAGGAGGTGTAGGAGCTGATCAAAGTGTCCTCTCGGCACTAGAGAGTTCATCACCTTTGTACTTTGTGCATCAGAGTTAATCCACCAAAGCAGAATGTAGGGCTGTTAGCCGAAGGGCGGCTTGGACCTCGGTAAAAAATGATCATGTGTGCTTTGTGTATGCTTTTCCTCTGCATGGGGATGATCCTACGGCGGCATTGAGGCTGAAACGCCTTCGTGCCCACTAACCAACAGAAATGGGGGTGTGTTTATCCCTGATGTCCACGTAGGAGAGACACGACATCTGGCGCGCCAAGTAGCAGGGCGCTCGTGCTTCGGCATCAACAACCTTCATCGTCTTGAGCAAAGTTCGTGAGCACCATCGACTTCGCCACCGTGGTCCTCTTTGGTCGCCTCGACATTAGCCATGGCGCCAACTAGGAACGCTGCGGTAGGAGTCGGCACCGCCGTGGTGGACACACCCGCCGCTGGAACTCGATCTCATGGCCCTGCCGTCGCAGGAGGCATGGGAGCTAAGCCCCGCGCGCGGCGCTCTACACTATGGGGGGTGCCGACCCGCACGTTGGACAACATACTGTAGATCCACCTCAGCCGCATCCCGCGGCTAAGGCTGGTGCTCAGGCCATAGGAGGCGCTGCCGAGCACGAGGTCCCTCCACCTGGCGGCGTAGGAGGCGTCGCCAATATTGACCAACTTTCCGGTGGTGGAGGAGGCACCGCCAGCGCTGAAGTTCCGTCCGGTGGCGCAGGAGGCGCCGCTAACGGGGGTGTACCTTCTGGAGGAGCTACACTCCCTGGGGCAGTGGATGTAGGTCCCATGCCGGGGCCCCGGGCGCGCCCTCAACCGTTGGCCGCCCCAGATCCCGCTAGGGGCCATCAGGCTACACCTAGTGTCGGCGGCTCGTCCCAGCCCCATCGTTCAGGAAACCTTACCTTGGCGGAGGCCCTGGCTGTCGCACGTGACCTGACGCGGTACCCGTTGCCGCCTGGGACTCCAGAATACGAGGCTTGGAGGGGGGAGCTCCACGCTCACTTGGAGTTTGCTAGACTTCACCAAGAGTCGATCCGCGTGACACGCGTGAAGCACACGTCCGTTGGGAACCCCAAGTAGAAGGTGTGATGCGTATAGAAGCAAGTTTCCCTCAGTATGAAACCAAGGTTATCGAACCAGTAGGAAGGAACACGTGAAGGTTGTTGGTGGAGGAGTGCAGTGCGGCGCAACATGAAACCGGCGCCAACGTGGATCCTGCACAACACAATCAAGATACTTTGCCCCAACGTAACAGTGAGGTTGTCAATCTCACCGGCTTGCTGAAAACAAAGGATTAAACGTATAGTGTGGAAGATGATGTTTGTTTGCGAAGAACAATAGAGAACAGAGATTACAGTAGATTGTATTTCAGATGTAAAAGAATGGACCGGGGTCCCCAGTTCACTAGTGGTGTCTCTCCAATAAGATAAATAACATGCTGGGTGAACAAATTACAGGCGGGCAATTGACAAATAAAGATTCAATACATATCATGATGATCACTATGAGATTTAATCAGGGCATTACGACAAAGAACATAGACCGCCATCCAACATGCATCTATGCCTAAATAGTCCACCTTCGGGTTAGCATCCGCACCCCTTCCAGTATTAAGTTGCAAACAACGACAATTGCATTAAGTATGGTGCGTAATGTAATCAACACAAATATCCTTAGACAAAACATTGATGTTTTATGCCTAGTAGCAACAGCACATCCACAACCTTAGAACTTTCTGTCACTGTCCCAGATTCAATGGAGGCATGAACCCACTATCGAGCATAAATACCCCCTCTTGGAGTTACAAGTATCAACTTGGCCAGAGCCTCTACTAGCAACGGAGAGCATGCAAGAACATAAATAACACATATATGATAGATTGATAATCAACTTGATATAATATTCTATATTCATCGGATCCCGCCAAACACAACATGTAGCATTACAAATAGATGATCTTGATCATGTTAGGCAGCTCACAAGATCTAAACATGATAGCACAAGAGGAGAAGACAACCATCTAGCTACTGCTATGGACCCATAGTCCAAGGATGAACTACTCACGCATCAATCCGGAGGCGGGCATGATGATGTAGAGCCCTCCGGTGATGATTCCTTCTCCGGCAGGTGGGCGATCTCCCGAATCCCCCGAGATGGGATTGGCGGCGGCGGCGTCTCCGGAAGTATTTCCGTATCGTGGCTCTCGGTAATAGGGTTTCGCGACGGAGGGTATAAGTAGGCGGAAGGGAAACGGGGCGCACGGGGCCCACACCATAGGCGCGGGCCCTCCCTTGGCGCCTTGTGGTGTCGCCACCTCGTGGCCCCACTTCGTATCCTCTCCGGTCTTCTGGCTCCGTGGAAAAATAAGACCCAGGCGTTGATTTCGTCCAATTCCGAGAATATTTCCTTTGTAGGATTTCTGAAACCAAAAACAGCAGAAAACAGCAACGGGCGCTTCGGCATCTTGTTAATAGGTTAGTGCCGGAAAATGCATAATAATGATGTAAAGTATGTATAAAACATGCGAGTATTGTCATAAAAGTAGCATGGAACATAATAAATTATAGATACGTTGGAGACGTATCAAGCATCCCCAAGCTTAGTTCCTACTCGCCCTCGAGCAGGTAAACGATAACACCAATAATTTCTGAAGTGACATGCTACCAACATAATCTTGATCAACATTATGGTAAAGCATATGAGATGAATGGTGTGATTCAAAGCAATATATTGCTAACAAAAGATAATGACTAAACAACTGAATCATATAGCAAAACTTTTCATGAATAGTACTTTCAAGACAAGTATCAAAAAGACTTGCATAAGAGCTAACTCATAAAGCAATAGATTCAAAGTAGAAGGCATTGAAGCAACACAAAGGATGATTAAGTTTCAGCAGTTGCTTTCAACTTGTAACATGTATATCTCATGGATAATTGTCAACATAGAGTAATATAACAAGTGCAATAAGTAAACATGTAAGAATCAATGCACACAGTTAACACAAGTGTTTGCTTCTAGATAGAAAGAAGTAGGTAAACTGACTCAACATAAAGTAAAAGAATGGTCCTTCGCAGAGGGAAGCATGGATTACTATTTTTGTGCTAGAGCTTTTGTTTTGAAAACATAGAAACAATTTTGTCAACGGTAGTAATAATTCATATGTGTTATGCATAATACTTCCTACAAGTTGCAAGCCTCATGCATAGAATACCAATAGTGCCCGCACCTTATCCTAATTAGCTTGGATTTGCATGGATTATCATTGCATAACATATGTTTCAACCAAGTGTCACAAAGGGGTACCTCTATGCCGCCTGTACAAAGGTCCAAGGAGATCAATTGCATTTGATTTGTCGTTTTTAATAGACCTCAACTTAGGACATCCATACCGGGACAACATAGACAAGAGATAATGGACTCCTCTTTAATGCATAAGCATTCAACAACGGATAATATTCTCAGATGAGGATGAATGTCCAAACTGAAAACTTCCACCATGATACATGGCTTTGGTTAGTGGCCCAATGTTCTTCTCTAACATATGCATACTCAAACCATTTGATCATGATAAATCACCCTTACTTCAGACACAAGACGACATGCATAGCATCTCACATGATATCCAACAAAGGTAAAAAGTTGATGGCGTCCCCGAAACATGGTTACCGCTCAACAAGCAACTTATAAGAACTAAAACACATAGCTACATATTCATCACAATAGTTTTTAAGCTATTTTCCCATGAGCTATATATTGCAAAGACAAAGGAATGAAATTTTAAAGGTAGCACTCAAGTAATTTACTTTGGAATGGCAGAAAAATACCACATAGTAGGTAGATATGGTGGACACAAATGCCATGGGTTTTGGCTCAAGGTGTTTGGATGCACGAGAAGCATTTCCTCTCAGTACAAGGCTTTGGGCTAGCAAGGTTGTTTGAAGCAAACACAAGTATGAACAGGTACAACAAAACTTACACAAGAACATATTGCAAGCATTATAAGACTCTACACTGTCTTCCTTGTTGTTCAAACACTTTTACCAGAAAATATCTAGACCTTAGAGAGACCAATCATGCAAACCAAATTTCAACAAGCTCTACAGTAGTTCTCCACTAATAGATTAAACTACATGATGAAAGAGCTTAAACATGATCTATGAGAGCTCAAAACAATTGCCAAGTATCAAGTTATTCAAAACCATATGAAGCATTTTCTGATTCCAACCAAATAGCAATCAACGAAGCAATTTTCAGCCTTCGCCATGAACATTAAAGCATAACTAAGAACACAAGTGTTCCATATGAAAAAGCGGAGCGTAATATCTCCAATACAAGGATGGTGGGATCCAACTTTATTCAAACCAAAATAAAAACAAAAGCAAAAGACGCTCCAAGTAAAGAACATAGGATGTGATGGAATAAAAATATAGTTTCACTAGAAGTGACCTGATAAGTTGTCGATGAAGAAGGGGATGCCTTGGGCATCCCCAAGCTTAGATGCTTGAGTCTTCTTAAAATATGCAGAGATGAACCACGGGGGCATCCCCAAGCTTAGACTTTTCACTCTTCTTGATCATATTGTATCATCCTCTTCTCTTGACCCTTGAAAACTTCCTCCACACCAAACTTAAAGCAAACTTATTAGAGGGTTAGTGCATAATCAAAAATTCACATATTCAGAGGTGACATAATCATTTTTAACACTTCTCGACATTGCACAAAGCTACTGAAAGTTTATGGAACAAAGAAATCCATTCAACATATATAGCAAAAGAGGCAATGCGAAATAAAAGGCAGAATCCGTCAAAACAGAACAGTCCGTAAAGACGAATTTTCCAGAGGCACTTAACTTGCTCAAACGGAAAAACTCAAAACTAATGAAAGTTGCGTACATATCTGAGGATCACGCAAGTAAATTGGCAGATTTTTTTGATTTTTCTACAGAGAGATCTACGCAAATTCGTGACAGACAGAAAATCTGTTTCTGCGCAGTAATCCAAATCTAGTATCAACTTTACTATAGAGACTTTACTTGGCACAAAAACATGATAAGGAGATGTTGATACAGTAGTAACAACTTCAAAGACTCAACAATACAGTAGTAAAATAAAACATGGGTTATCTCCCAAGAAGTGCTTTTCTTTAATGCCTTTCAGCTAGGCTGAAAGTGCAAATCAAGTAACATCAAGAGAAGAAGCATCAACATCATAATTTGTTCTAATAATAGAATCAAAATGAAACTTCATTCTCTTTCTAGGGAAGTGTTCCATACCTTTCTTGAGAGGAAATTGATACTTAATATTTCCTTCTTTCATATCAATAACACCAACAGTTCGAAGAAAGGGTCTTCCCAAGACAATAGGACAAGATGCATTGCATTCAATATCCAAAACAACAAAATCAACGGGGACAAGGTTATTGTTAACCGTAATGCGAACATTATCCATCCTCCCCAAAGGTTTCTTTAGAGAATTATCAGCAAGATTAATATCGAAATAACAATTTTTCAATGGTGGCAAGTCAAGCATATCATAAACTTTCTTAGGCATAACAGAAATACTTGCACCAAGATCACATAAAGCATTACATTCAAAATCATTGAATTTCATCTTAATGATGGGCTCCCAACCATCTTCCAACTTCCTAGGAATAGAAGCTTCAAGTTTTAATTTCTCTTCTCTAGCTTTAATGAGAGCATTTGTAATATGTTTTGTAAATGCTAAATTTATAGCACTAGCATTAGGACTTCTAGCAAGTTTTTGTAAGAACTTTATAACTTCAGTAATATGACAATCATAAAAATCTAAACCATTATGATCTACAACATTCTGAAAAATTTCAGCACTATTATCACAAACAGTTTCAGCAGTTTCAGGCAATTTTGCACGCTTTGCACTAGGAGTAGAAACATTGCCAACACCAATTATTTTACCATTGATAGTAGGAGGTGTAGCAACATGTGAAGAATCAACATTGCTAGTGGTGGTAATAGTCCAAACTTTAGCTACATTATTCTCTTTAGCAAGTTTTTCTTTTTCTTCTCTATCCCACCTAGCATGCAATTCAGCCAACATTCTAATATTATCATTAATTCGAACTTGGATGGCATTTGTTTTAGCAAACTTAGCATCTTTAACTTCCTCAGGCATAACTTTCAGTTTTAAAAGATCAACATCAAGAGCAAGACTATCAACCTTAGAAGCAAGAACATCAATTTTACCAAGCTTTTCTTCAACAGTTTTATTAAAAGCAGTTTGTGTACTAATAAATTCTTTAAGCATGACTTCAAGACCAGAGGGTACACTCTTATTATTGTTGTAAGAATTACCATAACCACTACCATTATTAGAAGGGTATGGCCTATAGTTGTTGTTACCATAATTATTCATATAAGCATTGTTGTTGAAATTATTATTCTTAATGAAATTCACATCAACATGCTCTTCTTGAGCAACCAATGAAGCTAAAGGAACATTATTAGGATCAATATGAGATCTACCATTTGCAAGCATAGACATAATAGCATCAATCTTATCACCCAAAGAAGAGGTTTCTTCAACAGAATTTACCTTCTTACCTTGAGGAGTTCTTTCAGTGTGCCATTCAGAGTAATTGATCATCATATCATCAAGAAGCTTTGTTGCGGCGCCTAAGGTGATGGACATAAAAGTACCTCCAGCAGCTGAATCCAATAGGTTCCTTGAGGAAAAGTTCAATCCTGCATAAAAGGTTTGGATGATCATCCAAGTAGTTAGTCCATGGGTAGGGCAATTCTTTACCAAAGTTTTCATTCTCTCCCATGCTTGAGCAACATGTTCATTATCAAATTGCTTAAAGTTCATAATGCTACTTCTCAAAGATATAATCAGGGGGATAATATTTACCAATAAAAGCATCTTTACATTTAGTCCATGAATCAATACTATTTTTAGGCAAAGAAAGCAACCAATCTTTAGCTCTTCCTCTTAATGAGAAATGAAACAATTTCATTTTTATAATATCACCATCTATATCCTTATACTTTTGCATTTCACAAAGTTCAACAAAATTATTAAGATGGGCAGCAGCATCATCAGTACTAACACCAGAAAATTTCTCTCTCATAACAAGATTCAGTAAAGCAGGTTTAATTTCATAGAATTCTGCTGTAGTAGCAGGTGGAGCAATAGGGGTACATATAAAATCATTATTATTTGTGCTAGTGAAATCACACAAATTAGTACTTTCAGGTGTATTCATCTTAACAGTAGTAAAAGTAAACTAGCAAAAGAATAAAGTAAAGACAAGTAACTAATTTTTGTGTGTTTTGATATAGAGCAAGTAAACAATACAGAAAGTAAAACAAATTTTTTGTGTTTTTGATATAAAGCAAACAAGACGGTAAATAAAATAAAGTAAAGCAAGACAAAAACCAAGTAAAGAGATTGGATGTGGAAGACTCCCCTTGCAGCGTGTCTTGATCTCCCCGGCAACGGCGCCAGAAATTTAGCTTGACACGCGTGAAGCACATGTCCGTTGGGAACCCCAAGTGGAAGGTGTGATGCGTATAGAAGCAAGTTTCCCTCAGTATGAAACCAAAGTTATCGAACCAGTAGGAGTCAAGGAACACATGAAGGTTGTTGGTGGAGGAGTGTAGTGTGGCGCAACACCAGTGAAACCGGCGCCAACATGGAACCTGCACAACACAATCAAGATACTTTGCCCCAACGTAACAGTGAGGTTGTCAATCTCACCGGCTTGCTGAAAACAAAGGATTAAACGTATAGTGTGGAAGATGATGTTTGTTTGCGAAGAACAACAGAGAACAGAGATTGCAGTAGATTGTATTTCAGATGTAAAAGAATGGACCGGGGTCCAGAGTTCACTAGTGGTGTCTCTCCAATAAGATAAATAACATGCTGGGTGAACAAATTACAGGGCAATTGACAAATAAAGATTCAATACATATCATGATGATCACTATGAGATTTAATCAGGGCATTATGACAAAGAACATAGACCGCCATCCATCATGCATCTATGCCTAAATAGTCCACCTTCAGTTAGCATCCGCACCCCTTCCAGTATTAAGTTGCAAACAACGGACAATTGCATTAAGTATGGTGCGTAATGTAATCAACACAAATATCCTTAGACAAAGCATTGATGTTTTATCCCTAGTAGCAACAGCACATCCACAACCTTAGAACTTTCTATCACTGTCCCAGATTCAATGGAGGCATGAACCCACTATCGAGCATAAATACCCCTCTTGGAGTTACAAGTATCAACTTGGCCAGAGCCTCTACTAGCAACGGAGAGCATGCAAGAACATAAACAACACATATATTATAGATTGATAATCAACTTGACATAATATTCTATATTCATCGGATCCCGCCAAACACAACATGTAGCATTACAAATAGATGATCTTGATCATGTTAGGCAGCTCACAAGATCTAAACATGATAGCACAAGAGGAGAAGACAACCATCTAGCTACTGCTATGGACCCATAGTCCAAGGATGAACTACTCACGCATCAATCCGGAGGCGGGCATGATGATGTAGAGCCCTCCGGTGGTGATTCCCCTCTCCGGCAGGGTGCGGAGGCGATCTCCTGAATCCCCGAGATGGGATTGGCGCGACGGCGTCTGGAGGTATTTCCGTATCGTGGCTCTCGGTAATAGGGTTTTCGCGATGGAGGGTATAAGTAGGCGGAAGGGCAACGCAGGGGGCGCACGAGGGCCCACCATAGGGCGCGGGGCCCTCCTTGGCCGCGCCGCCTTGTGGTGTCGCCACCTCGTGGCCCCAATTCGTATCCCCTCCGGTCTTCTGGAAGCTCCGTGGAAAAATAAGACCTTGGGCATTTATTTCGTCCAATTCCAAGAATATTTCCTTTGTAGGATTTCTGAAACCAAAAACAACAGAAAACAGTAACTGGCGCTTCGGCATCTTGTTAATAGGTTAGTGCCGGAAAATGCATAATAATGATGTAAAGTATGTATAAAACATGTGAGTATTTTCATAAAAGTAGCATGGAACATAAGAAATTATAGATACGTTGGAGACGTATCACCGCGCCTGCTCTCAGTCCCAGCATGGACCTAGGCGTGGGGATGAGCACACTCCGACCATCGCTTCTGGGCGCGTGCCAGACCCCACCCCTCAGCCTCGCCCCCAGGACACGGCCGAGGATCTGGGGGCTGTCGAGCCTAGAAGAGAAGGACGGGGTGAGCGCCCGTGATACGCGTAGATGCACACGTCCGTTGGGAACCCCAAGTGGAAGGTATGATGCGTATAGAAGCAAGTTTCCCTCAGTATGAAACCAAGGTTTAATCGAACCAGTAGGAGCCAAGAAGCACGTTGAAGGTTGATGGTCGCGAAATGTGATGCGGCGCAACACCAGGGATTCCGGCGCCAACGCGGAACCTGCACAACACAACCCAAGTACTTTGTCCCAACGAAACAGTGAGGTTGTCAATCTCACGGCTTGCTGTAACAAAGGATTAAACGTATCGAGTGGAAGATGTTTGCTAAGAAAACAGTAAACACAATTGCAGTAGATTGTATGCTATGTAAAGAATAGGACCGGGGTCCACAGTTCACTAGAGGTGTCTCTCCCATAAGATAAAAGCATGTTGGGTAAACAAATTACAGTCGGGCAATTGACAAATAGAGAAAGGCATAACAATGCATATACATGATATGATAAATATAGTGAGATTTAATCCGGGCATTACGACAAAGTACATAGACCGCCATCCAACTGCATCTATGCCTAAAAAGTCCACCTTCAGGTTATCATCCGAACCCCATTCAGTATTAAGTTGCTAAGCAACAGACAATTGCATTAAGTATGGTGCGTAATGTAATCGACAACTACATCCTTAGACATAGCATCAATGTTTTATCCCTAGTGGCAACAACACATCACAACCTTAGAACCTACTGTCACGATCCCAGGTGTCAATGAAGGCATGAACCCACTATCGAGCATAAATACCCCCTCTTGGAGTTAAGAGCAAAAACTTGGCCAGAGCCTCTACTAATAACGGAGAGCATGCAAGATCATAAACAACACATAAACAATAGATTGATAATCACCATAATCATAGTACTCTCTATCCATCGGATCCCGACAAACACAACATATAGAATTACAGATAGATGATCTTGATCATGTTAGGCAGCTCACAAGATCCAACAATGAAGCACAACAAGGAGAAGACGACCATCTAGCTACTGCTATGGACCCATGGTCCGGGGGTGAACTACTCACTCATCACTCCGGAGGCGACCATGGCGGTGTAGAGTCCTCCGGGAGATGAATCCCCTCTCCGGCAGTGCCGGAGGCGATCTCCTGAATCCCCGAGATGGGATTCGCGGCGGCGCGTCTCGGAAGGTTTTCCGTATCGTGGCTCTCGGTACTGGGGGTTTCGCGACGGAGGCTTTAAGTAGGCGGAAGGGTAGGTCGGGGGCTGACGAGGGCCCACACCATAGGGCGGCGCGGCCCCCCTCGGCGCGCGGCCCTATGGTGGCGGCGCCTCGTCGCCCCACTTTTGGTCTTCTGGAAGCTCCGTGCAAAAATAGGACCCGGGCGTTGATTTCGTCCAATTCCGAATATTTCCTTACTAGGATTTCTGAAACCAAAAACAGCAGAAAACACAACTGGCTCTTCGGCATCTTGTTAATAGGTTAGTTCCAGAAAATGCATAAATATGACATATAATGTGCATAAAACATGTAGGTATCATCAATAAAGTAGCATGGAACATAAGAAATTATCGATACGTTGGAGACGTATCAGCATCCCCAAGCTTAGTTCTGCTCGTCCCGAGCAGGTAAAACGATAACAAAGATAATTTCTGAAGTGACATGCCATCATAATCTTGATCATACTATTTGTAAACATATGTAATGAATGCAGCGATCAAAACAAAAGTAATGACATGAGTAAACAAATGAATCATATGACAAA
The DNA here is from genome assembly GCA_030979885.1 of Lolium multiflorum. Taxonomy (NCBI): domain Eukaryota; kingdom Viridiplantae; phylum Streptophyta; class Magnoliopsida; order Poales; family Poaceae; genus Lolium; species Lolium multiflorum. The sequence goes on from CM061749.1 coordinate 166,257,809, forward strand.
GACTTTTCATGAATAGTACTTCAAGACAAGCATCAATAAGTCTTGCATAAGAGTTAACTCATAAAGCAATAAATCAAAGTAAAGGTGTTGAAGCAACACATAGGAAGATTAAGTTTCAGCGGTTGCTTTCAACTTATAACATGTATATCTCATGGATATTGTCAACATAAAGTAATATAACAAGTGCAATATGCAAGTATGTAGGAATCAATGCACAGTTCACACAAGTGTTTGCTTCTTAAGGTGGAAGGAGATAGGTAAACTGACTCAACAATAAAAGTAAAAGAATGGTCCTTCAAAGAGGAAAGCATCGATTGCTGTATTTGTGCTAGAGCTTTTATTTTGAAAACATGAAACAATTTTGTCAACGGTAGTAATAAAGCATATGAGTTATGTAAATTATATCTTACAAGTTGCAAGCCTCATGCATAGTATACTAATAGTGCCCGCACCTTGTCCTACTTAGCTTGGACTACCGGATCTTTGCATGCCATGTTTCAACCAAGTGTCACAAAGGGGTACCTCCATGCCGCCTGTACAAAGGTCTAAGGAGAATGCTCGCATTTTGGATTTCTCGCTTTTGATTATTCTCAACTTAGACATCCATACCGGGACAACATGGACAACAGATAATGGACTCCTCTTAAATGCATAAGCATGTAGCAATGATTATTATTCTCATATGAGATTGAGGATATATGTCCAAACTGAAACTTCCACCATGGTTCATGGCTTTAGTTAGCGGCCCAATGTTCTTCTCTAACAATTTTGCATGCTCCAACCACTAAAATGATAGATCCTTCAGACAAGACGGACATGCATAGCAACTCACATGATATTCAACAATAGTTGATGGCGTTCCCCAGAAGCATGGTTATCGCACAACAAGCAACTTAATAAAATATAAAGTGCATAAGTACATATTCAATACTACGATAGTTTTTAAGGCTATTTTGTCCCATGAGCTATATATTGCAAAGGTGAATGATGGAATTTAAAGGTAGCACTCAAGCAATTTACTTTGGAATGGCGGAGAAATACCATGTAGTAGGTAGGTATGGTGGACACAAATGGCATAGTAGTTGGCTCAAGGATTTTGGATGCATGAGAAGTATTCCCTCTCGATACAAGGTTTAGGCTAGCAAGGTTATTTGAAGCAAACTCAAGGATGAACAGGTGCAGCAAAACTCACATAAAAGACATATTGTAAACATTATAAGACTCTACACCGTCTTCCTTGTTGTTCAAAACTCAATACTAGATATTATCTAGACCTTAGAGAAACCAAATATGCAAATCAAATTTTAGCAAGCTCTATGTATTTCTTCATTAATGGGTACAAAGCATATGATGCAAGAGCTTTAACATGAGCATAACAATTGCCAAGTATCACATTATCCAAGACATTTTAGAATTACTACATGTAGCATTTTCCAATTTCAACCATATAACAATTTAACGAAGAAGAAACTTCGCCTTGAACATTATGAGTAAAGCCTAAGGACACATGTGTCCATATGCAACAACGGAGCGTGTCTCTCTCCCACAAAGTGAATGCTAGGATCCATTTTATTCAAACAAAAACAAAAACAAAAACAAACCGACGCTCCAAGTAAAGAACACAAGATGTGATTGAATAAAAATATAGTTTCAGGGAGGAACCTGATGATGTTGTCGATGAAGAAGGGGATGCCTTGGGAATCCCCAAGCTTAGACGCTTGAGTCTTCTTAAAATATGCAGGGGTGAACCACGGGGCATCCCCAAGCTTAGAGCTTTCACTCCTCTTGATCATAGTATATCATTCTCCTCTCTTGACCCTTGAAAACTTCCTTCACACCAAACTTCAAGCAAACTCATTAGAGGGTTAGTGCACAATTAATAATTCACTCATTCAGAGGTGACACAATCATTATTTTCACTTCTGGACATTGCATAATGCTACTGGACATTAATGGATCAAAGAAATAAATCCAACATAGCAAAAGAGGCAATGCGAAATAAAAGGCAGAATCTGTCAAAAACAGAACAGTCCGTAAAGACGAATTTAAAGCTGGCACCAGACTTGCTCAAATGGAAAAACTCAAAACTAATGAAAGTTGCGTACATATCGAGGATCACGCTCGTAAATTGGCAGATTTTTTCGAATTTTCTACAGAGAACTGTGCCCAGATTCGTGACAGACAGCAATGCTGTTTCTGCGCAGCGATCCCAAATATAACATCAACTTTAACATAGAAACTTTACTTGGCACAAAAACATGATAAGGAGAGGTTGCTACAGTAGTAAACAACTTCCAAGACTCAATAAAACAAAAAATTGCTGTAGGTAAAAACATGGGTTGTCTCCCATCAGCGCTTTTCTTTAACGCCTTTCAGCTAGGCGCAGAAAGTGCAAATCAAGTAACATCGAGAGTAGAAGCATTGACATTCTTACCAGAGGCTTTGAGCCTACTCTTCTTACTTTTTGGTTTAGGGAATACATGACCGCATCCTGGTGTAGAGGTAAAATTTAGAGTGCCCTTCCCCATATCTATGATTGCTCCCATGAGTTTCAACAGGGATCTTCCAAGCGTAATTTGTCCTGTCCCTACACATTCAATGACAAGATAATCAGTGGATACCGTTCTTCCAAGAAAGGTTGTGAAAACACCTTCAGCTATTCCCTTAGGAATTATAACAGAATTATCAGTAAGAGTTATTCCTTCTCCTCCTTCAGTAAGTTCCCAAAGTGGCAAAGATTCATAAATGCTTTTAGGCATAAGGCAGAATTCAGACATAATATCACAGCGGGCATAAAAAATTTCATCACAAATGGTAACTTTTATAGTAGGCACCCACATTGAAGGTTCAAAGCTTAGTGGAACATAATCATAAAATTCGCGAATATGGTTGTACCCTTCTTTTAAACAAGATATATTTGTTTCGAGAGTGTTCAATCTATCAAGAATGCTAGCTAGGGATAAATCAAAGTTACTAGCAGAGCCAGATGATGTGACTAATTTTTTTATGGCATTAAAAGCTTGATCTCCATCACAATGGAGGAAATCTCCTCCTACTACAGCATCTAGGGCGTATCTATAACGAAGAGTAAGACCAAAATAAAAGTTACTAAGAAGCAAACTTAGAGGCATTTTAGGTTCAGTTCTACTATATGAATCAAAAATTCTAGACCAAGCTTTCTCAAAACTCTCCTCACCCCCTTGTTTGAAGGTAAAGATCGATTCCTCAGGTGATAGAGCAACAACTACAGGACTAGTCATGATAATAAAATAAATGCAAGTAACTAATTTTTTTGTGTTTGATATAGAGAGCAAGACAGTAAATAAAGTAAAACTAGCAACTAATTTTTTTTGTGTTTTGATTTAGTGCAGCAAACAAAGTAGTAAATAAAATAAAGCAAGACAAAAACAAAGTAAAGAGATTGAGAAGTGGAGACTCCCCTTGCAGTGTCTTGATCTCCCCAACGGCGCCAGAAATTTAGCTTGATACGCGTAGATGCACACGTCCGTTGGGAACCCCAAGTGGAAGGTATGATGCGTATAGAAGCAAGTTTCCCTCAGTATGAAACCAAGGTTTAATCGAACCAGTAGGAGCCAAGAAGCACGTTGAAGGTTGATGGTCGCGAAATGTGATGCGGCGCAACACCAGGGATTCCGGCGCCAACGTGGACAACACAACCCAAGTACTTTGTCCCAACGAAACAGTGAGGTTGTCAATCTCACCGGCTTGTAACAAAGGATTAAACGTATCGAGTGGAAGATGTTTGCTAAGAAAACAGTAAACACAATTGCAGTAGATTGTATGCTATGTAAAGAATAGGACCGGGGTCCACAGTTCACTAGAGGTGTCTCTCACATAAGATAAAAGCATGTTGGGTAAACAAATTACAGTCGGGCAATTGACAAATAGAGAAAGGCATAACAATGCATATACATGATATGATAAATATAGTGAGATTTAATCCGGGCATTACGACAAAGTACATAGACCGCCATCCAACTGCATCTATGCCTACAAAGTCCACCTTCAGGTTATCATCCGAACCCCATTCAGTATTAAGTTGCTAAGCAACAGACAATTGCATTAAGTATGGTGCGTAATGTAATCGACAACTACATCCTTAGACATAGCATCAATGTTTTATCCCTAGTGGCAACAGCACATCACAACCTTAGAACCTACTGTCACGATCCCAGGTGTCAATGAAGGCATGAACCCACTATCGAGCATAAATACCCCCTCTTGGAGTTAAGAGCAAAAACTTGGCCAGAGCCTCTACTAATAACGGAGAGCATGCAAGATCATAAACAACACATAAACAATAGATTGATAATCACCATAATCATAGTACTCTCTATCCATCGGATCCCGACAAACACAACATATAGAATTACAGATAGATGATCTTGATCATGTTAGGCAGCTCACAAGATCCAACAATGAAGCACAACAAGGAGAAGACGACCATCTAGCTACTGCTATGGACCCATGGTCCAGGGTGAACTACTCACTCATCACTCCGGAGGCGACCATGGCGGTGTAGAGTCCTCGGAGATGAATCTCCTCCGGCGAGGTGCGGAGGCGATCTCCTGAATCCCCGAGATGGGATTCGCGGCGGCGGCGTCTCGGAAGGTTTCCGTATCGTGGCTCTCGGTCGGGGTTTCGCGACGGAGGCTTTAAGTAGGCGGAAGGGTAGGTCAGGGGGACGAGGGGCCACACCATAGGCGGCGCGGCCCCTCGGCCGCGCGGCCTATGGTGGCGGCGCCTCGTCGCCCACTTCGTTATCTCTTCGGTCTTCGGAAGCTCCGTGCAAAAATAGGACCCTGGCGTTGATTTCGTCCAATTCCGAGAATATTTCCTTACTAGGATTTCGAAACCAAAAACAGCAGAAAAACAACTGGCTCTTCGGCATCTTGTTAATAGGTTAGTTCCAGAAAATGCATAAATATGACATATAATGTGCATAAAACATGTAGGTATCATCAATAAAGTAGCATGGAACATAAGAAATTATCGATACGTTGGAGACGTATCACCCAGCCACGGGACTCTTCGAGGCTGGAGCCCCAAGACCCACGGATCTGGAACGCGCATTGGTTGGATCGTGTGCCGACCCCTCGCGTCGGTGTGCAGAAGACCGCCGCGGCGCCTCCGCCTGGCCAACGAAGAACTTTTCCGAGAATACCTACAGCAGCTGCGCCCACAAGCCGCGGGAGCGGCCAAGCCCAAACCGGAAGGAGCAGCCGAGGCGGGAGCTGCTGCTTTGGAGTACGGGGGCGGTTGCCTTGCCTACACTCCTGCCCTCCGGCAGGGGGCATGGCCATACAAGTTCCGGTCCCTCGTCCCCGTCAAGTTTGAAGGCAACACCAACCCTAAGGAGTTCATGGCCCTCTACACCACTGCAATGGTTGCGGCCAGGGCCAACCAGAAGATCATGGCCAATTGATTCATGAGGGGAGCTATGCGTCCACTTCGTCAACGGTTCCAAGGGGGTTTCAAACGCCCTCGGACGCTCACCCAACTGTATTCCATCGTCCAGAAGGACGGCAAGCGGTTGCGCGACTTTATGTTGTGTTTCTTGCATATCGCCCATACCATTCCAGAAGCTGAAGATGCTGCTATTATTGGCGCGTTCATCATGAACGTGCGCGACAAGAAGATGAGGGCAGAACTCAACATGCGCCCTGTCAGAAACACCCACGAGCTTAGGGCAATGTCTGACCTTTTCTCTCTGGCAGAGGAAGGACGCCTGCCGCTCGAGGATGCGGCACGCGAAGCGGCTACTAGGGTCAGCCCTGATGCTGCTCACACGAAGAAGAAAGGATCGCACAAGCGCGAGCCTTCGCAGGTCCTGGCCGCCGAGCCTAGCGCCCTGGCCGGGTCACTCAGAAGAACCAGGACACCGAGGAGCTGGCGGTCGTCAAGCCCGCCGCCAAAAGGTGTTGCCTCGTACACGAGTCCAATGACCACGACGCCCGCGACTGCCGCACCGTCATCAACTACGCCAAGGGTCTGAAGAAGCGCTAGGCTGAGCAAGTGGCAAGCGGTGCCTTCGAGAGCTGCTTCCACTACAATCAACCCGAACATCACACCAAGAACTGCACCACGCAATTCGACCCTAGAGCCCCGCGGCGGAGCGCGGGGGCGAAGGGGGTGGCAGACGAGGAGGCGTCGCTCAAGCCGCGTGACTGGGGCATGGGCGGTTCTGCATAAATGAAGTCCATCCTCCGTGCAAGGATCGCCGCCCTGATGCGAACCGTGACAAAGATGATGGCAACCGCAGGGCTTACCCGCAAGTCAATGATTGTGCGTGCGCACACGGAGGAGCTTACGCCATAACTTCCCACAGAGAGTTTTAGCGTATCTCTGGAGATCTGTGCGCCCTGCAGCACAGCCCGAGGAGCAGCGGCCGCTTAGGTGGTCGCATGTTCCCATCACCTTTGATGCGAGAGACCATTCGGGTCGCATCACCGGTGTTGGCATGCTGCCCCTGGTGGTCTTTCCCATTATCAAGAACGTCAAGGTGGCTTATGCAAAACTGAAAAGACAATGCAAATGCTCGGGGTGGTTTATGGGACGATATGATCTAAAACCCTAACTGTATTTTTCGCTTTTTCGTGGTTTATGGTTATGAAGGCAATGGCAATCTACACTAGTAAACTATAAAATCTCACCGAGCAACCTGAAATCTGATACCACTTGATAGGGCAAAGGTGTCCGATCTGTCGATGAGATGATGATACGTCGATTTGTTGGTGGAGTTTGTGCTTGACGATCCGACTACACGTGCAAAGCTCGTGCGCCAATGCAATCACTAGGACAATCTCCGGGAGTTACTGATCTTGCGGATGCACGATCAGCCTGACCAGCAAGGGTCTTAATTCCTACCTGAAATCGAGAACAAGTAAGAACTAATATTGCAATCAGAATATTGCTGATATAGATGAAAATTTTATTGAATAAGGTGGGATTCCAAATAGTCGGTCTTGTTCTGGGCGTTGGCATAAAAAGAAGTACACGAGAGTTGCAGCAATTGGCTAACTTTTAGTCTAATCAAAATCTGAGTCTAAACGTGACGGCTATGGGGGTATTTAAAGGAGGAAAAGGTGGGGTTTCGGCCAGCCATACGTATGGTAGCCGAACCAAACCCTAGAAGGCCTTTCCCCCTCCAGTACGGACTCTAAACTGTGGCTGACTTAATTCCTGTGAAAATAACATGGGCCTGGCCCAAAACTAAAGGTGACGCAGCACCATATTATGCTATGGACGAAATTATGAAGTATAATCTTGTGTGTTTCGTCCAAGTCTTCAATCTTGATTATGGTGGCTTCAAAGTTCTGAAATCTCCACTTGTGGCATCCTCTTCATTCCTCACATGCTTGGTGCCACCTCCATGCACGATCATGCTCCAATGCTTGTCCCTCTCATCCATGCTAGGTCCATCATTCCTAAGAGTAACAAACACATCTGATTTAGGCATCATCATATTCTCATGTATGTGAGGAATAGTTCCAAGAAACAAAAGTACCTGATAGTTAAGTTATTTGGCACGAGCTCGAGTGATTGGTCCTTATATTTGTGGGGTTGTAGGTACAACGGTTGTACCAATAGATGGTATGTCCTCGTCATGCTCCCCTTCTTTAATTGAAGTCGTCCTTGATGCAATCTCATCTTCTTCACCAAAGTAAGGATCCAAATATGCAATGTTCAATGTAGGACTAATCGAACCAAAATCTGCAGGAAGCTCAAGTTTATATGAATTATCATTTATTTTCTCTAACACCTTAAAAGGACCAGCAGCGCGTGGCATTAACTTAGACTTGCGCAAATTAGGAAAACGATATTTGCCAAATGCAACCAAACAAGATCACCAATATCAAACACAACATGATTTCTCCCTCTATCCCCAACAATTTTATACTTAGTATTCATGCATTCTATGTTGTCTTTAGTAATCTCATGCAACTTTATTATCAATTCAACACGTTGAGTAGCATCCAAATTATTTTGCATCGAACATGGCAATGGCAACAAATTAATAGGTGCACAAGGAATAAAGCCATAGACAATCTCAAATGGGCACATCTTAGTGGTAGAATGCAGCGAACGATTGTAAGGAAATTCAATATGAGGTAAGCATTCTTCCCACAATTTTAAGTCTTCTTCAAAACAGCACGCAACATAGTAGACAATGTTCTATTTACTACTTCAGTTTATCCATCAGTTTGGGGATGACATGTAGTACTAAACAACAATTTAGTCTCCAACTTAGTCCATAAACATCTCAAAAAGTGGTTAAGAAACTTATATCACGATCAGAAACAATAGTATTTGGCACACCATGTAAACGAACAATTTCACGAAAGAACAAATCAGCAACATGCGTAGCATCATCAGTCTTGTGACAAGGAATTAAGTGTACCATCTTAGAAAACCGTTCCACAATAATAAAAATGCTATCCCTCCCCTTCTGTGTACGAGGAAATCCCAAAACAAAATTCATAGAAATATCCTCCCAAGGTACACTAGGAACAAGAAGAGGCATATATAAACCATGTGGATTAAGTTGAGACTTAGCTTTTTGACATGTAGTGCAGCGTGCCATAAATCTCTCAACATCTTGACGCATACGTGGCCAAAAAGTGTGCAACAAGTACATCCTCCATCTTCTTCACACCAAAGTGACCCATCAATCTTTGTCCATGCGCCTCCTGCAACAACAAAAGACGAACGGAACTATCTGGGATGCATAGCTTGTTAGCACGGAACACAAATCCATCATTGAGGACGAATTTGTTCCATGTTATACCATCTCTAAAATGCAGCAATACATCTTTAAAATTAACATCATGCAAGTATTGTTCCTTTACATTTTCTAATCCAAAAATCTTGAAGTCAAGTTAAGATAGCATAGTATAACGGCGCGACAAAGCACCAATAACATTATCTTTACCCTTTTTGTGTTTGATAACATAAGGAAAAGATTCAATAAATTCAACCCACTTTGCATGGCGGCGATTCACCTTAGCTTGACTATGATTATGCTTCAAAGATTCATAACAAATTCTTTAGGCCATAAGTAATGTTGACAAGTTTCTAATGTCCGAACCAGCACATATAATTTTTTATCATTAGTAGAATAGTTCAGACTAGGCCCACTCAATTTCTCACTAAAATATGCAACATGTTTGCCCTTTTATAATAACACACCTCCCAAACCAATTCCACTAGCATCACATTCAAACTCAAAAGTCTTATTGAAATCAGGAAGTTGAAGTAATGGAGCATGTGTTAACTTACCTTTCAGTATCATGAAGGCTTCTTGTTAAGCATCGTCCCAAACAAAGGGCACATCCTTATTTGTATGCTCATTCAACGGCGCAACAATGGATCCACGCCTATAAAAACCAGCGAGGGCAAGAAAACTCCTCACTTGCGTGACCGTTTTGGGCTGCGGCCAATTCTCAATTGCCTCAATCTTGGCTGGATCAACTTCAATACCCTGCGATGTAACATAGTGATACGTCTCAAACGTATCTATAATTTCTGCTGTTCCATGCTAGTTTTATGACAATACCTACATGTTTTGTTCACACTTTATATCGTTTTGATGCATTTTCCGGAACTAACCTATTGACGAGATGCCGAAGTGTCAGTTCCTCTTTTCTGCTGTTTTTGGTTTCAGAAATCCTAGTAAGGAAATATTCTCGGAATTGGACAAAATCAACGCCCAGCATCTTAGAATTCCACGAAGCTTCCAGAACACCCAAGAGCCACCAGAGGAGAGCCACAGGGGGCCCACACATGGGGCTGCCGCGGCCCAGGGGGGGCGCCCCCCTGTTGTGTGGCGGCTCCGTACCCCTTCCGACTCCGCCTCTTCGCCTATATAGCTCCCCGACCTAAATCCTCGATACGGAAAAGCCACGGTACGAGAAACCTTCCAGCCGCCGCCATCGCGAAGCCAAGATCGGGGACAGAGTCTCTGTTCGGCACGCCGCCGGGACGGGAAGTGCCCCCGGAAGGCTTCTCCATCGACACCACCGCCATCTCCATCAACGCTGCTGCTCCCATGATGAGGAGGGAGTAGTTCTCCCCCGGGGCTAAGGGCTGTACCGGTAGCTATGTGGTTAATCTCTCTCTGTACTCCAATACAATGATCTCATGAATTGCTTGCATGATTGAGATCCATATGATGAGCTTTGTATCGCTACTAGTCTATGTGCTACTCATGTGATGTTATTAAAGTAGTCTATTCCTCCTGCATGGTGTAAAGGTGCCAGTGTGTGCACCGTGTGGTTCGTGTCGTAGGTTACGATCATAATCTCTTGTAGGTTATGGAGTTAATCATCATTATGATAGTATTGATGTGATCTATTCCTCCTTTCATAGTGTAATGTGGACAGTGTGTATGCTATGTTAGTTCTTGGTTTATTTTGCAAAGATCTATTATGCTCTAAGGTTACTTAAATATGAATGATGAATGTTGTGGCGCTTGTTAACTCCGGCTTGAGGGAGCTCTTGTAGCCCTACACAACGACTGGTGTTTGTCATCCAACAAAAGAGTGTATGTAGCACATACGAGAGAAGTTATTTATTATGTGATCAATGTTGAGAGTGTCCACTAGTGAAAGTATGATCCCTAGGCCTTGTTTCCAAACATCGAATCTCCGCTTACTTACTGTTCTACTGCATGTTTACTCGCTGCCATATTTTATTCAGATTGCTATTACCACTCATATACATCCATACTGCTTGTATTTCATTATCTCTTCGCCGAACTAGTGCACCTATACATCTGACAAGTGTATTAGGTGTGTTGGGGACACAAGAGACTTCTTGTATCGTGATTGCGGGGTTGCTTGAGAGGGATATCTTTGACCTCTTCCTCCCCGAGTTCGATAAACCTTGGGTGATCCACTTAAGGGAAAACTTGCTGCTGTTCTACAAACCTCTGCTCTTGGAGTCCAACACTGTCTACAAGAATAGAAGCACCCGTAGACATCACATAGCCAAGAAACGCAACTCGATTGGTGCAAAAGGTGCACTTCTCAAGATTACCATACAAATGTGCATCACGTAAAGCATTAAAAACAACACGTAAATGATCCAAATGATCCTCCAAAGATTTTCTATATATGAGAATATCATCAAAGTACACTACCACAAATCGTCCAATAAAAGCACGCAAAACTTTCTTCATCAGTCTCATGAAAGTACTAAGAGCATTAGTTAAACCAAAAGGCATTCCTAACCACTCGATCATATAAGCCAAACTTTGTTTTAAACGTTGTTTTCCATTCATCTCCAAATTGCATATACGAATCTGGTGGTAACCACTAGGCAAATCAACTTTAGAGAATATAATAGATCCACTCAACTCATCAAGCATATCATCCAAACGTAGTATGGGGTGATGGTACCGAATGGTAATATTATTGATAGCTCTACAATCAGTACACATGCGCAAAGAACCATCTTTCTTAGATACCAAAATAATAGGAAAAACACATGGACTAAGAGACTCACGAATGTAATCGTTATCTTGGAGGACCTGAATTTGTCGGTGAATCTCTTTGGTATCTTCGGAATTGGTGCGATATGGTGCATGGTTGGGCAGCGAAGCTCCTGAAATCAAGTCAATTTGGTGTTCTATCCCACGAATAGATGGTAATCCATGTGGAACATCTTGTGGGAACACGTCCATGTATTCCTGCAAAAGTTTAGCAACCGCAGGTGGCAAACAAGGAGGCATATCCTCAAATGAAAACATAACTTCTTTGTGCACATCAAGTTCATCAATATCAAATTTGCTAGCAAGCAAACAAGGATTCTTCAAACGAATTTCAGTGTCATGATTAGAATCAGATTTAGAAGTATTCTTATGTGGTAAAAAAATCTGCACCAACAATCTGATTTTCACTCTTATGTTTCTCATCATTTTTTTTCTTTACTAGCTCTAGCAAGATCATCTTTGAAAATTCCTTCATGAGTCATAGGTTTGAGACCAATTTTCTTTCCATCATGCATAAGAGAATATTGATTAGTTTTACCATTATTAACAAATTCTCTATCAAATTGCCAAGGTCTACCAAGTAACAAAGAACAAGCTTGCATAGATACAAAATCACAATCAAGAAAATCAGAATATGTACCAATAGTAAAATGCACACGTGTAGTTCTTGGTACCTTGAGCTTACGAGAGCTCTCAAACCATTGAATGTAGTAAGGATGTGGATGTTGTCTTGTAGGTAGAGCAAGCTTCTCCACCATGTAAATGCTAGCCAAGTTATTACAACTCCCTCCATCAATGATGAAGCGTATAGCTCGATCTTTTCAAACGCCTCCTTTTTGAAACAGATTGTGGCGTTGATCATGCTCAGCTTTGCTCACTTTCACACTCAACACACGTTGTGGAACTAAGCTCTTGTACTGATCAACAATTTCAGCTCCCATTACCTCCATCTCTTGTTCAGAATCAGAATTGGCTCCATCACGTGCAACAATAAGGTTCAATGTATCTTCATCAAAATCACTTGCAGAATCATATTCGCTATCTTCACACACCAACATCACATGTTTGGTTATGCATTCTTTTTATATGTTACCAAATCCCAAACATTTGCGACATTGAATGTCGCACATCTTCCCCACGGAGGCCATCAAAGATAAACTCCAAGGAGGACCAACAGATGGTGGTGGAGTAGCAGTAGGTGGCGCCCATGATGCAGGCGCGGTGTAATTGGAGGTAGTAGGTGCTGGTGTAGCCCCACGAGTGGGTAGAGCTGATTGTCACGAAGTTCATGATGATGTACGACCTGAAGATATATTAGCTCTTCTCCATGGCGGTTGACGATCCTGCACTTCACGTTCAGCTTTGCAAGAAAGATGAAATAAACGAGTAATGGTATTGTACTACTTATAGTCCAAAATATGATGAATAGATTTATTCAAACCACCAAAGAAACATGCAAGTATAACTTCATTATCCTCTATAATACCACAACGAATCATGCATGTTTGCAGTTCTTGATAATAGTCTTCTACATAATTTATACCTTGTTCTAAATGGGAAAATTTCTTAAGAAAATCACGTTGATAATGTGGAGGAATAAAGCGTGTACGCATAGCAAGTTTTAAACCAACCCAAGTAGTAGGACTATTAGCATGATGTACTCTACAATGTTCAGACCACCAAACAGATGCAAAATCTATGAACTCAGACGTAGTAGCACTAACACGCAAATGATCAGGATATCATAAACATGAAAAACGTTGCTCTACTTCCAATTCCCAATTAAGTTATGCATCAGGATTATATCGACCCTCCAATGGAGGAATATTCAATTTAAGTTTTGCAACATGATCATCATCATGTACCGGTCATGGAGGTGGATGAGCATTGCGGTTGTATTGTCGTGGACGACCAGGTGGAGGTTGTTCTACCTCCTTGCCGCCAAGTACGTTCTCGTATACCAACTCATCATTCCCTCCATAATTTTCATATCCCATCAGTGGCCGCTTCAGGCGTGGCTGGTGCAGCAGTAGCGGTACCTGCAGGAAAATCCGCACGAGGAACACGGTGTGCGCGGCGCGTGTTGTCACGAGGTTGTGGTAACCTAGCCAAGACCTCTTGGAACTTGGCGTCAATCTTGGAGTTGAAGGCTTACTCGAGGCCATCTTTCTTCTCCAGCGCATTTGTGAGCTTGGAATCAACATCACCTAGGCGCGAATCGACTTCATGTGCATGCCCGCCCAAAAGGTGGGCAAAGTGAGCATGCAACTCCGCACTCGTCATCTTATCCGGGTCAACGGTCACCGACGAAGTTCCTGTCATGGTTAGTATGCAACAAGAAGAAATGTATATGCCTACAAAAGACAGGATATGGTGGTGCACGCGTAATTCGTCAAGCAAAATACGAAGCTCTTACAAGTTCTTCCCAAATAGGAGAAAGACGATATGGAAACCACCAAGGATTAGCTTTGCCCCAAAGATTGCCATACCAGGTGTCGACACAGAGTACGTGGAGACAATATGTGGAGCTGTAGGAAGGCTAGTATGGTAGCAAAACAATAATTGTCAAAACAGTAATGCAATATTGAAAGTATGCTCAACAACGGTACTGTGTTGGTCCTAGGATAGACCGTACTAGATACGTCGGATACGACCAATATTACTACCCGGGAACATATTTACCAGGTGAATTCTATTAGTAATTATAAAGTATGTTTTTATAATCCGAGCAAAAAATACAACACCTTCTATTATTTTATACAGATTTGTCCAGGACATGTATAATTCACGTGTGAAGATGCAGCGAGGTGTCCAAGACTATTCGTATACGCTTATATACGTACAATATTGCACTGTCTGCATTGGTGTCAAGCTGGAGTCCTCACGTCCTCCTCGCGTCGATGGATATACACACAAGAAGAGGCTGTCAAGAGGATCAGCGAACCAAAGCGTGGTCAATGGAAGCAAATCAAGTTCCAGCCATGCATAGAAGGAGCATACTCATTAGTATATGCATACGTACATGGAAAGTTCAGAGACCAGCAATTCATGCATTCGTGTATTCATTACATGCATGTGCCGGCTGATATGATAGGAAGTCCTGGATGGCGTGTATGTGCGGCCCAGCTCGTGAGGCCCATGTGGAGGCACGACGCCATCAGCGGCCGTCGGCCGACGTTGCCGACTTGGAGACCTGCACCAACTATAATGAATGTTAATAAATAGTCAGCCGCCGACTAGGTTAAAAGTTGGATTTTGATTAGATTAAAAGTTAGCCAATTGCTGCAACTTCGTGTACTTTTTTGAGGCCAACGCCCAGAACAAGACCGCCTATTCGGAATCCCACCATTATCAATCAAGCTTTCATCTACATCCGCAATATTTTGATTGCATCTTTAGTTCTTACTTGTTCTCAATTTCAGGTAGGAATTAGGACCCTTGCTGGTCAGGCTGATTGTGCATCCGCAAGATCAGTAACTCCCGGAGATTGTCCTAGCGATTGCATTGGCGCACGAGCTTTGCACGTGTAGTCGGATCGTCAAGCACGAACTCCACCAACAAATCGAATTATCCTCGTCTAATCGAAAGATCGGCCACCTTTGCCCTATCACAATGTCGCAGCGCGACACACAAGCAACAAGCAGCGATGAGGTGGCGAACCGAGATGCGAAAAATCACTATGATGACGAGTGTCTCAAACTGATTCCCGAGGTCTAAAAACAGTATAGCCCTAGAAAAACAATTTGTCGAAATATCTGAAAAGTGCTCCAGAAAGCGCGCATGTGCCAAAAAAATGTCGCTATAACGGCCAGTGGAGAAAAGTGATTCCCAAAGTCGAAAAACAGTGTAGCCAGAATTTTTTTTGGAGACAGTTCCAGACTTTTTTTTTGCTCTCCTTCACGATCTTTGCCTGCGACCGAAACTTAAATCACAGAATTTTTTGTTTACAGCATGGGCGAAATTAGAAGGAAACAGCTAATAACGAAAAGAGGAAAACCTAATTCTACTCGGACTCTGTCGCGGCAGAGAAACAACAAGAATTCGTGTTGCGGTAGTAAATAGGGTGTCGAGGGTACTCCCGGCAATGCCCTCCGTAAGGGGCTTAGGGTAGATGGAATCCTGTAGGCTGGCATGAGAGATCGGTGATCAAACAAGCGGGGAGAGCGATTTACCCAGGTTCGGGGCCCTCGATGAGGTAAAACCCTTACGTCCCACCTGTTTGATCTTGATTGCTTGAAATATCGATTACAATGGGGTGCCGAAGGTTTCGGCTGTGACTTTCGCCGAGAGACTAAGTTCTGCCGTGACCTAGCTCTAGATCTACGATGGTTATGAGTACTATGATTATCTGTCCCTCGGCAGCCCCTCTCCTGCCCTTATAATGGGAGCCAGGTCTCGAGAGGTCTGTCCGGGTACGACTAGTTTACAAAGAGTCCTAGGTCTAATCTTTCCTTGTATTCTTCACCTTCTTGCCTAGTTCTTCAAGAATCCTCCTTAGTAACCGACGTAGCGGTCCACCTGGCCATCGAGTGTCCTCCCCTGGTTGGACCGTAGGAGGTATTGCAACATTAGTTACCCGAAGGGTAATGCCCACATCAGTAGCCCCCGAGTGACTGGCCGAAGATACTTTGGGCAGGGACTAAAAGCATGTCTTCTGTCGAATGTTCGCCTTAGCCGATAAATCTTGTCTTCCTTGTAACTGTAGTGTCTTCTTTAATCGGGTGCGCGTTTAGCGCTTCCGATGGGAGTAGCCCCCGAGTCTAGGTACGGATGCTTGCAACCGTGCATGGACTCAAATTGTACTACTCGAATGTTTTCTTCTACCGAAGTTTTCTTCATTCGATACATTTTCTTATATTAAGACTTTAACATTTTCAAGCAAGTTTTAGTACGTAAAGGATATCGAGTAACGTGTCCAGCGTTGCTGGTTAACTGCCGATGGCAAAACAACGTTACCTTACACAGAATCAAGTCCCCGGGCATGATCCTGGATCTTGGAAAAGCCTTCGAGTCCACATTTCATCGGGTGTGCGTTCAGCGCTCCCGATGGGAGTAGCCCTCGAGTCTAGGCACGGATGCTGGCAACCGCGTGTAGACTATAAACTGAGCCACTTGTTTGTTTCCTTCGAGTGCTCAAACTGATACTCCTTGTGACATCATCAATGACATAATTACCGCTGCGGCCCGTCTGACAAGACATGACCTGACGGGTCCCCACACTGCTCCTGCACGGTCAATTTAGGGAATGGCCAGCGCTTGCGCATTGCCCAAGACGTCCCCTCGATTTCCGCGCGCAATGAAGGAAAAGATTCTTTAACAAAAACGACACGTGGTGACCTAAATTCAGTCCCCTTTACTCCATCCTTTTAACTTATAACCGTGAAGGGGAAAAATTATCTCCCTCATTCTTCTTACGCGGTTCTTCTCCCTTAGCCGTTCTTCTTCCTTGAGAACCGCTGCGCCGCCACCTCCGTCCTTTAGATCTCTTTTATTGTTTCTTCGATAATGGTGAAGAAGAAAAACCCCAGCCTCGCCGCCAGCGCTACATCCAGCGGCGCCGCCGCCAAGGCCCTGTCCGGTGTGCTGAAAAGGGGCACATCGGATGCTTCCGCTCCGGCTCCTTCGCCGCCGGCTCCAGAGGTTTCCATGGCCGGACCTGCGCCCGGCGACTGGCCGGCATCTACAACAAGCAAACGCGACGAGGAGAGGGCATGGAGCCTCGGCATAATCTCGGCCGACGAGGGGAACTTCATTCTTCCAGGTGCGGCTTCACGCCCTAATCCCCCTGCCGGTTTCACTGTGATGTTCCTGATTTTTCTGAATTTGAACCGACATGGAGTCGGTGATCAAATAAGCAGCCTCATTATATGAAAATCGAGGAATGCCTGAGTATCAAATCAATATCAACACTCAAGCTATTCTCCGATGATCATAATTAACCAGAACAATAAATTAGCTCAAGGTTCATAGAAAGCCAATGATTTTCATATAGAAAGCCAATGATTAATCTATTTATTTTAGAAATCTGTGGACAACCCGAATAGCTAAATCAAAGCAGACCCAAGCAATTGTGCGCTCGCGTGGCCGAGGAAATATGAGCATACCTACTGTAGGACCATCATGGCCAGATTTTGGTGAGATAATTCCATCAGAATTCATAAGGCATTACATAGCAACAAACGGTAGCCTCCATCACATGAGAATCATACGCAGCCTAGCAGAAAACGTAGAGTCCTTTGCCTGTAGTGCCACACAAGCTCATCCACGGTCGTGCTCTTCTACCACGCCTCGCCATGGCATCCGGTGATCATTGGTGTGAGCACTGAGCACCTTTGTCGACGCGTATGTTCGAGGATTTTGGCAGCTTTTTCCCTTGATTATTTCAGTGGAAGTGGTTGGCACCTTCGTCTCCGGATCAGTCCCCCGCATGGAGCGCCATTGCCGGCCGAGCATCAGCGTCCCACTCCGCAGGGCGGAGGATGGGGCGAGGCGAGAAAGGGTCGCTTTGCGTCGGATTTTACCGAAGAAATTCCTCGCAGAAGTTTCAGCGACAGGAGCTTTGGTAATATCGGAGACAACGGCGGATTAGCATCGTGGCGAACCGCACCTTGGGGCCCTCTATCGTCCTCGTCGCTGTCGCCTGTCGGGGAGAAGCTGGGCCTTACATCAGGTACAACCGCACATATTTGAGGGCACAACACCCGTGTAGATTTTCTTTGAGTCGGTTTCTTCTGCTACCCGGATTTGTACTTTGACTGAATCTTCTTGTTTGAATCGATTTCTTCTACTACCGGGATTTGGACTTTAATCATGCCAAACTGAGAACTGAGCACCACCACGGGATGAAAACGTACTAAGGACGGACGAAAACGCACTTAGACGGACCAAACCAACGAAATGTTAGCTCCTTTATTATTAGGTATAGATAACCTATATGCATTGTTCCTTATGCAAGAGATTAACACTTAGAACCCTGCCATAGCAATGCCATTCACGCTTTACTATGTTTCTGCCTATTTGATATGCTTGTCTTGGAGCAACTGCGAAGGTGATTTGAACCTGACATTTGGCATTACAGTTATATTCATTCGCTACTCTAAATCTGAATA
The DNA here is from genome assembly GCA_030979885.1 of Lolium multiflorum. Classification (NCBI taxonomy): domain Eukaryota; kingdom Viridiplantae; phylum Streptophyta; class Magnoliopsida; order Poales; family Poaceae; genus Lolium; species Lolium multiflorum. The sequence goes on from CM061749.1 coordinate 166,276,430, forward strand.
TCTGAAACTCTTATCTCATGCAAAGCAACATCTAGTTGGTTTTAATCTGATATCTGGTAAATATTAGCTTATTCATTTGGCAGCTCAAGTTTTTTGTTATTTGAAACCAGCTGATTTGGTCTTAAATGTGATATCTAAACACAGACTAAGGACAATGGAGCAGAAGGATTAGCATTTCACCTGATGGCTGAACCTGAAATGACAGGCATGTCGACCACGACTAGTACACGCAAGAGAAGGACCTGCAGCGAGCCAGTATGTGCTTAGTACATGTATCATATCTTATCTTGTGCTTATTTCTGCTATATGCTGTTATCTGATCTCTACATTGCATAATACATGTTGAATAGTTAATTGTTGTAACTATGTTTGCAATATTACCAGAATGCGGTTGTAATGAAGCAGTCATCATTAAAAGATAGTCGGCAAAATAGGATCTGTAGCGACCCTGTTCAACATTATGATGTAAGTCTGTGCTTAATACAAGTTCCATACATTGTCTTGTGCTTATTTATGCAACTTTTTATTATCTTATATCTACATTGCATAATACATGTTTGAATAGTTCACTGTTGTAACTATGTTTGCAATATTACTAGAATGCAGTTGTAATGAAGAAGTCCTTAGTAGAACATAGAGGGCACAAAAGGTTTCGTGGTGAGCCTATGCAACGATATAATGTAAGTATGTGCTTAGTACTTGTGACTATCTCATATCGACAATGTTTAATACATGTTTGCATAGTTCATTGTTTAACTCTTTTTGCATTGTTATCAGAATTCATTTGTGATGAAGCAATCTTCATCAGTAGAGAGGCCCTCAAAAAGTTCTGATCTTTCTTCTGATGCATCCTCTCATAGCCGACAACCTAGACCATTCCTTTCATCAAACAGTAAATATCTCAAGGCTGTACTGTATGAAAGACATGGGGTTGCTGCTTTAAGATCTGTAGCTGATATGTTGACAAAGAGTACACAAGATTCAATCAAGGCGATTGCCAAATATCAACGTGTTATTGATGATGCTAATAGAAGCCCTCCATGATTATATGTAATTTTTTATTTGGGCACATTAATAGCCTTGTAATTTTTCTAGTTATTTTATTTGTGTATGTAATTGTGTATATCATTGATATCAGATTTTAGGCTCGTGAAATTTAATGGGCCTTCTCATAAGCCTAACTTGGTTGGCCTAGAATGCAAGTTGACTAGTCAAACTACCAGGGCCCTACAACTTAGTGGGTCGGCCCACTTACTGTAGTGTGGGACCCACTTTATTTTGGGCCGGCCCACTTACTTATTGCGCCAGCCCAATTGTTTAAAGTGGACCCCACGCACTAACTGGGCCGGCCCGGTAACAGGTAAGTGGGACCCACGTGCTTATTTGGCCAGCCCGCTGGCTTCAAGGTGGGACCCACTGGCTACTTGGGCCGGCCCATTAACAGGATAGAGGGCCCCACTTTTATTATTGGGCTGGCCCACTAACATGTTGGGCCAGCCCACTTGCTTTATGGTGGACCCCACTCACTAACTGGGCCGGCCCGGTAACAAGAACGTGGGAACCTCATGCTTAATGGGCCGGCCCACTAACTTGTTGGGCCAGCCCACTTGATATATGGTGGACCCCACTTGCTAAATAGGCCGGCCCGGTAACAGGAAAATGGGACCCTCATGCTTATTGGGCCGGCCCACTAACTTGTTGGGCCAGCCCACTTGCTCTATGGTGGACCCCACTTTCTAAATGGGCCGGCCCGATAACAGAAAAGTGGACCCACAAGATAATTGAGCCAGCCCACTAATTTGTTGGGCCAGCCCACTTGCTTTATCGTGGACCCCACTTGTTAAATGGGCCGGCCCGATAACAGGAAAGTGGGTCCCACATGTCTAGTGGGCCGGCCCTTTTGCCTGTTGACCGGTCAAACGAGGGCATTCAGCCCGTCCCACATGCTTAGTGGGCCGGCCCATTTAAATTTTGACCAGTCAACCTTAGAGGTTAGGCCCGGCCCACGTACCCAATGGACCAGCCCAGCTATATAGTTGACCGGTCAAACTAAGTCAGCTAGCCCGGCCCGCCAACTAAATGGGCCGGCCCGCTTAAGGCGTGGTAGGCCTCGTGTGGGCCTACCATGTACCACGGGGTTTCATCCGGTTAACGGCGTTAACTGGCAGTTAACGGCGTCTGCCACGTGTCAGTTTGCATGACGTCAGCTGTCAACGGGCTCCCGAAAACACTTCTGCAACGGTCCGATTTTCCGTGGCGGAAGGGCGCCCGAACGCGACGAACCGAAAAAAAATGTGGTAGGACTTTGCCTGACGCAGTTTCGACCACAGAACCCATATCTTCGGGTTAGGCCCATAGGCAACGAAAAATGGGCCTTAGTTGACGATTTTGGGATGTTGTGTATCAGAACTTTTCTTGTAGTGTTGAACATGAACATCCTCACATATACCAACAGGAATAGTAGTAGACTTATTAGCCATTTTCAAGGATATATCAGTTGGTATTAATTTTTCTAGATCAAGCCTTCTATAGAGAGAAAAAGGCATAACACTAACTCCTGCTCCGAAGTCACACAAAGCAGTTTTAACATAATTATTTTGATGGAGCAAGGATTAGTGGGTATACCTGGATCTCCAAGCTTCTTTGGAACCTTGCCATTAAAAGAATAATTAGCGAGCATAGTGGAGATTTCCTCATTTGGAATCTTCCTTTTATTAGAGACAATATCTTTCATACATTTTGAATAAGGAGGCAATTTAATAGCATTAGTTAAAGTAATTTTAAAAAATAAAGGTTTCATCCATTCACAGAACTTGTTATAGTGTTCTTCTTCCTTTGATTTGTGTTTCTTATCAGGAAAAGGCATTGGTTTTTGCACCCGAAGTTCTCTCTCACTACCATGTTAATAACAATGAAATCTTACTTAGTGTACTTTGTAATCTTAGTATGCTTTTCAGGATCCTCTTCAATTTCTTCTTTATCAGAAGCATCATTTTTATCATTAGCACTTTCAGTTTCAGCATCAGAGATAGATATACTATTAGGATCTTTAGCAGGTTCAGAAGATTCCGCAACCATTTTATGTTTCTTTTTGTTTTTCTTAGACTGAGTCCTAATATCATTAGCTCGTTGAGAATCTTGTTCAATTCTTTTTGGATGTCCCTCTGGATATTAAGAATCCTGAGTAGAAACACCACTTCTAGTGCTTATTTCATAAGCATGTTTTTCCCTAGAAGCATTAACTAGCAAATCTTTTTGCACTTTATTGAGCTGACCAATTTGAGTTTGAACCATATGGAAATGTTTAATAAGCATTCTAACATCATTAGAGGTTCTTTCCACAATATTATGCAAATTATTAATAGCTCTAGAACTTTCCATTAGATGATTTTTCACTCTCTTATTAAAGTTATCTTGCTTAACAATATAATTATCAAATTCATCTAAGCATTGATCAGGAGGTTTGGAGTATGGAATATCTCTTATTTATCAAAACGTTGGAGAGAGTGTACCTCAATAGTGGATGAATGAGGAATTAGCTTACATAATTCTTCTATACGTGGTAGATTCTTCACATCTTCAGATTTAATACCATTCTCCTTAAGAGATTTCTTGGCTTCCCTCATCACTTCATCATTTAATTTAATCATTCCCCTTTTCTTCGGTGTTGGTGTTGGCTCAGGTATAGTCCAATCATCATAATTTTGGCTTATTTTGTCCAATAATTCCTCAGCTTCAGCAGGAGTTCTTTTCCTGAAAACACAAAGAGCACAACTATCCAGGTATGTCCTAGATTCAACAGTTAGTCCATTATAGAATATATCAAGGAGTTCATTTTTAGCTAATGGATGTCTAGGTAGTGCTCTAATTAAAGAACAAAACCTTGCCCATGATTCAGGCAATTTCTCTTCTTCAACCTGCACAAAGTCAAAGATTTTCTACAAAGCAGCATGTTGAGCACTAGCAGGGAAATATTTCTGAAAGAAAGCATTAACCAATCCAATAGTTCTATCAATAGATCCAGGAGACGGATTATCATACCAAGTTTTAGCTGCACCATTCAAAGAAAGGGAAAATTTTAGTGACAAAGTAAGTGCGTTTCTTAATGTCATCAGAGAATAAATTGCTCAAAGATGAGAGTTCATTCATATGTTTCAAAGCACTTTCATTTCCAGTACCACAAAAAGGTTCTTTCTCAACAATAGATATGTAAGATAAATCCAAAGAGAAATCATAACCCTTATCTCTAATGTTTATGGGAGATGTGGCAAACTTAGCATCGGGAGACAATTTATATCTAACAGCTCGTCTTACAAAAAAGACTTTTAATAACACTTGCATCTCTTGTAGCATGACATTCTTCAATGAAGTCATCATCAAGTTCAATATAAGTTTCATCAAGATCATAACTAGGATCCCATCTAGCCTCAGGTGAACTAACAGGTTTAATAGTATTTTCAGTGTTTACAATTTGTTTAGCTCTAGCAATTGTAGTATCTAGGAAAGGACCTAATGAACCACTCTTATCAAGCACAGTAGAAGCATCGTCAAAATCAACAGGAGCATTTTCAGATTCAGCAGAAGTAGCAATATGTGTAGCTTGTGGACATGGTGGAGTAAGAAGCTTACTCATAATAGATGGCGAATCAAGAGCAACCGAGTTGTTCAGAGTTGTACCTCTTCTTGTAGTGGATGGCAATATAGGGAATTTCCCTTCACGAGCTTTCCCCATAATAAATAAATTGCAGCGAACAGTATCACTTCCAAGTGGGCTTACAAATAAAGGTATGCTCCCTGGCAACGGCGCCAGAAAATAGTCTTGATGACCCATAAGTATAGGGGATCGCAACAGTCTTCGAGGGAAGTAAAACCCAAATTTATTGATTCGACAAAAGGGGAGCCAAAGAATATTTATAAGCTTTGACAGATGAGTTGTCAGTTCAACTGCACCTGGAAATAGACTTGCTCGCAGCAGTTTATCAGTAGTAACAGTTTTATAGCAGTAGCAGTATTGAAGTAACAACAGTAATGAAATAAAAACAAGAGCAAAAATGATTGCAGTAGACAACATGATTAAAATACTGTTGGCATAGGGATGGATGACCGGCGCTGCATGGATAAGATAATTCATATAATAATCAAGACATGGGAATTTGCAGGTAACAATGATAAAAGCATCCAAGTTCTAAGTAACCATAGGCGTGTGTTCCTATTTACTCGCACGTGCTCGTAATGAGAAACTTGCACGGCATCTTTTGTCCTACCAGCCCATTTGCAGCGGGGCCTCAAGGGAATCTACTGGTAATTAAGGTACTCCTTTTAATAGAGCACCGGAGCAAATCATTAACACTCCGTGAACACACGTGATCCTCACATCACAGCCATCCCCTCCAGTTATCCCAATTTCTTTCACTTTGGGGCCTCGGGTTCCGGACAACGATATGTGTACACAACTTGCAGGTAAGATCAAAAACAATAATTATCCTCATGAATCAATAACATGTTCAGATCTGAGATCATGGCACTCGGGCCCAAACTGACAAGCATTAAGCACAACAAGTTGCAACAATGTCAAAAGTACTAATAACGGATACTAGGCACCATGCCCCTAACAATCTTATAGCTATTACATGAATGATCTCATCCAATCCCTACCATCCCCTACAGCCTACAACGGGGGAATTACTCACACATGGATGGGGGAAACATGGATGGTTGATGGAGAGGCGTCGGGTGATGATGCTGGCGATGATCTCCTCCAATTCCCCGTCCTGAGAGGGTGCCATAACGGAGTTTCTCGTGGCGACGGAGCAACGGAATTTTTTCTGGAAAAACTTCGAACCCTCCTCTGTTTTTAGGTCAGATGCTTTTATATAGCCAGGAGGAGAGGTCGAGGGGTGCCCGAGGCGGCCACACCACCCCTAGGCGCGACCAGGGGTGGCCCGCGCCTAGGCATGGTGTGGCCCCCCGTGGCTCTTCTCTGTCTCGTCTTCTGGCTCCTTGAGTCTTCGGGTAAAATAGGGACTTTGCGATATTTTACGGGAATTTTCCTGAAAGTTGGATTTCTGCACAAAACGAGACACCAGAGCAATTCTGCTGAAAACAGCATTATTCCGTGTTAATTATATTCAGAACACACAAATTAGAGGGAAAACAACAACAAAAGTATTCGGGAAAGTAGATACGTTTTGGACGTATCAGCCACTAGGCCTTACTCGCATCCCATTGACCTCCTAGGGCCCCACTTTGGCTCATTTTTCGTCTCTAAATTTTCGAAGCGTGGCCCCTAACCTTGCCCTTTTTCGAGTCCCATAGATCCTAAAAAGTCAATAATACTAACATAAGGTGTTTTGTGCCAGACAGAGTTTGAAACAGAGCAGAGGGGATTGTTTAGAAAATCCCTAAAAACAATATAAAACTCTCAAATAACATTGTATAAGATGAAATTATGTGGTAATATGTGATAATAAACTACAAATTTCATGTATGCATTTTACATGCATCACTTGCTATCTAGGTATTAATCAGATTTGAAGCCCATTTAGGGAATTTAAAGAAGGAAAGCATGTAAATAGGAATGCTAGCTAAAACTTGTTGGATAAGAATTCTTTTGGCTCAAGGGATGAAAGTTTCCATGTCCAACTAGTCATTCTACTAAGCAAACTTTCTACTAGGGGTTTTCTCTTCAAAAAAAATTAAATGTTGTGGGGCCCTAAATATTTAACACGAAAAGGTCTTCAACACACTAAATAATATTCAGTAAAGGAAGTTTCTTTGTCTAGCCCATATTTATGCCTAGCAACTCACATTTGTGATAGTTAATACACATCCCAGATAACTGTTCAAAACAAGTGATGATCCACTTGAAATCAATTCCAACCATATCTTCTTTCTCAAGGAACGAGAGGGTGTCATCTGCATATTGTAGACTAACCACACTTCCTAATAAGAAACTAGAGCATAAACCTCTAATAAGCCTTGTCTGACATCCTTCAATTAACATTCTACTATTGTGTTAAAAAGCAGAGGTGCCAGGGGGTGACCTTGTCTAAGCCCCTTGCCTGTTATGAAGAAATTTCCATCCCCCTCGTTGATTTTAACACCTACTGACCAACCCCGAGTCAATTGTTTAATTAAAGAGATAAATTTTGTCCCAACCCTCTTCTTTTCCAGAACCTCATACGGAAAACCCAAGTTAACTTTATCATAGGATCTCTCATAGTTTATCTTAAAAACTAGACCAGGGATTTTCCCCATATGGATTTCATATATCACCTCATGGGTTGTGACAATAGTTTCTAAAATAAACCTACTTCTTATGAAGCCAGATTGGCAAGATGTAATGACTCTATTAATTATTTGTGATACATATTAGTCATAGATTTAGTGAAAACCTTTAAACTACGATTTATCAAGCTAATAGGTCTATTTTTTCATATTAATAGCATCATTTTCCTTTGGGAATAAAGTGATCATTCCAAAGTTTAGTCTATAAATGTCTAAATTATCATTAAACCATGCATAAAATATTTCTATCAGATCACCCTTAACCACATCCCTAAATTGCTCGTAGCAGAACTGGCAGGGAGGCCATCAGGGCCTGGGCACCCCTTAGTATAAGATTAAAAAATTATATTCCTAATTTGTTTTTAGTAAATCTACTTTTAAGATATCATTCTTAGAAGGAGTAATTTTCTTAGAGGGTAAAAAAATCCTCTCTTAGATGTATGTCCGGGTTGGCTTGCCAACCAAATAGCTCCTTTTAATAATCAGTAGCTACTTTAAGCATATATTTAGTTTCGGTGACAGGGTCATCAGGCCCATCTAAGACAAGAACCATGTCTTCTTCTCTAGTTAGCCACTACATGTAAGTATGCAGTGTTTTTATCCCCTTCTATAATAAATCTACCGCTGGATCTTTGTTTTTCCTTAATTTCTTCTATGATCGAGTAATTGCTTAATTACTTAAGAATCGCTTCTAATATATTCCTTTCCATATGAGAAAGATCTATTTTCTCAAATTTGATATCAAGAATAGCATATGCTTCCAATATATCTTTCTTATGTTTCCCTATATCAACTTCCAAGTTAGCAGTTGAGCCTTTAGTTAACTTACTAAATTATCTAGTTTGTCCTGCCACCAATCAAAGATATGGACCCTGCTACACAGTGCCCTAGCACTGTATAGTCTTACGGGGTGCCCCACCCGAAAATAGTAAAAATTATGGTCCCCTCTCTTGATGCTTCCTAAAATAGAAAGTATGGTCCCCTAGCCCACCGCCTCCCTGCCTGATTAATTACTGAGACAAGATACTGCGTCCACATTTTTAGAAAAACCCGATTCAAAATTCAGTAATTTGTAAATTCTACTTATTCCATGTAACAAGCATGATCGTAAATACATCGCCACATTCCTCTCTCTAGCTAACACAAAAGTGAGAAAATGACTAGATTAACAAACGATTAATTTTGTAAAATAACTTGATTGTAAAAATGTTACCACTCGATTGTGAGCAGATTAAATTTGCAAAAGCAACAATATTTTACATGTAGCAACGGAATGTAAGAAGCATAGGAAATTGCATGTTTTTCCATTGCCAGCTAGGAAAAACTTCATCACGGTACAACCAACATTTTGAGGGAACTAAATTTTTCTATTGTAAAACCTCAGAACCAGAAATACATCAAACTAAACTAAAAATTGTAAAATACATGGAACTGAACCTGAAGAACAGAGGAAGGCCATTAATATAATTTACTACATCCTATGCTATTGTTAGATGTAACAAAATAGTTTTATCCTACTGCTTGAAGTTAATTAGATGTAAAAAATACGAGTTAGATGTAAAAAAAATATACGTGTAAAAAAATTAGTTAGATGTAAAAAGAATCAGAGATCTCCAGCTACTTTTTTTATGTACTAAAATAATTCTTACATGTAATAAAAAATTACCTGGATGTAACTAAATTCAGAGATGTATGCAAAACGGTCCTGGATGAAAAAAATAGATGAATCTGTGGGAAACTACATGTTAAATCCTAATAAATACATAGAATTTGTTTTAGGTCTTTGGATTGCAGGAGAATAGTACAAGACAGGAGAGTAGTCGTAGACATGGTACTATTACTGGAATAAAATCAAATGCATCGAGGATCCCCTGCCCCAGCTGATCATAGGAGGTCAAGAGGCCACACCTTTCAGTCATCATGAATGTCTGAAAAAATTACAGCCTGTAAAAATGCTAATTAGGTGTAAACAAGTACTAATATTAGATGTAAAAGATAGTGCTTACATGTAATAAATAGTATTTAGATGTAAAAAATTTAGAGAGATATGCAAAAAAACAGTACATGGATGTAAAAAAAGATGAACTTATGCTGGACAAGATAGGACTTGTACTAGTACAGAACAGCAGATCAATGTTGATTTATTCTGAAAAAATGTTGATTCAGGCATGCGCATTGGATGCCGATTCTTCTCCACGCTAGCCACCAAATCGGCAAATCCTAATACCTCCCGTCGTCGTACCGATGCACCGTGGATTCATGCGTTGATGAAACCAGGGCGAGATACGGAGGAAGTGGAGGAGGGCAGGTCACGCTGGGTGGACAGGTACGACTGCGCCATCGTCCCCAGTGTCCTAGGCACTGGCGCGCGGCCGCTCGGCGAGCAGCAGCCCGTCATGGTCGGACGCGAGCAGCAGGTTGGCCGCCAGCGTCGAGGTCGTCATGGTCCAGCCCATCTGCAGAGCGCATGGCGGCCGGGACGGGAGCTGCATCTGGCAGCCGCTGGCGTCGAGGTCGTCGCGCGGCCAGGACGCGAGTTGCATCTCGCAGCCACAGCCATCGAGGTCTTCGTTGTCCAGGCCATATGGAGAACCGGCGCTGCTCGTTCCTCCGTCCCCCGCAGCAACACCAGCACCATGGCCGCCGCCCTCACCTTGGGAGTGTGGTCACCGTGCGGTTCCCCCACCGTCGCCATGGCCGCCGCCTCGTGAGCACGGGCGCGCGATCTCCCCTACCTGCACGACCACATGTTCCGATGGCCGCCGCCCTTCTCCTCTGGAGCACTGGCTCCGCCCATGCCTCTCCCTCCCCACAGCCGCGCCAAGGCCATGGTCGCTGCCCTTCACCTCTCGTCCATCCTCCGCCGACCTGAGGATCCACTCAATTTGGGGTTAATCACTCTACTTTCGCCGCCCGGGATCAAGTTAGTGGGGGAGAAGATGCAGATGACGGACATGCCGCTGGGGCTGAAGAATGTGTTGAGGAGAGGAGAGGCACGTGCCCCGTTGTCCGGCTGAAAAGTCATCCGCCGCCTGATCTCGATCCAACGGACGCGACGGGGGAGCACCGTGTAAGACAGCAGAGTGCCCCCGCACGGAATAGAATTTGGGCAAAGATATTCCTATTCCTTCTATACACCAAGCCTTAATAACTAGATTTTTGAAATCAGATTTGGTCAACCACCATTTTTCAAACTTAAAACTACTTTTTTATGGGTCTCTCGATATCCCTAGAATCCCAGGTAATGGGATTATGATCATTCCCTAGGTAGAGCTCTAGCATTAGCAAGAGGGAACGCAAATTCAAAATCAGTAGAGACAAAAATCCTATAAATTTTACTCAGAATACTATTCCCTTAATTATTACTCCATGTAAAGGCTCTACCACCTAAACGAATCTCAACTACAGACCAAAGATGTATCCAAGCACTAAACCTTTCTACCCATCTAAAAGTCTACATTAACATTATTCTTATCATTGAAGTCCCCTCCAATTATTGAGGGTCTTTCCCAATTAATAAACAAGTCATGTAGCTTAGAAATAAAAGCTTGCTTTCCTTCTTCATAAGGAGAGCCATAAACAATAGTAATCCTAAAATTAGACCATTTATTTTACTCCTGGCTACCACACTAACATAGAAGTTCCTAATATCTCAGCAAATTATCTCAAAAGATCATTATTAATACCAACAAGGATACCACCTGCACACCCAATGGCAGGTAGATGATTCCAAGTAAAATTTCTATTGACCATAACATTCTGTAGGAAAGAATTGTGGACCTTCTCTTTTTTGTTTCTTTAAAGCTACATAATTAGGTTGGAGGGGAATTATGGTATGATTTATACACTCCTGCCTCCCTAAAGTTGTAATGCGCCTACTATTACAGAAAGAAAAAAATCATTTAAATAGCTTCCTAGGTGCTTCCCCCTTTTTTGGCAATGACATGGGTGATACGTCTCCAACGTATCGATAATTTCTTATGTTCCATGCTACTTTATTGATGATACCTACATGTTTTATGCACATTATATGTCATATTTATGCATTTTCTGGAACTAACCTATTAACAAGATGCCGAAGAGCCAATTGCTGTTTTCTGCTGTTTTTGGTTTCAGAAATCCTAGTAAGGAAATATTCTCGGAATTGGACGAAATCACCGCCCAGGGTCCTATTTTTGCACGGAGCTTCCAGAAGACCGAAGAGGGAAGGAAGTGGGGCCACGAGGTGGCCACACCATAGGGGCGCGGCCCTGGCCCTGGCCGCGCCGGCCTGTGGTGTGGGACCCTCGCGCCGCCCCCTGACCTACCCTTCCGCCTACTTAAAGCCTCCGTCGCGAAAAGAGCTACGATACGGAAAACCTTCCGAGACGCCGCGCCGCGAATCCCATCTCGGGGATTCAGGAGATCGCCTCCGGCACCCTGCCGGAGAGGGGATTCATCTCCCGGAGGACTCTTCATCGCCATGATCGCCTCCGGAGTGATGAGTGAGTAGTTCACCCTGGACCATGGGTCCATAGCAGTAGCTAGATGGTCGTCTTCTCCTAATTGTGCTTCATTGTTGGATCTTGTGAGCTGCCTAACATGATCAAGATCATCTATATGTAATTCTATATGTTGTGTTTGTCGGGATCCGATGGATAGAGAATACTATGTTATGGTGATTATCAATCTATTGTTTATGTGTTGTTTATGATCTTGCATGCTCTCCGTTATTAGTAGAGGCTCTGGCCAAGTTTGTACTCTTAACTCCAAGAGGGAGTATTTATGCTCGATAGTGGGTTCATGCCTTCATTGACACCTGGGACAGTGACAGAAAGTTCTAAGGTTGTGATGTGCTGTTGCCACTAGGGATAAAACATTGATTCTATGTCTAAGGATGTAGTTGTCGATTACATTACGCACCATACTTAATGCAATTGTCTGTTGCTTTGCAACTTAATACTGAATGGGGTTCGGATGATAACCTGAAGGTGGACTTTTTAGGCATAGATGCAGTTGGATGGCGGTCTATGTACTTTGTCGTAATGCCCGATTAAATCTCACTATATTTATCATATCATGTATATGCATTGTTATGCCTTTCTCTATTTGTCAATTGCCCGACTGTAATTTGTTCACCCAACATGCTTTTATCTTATGGGAGAGACACCTCTAGTGAACTGTGGACCCCGGTCCTATTCTTTACATAGCATACAATCTACTGCAATTGTGTTTTACTGTTTTCTTGCAAACAATCATCTTCCACTCGATACGTTTAATCCTTTGTTACAGCAAGCCGGTGAGATTGACAACCTCACTGTTTCGTTGGGGCAAAGTACTTTGGTTTTGTTGTGCAGATTCCACGTTGGCGCCGGAATCCCTGTTGTTGCGCCGCATCACATTTCGCCACCATCAACCTTCAACGTGCTTCTTGGCTCCTCCTGGTTTGATTAAACCTTGGTTTCTTTCTGAGGGAAAACTTGCTGTGCGCATCATACCTTCCTCTTGGGGTTCCCAACGAACGTGTGAGTTACACGCCATCAAGCTCTTTTTCTGGCGCCGTTGCCGGGGAGATCAAGACACGCTGCAAGGGGAGTCTCCACTTCTCAATCTCTTTACTTTGTTTTTGTCTTGCTTTATTTTATTTACTACTTTGTTTGCTGCACCTAAACAAAACACAAAAAAATTAGTTGCTAGTTTTACTTTATTTACTGTCTTGCTCTCCATATCAAAAACACAAAAAAATTAGTTACTTGCATTTACTTTATCTAGTTTGTTTTATTTACCGTTGCTAAAATGAATACTCCTGAAAATACTAAGTTGTGTGACTTCACAAATGCAAATAATAATGATTTCCTATGCACACCTATTGCTCCACCTGCTACTACAGCAGAATTCTTTGAAATTAAACCTGCTTTACTGAACCTGTTATGAGAGATCAATTTTCTGGTGTTAGTTCTGATGATGTTGCTGCCCATCTTAATAATTTTGTTGAACTTTGTGAAATGCAAAAGTATAAGGATGTAGATGGTGATATTATTAAATTGAAAGTGTTTCCTTTCTCATTAAGAGGAAGAGCTAAAGATTGGTTGCTATCTTTGCCTAAGAATAGTATTGACTCATGGACTAAATGTAAGGATGCTTTTATTGGTAGATATTATCCTCCCGCTAAAATTATATCTTTGAGAAGTAGCATAATTAATTTTAAGCAATTAGATACTGAACATGTTGCTCAAGCATGGGAGAGAATGAAAACTTTGGTAAAGAATTGCCCAACCCATGGACTGACTACTTGGATGATCATCCAAACCTTCTATGCAGGACTAAATTTTTCTTCGCGGAATTTATTGGATTCAGCTGCTGGAGGTACCTTTATGTCCATCACTTTGGGGGCGGCTACAAAGCTTCTTGATGATATGATGATAAATTACTCTGAATGGCACACGGAAAGAGCTCCACAAGGTAAGAAGGTAAATTCTGTTGAAGAAACCTCTTCCTTGAGTGATAAGATTGATGTGATTATGTCTATGCTTGTGAATGGTAGATCTAATGTGGATCCAAATAATGTTCCTTTAGCTTCATTGGTTGCTCAAGAATAAAATGTTGATGTGAATTTCATTAAAAATAATAATTTCAACAACAATGCTTATAGGAACAACTCTGGTAATAACTATAGGCCATATCCTTCTGCTAATGGTAATGGTTATGGTAATTCTTATGGGAATTCTTACAAAAATAATAGGAGTGTACCCTCTGGTCTTGAAGCTATGCTTAAAGAATTTATTAGTACACAAACTGCTTTTAACAAATCTGTTGAGGAAAAGCTTGATAAAATTGATATTATTGCTTCTAGAGTTGATAGACTTGCCTCTGATGTTAATCTTTTAAATTTGAAAGTTATGCCTAATAATGATATTGATAATAAGATTACTACTACAGCAAATGCCATCCAAGTTAGAATTAATGAGAATATAAGATTAATGGCTGAACTGCGTGCTAGGTGGGATAGAGAAGAAAATGAAAAACTAGCTAAAGAGAATAATGTAGCTAAAGTTTGGACTATTACCACTACTAGTAATGTTAATGCTTCACATGTTGCTGCACCTCCTACTATCAAGGGTAAAATAATTGGTGTTGGCAATGTTTCTACTTCTAGTGCAAAGCGTACAAATTGCTGAAATTGCTGAAACTGCTTGTGATAAAACTGCTGAAATTTTTTCCAACCTTGGGAACAATGATCCCATTGCTGTAGCTCATAATGATTTAGATTTTGATGATTGCCACATCTCTGAAGTTATAAAGTTCTTACAAAAACTTGCTAAAAGTCCTAATGCTAGTGCTATAAATTTAGCCTTTACAAAACATATTACAAATGCTCTCATAAAAGCTAGAGAAGAGAAACTAAAACTTAAAACTTCTATTCCTAGAAAGTTAGAAGATGGTTGGGAGCCCATCATTAAAATGAAATTCAATGACTTTGAATATAATGCTTTATGTGATCTTGGTGCAAGTATTTCTGTTATGCCTAAAAAGATTTATGATATGCTTGACTTGCCACCATTGAAGAACTGTTATTTGGATGTTAATCTTGCCGATAATGTTAAAAAGAAACCTTTGGGGAGGATTGATAATGTGCGCATTACGGTTAACAATAACCTTGTCCCCGTTGATTTGTTGTCTTGGATATCGAATGCAATGCATCTTGTCCTATTGTGTTGGGAAGACCTTTTCTTCGAACCGTTGGTGCTGTTATTGATATAAATTTTACTCATAATACTATTCCCTTAATTATTACTCCATGTAAAGGCTCTACCACCTAAACGAATCTCAACTACAGACCAAAGATGTATCCAAGCACTAAACCTTTCTACCCATCTAAAAGTCTACATTAACATTATTCTTATCATTGAAGTCCCCTCCAATTATTGAGGGTCTTTCCCAATTAATAAACAAGTCATGTAGCTTAGAAATAAAAGCTTGCTTTCCTTCTTCATAAGGAGAGCCATAAACAATAGTAATCCTAAAATTAGACCATTTATTTTACTCCTGGCTACCACACTAACATAGAAGTTCCTAATATCTCAGCAAATTATCTCAAAAGATCATTATTAATACCAACAAGGATACCACCTGCACACCCAATGGCAGGTAGATGATTCCAAGTAAAATTTCTATTGACCATAACATTCTGTAGGAAAGAATTGTGGACCTTCTCTTTTTTGTTTCTTTAAAGCTACATAATTAGGTTGGAGGGGAATTATGGTATGATTTATACACTCCTGCCTCCCTAAAGTTGTAATGCGCCTACTATTAGAAAGAAAAAATCATTTAAATAGCTTCCTAGGTGCTTCCCCTTTTTTGGCAATGACATGGGTGATACGTCTCCAACGTATCGATAATTTCTTATGTTCCATGCTACTTTATTGATGATACCTACATGTTTTATGCACATTATATGTCATATTTATGCATTTTCTGGAACTAACCTATTAACAAGATGCCGAAGAGCCGTTGTTGTTTTCTGTTTTTTGGTTTCAGAAATCCTAGTAAGGAAATATTCTCGGAATTGGACGAAATCACCGCCCAGGGTCCTATTTTTGCACGGCTTCCAAGACCGAAGAAGGAAGTGGGGCCACGAGGTGGCACACCATAGGGCGGCGCGGCCAGGCCCTGGCGCGGGCCGTGGTGTGGGCCCTCGCGCCGCCCGACCTACCCTTCCGCCTACTTAAAGCCTCCGTCGCGAAAACCCCAGTCGAGCTACGATACGGAAAACCTTCCAGACGCCGCCGCCGCAATCCCATCTCGGGGATTCAGGAGATCGCCTCCGGCACCCTGCCGGAGAGGGGATTCATCTCCCGGAGGACTCTTCATCGCCATGATCGCCTCCGGAGTGATGAGTGAGTAGTTCACCCCTGGACCATGGGTCCATAGCAGTAGCTAGATGGTCGTCTTCTCCTAATTGTGCTTCATTGTTGGATCTTTGTGAGCTGCCTAACATGATCAAGATCATCTATATGTAATTCTATATGTTGTGTTTGTCGGGATCCGATGGATAGAGAATACTATGTTATGGTGATTATCAATCTATTGTTTATGTGTTGTTTATGATCTTGCATGCTCTCCGTTATTAGTAGAGGCTCTGGCCAAGTTTGTACTCTTAACTCCAAGAGGGAGTATTTATGCTCGATAGTGGGTTCATGCCTTCATTGACACCTGGGACAGTGACAGAAAGTTCTAAGGTTGTGATGTGCTGTTGCCACTAGGGATAAAACATTGATTCTATGTCTAAGGATGTAGTTGTCGATTACATTACGCACCATACTTAATGCAATTGTCTGTTGCTTTGCAACTTAATACTGAATGGGGTTCGGATGATAACCTGAAGGTGGACTTTTTAGGCATAGATGCAGTTGGATGGCGGTCTATGTACTTTGTCGTAATGCCCAATTAAATCTCACTATATTTATCATATCATGTATATGCATTGTTATGCCTTTCTCTATTTGTCAATTGCCCGACTGTAATTTGTTCACCCAACATGCTTTTATCTTATGGGAGAGACACCTCTAGTGAACTGTGGACCCCGGTCCTATTCTTTACATAGCATACAATCTACTTGTGTTTACTGTTTTCTTGCAAACAATCATCTTCCACTCGATACGTTTAATCCTTTGTTACAGCAAGCCGGTGAGATTGACAACCTCACTGTTTTGTTGGGGAAAAGTACTTTGGTTTTGTTGTGCAGATTCCACGTTGGCGCCGGAATCCCTGTTGTTGCGCCGCATCACATTTCGCCACCATCAACCTTCAACGTGCTTCTTGGCTCCTCCTGGTTTGATTAAACCTTGGTTTCTTTCTGAGGGAAAACTTGCTACTGTGCGCATCATACCTTCCTCTTGGGGTTCCCAACGAACGTGTGAGTTACACGCCATCAAGCTCTTTTTCTGGCGCCGTTGCCGGGGATCAAGACACGCTGCAAGGGGAGTCTCCACTTCTCAATCTCTTTACTTTGTTTTTGTCTTGCTTTATTTTATTTACTACTTTGTTTGCTGCACCTAAACAAAACACAAAAAAATTAGTTGCTAGTTTTACTTTATTTACTGTCTTGCTCTCCATATCAAAAACACAAAAAAATTAGTTACTTGCATTTACTTTATCTAGTTTGTTTTATTTACCGTTGCTAAAATGAATACTCCTGAAAATACTAAGTTGTGTGACTTCACAAATGCAAATAATAATGATTTCCTATGCACACCTATTGCTCCACCTGCTACTACAGCAGAATTCTTTGAAATTAAACCTGCTTTACTGAACCTGGTTATGAGAGATCAATTTTCTGGTGTTAGTTCTGATGATGCTGCTGCCCATCTTAATAATTTTGTTGAACTTTGTGAAATGCAAAAGTATAAGGATGTAGATGGTGATATTATTAAATTGAAAGTGTTTCCTTTCTCATTAAGAGGAAGAGCTAAAGATTGGTTGCTATCTTTGCCTAAGAATAGTATTGATTCATGGACTAAATGTAAGGATGCTTTTATTGGTAGATATTATCCTCCCGCTAAAATTATATCTTTGAGAAGTAGCATAATGAATTTTAAGCAATTAGATACTGAACATGTTGCTCAAGCATGGGAGAGAATGAAAACTTTGGTAAAGAATTGCCCAACCCATGGACTGACTACTTGGATGATCATCCAAACCTTCTATGCAGGACTAAATTTTTCTTCGCGGAATTTATTGGATTCAGCTGCTGGAGGTACCTTTATGTCCATCACTTTGGGGGCGGCTACAAAGCTTCTTGATGATATGATGATAAATTACTCTGAATGGCACACGGAAAGAGCTCCACAAGGTAAGAAGGTAAATTCTGTTGAAGAAACCTCTTCCTTGAGTGATAAGATTGATGTGATTATGTCTATGCTTGTGAATGGTAGATCTAATGTGGATCCAAATAATGTTCCTTTAGCTTCATTGGTTGCTCAAGAAGAAAATGTTGATGTGAATTTCATTAAAAATAATAATTTCAACAACAATGCTTATAGGAACAACTCTGGTAATAACTATAGGCCATATCCTTCTGCTAATGGTAATGGTTATGGTAATTCTTATGGGAATTCTTACAACAATAATAGGAGTGTACCCTCTGGTCTTGAAGCTATGCTTAAAGAATTTATTAGTACACAAACTGCTTTTAACAAATCTGTTGAGGAAAAGCTTGATAAAATTGATATTATTGCTTCTAGAGTTGATAGACTTGCCTCTGATGTTAATCTTTTAAATTTGAAAGTTATGCCTAATAATGATATTGATAATAAGATTACTACTACAGCAAATGCCATCCAAGTTAGAATTAATGAGAATATAAGATTAATGGCTGAACTGCGTGCTAGGTGGGATAGAGAAGAAAATGAAAAACTAGCTAAAGAGAATAATGTAGCTAAAGTTTGGACTATTACCACTACTAGTAATGTTAATGCTTCACATGTTGCTGCACCTCCTACTATCAATGGTAAAATAATTGGTGTTGGCAATGTTTCTACTTCTAGTGCAAAGCGTACAAAACTGCCTGAAATTGCTAAAACTGCTGAAACTGCTTGTGATAAAACTGCTGAAATTTTTTCCAACCTTGGGAACAATGATCCCATTGCTGTAGCTCATAATGATTTAGATTTTGATGATTGCCACATTGATGACCCACAAGTATAGGTGATCGCAACAGTCTTCGAGGGAAGTATTACCCAATTTATTGATTCGACACAAGGGGAGACAAAGAATACTTGTAAGCCTTAACAACGGAGTTGTCAATTCAGCTGCACCTGGAAACAGACTTGCTCGCAAGAGTTTATCAGTAGTAACAGTTTTATGGCAGTGGAAATAGTGAAATAATAGCAGCGGTGAAATAAAGACAGCAGTAGTGATTATAGTAAACAACAGGATTAAAATACTGTAGGCACAGGGACGGATTTAACGGGCGTTGCATGGATGAGAGAAACTCATGTAACAATCAAAGCAGGGCATTTGCAGATAATAATAAAACGGTATCCAAGTACTAATCAATCAATAGGCATGTGTTCCATATATAGTCGTACGTGCTCGCAATGAGAAACTTGCACAACATCTTTTGTCCTACCAGCCGGTGGCAGCCGGGCCTCTAGGGAAACTACTGGATATTAAGGTACTCCTTTTAATAGAGTACCGGAGCAAAGCATTAACACTCCGTGAACACATGTGATCCTCACATCACTACCATCCCCTCCGGTTGTCCCGATTCTTGTCACTTCGGGGCCATTGGTTCCGGACAGCGACATGTGTATACAACTTATAGGTAAGATCATAAACAACGAATATCTTCATGAATCAATAACATGTTCAGATCTGAGATCATGGCACTCGGGCCCTAGTGACAAGCATTAAGCATAACAAGTTGCAACAATATCATAAAAGTGACATCTACGGATACTAGGCACTATGCCCTAACAATCTTATGACTATTACATGACCAATCTCATCCAATCCCTACCATCCCCTTCAGCCTACAGCGGGGGAATTACTCACACATGGATGGGGGAAACATGGCTGGTTGATGGAGAGGCATTAGCGGTGATGGCGGTGAAGATCTCCTCCAATTCCCCGTCCCGGCGGAGTGCCAGAACGGAGACTTCTGGCTCCCGCGACGGAGTTTCGCGATGTGGCGGCTCTCTGGGTTTCTGGCGACTTCGACTTCTCTCCGTGCGTTTTTAGGTCGAACCCGATAAGTAGTCCAAAGGGGGGCGTCGGAGGCCAGCCGAGGGGGCCACACCATAGGGCCGCGCGGGCCCCCCCTGGGCCGCGCCGCCATATGGTGTGGGGCCCTCGGGCCTCCACCTCCTTTGCCCTTCTGGCTCCGTCAATATTTTGGTAAAATAGGGCCATCTGAAGAAATTCCGAGGATTTTCCCGAAAGTTGGATTTCTGCACAAAAACGAGACACCAGAGCAGTTCTGCTGAAAACAGCGTTAGTCCGTGTTAGTTGTATCCAAAATACACAAATTAGAGGCAAAACAATAGCAAAAGTGTTCGGGAAAGTAGATACGTTTTGGACGTATCAACTCCCCCCAAGCTTAGCTTATTGCTTGTCCTCAAGCAATTCAGTTAACAACTGAGCGATAAAAGAACTTTCACGAACACATTTGCTCATATGATGTATATATTCTCATGCTATGGCTAATACTTAAGCAGTTCATAATGAGATACATGCAAATAAGATCATCCAACAGCTATGTCAATCATGGAGAGGTACCAACAATTAATAATAAGCACCATGAATCATGTATATAAGCAGGATTGCAATGTTCATAAGAGAATATGATAAAGTGGTATCTCGCTTGCCTGTATTTGATCGGCAAAACATAAATGCCGAGGCACCTCTTGAGTTCATAGAAAGACTAGAAGTAGTGATTGTCAAAGATAAAAGCATCAAAGTTATACCACAATCAATCATATTTTGAGACAAGCATATTATACTAAGAATGACAGTCGTGCTCTCAAGATAGTGCTCAAAGAAAGAATGGAGACTCAACATAAAAGTAAAAGATTGACCCTTCGGAGGGAAGCAGGGATTAACATGCGCTAGAGCTTTTCATTTGTAAAGCAGGAGTAAAATTATTTTGAGAGGTGTTTGTTGTTGTCAACGAATGGTAATGGGTACACTAACTACCTCATCAACCGGACTCACAAGAGCGGCTCCCATTTTATTTATTTTTGGTTGGCACTCCTTCCAACCTTTCTTTCACAAACCATGGCTAACCGAATCCTCGGGTGCCTGCCATCAATCACATACCATGAAGGAGTGCCTTTTTATTTAAGTTTTATTATGATGATGACACTCCCCCAAACCTTTGCTTACACAAGCCATGGCTAACCGAATCCTTCGGGTGCGTCCAACAATCATAAACCATGGAGGAGTGTCTATTTAAGTTAATTAATTCGGGACTGGGAATCCCATTGCCAGCTCTTTTTGCAAAATTATTGGATAAGCGGATGTGCCACTAGTCCATATGAGAGTCCGTCAAAAGTAAATGACAAGGTTGAAAGCTAAACACCACATATTTCTTCATGAGCTATGAAACATTAACACAAATTGAGAAGCATTTTGAGAGTTTTAAAGGTAGCGCATGAGAATTTACTTGGAATGGTTTGAAATGCCATGCATAGGTATTTATGGTGGACACTTATGGAACAACTTGGTTTTCAGGTGTTTGGAAGCACGAGCGGCGTCACCGCTCAGTACAAGTGAAGGCTAGCAAAAGACTAGGGAGCGACAAATCTGTCATAATCATGCTTGCGGCAAAATAAATTAACGGAGGCATAAAAGTGATACAATAACTCTGAAGCAATATAAATCATCGAGGCTTAATTGACTTTTTGTTCAGTCATATGCATGCGTGAGCATGTGCCAAGTCGATATAAATGAATTATTCAGAGGAGGATACCACAATGCCATACTTACTTATGAATAAAACAATGCAAGCGAACATCCATGACATGCTACTCATATTAATAGATTGGAACTAAACATGAGAGATCATGAGCTACTAGACTTTCTCAAATAACATATACCTCACATGAACCAACTAAGCATGCTCATATGGATGAGTATATGTACAAAAATGAAAGCAAATAGAGTTCATACCAGCCTCTCACCACAATCAGATTGTCGTAGATCGTCATTATTGCCTTTTCACTTGTGTAGCTTGGATAATATGAAATGAAAACCACGCTCCAGCCACCGAAGACCATTGAACTCATGATGAACTTTACAAACCAAAGAAGAACAGCAAATATTTTTGGTGTTTTCGAATTAGAAACAAGCACGAAAGAAAACAAGCAAACAAAGCAAAATCTTTTTGGGTTTTCTTATAGCAAACTAACGATAGCAAATAAAGCAAACTAAGAGCAAGGTACCAAATAAACAAATGGTGAAGAGAAACAACAGAAATATTTTTGGTCTTTTTGTGTTTTAGGAAAGAAACAAAGCGAAAACAAAAGAATGCAAACTAACAGAAACACAGAAAAGCAGGATGACAGAAATCTGCCAAATCCTGACAGCAGTACAGAAATCGAATTTAACAAAAATCTTCCATTGCTCAGACCAAAAAGTGTTCAACTAATGAAAGTTAGATAACAACCTGGGGAACATGCTCAAAAATTGGCAACTCAAAATAACGTTCTGGCTGTGCGTACGAATTTTTTTGGTAACAGCACAGAATCTGTTTTTGGACAGCACTTCCCCAAATATCATCTCCCTCTCATTAGAAAACCACTCTAGAGACTAAACAAGTATGTACAAGTATCCAGCAACCATAATATGCAAAGAATGAGTGATGCCGGTATACCTCCCCCAAGCTTAGGCTTTTGGCCTAAGTGGAGTTCATTCCCACGGTCCCCATGAAGTGGTGTCTTCGTAATATGACGAAGAACGACCCGGTTCCATGTATGTGCTGGAGGAAACGTCGGGGTACGTGACGGTGTAGTCGTAGGAGGGCTCGACGTTCTCGGAGTCATGTTGCTGGTGGAATTCTTGTATCTTCATATGTTCCTCCACCACCTCCTTTGTTAGCGACCATGATTGCCTGTCAATATTAAACAAACCCTGCTGGGGAAGAGGGATTTCTTTCTCATTCCCATCAGCAAACAACATTTTATAGACCATATTATCTATAGTGGAGTCAGTAGTAACAAAACGATGGCTCTTCATAGCAGCAATATCTAGCTTCCTAGGGGTTAATGGTACATCATTAGAATCAAGAGGAATATCTAGATGTGTTAGAATGCGCAGTGCAATAGTTCCTCCAAAAATAGGCCCCCTGCTAGACAGGCGGCGAGCAATAAGAGAACCAAGATGATAAGGTGTCTCTCCAGTAAGTGCAACATTCAAGAAAGCAAGATGGTAGCTAGAGATGTTACTAGTATTTTCTC
This sequence comes from Lolium multiflorum, assembly GCA_030979885.1. NCBI lineage: Eukaryota > Viridiplantae > Streptophyta > Magnoliopsida > Poales > Poaceae > Lolium > Lolium multiflorum. The sequence goes on from CM061749.1 coordinate 166,299,652, forward strand.
TACCCAAAATGCTAGTACCAATGTAATATGCGAAATACTTAATAGCGGGGAGTTGAATGTTTCTTATCTTCCCTCGCTGGATGGTGCGGCAATCATCCCCGGTGATCCCTCGGTAGAGCTCCAACAAGTCCCGGGGGTTGTCATCAATCCTCCTTGCTGTACCTACAGGGGCAATACCCAATGCACAACAAAATTCCTCCAATTTCATGGTAACAGGAATATCATAAATCTTGAATGCGACTGTCGGCTCATATTCCGTGTTGTGGAACTTGAAGCTCTCAACGAAAACTTTGGTGAGCCTGTAATATTGTCCCCTCTCGTCTCCCACGTAGGTGGCTAGGCCTGCCCTGTTGACGAGGGTGAAGAAGTCATCCAATATCCCTGCATTGGTCAGAAACTCATAACAAGGGAAGGATGAAGCATTAGGAGCCCCATGGTCCTCCTCGGGCGCGAAGCTAGGCGCGATGACATCCTCATTGTAGGATCGCCTAATTTGAGTAGACGCCCTTGAGGGCCTACCGGTGCTGGTTGTTGCTTTCTTGAACAACTCTCCAAACTTGAATTTCTTCATCTTCCCCTTCTGAAATTTTCAACAATCATTATAAAATTTGATTTCAAGGTGTGTAATTGAAGGGAACTACTATAGGAACTTGCTAGAGTACTACACATGCATCAAAACTAATTTCTACCACTTAGAACAAGCATGCAAGCTCACTAAACATGTTATCTACAGCAGCAAAATATTCAAGATATACTCAACCAAATGAAATTCTAATTGGACAATCAAAGGAGTCACATACCAAGGAGTAAATGTGCCAAATTTCAGACAGAAATCTGGGCTGAGCAAGGAGATCGAAAAATCGCGAGTTCTTGAGCAGAAACACGAGTGAGAGAAACTTGGTACGAGTTTTTTCGGGAGAGAGAAGGTGCTGGGAGGAAGAGATGGTGTAGTGGGGCAAGGGGTGGCCCACACCACATGGTGGCGCGGCCCCCTTGCTGGCCGCGCCGGCCTATGGTGTGGCACCCCCTGGTGCCCCACAGGTCATCCTCTGGTGCTCCCAGGTGCCTCGTCGAAAAATAGGACCAACGGTGTAATTTTTGTAATTTTTAGAGAACTTCGAAAAATGCACATTTCTGGGTATTAAATTAATGATTACTGCGCAGGAAAATGATTTCTAAAATCTTAAATGACTAAAGCATATTGCAAAACAAAAGTGCTACAGCAAGTAAAATAGGTGAAGGGAGAAAGAAAGAAAGAAGTGTTGTTTAGCTCTTTTATGCAATAAAATATACTTGTTAACAAGGTTGATCAAGTCTTGCTATCAAATAAATTTTATATGACATAAGAAGAAATAAACCTCAAATCAATCATGTTACCTTATATTGAATTGATATGGATCCAATCACAAGAGTTTGATATTCTTCTTTAGGCTCATATATAGGACAATCAATGGATCCCACTTTGATAGTTTTCACATTAAAAATTGTATTGACTCCACATACTTTATCAATCCTCTTGGGAAAATAGACAGTGTGTTCCTTATCATCAACATTGAAAGTAACCATGCCTTTATTGCAATCAATAACAGCCCCTGCAGTATTAAGAAAGGGTCTTCCAAGAATAATGGACATATTATCATCTTCAGGCATTTCCAACACAACGAAATCAGTTAATATCAAGCAATGCTGAGTAACTTGAACAGGAACATTTTCACATAAACCAACAGGAATAGCAGTAGATTTATCAGCCATTTGCAAAGATATATCAGTTGGTATCAATTTATCTAAATCAAGTCTCTTATAAAGAGAAAAAGGCATCACACTCACACCTGCTCCCAAATCACATAGAGCAGTTCTAACATAATTATTCTTGATGGAACAAGGAATAGTCGGTATACCTGGGTCGCCCAACTTCTTTGGAATCTTACCATTGAAGGAGTAATTAGCGAGCATAGTAGAAATTTCCTCATTGGGAATTTTCCTTTTGTTAGTAACAATATCTTTCATATACTTTGAATAAGGAGGCAATTTAATAGCATCAGTCAAAGGGATTTGCAGAAATAAAGGTTTCATCCAATCACAAAATTTATTATAATGTTCCTCCTCCTTTGATTTTAGTTTCTTAGCAGGAAAAGGCATTTGCTTTTGAACCCAAGGTTCTCTTTCATTACCATGCTTCTCAGTAATAAAGTCTTCTTTAGTGTACTTTTTATTTTTAGCAGGCTTTTCAGGTTCTTTTTCAATTTCTTCTTTATCAGGAGTATCATTCTTATCATTATCTTCCTCATGTTCATTACCACTTTCAGTTTCAGCATCAGAAATAGAAATACTATTAGGATCATTAACAGGTTCAGAGGATTCTACAACATTCTTATGTTTCTTTTTCTTTTTCTTAGATGGAGCACTAGTTTTAATTAGTTGAGAATCTTGTTCAACTCTTTTGGGATGCCCTTCAGGATATAGAGGATCCTGGGTAGAAACACCACCTCTAGTTGTTACTTCATAAGCATGTTTTTCTTTAGAATTATTTCCCAACAAGTCATTTTGCACTTTAGTAAGTTGATCAATTTGAGTTTGAACCATTTGAAAATGTTTAACAAGTATCTTAACATCATTGGAGGTTCTCTCCACAATACCATGCAATTCACTAATAGCTCGGGAATTTTCCATTAAATGATTCTCTACTCTCATATTAAAGTTTTCTTGCTTAACAATATAATTATCAAATTCATCTAAGCATTGAGCAGGAGATTTTGAATACGGAATATCTTCCCTAGTAAAGTGTTGAAGCGAGTGTACCTCAATCATGGATGAAGGGGGAATTGTCTCACATATATCTTCTATAGGAGGTAAATTCTTCACATCTTCAGGTTTAATACCCTTCTCCTTAAGAGACTTCTTGGCTTCCCTCATATCTTCATCATTCAATTTAATCATACCCCTCTTCTTTACTATCGGTGTCGGGGTTGGTTCAGGTGTAGACCAATCATCATGATTCCGGCCTATTTTAGCCAATAATTCTTCAGCGTCGTCTGGAGTTCTTTTCCTGAAAACACAACCAGCACAACTATCCAGGTATGCCCTAGACTCAATAGTTAGTCCACTATAAAATATATCAAGTAAATCATGCTTTTCTAAATCATGGTCAGGCTGAGCTCTAATAAGAGAACAAAATCTAGCCCAAGCCTCAGGCAATTTCTCTCCATCTTCCTGGTCAAAATTATAAATTCTCTGCAAAGCAGCATGTTGAGCACTAGCAGGAAAGTATTTACGGAAGAAAACATCAAGCAATTCTTTTGGACTTTTAATAGAACCAGGAGGCAAATTATTATACCAAGTTTTAGCATCATCCTTTAATGAGAAAGGAAAAATTTTAGCGACAAAATAAGTACGCATCTTAATATCATCAGAAAACAAGCCACTAAGAGTAGATAACTCAGTCATGTGTTCAACAGCACTTTCTTTTTCAGTACCACAAAAGGGTGTTTTCTCAACAATAGCTATATGAGATAGATCAAGAGAAAAATCATAATCTTTATCCCTAATGTTTATAGGAGATGTGGCAAATTTAGGATCAGGAGATAGTTTATATCTAACAGCATGTTCTGCAAGCAACTTTTTAATTTTTCTTGCATCAGTAGTAGCATTGCATTTTTCAATAAAATCATCATCAAGCTCTACATAATCTTCATCAAGATCATCACTAGAATATTCAACAGACTCAGGTGAATTAACAGGTGTAGCAACATTTTCATTAGGAGTTTCAGTATTTTCAATTTGTCTAGACTTAGCAATTGTAGCATCTAGAAAAGATCCCAATGAACCACTATCATCAAGCACAGCAGAAACATTATCAATATTATGAGAATTTTCAGATTCAGCAGAAGTACCAGCACGCGAAGCATGTGGCGGTGAAACAAGTTTATCAATCACAGATGGTGAATCAAGAGCAGCAGAGGTACTCAGAGTTGTACCTTTTCTTGTAGTGGATGGTAATATGGCGATCTTAGTATCGCGAGGTTTACCCATGATGGAGAATTTGCAGCGAACAATATCAATCCAAGTGAACTTCCAAATAAAGCTATGCTCCCCGGCAACGGCGCTAGAAAATAGTCTTGATGACCCACAAGTATAGGGGATCGCAACAGTCTTCGAGGGAAGTATTACCCAATTTATTGATTCGACACAAGGGGAGACAAAGAATACTTGTAAGCCTTAACAGCGGAGTTGTCAATTCAGCTGCACCTGGAAACAGACTTGCTCGCAAGAGTTTATCAGTAGTAACAGTTTTATGGCAGTGGAAATAGTGAAATAATAGCAGCGGTGAAATAAAGACAGCAGTAGTGATTATAGTAAACAGCAGGATTAAAATACTGTAGGCACAGGGACGGATTTAACGGGCGTTGCATGGATGAGAGAAACTCATGTAACAATCAAAGCAGGGGCATTTGCAGATAATAATAAAACGGTATCCAAGTACTAATCAATCAATAGGCATGTGTTCCATATATAGTCGTACGTGCTCGCAATGAGAAACTTGCACAACATCTTTTGTCCTACCAGCCGGTGGCAGCCGGGCCTCTAGGGAAACTACTGGATATTAAGGTACTCCTTTTAATAGAGTACCGGAGCAAAGCATTAACACTCCGTGAACACATGTGATCCTCACATCACTACCATCCCCTCCGGTTGTCCCGATTCTTGTCACTTCGGGGCCATTGGTTCCGGACAGCGACATGTGTATACAACTTATAGGTAAGATCATAAACAACGAATATCTTCATGAATCAATAACATGTTCAGATCTGAGATCATGGCACTCGGGCCCTAGTGACAAGCATTAAGCATAACAAGTTGCAACAATATCATAAAAGTGACATCTACGGATACTAGGCACTATGCCCTAACAATCTTATGACTATTACATGACCAATCTCATCCAATCCCTACCATCCCCTTCAGCCTACAGCGGGGGAATTACTCACACATGGATGGGGGAAACATGGCTGGTTGATGGAGAGGCGTTGGCGGTGATGGCGGTGAAGATCTCCTCCAATTCCCCGTCCCGGCGGAGTGCCAGAACGGAGACTTCTGGCTCCCGCGACGGAGTTTCGCGATGTGGCGGCTCTCTGGAGGGTTTCTGGCGACTTCGACTTCTCTTCGTGCGTTTTTAGGTCGAACCCGATAAGTAGTCCAAAGGGGGGCGTCGGAGGCCAGCCGAGGGGCCACACCATAGGGCCGCGCGGGCCCCCCCTGGGCCGCGCCGCCATATGGTGTGGGGCCCTCGGGCCTCCACCTCTTTTGCCCTTCTGGCTCCGTCAATATTTTGGTAAAATAGGGCCATCTGAAGAAATTCCGAGGATTTTCCCGAAAGTTGGATTTCTGCACAAAAACGAGACACCAGAGCAATTCTGAAAACAGCGTTAGTCCGTGTTAGTTGTATCCAAAATACACAAATTAGAGGCAAAACAATAGCAAAAGTGTTCGGGAAAGTAGATACGTTTTGGACGTATCAACTCCCCCAAGCTTAGCTTATTGCTTGTCCTCAAGCAATTCAGTTAACAACTGAGCGATAAAAGAACTTTCACGAACACATTTGCTCATATGATGTATATATTCTCATGCTATGGCTAATACTTAAGCAGTTCATAATGAGATACATGCAAATAAGATCATCCAACAGCTATGTCAATCATGGAGAGGTACCAACAATTAATAATAAGCACCATGAATCATGTATATAAGCAGGATTGCAATGTTCATAAGAGAATATGATAAAGTGGTATCTCGCTTGCCTGTATTTGATCGGCAAAACATAAATGCCGAGGCACCTCTTGAGTTCATAGAAAGACTAGAAGTAGTGATTGTCAAAGATAAAAGCATCAAAGTTATACCACAATCAATCATATTTTGAGACAAGCATATTATACTAAGAATGACAGTCGTGCTCTCAAGATAGTGCTCAAAGAAAGAATGGAGACACAACATAAAAGTAAAAGATTGACCCTTCGCAGAGGGAAGCAGGGATTAACATGCGCTAGAGCTTTTCATTTGTAAAGCAGGAGTAAAATTATTTTGAGAGGTGTTTGTTGTTGTCAACGAATGGTAATGGGTACACTAACTACCTCATCAACCGGACTCACAAGAGCGGCTCCCATTTTATTTATTTTTGGTTGGCACTCCTTCCAACCTTTCTTTCACAAACCATGGCTAACCGAATCCTCGGGTGCCTGCCATCAATCACATACCATGAAGGAGTGCCTTTTTATTTAAGTTTTATTATGATGATGACACTCCCCCAACCTTTGCTTACACAAGCCATGGCTAACCGAATCCTTCGGGTGCCGTCCAACAATCACAAACCATGGAGGAGTGTCTATTTAAGTTAATTAATTCGGGACTGGGAATCCCATTGCCAGCTCTTTTTGCAAAATTATTGGATAAGCGGATGTGCCACTAGTCCATATGAGAGTCCGTCAAAAGTAAATGACAAGGTTGAAAGCTAAACACCACATATTTCTTCATGAGCTATGAAACATTAACACAAATTGAGAAGCATTTTGAAAGTTTTAAAGGTAGCGCATGAGAATTTACTTGGAATGGTTTGAAATGCCATGCATAGGTATTTATGGTGGACACTTATGGAACAACTTGGTTTTCAGGTGTTTGGAAGCACGAGCGGCGTCACCGCTCAGTACAAGTGAAGGCTAGCAAAAGACTAGGGAGCGACAAATCAAGAGAGCAATAACTGTCATAATCATGCTTGCGGCAAAATAAATTAACGGAGGCATAAAAGTGATACAATAACTCTGAAGCAATATAAATCATCGAGGCTTAATTGACTTTTTGTTCAGTCATATGCATGCGTGAGCATGTGCCAAGTCGATATAAATGAATTATTCAGAGGAGGATACCACAATGCCATACTTACTTATGAATAAAACAATGCAAGAGAACATCCATGACATGCTACTCATATTAATAGATTGGAACTAAACATGAGAGATCATGAGCTACTAGACTTTCTCAAATAACATATACCTCACATGAACCAACTAAGCATGCTCATATGGATGAGTATATGTACAAAAATGAAAGCAAATAGAGTTCATACCAGCCTCTCACCACAATCAGATTGTCGTAGATCGTCATTATTGCCTTTTCACTTGTGTAGCTTGGATAATATGAAATGAAAACCACGCTCCAGCCACCGAAGACCATTGAACTCATGATGAACTTTACAAACCAAAGAAGAACAGCAAATATTTTTGGTGTTTTCGAATTAGAAACAAGCACGAAAGAAAACAAGCAAACAAAGCAAAATCTTTTTGGGTTTTCTTATAGCAAACTAACGATAGCAAATAAAGCAAACTAAGAGCAAGGTACCAAATAAACAAATGGTGAAGAGAAACAACAGAAATATTTTTGGTCTTTTTGTGTTTTAGGAAAGAAACAAAGCGAAAACAAAAGAATGCAAACTAACAGAAACACAGAAAAGCAGGATGACAGAAATCTGCCAAATCCTGACAGCAGTACAGAAATCGAATTTAACAAAAATCTTCCATTGCTCAGACCAAAAAGTGTTCAACTAATGAAAGTTAGATAACAACCTGGGGAACATGCTCAAAAATTGGCAACTCAAAATAACGTTCTGGCTGTGCGTACGAATTTTTTTGGTAACAGCACAGAATCTGTTTTTGGACAGCACTTCCCCAAATATCATCTCCCTCTCATTAGAAAACCACTCTAGAGACTAAACAAGTATGTACAAGTATCCAGCAACCATAATATGCAAAGAATGAGTGATGCCGGTATACCTCCCCCCAAGCTTAGGCTTTTGGCCTAAGTGGAGTTCATTCCCACGGTCCCCATGAAGTGGTGTCTTCGTAATATGACGAAGAACGACCCGGTTCCATGTATGTGCTGGAGGAAACGTCGGGGTACGTGACGGTGTAGTCGTAGGAGGGCTCGACGTTCTCGGAGTCATGTTGCTGGTGGAATTCTTGTATCTTCATATGTTCCTCCACCACCTCCTTTGTTAGCGACCATGATTGCCTGTCAATATTAAACAAACCCTGCTGGGGAAGAGGGATTTCTTTCTCATTCCCATCAGCAAACAACATTTTATAGACCATATTATCTATAGTGGAGTCAGTAGTAACAAAACGATGGCTCTTCATAGCAGCAATATCTAGCTTCCTAGGGGTTAATGGTACATCATTAGAATCAAGAGGAATATCTAGATGTGTTAGAATGCGCAGTGCAATAGTTCCTCCAAAAATAGGCCCCCTGCTAGACAGGCGGCGAGCAATAAGAGAACCAAGATGATAAGGTGTCTCTCCAGTAAGTGCAACATTCAAGAAAGCAAGATGGTAGCTAGAGATGTTACTAGTATTTTCTCTACCCAAAATGCTAGTACCAATGTAATATGCGAAATACTTAATAGCGGGGAGTTGAATGTTTCTTATCTTCCCTCGCTGGATGGTGCGGCAATCATCCCCGGTGATCCCTCGGTAGAGCTCCAACAAGTCCCGGGGGTTGTCATCAATCCTCCTTGCTGTACCTACAGGGGCAATACCCAATGCACAACAAAATTCCTCCAATTTCATGGTAACAGGAATATCATAAATCTTGAATGCGACTGTCGGCTCATATTCCGTGTTGTGGAACTTGAAGCTCTCAACGAAAACTTTGGTGAGCCTGTAATATTGTCCCCTCTCGTCTCCCACGTAGGTGGCTAGGCCTGCCCTGTTGACGAGGGTGAAGAAGTCATCCAATATCCCTGCATTGGTCAGAAACTCATAACAAGGGAAGGATGAAGCATTAGGAGCCCCATGGTCCTCCTCGGGCGCGAAGCTAGGCGCGATGACATCCTCATTGTAGGATCGCCTAATTTGAGTAGACGCCCTTGAGGGCCTACCGGTGCTGGTTGTTGCTTTCTTGAACAACTCTCCAAACTTGAATTTCTTCATCTTCCCCTTCTGAAATTTTCAACAATCATTATAAAATTTGATTTCAAGGTGTGTAATTGAAGGGAACTACTATAGGAACTTGCTAGAGTACTACACATGCATCAAAACTAATTTCTACCACTTAGAACAAGCATGCAAGCTCACTAAACATGTTATCTACAGCAGCAAAATATTCAAGATATACTCAACCAAATGAAATTCTAATTGGACAATCAAAGGAGTCACATACCAAGGAGTAAATGTGCCAAATTTCAGACAGAAATCTGGGCTGAGCAAGGAGATCGAAAAATCGCGAGTTCTTGAGCAGAAACACGAGTGAGAGAAACTTGGTACGAGTTTTTTCGGGAGAGAGAAGGTGCTGGGAGGAAGAGATGGTGTAGTGGGGCAAGGGGTGGCCCACACCACATGGTGGCGCGGCCCCCTTGCTGGCCGCGCCGGCCTATGGTGTGGCACCCCCTGGTGCCCCACAGGTCATCCTCTGGTGCTCCCAGGTGCCTCGTCGAAAAATAGGACCAACGGTGTAATTTTTGTAATTTTTAGAGAACTTCGAAAAATGCACATTTCTGGGTATTAAATTAATGATTACTGCGCAGGAAAATGATTTCTAAAATCTTAAATGACTAAAGCATATTGCAAAACAAAAGTGCTACAGCAAGTAAAATAGGTGAAGGGAGAAAGAAAGAAAGAAGTGTTGTTTAGCTCTTTTATGCAATAAAATATACTTGTTAACAAGGTTGATCAAGTCTTGCTATCAAATAAATTTTATATGACATAAGAAGAAATAAACCTCAAATCAATCATGTTACCTTATATTGAATTGATATGGATCCAATCACAAGAGTTTGATATTCTTCTTTAGGCTCATATATAGGACAATCAATGGATCCCACTTTGATAGTTTTCACATTAAAAATTGTATTGACTCCACATACTTTATCAATCCTCTTGGGAAAATAGACAGTGTGTTCCTTATCATCAACATTGAAAGTAACCATGCCTTTATTGCAATCAATAACAGCCCCTGCAGTATTAAGAAAGGGTCTTCCAAGAATAATGGACATATTATCATCTTCAGGCATTTCCAACACAACGAAATCAGTTAATATCAAGCAATGCTGAGTAACTTGAACAGGAACATTTTCACATAAACCAACAGGAATAGCAGTAGATTTATCAGCCATTTGCAAAGATATATCAGTTGGTATCAATTTATCTAAATCAAGTCTCTTATAAAGAGAAAAAGGCATCACACTCACACCTGCTCCCAAATCACATAGAGCAGTTCTAACATAATTATTCTTGATGGAACAAGGAATAGTCGGTATACCTGGGTCGCCCAACTTCTTTGGAATCTTACCATTGAAGGAGTAATTAGCGAGCATAGTAGAAATTTCCTCATTGGGAATTTTCCTTTTGTTAGTAACAATATCTTTCATATACTTTGAATAAGGAGGCAATTTAATAGCATCAGTCAAAGGGATTTGCAGAAATAAAGGTTTCATCCAATCACAAAATTTATTATAATGTTCCTCCTCCTTTGATTTTAGTTTCTTAGCAGGAAAAGGCATTTGCTTTTGAACCCAAGGTTCTCTTTCATTACCATGCTTCTCAGTAATAAAGTCTTCTTTAGTGTACTTTTTATTTTTAGCAGGCTTTTCAGGTTCTTTTTCAATTTCTTCTTTATCAGGAGTATCATTCTTATCATTATCTTCCTCATGTTCATTACCACTTTCAGTTTCAGCATCAGAAATAGAAATACTATTAGGATCATTAACAGGTTCAGAGGATTCTACAACATTCTTATGTTTCTTTTTCTTTTTCTTAGATGGAGCACTAGTTTTAATTAGTTGAGAATCTTGTTCAACTCTTTTGGGATGCCCTTCAGGATATAGAGGATCCTGGGTAGAAACACCACCTCTAGTTGTTACTTCATAAGCATGTTTTTCTTTAGAATTATTTCCCAACAAGTCATTTTGCACTTTAGTAAGTTGATCAATTTGAGTTTGAACCATTTGAAAATGTTTAACAAGTATCTTAACATCATTGGAGGTTCTCTCCACAATACCATGCAATTCACTAATAGCTCGAGAATTTTCCATTAAATGATTCTCTACTCTCATATTAAAGTTTTCTTGCTTAACAATATAATTATCAAATTCATCTAAGCATTGAGCAGGAGATTTTGAATACGGAATATCTTCCCTAGTAAAGTGTTGAAGCGAGTGTACCTCAATCATGGATGAAGGGGGAATTGTCTCACATATATCTTCTATAGGAGGTAAATTCTTCACATCTTCAGGTTTAATACCCTTCTCCTTAAGAGACTTCTTGGCTTCCCTCATATCTTCATCATTCAATTTAATCATACCCCTCTTCTTTACTATCGGTGTCGGGGTTGGTTCAGGTGTAGACCAATCATCATGATTCCGGCCTATTTTAGCCAATAATTCTTCAGCGTCGTCTGGAGTTCTTTTCCTGAAAACACAACCAGCACAACTATCCAGGTATGCCCTAGACTCAATAGTTAGTCCACTATAAAATATATCAAGTAAATCATGCTTTTCTAAATCATGGTCAGGCTGAGCTCTAATAAGAGAACAAAATCTAGCCCAAGCCTCAGGCAATTTCTCTCCATCTTCCTGGTCAAAATTATAAATTCTCTGCAAAGCAGCATGTTGAGCACTAGCAGGAAAGTATTTACGGAAGAAAACATCAAGCAATTCTTTTGGACTTTTAATAGAACCAGGAGGCAAATTATTATACCAAGTTTTAGCATCATCTTTTAATGAGAAAGGAAAAATTTTAGCGACAAAATAAGTACGCATCTTAATATCATCAGAAAACAAGCCACTAAGAGTAGATAACTCAGTCATGTGTTCAACAGCACTTTCTTTTTCAGTACCACAAAAGGGTGTTTTCTCAACAATAGCTATATGAGATAGATCAAGAGAAAAATCATAATCTTTATCCCTAATGTTTATAGGAGATGTGGCAAATTTAGGATCAGGAGATAGTTTATATCTAACAGCATGTTCTGCAAGCAACTTTTTAATTTTTCTTGCATCAGTAGTAGCATTGCATTTTTCAATAAAATCATCATCAAGCTCTACATAATCTTCATCAAGATCATCACTAGAATATTCAACAGACTCAGGTGAATTAACAGGTGTAGCAACATTTTCATTAGGAGTTTCAGTATTTTCAATTTGTCTAGACTTAGCAATTGTAGCATCTAGAAAAGATCCCAATGAACCACTATCATCAAGCACAGCAGAAACATTATCAATATTATGAGAATTTTCAGATTCAGCAGAAGTACCAGCACGCGAAGCATGTGGCGGTGAAACAAGTTTATCAATCACAGATGGTGAATCAAGAGCAGCAGAGGTACTCAGAGTTGTACCTTTTCTTGTAGTGGATGGTAATATGGCGATCTTAGTATCGCGAGGTTTACCCATGATGGAGAATTTGCAGCGAACAATATCAATCCAAGTGAACTTCCAAATAAAGCTATGCTCCCCGGCAACGGCGCTAGAAAATAGTCTTGATGACCCACAAGTATAGGGGATCGCAACAGTCTTCGAGGGAAGTATTACCCAATTTATTGATTCGACACAAGGGGAGACAAAGAATACTTGTAAGCCTTAACAGCGGAGTTGTCAATTCAGCTGCACCTGGAAACAGACTTGCTCGCAAGAGTTTATCAGTAGTAACAGTTTTATGGCAGTGGAAATAGTGAAATAATAGCAGCGGTGAAATAAAGACAGCAGTAGTGATTATAGTAAACAGCAGGATTAAAATACTGTAGGCACAGGGACGGATTTAACGGGCGTTGCATGGATGAGAGAAACTCATGTAACAATCAAAGCAGGGGCATTTGCAGATAATAATAAAACGGTATCCAAGTACTAATCAATCAATAGGCATGTGTTCCATATATAGTCGTACGTGCTCGCAATGAGAAACTTGCACAACATCTTTTGTCCTACCAGCCGGTGGCAGCCGGGCCTCTAGGGAAACTACTGGATATTAAGGTACTCCTTTTAATAGAGTACCGGAGCAAAGCATTAACACTCCGTGAACACATGTGATCCTCACATCACTACCATCCCCTCCGGTTGTCCCGATTCTTGTCACTTCGGGGCCATTGGTTCCGGACAGCGACATGTGTATACAACTTATAGGTAAGATCATAAACAACGAATATCTTCATGAATCAATAACATGTTCAGATCTGAGATCATGGCACTCGGGCCCTAGTGACAAGCATTAAGCATAACAAGTTGCAACAATATCATAAAAGTGACATCTACGGATACTAGGCACTATGCCCTAACAATCTTATGACTATTACATGACCAATCTCATCCAATCCCTACCATCCCCTTCAGCCTACAGCGGGGGAATTACTCACACATGGATGGGGGAAACATGGCTGGTTGATGGAGAGGCGTTAGCGGTGATGGCGGTGAAGATCTCCTCCAATTCCCCGTCCCGGCGGAGTGCCAGAACGGAGACTTCTGGCTCCCGCGACGGAGTTTCGCGATGTGGCGGCTCTCTGGAGGGTTTCTGGCGACTTCGACTTCTCTTCGTGCGTTTTTAGGTCGAACCCGATAAGTAGTCCAAAGGGGGGCGTCGGAGGCCAGCCGAGGGGGCACACCATAGGGCCGCGCGGCCCCCCCTGGGCCGCGCCGCCATATGGTGTGGGGCCCTCGGGCCTCCACCTCTTTTGCCCTTCTGGCTCCGTCAATATTTTGGTAAAATAGGGCCATCTGAAGAAATTCCGAGGATTTTCCCGAAAGTTGGATTTCTGCACAAAAACGAGACACCAGAGCAATTCTGCTGAAAACAGCGTTAGTCCGTGTTAGTTGTATCCAAAATACACAAATTAGAGGCAAAACAATAGCAAAAGTGTTCGGGAAAGTAGATACGTTTTGGACGTATCACATCTCTGAAGTTATAAAGTTCTTACAAAAACTTGCTAAAAGTCCTAATGCTAGTGCTATAAATTTAGCCTTTACAAAACATATTACAAATGCTCTCATAAAAGCTAGAGAAGAGAAACTAAAACTTGAAACTTCTATTCCTAGAAAGTTAGAAGATGGTTGGGAGCCCATCATTAAAATGAAATTCAATGACTTTGAATATAATGCTTTATGTGATCTTGGTGCAAGTATTTCTGTTATGCCTAAAAAGATTTATGATATGCTTGACTTGCCACCATTGAAGAACTGTTATTTGGATGTTAATCTTGCCGATAATGTTAAAAAGAAACCTTTGGGGAGGATTGATAATGTGCGCATTACGGTTAACAATAACCTTGTCCCCGTTGATTTTGTTGTCTTGGATATCGAATGCAATGCATCTTGTCCTATTGTGTTGGGAAGACCTTTTCTTCGAACCGTTGGTGCTGTTATTGATATGAGGGAAGGTAATATTAAATATCAATTTCCTCTCAAGAAAGGTATGGAACACTTCCCTAGAAAGAGAATGAAGTTGCCTTTTGATTCTATTATTAGAACAAGTTATGATGTTGATGCTTCATCTCTCGATGTTACTTGATTTGCACTTTCTGCGCCTAGCTGAAAGGCGTTAAAGAAAAGCGCTTATGGGAGACAACCCATGTTTTTACTACAGCAATTTTTTGTTGAGTCTTGGAAGTTGTTTACTACTGTAGCAACCTCTCCTTATCATGTTTTTGTGCTAAGTAAAGTTTCTATGTCAAAGTTGATGTTATATTTGGGATCGCTGCGCAGAAACAGCATTGCTGTCTGTCACGAATCTGGGCACAGGCCTCTGTAGAAAATTCGACAAAATCTGCCAATTTACGAGCGTGATCCTCAGATATATACGCAACTTTCATTAGTTTTGAGTTTTTCCATTTGAGCAAGTCTGGTGCCATCTTTAAATTCGTCTTTACGGACTGTTCTGTTTTTGACAGATTCTGCCTTTTATTTCGCATTGCCTCTTTTGCTATGTTGGATTCATTTCTTTGATCCATTAATGTCCAGTAGCTTTATGCAATGTCCAGAAGTGTAAAGAATGTTTGTGTCACCTCTGAATGTGTGAATTATTAATTGTGCACTAACCCTCTAATGAGTTTGCTTGAAGTTTGGTGTGAAGGAAGTTTTCAAGGGTCAAGAGAGGAGTATGATATACTATGATCAAGAGGAGTGAAAGCTCTAAGCTTGGGGATGCCCCCGTGGTTCACCCCTGCATATTTTAAGAAGACTAAGCGTCTAAGCTTGGGGATGCCCAAGGCATCCCCTTCTTCATCGACAACATCATCAGGTTCCTCCCCTGAAACTATATTTTTATTCAATCACATCTTGTGTTCTTTACTTGGAGCGTCGGTTTGTTTTTGTTTTTGTTTTTGTTTGAATAAAATGGATCCTAGCATTCACTTTGTGGGAGAGAGACACGCTCCGCTGTTGCATATGGACAAATATGTCCTTAGGCTTTACTCATAATGTTCAAGGCGAAGTTTCTTCTTCGTTAAATTGTTATATGGTTGGAATTGGAAAATGCTACATGTAGTAATTCTAAAATGTCTTGGATAATGTGATACTTGGCAATTGTTGTGCTCATGTTTAAGCTCTTGCATCATATGCTTTGCACCCATTAATGAAGAAATACATAGAGCTTGCTAAAATTTGATTTGCATATTTGGTCTCTCTAAGGTCTAGATAATATCTAGTATTGAGTTTTGAACAACAAGGAAGACGGTGTAGAGTCTTATAATGTTTACAATATGTATTTTATGTGAGTTTTGCTGCACCGGTTCATCCTTGAGTTTGCTTCAAATAACCTTGCTAGCCTAAACCTTGTATCGAGAGGAATACTTCTCATGCATCCAAAATCCTTGAGCCAACTACTATGCCATTCGTGTCCACCATACCTACCTACTACATGGTATTTCTCCGCCATTCCAAAGTAAATTGCTTGAGTGCTACCTTTAAAATTCCATCATTCACCTTTGCAATATATAGCTCATGGGACAAAATAGCCTTAAAAACTATCGTAGTATTGAATATGTACTTATGCACTTTATCTTTTATTAAGTTGCTTGTTGTGCGATAACCATGCTTCTGGGGAACGCCATCAACTATTGTTGAATATCATGTGAGTTGCTATGCATGTCCGTCTTGTCTGAAGGATCTATCACCTTAGTGGTTGGAGCATGCAAAATTGTTAGAGAAGAACATTGGGCCGCTAACTAAAGCCATGAATCATGGTTGAAGTTTCAGTTTTGGACATATATCCTCAATCTCATATGAGAATAATAATTGTTGCTACATGCTTATGCATTAAAGAGGAGTCCATTATCTGTTGTCCATGTTGTCCCGGTATGGATGTCTAAGTTGAGAATAATCAAAAGCGAGAAATCCAAAATGCGAGCTTTCTCCTTAGACCTTTGTACAGGCGGCATGGAGGTACCCCTTTGTGACACTTGGTTGAAACATGGCATTTCAAAGATCCGGTAGTCCAAGCTAAGTAGGACGAGGTGCGGGCACTATTAGTATACTATGCATGAGGCTTGCAACTTGTAAGATATAATTTACATAACTCATATACTTTATTACTACCGTTTACAAAATTGTTTCATGTTTTCAAAATAAAAGCTCTAGCACAAATACAGCAATCGATGCTTTCCTCTTTGAAGGACCATTCTTTTACTTTTATTGTTGAGTCAGTTTACCTATCTCTCTCCACCTCAAGAAGCAAACACTTGTGTGAACTGTGCATTGATTCCTACATACTTGCATATTGCACTTGTTATATTACTTTATGTTGACAATATCCATGAGATATACATGTTATAAGTTGAAAGCAACCGCTGAAACTTAATCTTCCTTTGTGTTGCTTCAACACCTTTACTTTGATTTATTGCTTTATGAGTTAACTCTTATGCAAGACTTATTGATGCTTGTCTTGAGGTACTATTCATGAAAAGTCTTTGTCATATGATTCACTTGTTTACTCATGTCATTACTTTTGTTTTGATCGCTGCATTCATTACATATGTTTACAAATAGTATGATCAAGATTATGATGGCATGTCACTTCAGAAATTATCTTTGTTATCGTTTTACCTGCTCGGGACGAGCAGAACTAAGCTTGGGGATGCTGATACGTCTCTAACGTATCGATAATTTCTTATGTTCCATGCTACTTTATTGATGATACCTACATGTTTTATGCACATTATATGTCATATTTATGCATTTTGGAACTAACCTATTAACAAGATGCCGAAGAGCCAGTTGCTGTTTTCTGCTGTTTTGGTTTCGAAATCCTAGTAAGGAAATATTCTCGGAATTGGACGAAATCACCGCCCGGGTCCTATTTTTGCACGAGCTTCCAGAAGACCGAAGAGGGAAGGAAGTGGGGCCACGAGGTGGCCACACCATAGGCGGCGCGGCCCGGCCCTGCCGCGCCGGCCTGTGGTGTGGGCCCCTCGCGCCGCCCCCGACCTACCCTTCCGCCTACTTAAAGCCTCCGTCGCGAGCCCCCGATGCCGAGCCACGATACGGAAAACCTTCCGGAGACGCCGCCGCCGCGAATCCCATCTCGGGGGATTCGGAGATCGCCTCCGGCACTGCCGGAGAGGGGATTCATCTCCCGGAGGACTCTTCATCGCCATGATCGCCTCCGGAGTGATGAGTGAGTAGTTCACCCCTGGACCATGGGTCCATCGCAGTAGCTAGATGGTCGTCTTCTCCTAATTGTGCTTCATTGTTGGATCTTGTGAGCTGCCTAACATGATCAAGATCATCTATATGTAATTCTATATGTTGTGTTTGTCGGGATCCGATGGATAGAGAATACTATGTTATGGTGATTATCAATCTATTGTTTATGTGTTGTTTATGATCTTGCATGCTCTCCGTTATTAGTAGAGGCTCTGGCCAAGTTTGTACTCTTAACTCCAAGAGGGAGTATTTATGCTCGATAGTGGGTTCATGCCTTCATTGACACCTGGGACAGTGACAGAAAGTTCTAAGGTTGTGATGTGCTGTTGCCACTAGGGATAAAACATTGATTCTATGTCTAAGGATGTAGTTGTCGATTACATTACGCACCATACTTAATGCAATTGTCTGTTGCTTTGCAACTTAATACGAATGGGGTTCGGATGATAACCCGAAGGTGGACTTTTAGGCATAGATGCGGCGGTCTATGTACTTTGTCGTAATGCCCGGATTAAATCTCACTATATTTCTCATATCATGTATATGCATTGTTATGCCTTTCTCTATTTGTCAATTGCCCAACTGTAATTTGTTCACCCAACATGCTTTTATCTTATGGGAGAGACACCTCTAGTGAACCGTGGACCCCGGTCCTATTCTTTACATAGCATACAATCTACTACAATTGTGTTTTACTGTTTTCTTGCAAACAATCATCTTCCACTCGATACGTTTAATCCTTTGTTACAGCAAGCCGGTGAGATTGACAACCTCACTGTTTCGTTGGGGCAAAGTACTTTGGTTTTGTTGTGCAGATTCCACGTTGGCGCCGGAATCCCTGTTGTTGCGCCGCATCACATTTCGCCACCATCAACCTTCAACGTGCTTCTTGGCTCCTCCTGGTTCGATTAAACCTTGGTTTCTTTCTGAGGGAAAACTTGCTACTGTGCGCATCATACCTTCCTCTTGGGGTTCCCAACGAACGTGTGAGTTACACGCCATCAATGGGTACAAATATCTTCTTCTCTCTCACCCTTGTCCTCCACAACATCATATTGTTTAGGAATGACATGCATGGGGCTAGTAAAGCATTTGCACTATTACTATGCAACTTAATCAAGTCTACTTGAGTTTTATCTTTTCTAAAACTAACTCCTACATCATTTGCCACATAAACTAATTTATCTATCTATAAAAAATGGAAAGGATTAGTATTCTTTATACCTACCATTTTCTTAGAGACTAGGTACAAATATCTTCTTCTTCATCTCTTTTGCTTTGTCCATCATGTTCCTGGATCTATCAATCCTCTTGCTTTGTCTTGTTGGTTGCACTGGACCCCATTTCATCTTTTGTTTCTTTGTCACTTCTGTTGTCCTTTCTTCTTATATTTCTACATCATCGTTGAGCATGATATCAAAGGAAGGTAGAATTTCTTCAGGAAGTTGGGCAGCCAAAGCCTCATCCTAAGCATGTTGCATCTGAGCTACAAAAGAGATTTCCAAATCTTGCAAAAAAAGGAGCTTCCAACTCACCTTCATGATTGTCATTTGTCCTACTTGAATTTCCCATTTGTGCCAATAGCACCCTGTTGGGGAAGAAGATTATAAATCTCCTCCCCATATAGGACAACCTCTTCATTTAAAACACCCACTCAGAACACTTCTATGAGTATTATCCCTCGACTGAGGTCCTGAGCTAGTGTGTGAGCTAGAAGAGATATTGGACATGTCTTTGATTCTATTGTCAGTATCCATTCCTCCACTTACACTTAGGCTAGGATGTCCATTACCATTTCCATCTGGACCACTGCCATTTGGTCCATTATCAATAGCTTGGACCACTATATTACTAGAACCACATTGGTAGCATCCATTTCCATTGTAAATTGCAGCTAGAATAGATTGACATGGAAGTTGAAAAATCTCTTGGGGGACTCTAGTGGGGTCTTTGCAGAATCCTGGTCCTGGCAACCTCAAGACAATTCTTGAAAACACCATGCTAATCAATCTCTCTAAGAAGCCCACAAACATACACAACTTGGTCTATTATGCTCCATTCACACCAAGGACAAAGCAATCCTCTAATCTGCATCTGAACTTCTATAAGAACCTCTACAGGTTTAGGTTCATCATTCCATTGTCTAACCTTTACGGTCGACCCTTCTCTTGATAGACGAAATCTAGGATAATCGATCGCCTAATCAACTGGGATGTGAGGAGGGAATTCAATCAAGAAGGTCCAGTCTCCCAACTCTCTAATCTAACATGGCTAATTGGTCTTGTAGATGTTGCCAAACTCCTTATCTAGCTCTTCCTTAGTAATGTGGGCTTCCTCAACAGTTACCACTCTAAAGTTCCTAGTAGATGTCATAGGGTTTATCTGAACCAGGGTTGTTTCAATATGGTAGAAACCTACTGCCAATATATTTGGCCACCTTATGAGGCCTCTTTAGCCTTTGGAATTCACTTACATCGTGGTTGGTGGATCTACAGATAAAGCACAACTGCTGCTTGGTGCATATATCCTTGATATGACAAGGCTCACCAAAATAGCTGGAGTGAGATATATATATATATATATATATATATATATATATATATATATATATATATATAGAGAGAGAGAGAGAGTTAACATAGTTGAGTTGCAAAATAGGGGCAGGAGTAGTTGCACACACACCACCTCCTTCCCCTTCTTCTTCTGTGTTTCCTTGCTCTGTAGTTTACCCTTACTTACTTTCTATGCACTTTGTTGATTTTGCTGTCCAACAGATTGAGGATTGATCCACATATGGGGCATCACGCCAGACTGACCTGGAGGTGGGAAGGGAGGAAGGAGCCTGAAAGCCCGAATGCATATTCCCAGGCATAAATCCATATGGTGGAGGAAGAAAATGGATTTGTTTCTGGCCTTGAGAGTAGTTGAATCCTTGTTGATGTCCATGCATCTACAGATGGTTTTGCATCAGAGGTTGCTTTTGTTGCTGTCAATTTTCACCATGGCCAGGACCTCCTCCTCGTCTCCCTCTACCATGCCTCATGTCAGCTAGGGGTTCGTAACATAGAAAACAAAAAATTCTACCGCAAGAACGAATAATACCAAGATCCAATCTATAGAAAAGCCAAGATCTAATCTATGAGATCTATACAACAAGATAGATGAGAAACTAACCCTTGTAGATCCAAAGTACTAACAAGATCATATCTTGTGGTTGATGTAGATGTACACTTGAGGAACTCCGGTTCGTGTTGCAGTCCTTTCCAGTGCTGCGATTGGGCAGCACTTCCGTACTCGGTCACACGTACGGTGTCGATGATGACGCCCTCTCCCCGTTCCAGCGGGGCAGCGTATGTAGTAGATCCCCTCGGAATCCCAGCAGCACGACGTGATGGTGGTGGTGGTGGAGGAGAAATCCTGCAGGGCTTCGCCAAGCCTGCGCAGGAAGAAGGAGGGAGAGAGGGGTGGCTAGGGTTATTTTTTGGGAATGTTGTGCTGCGTCTCAACCCTCCCCTCCCTCTTATATAGCCGTGGGGGGCTTCCCTGGCCCCTCCTCTAAGCTCTAGGGTCGTCCAGAAAAGGGGGGACTTGCCCCCCAAGTTAAGTCCCTATTATCAAGGGATTTGATCTTATCCACTTGATCTAGCCTCATGGGCCTTGGGGGCTGATTTGCTTGGCACATGTGGGTCTATGCGACCCCCTTCGGTCCATGTTGGTCGTTCGGGATAGGTGGGCCCCACTATGGTACCCTCCGGAACCTTCTAGAACCTCTGGTACAATACCGAAAAATCCTGAACTTTTCCGATAACCCTGAAAATGACTTCCCATATATGAATCTTATTCTCCGGACTATTCTGGACCTCCTCGTGATGTGTTGGATACCATCCGAGACTTGAAACAACATTTGGTTTCCATCTCATATTCCATATCTACTTAAACAACATCAAACCTTAAGTGTGTCACCCTACGGTTCGCGACTATGCAGATAGGATCGAGACACCTCTCCGACCAATAACCAATAGCGGGACATGGAGATCCATAATGGCTCCTACATATTCAACGATGACTTGAAAGAACCATAAACATACGATACTGATTCCCTTTGTCGCCCGATACTTTACTTATCCGAGATTAGATCATCGGTATCTCCATACCTAGTTCAACCTCGTTACTGATAAGTACTCTTTACTCGTACCATGATATGACATCCCTTGTGACCTAGTCACATTCTTACAAGCTAATTGGATGCCATTCCACCGAGAGGGCCCAGAGTATATCTATCCGCCATTTGGATGGACAAATCCCACTCTTGATCCATGCGCTCAAATCATACTTTCAGAATACCCAATGCCACCTTTATAACCACCTAGTTACGAAGTGGCGTTTGATGTTATCAAAGCATTCCTCCGGTGTGGGTGATTAACATGATCTCATGGTCAAAGGATTAGGTTACTATGTATTTGAGAGCTATAACAAAATGAAATTTAATGACTTGATATTATTTCTATGCTTACTATGGGTGGGTGTCCATCATATCATTCTCCTAATGACATGATCTTGTTATTAACAACATCTAATATTTACTAGGGAAACTTTGATCATCAATTAACCAACAAGCTAGTTTAAACGAGAGGCTAACTAGGGACTCTGGTTTGTTTACAAAACACACATGTATTAATGTTTCCAATTAATACAATTATAGCATGGGATGTAAACATTTATCATGAACACTAATATATAATAATAATCACTTTATTATTGCCTCTCGGGCATATCTCCAACACCATCGTCGGCTACTCAACGAAGCCTTCTCCTTCCACATCGAGATAACATAAGTTTGCTCAGTCTGGCAGTGGTGGTGGTGGCGCAAAAGGGGGAAACGAACCCTAGCGGGAACATCTTTTGATTTTATAGGAAGACCCCACCAAGCTGGTTGTGGTTTGGTGGGATGCTTTGGCATATGCCAAAGTTGGTTGAAAATATGCTCCAGCACCTCCATCCTCTACTCTCCCCATGTGCTTATTTCCACCAGATCACGGATCTCTAGGCCTAGACATTGTACCTAGCTACGCGGCAACCATGAATCCTTCCTCCACGACAGCCTTTCCTGCTCCAAAATAAATTTCTAGCATCCTCATCAACATGGGGATATGCTTCGGGGCTGATGAAAATGACAGTTCGTCGATCGTCTTCTCTAGCAATAGAGCATGATGGATGAACTGGGGAAGCATTGACGCAGGTCTGATATCTCCGCTAGTGAATTCTCGCTTTTTCTGGATTTTCCCCATATTAGAGGTATTCTCTTGTTCGCAAACTGAACCGCAGCCAAGAACGGTGACAATGCTCGACGTAGCTTGCCTCTCCACCTGGGGCACTTGCTCATCACCGCCTCATGCTTGGTAGGAGCCCGACGCCTCGCTGACATCACCTCCTGCTTTTCCTCCATGATCGAGATCAGGGAGCCGAATCTCGGACCAGGCCTCAAGCAAAGGGGCGGCGCTTGCAAAGCCAGGACCAGGTTCCTCAGAATCGAAGCTTGGAGCGCGAGCAGAAATTTCCCTTGTGGATGTACATGCAGCTTGGAATCTAGGGTCAATGGCGATCGACCTAAAAGCACCAAAGTAGAGCTCGCCACTCCTTGTCTCTGGAAGCGCTCAAGATCGATCATGAGCATCCTCGCTGAGCGCGCCCCCAAATTCCAAATGCTTGCAACAGCTCTCCCCCTCCAAAGAAGCTCCCCGGCCTCCCTTCGCTTGCTCCATGCCCTCCTGCCACACATCCGCATCTTCGCCCGCCATGATCACCAACGTCAGCCATCGTTGATTTTTGGATCTGGTTCTGATGAGCTTTGCAATCGGCGGGGAATCGGGAGTTTTCAGCCGACTAGAGAGGAAGTGAGTAGGGATAGAGCAGGGGAGTGGACACATGGAGGCTAGAAGGGGCAACAGATGACGACCGTGGCTCACGATGGCAGGGGATTATCCCGCTATGAACAGGAGGACGGGTCGGTAAAGTGGCAATCGCCCGTGCTGTCGCGAGAGAGCTTCACGGGAACATTTTTACTACAACTTGCAAGATTTTGTATGAAAATGCACATCTAAGACAAGTTAGTGCACTACTGGTGTTATCAATTCAATTGTATTCCATTCAGTTTCAGCTGTGCTAATGGAACAACAACAATAACTTCTACACAAATCATACATTCTCACCAGATCAGTAGCCTTGAAATTGCGGAGGTGGTGGCGACTGGTATTTTGTACCCCTTACTGGCGGCAGGATAATTGGCTTAAAATTTGGCGGTGGCGGATATGTTGCCGGTGGTGGGGGAGAGAAGACCGGCGGTGGTGGAGATGCTACTACATGTGCTGGTTGTGGGGGAGATGCTATCGGTGGAGGCAGAGAGGCTACTGGTGGTGTGGGAGATGCTACTGGCAGCGGTAGAGAGGCCGTTGGTGGAGGCGGGGACTCTACTGGTGGCGGTGGGGACGTTGTCGGTGGTGGTCGGGATGCTTTCTGCAGCGCTGGTAAGGGTGTCAAGTGGGATCCCACTTTTGTCCCACTTGTAGTATAATTTGACTTTTCTAGTACAAATTTTGACATCAAAATTTGAACTACATAGTACAAAATGACATCCCACCGGGATCCCACCTTGACACACTAGCGCTGGCGGGTAAACTGAGGTGACTGAGAGAAAACTGGGGGTGAGAGCATTGGTGCCACGGGTGGGGGACTTTTGACTGGTGTTGGAGGAGCTAAATTGCGCCCCGGCCATCCGCATCGTTCTTCCTTGGTACAGTCCACCAGATTGCTAACAACAGGCAAGCACTCGGCTGCACTCCTCTGCCCGGGCCTTGCCCGTCCCATGCAGTTTACTTCATCCTCGAACGCCTTATCCATGGTCACGCTGCACTCGCCATTTGCCTGCCCCAAGAAATTGTACGAGACTGACAGGTTTGCCAGCGTAGGCAGCTCGCACATGCCCTTGGACACCTGCCCGGTGAACTTGTTATGTGACAGGTCCAGCTGCTCCACCTTGGAAAGTCCCGACAACGTGTGCGGGATAGACCCGGTGAGCGTGTTGCCGCTGACATCCAAAACCGCCGTAGTGCTAAGAAGCCCTGCCTCCATCGGCAGACAGCCGGTGATGCTGTTGTTGATGAGGATGAGCTGGTCGAGCGTGGCGGCAGCCTCACCGATGGTCCGGGGGATGCACCCGCCGAGATCGTTGTTTGCGAGCACAATCACGGAAGCCTTGGACTTGCCGATGGTGTCCGGGATGCCTCCGGTGAACCGGTTGTTGTTGAGGAAGATAGCGTCGAAAGGTTTCAGGAATAGCTCCGGCGGGATGGGGCCATCGAAGTCGTTGAACCGGATGTCGAGGTAGCTGAGCTTTGGGACACGCATCACCGCGTGAGGGAACGGGCCGACGAAGAGGTTGTTGCTGGCGTCGAACTCATAGAGCTGCGTCATCTTCTTGATCTCCTCGGGGATGATCCCGCAGAAGCGGTTGGAGCTGAGGTGGAGGACGGGGAGGTCGCTCACTATCTCCTTAGGCAGATGACCGGCCACGTCCGCACCGTTCATGTCCACCGATGCCACCACGCTGGACGACGGGTCATCCGGCGCAAGGACGCAGAAGACGCCGTTGTAGGCGCATACGTCGGGGCCGTCCCAGTTCCCGGTGAAGTTGCCGGGGTCGGAGTAGAGCGCATGCTTCAGCGATTGTAGGGCCGTGTGGGCCGCGAGCAGGCGAGGGTTGCTGATCTTGATGTTTATGTCAATGTGGGCGTGGTCGTCGTGCTGCTCGAAGGCGAGCAGCTGGCGACGGGCGATGGTTGACGCCTCCTCGGCGGTTAGCGCCAAAGCGGCAGAGAAGATGAGTGTGATGACGATGAGGAGCGGGAACGGGAGGTTGACCATTGTTATTTATGATTTACGAATGAAACATCGATCAGCCTTGGCCGAAGAAGGCCCAAGCCAATGGCTGGTGAACGAGTCAAGAGACAAGGAGAGAAGAACGTAGCGGAATGTTCGGGCTTGCAATTTTTATATCAAGGAAACACACTGAACTGGTTTGGATGGCTGAGAGGATTTAGGAGAGGAGTTGGTTCATGCGTGCCTAGATGAGAAATGTGGTGTTCACGCAAGAAACAAGGCAAACGTTTTGATTCAAGCGAGTATGTACTTGGTGTTGACCGTTCAAACTATAGACACGTGACAATCATTTTCTGAGGGTGGACATTTAAAAGTTAGTCTTTACTGAAATAGTGCACGATATGACCAAGGCTCGGATATGTCACAGATACCATAGTCACATAAATTAAAATTGTCTTAAAAAAAGTGAATT
The DNA here is from genome assembly GCA_030979885.1 of Lolium multiflorum. Lineage (NCBI taxonomy): Eukaryota > Viridiplantae > Streptophyta > Magnoliopsida > Poales > Poaceae > Lolium > Lolium multiflorum. Next base: position 166,325,664 of record CM061749.1, read on the forward strand.
GTTCGCTATATTATTCACACTTTCATTTTACACACTATGACTATACATCGTTGGCTACATCTACTCCCTCTGAGCCTAAATACATGTTGCTTATTTAGATAAAATATAAGCTAAAACATTATGTTCAAATTTAAAATTCAAGGAATCCTTAAAACTCGACCAACATCGGGAGTTTTGAGGGGATTGGTACATAATCCATATATCTATCTCTATATCTATCTCTAATTCTCGATATCTCTATTTCTCTATATCTCTACTTCTCTATCTCTATCTCTACTTCTCTACTTCTCTATATCTTTACTTCTATATCTCTATCCCCATCTCCATCTCAATCTCTACCTCTATCTCTATCTCCACTCCTAAATTTTCTATCTCTATCTCTATCTTCACTTCTAATTTCTCTATCTCTATCTCTATCTCTATCTCTATCTCTATCTCTATCTCTATATCTATCTTTACTTATAAATTCTCTATCTCTACCTCCCTCCACCTCTATCTCTACTAATAACTGCACTACAACAACATCAAAGCCTTTTCCCAAGCAAGTTGGGTAGGCTAATTATGAAACCCAACAGAAATAAAAGGTTAATAATAATTGCCCTAATTAAAGATAACACGGGTGTTCCATTTTCTGTGACTGTGCGTTCCGCTCGACATTTGGTTTGTCTCGTCGTCGATTATCCTCCGTACGGGTCTGGCGCAGTGTTTGCTCCATCGTACGCACTACGTCCAGGCCTAACTAAACACATACCTTGATTTTCTTATGACTTCCTACACTCCCATCGCTTTGAGAATGGAATCGAGGCGACCGATCGCCTAGGTTTCGTACCTACCGTGGATGGCATGGTCTCCTCTAGCACCACTACATGTCTCCCCCCTCTTTGTCCGTGTTAGCCTACTCTCCCATCTCCCGTGTTAGCTAGGAGATCCTTTGTCCATGGTTGCAGACCTGAGAGAGAACATGGATGCATATCTCTATAGGTGATCTCTTTGTAGTGCCATGGAGCCTCTGCGAAAATGTAACATCCCAAGATTTGGGGTTACAAAAAGAGAGAATACAGTTGTGTGCATCGTATTCATGCATAGAAAATACGGAGAATTTTCGCGCCTTCAAATAAAACTTGTCAAAGTGATTGGAGTTTCACTTGAGTTGATGGAATTGAAGTAGATCATCAAGTCAAGCGCTATAAACTTCGATGTGCACTTTGCTAAAACCTTATTCTAGGTAAAGATGACTTGATCTATGGTTTAGAACAAATGGAACTAAACCTAATACAACAACACATGACCTAAGGATCAAATATCATATCTTCAAAAAAGATCATGATATGGTATTTATGATCAACAACACATGGATATTTATGAAACTACACTCAAAGAAGAAGTAAGTTGTGGAGCTAATCCTGTATTTTCTTTTCTATGTCTATAATCAAATACTTGTTCTTACAATGATAGTCATGATATATCCTCAACTCAATTCTTAAACTCATGACAAGGAAATTAATACAAGTTATCTTGTTAAAACTTGATCATTTCATCCTTGTCTATTGTAAAATTATCTACAATCAAACCTAGAGGTGAGAGAGTTCTATCGATCCATCCAGATGATATCATCACCTCCTTTGAGTTAAAACCTTAGGATATAATATATCTCAGTTTGGAGTGGTAAGACAATCCGATATCAAATGGAATAATACCATATTTCGGAATTAAAGAAGTAAAGAAGAAACTAATCACACTATGTTACCCAAGTGGAGCCTTAACTTATATACCTAAAGAGATCTTGTGAGCACATCATAAACCCTAGAGTAATCATTGCCTATATAAGAGAGAGCAAGCTAAAGTGTTACACTCAATTTAGTTAATCAAGCACTTGATCTTGGGGGTGAGGGTCAAATCTTCCTAGGTAAACCTTCGGTAAGCCAAAACCCTAATCATCACCATTGGGTGTTGATTATAGAGCCTTGAGGATAGTACTAAGGTTAAACCCTTAGGAGCAAGGATATCAATAGTACATCTAGTATATAAATAAATGCCTATAGTAGTAAATAAATGCCTTAATAACAAAACCTCCAAGAATAATATGTGAATATGAATTCTAAGAAATTATAAGATGATGATGAGATATCATCCATCGAAAGAAATAATGGGAAAGCTAGAAAGCAACCCTAGCTCATTCTCAACAACTTCAGTAATGAAGGAATGCGTTACACAAAAACCTCGCCTAGCCAAGCACCTAGTCAACCTTAATAATATTTTAAATCAACCATCACCTTAATTATTGCGAGGAAGAGAAAACCTAGTTAACTTAAAATGATGTCAACCTAAACATAGAACCCTATGCCTATATCTGAATCCTAACTTGTCTATCACTTGGATGATCACAAGTACACCCTAAGACCATGCCTTAAACATAAGCACATGTGAGGTGATTAGTGATCAAACCTAATATTTAACCCTACCTTTCCATCCAATTGATTTGGTTAGTCGACCAACATGATAAGTAAGTTCAAACCTACGGATCAAGTGACCAAATTGTTAAGTACCATATAACCTAAAACTTAACCTTGGGAAAATGAAACCTGCGGGTAATTTCTCCAAGTAATCTTAAGTAATTTCTCCAAGTGTATTCCTAAGTTGTGGTTCACATAAAATGATGTTCTTTGGAACACCTTTCCAATTTATAAGTTAAGAAGTATTATTAACACAAGAAAACTATTCTTAAATACCATAAATACGAATCAAAGTTCAGTAATAACCTTAGAAGGTTGTTCAAGCATTAATAAGTAATTTTGAACTATAAAAGAATTGGAATTGATATTTTCTCTATTAATCTACTAATTTGCAATATTGAATGGAAATTAAAATAAAACAATATTAATATTCATATAAATATTAGAAACACAACATACCACCTTGTATCATATCTTTGATCAACTTCAGAAAGTCACATAGTTGAAATCACTCAAGAACGGATACAACATTCAGATAAAAATTGAAAATAGAAAAAAAAAAGAATAAAGAAGAGAGAGGCAGCCAAAGTAGGCCAACTAGCTGAGCCAGCCCATTCGCATAGCCCACAAGTCAGCCCACAGCACAGCCAAGCTAGGACCAAGCCCAACTTACCCCTTCGGGAGGAGGTCATCGTTAACCTCCCGTTCTTCCAAGCAGCTCGGTGGCAGCCCCTCCAGCACAAGCTGTGTTGAGATTAGGGCCACTGCCCCTGGCGCCTATAAGGATCGCGGCGCCATCGCCAGAAATCCTAGCCCCCATTTCCCAATCTCTCGTTTTCATTTTATGAAATTCCAAAACCCTAGATTCACCGGTCTCTGCTTGTCGCTCTCGTATGGAGCCTCCCCAAGCACCGTCGTGGACACTATCGTCACCGTCGTCCTCGACTTGCTCAGCCTGCGCAAGGAATCGGGTCGAGGTGTCTGGAATTGACCAACACCTGCAGTCGTTGTTGTCAATTATTCCGACTTCTTCTGACCTCTTCGTCGCATCCATCGCAACCAGGGTGAGCCACCAGTGTTCAATCACCCCTCCGATCCCACTCTATCGCTCTGAATCATGCTCGCACCGATGAGCTCTTCCCGCTGCCATGACACCTCGTCGCCGGCCAAGCTCCGGTGGTCATACAGTAGCGGCGCCACCACCATCTGACTCACTGCGGAGACCCACGTCAAACGAGCCCATCCGCGCGTCTGCACGAGTACGCAATCATTGTGGACGTGCTCGACTGAGCCACAACTCATCATGCCTACATCATGCCGACGACACGCTGACGTTAGCCTCTCTTTTCGTTTTCTAAAAATGAGATTCTATAATTGTTAAATCCCTAAAATGTAGGCCCCCACGTCATAAACTCAATCATTTCGCAAATGTTTAGTAATTAACAAAACTATGATAGTGGGCCATTGATGTTAGACTTTTAATATTTTCTGAAAATTTCAGAAATGAACACAACTTATAAAGTTCATAACTAATTCATTTTAAATCGGAAAAATGTGTATTAGATATCGAAATGTTTATAAAATAAGTTCTAGCCATTAAAAATATAATATAATGTTTTAATAAAAAAAATTATTTATCCTTATCGTTTAAGCCTTTGCTTTTATCCTAAAGTCCAAGTAATTTCTATAATTATTAATTTTTTTGATATAGGTAATAATCAGTTAGAAAATGAAGAAAACAAAAATTTAATTTTCTTTTATTATATTCTCATTAAGATCACAATTTTTGGTATTCAAGCCATAAAATTATAAATTATTTATAATTTTTTAAATGATAAAAACAAGAAAAAAATTCAAAACTATAAACTTGTGCTAAAAAGTTATTTCTTAACCTAAAAAATGCTCAACAAGTTATTTATTTAAACTTATATGGCAAATAGGAAACCCTAATCTCATCATGTATAAAACCCTAACTCCATACTTTTATGTGAAAACCTAATTTAGTAAAACCCTAAGAACTTAAGTAGGTGAGCATATTATCTTCACCATTACTCATAGATCTTTACTAAGCAAATGAAAGCATGCTTATGTTCTACCACGCACAAATAAAAATGAAGTTGTCATTTTATGTCTTCATTTGAATAAGGGATTTCTATTTTCGTGCCCCTCCTTCGTTAATTCTACTCAATTTTGTTGAGTCTTTAAATTTTTCCTCACTTTTGCACAAGCTCTTATCTCGAACTCTCACAAAAAAGTCCAACGGATGTTGCCGTCGGATCAATGGCATTGAGCGTTATGCTGACATGTGGGTCCATGTAGGGGGCGCGGTACGTGGGTCTGCATAGGGGCCGTGACGTGTGGGTTCGTCTCTCACCTCCTGCCCCTCGACTATTTGGGAAACAAAATAGAGAACCTTTTTCTCTCTATATCTCACTAACTGCGTGTCTCTCTCTTTCTAAAAAGAAATCAAAGCGCGTTCTCTCTCCCTCTCTCGCTTGCTCACATCATTTATTATTTTTTTCCCAATTTGGTAGAAAATCTGGAGCAACTTTTCCTTCTCCTTTGCTTACCTATTTTAGCTTTGGCCAATTTGGTAGAAAACATCTAGAAACAAACAAATGCAGATATATGATTGTGGAGGCGCGAGATAAGTACTATACTAAACCGCAACCACTTCGATCGTTGAGAGAATTTTGAGCCTATTTAAGGTGGTCTTCAGGTGATCACACGTGTTTACTTTTATAGTTACTTGTTACTTTTACGTGTACAGTTTGGATGGATTATTGGAATTTTGGTTGGCTATGCACATGTTTCTTTCCCCGCAGCAGTGGTTCTCTTTTGGGTGTGTAGCGTTTTTCAGTTCTTCTGCCGCTAACCGCTCTTTGTTGTTCCTCGTGGTGGGGTGGCCTCATGTGTTGGCGTGGTGTGACTGTGACACGTCTAAATCATGTTTATCTCTACCGATCTGGTGATTTTTTTTTTTCACCGTCGCTCTTTGACGTACGACCTCTTATCTATTCTCGTTTTCTCCGTTCGGCCAGCTTTTAGGTGTGATGGCGCGGGGATCATCGCGTGGATCTCCAGCATGTAGACGCCGCCAGCTTCCTGCTGACGGAGGGGCTGCTGGTGGATGTGATGGAGGGGCCGGTGGTGGTGGTGGAGATGCCGCTGAGCGAGCCGGTGGTGCCCTTTCGACGCGCGTTAGCCTGCTTGCTCTGTCCTCCGCCGGGTGGTTCAGGTCAGCGGCCGGACTTGCGACCAACGGTCGGACCTGCGACCAACGGCCGAGATGCAGCAAGCAACCGGCGACAGCGAGGCGGCCGACCTTGGACCAGGAGGAGGCTGACGACCTCGGGGCGGTGCAGGCACCGGCCGGGGACGGCGACCTCGAGGCGGAGCAGGTGAGGGCCGGTGACGACCTCGGGGATCTGGCGAGCGACCAGCGACGACGACCTCGGACAGACCAGGATGGGGCCGGTGATAGGGGAGGACCAGAGGAGGGAGGGGGCGAAACAAATCCACCCCTCACGATTCCCCAATCCTCTTCATGTCAGGCACTGCTGTTCACCTGAAGCATCTAACGACAGGCAATGTCTGTGAAGGATCTGACGGCTTCAGTCACTCACGCTTAGGATCAGGCTTAACCATGCAATAGACCAGTTATCTGTAATAAACTAAACAACGTGGTCCTACTCCTCAGTATAAAGGGGTAGGAGCGGGAGGATGGGAGGCACGCTATGGAAAAATCCTAAAATTTATCTCTTTGTCTTGTTTACTTTCCCCTGTATCTGGGCACGAGTCCCTCTTCCTCCTTCTTCCTCGACGTCGGCGGCCACTGAGCCCTGACAAGGTGGTATCAGAGCACCGATCCTTTGACCACGGGCGAGCAACAGCGACACCCACCCTCCCTCCCACGCTCACCGCACCGGCGGTGCCCCTTTTCCCTCCCTCCCACCCACAAAACACTACCACCGACTCCAAAATTTGTCACCGATGTCTGACCGTCCTAGATCCAGGGCCTTGACGCGGTCACGAAACTCATCCCGTGGCAGGAGTCAATATGATGCACCGGTCATCGGCTCGGCATCCACAACCGACGCCGAACTGGCGGCGCTGCGCGCGCAACAGCGAGCGGAGCGTGATGCTCGCTCCGTAGGGCAGAGTCTCCGCAACTACCAGACGGAGTCGTCAGCCGCCATCAACATGCTTACCAGCCAGATGGAGAACATGGCGAGCATGATGGCGAGGATGCAGGCCAGGATCGACAGGCTTGCGCCCTCTGAAGGTATGAACAACGCTGATACTGGCCAAAACCGTGACTTGGTTACTCCTCCTCCTCGCTCAAGCGCGCCGCTTTGACCCATTCCTGAGTTTCCTACACCACAATCCACACCTGCAGCACAAAATCCTCCACCTTTCCCGCCAAACTTAGGCCGCTTTACACCAGCGCAACTGCCTGTGCCACCACGCACGGAAGATGTTCGACAAAAGTCCGCGTCTGAACCAGGTGCGCAGACAACTGCGACACCGGCCGCGTAGACAACGTTTGTGCAGCGCGCAAACCCATCCACCCAGCCGCAGTACTATCAGCCGCCACACCCATCGACAAGCACTTCCCACACACCGCCACCTCCCCAAAAACCCCCCTACCACCCAGATTCCGCACATCACCCATGATTCCCCATACCCACAGCCCACACATCAATACCACCCACCACACAACCACCAAATCACATCCTACACCACACACCCTCAACAAACCAATAACCAGAACTACCACCAGCACCCAACTCAACCAATTCCACACAACCGTTTCCAGACACCACCCACATCTGCACCACCACACACTTATTCACATCACCACAAAACTGAGATACAATTACGCACGCCTCATGTGGAGATACCAACCTTCCATAGAGAATCACCTAGAGCTTGGTTGCTAGAGTGTGAGGACATATTTGACTTGGTGGATATCCCAGCAGAAAGCAGAGTAAAATGGGGCCTTGCTCATATCAGGGGACAGGCAAAGACTTGGATTAGTAGCTCTGGCTTGAATTTATAGTCTATCAGCTGGCAGGAACTGAGTCAGGTATTGATAGATCGATTTCCTGATAATACAGCCAATGATCCGATGGACCAGCTGTAGTTGCTCAAGCAAAACAGTACTGTCAATGCATATATTGACCAGTATGAGATATGGATGACTCAAATGAAGAGAGAAAGAAGCTATCTTCCCCAAGACTTCTTTGTGGACAGATTTATCAGTGGATTAAAAGACAGTATAAAACATTTGGTTCAATGCCAAAACCAGAATCTCTGTTGAAAGCTTATTGGTATGCTCGCAAGTATGAGCAAGCTTACCTAGTAAATGTGAAGAAAGCAGTTCCTGTAGCTCCTGCTCCAAGGGCTTACCCTCAACAAAGAGACAACATGAACAGACCTCCTCCACAGAACAGGGCACCAAGAGAGTGTTGGCATTGCCATGGCAGATTTTTCCTGGGTCACAAGTGCCCCCAAATGCAGCAAGCAATCAACATGATTGAATTCCAAGGATATACTGAAGAGGAAGAACACCTGGATATGCTGCTTTGTTGTGATGCCCCGGAACCGGTACCATGAAGATCCCAACGAACCCGCCGAAATCAGCACGATATCGATTCGAGACGCCCTCCGACACGACGTGCGCGATGAATCACACACGTGATGCCAGAGGAATTAACACGAGCGGTAACATTACAACAGGATTACAATAGAGCCCACAAGAAACATATATTACAACAACGACTCCAACGAGTCAAGATAGAAATATACAATACAAAGATCCGAATCATACAGAAGATCAAATACGTCCGAGTACGGACAAGATACAAATTGGACTAAGAGTCCTGAAGATAACCAGCGGCGTCCATAACCCTACCCAGGCCAAGCCGGAAGGGTAACCTTGCTAACGTCGTCATCTCATACCTCGAAGTCGGGCCATCGGTTGCCGACAAGAGGAGAAACAAAAGAGAAAGAGAAAATGCGAGGGTAAGTACCAAGGAACGAACTCCGGCACGTACTTAGCGAGACTAGAAATGGCTATGCTCGCCGGGCGAATATATATATCGCCTGGGGCTATATGGTAGGTTTAGCGGCAGCAAAACTATAACCAATAGAGACACGCTACAACATCTACTCAGAGAAGATAAGAGAGCACAAGGTAACAAATAAATACTACACAAACATAACCCAGCCGATTACACATATCCCCTTCAACAAGGCGAAGAAGCAATGTAAAAGGCACTCAACGGTGGACAAGTTTTATTAGGTATCGGTTGTAGTAATGCTATATTACTACACAAGTTATTATCAGATTATTAACAACAAGTATAATGTGTAAGTTGTTCTATGATCAAGCCATACAATTCCAAGTCGTCCATAACCGCGGACACGGCTTATCGATAAGATGTACACCCTGCAGGGGTTGCCCAAATGTAACCATACGCATGCTCGACCCACTTACTACAGGTGAAGTCTCACAACAAGACCGTTCCCAATGCAAGAGAAAGTTTAATGGGATCCACCCAACTAAGCTACCCGTGACGAAGTTCGGCCATACTCCGATACGGACCCAGAGGTTTGCGCCGGCGGCTAGGCGTGCGAACCACACGCTTCGCTAAACGTCCCGCAAGGTACAGTACAGAATATAAACACCCGAAGGCAACAGGAAGTAAACACCCGAAGGCAACAGTAAGTAAAGCATGGCATACATGGCATAGGCAAATAAAACCAAGGTTGTGGCTCCCAGTAAACAGACTCGAGGAAAGGTAGTGGGTGAGGGGTCCCGATAAACGTCCCCACGTACGGGTAGAGCGCTCAATCTCGGAACAGATAACAAGAACTCAGGTCCTAGGGGACATTAGCAAGTCAAAGTTCCAATGCTTTCGCAAAGGGGCTCAGAGATGCCTCTACTTACAATTTTAGTTGTTAACAATAAAGTAAAGCATGAGTTTCTCCAACAATTGATATAGCATGTGATAACCTCCCAACAACCCAACATATCCCGATAACAGATCGAGATAAACAACAGAGCCTAAACACGCCTACGACTCGCAAGGCTCAAACATCAAGCAACGGCTATGGTAAGGAATGATACATATAGGATTATTATGGTAAACAAGTGGAATAGGACACGTGACTCGATAAAGAATCGCAACATAAGGATAGCAGTGAGAGGGAGAGCAAAATATAAAATAGGTGAAGAGAGAGGGCTCGCCTGTGAAAAGCTGCAGAAGAACTTGTCGTATCTCACAACACCACTTCGTGATCCTATCCGTGAAGAAGCAAAGCACTATAACAAACAACGGATGCACCATTTACTACTACGAAAGAAGAATCGGCATGATCATGATATGATATGCATGACATGGCAACGATGATGCGATGCAACTTATCCATATTAATCGGAGTCGGAACCCCGGACAAACAAATTAGGTTGGGGTTGCATTTTCTACCGTCAAAGTTAAGTGTTGATTAGCATGGCATAACATGGCAGGGGTGAGCTACTTCAATATTAAATGAAGCGGGGAAACCTTAGGTGGATATCCGAAATACTCCGCATATATGTGAGGTGAATATGCGAAACTTTCAACGCGCGACATGATGCAAGATGCAAGCAGATGAATGGATGGCATATTCATGTTCCTTATGTTTTTCTGATCAATTTTCATATATAACACTTTTAATTTCGAGTTAGCATTTAAAGATATGAATTATACGAGATATAACACATTTTCTGAAATTCTGGAAAACAGAGAAAAAGGAAAAGCTTTTCTCACCCAAGCGCAGACTAGCCTGAGCAACTGACACGCGGGGCCGGGAGGAGCTGACGAGGCAGGGGAGTCCGGGTTGCTTCACGAAGCTGCAGGGTGTTTTTTGCGAAAAGGTCAGATACAGGGACTGCGGGTCGGTGAACAAAAGAGATAGGGTTCGTTTTGCAAAAGCGTCCAGATCCTATCTGGATATGGGATAACGTTTCTCACCAGGGGAGCTGCCAGCCACATCGGCTGACTCATGGGGCCCAGGACGCCCACGTGGAGACTGAGCTGGCGACGGCTGCTGCTGCTCTGTTGGTTTTCGACGAAATTGAAGAAAGGGCGGAGGTCAACTGCGGTGACCGGCGGCAGGTTGAGCACGGCGCGTCCGTTTTTGGCCGAGGCAGGTAGCGGCGAAGGGCGCAAGAGGAGCGCGCCATCGAGGGCCGTCATGGGGAGGCGGCGTTGAGAGCGGGCGGCCACCGGAGCTTGGCCGTCGGTGTGCATCTGCAGCGGACAACGAGAATCGCCGTCGGGAGAGTGCAAACCAGAGGGAAAAAAGGCGCTGAAGGGGTCCAGGGAGAAGAGGGGAGTACCATGAATGCGTACAATGACACGACGGAAGTGGAGGAGGTCGGTGGCGGCCGGAGTCGAAGAAAACGGCCGCCGATGCTGAGGAAGAACGGGCTCGATGGCGACGGCTTGAAGGCATCCCCGGCTTGATTGAGGGTATCAGGAGAACAAGGACGAACCGGTGGTTTTTTTGGTGGCTACGGCGTGGTGAGGGGCAGCTGGAGGCGACGGAGAGACGGCGAGGTTGTGCTCGATGGTGCGATGGGGTTTCTCCCCTCCCAGTTTCTTTCGTGGCGTGGAAGAAAAGACGTAGGGGAGAGGTGTGGATAGGAAGACTGAGTGGTTGGAGTGGTCCAGGTAAAGTAGAGAGAGGGGAGAGGTCACGCGGGGCAGGTGGGAGCTTGGCGCGGTGGAGGACGGTGTTGTAGCTGTCTCTCGTGACGAGGATGAGATAAAAGAGAGAGGAGAGGTCGAACGGGTACGGGTCAAGAGGAAAAATTGGAGGTGGGCTTGGGCCGAATGGAAAGAAGAAAAGGCCAGAGAGAGGTGGGCCACTGGGGGAGAGGGGAGATGGGCCAGAGGGAGAGAGAGAGGGAGGTTAGGGGTTTTATTTTAAAATCCTTTTCTCTTTTTGAAAACTGTTTTGCAAATGATTTGAAATAGAATCAAATAAATTTTGAACTTTAAAATGAGAGATGAGATATACAAAACAAAATATTTAGGTTTATAAAATAGTTTATTTATTTTGGTTTTTAGGGTTTATTAGATGGAAAAGAGAGAGAAGGATTTATTAAAACCATATGAGAGGGAAAGAGCGATACTAGGGTTTATAAAATAATTTTATTTTGTTGAAACATGAATGATATGATGCATGATGACATGATGATGCAGAAAAGAAAAAAACATGCAATTCTATTAGGGGTATAACCCGAGGCCGTTACATCTGTTATCCACCACCAACAGAAATTGATCAAATGCCTCTACTAGCAGCTCCAATAATTGCTCAACAACAAGCAGTAGCTCATGTGATACAATTACCACATGCAGCAGCTCCCTTGGCAGCTGATGACCCACAAGAATAGGGGATCGCAACAGTCTTCGACGGAAGTAAAACCCAAATTTATTGATTCGACACAAGGGGAGGTAAAGAATACTTATCTACACTACTTAAAAAGAAGGAACATGTTCCTTATTCTGCCAATACGTCAAAACTTTGGTCGTACTCCCGGTCCGCACTGCGTCGCGCTCGCGCCTCGTTCTCCCACGAATGGGCCAAGCCCAACAAATCACTAGCATACACCTCCCCTATGCCTCCTTCCCCGCACGCGTAGTCAACGCCCGAGCCTAATCGTCCTCGCCCTCTCCCTCTAGATCCCAGATTGTTCCTCGCCGGCACGACCCGATTCCCGGACACATGCCCCATGTTCTCGCCGGCATCGCCCGATTTACTAGAGAACGGAGTCGGGAAGGGAATGGAGGCCGTGGGTAGGAGGGAGTGTGATCCTCCACTGGTGGTCTGTGGACACTGCGGCGTCTCCGGGGGTTCCATGGCCGCCGCGGTGCGCATCCTCCAGGGTCGTGGGCGACCACGATGCTGCATCCGCCGCCGATCGCGATGCTGCGAACCCGCTGGCTATGCTGGAGTATAGGGAGCACCTGGTGCGGAATTCATATTCTGATCTAAACCTCAACGCCCTCTTGATTTCACAGAATCTAACCATGTATATGTGGTTGATTTGTCCAACAGTGCAGATCCACAGCAGTTTGCAAGATTATATTTTGCCGCTGCAGATCCACGATGCCATCGTTGTGGTGACCCAGATGTTTTTCCTATCCTCTCTCTCTCTCTTCATATGGAATTCCACTCGCCCTCCAATTTCCTCTACTACAAGGTAGACAAAGATGGAGTTATTTGCATGTTATGTTCTGCTCCAATATGCTTCTGATTTCAGGTTCTAAATGTGTCACAGTTTATCTATTTGATTCTTGCATGGTAAACATCATATCATAAAAGTAGAAAGTGTGCTGAAATAATTGGAATTGCACATGCTATTGCTTTATGGTTCGTACCACTGAACTTAACCGTGTTACAGTTCTTGCAGTGTTCATCTTTGATGGACAATGTCAAGGGGCACTGCCACTGTAAACTGCTCTATCGGGTTTGATAATATGCAACTCTTAGCAGGCTTCCAACCTATTATAAGCATGTTTGTACTTACAACAATAATAATGTAATGATTAAGTTCTTTGTTCTGCACTGTGTTAGAACTTGCAAGGCTGTTTGGAAAGGTTAGGAATATGATGTTGTGAGGAATTTATAAAGTCTGCATTCTGTGACAGGTATACTTACGTCTTCTATGTAATTCGTCTACAGTATTCTACATGACCTCTACTATTTATGGATATGGAGATTTGTTATAGTTTACTCGATTACGCCACGGACAAATTCATATGAGATTTTTATCCAAGGCTTCCATGGACCACAGGAATTAGATGAATTAGGCATAAGATAAAGACATGATTTTGGTTTCACATGCTTTGGTTTCCTACAATATCTCAAACGGAAGGATTGGTTTTAAATATTTCCTTTGGAGCTAGGGATGCAATGTGGTACAGCTGCACTGTTTAACATATATGCTTATCATTAGTGACGACGTGTTACAAGTGCAATGCTTAACACTTGTACATTTATCAGTGATGTTTTGCAACTTGGCTTCTTTGGTTTTAATTGGATAATGATCATATTACACGAACCAAAAAATAAAGGAAGGTGAAGTTGGTTGAATAAGCAATACAACAAAGGAAGGTGAACCTTTTGCTTGCTGAATGTTACCAGAGTTTTATGAATTGCACTACTGCTGTCTCTTTGAATTTTACATGAAGATGGTCTACTTTTTTTTGGTTGTGGCAACAAAAGCTCATAAAGCTCACAGTTTAACAAAGAATCTTGTTTTGCACATAAAACTGAGCTATTGTACATGTTGTAAATAGCAGATGCAAAATAGTTATAGAATAATTTTAAAATATAGATATAGGATTAAGTTTAGATGACCTGCTGAAAATGATAAGATAGATCGAGCGAAGGAATATTTTTATATAGTATAGTCTATATTGAGATATGCATGATTAAATTTAGGCTTTCGGTTGGAAATGCCCTTAAGCTATAACACCGATCGCCAGTTTCCACTTTTGATTGACTACTACCTCAGTTCGGGTTTAATCGACGCGGGAAACCTTGTACATGGCATATTAGCTAGGCACCACACCGCTTCGATTATGTCCGAACGGAGCGAGTACAACTTAGAGATTGCTACTATAGTTTTACATTTTATCTTGTTAATTCAGTGCTATCTAGATACATTCTAGTTTGCAAGCGCAACCTAATTTCTTATCTTCTTGCATATTTGTCGTGCCTTAGAACGCAAATTATTTCGCTCCCGTTGCAACGCACGGGTAAATGTCCTAGTAAGCCTTAACAACTGAGTTGTCAATTCAGTTGCACCTGGAAAAGCACTAGTAACAGATGTGAAATTAAAGTAATATGAGAGCAGTAGATAACACAGCAGTAATAGTAACACAGAGGCAATGGCACCAGAAAATAGTTGATACTACTTCCAATGACATAAAGAACGAGTATATAATGATGATAGATGGACCGGGGTTCCCAGCTATCTACACTAGTGGTAACTCTCCAATAACAAGTGTTGGGTGAACAAATTACAGTTGGGCAATTGATAGGATTGAAATAGCATTAAGACAGAACATCAAGATTATTAATCATGTAGGCATGTTTTCCATATATAGTCATACGTGCTCGCAATGAGAAACTTGCATAACATCTTTTGTCCTACCAGCCGGTGGCAGCCGGGCCTCTAGGAAATCTACTGGAAATTAAGGTACTCCTTTTAATAGAGCACCGGAGCAAAGCATTAACACTCCGTGAAAACATGTGATCCTCATACCTAAGCCTTCCCCTCCAGTTATCCCAGTTGCTGTCACTCTGGGGCCTCGGGTTCCGGACATAGACATGTGCAAACAACTTGTAGATACAATCTAAGCAATAATTATAGAGCTTAAATCTAAGATCATGCCACTCGGGCCCTAGTGACAAGCATTAAACACAACAAGATTGCAGCAACAATAACTTCACAAACTTTATAGATAGACTGATCATAATGTAACAATTCATCAGATCCCAACAAACACAACACCGATTACATCAGATAGATCTCAATAATGTAAGGCAGCTCATGAGATCATTGTATTGAAGCACATGGGGGAGAGAATACCAACTAGCTACAGCTAGAACCCGTAGTCCATGGGGGAACTACTCACGGAGCATGATGGAGGCGGTGGCGTTGATGGAGATGGCTTCCGGGGGCACTTCCCCGTCCCGGCGGCGTGCCGAACAGAGATTCTGTCCCCCAAATTGGAGTTTCGCGATGGTGGCGGCGCCCCTGGAGTCTTTCTGGAGTTTCGTCAATTGGTATCGAGGTTTTAGGTCGCGAGGGGTCTTATAGGCGAAGAGGCGGCGCAGGAGGCGCACAGGGGCCCACCCCATAAGGCGCGCCCCCTTCCAGGCGCGCGGCCTGTAGTGCAGGGCCCCAGGCCTCCCCTTCGACTCTCCTTCGGTGTCCTGGTCCGTCCCGGTGAATTATGATGTTTGGTCTTCGTTTCGTCGAATTCCGAGAATATTGCCCGAACAGCCTTTCTGGAACCAAAAACAACAGAAAACAGGGGCACTGTGGCATCTTGTTAATAGGTTAGTTCCGGAAAACGCATAAAAACATTATAAAGTGTGAGCAAAACATGTAGGTATTGTCATAAAACTAGCATGGAACATCAGAAATTATAGATACATTGGAGACGTATCAAGCATCCCCAAGCTTAGTTCCTACTCGCCTCGAGTAGGTAAACGATAAAAAGAATAATTTATGAAGTGACATGCCACCAACATAATCTTAATCATACTATTGCAAAGCATATAAGATGAACGAAGTGACTCAAGGCAACGATCTATATTTGCTAACAAATAAATAACATATAGCAAAACTTTTCATGAATAGTACTTTCAAGACAAGCATCAAAAATCTTGCATAAGAGTTAGCCCATAAAGCAATAGAATCAAAGTAAAGGCATCGAAGCAACACAAAGGAAGATATAAGTTTCAGCAGTTGGTTTCAACTTTCAACATGCATATCTCATGGATAATTGTCAACACAAAGTAATATGATGAATGCAAATAAGAAAGTATGTAAGAATCAATGCACAGTTGACACAAGTGTTTGCTTCTAAGATGGAAGGAAGTAGGTAAACTGACTCAACATAAAGTAAAAGAAAGGCCCTTCGCAGAGGGAAGCAGGGATTAAATCATGTGCTAGAGCTTTTCAAGTTTTGAAATCATATAGAGAGCATAAAAGTAAAGTTTTGAGAGGTGTTTGTTGTTGTCAACGAATGGTAGCGGGTACTCTAACTAACTTATCAACCAGACTTTCAAGAGCGGCTCCCATGAAGGACGTTATCTCTACCAGCAAGGTAGATCATCCCTCTTCTCTTTTGTTTACACATCACTACAAGAAAAGTTGCCATGGCCGACGAAGTTGAAGTCGCGCCGTGGTTGCTGGTGTACCATGGCCGACGATTTTGGTCCCTCCGTGGTGCATGTCAAAACTTTTTTTCTCGTTTTTGAGGCCACCTAGCCCGACGAAAGCGGCCAAAACGTGGCGTATGGTGGCCCGGGACGTGGTGCATCTCGAAATCTCGGGTTCGCCGGCCGAGTCAACGCAAATCCGCACCGCCGAGGGATGTAGGGCCCAGATGGCAGCCTCTCTGGCATTGTTTTTTTCTAGATCGCGCCATCTCGTTCAACGTTCTCCGATCGAGCCGTTTACGATGCAGGATCATGGGTCCCGCATGTCATCCTCTATGAACCAAAATTCTTTCTATTCTTGGATTTTTTTGACCCCCTAATTTCTGGCTACTTCCTTTTTCTTTTGATCCCTTGCCGCCTTGGAAACGTTGAGACCGCTGCTAAATGGGACCCGCATGTCATCCTCTATGTGCAATCAACTTTCTTTTCTTGGAGTTTTTTTGGCACCTCAAATTTGGTCACTTGCCTTTTTCTTTCGATCCCCTGCCGCCTCTCAAACGGTGATACCGCTGCTAACTGGGACCCGCATGTCATCCTCTATGTACTATAAAACTTTCTTTTCTTGAATTATTTTTGGCACCTCATATTTGGTCACTTACCTTTTTCTTTCGATCCCTGCCGCCTCTCAAACGGTGATACCGCTGCTGCTAAATGGGACCCGCATGTCATCCTCTATGTACTATAAAACTTTCTTTTCTTGGATTTTTTGGCACCTCATATTTGGTCACTTGACTTTTTCTTTCGATCCCCTGCTGCCTCTCAAAGTGATACCGCTGCTGCTAAATGGGACCCGCATGTCATCCTCTATGTACTATAAAACTTTCTTTTCTTGGATTTTTTTGGCACCTCATATTTGGTCACTTGACTTTTTCTTTCGATCTGCTGCCTCTCAAACGGTGATACCGCTGCTTGCTAAATGGGACCCGCATGTCATCCACTATGTACTATAAAACTTTCTTTTCTTGGATTTTTTGGCACCTCATATTTGGTAACTTGACTTTTTCTTTCGATCCCCTGCTGCCTCTCAAACGGTGATACCGCTGCTGCTAAATGGGACCCGCATGTCATCCTCTATGTACTATAAAACTTTCTTTTCTTGAATTATTTTTGGCTCCTCATATTTTTCACTTGCCTTTTTCTTTCGATCCCCTGCCGCCTCTCAAACGGTGATACCGCTGCTAAATGGGACCCGCATGTCATCCTCTATGTACTATAAAACTTTCTTTTCTTGAATTATTTTTGGCTCCTCATATTTGGTCACTTGCCTTTTTCTTTCGATCTCATGCCACGTTTGAAACGTTGAGGAACCTGCTGGCTCATGGGACCCGCATGTCATCCTCTATGTACTATAAAAGTTCATTTTCTTGGTTTTTTTTCACCCTCTGATTTTTGGCAATTTCTTTTTCTTTTGATCCCCTGCCGCCTCTCAAACGGTGATACCGCTGCTGCTAAATGGGACCCGCATGTCATCCTCTATGTACTATAAAACTTTCTTTTATTGAATTATTTTTGGCTCCTCATATTTGGTCACTTGCCTTTTTCTTTCGATCTCATGCCACGTTTGAAACGTTGAGGAACCTGCTGGCTCATGGGACCCGCATGTCATCCTCTATGTACTATAAAAGTTCATTTTCTTGGTTTTTTTTCACCCTCTGATTTTTGGCAATTTCTTTTTTCTTTTGATCCCCTGCCGCCTCTCAAACGGTGATACCGCTGCTGCTAAATGGGACCCGCATGTCATCCTCTATGTACTATAAAACTTTCTTTTCTTGAGTTATTTTTGGCTCCTCATATTTGGTCACTTGCCTTTTTCTTTCGATCTCATGCCACGTTTGAAACGTTGAGGAACCTGCTGGCTCATGGGACCCGCATGTCATCCCCTATGAGCAATCAACTTTCTTTTCCTGGAGTTTTTTTTGGCACCTCATATTTGGGTACTTGCCTTTTTCTTTCGATCTAATGCCACGTTTGAAACGTTGAGGAACCTGGCTCATGGGACCCGCATGTCATCCTCTATGAGCAATCAACTTTCTTTTCTTGGAGTTTTTTTGGCACCTCATATTTGGGCACTTGCCTTTTTCTTTCGATCTCATGCCACGTTTGAAACGTTGAGGAACCTGCTGGCTCATGGGACCCGCATGTCATCCTCTATGTGCTATAAAAGTTTCCTTTGTTGGATTTTTTTCACCCTCTGATTTTTGGCTTGCCTTTTTCTTTTGATCCCCTGCCCCCTTTGAAACGTTGAGTAAGCTGTTGGCTCAAGGGACCCGCATGTCATCCTCTATGTCCATCAACTTTCTTTTCTTGGATTTTTTTCACCCCCTAATTACTAGCTACTTTCTTTTTCTTTTGATCTCAAGCCGCATTACAAACATTGAGACCGCTGCTGCAAAATGGGACCCACATGTCATCCTCTATGTACAATAAAGTTTCTTTTCTTGGATTATCTTTTGCTCCTGATATTTTGTCACTTGCCTTTTTCTTTCGATCTCATGCCGCCTTTGAAACGTTGAGTAAGCTGCTGGCTCATGGGTCCCGCATGTCATCCTCTATGAACAATAAAAGTTTCCTTTCTTGGAGTTATTTTTGACCCCTAATTTCTGGCTATTTGCCTTTTTCTTTGGATCTCCTACCCCTTTGAAACGATGAGGACGCTGTTGGCAGGTCGGTCCCACAAGTCATCCTCTATGAACAATAAAAGTTTCCTTTGATGGATTTTTTTGAACCCCTAATTAATTTCTGGATATTTCCTTTTTTTTTTGATCCCCTGCCGCCTTGGAATCGTTGAGGATGCTGCTGCCTCATGGGTCCCGCATGTCATCCTCTCGGAACGGTAAATGTTTCTTTTCTTGGATATTGTTTACCAAATGATTTTTGGCTTATTTTTTCTTTCGATATCCTGCCGCCTTTAAAACGTTGAGGACGCTGCTGGCTCACGGGTCCCACATGTCAGCCTCTATGAACAATAAACGCTGAGGACGCTGCTGCCTCATGGGTCCCGCATGTCATCCTCTCAGAACGAAAATGTTTCTTTTCTTGGATTTTTTACCAACAGATTTTTGGTTTATTTTTTCTTTCCATCCCCTGCCGCCTTTAAAACGACGCTGCTGGCTCATGGGTCCCCGATGTCAGCCTCCCCGTACAAGAAACATGTGATATCTTGATTATTTTGCAGACAATAAACAGTGTATTGCGCTCTGAGCTATTTCAACGGATAAATTAAATCTTTATTTTTACATAAACAAATTTATATGTTGAATCTCCTTGTTTTTTGTTTTTGCGAAGCATAGGACTTTCCTGTTTTTTAGAAAAATCCGAACTATCCTGCTTTGGAGTGGGCTGAAATTGTACGAGTCAAAAGGCCCAGCAGGATAGTTCGAATGCCCAGATGTCCACATGCAGCCCAATTGAAATCGTTCTTTTTTGGGATTTTTTTCACCCCCTGATTTCTGGCTACTTCATTTTTCTTTTGGTCCTGTGCCGCCTTGGAAACGTTGAGACCGCTGCTGCAAAATGGGACCCGCATGTCATCCTCTATGTACAGTAAAATTTCTTTTCTTAGATTATTTTTGGCTCCTGATATTTGGTCACTTGCCTTTTTCTTTCGATCCCGTGCAGCCTCTCAAACGGTGATACCGCTGCTGCTAAATGGGACCCGCATGCCATCCTCTATGTACAATCAAGTTTCTTTTCTTGAATTATTTTTGGCTCCTGATATTTGGTCACTTGCCTTTTTCTTTCGATCTCATGCCACGTTTGAAACGTTGAAAAACCTGCTGGCTCATGGGACCCGCATGTCATCCTCTATGTACTATAAAAGTTCATTTTCTTGGTTTTTTTTCACCCTCTGATTTTCGGCTATTTCCTTTTTCTTTTGATCCCCTGCCGCCTTTGAAACGTTGAGGACTCTGCTGGCTCATCGATAAAACTTTCCTTTATTGGAGTTTTTTTACCCCCTGATTTCTGGCTACTTTCTTTTTCTTTTGATCTCAAGCCGCATTTGAAACATTGAGACCGCTGCTGCTAATTGGGACCCGCATGTCATCCTCTATGTACAATAAAGTTTTCTTTTCTTGGATTATCTTTGTCTCCTGATATTTTGTCACTTGCCTTTTTCTTTCGATCTCATGCCGCCTTTGAAACGTTGAGTAAGCTGCTGGCTCATGGGTCCCGCATGTCATCCTCTACGAACAATAAAAGTTTCCTTTCTTGGAGTTATTTTTGAACCCTAATTTCTGGCTACTTCCTTTTTCTTTTGATCCCGTGCCGCCTTGGAAACTTGAGACCGCTGCTGCTAAATGGGTCCCGCATGTCATCCTCTATGTACAATAAAATTTCTTTCTTCGATTATTTTCGGGTCCTGATATTTGGTCACTTGCCTTTTTCTTTCGATCTCATGCCGCCTTTGAAACGTTGAGGAAGCTGCTGGAGCATGGGTCCCGCATGTCATCCTCTATGAACAATAAAAGTTTCCTTTCTTGGAGTTATTTTTTACCCCTAATTTCTGGCTACTTCCTTTTTCTTTTGATCCCCTGCCGCCTTTGAAACGTTGAAGACTTTGCTGGCTCATGGGTCCCACATGTCAGCCTCTATGAACAATAAACACTTCCTTTCTTGGAGTTATTTTGTACCCCTAATTCTGGCTATTTGCCTTTTTTCTTTCGATCCCCAGTCGCCTTCTAAACGTAGAGGACGCTGCTGGCTCGTGGGTCCCAGATGTCAGCCTCCATGGACAATAAACCTCTCCTTTGTTGGATTTATTCTTCACCCTCTGATTTTGGCTATTTCCTTTTTCTTTTGATCCACTGCCGCCTTGGAAACATTGAGTAAGCTGCTGACACATGGGGCCCGCATGTCATCCTCTATGTACAATCAACTTGCAAGATCTTCGAGCGAAAGAGCTTGTATTAGTGGGACCCATATGTCAACCTCTATGTACAATAAAAGTTTCCTTTCTTGGATTATTTTTAGCTCCTGATATTCGGTCACTTTCCTTTTTCTTTCGATCTCAAGCCGCCTCTGAAACGTTGAGTAAGGTGCTGGCTCATGGGACCCACATGTCATCCTCTATGTACAATAAAGTTTCTTTCTTGGATTTTTTTTACCCCTGATTTTTGGTCACTTGCCTTGACGCTGCTGGCTCATGGGTCCCACATGTCAGCATCTATGAACAATAAACCTTTCCTTTGTTGGATTTATTGTTTACCCCTAATTTCTGGCTATTTGCCTTTTTCTTTTGATCCCCACCGGCCTTTGAAAACGTTGAGGAACCTGCTGGCTCATGGGACCCGCATGTCATCCTCTATGTACTATAAAATTTCTTTTCTTGGTTTTTTTTTCACCTCTGATTTTTGGCTATTTCCTTTTTCTTTTGATCCCCTGCCGCCTTGGAAACGTTGAGTAAGCTGCTGACTCATGGGACCCGCATGTCATCCTCTATGTACAATCAACTTTCTTTTTTTGGAGTTTTTTTACCCCCTAATTTCTGGCTACTTTCTTTTTCTTTTGATCTCAAACCGCATTTGAAACGCTGAAACCGCTGCTGCAAAATGGGACCCGCATGTCATCCTCTATGTACAATAAGTTTCATTTCTTGGATTATTTTTGGCACCTGATATTTGGTCACTTGCATTTTTCTTCCGATCTCATGCCGCCTTTGAAACGTTGAGTAAGCTGCTGGCTCATGGGTCCCGCATGTCATCCTCTACGAACAATAAAAGTTTCATTTCTTGGAGTTATTTTTGACCCCTAATTTCTGGCTACTTCCTTTTTTCTTTTGATCCACTGCCGCCTTTGAAACGGTGCGGATTCTGCAGACTAATACAAGCTTTTTCTCTCCAAGATCTTGCAAGTTGATAGATTAAATCATGGAATTATTAGGATATGTTTTAAATTTCAAATCCACTTTATGAATTATTAAAAATACCGTTATCCATGTGGGTATGGAGCGAACAAGGATTTTCATATTGGGCATGAGCAGTTTCAAAAATTGGAACCCAATAATTCAAAATAACTAAAAACAACTTTTATGTAGAATCTCCGCGTTTTTTTCTTTTGCCATTCATAGGATCTGTGTTTCATTAGAAAAGGGCCGAAATTGCATGAGCAGAAAGGCCCATTTGTAGTTATTGGGCTTCGACGGCCGGAGCAAGTAGGCCGAGAGCAATTACCATGTAGATGGCCGTTGGCAACCCAAAGTGAAATATTGGGCCCAACAGGGGAAGGCTGAACAGTACTATTTTCTAATTGGAAGGTGGTACATGGCGTAATCCTGCCAAAAAAAAAGATGGACACGGGTTGCTGAAATTTGCCCATCTGCGCCTAATATCGCCGCCGCGGCTCCGCTTCCGCCGCCGCCGCCATGCCTCGTCTCGCGTCGAGCTCGCGGTACTGCCGCGTCTCGGGCACGGGGTACCGCGGCGTCCGCGCGCGCCCCAAAGGTACGTATTACGCGGAGATACGTGACGGCGGCGAGCGCATCGGCCTCGGCACCTACGAGACCGCGCACGAGGCCGCGCGCGCGTACGACGCCGTGGCGTGGCGGCTCGGGCGCCCGCGATCGTCGATGAATTTCCATGACGTGTGGACGCGCCAGCAGGCCGAGGATCTCGCGCCGCCGCCGTACATCGTTAGACAGGAGGAACAGCGCCGCCGCCGCGAGACGGAGCGCCGTTTGCGCATTGCCGAGCGGGACGAGCGCGCGGCGCGCGAGTGGGCGGCCCGCTTCCCCGAGGACGTAGCCGCCGAGAACGAGCACTTCCGCAGACGGAGGGCGGAGAAGGCTACGAGGCGGGCTGCGAAGAAGGAGGACCGCGCACAACGGAGGGCGGAGAAGGCGACGAAGCGGGCCTTCATCGAAGCGCAGCTCGCCGGGCCGACCACCATTGGCGAGGACGACCCCCGTTGGATTGACCTCTTCTCGTCGGATCCGGTGTCGGGCACGACACCGGACTCGTCAGATGTCGAGTTTTAGTTTAGTTTTATCGCACTACTTTGTACAAATATGAACTACGGAGTATCTATCAAGCTAATTTTATCCTATTTTATGTCTATTTCTAGTCTTTATTTGATCTTCTGTTTTACTGCACTCTATTTTTCATTATATTCTGTTTTTGGCGCTGCATTATAGCGCCTCTGAAAATACGCTGTTTCAGCCCTGCATTTGGCCGCCACAGTTTGCAGCTTCCGGTGAAGCTATTGCCGGCTCCATGCGCAGCATCAGCCCACAGCGCCAAAATATAGAGCCACTGCTGGAGTTGCTGTAATATGTTTGTCAGCAGGAGCTTACCTAATTAGTGAAAAAGATGTTCAGCGTGGGATTCGATAAAAGGATCTTCATGTTTTTTTTCCTAGCGATCCTAGTTCGGACTTTTGATTGTGTTGGCTAGTGCATGAAGCTTGACACCTGTATTATGTGATCCTGATATGAGGATAAGAACACCTTCAGGTTGCATTGCTAATGGTGTCTACTGCAGCAGTGGCGTACCTTCAATGGAGACTGATGCAAGAGAGTTGGTACTGGTGAACCTGCACCTGACATCATCGTGCCACCTGAAGTAGGTTGTGTATTGGGATTAGACTGATAAGCATAGCACCTTGCAAAGAACAAGATGCTGCTAGTGTTGGTTAACGTGATTTTACGACAAAAGTCATGTATGCTCAACAGGTGCCGTACCTAGTTTGGATATTGTGTTGTTACCCTTTTGTGGTTTGGTGTTTGTCCAACATAGAAAGCTACTCTTTTCCCGTGTAAGTGTTATTATGTGAACAAAAGTTGTATGTACATATATATCGGTCAGAGAACCAAGATTGCATATTCTTGCCTGGTTATAACACATAAGTCATAATAACAATTAAAGAGAAAAGGAACATTTGCCTTTGCAATGTGATTGTGCCAAGTAGATTAGACAACCAACCACAAACATTACAGGTCAACAGCCAAACGCATGCGAAAGTCCTAAGGTAAGCTCCATAATACATGTTGAAACCAAAAGCCTAGAAACCATAAGAAAGGTAGCTCCACATCACAGTTCCACGACAGCAGCATACTGATCATAAAACATATATCAAGTCAGGACAGCTGCACCACTGGGTAAGCATCCATGGGGTCTGGCTCAAGAGCGAAGACTGTGTGAATGCTGCAAAATGTGGCTCTTGCCTCACCCCACCCATACATCTTATCATGGAACCTTACCAAATCAGCATGAATCATCTTGACATAAACATAGCTCCTCTCTCCATGCTGATGGGATTGAACAATGCGCCAGTTGCAGTGCTTCAGCTTGTCAAACAGTATGCAGGAGATAACGAAGCATGCTGGCTGGTCTTTTGTAGTGACAATGGCTTGGAGTAGCTGGTCCTGTGAACCACCCAACTGGATCTTTAGAGCTTGAAGGACAGTCCGTGCCATATAAGCTACCGTTGCTGACTTCAGCTCGGGTTCAGGTGAATGACAGCTGACATCTTGTCCTCGAGATGCAGATCCTTCTTGATCAGATTCAGCGGAATCATCACCACTACTTACAGGTGCATCAGGTTCTACAGAAGGCACATCAGGTACATGCTCCAGTTCATAGGAGTTGGGTGGGACAGCACTGTTTGCTGAAATCTCTACAATACCAGCTCCAGGTAGACCACCAGTATCTACAGAGGGTAAACCACCAATATCCACTTCAGAGGATTCTCGTGGCACGACACCTTTCGCTAGAGGCTCTACCCTACCAGCTCCAGGTCCACCACCAGTCAGTACTGTGGGCATAGTCATGACGGGTTCTACCAATACAAAACCTCCTTCGGGTGGCGTGGCAACTTCGGGTGCAGGAGCATCAGTAGCAACTCCAGCATCAGCACCAGTTACATCGGTCTTGACAATAGGTAAACCGTCTTGCTCTAGTTCAGAGAATTCCCGTGGCACGACACCGTTCACTAGAGGCTCTACACTAGCAGCTCCAGCTGCACCACCAGTTTCTTCAGCAGGGGGTAAACCCAATCCACAACCTTCTTCATGTGGCACGATGATGCCACGTATAGGCTCATCAGTACCAGGTCCAGCTGCATCAGTCTCCATAGACAGTAAACAAGGTGGCGTCGGAGGTTTAAAAGACTGGCATGCCATTTCACCTTTGTCATCAGACAATATAGAGTTTTCTTCAACTCTATGTTTCTGCAATAATAAGCACATGAACAGAAATTAGACCAGAGCATCTAGCCATCTAACGGGGGCAGCAGCAAAACAAGCGTCGGTCCATATGTTTACCTTGTCATCTGGGATATCAGAACACACAGATTTAGAAGTCATTTCACATAGCATCCGCTTTTTCGTTCCTTCCCCTACGTCCATCTGGAATAAGTAATACTATTGATCACATAAAACTAATTAATCAAATATATGCATATGTTGAGAAGTTTGCACGGCAAATTGTGGATTCTGCTTTCATCACCTACGAATCATCGTTCTATATATTTACCTTGTCATCTAGGATATCAGAAGTCACAGAATGAGAAGTCATTTCACTAAGTATCGGTTTTTTCGCTCTTTCCCCTCCATCCATCTGCAATAAGAAGTAATATTGATCACATAAAGCCAATTCAACGAATATATGCATATGTTGAGAAGTTTGCACAACAAATTGTGGATTCTACTTCCAATCACCAAGTAATCTCGTGAGAAATGCATGATCAAGATATGTTTCTCCCTCTTGATCGACATCTGCATCTCCATTAAGACTAATCATCGTGCGATGGTGCTCTTCAGAAGAGCGCATACAATTCCAATCACCAGACAAGCAAAAAATTGTTGATTCTAGTAATGATTAATCAGCAGTGGCCATGGAACGACCACAGATCGACCAAGCAAAAAAAAATCATCAGCCTACTGACCACCAGGCAAAACAAACTAGGCCCATACATGGCCTCACAAATCATCATCAAACGTCGATCAAACTAGCAAGTTTGAACATGGATTACTAATTTATTTTCTGATAAAGTGAGTATATTAATATCGAAAGATATTGATTACACTGAGCCTCTGCAACAACGCAATACCTTACTGGTAGTACGGATGCACATGGATTCCTAATACTCCCTCTGTTCGGTTTTAATTAGTCGACGCGAGGGAGAGAAGAAAATGAACTGTCGATGCTTTCAACTAGAGTCAATTAAATACGAACGGAAGAAGTACGTAGTAGTATTGACAAATATCCGGATCTAGTCTAAAAACAAATTGGCATGTAAATCCTAGTAGTCTACTAAACTAGGATCAATACCCTAGATTAGGGTTGCAAGCGGCGTCCGCGAATCGTCCCGCAAAGCAGAAAATTAGAGCAAATAGTGGTTGAGATTAGAGCAGATTTAAAGCACTCGCACTGAAACTAGCTAGCCCGCTACCCACCCCGCTTGACACCCTGCCCTAGATGTGAATCTACACCAAATATTCAAACAAGGATGAGCAACCGCCAATAAAATTTTATCCGCACATCATCATCTCTACCATACAAAAGGGTATGGTGATTTCACATACAGCCATTGTTGCCGCGGGACGAGGATGAGTGATGCGCCGCGGAGAAGGTGCCTCACGCCTCTGTCGCCGCCGCCGTCGAAGAGGAAGTCGAAGCCGCGCGATTGTGGTCCGTCGCCGATATGGAGGTGGAGCTACTAGGGAAGAGATGGAGGTGGAGGTGGAGAGGGAGTGATGGTTTGTACTAGTGGCGGCCGGTGAGATAGTTATAAATACAGCCTCTCTCTCTTTTTTGGCAAGGAATGCAGCTTCTCTTGGAAGGCAACGAGGCAACGCACTCCAGATTATAATAATATGGACGGAGAAATTTGGACGCATCTGTGTTGTCTTGTCAAATGAATCACCAGGATTTGCTTTTAGTACTCCAGATTTGGGCGACCCAAGGAAGTAGAGATAGTAATGTACGCCATCTAGCTGCACGCTATCAAATCAAATAAATGGTCATGCCATTTACTTTTAAGATGGTGCAGCAGTTATTCTGACCAAAGAAACATGCACGTCTGCTGATTATTTCTGATGGGTATACATTTACCGTCCGCTAGCAAAGATTGTTTGGCACATTGTTCTTATGGCTTTCAACATCACACCCCTTAATAATATTATTAATCAATGTTTGGGCAATCAATTGAGTGTGTTAATAAAAAATTAAAACCCACAAATCCAACTGTACTATTTTTAGGGCCATATGAAGGACAAGGAATGATTTTAAATGCCATATGGAGTACCTCCAACCATGTGAAATATGGTTCTGTCATGCAGGTGATACCCATGGCTTCGCATTGGATCTGTATGTTGTCCTACATACAGTCAACTATGAAGTACCACGATTTGGTTTTTGGGTGCAACCGGCTAGAGAATGATGCACGGGTTTGTACAGCCAGTACAATTCACATTAAGATTTTCTGATAGGATGTTGATGTGTATATGTAAGAATCATACACTAGAATGTCTTCTATGTTTAGATGGTTGATCTACGTTTATACTTTCTGTGAACCATGAGGTTAAGACCTTTGTACTGTAATAAAGATTGCTAAATAACAGTATATATGTGTATAGACCGTATTTGATCAAATTAAAAGAAGCGCCTGGGTTCATGCAAATAGCATAAATTTATCACCTAAGTACATTAGCTATAAATAGTTAAATAGGAGTCAAGACCAACTGAGCTAGCTAGTAGTATGATCCTACTATTACATAAATATCCCTAACTCTGATTGTCTTTGTTCCAGTCCAGCGCGTTGGTGTAGCTTGGGATGAACCAAAACCCCGTATGCCAGTTGGCCCCTGGACCGCTGCTTGAGAAAGATATGCTTTGGTGGTCTTCGCCATTTAGACTGAAGCGGAAAATTTCTTGATGTGATGTGTCAAACTGAGAGCCAATGGCCTGAGGCGTGGTGTAGATGCAGTTTCTTCTTGTCAAATATCCTGGGGGAAATGTTGCACCACCCACTGGCATGAAAATCGGATAGTTCAACCCAAGGAACATAGAATAGTCTCCAAGATTAGTAACCCTTTCCCACGGGTTGGCTGGAAGTAACCGACTAGTGTCATTCGAGAATACAATGCAGGTATACCCCGAATAGCTGTGAACAGCGCGACCGCAATGGACAGAAGGGGTACTATCATAATGAGTTGGAGCACCGTCAGCGTTAAAATCCATTACGCCACGTGCATAGACCAGGAGAAGTCTAGAACGATCTTGAGATCTTGCCAGCCACCACGTACGACTATTAGAGTCAAAATCATCATCGTCATCAAATCCAGCCGTCCACGGAATGAATGGAGCAGGGAGCACTATAGGACCTTGAAAAAGGAAAGAACACGTCACATGAAAATATATTTCATGATTTATCTACTAGTGATATTGATTTGATATTGGGATGCCAATACTAGTACTTTATAAAATCATGGTCGAACATAAGATGGTTTGAAATATATTTCGAACATCTTGGTAAAACTTCATATGGATTTAAAACATGTTCCCGAAAATATTGGTCCAAATTTTAGATGGTTTGAATATAGTACTCCTTATTCTCTAGAACCGGGGGAATATAAACAAATGAAAGTCTTTATCAATATTGCATGGCACCTTTATTGATTCTATTTCTACTCTACCTTAAATTTTCTAGGGAGTAATAATAAAGAAACTTAATTACTAGGGGGCCTTTTTCCTAAGGAACAACATGCACATTAGACCATACTAAAATTCCTATAGATGTTAAATTCTATATATGTCCATACCACAAGAGGGTTATGGTGTGCGCCTATGGAATTCCTTTAAGCCAAAAGATGCCAAGACAGTTCAACAAATAAGAGGTGAAATACTATATAAGTTACGTATATAAAAAAGATAGGGAGGAAATGTTACCAAATTGATTAGGATCCCATGCATAAACATTTCCAAGCTCAGTAACGGCGAACACAAGTCCGTTATGTATAATTGCATCGCAGTATATGGCGCCGTACTGAAACTGGTTTTCAAGAAATATCCATTCACGAGGATATTCGCCATGGAGGTAGGCAATTGCAAAGTCGAAGATTGCGACAAGGGAGAAATCTTGATACCCCCTAGCAGCTGTAGGAACTTGGCAAATAGCTATCTTCTGCAGTTGAATAGCAGAACGCTGATACTCGAATATAAGTGGATTGTGTGTGGTTTCCAACTTGTTCCTCAAAGATGGAAGCTTAATCTTGCGATGAGTGTAGACATTGAGGAGGTTCCACTTGCCTTCGGGGCCAACCATGGCGATCCAATCTCCATTGGCGCCTGCCCGCTCCTCATCCTTACCGTGTGGCATTAGGCCATCATAGGAGAACCTGTCCAGCGGCAGTAGTTTGCACTTGCTGTGCACCGGCAAATCCTCCTTGAACACCGCCCATGGTTTATCCGCCGGGTCACAACAGAGAACACACGGAAGGCCAAACGGCTGAGAAGCAGGCAGAGTGGCACTGTATTTGGCTGACTGAAGAATACTTTTGGAGGAACCGACTAGGGA
Organism: Lolium multiflorum; assembly: GCA_030979885.1. Taxonomy (NCBI): domain Eukaryota; kingdom Viridiplantae; phylum Streptophyta; class Magnoliopsida; order Poales; family Poaceae; genus Lolium; species Lolium multiflorum. The sequence continues at coordinate 166,355,645 of CM061749.1, forward strand.
CGCGGCGGTGATGGCGTCGCACTGGCTGATGAGCACTTCAAGGGGGCCTTCCGTAAACACCTTGTGAAACAGCCCAGATCCACAGACCCTGCTCGATTTCGCCATCGCAATGAGGCAGGTGGTACAATGGGGTTGGTATTTTCTTGGGAGATCTACTGATTCGAACTTTGGGAGAGAGATGGCGATCAATGGCGGCAGGTGGGGGTTTGAGTTGGAGAACAGAGGCTCTCAAACTGGGCACTGCTGGATAGGATGCGAAAGCGCCATGGCGGAGACGCAGGCGCGTGCTATGGAAGATGGGCGGAGTGGGGATAGACGACGGAGGTGAACCGAGACGCTCATATACTGCCTACTGCAGTTTCGAGGAGAGTGTGAATGTGTTCAAAAAAAGAGGAGAGTGTGAATGTGTTCAAAAAAAGAGGAGAGTGTGAATGTGTTCAAAAAAAGAGGAGAGTGTGACTGTGACCCGACACCCGAGTAGGAGCCGAGCAGACGGACTATAGGAGTAGCCCCATCATTACAGAACATTAATCGTGCTTCCTACAATAAATAAGTGAAACATCCCAGGCTTGTGTTGTCTAATCAAATCGATGGCCATGTCAGTATTATGGTGAACAAATAAAACAAATACACACCAACCTTGTTCTTTTTGCAACGTACACCAACATAGCAAGGCATCAACCTTCTCGCCATCAACTACGACTCCGTGGCTCCGTCCCACCAAAGTTGTCTCAACTTTGTAAAAAAAATACATCTATCCATCTAAATTTTAACAAAGGTGAGACACTTTTGGTGGGACCGAGGGAGTACAAAAAAACTTCACTACTCCATGCTAGTATCGGCCACTAATTCAAATTTCAACTGAAGGCGTGCTATTTTATGGTCCTGAAAATTGCCAAAAAAAATACAACCCAAAAATGCAACAGATCCATGTTAAGGGGGTACACCCTACGCAATATACATTAAGAAACTTTGAAACTTCAGCGACCTTGTAAGAATGCCCATGACAGTGCAGTTTTGCCAAATTAGGAAGAGACGAAATATGAATTCAACCAAAGAAATCTAAACGAATCCTTAGACAATAGCATAGTTAACACGTTCAGAAAAAAATGATGACTCCAAAAGAACAACATTAGCAAGAAATACTCCATTTTAGTTTGAATTTGCAGTCACATACATAACTAGTAGTACTGCCAAAATACTATAATACTCCGAGCTGCATTCTAGCACTCCAACTAGCTAGCTAATAGTTCTGGAGTAGTAGTACTACTATACAAGTCCAAAATACATCCGAACGAACCCTACTTCGAACTAAACTACTCCCTCCGATCTTCGAGTAACTACATTGCAGTATGACTAAACGAAGATTATTGTATAACCTTCTTGTTGATGCAAACGCAGATAGGCAACACACGCTGCCCTCCATTCTGCTTCGCGTAACGGGGCGGCACCGCCAGGAAAGAAGTGAGCTGCTGCAACATGATCGAGCTAGGCGTCGGGGAGCTCGTCGGCTCGATTACCGCCATCAAGGTGTCCGTCGAGAGGTCACTGGTCCCAGCCGTCGCCGGCGCCGGCGGACCAATCACCAACAGCTGCGCCTTGTACATCGGAAACAAGCACGCGGCCGACCTGATGCACACACAGGACACAATGGTGGTCGGGCCGAGCGCTCCAACGGTGATGGCGAACACGCTACCGTCTTCTTCCCCACTGCCGATGAACAGGTGTCCCCGCGGTTGTACCGGAACACGAACTATGCACCAGGCGGGTATGCCATACTGGAACGTAAACACTGGGATGGAGTGGGATGCTTGGAGGTGTACCAGGAGCTCCCGCGGCGGGCCGGTGAAGCTGCAGCCGGTATTGATGGCCTCTGTGCAGCCGCACGGACCATGCGGGCACGCGATATAGTGCTTGTAGGACTCCGTGGAGGCGACCAAGCTCTGGCAGCCGACGCACTTGACCATTGCCCCAGATCGATTCGACGGCGGCAATCTTGGCCCAGATCGATTCGACGGCGGCAACCACGCCGGCTGCTCGCACTTCTTGCACGGGTTCGGCGCAAGCTCGCCGACGCAGCGCCGACAGCCCATATGACCGCCCTTGCACTGCACGGAACAACGTACGTGGCATCAGTTGTCATTGACATTTCTCACAGGTGAACCTAAGAATGAAATCGGAAGGGAGCGACCTTGGATATGGGGGGTTTGAAGGGCAGCAGGCAGAGGGGGCACAAGAAGAGGGCCTCCTCCATCTTCAGAGAAGAGTGATCGGGAAAACGAGAACGGGATGGGTTCTTTTTTTTATACATGCCTTGGAGTGGAGTATGGATACTACTACTTATAGGAAGAACTTCCTTGCTAAGAATCGGCGTCGGCCGTACGCAAGCATAGATGCACCAGCGGCTCTGCAGTTTGTCAAAATAAAAGGACAGAGCTGCAGTGACTTGAAGTCTCCAAATCTCATTGTGACTTGGTGCCACCATCTACCAACCATTTGAGATCCAACGTTCCAAACTAATCTCTTATTTCGAACCTAAAAACAAAAATTATGAAAAAAATCCAGTAAAATGTAGATGCCTTGTTCTAAAATCTGTGAATATTTCATCCCACTCGGACGATTAGCTTGTGATTAAAGAGCTTTTTACGTATACGAGCACTAGTTTAAACTAAATACTCCCTCTGATTCATATTAATTGACTTCAATATGGATGTATCTAGAACTAAAATGTGTCTAGTACATCCATATTAGAGTCAATTAATATGAACCGGAGGGAGTATATATTTGCTCACAAACCTTTGATTCAAATCGAATGAAACTTCACCAAAATATAAATCGAAATATGCACGATTAACTGGAAGTTCTTGAAATATTTCTGAGCAATTATAATAATTATTTAGGTTAAAATCCTAAGTCGATCGCATACATTGGATCTGAGATGGATGGTGGATGGTGGCACCAAGTCACTGTGAAACTTGGAAGTATCAAGTCAGTGAAGCTCTATCCCAAAATAAAAGCTTCGTGAAGGGGGCAGTTTGGTTCAAAAAAGAAGACAGTGCCAAGCAGTTGTCAAACAATACCCATATAGTCAAATGTACTCCCTCTGATTCAAATGAATTGACTCAACTTTGTCTAGATATATGGATGTATCAAGTCACTGAAGCTAAAATAAAAGCTTCATGAAGGGGGAAGTTTGGTTCGAAAAAAATACAGTGCCAAGCAGCTGTCAAATAGTACCATAACGTCAAATGTACTCCCTCCGATTCAAACGAAATGACTCAACTTTGTATTTTGCATGTTAAAGGTTTTTCGTAAAACTTGGCCAATCTTAACATAGTTTGCCTTTCTAAAAAAAGATATAAGCCCTAAGGCTCCTTTGATTCATAGGATGGGAAAACCATAGAAATATGGAAAACATAGGATTGAGATTTAATGGCTAGTTGAATCATATAGGAAGATGAGTTGTGTTTGATTGTGCCAAAGGAAATTTTCCATGAGGTATGACCTAATGTTTTATTCTTATAGGATTTGCACTGCAAGATTCCTATAGGATATGTTCCTATGAATCAAACAACTAGTGTGGGGAAAATTCACATGTGATCTAAATCCTACATAATTCCTATACAAATCCTATATATGAATTTTAGTTGTTAGGTCACTTAAAATGACTTCACTTGAAGAGTTACATTTTTGTTTTTTTCTGAATTAGTAGTGATGCCTAACCATATATATACCTAAACCAAGAGAATCAGCATAAACTTATGTATATTAATAGTAAGCGCATATATGAATGTTTTTTATCTACAAACCCAGGGTCATATATATGTACATAGAAACATGCATATATGCTAGTTTTTGTACCTTGGTGTGTTCCTCTTTTGGGCTATCTCTTTTTTGTTCACCGATTCACAACCAACGCCCTAGATTAATTTGGCACTTAAAAAATAACATTTTGTTTTTGGCGCACTAACACAAATAGTAGTAGCACGGTCAACACTGTAGAGAAGTACAAAATAAATGTGTGTGGGAAAAAATGACTTAAAGTGACCATTACATTGAGAAAAAGGGTAGAACCAAGCATTGCACAGGGAAAAAGCAGTGTAGTGCCCAGAAGAAAAAAACAAGTTGGGTTATACTCCCTCCATCCTGAAATAATGGGTGTAGAGTTAAAATTTGTCCATAAAAGAGTGTACTTCTCGTTTTGCAATGCACTTCAAAATTTGTCCACAAAAGAGTGGTAGTAAAAAATATTTCTTTCTCATCACGAGGGATATAGTTTCTTCACGACTAGTACGTACTACCTCCATCACAAAGCTTAAGTCTTTTTTTAAGAGTCAAAGCAAGTAAAGGTTGACGAAAATTTAGAACAATCTATCAACTAATATAATATTTTGTAGATACCATACCAAAAAAAATCGTTGTCTATGTATTGATATTAATTTTGTATTTTGCATGATAATGATTTTTGGTAAAATCTTAGTTTACCTTGACATAGTTTGAGCTTCTAAAAATAATATAAGCCTTACGCTTTGGGATGGAGGTAGTAGTATTTAGCATAATATGGTTTTCTTATTTACTACATGCATTTAGATCATTGGAGGTGGAAAAGTTGAAGAGGAAAGTGATGGTCGATGACAGTTTCCCAATGTAATAATAAAATCCTTAATATGACTTGAAAACCCACACGTACGCTCTTTCTAGGACAGAGGCAGTATGAGGTAATGCACCCACGCGCTGTCATCTGCCGGTTCGTGCTATGTCTCCCAAATCTTGAAATATCGTCAGTTATCCATTTCACGTCCACACTTCTCCCTCTCTCCACGGACTAGGAAAAAACCCTCTCTTCACTTCCCCTTCCCATTCCACCGATGGAGAGCCCAACCGACGCCGTCAACGCAGCGAAAGCGAAAGCCGCGCGGCTGGCCTTAGCCGCAGAGGAGGCGTGCAGAGCCGCGACCGCAGCACGCATGGCCGCAACGGCGGCGATCATTGCCGCAGCGGATGCCAAAGACGAAGCGGAGGCCATTGCCGAAGGTCGGGCCATCGGTCGCTCATCGGCATCTGATGCTGTTGGTAGATGGGTCCACTCTCTTGGGAAGCATCCCCTAGATGACGAGGAGGAGGTTGAACTCATCTTTGAACCGCCGCCGCCGACCTTCGACGAGAATATCGTCGACGAGGGGGAGGAAGTATGTTCCGATTCACCTCTCTCCCTTATTCAACATAGCCCTGTATCGATTTGCGCTATGGTCTCTCCCTCTTTTTTTTGCGCTATAGCGTTTTGAATTAGCGTCAGAATCTTTTTAGATTCATATTCAGTATTAGTTGCAACTGCTACATATTTGCTTCACATCCGATTCACCTCTCTCCCTTATTTAACATAGCCCTGTATCGATTTGCTCTATGGTCTCTCCCTCTTTTTTTTGCGCTATAGGGTTTTGAATTAGCGTCAGAATCTTTTTAGATTCATATTCATTATTAGTTGCAACTGCTACATATTTGCTTCACCTGTTTATTTGGCATGTATCAGGTTGCTACTGATGAGGTTGACAGCGATGTCGAGTCGCGTCATAGGAAGGCCAGGGCCACTCTCAACAAGCTTAAGGCGGGGAAGTTCGACAAGTATTGGAGTGAACCCTGGACTGGTGCCAGGAACAGCTGCCCCTTCTGCACAAAGAGCATAAAGGTTGACTTTCGAAGCGTCCTGCAGCATGCCGAAGCCGGTGGGTCCGGCTGTCTCAAAGTTGGGGAAACTGTTAACCGATCCGGCTTCATAGCCAACCACATGGCCTATGGGCTATTCCTAAGGAAGAAATTGAACCAAGCTATCGAGACCGGTCGTGTGCCTCCTCCCAAGCCCAAGCCACCAAAGATTAAAGGTATGGGCAGCAAGAAGCAGAAGAAGCGGGACCGGGAGGAGGCGACAGGAAGAAGATGGTAAATATACTCCGTAACTGTTGTGCATGTTTGTCTCTCCTACTGCTTCAAAAGCAGCATCTTTTGTTGAACTCTGTTTATGTTTGCTGCTCAGCAGCGTTTGTGGTGAACCTATTAGCTTAATTAGGGGTTGTTGAACTATGTCTGTGTTGAACCTTGCTTAATTAGGTTGTGTTGAACTCTGTTTGTGTTGGCGTGGGAAGGGGGGCATGATGCTACCCTGAATTTGCGGGACCCCCAAAAAACTTGCAAATACGAGTGATGCATCCAAAAGGAACAAACTTCTTACATGGTAGACCCCAGTCTGAAAGCAAGAAATGCGATCGGGTCCTTAACAGCCACCGCCCGGATTGATCGGGTATTTTGCCTGCCTACCGCATGTGACTTGTGCTCACTGAAGTTTGGGACCTCACGCATGGGCACCACACGTAAGTGACAGACCTGTTGGTGTAAAAACTCGGGTGATTATTATACTGCATTAGTACAAAGTTTCCTATGGATTCAAGGGTTGGAAAGCCAAGTTAACTCATTTTCATGACTAAGAAGGAGCCAGGCTTACTTTTTCATTTTCATGTTTTAACTTGTTTAAATCTTGGTCAAACAAAGGATTTGACCAGGATTCAAGTGGGCATAAAAATTCAAAAAAGAAATCAAAAAAAAAACCAAAGCACATAAGCTTCTTATGTCATATAGTAAGCATTACAGTTGATCAACGAAGTCTAGACATATTCAAACCAGAAAAATATTGTATATACCCCCTAACCCTAAACTCTGTCTTATGAAGTCAAGCATGAAGAAAAGTGGTTTTGGGTTTCAAACATTGGAAATTGAAAAAACTCCCAAAAGCTTCATTTTGGAGTGACTAAGAAGAATCCAGGCTTTCATTTTCATTTTCATGTTTTAAATTGGTTTAAATCTTGGTCAAACCTAGGATTTGACCAAGATTCAAATGGACATAACAAATTCAAAAAAATCAAAACCAAACACATAGTCTTTTGATGTCATATAGTAAGCATTCAAGTTGATAAACAAAGTCTAGACATATTTAAACAAGAAAAATCATGTATATACTTGGCCCCTAACCCTAAACTCTGTCTTATGAAGTCAAGCATTAAGAGGAGTGGTTTTGGGTTTCAAACATGGAAATTTAAAAAACCTCCCAAAAGCTTCATTTTGGAGTGACTAAGAAGAATCCAGGCTTACTTTTCATTTTCATGTTTTAAACTGGTTTAAATCTTGGTCAAACCTAGGATTTGACCAAGATTCAAATGGGCATAACAAATTCAAAAAAAAACTAAACACATAGTCTTTTGATGTCACATAATAAGCATTCAAGTTGATAAACAAGGTCTAGACATATTCAAACCAGAAAAATCATGTATCTACCCCCTACCCCTAAACTTTGTCTTATGAAGTAAAGCACGGAGAGATATCATTTTGGGTTTCGAACATGGAAAATTTAAAAAAACCTCCCAAAAGCTTCATTTTGGAGTGAATAAGAAGGATCCACACTTACTTTTCATTTTCATGTTTTAAACTTGTTTAAATATTGGTCAAACCTGCAAGGATTTGACCAAGATTCAAATGGGCATAAAAATTCAAAAAAAAATAAACCGAAAACCACTTCTCTTCGTCCTTGACTTCATTAGACAGAGTTTAGGGTTGGGGTATATACATGATTTTTAATGTTTAAATATGTATAGACTCCGTTGATCAACATGAATGCTTACTATAACTTAAGAAGCTTAATTATGTGCTTTGGTTTTTCATTTTTTGAATTCTTTATTGAATTTTTATGCCTATTTGAATCTTGGTCAAATCCTAGGTTTGACCAAGAATTAAACAAGTCAGTAACATGAAAATGAAAAAGTAAGCCTGGATCCTTCTTATTCACTCAAAAAATGAAGCTTTTGGGAGGGTTTTTGAATTTTCCATGTTTGAAACCCAAAACCATTCCTCTTATATGCTTGACTTCATATATATCACAGAGTTTAGCCTTAGGGGGTATATACATGATTTTTCTAGTTTGAATATGTCTAAACCTTGTTTATCAACTTGAATGCTTACTATAAACCAAAAATTCATGTATCTACACCTAACCCTAAACTATGCATGAAGAGAAGTGGTTTTGGGTTTCAAACCTGGATATCTCAAAAACCCTCCCAAAAGCTTCATTTTGGAGTGAATAAGAAGGATCAAGGCTTAATTTTTCATTTTCATGTTTTAATCTTGTTTAAATCTTGGTCAAACCTAGGATTTGACCAAGATTCAAATGGGCATAATTTAAAAAAATGAAAAATCAAGGCACATAGTCTTCTTATGTCATATAGTAAGCATTCAATTAAGTTGATAAACAAGCTCTGGACATATTCAAACCAGAAAAATCATGATGAATCTACCCCCTATATATCCCTAAACCCTAACTTATGAAGTCAAGCATGAAGAGAAGTGGTTTTTGGTATAAATCATGGAAATTTCATATTCATGTTTATTAAACTTGTTTAAATAATATTCAGAAAAAACAAAAAATGGAAAATCAAGGCACATAGTCTTCTTATGTCATATATATAGTAAGCATTCAATTAAGTTGATAACAAGGTCTAGACATATTCAAACGAGAAAAATCATGTATCAAGCTACCCCTAACCCCAAACTCTGTCTTATGAAGTCAAGCATGAAGAGAAGTACGTGGTTTTTGGTTTCAAACATGGAAATTTCAAAAACCCTCCCAAGAGCTTCATTTTGAAGTGACTAAGAAGCATACATGCTTACTTTTTCATATTCATGTTTTTAACTTATTCAAATCTTGGTGGAACCAAGGATTTGACAAAGATTCAAATGGGTATAAAAATTCAAAAAAAACAAGGTCTTCTCTTATGTTATATAGTAAGCATTCAATTAATTTGATAAACAAGGTCTACACATATTCAAACCAGGAAAATCATGTATCTACCACCTAACCCTAAACTCTGTCTTATGAAGTCAAGCATGCATGAAGAGAAGTGGTTTTTGGTTTCAAGCATGGAAATTTCCATGTTTGAAACCCAAAACCACTTCTCTTCATATGCTTGACTTCATATGACAGAGTTTAGCGTTAGGGGGTAGATACATGATTTTTTGGTTTGAATATGTCCAAACCTTGTTTATCAACTTGAATGTGTCGTAATATATATATGACATATATAAGAAGACTGCATGCTTTGGTTTTTCATTTTTTGATTTTTTTGAAATTTTAAGCCCATCTGATTCTTTGTCAAATAATAGGTTTGACCAAGATTTAAACATGTTTAAAACATGAAAATGAAAAAGGTAAGCCTCCATCCTTCTTAGTCACTCCAAAATGAAGCTTTTTGGAGGGTTTTTGAAAATTCCATGTTTGAAACCCAAAACGACTTCTCTTCGTGCTTGACTTGATAAGACAGAGTTTTGGGTTAGGGGTAGATACATGATTTTTCCGGTTTGAATATGTCTAGACCTTGTTTATCAACTTAAATGCTAACTATATGACATCAGAATGGGCATAAAAATTTAAAAAATTTAAAAATGTAAAACCAAAATTTAATTGGGAGGAAAGGGTACATGAATTACAATTAAAAAACAAGGTAACTTAAATACTTGGATGCCCCAAGATGTGTGGAAGCCCAAAACAATGGCAAAACATATCATGTGCGCATGCTGCATCCAATTCAAGTAGAACACATAGTAGGCACCGATAGTTTGACCTAAATTTGAAATCAAAGAGAAGGTGGTTAGAAAAAATCAAAATTGGCAAAGCAAAGCATGAAATCAAAAAATTGTGATGCACTCTAGCTATGAAAATTATCAAACAATGCAAACCAAAATGATTTTTTAGAGGAATACTAGTTCAACTTATTTAATTTTTTATTTGTAGGCCAAAATCAAACCCCGTAGTTGGATTTTTTTTTCAACTTGATCTGTAGTACTGGGGAAAACCCTAGTTTATAACCTATTTAATAATAGATTCGTAGTCGATTCTTTTACTTTTTTATTATTACTATGCAGCACATGTGTGTTTGCCCGTCGAGTGAAACTCGGAGGAAGAGGAATCACTCGGAAGGAGAAGAAGGGAGAGCAGTCACGGGGCCCCTCTTATTGATGGTGTATATTCTTTTTCTGGTGATGTTGACTGTTGTGCAGGGTTTGTCAGTGCGCAGGAGGTGCGAGCGAGCGAGCGAGTCGAGCGAGGCCGAGAATGAGAGAGATTTGTTTTTTTTGTGAGAGGGACAACCGAAGGATCCAGAAGGACCCACAGACTTCCAATACGCATCCTGATGCGTCTTCTCTTGACAAAGAAGATGGCTGGGAGTTGGCGTACCTGTTGCACGTGACTTGTGCTCACTCAAGTGTGGGACCACACGCGTGGGCACCACACGTAAGTGACAGACCTGTTGGTGTAAAAACTCGGTTGATTATTATAGTGCATTAGAACAAAGTTTCCTATGGATTCAAGGGTAGGAAATCCAAGTTAACTCATTTACATGACATTATTTTTTCCATGAAGCAAAGTTAACACTATCAATTGGTACATTTTGGAGTGACTAAGAAGGATCAATGCTTACTTATTCGTTTAATTTCACGTGTTAAACTTGTCTAAATCTTGTTCAAACCTAGGATTTGACCAAGATTCAAATGGGCAGAAAAATAATTAAAAAACAGAAAAATGAAAAACCAAATCACATAGTAAGCATTCAAGTTGATAAACAAGGTCTAGACATATTCAAACCAGACAAATCATGTATCTATACCCCTAACCCCTAAACTCTGTCTTATGAAGTCAAGCATGTGAAGAGAAGTGGTTTTGGGTTTGGGGGTATATATACATGATTTTTATTGTTTAAATATATATAGACTTTGTTGATCAACATGAATGCTTAATTACTATATGACATAAGAAGTTTATGTGCTTTGCTGTTTCATTTTTTTGATTTCTTTTTTGAATTTTTATGCCCATTTGAATCTTGGTCAAATCCTAGGTTTGACAAAGATTTAAACAAGTTTGAAACATGAAAATGAAAAAGTAAGCTTGGATCCTTCTTAGTCACTCCAAAATGAAGCTTTTGGGTGGGTTTTTGAATTTTCCATGTTTGAAACCCAAAACCACTTCTTCTCTTCATGCTTGACTTCATAAGACAACGTTTAGGGTTAGGGGGTAGATACATGATTTTTCTGGTTTGAATATGTCTAGACTTCGTTGATCAACTTGAATGCTTAGTATATTACATAAGAAGACTATGTGGTTTGGTTTTTGATTTTCTTGATTTTGTTTGATTTTTTATGACCATTTGAATCTTGGTCAAATCCTAGGTTTGACCAAGATTTAAACAAGTTTAAAACATGAAAATGAAAAAGTAAGCATGGATCCTTCTTAGTCATGACAATGAGTTAACTTGGCTTTACTACCCTTGATGAATCCATAGGAAACTTTTTGTACTAATGCAGTATAATATTCTGGTTTGAATATGTCTAGACCTTGTTTATCAACTTAATTTGAAAGACATACAAGTTATAGCACACATAGTGCATACATTTTCACACATACTGCACTAGATGCTAACCCTATAGTTTGAGGCCATTTGGATGAGGTCGAAAAAATTCTTGGATTAGAATCGTGTTGTTCGAACCCCGTAGTTGGATTTTTTTGAACCCTTGATCTTTAGAACTGGGCAAAACCCAAGTTTAACCATGCAAGATTCAAATGGCCCTAAAAATTCAGAAAAAAATCAAAAGAATGAAAAACCAAAGCACATATATAGCATTCTTATGTCATATGTATAGTAAGCATTCAAGTTGATAAACAAGGTCTAGACATATATATTCAAACCAGAAAAATCATGTATATATCTACCCCTAAAACTCTAATTAAACTATGTCTTATGAAGTCAATCATGTAGAGAAGTGGTTTTGGGTTTCAAATATGGAAATTTCAAGAACCTCCCAAAAGCTTCATTTTAGAGTGACTAAGAAGGATCCAGGCTTATCTTTTCATTTCATGTTTTAAACTTGTTTAAATCCTGGTCAAACCTAGGATTTGACCAAGATTTATGGGCATAAAATTCAAAAAAATCAGAAAAATAAAAAACCAAAGCACATAAGCATATTCAAGTTGATAAACAAGGTTTGGACATATTCAAACCATACAAATCATGTATCTACCCCTAACCCTAAACTCTGTCTTATGAAGTCAAGCATGAAGAGAAGTGGTTTCGGGTTTCAAACATGGAAATATCAAAAACCTCCCAAAAACTTCATTTTAGAGTGACTGAGAAGGTTACATGCTTCCCTTTTCATTTTCATGTTTTAAACTTGTTTAAATCTTGGTCAAACCTAGAATTTGACAAGATTCAAATGGGCATCAAAATTCAAAAAAATCAGAAAAAGAAAAACCAAAGCAATTGTTTTCTTATGTCATATAGTAAGCATTAAAGTTGATAAACAAGGTCTAGACATATTCAACCAGACAAATCATGTATCTATACCCCTAACCCCTAAACTCTGTCTTATGAAGTCAAGCATGTGAAGAGAAGTGGTTTTGGGTTTCAAACATGGAAATTTCAAAAACCTCCCAAAAGCTTCATTTTAGAGTGACTAAGAAGGATACATGCTTCCCTTTTCATTTTCATGTTTTAAACTTGTTTAAATTATCTTGGTCAAACCTAGGATTCGACATGATTCAAATGGGCATCAAAATAAAAAAAAACAGAAAAAGGAAAAACCAAAGCAATAGTTTTCTTATATATGTCATATAGTAAGCATTAAAGTTGATAAACAAGGTCTAGATATATCCAAACCAGACAAATCATGTATCTACCCCCGGCCTGTCGATCTTATGAAGCTAGTCTACTAGCATGAAGGGAACTCGTTTTCGGTTTCAAACATAGAAATTACAAGAACATCCCAAAAGCTTCTCCATTTTAGAGTGACTACGAAGGATACTGACTTCCCTTTTCATTTTCATGTTTTAAACTTGTTTAAATCTTGGTCAAACCAAGGATTTGACCAAGATTCAAATGGGCCTAAAAATTTAGAAAAAAATCAAAAAGAGAATGAAAAACCAAAGCACATAGCATTCTTATGTCATATGTATAGTAAGCATTCAAGTTGATAAACAAGGTCTAGACATATTCAAACCAAAAAATCATGTATATATCTACCCCTAACCCTAAACTGATCTGTCGATCTTATGGAAGTCAATCATGAAGAGAAGTGGTTTTGGGTTTCAAACATGGAAATTTCAAGAACATCCCAAAAGCTTCATTTTAGAGTGACTAAGAAGGATCCATGCTTACTTACTCATTTTCACGTGTTAAACTTGTCTAAATCTTGGTGAAACCTAGGATTTGACCAAGATATGATTCAAATGCGCAGAAAATTAAAAAAATCAGAAAAATTAAAAACCAAAGTACATAGTCTTCTTATGTCATATAGTAAGCATATTCAAGTTGATAAACAAGGTTTGGACATATTCAAACCATACAAATCATGTATCTATACCCCCTAACCCTAAACTTTTTCTTATGAAGTCAAGCATGAAGAGAAGTGGTTTTGGGTTTCAAAGATGGAAATTTCAAAAACCTCCAAAAACTTCATTTTAGAGTGACTGAGAAGTTAGCATTAAAGTTGATAAACAAGGTTTAGACATATTCAAACCAGACAAATCATGTATCTACCCCTAACCCTAAACTCGGTCTTATGAAGTCTAGCATGAAGAGAATCGTTTTGAGTTTCAAACGTTTAAGCCAAAAGCCCCATTTCAAATATTTCAAACTTATTCAAAGTTGGTTCAAATTTGAAAGACATACAAGTTATAGCACACATAGTGCATACATTTTCACACATACTGCACTAGATGCTAACCCTATAGTTTGAGGCCACTTGGATGAGGTCGAAAAAGTTCTTGGATTAGAATCGTGTTGTTCGAATAGTTGGATTTTTTTGAACCTTGATCTGTAGTACAGGGCAAAACCCTAGTTTAACCTATTTAATTATAGATTCGTATATCGATTTTTCTACCTTTTTATTATTACTATGCTGCAGATGTGCGTTTGCCCGTCGAGTGAAACTCGGAGGAAGAGGGATCACTCGGAAGGAGAGAAAAAAGGCAGAGCATTATGGTGTCTCCCCTTTTTCGGGTGATGATGATGATGTTGACTGTTGTGCAGGGTTTGTCAGTGCGCAGGAGGTGCGAGCGAGCGAGCGAGTCGAGCGAGGCCGAGAATGAGATAGATTTGTTTTTTTTGTGAGAGGGACAACCGAAGGATCCAGAAGGACCCACAGACTTCCAATACGCATCCTGATGCGTCTTCTCTTGACAAAGAAGATGGCTGGGAGTTGGCGTACCTATTGCACGTGACTTGTGCTCACTCAAGTGTGGGACCACACGCGTGGGCACCACACGTAAGTGACAGACCTGTTGGTGTAAAAACTCGGTTGATTATTATAGTGCATTAGAACAAAGTTTCCTATGGATTCAAGGGTAGGAAATCCAAGTTAACTCATTTACATGACATTATTTTTTCCATGAAGCAAAGTTAACACTATCAATTGGTACATTTTGGAGTGACTAAGAAGGATCAATGCTTACTTATTCGTTTAATTTCACGTGTTAAACTTGTCTAAATCTTGTTCAAACCTAGGATTTGACCAAGATTCAAATGGGCAGAAAAATAATTAAAAAACAGAAAAATGAAAAACCAAATCACATAGTAAGCATTCAAGTTGATAAACAAGGTCTAGACATATTCAAACCAGACAAATCATGTATTTATACCCCTAACCCCTAAACTCTGTCTTATGAAGTCAAGCATGTGAAGAGAAGTGGTTTTGGGTTTGGGGGTATATATACATGATTTTTATTGTTTAAATATATATAGACTTTGTTGATCAACATGAATGCTTAATTACTATATGACATAAGAAGTTTATGTGCTTTGGTGTTTCATTTTTTTGATTTCTTTTTTGAATTTTTATGCCCATTTGAATCTTGGTCAAATCCTAGGTTTGACAAAGATTTAAACAAGTTTGAAACATGAAAATGAAAAAGTAAGCTTGGATCCTTCTTAGTCACTCCAAAATGAAGCTTTTGGGTGGGTTTTTGAATTTTCCATGTTTGAAACCCAAAACCACTTCTTCTCTTCATGCTTGACTTCATAAGACAACGTTTAGGGTTAGGGGGTAGATACATGATTTTTCTGGTTTGAATATGTCTAGACTTCGTTGATCAACTTGAATGCTTAGTATATTACATAAGAAGACTATGTGGTTTGGTTTTTGATTTTCTTGATTTTGTTTGATTTTTTATGACCATTTGAATCTTGGTCAAATCCTAGGTTTGACCAAGATTTAAACAAGTTTAAAACATGAAAATGAAAAAGTAAGCATGGATCCTTCTTAGTCATGACAATGAGTTAACTTGGCTTTACTACCCTTGATGAATCCATAGGAAACTTTTTGTACTAATGCAGTATAATATTCTGGTTTGAATATGTCTAGACCTTGTTTATCAACTTAATTTGAAAGACATACAAGTTATAGCACACATAGTGCATACATTTTCACACATACTGCACTAGATGCTAACCCTATAGTTTGAGGCCATTTGGATGAGGTCGAAAAAATTCTTGGATTAGAATCGTGTTGTTCGAACCCCGTAGTTGGATTTTTTTGAACCCTTGATCTTTAGAACTGGGCAAAACCCAAGTTTAACCATGCAAGATTCAAATGGCCCTAAAAATTCAGAAAAAAATCAAAAGAATGAAAAACCAAAGCACATATATAGCATTCTTATGTCATATGTATAGTAAGCATTCAAGTTGATAAACAAGGTCTAGACATATATATTCAAACCAGAAAAATCATGTATATATCTACCCCTAAAACTCTAATTAAACTATGTCTTATGAAGTCAATCATGTAGAGAAGTGGTTTTGGGTTTCAAATATGGAAATTTCAAGAACCTCCCAAAAGCTTCATTTTAGAGTGACTAAGAAGGATCCAGGCTTATCTTTTCATTTCATGTTTTAAACTTGTTTAAATCCTGGTCAAACCTAGGATTTGACCAAGATTTATGGGCATAAAATTCAAAAAAATCAGAAAAATAAAAAACCAAAGCACATAAGCATATTCAAGTTGATAAACAAGGTTTGGACATATTCAAACCATACAAATCATGTATCTACCCCTAACCCTAAACTCTGTCTTATGAAGTCAAGCATGAAGAGAAGTGGTTTCGGGTTTCAAACATGGAAATATCAAAAACCTCCCAAAAACTTCATTTTAGAGTGACTGAGAAGGTTACATGCTTCCCTTTTCATTTTCATGTTTTAAACTTGTTTAAATCTTGGTCAAACCTAGAATTTGACAAGATTCAAATGGGCATCAAAATTCAAAAAAATCAGAAAAAGAAAAACCAAAGCAATTGTTTTCTTATGTCATATAGTAAGCATTAAAGTTGATAAACAAGGTCTAGACATATTCAACCAGACAAATCATGTATCTATACCCCTAACCCCTAAACTCTGTCTTATGAAGTCAAGCATGTGAAGAGAAGTGGTTTTGGGTTTCAAACATGGAAATTTCAAAAACCTCCCAAAAGCTTCATTTTAGAGTGACTAAGAAGGATACATGCTTCCCTTTTCATTTTCATGTTTTAAACTTGTTTAAATTATCTTGGTCAAACCTAGGATTCGACATGATTCAAATGGGCATCAAAATAAAAAAAAACAGAAAAAGGAAAAACCAAAGCAATAGTTTTCTTATATATGTCATATAGTAAGCATTAAAGTTGATAAACAAGGTCTAGATATATCCAAACCAGACAAATCATGTATCTACCCCCGGCCTGTCGATCTTATGAAGCTAGTCTACTAGCATGAAGGGAACTCGTTTTCGGTTTCAAACATAGAAATTACAAGAACATCCCAAAAGCTTCTCCATTTTAGAGTGACTACGAAGGATACTGACTTCCCTTTTCATTTTCATGTTTTAAACTTGTTTAAATCTTGGTCAAACCAAGGATTTGACCAAGATTCAAATGGGCCTAAAAATTTAGAAAAAAATCAAAAGAGAATGAAAAACCAAAGCACATAGCATTCTTATGTCATATGTATAGTAAGCATTCAAGTTGATAAACAAGGTCTAGACATATTCAAACCAAAAAATCATGTATATATCTACCCCTAACCCTAAACTGATCTGTCGATCTTATGGAAGTCAATCATGAAGAGAAGTGGTTTTGGGTTTCAAACATGGAAATTTCAAGAACATCCCAAAAGCTTCATTTTAGAGTGACTAAGAAGGATCCATGCTTACTTACTCATTTTCACGTGTTAAACTTGTCTAAATCTTGGTGAAACCTAGGATTTGACCAAGATATGATTCAAATGCGCAGAAAATTAAAAAAATCAGAAAAATTAAAAACCAAAGTACATAGTCTTCTTATGTCATATAGTAAGCATATTCAAGTTGATAAACAAGGTTTGGACATATTCAAACCATACAAATCATGTATCTATACCCCCTAACCCTAAACTTTTTCTTATGAAGTCAAGCATGAAGAGAAGTGGTTTTGGGTTTCAAAGATGGAAATTTCAAAAACCTCCAAAAACTTCATTTTAGAGTGACTGAGAAGTTAGCATTAAAGTTGATAAACAAGGTTTAGACATATTCAAACCAGACAAATCATGTATCTACCCCTAACCCTAAACTCGGTCTTATGAAGTCTAGCATGAAGAGAATCGTTTTGAGTTTCAAACGTTTAAGCCAAAAGCCCCATTTCAAATATTTCAAACTTATTCAAAGTTGGTTCAAATTTGAAAGACATACAAGTTATAGCACACATAGTGCATACATTTTCACACATACTGCACTAGATGCTAACCCTATAGTTTGAGGCCACTTGGATGAGGTCGAAAAAGTTCTTGGATTAGAATCGTGTTGTTCGAATAGTTGGATTTTTTTGAACCTTGATCTGTAGTACAGGGCAAAACCCTAGTTTAACCTATTTAATTATAGATTCGTATATCGATTTTTCTACCTTTTTATTATTACTATGCTGCAGATGTGCGTTTGCCCGTCGAGTGAAACTCGGAGGAAGAGGGATCACTCGGAAGGAGAGAAAAAAGGCAGAGCATTATGGTGTCTCCCCTTTTTCGGGTGATGATGATGATGTTGACTGTTGTGCAGGGTTTGTCAGTGCGCAGGACGTGCGAGCGAGCGAGCGAGTCGAGCGAGGCCGAGAATGAGATAGATTTTTTTTTGTGAGAGGGACAACCGAAGGATCCAGAAGGACCCACGGACTTCCAATACGCATCCTGATGCGTCTTCTCTTGACAAAGAAGATGGCTGGGAGTTGGCGTACCTATTGCACGTGACTTGTGCTCACTGAAGTGTGGGACCTCACGCGTGGGCACCACACGTAAGTGACAGACCTGTTGGTGTAAAAACTCGGTTGATTATAATAGTGCATTAGAACAAAGTTTCCTATGGATTCAAGGGTAGGAAATCCAAGTTAACTCATTTACATGACATTATTTTTTCCATGAAGCAAAGTTAACACTATCAATTGGTACATTTTGGAGTGACTAAGAAGGATCAATGCTTACTTATTCGTTTAATTTCACGTGTTAAACTTGTCTAAATCTTGTTCAAACCTAGGATTTGACCAAGATTCAAATGGGCAGAAAAATAATTAAAAAACAGAAAAATGAAAAACCAAATCACATAGTCTTCTTATGTCATATAGTAAGCATTCAAGTTGATAAACAAGGTCTAGACATATTCAAACCAGACAAATCATGTATCTATACCCCTAACCCCTAAACTCTGTCTTATGAAGTCAAGCATGTGAAGAGAAGTGGTTTTGGGTTTCAAACATCGAAATTTCAAAAACCTCCCAAAAGCTTCATTTTAGAGTGACTAAGAAGGATACATGCTTCCCTTTACATTTTCATGTTTTAAACTTGTTTAAATTATCTTGGTCAAACCTAGGATTTGACGAAGATACAAATGGGTGGGCACAAAATTCAAAAAAATCAGAAAAATGAAAAACCAAATCACATAGTCTTCTTATGTCATATCGTAAGCAATCAAGTTGATAAACAAGGTCTAGATATATCCAAACCAGACAAATCATGTATCTACCCCCTGTCGATCTTATGAAGTCTAGCATGAAGGGAAGTCGTTTTGGGTTTCAAACATTGAAATTTAAAGAACATCCCAAAAGCTTCATTTTAGAGTGACTAAGAAGGATACATACTTCCCTTTTCATTTTCATGTTTTAAATTTGTTTAAATCTTGGTCAAACCAAGGATTTGACCAAGATTCAAATGGCCCTAAAAATTCAGAAAAAATGAAAAGAATGAAAAACCAAAGCACATAACATTCTTATGTCATATGTATAGTAAGCATTCAAGTTGATATACAAGGTCTAGACATATATATTCAAACCTAGGATTTGACTAAGATTCAAATGGGCATAACAAATTCAAAAAACAAAAACCAAACACATAGTCTTCTGATGTCATATAGCAAGCATTCAAGTTGATAAACAAACTTGTTTAAATCATGGTCAAACCTAGGATTTGACCAAGATTCAAATGGGCATAATTTTAAAAAATGTAAAATCAAGGCACATAGTCTTCTTATGTCATATAGTAAGCATTCAATTAAGTTGATAAACAAGGTCTAGACATATCAAACCAGAAAATTCATGTGTCTAGCTACCCCTAACCCTAAACTCTGCACGAAGAGAAGTGGTTTTTGGGTTTCAAACATGGATATTTCAAAAACCCTCCCAAAAACCTTCATTTTGGAGTTAATAAGAAGGATCAAGGCTTACTTTTTCATTTTCATGTTTTAATCTTTTTTAAATCTTTGTCAAACCTAGGTTTTGACCAATATTCAAAAGGGCATAATTTTAAAAAAATGAAATATCAAGGCACATAGTCTTCTTATGTCATATAGTAAGCATTCAATTAAGTTGATAAACAAGCTCTAGACATATTCAAACCAGAAAAATCATGATGTATCTACCCCCTATATATCCCTAAACCCTAACTTATGAAGTCAAGCATGAAGAGAAGTGGTTTTTGGTTTAAATCGTGGAAATTTCAAAAACCCTCCCAAGAGCTTCATTTTGGAGTGACTAATTAAGAAGCATACATGCTTACCTTTTCATATTCATGTTTTAAACTTGTTCAAATCTAGGTCAACAAACCTAGGATTTGACGAAGAATCAAATGGGTATAAAAAATTTAAACTAAGAAGGATACAGACTTCCCTTTTCATTTTCATGTTTTAAATTTGTTTAAATCTTGGTCAAACCAAGGATTTGACCAAGATTCAAATGGCCCTAAAAATTCAGAAAAAATGAAAAGAATGAAAAACCAAAGCACATAACATTCTTATGTCATATGTATAGTAAGCATTCAAGTTGATATACAAGGTCTAGACATATATATTCAAACCTAGGATTTGACTAAGATTCAAATGGGCATAACAAATTCAAAAAACAAAAACCAAACACATAGTCTTCTGATGTCATATAGCAAGCATTCAAGTTGATAAACAAACTTGTTTAAATCATGGTCAAACCTAGGATTTGACCAAGATTCAAATGGGCATAATTTTAAAAAATGTAAAATCAAGGCACATAGTCTTCTTATGTCATATAGTAAGCATTCAATTAAGTTGATAAACAAGGTCTAGACATATTCAAACCAGAAACATCATGTATCTAGCTACCCTAGCCCTAAACTCTGTCTTATGAAGTCAAGCATGCATGAAGAGAAGTCGTGGTTTTTGGTTTCAAACATGGAAATTTTAAAAACCCTACCAAGATCTACATTTTGGAGTGACTAAGAAGGATATATGCTTAATTTTTCCTATTCATGTTTTATTAAACTTGTTTAAATCATGGTCAAACCTAGGATTTGACCAAGATTCAAATGGGCATAAAAATTCAGAAAAAACAAAAAATGGAAAATCAAGGCACATAGTCTTCTTATGTCACATTAGTAAGCATTCAATTAAGTTGATAAACAAGGTCTAGATATATTCAAACCAGAGAAATCATGTATCTACCCCTAACCCTAAACTCTATCTCATGAAGTCAAGCATGAAGATATGTGGTTTTTGGTTTAAAACATGGAAATTTCAAAAACCCTCCCAAGAGCTTCATTTTGGAGTGACTAAGAAGGATATATGCTTAATTTTTCATATTCATGTTTTCAACTTGTTTAAATCATGGTCAAACTTAGGATTTGACCAAGATTCAAATGGGCATAAAATTAAAAAAAACAATAAAATGCAAAAACCAATGCACATAGTCTTCTTATGTCATATATATAGTAAGCATTCAATTAAGTTGATAACAAGGTCTAGACATATTCAAACGAGAAAAATCATGTATCAAGCTACCCCTAACCCCAAACTCTGTCTTATGAAGTCAAGCATGAAGAGAAGTACGTGGTTTTTTGGTTTCAAACATGGAAATTTCAAAAACCCTCTCAAGAGCTTCATTTTGGAGTGACTACGAAGGATACATGCTTAATTTTCATATTCATGTTTTAAACTTGTTTAAATCATGGTCAAACCTAGGATTTGACCAAGATTCAAATGGGCATAATTTAAAAAAATGTAAAAGCAAGGCACATAGTCTTCTTATGTCATATAGTAAGCATTCAATTAAGTTGATAAACAAGGTCTAGACATATCAAATTAACCAGAAAAATCATGTATCTACCCCTATATATCCCCAAACTCTGTCTTTATGAATTGAAGTCAAGCATGAAGCAGAGAAGTGGTTTTTTGGTTTCAAGCATGGAAATTTCAAAAACCTCCCCAAACTTCATTTTAGAGTGACTAAGAAGGATACAAGCTTGCCTTTTCATTTTCATGTTTTAAACTTGTTTAAATTATCTTGGTCAAATCTAGGATTTGACAAGATTCAAATGGGCAAACATATGATAAGTGATGCAAATATCATTTCTAAGTGCGGGCAAACCAGAGATATGTGGTTTTTGGTTTCAAACATATTCAAACGAGAGAAATCATGTATCTACCCCCTAACACTAAACTCTGTCTCATGAAGTCAAGCGCATGCATGAAGATATGTGGTTTTTGGTTTCAAACATGGAAATTTCAAAAACCCTCCCAAGAGCTTCATTTCGAAGTGATTAATTAAGAAGCATACATGCATGCTTACTTTTTCATATTCATGTTTTAAACTTATTCAAATCTTGGTGAAACCTAGGATTTGACCAAGATTCAAATGGGTATAAAAATTTAAAAAAAAAAAAAGGTCTTCTTATGTTATATAGTAGGCATTCAATTAAGTTGATAAACAAGTTCTAGACATATTCAAACAAGAAAAATCATGCATGTATCTACCCCTAACCCTAAACTTTGTTTCATGAAGTCAAGCATGAAGATATGTGGTTTTTGGTTTCGAATATGGAAATTCAAAAACCCTCCCAAGAGCTTCATTTTGAAGTGACTAAGAAGCATACATGCTTACTTTTTCATATTCATGTTTTTAACTTATTCAAATCTTGGTGGAACCAAGGATTTGACAAAGATTCAAATGGGTATAAAAATTCAAAAAAAAACAAGGTCTTCTCTTATGTTATATAGTAAGCATTCAATTAATTTGATAAACAAGGTCTACACATATTCAAACCAGGAAAATCATGTATCTACCACCTAACCCTAAACTCTGTCTTATGAAGTCAAGCATGCATGAAGAGAAGTGGTTTTTGGTTTCAAGCATGGAAATTTCCATGTTTGAAACCCAAAACCACTTCTCTTCATATGCTTGACTTCATATGACAGAGTTTAGCGTTAGGGGGTAGATACATGATTTTTTGGTTTGAATATGTCCAAACCTTGTTTATCAACTTGAATGTGTCGTAATATATATATGACATATATAAGAAGACTGCATGCTTTGGTTTTTCATTTTTTGATTTTTTTGAAATTTTAAGCCCATCTGATTCTTTGTCAAATAATAGGTTTGACCAAGATTTAAACATGTTTAAAACATGAAAATGAAAAAGGTAAGCCTCCATCCTTCTTAGTCACTCCAAAATGAAGCTTTTTGGAGGGTTTTTGAAAATTCCATGTTTGAAACCCAAAACGACTTCTCTTCGTGCTTGACTTGATAAGACAGAGTTTTGGGTTAGGGGTAGATACATGATTTTTCCGGTTTGAATATGTCTAGACCTTGTTTATCAACTTAAATGCTAACTATATGACATCAGAATGGGCATAAAAATTTAAAAAAATTAAAAATGTAAAACCAAAATTTAATTGGGAGGAAAGGGTACATGAATTACAATTAAAAAACAAGGTAACTTAAATACTTGGATGCCCCAAGATGTGTGGAAGCCCAAAACAATGGCAAAACATATCATGTGCGCATGCTGCATCCAATTCAAGTAGAACACATAGTAGGCACCGATAGTTTGACCTAAATTTGAAATCAAAGAGAAGGTGGTTAGAAAAAATCAAAATTGGCAAAGCAAAGCATGAAATCAAAAAATTGTGATGCACTCTAGCTATGAAAAGTATCAAACAATGCAAACCAAAATGATTTTTTAGAGGAATACTAGTTCAACTTATTTAATTTTTTATTTGTAGGCCAAAATCAAACCCCGTAGTTGGATTTTTTTTTCAACTTGATCTGTAGTACTGGGGAAAACCCTAGTTTATAACCTATTTAATAATAGATTCGTAGTCGATTCTTTTACTTTTTTATTATTACTATGCAGCACATGTGTGTTTGCCCGTCGAGTGAAACTCGGAGGAAGAGGAATCACTCGGAAGGAGAAGAAGGGAGAGCAGTCACGGGGCCCCTCTTATTGATGGTGTATATTCTTTTTCTGGTGATGTTGACTGTTGTGCAGGGTTTGTCAGTGCGCAGGAGGTGCGAGCGAGCGAGCGAGCGAGTCGAGCGAGGCCGAGAATGAGAGAGATTTGTTTTTTTGTGAGAGGGACAACCGAAGGATCCAGAAGGACCCACAGACTTCCAATACGCATCCTGATGCGTCTTCTCTTGACAAAGAAGATGGCTGGGAGTTGGCGTACCTGTTGCACGTGACTTGTGCTCACTCAAGTGTGGGACCACACGCGTGGGCACCACACGTAAGTGACAGACCTGTTGGTGTAAAAACTCGGTTGATTATTATAGTGCATTAGAACAAAGTTTCCTATGGATTCAAGGGTAGGAAATCCAAGTTAACTCATTTACATGACATTATTTTTTCCATGAAGCAAAGTTAACACTATCAATTGGTACATTTTGGAGTGACTAAGAAGGATCAATGCTTACTTATTCGTTTAATTTCACGTGTTAAACTTGTCTAAATCTTGTTCAAACCTAGGATTTGACCAAGATTCAAATGGGCAGAAAAATAATTAAAAAACAGAAAAATGAAAAACCAAATCACATAGTAAGCATTCAAGTTGATAAACAAGGTCTAGACATATTCAAACCAGACAAATCATGTATTTATACCCCTAACCCCTAAACTCTGTCTTATGAAGTCAAGCATGTGAAGAGAAGTGGTTTTGGGTTTGGGGGTATATATACATGATTTTTATTGTTTAAATATATATAGACTTTGTTGATCAACATGAATGCTTAATTACTATATGACATAAGAAGTTTATGTGCTTTGGTGTTTCATTTTTTGATTTCTTTTTTGAATTTTTATGCCCATTTGAATCTTGGTCAAATCCTAGGTTTGACAAAGATTTAAACAAGTTTGAAACATGAAAATGAAAAAGTAAGCTTGGATCCTTCTTAGTCACTCCAAAATGAAGCTTTTGGGTGGGTTTTTGAATTTTCCATGTTTGAAACCCAAAACCACTTCTTCTCTTCATGCTTGACTTCATAAGACAACGTTTAGGGTTAGGGGGTAGATACATGATTTTTCTGGTTTGAATATGTCTAGACTTCGTTGATCAACTTGAATGCTTAGTATATTACATAAGAAGACTATGTGGTTTGGTTTTTGATTTTCTTGATTTTGTTTGATTTTTTATGACCATTTGAATCTTGGTCAAATCCTAGGTTTGACCAAGATTTAAACAAGTTTAAAACATGAAAATGAAAAAGTAAGCATGGATCCTTCTTAGTCATGACAATGAGTTAACTTGGCTTTACTACCCTTGATGAATCCATAGGAAACTTTTTGTACTAATGCAGTATAATATTCTGGTTTGAATATGTCTAGACCTTGTTTATCAACTTAATTTGAAAGACATACAAGTTATAGCACACATAGTGCATACATTTTCACACATACTGCACTAGATGCTAACCCTATAGTTTGAGGCCATTTGGATGAGGTCGAAAAAATTCTTGGATTAGAATCGTGTTGTTCGAACCCCGTAGTTGGATTTTTTTGAACCCTTGATCTTTAGAACTGGGCAAAACCCAAGTTTAACCATGCAAGATTCAAATGGCCCTAAAAATTCAGAAAAAAATCAAAAGAATGAAAAACCAAAGCACATATATAGCATTCTTATGTCATATGTATAGTAAGCATTCAAGTTGATAAACAAGGTCTAGACATATATATTCAAACCAGAAAAATCATGTATATATCTACCCCTAAAACTCTAATTAAACTATGTCTTATGAAGTCAATCATGTAGAGAAGTGGTTTTGGGTTTCAAATATGGAAATTTCAAGAACCTCCCAAAAGCTTCATTTTAGAGTGACTAAGAAGGATCCAGGCTTATCTTTTCATTTCATGTTTTAAACTTGTTTAAATCCTGGTCAAACCTAGGATTTGACCAAGATTTATGGGCATAAAATTCAAAAAAATCAGAAAAATAAAAAACCAAAGCACATAAGCATATTCAAGTTGATAAACAAGGTTTGGACATATTCAAACCATACAAATCATGTATCTACCCCTAACCCTAAACTCTGTCTTATGAAGTCAAGCATGAAGAGAAGTGGTTTCGGGTTTCAAACATGGAAATATCAAAAACCTCCCAAAAACTTCATTTTAGAGTGACTGAGAAGGTTACATGCTTCCCTTTTCATTTTCATGTTTTAAACTTGTTTAAATCTTGGTCAAACCTAGAATTTGACAAGATTCAAATGGGCATCAAAATTCAAAAAAATCAGAAAAAGAAAAACCAAAGCAATTGTTTTCTTATGTCATATAGTAAGCATTAAAGTTGATAAACAAGGTCTAGACATATTCAACCAGACAAATCATGTATCTATACCCCTAACCCCCTAAACTCTGTCTTATGAAGTCAAGCATGTGAAGAGAAGTGGTTTTGGGTTTCAAACATGGAAATTTCAAAAACCTCCCAAAAGCTTCATTTTAGAGTGACTAAGAAGGATACATGCTTCCCTTTTCATTTTCATGTTTTAAACTTGTTTAAATTATCTTGGTCAAACCTAGGATTCGACATGATTCAAATGGGCATCAAAATTAAAAAAAAACAGAAAAAGGAAAAACCAAAGCAATAGTTTTCTTATATATGTCATATAGTAAGCATTAAAGTTGATAAACAAGGTCTAGATATATCCAAACCAGACAAATCATGTATCTACCCCCGGCCTGTCGATCTTATGAAGCTAGTCTACTAGCATGAAGGGAACTCGTTTTCGGTTTCAAACATAGAAATTACAAGAACATCCCAAAAGCTTCTCCATTTTAGAGTGACTACGAAGGATACTGACTTCCCTTTTCATTTTCATGTTTTAAACTTGTTTAAATCTTGGTCAAACCAAGGATTTGACCAAGATTCAAATGGGCCTAAAAATTTAGAAAAAATTCAAAAAGAGAATGAAAAACCAAAGCACATAGCATTCTTATGTCATATGTATAGTAAGCATTCAAGTTGATAAACAAGGTCTAGACATATTCAAACCAAAAAATCATGTATATATCTACCCCTAACCCTAAACTGATCTGTCGATCTTATGGAAGTCAATCATGAAGAGAAGTGGTTTTGGGTTTCAAACATGGAAATTTCAAGAACATCCCAAAAGCTTCATTTTAGAGTGACTAAGAAGGATCCATGCTTACTTACTCATTTTCACGTGTTAAACTTGTCTAAATCTTGGTGAAACCTAGGATTTGACCAAGATATGATTCAAATGCGCAGAAAATTAAAAAAATCAGAAAAATTAAAAACCAAAGTACATAGTCTTCTTATGTCATATAGTAAGCATATTCAAGTTGATAAACAAGGTTTGGACATATTCAAACCATACAAATCATGTATCTATACCCCCTAACCCTAAACTTTTTCTTATGAAGTCAAGCATGAAGAGAAGTGGTTTTGGGTTTCAAAGATGGAAATTTCAAAAACCTCCAAAAACTTCATTTTAGAGTGACTGAGAAGTTAGCATTAAAGTTGATAAACAAGGTTTAGACATATTCAAACCAGACAAATCATGTATCTACCCCTAACCCTAAACTCGGTCTTATGAAGTCTAGCATGAAGAGAATCGTTTTGAGTTTCAAACGTTTAAGCCAAAAGCCCCATTTCAAATATTTCAAACTTATTCAAAGTTGGTTCAAATTTGAAAGACATACAAGTTATAGCACACATAGTGCATACATTTTCACACATACTGCACTAGATGCTAACCCTATAGTTTGAGGCCACTTGGATGAGGTCAAAAGCCCCATTTCAAATATTTCAAACTTATTCAAAGTTGGTTCAAATTTGAAAGACATACAAGTTATAGCACACATAGTGCATACATTTTCACACATACTGCACTAGATGCTAACCCTATAGTTTGAGGCCACTTGGATGAGGTCGAAAAAGTTCTTGGATTAGAATCGTGTTGTTCGAATAGTTGGATTTTTTTGAACCTTGATCTGTAGTACAGGGCAAAACCCTAGTTTAACCTATTTAATTATAGATTCGTATATCGATTTTTCTACCTTTTTATTATTACTATGCTGCAGATGTGCGTTTGCCCGTCGAGTGAAACTCGGAGGAAGAGGGATCACTCGGAAGGAGAGAAAAAAGGCAGAGCATTATGGTGTCTCCCCTTTTTCGGGTGATGATGATGATGTTGACTGTTGTGCAGGGTTTGTCAGTGCGCAGGACGTGCGAGCGAGCGAGCGAGCGAGTCGAGCGAGGCCGAGAATGAGATAGATTTTTTTTTTGTGAGAGGGACAACCGAAGGATCCAGAAGGACCCACGACTTCCAATACGCATCCTGATGCGTCTTCTCTTGACAAAGAAGATGGCTGGGAGTTGGCGTACCTATTGCACGTGACTTGTGCTCACTGAAGTGTGGGACCTCACGCGTGGGCACCACACGTAAGTGACAGACCTGTTGGTGTAAAAACTCGGTTGATTATAATAGTGCATTAGAACAAAGTTTCCTATGGATTCAAGGGTAGGAAATCCAAGTTAACTCATTTACATGACATTATTTTTTCCATGAAGCAAAGTTAACACTATCAATTGGTACATTTTGGAGTGACTAAGAAGGATCAATGCTTACTTATTCGTTTAATTTCACGTGTTAAACTTGTCTAAATCTTGTTCAAACCTAGGATTTGACCAAGATTCAAATGGGCAGAAAAATAATTAAAAAACAGAAAAATTAAAAACCAAATCACATAGTCTTCTTATGTCATATAGTAAGCATTCAAGTTGATAAACAAGGTCTAGACATATTCAAACCAGACAAATCATGTATCTATACCCCTAACCCCTAAACTCTGTCTTATGAAGTCAAGCATGTGAAGAGAAGTGGTTTTGGGTTTCAAACATCGAAATTTCAAAAACCTCCCAAAAGCTTCATTTTAGAGTGACTAAGAAGGATACATGCTTCCCTTTACATTTTCATGTTTTAAACTTGTTTAAATTATCTTGGTCAAACCTAGGATTTGACGAAGATACAAATGGGTGGGCACAAAATTCAAAAAAATCAGAAAAATGAAAAACCAAATCACATAGTCTTCTTATGTCATATCGTAAGCAATCAAGTTGATAAACAAGGTCTAGATATATCCAAACCAGACAAATCATGTATCTACCCCCTGTCGATCTTATGAAGTCTAGCATGAAGGGAAGTCGTTTTGGGTTTCAAACATTGAAATTTAAAGAACATCCCAAAAGCTTCATTTTAGAGTGACTAAGAAGGATACAGACTTCCCTTTTCATTTTCATGTTTTAAATTTGTTTAAATCTTGGTCAAACCAAGGATTTGACCAAGATTCAAATGGCCCTAAAAATTCAGAAAAAATGAAAAGAATGAAAAACCAAAGCACATAACATTCTTATGTCATATGTATAGTAAGGCATTCAAGTTGATATACAAGGTCTAGACATATATATTCAAACCTAGGATTTGACTAAGATTCAAATGGGCATAACAAATTCAAAAAACAAAAACCAAACACATAGTCTTCTGATGTCATATAGCAAGCATTCAATTTGATAAACAAGGTCTAGACATATTCAAACCAGAAAAATCCGGTATCTACCCCTAACCCTAAACTCTGTCTTATGAAGTCAATCACGAAGAGAAGTCGTTTTGGGTTTCAAACATGGAAATTTCAAAAACCCTCCCAAAAGCTTCATTTTGGAGTGAATAAGAAGGATCCAGGCTTACTTTTCATTTTCATGTTTTATACTTGTTTAAATCTTGGTCAAACCTAGGATTTGACCAGGATTCAAATGGGCATAACAAATTCAAAAAAATAAAAACCAAACACATAGTCTTCTGATGTCATATAGCAAGCATTCAAGTTGATAAACAAGCTAGGTCTAGACATATTCAAACCAGAAAATTCATGTATCTACCCCCTAACCCTAAACTCTATCTTATGAAGTCAAGCACGAAGAGATGTCGTTTTGGGTTTCAAACATGGAAATGTCAAAAACCCTTCCAAAAGCTTCATTTTGGAGTGAATAAGAAGTCAAGCACGAAGAGAAGTCGTTTTCATGTTTTAAACTTGCTTAAATCCTGGTCAAACCTAGGATTTGACCAAGATTCAAATGGGCATAAAATATAAAAAAAACAGAAAATGAAAAACCAAAGCACATAGTCTTCTTATGTCATATAGTAAGCATTAAAGTTGATAAACAAGGTCTAGACATATTCAAACAAGAAAAATCATGTATCTACCCCTAACCCTAAACTCTATCTTATGTAGTCAAACATGAAGAGAAGAAGTGGTTTTGGGTTTCAAACTTGGATATTTCAAGAACCTCCCAAAAGCTTCATTTTAGAGTGTCTAAGAAGGATCCATGCTTACCTTTTCATTTTTCATGTGTTAAACTTGTTTAAATCTTGGTCAAATCTACAAATGGGCATGAAAATTCAAAAAAGAAATCAAAAAATGGAAATAGATGGGCATAAAAATACATTTTTTGCCAACATTGTGAATAAGTAAAATGGTACACTGATATCATTTTGCATATATAGGAGTAAAAAACTTGAGTATTCAAAGTTGATGGCCGTGAGAAGATTCACATACAGTATGTGCCAAAATATGTCTTCACAAGAAAGTTCGCTACAGATCCTGCATGAACCCTTCCCAAGTGGGTACAAAAACAAGCAAACTCATACAGTTTAATTTTGAATTCATTAGGATAAAGCTCAATTATAAAACCATATGTAGATGTGGATCGAGATAAAACACTGCAACTTGATTTGGACATCTTTCAGGGTCTAGCGTACATGTGAAAATTGAAGTGGTTGTAGATTGGTAGAGACACTTCACAAAAGACCACTCGTTTTGCCCTCCTTGTGCACAGATGAAATGGGGAATCCATTTTTTATTGCCAACACATGACCCAAAAAATCTACTACTACATCCCCGTTTGAAAATATATAGGTGTCTCACTTATGTCTTGATACATGCATTTTAGTCAGAGATACATACGTATCCATACAAATTTGAGATGCATATTTTTAACCTAGGGGCATATATGAATCTTTAGCAGGTGCGTTTTTTTACTAATCCATATGGAATATTTTGATAAAACCCTTTTAGAAGGCTTTGTTAAGGCCTCAAGGACAATGAGTTGGGAGGAGGCCAGGTAGACTGTAGCTAGGCATTGATTCGGAATTTATGATGCTTGCGACTTGCTTGCGTGGCTTGTTGATTTCCCAGGTGACGCAGCTTTTTTTGACTGCCCAGCCATGGATAGGTCATAGGAGTGCAGAGCTGTAGGCGGTGCGGATAAGTACGCGGGGCATTGATGATGTAGGTGTGTTCGGTTGCCCACGCGAGTGCAGAGCTGTAGGGTTATGCGAGTAGGCCTTTAAACTGGGAGGTGGCACAAGAAGATTTTAGTAAGGAATGGTTCCTTTCCAGAGGAATGGAATGGTTCCATCCCCGCGTTCGGTTTGGACAAAAAGGAGGTACAGAATGGTACTTTTTTTTGTTCGGTTGGAGGAATTGGAGAGCAGAACGGAATGTGGTTAAACTAAACTTTTGTCTAAGAATCGTAATTAACAATGGCAAATAGCCTTTTAAATCTTAAAATCGTAATTAACAACGCCTAATGGCCTTTTTAATCTTAAAATCGTAATTAATGTTATTTTTTGTATGGTCGGGGAATTTGGAGAGTAGAACGGAATGAAGTTAAAGTTTAATCTTTTGTCTAAATATCGTAATTAATAGTGGCCTTTTTAATCTCAAAATCATAATTAACAACAACTAATAATTTTTTTGGTTGGATTAGTGAAGTGCTTTGTAATTAATAGCGGCTAAGTAACAGCCGTTCCACCACATTCCACCGATTCGGTGGAATGGGTGCATTCTGCATATGGGGAGAATATTCCCTTTCGAGGAACCACTCGGTTCCGTTCCATTCCACAACCGAACACAAGAATGGGCTCTAGGTGCGGAACGGTTCCATTCCATTCCACTTGGTTCTGGAACCGAACACACCCTAAATGCGTTGCAATGGAAAATGACAGTGTGTGGTGGCCTGATGGTGAAGAAGAAAGGTCGGGCGAAGAGTTGTTGGCTAGAGTCGGTTTTATACGAATCGACGAGGTGCGGGATAGTTTGATTTTAAGGGCTCCTTTCATTCACAGGATAGGGAAATCATAGGAGTAGGAATGTAGGATTGGGATTTGGGATGACATGTGTAGTTAAATCCTATAATAAGATGAGTTGCGTTTGATTGCGCCAAATGAATTTTTCCATGAGGTAGGACCAAATATTTAATCCTATACTAGGATTTGCACTACTTGATGATTCCTATAGGATTATTTCCTATTGGATATGTTCATATGAATCAAACTACTAGTGTAGGAAATATTCCTATAAGATCTAAATCCTATTATCTTATACCAACCTAATATGAATCAAAGAAGCCCTAAAGGATTTTCGAAGGAATCATGTACGAAGTATGATTTTTCTAAGTCACCCAACATATATACTAGGAATAGAACTAAGTAGTACCATATACTTAGGCCCGCATGCACAAATATTAAGTGTGGATTGAGGAAGTCGACAACTTGGGAAAAAACTTTCGCAACTGCACACCTATGTTACCACCCTTGCGACGCTAATTGTCGTAGAGCTGACCTAGAACGAACTCTTGTCTCGGTTAACATGAGAGAGATAAGGGATAAATACAATTGTGATACACTTTCCTAATATTTTGTTGAATGAGATAATCTTGTGTTTTCCTAATAGGGTTAATTAAGTACACATTTGGCAGCTCGTGTGTTGCATACGTTGGTGAACTTTAGACCCCAACTATATATTATTATTTGAACTCACCTCTAACACTTAATTATGTATAATAAGGTCCCTAACTGACCTCAAACACAATTAGGTATAACAGCGGTCCATAACTAACCTCAAACACTTAATTAGGTCTAACATTGCCCCCTTAGACTACCCACAATGGGAGTATCATAGGTAGTACACTATCATGCATCTCATGCTTGCAAAAAAGCTGATGTGGCACTGCAATTAAAGATGAGAGAGAGGATTATAATATCATAGGTAGATACCGTATCATAGCACGTAGTACTAGAAAATTTAATGTTAAATAATCTTGTACATAGATCTGCATTGAGATTCTACAAATCAATTAATATAAGAAGATTATGATACTAGTACATGATACCATGCATCGTTGACATAGTAACATGTAGTATTAATTGTATCATACACACCATACTTTTATATATGATACTATGCATTGTGACTAGTATTACTGACCTCATATATACGCTTACTTAGGTCAAACAATGGTCTTTTAAGTAGTATCGGTTTAATGAAGGTTGACCTATTTTTAACTTCATTTGTGCACTAGTAGATATGATTTGGCCCATTTTTATCCATAGGCTCATCTGATGTGATGTCTGCTATATATATTGTCTTCGATGAGTATCACGCGCATTACATACTCATACCATAGAACGAAGATGAAACCCCTTACCCTCAGCGACGTACGCAACATGGTGTTTGGGTTGAATGGCCCACCCTATTTTAAAATGTTTAGTTAATTAATTATGTAAAAAATTATCACATATAAAGTGGAAAAAAGAAAATTAGTAAGGTGTGCCCACCTGGCCTACGGTTGTTTTGTGCGTCCTCCACTGCGTACTCCTCTTGATCTGTGACGATGAACATAGTTCTTTAGAACACATGCAACACTTACAGTTGATAGGCCGTTGCAAAGCTAATCAATGATAAAACCTGCTTTTATAATCCATTGTACTTTGATTTAATTAGTCCCTCTAATGGACCCCAACTATGTGTGCTTGAGATTTAGCAAAATGCTTTGCCGCCGTGCCACATAACAAATAATAAACAGACCAATCAAGTTTTTATCATTGCTAGACCTAACTAAGTGTTCAAGTGCTCAATTTTGACCACATTAGAGTTGAGGGGCCAAACATAATTCTTAAATACGTGAGGGACCGAACATATACTTCTAAACACCCGAGGGACAAGACAAATTTGAGTACTATTGTTATTATTAGACTAGTCACAATGGGGAGTATCATATAATAGTATCATACATATGATACTAATGTACGATATTATTTTCACAGTCCATAGTATCATCATGTAGTAGTATAATATGTTACATGTATTTAGGGATTTGTAGAATCTCAATACAAAAGTGTGTACAAGATTTGTTTGGCAGTAATTTTTCTAGTTCTACATGATATGATACGATATCTACCTATGATACCACTATCGTCTCTTTCATCATTAACTGATATGACACATCAACATTTTGCATGCATGTAGTGCATGATACTACTTATGATATTGCCATTGCGAGTAGTCTCCCTTTGTCCTAGAGTACAATGCCAATTTGTTTTCAGAGGCAAACTTAGACTAATACTTGGGCCCGCCAATTATGAGTTGCATGTCATTCAAAACTATATCATCGGATGCTTGTTTCGATGAACTTTCCAATGGTATATTTTGCGGATGTCATAAAATTAGGCTGGTCATACTATTTCTATAGTGGGTAGTATCATGGAGTAGTATCATAGTAATGCTACATTTATTATTTTTTAGAATCTCAATGCAAATTTGTGTACAAGATTTGTTTAGCATTAAGTTTTCTCGTTGTTTGCGCTATGATACAGTATCTACCTATGTTACACTAATCTCCTCTCTCCTACTTAATTAGCTGCCACATCAACATTTTTGTGGGACCAATGTGTATGATACTAGCTATGATACTAGCACTATCATGTGGGTACCTAAATCTCGAGTCAAAGTTTGACACGAAACCGATGTGGACTTTATTCATGGTGGAAGGGAGTAACAATCATAAGCACATTATTATTATTGTTTGAACAACATTTTATTTGATGTGCCATAAGAAGTTTAGAAACTCCTAGCCTGCGGAGGTGGCGTTTTGGCACACGCGTGCATATGCACCAATTATAGAAAATGATTAAAAAAATTATATAAATGTTAATTTTTTTGGTATACATTGTGACATCATATGTTCGTTCACAAGTTTTCGTGGAAAAACGACATTTTGTGTGGCGTGTAAAAAAAGGCAAAAAATATACTGTACGTAGTCGTGTTACAACATCAAAATTTGTCTTTTTTATAGGAGCCACATAATTTTTTTGTGAGAAAACTTGTGTACCAACATAAAATGTCTAGATATACATGTAAAATTTTAGTTTAGAATTTTTTGACACTTTGAAATATGGATTCACATAATGGGAGCATATGCTCCTATGAGGCAAAGTGCATTTCCGCTAGCCCCCGCCATTTCTTATATCTCTATATTGTCTATATATCTATACCTCTACCCCCTTGGATTCCTGAACAGACGTACAGTACTAGTAGGGCCTACTATTTATTATTATTACATACTCTAAAAAAAAACCTACTGCAGCCAAAATTTAATATCATCGAGCGGTAAAATTCCCCGCCAACGCCCAAATATCTCGCGCCGCAAAGTTTCAGATCTGCGAATATTTTTTTCCTCAAAAGAAGGACTGCGAAATTCCCTTCTACTCCTCTATCGCCCAGCTTCGCCCAGCTTCGCCCTAGTTTCGCCCGCAAGCCCTCAGAGAAACCGCCCCTCTTGCCTACCTCCAGATCTTCCCGGCCGCCGCACTTCGCCGTTCAAGCTGCCACGGCTTCAAACCCCGAGGCTGCCCTATCCGCTTGATCCGCACCTACTCCGGCGTCCACCGCACCGTATCTCGTTCGCCGACTCTATCGACCACCGCACCTGACCAGCTTCGCCGACACCGACGCCCCCGTGCACTGCACATCATCTGCTTCACCGACCTTCTAGTTCGGCCGGCGCGCTGAACACTTCATCGACCGCCCAGCATGTCCTTCTCCGACCCCCCAAGATCTGCTTCCCCGGCACCCACCGCAACAGCAGTCCCCTCGCCGACCTCCACGTCACCCGTAAGAACGCGGAACACGTCTAAACGCCGCCCAGAAATAGGTAACCAGACATCCCTGCGCGTTTTGTTCTGTTAGGAGTATTGCAGCTGACTGTATTTCTGAATTCGTGCTATATTTCTAACTTACAAGTGCTTTCGTTGATAACCACCTCATCCTTTAGGTTTAAACACGACGCATAAGTATGTTTTTCCGTGACCAAACCCACCCATTCGCTGAAACTCTACATGGTATCAGAGCCTAGGTTTCCTTCCTGCTAGCCGCCACAAACAGTACCAAACAAGTTCTTCCTTTGATCACAAAACCCACCGTTGAGATGTAGAAATCCAGGCGGCGGGAGGCCGCATCAGGTGCTCTGCGTGGGTTGCGGCTATCACACACAGCGATGTGAGCTGTGTGAGATCGGCGGCTGCTCGCGCGGGGAGAAAGAAGAGGGTGAAGATCGTTTTGGTTTAGAAAGGAGAGAAGAGGAAGTGAATCCGTGGCAGAGAGATCTGGATCCGTGTGAGGGGCAGAAGTTGGAGGCGTGCGGAGTGGGGCGAGCCTTTGAGCGCAGGGCGGAGCCGGAGGTTGGTGCTGGACGTTGACCAGCGCGAGCCGGTCGATGTGGCCAGGTGCGGTCCGCCAGGTTGGCCAGGGCGCGCAGACGAGGCGCCATCCGAGTGGAAGTGAGGAGAAAATGGAGATGTGAGGCTGTGAGGATATGTGGTGATGGAGTTGATGAGGCTGCGGTTGAGTCGTGATGGAGTTGATGAGGCTGCGGTTTAGTGGTGATGGTGATGGTTGTGGATATGTCCAGGGGAAAGGCATGCGTGCCTGAGGTGAGACTGGTTGAGGCCTGACCGGGGGATAGGCATGGGTGCTTGAGGAGTGGATGGTTGAGGCAGGAGTTGGCTGGGGGTTTGTGGGAGAGACGGAAGAGGTGGCCGGGCAGAGTGGAGAAGAGAGGCTGAGGACATTGAGGCGAGTGTGGATGGTTCTGCGGAACTTGTGTGGTGAGGCAGCCGGGGTTGTTGAGGACGTGTATGGTTAGGAGTTGTGCGTATCCCAGATGGTTGAAGCTGGATATCTTCGCTGCTGATGAAGAGATGAATCGAGATGACAAGATGATGGAAAGTGCAATGCTGTCATGTATCCTAGGAGTTATGCTGAATGTTCATTACTGGTAGTTGTCATATGTGTCATGTTGTTGTTGCAAGATGGCCATGGTTGTTTACCCATGATCATCTTGAGGGGGTGTGTTGGACCATGAGTGAGTTTAGTAGTAGCGCTGTAGTAATATTGTATCCAGTGTGAGGCCCATAGAGGCCCATGTCCAGTAGTATTGTAACCCTAACTCAGATGATATAAATACACAGTGTGGTGGTCTGAGTAACCTAACCCACCCATTCGCTGAAACTCTACAAAATATGAGCCACCAATCATGAGCCGTTGAATGCTCTACATGTCCACGATTGACAACAACAACAACAAAGCCTTTATTCCCAAACAAGTTGGGGTAGGCTATACAAGTCCACAATTGACACGATTACAATTTCTCACTATTTGGCCGTAGGCTACTGCTCTAGTTACATCATGTTTGATATCTTTCTGCGATCCTGTATTACATGTTTATGCACGTCATAATGCTTCTACTACTATTTGGTGTCAATTTAATTATAGCAAAGCCGTGACTCGTAACTGTTTGTTGTTATTACACGTGCAGCAGGCACATCTTACACTCATAAACGTAGAGTAAAGCTCGCCTATAATCATGTAAGTACCTGCTGTTTTTTGTATATTGCTTAATGCAAACTTCTATATCTTGGACCTGTTTCTGTTTACAATTGGCCTCTCCTTCATGCAGAGGAGAAACAGTGAGGCACCAGGTTCTTCTGTCCAAGTACCCGATGAGGTCCGTGTGACTCAAAAAAAAGCTCACGTAAGTTCCCTGTTTTTTTTGGAATGTTAATTTACCTCCTGTGCATAGTTCAATTGCATCATTTTCTGTATGTTGCACTACCTAAGTTGCCTAATGGAATCTAATAAAATATAAACAATGACCATATGGAACATTGCACACTGCCTTTGACCCATCTGGCATCCGGCATGCCTGGGTATAAGTTACATGATTTGGCTATGTTAATACAAGTCCTGAAATTCTATTATGTTAATTTTTTGCCTGTTGCTTCATTGAGTTTGCCTGTTGTTCCATGGCTAGTGCATGAAGTTTGATAGAAATGATCCTAGCTGAAATGATGCACTTTGTGTTTTTTTATTGCTTTATTCCTAACCTAGCTTCCTATTCTACTTGAAACATGATTGCTTTATTCCTAACCTAGCTTCCTATTCTACTTGAAACATGGTGAAAAAATAGTTATATTACTTGTTTAAATGTCTAGCTTTGTTTTTCTGAGTCCCATTGACATGATGTGGTATATCCATATTCAAATGATCTGGCTGTTTATATAATACGCTCCATGTTCAATTGCTTCATTCAGTTTCTAGTAATCTATTATACATGATGCACATGGTGCTACTTGTTATATGCCCTTTTTTGTTTGAGTTTGATCATGAATTCAAGATTAAGCATTGCCTAAACGTTGACCAACGTAGGAAGATTCCCTCCCTTGTCTATACGTTGTGAGATAGATGATGAGACCTCTCTAGCAGCGAATTTATACGCGCTAGATAACACCCCGTTTAATTCGGTCCTGTTGGGACTCGAACCCGGGTGGGCTGGCTGCGCACTCGCAAGCCTTGCCACTGAGCTAGCACTCAGTTCTCAGATTAAGCAATGCCTCGTTATGCTTAATTTAAATGTTATGGCACTTCATACAAGCCATACAATTAATTGTTGCATTGACCTTCTGCGATGTCGAAGGCACTATCTGAGTCATGCTTAAATCAATCATACATTATTTTCCTAATAGTATCAAATCCAACATGCACATCTTTTGACTGTATTTGGCTATTTGCTAGATTTCTTCTGTGCAGTGACCTGGCTTCGTTATTGGGCACATGATGTCTAGTTGCTTGGTTCATTGTATACATCATCGCCATGATCTAGTTTGGTTTGTTCTAAGAGGCATGTGGCTTAACTGGTTTCTTTGTTGTATCTGCCCATGGTTCTTTCAAAATTATGTCAACAATGTTGTTTGTTTGCCTTGTATTGTATTGCATTTTAACTTGTTTTGTCTTAGTTTCAGCCTGCAAACAAAGCTGTAATGTCAGTAGGGACAACCCATTTATCAAGTGTTGCGGTCATTTCACAGAGCAACAGTGACAGTGGCACGTGCTCTCATTGGTCCACTGAGTCCGGTACACCAACCATTCCAGAAGAAATAGATGTACGAGGCTCTATTTTTGATTGCTTGTTGTGTTATATCAGCTCAATGATGTTCTTGAAATTGGAGGTCTTTTATTGCATCATATGATGTTGTAACTTGTTTTATCTAAATTTCAGGCTTCAAATAAAGCTACAATGCCAGAAGCAAGGGCCAATGCCTCAAGTATTGATGTTTCACAAAGCAGCAGTGAGAGTGCATATTGCTCGCATAGGCCCATGGTATCTATTGGTCAACTTAATCCGGCACAAAGAGATTTCGGGGATGCACTCCAAGAGGCAGTTGATATATTTGGGCGGGAAAACAAAGATGCTGATGAATTAATTGCCAAGACACGCCAAGAGATACATGAATTGAAAAATAGGCAAACTTTGACAGAAAATGTTCTAAAGAATCTCCTATGCACTTGTCATGGTAAGCCAGTTGTGATGTGTCTGGGAATTGAAGGTGTCTAAATAAACTTTGATTCTGTTGTTCAGTCAAGTGGACTGCTGATGCCAATGCTGTAACTAATTACTGCTCAAAATTTCGTTCAAAATTTCGTGGTCTGTAATAATTGCAAATTTTGTTGTTGTACTAAAATTAGATATGTTCCATGTGGCTGCTGTATTTTGTGTGAAATAATATCCTGATGTGTACTTCAATTAAACCATAAATCGACTGCATGCTGAAAATTTGAATCTGAGCGCACGTGTGAACTGTTTTCTGCTCGTAATGCA
Source organism: Lolium multiflorum (assembly GCA_030979885.1). Lineage (NCBI taxonomy): Eukaryota > Viridiplantae > Streptophyta > Magnoliopsida > Poales > Poaceae > Lolium > Lolium multiflorum. Next base: position 166,395,521 of record CM061749.1, read on the forward strand.
ATAACGGCTGTTTCTTGGAAGGACTACGTACATGGGTGAAAAGTTAGAGAAGCTACAGTACTCTAACTTGAAGGTGAAAAGTTAGAGAAGCTACAGTACTCTAACTTTCCTTCCCCCAAACCATATGTCTAAAATCCAAATAATTTAAATTAATTTGCACAATACAAACTTGTGTCTTGCATTTGAAGTAATTACATGCAGAGAAAATTATGGTGTAATAAAATTTAGTTTAGTTTTTAAACATCTACAGTAATCACCTTTATTAGTTAAAGACAGTGCATAACCTTGTACTTATGCTACAGAAGCCTGACTTTGCTTCTTTATTTTTCCTGACTTAGCTCCTTCACGTTAGAGGATACGGTTCCCGTACATGGTAGCCCATTAATAATTATGCCTGCTAGCAAGATAGATGGTCCTTATTATAGTCAGGCATGTCAACTTGTATGATTAAAAGTAGTTCGTACACATTAAATCTACCATCTGCATTTTTCTCTGTAATAACTTTTCTTTTTACACAACTCAAAACTTGTCTGGCTAATATGAAATTTGAGATGGCAAAACCCGGGAAAGATAAAGATATCACCAAAAACTCTTTCCTGCGAAATGCTGGGTTTTGAAGCCCAAGTCCAAGTCTTTCTCTGCTCAAGTTTTGGAGGAACAACTCCAAGTAGAACGAGTTGCAACAGCTATGCTAAGAACAAAAGTTGACATGTTGAGATCGAGATTAGAAGCATGTGATGCCCTACTGCACGAGGCCAATCAAGTTCGTTATAATCTCCCAAAGACTAAGAAAATGCCATAGATAATTGGAGATGAACACTAACATAGTGAGTACATTGGTCTTGTGAAATGTTTCCTTAGATTAAGGCACCGTTCAGACTTTTGTTGGTGGATGCATTTATCTGCGGTTGGGATCAACTTGGTAGTTGTTCCTGTGGATGTTATATAAATTAATTGCCTAGCCTTTTTTGAATCAGTTCGAACTTAAATGGTATCATAGCCAAGGTCTCAAGTTTGAATTGTCGAACGTGTGGTTTAATTTAATCTCTGTCGGGCGGCAAAATCTCCCACCAATCCTGAAATATTTCAAACGCATTTTTGAATGGGATTAAGAAGATAGATCATGATCATGGTAGTGACCTATATTCAACGTGATGATGATTTGATTTTGCACTCGGCCATGAACAGAGGTACTAGTACGGTGTCACAATTTTTTATCATTATACTTGTACCTTAGCGAAATTCAAAATCTCATAGCGGCAAAACTTCCCGCCCACAAAATACAAAAATTTCACACGCTTCCAAATTCCCATTCTACCCCTGTGGAGATGACAGCAAAGTCGGTTGGTGAGGGGTTTGCCCGTCATTTTTTCGATCACCACCTCCCTAGCCCGGAAACCCTCCCAAAAAAAATACATTTCCTTCAGTCTCTCATCTGAGACCACCCACCGGAACTTCTCAAGTCCCTCTCTCTACCACCTCCACGACCACCGCACCGGAACATCCCCGCCGGACTTCCCTGGCCTACCCGAGCCCTCGCGATCCTCGTCATCCGGCTGCCTGCCGGAGCCGCTTCATCGACGCCGTCATCAACCGGACCGGATCATCCCCGCCGAACCTCGAAACCATATGCTCATCCAGCAGTCTACCGCAGTCGCTTCAGCTGCGGTATCGTCCACCCCGCCGGAGCCGCTTCGCCGGATCCGTCGTCCACCGCATCGGATCTTGCTCACCGACACCGCTGTGCATGAACCGGATCTGCTTCACCGGCGCAGTGCATGATCTAAACTCTTCTACTGTCGCTTTTCTATTGCTTGCCTGCAAGTTCTTGTTTAATCTTGGGGGAACCTGTTTGTGCTAACGACGCGCCGTTACGTTTTTGCAGATGAGATGAGTAACCATGAAGTGTAATGGCCGTCTCTCCAACCCCAAGTAGCACATGTAGCGTACTTCATCACCGGATCTATCAACCCCAGGAAGATCTGCTGTGACTCCCACAGAGTGCTTCTCCTAATGTAAGTCCCTTGTTTTAGCGCCATGTTCTGGGTTCAGATGCTTGTTTGTCTGAAGCTCTTTTAGTTCATTCCTAGCTATGACCGTAACACGTTGCTATTTTCTACTTCATTGCTAACTTTAAGCGATTGAACATTTTGGTTTGCATTCCCTGCTCTGTAGATGTAGCCATCATAACTTCTATCTTGCTCAGTCGTTGTTACAAAAATTATACTGTAGGTATTATAGTAACATCCTGCTATTATTTAGTTCATGGCCAATTTTAAGTAATTGCACATGTTGGTTCGCATTCCCTGCTCTATAGCTTTTGGCATCGTAACTTCTATATTTGGTTTACATTCCCTGCTCTGTAGATCTAGCCATCATAACTTTATCTTGCTCAGTCGTTGTTACAAAAATTATGGCCTGCTACTATGTTGTTTGTGCCAATTTTTTACTCCATGAACATGTTGGCTTGCATTCCCTGTACTACAGGTGATGCCATTGTTTTGTATCTAGTTCATTGTAAGCTAACAAAGTAAGGACTTAGTTTGGCATGCTATCACTCTGCTATCTAGCCTGTAGTACAAATAAACTTGTCATACTACTAGATAATAATTTTGCGTGCCATCTTGTTCTTCAAAAGCTGCATTATTGACTTGTTTCTCTGACTTGGCATGACGCTCACATATGGAAAGCTGAACATATTGGTTTGCATTCCCTCTTATACAAGTTCACAGGTGATCCCACTATATTCTGTATCTGGTCCATCCTAAGCTCCAGCATTAACTATCCTCCATGTGTTGCTCATTACAAGTTTATATCCCGAAACATCTTGATTTGCATCCCCTTCACTATAAGTTCAGGAGTATTATTTAGTTCACGGCCAAAGTGAAGTAATTGCACTTGGCACATGTTGGTTCACATTCCCTCCTCTTTAGCTTTTGCCATCGTAACTTCTATTTTTGGTTTACATTCCCTGCTCTGTAGATGTAGCCATCATAACTTCATCTTGCTCAGTCGTTGTTACAAAATTTATAGCCTGCTACTATGTTGTTCATGCCAATTTTGTACTCCCTGAACATGTTGGTTTGCATGGGACTCGACAGTAGTAAGTCTGCTGTTTCATTCTAACATGCTCTGTTATATTGGCTGTTGGTATGCGGCATGCACTCTTTGTTTGCTTATTGTGCGCATTACAATGATCTTGTTATAACGACGAAATGATGAGTTCCAAATTCTTTGCCAAACAATATTGTAGTGTCTTTGCCTTTCCATTGTTGTTGTCTTAACTTGTAATGTCTTTGTTTCAGATATAGGTGCTGCATGGACAACTTAAAAGATTGTCGGATCGCTTCATTGTATTGCTAGGTTTAATTACCATTCAATTTCTCTGGGTTCTGTAATATTTTTTTCAATGCCTTGCAGCTGATGTAATATTTAGTTAGTTTTTATAGTTCTTTCGCGCATTTTTTCTTTGGTGCTTGTGGTAAGTGAGGCTATCCGACAGAAATCAATGCTGCGTAAATATTCTCAGTATCTAAATCACGAATTCCCATCCCTTAAACGGCCCAATCAAGCGAAATCACATATGTGCCTGCCCGCAAAATCCTAAAGCGCATATTATGCCGGCATATAAACAACTAAACGGGCTGGCCCACTTACTTCTTGGGCCAGCCCATTTGGTTTACGGTGGACCCCACACACTAATTGGGCTGGCCCACTTGCTTTAAGGTGGACCCCACCAACTACTGGGCCGGCCCACTAATTAGTTGGGCCAGCCCATTTGCTTTTTTGGAGGACCCCACATAATAAATGGGCCGGCCCTTTAAGAGGAAAGTGGGACCCACCTGTGTTTTTGGCCCGGCCCACTATCTTGTTGGGCCGGCCCACTTGCTATATTGTGGACCCCACATACTAGTTGGGCCGGCCCTTTAACAGGAAAGTGGGGCCCACATGTGCTTATTGGGCCGGCCCACTATCTTGGTGGGCCACTTGCTCTATGGTGGTCCCACATGGTAAATGGGCCGGCCCTTTAAGTGGAAGGTGGGACCCACCTGTGTTTTTGGCCCGCCCACTATCTTGTTGGGCCGGCCCACTTTCTATATGGTGGACCCCGCATACCAAATGGGCCGGCCCATTAACAGGAATGTGGGACCCACTGTGTTTTTGGCCCGCCCACTATCTTGGTGGGCCAGCCCACTGGCTATATGGTGGGCCCCACGTACTAAATGGGCCGGCCCTTTAACAGGAAAGTGGGACCCACCTGTGTTTTTGGCCCGGCCCACTATTTTGTTGGGCCGGCCCACTTGCTATATTGTGGACCCCACAAACTTAATGGGCCGATCCTTTAACTGGAAAGTGGGACCCACCTGTGTTTTTGGCCCGGCCCACTAGCTTGTTGGGCCGGCCACTTGCTATACGGTGGACCCCACACACTAAATGGGCCGGCCTTCAACAGAAAGTGGGACCCACGTGTTTTTGGCCCGCCCACTTGCTTCTTGGGCCGGCCCAGTTCGTAAGGTGGACCCCACATGTTAAATGGGCCGGCCCATTTAAGTTTTGACCAGTCAACCTTAGAGGTTAGGCCCGGCCCACTTAACTAATGGACCAGCCCAGCTATATAGTTGACCGGTCAAACTATGTCATCTGGCCCGGCCCGCTTAAGACGTGGCAGGCCTCGTGTGGGCCTACCATCTACCACGGGGTTTCAGCCGGTTAACGCCGTTAACTGGCAGTTAACGGCGTCTGCCACGTGTCAGTTTGCATGACGTCAGCAGTCAACGGGCTCCCGAAAACACTTCCGCAACGGTCCGATTTTCCGTGGCGGAAGGGCGCCCAAGCGCGACGGACCGAAAAAATCGTCGTTGGACTTTGCCTGACGCAGTTTCGACAACGGAACCCATATCGTCGGGTTAGGCCCATAGGCGACGAAAAATGCCCCTTAGTTGACGATTTTGGGACGTTGTCTATCAGAACTTTTCTTGTAGTGCATGTACTTTAGTTTTATTTATTAGATGACACTCCTCCCAACCTTTTGCTTACACAAGCCATGGCTAACCGAATCCTCGGGTGCCTTCCAACATTCACATACCATGAAGGAGTGTCTATTTGCAAAATTAAGTTGCTTACTGATAGATCAGGGCAAAACATGTGAAGAGAATTATTAATGCAAGTTAATTAATTGGGGCTGGGAACCCCATTGCCAGCTCTTTTTGCAAAATTATTGGATAAGCGGATGAGCCACTAGTCCATTGTGAAAGTCTGTCAAGTAAATGACAAGATCGAAAGATAAAACACCACATACTTCCTCATGAGCTATAAAACATTGACACAAATAAGAGATAATAAATTTTGAATTGTTTAAAGGTAGCACATGAAGTATTTACTTGGAATGGCAGGAAATACCACATAATAGGTAGATATGGTGGACACAAATGGCATAGGTTTTGGCTCAAGGTTTTGGATGCACGAGAAGCATTCCCTCTCAGTACAAGGCTTTGGCTAGCAAGGTTGTTTGAAGCAAACACAAGTATGAACCGGTACAGCAAAACTTACATAAGAACATATTGCAAGCATTATAAGACTCTACACTGTCTTCCTTGTTGCTCAAACACTTTTACCAGAAAATATCTAGACCTTAGAGAGACCAATCATGCAAACCAAATTTCAACAAGCTCTACGGTAGTTCTCCACTAATAGGTTTAAACTACATGATGCAAGAGCTTAAACATGATCTACTTGAGAGCTCAAAACAATTGCCAAGTATCAAATTATTCAAGACAATATGAAGCATTTTCTGTTTCCAACCAAATATCAATAAGTGCAACGGTTTTCAACTCCGCCATGAACATTAAAATAAAGCTAAGAACACCAGTGTTCATATGAAAAAGCGGAGCGTGTATCTCTCCCACACAAGGATTGCTAGGATCCGAATTTATTCAAACATAAACAAAAATAAAAGCACACAGACGCTCCAAGTAAAGCACATAAGATGTGACTGAATAAAAATATAGTTTCACTAGAAGTGACCTGATAAGTTGTTGATGAAGAAGGGGATGCCTTGGGCATCCCCAAGCTTAGACGCTTGAGTCTTCTTGAAATATGCAGGGATGAACCACGGGGGCATCCCCAAGCTTAGACTTTTCACTCTTCTTGATCATATATCATCCTCCTCTCTTGACCCTTGAAAACTTCTGCCACACCAAACTTCTCATAAACTTCATTAGAGGGGTTAGTACTCAAAAAACTTTAATCCACTTTGGTCCTGTAGTGACACATTGCAAGAACTCAATAAAACATTAGCTACAGCTCTCCACGTCTAGAAAGCCTCACTTAAAGTCCACAAGAGACAATGCAAAAAACAGAGACAGAATCTGCCAAAACAGAACAGCCAGTAAAGACGAATTTTTAAGAGGTACTTCCGTTGCTCAAATCAGAAAACTTAAAACTAATGAAAGTTGCGTACATATCTGAGGAACACGCATGAAAATTGGCAGATTTTTCTGAGTTTCCTACAGAGAGACCTACTCAAATTCGTGACAGATAGAAATCTGTTTCTGCGCAGAAATCCAAATCTAGCATCAACCTTCTATTAGAGACTTTACTTGGCACAACAATGCAATAAAATAAAGATAAGGAGAGGTTGCTACAGTAGTAACAACTTCCAAAACACAACAAAACAGTAGCAAAATAAAGACATGGGTTATCTCCCAAGAAGTGCTTTCTTTATAGCCATTAAGATGGGCTCAGCAATTTTAATGATGCTCACATAAGGATGAGAGTTGAAGCAAAAGAGAGCATCAAAAAGCAAGTTCAAAACACATTTAAGTCTAACCCACTTCCTATGCATAGGAATCTTGTACACAAATAAATTCATGAAGAACAAAGTAACAAGCATAAGAAGATAAAACAAGAGTAACTTCAAAATTTTCAGCATGTAGAGAGGTGTTTTAGTACCATGAAAATTTCTACAACCATATTTTCCTCTCTCATAATAATTTTCAGTAGCATCATGAACAAACTCAACAATATAACTATCACATACAGCATGCTTTTCATGATCTACAAACACATAATTTTTATCAAGCTCAAAAATAGTGGGATCAAAACTTTCAAACCCACTTTTATCAATAATATAACAAGATGATTGATCAATCTCAAAAGATATGGGACTCCTAGATAAAGTCAAGACTTCTCCAATCCCATTTTCATTAGTAGTACAATTAATATTATCAAGTAACATAGGACCATCATCTAGAGATTTATCATAAACATTTGCTAAACAAAACTCTTTAGTACCATGCATTTCGACATCAGGCACAAACAAAGCATTATCATAAGATTTATCAAAGTAGCATGGATTATCATATATAACAGTAGCATAATTATTCTCACAAGTTTTACTCATAGGGAATATTTCAAGAGAATCCACAGGAACATAACATTCATCCTCCTTTGGTAAGCATGGAGGACAATCAAATAGTGTAAGAGATAAAGAGTTACTCTCATTAGAAGGTTGGCATGGGTAGCTAATCCATTCTTCCTCCTTTTGTTCATCACTCTCCTCCTCTTTTTCATCCAATGAGCTTTCAGGTTCATCAATTTCCTCCTCTTTTTCATCCAATGAGCTTTCAGGTTCATCAATTTCTTCTTTCACAGGTTCCTGCAAATTGTGAGTGCATTCTTGTGCATTAATGAGTCTCTCTTTATAATCAATGATATAAGGATTATTACTGTAACTTTCTATGCAAAAATTAAGGATAGAAGAGACATAATCTTTAAGGTCCTTACAAGCAACACAAGTTTCATAATTTTTAGACATGAAGGATTCTATTTCAGAAGCTCCCATAAATAAGACAAATTGTTCTACCTCTTCGAACCCAAAATGAATATAGTTATTCCAATTATAGTTCATAATTAAAACTTCCTCACTAAAGCCACATTGAAATTTAAGATGTTTAGTATCCTGTTTAGAGCAACAGTTTATATCATGGCGTTTAAGCAAGATTTTAGCAATTGTATTCAATTTTTCTATCACAGCACTCATGACTTTACCCGTTCTTGATTCTCTATAATTATTATATAATTCTATAAGCTCCAAATAGGTTGTGGGTTCTCCCATAACAACAGTTTTTAATTTTTAGGTTTTTCAAATTTTTATGGATTTTTGGGTATATGAGAAAAATAAAACAAGACAAAAAGAAACTAAGCAAAAGTAAACTAGGCAAAATAATACTAGACAGAAATAAACTAAGCACAAATAAACTAGACAGAAATAAACTAGCAAGACAAAATAAAATAAAAGCAGAGAGAGAGGTAGAGTGTACTCCCCAGGTGAACTTATGAGTAGAGCTATGCCTCCCCGGCAACGGCGCCAGAAAATAGTCTTGGTGACCCACAAGTATAGGGGATCACAACAGTCTTCGAGGGAAGTAAAACCCAAATTTATTGATTCGACACAAGGGGAGGTAAAGAATACTTATAAGCCTTAACAACTGAGTTGTCAATTCAGCTGCACCTGGAAAAGCACTAGTAACAGGGGTGATGTGAAAGTAGCAGTAATATGAGAGCAGTAGTAACAGTAACACAGCAGCAGTAATAGTAACACAGAGCAATGGCACCAGAAAATAGTTGATACTACTTCCAATGACATAAAGAACGAGTATATGATGATGAAAGATGGACCGGGGTTCCCAGCTATCTACACTAGTGGTAACTCTCCAATAACAAGTGTTGGGTGAACAAATTACAGTTGGGCAATTGATAGGATTGAAATAGCATTAAGACAGAACATCAAGATTATTAATCATGTAGGCATGTTTTCCATATATAGTCATACGTGCTCGCAATGAGAAACTTGCATAACATCTTTTGTCCTACCAGCCGGTGGCAGCCGGGCCTCTAGGGAATCTACTGGAAATTAAGGTACTCCTTTTAATAGAGCACCGGAGCAAAGCATTAACACTCCGTGAAAACATGTGATCCTCATACCTAAGCCTTCCCCTCCAGTTATCCCAGTTGCTGTCACTCTGGGGCCTCGGGTTCCGGACATAGACATGTGCAAACAACTTGTAGATACAATCTAAGCAATAATTATAGAGCTTAAATCTAAGATCATGCCACTCGGGCCCTAGTGACAAGCATTAAACACAACAAGATTGCAGCAACAATAACTTCACAAACTTTATAGATAGACTGATCATAATGTAACAATTCATCGGATCCCAACAAACACAACACCGATTACATCAGATGGATCTCAATCATGTAAGGCAGCTCATGAGATCATTGTATTGAAGTACATGGGGGAGAGAATACCAACTAGCTACAGCTAGAACCCGTAGTCCATGGGGGAACTACTCATGGAGCATGATGGAGGCGGTGGCGTTGATGGAGATGGCTTCCGGGGGCACTTCCCCGTCCCGGCGGCGTGCCGGAACAGAGATTCTGTCCCCCGAATTGGAGTTTCGCGATGGTGGCGGTGCCCCTGGAGTCTTTCTGGAGTTTCGTCAATTGGTATCGAGGTTTTAGGTCGCGAGGGGTCTTATAGGCGAAGAGGCGGCGCAAGGAGGCGCCTGGGGCCCACCCCATAGGGCGGCGCGCCCCCTTCCAGGCCGCGCCGCCTATGGTCCGGGGCCTGTGCCTCCCCTCCTACTCTCCTTCGGTGTCCTGGTCCATCCCGGTGAATTATGATGTTTGGTCTTCGTTTCGTCGAATTCCGAGAATATTGCCCGAACAGCCTTTCTGGAACCAAAAACAATAGAAAACAGGAACTGGCACTGTGGCATCTTGTTAATAGGTTAGTTCCGGAAAACGCATAAAAATAAAGTGTGAGCAAAACATGTAGGTATTGTCATAAAACTAGCATGTAACATCAAAAATTATAGATACGTTGAGACGATGTAGCAAGCAAATGAAGCAGCTATGAGCATATCTTCACTGCTTATAATGGGTGCCCTAGTGATTCAACTATATCACTCCTCCTCCACATCAACAAGGCACAGGCCATTGCATTGGCGACAAAGGGTGTACAAGTACCTTCATGGATCTCTTTGCCAAGAAGCACAAGATTTAGTTGACTCCATCCACCAAAGAACAGTGAAAGTGGCTGGTGGTGGAATTCTCTCTTCAACTCGCCATAGCACACAAGTGCAAATTCACCGTCCAAGGTCATGAGTTTGTTGCTGACTTTAGAATACGAGCTGCAAGGATCGACATTGTCTTGGGTGTCAATTGGTTTAAGCAACATAATCCTATCACATTTGATTTCCTGGAAAGAAAATTGACTATTGGAGTCACAGAAAGTTACCGACACTATATGATCACTTATTCCCTATGGATAACTTGCTCATCTCTTCAGACCAATGCAGCAAATTAATAGCACAAGGAGATACATGGTACTTGCGCTTTATACCAGTAGAAAATGAGTTACAGGAGCAAAGCATTCCCCTACGGCTGAAGATATACAAGCATTACGCAGTCCTTCCAGGATATATTTGCAGCTCAGCCTTCCTCCGTCAGAGAAATAGATCACCAAATACCTCTGAAAGCTGACGCCACGCCACCAAACATTCGACCCTATCGAATGTCACACAGCCAGAAGGACATAGTGGAGAAAATTATCAAGGAAATGATCCAAAAAAGGGAAATAAGAATCGCAAGAGTCCATATTCTTCCCCCATACTCCTAGTGAAGAAGAAGGATAGATCATGGCCTCGTGCACGATTTCAGAGGATTTAATGAGCAGACCATAAAGAATAAATTCCCCATACCAGTAATAGAAGATCTCTTGGATGAACTCCATGGAGCTAGATTTTTCTCCAAGCTGGACTTGCGCTTAGGGTATCATCGATACGTATGCACGATGAAGACATAGCAAAGACATCATTCTCTACACACCTGGCCATTATGAGTACCTGGTCATGATGTTTCGATTATGTAATGTACCAACAACATTCCAACAGTGATGAACACACTCTTTTCACCTCACCTAAGAGACTTTGTGCTAGTTTTCTTCGACGATATTCTTGTCTACAGCAAGTCCAAGGAAGATCACATTCAGCACTTGCAAGTAGTGTTGCAGTTGTTGAGAAATAATCAACTCAAGGCCAAGCTATCCAAGTGTCTTTGCACAGCCACAAATTAAATATTTGGGCCACATAATTTCTGGTGAAGGGGTAGCTACGGATCCATAAAAAATACAAGACATAATCAAGTGGGAAACTCCAAGGACAGTCAAAATTGCGTGGCTTCCTAGGATTAACGGTTATTACAGATTTATTCCCCATTGTGCTCTCATCGCAACCACCGCATAGTGCAGAAGAAAAATTACTTCCAATGGGGAACAGACAACAAGCTGCCTTTGACAAACTGAAATAAGTGATGTCACAATCCCTCTCCTAGCACCGCCGACTTTTCCCTCCCTTTCACAAAGAAACATTCTGTGATACGACTTGGAGCAGCTTTAATGCAACAAAAAACCCTTGGCATACTATAGTCAAGCATTGGGGCCAAAGAACAGAGTGATGTCTGTGTATGAAAAGGAAGCTATGGCTATTCTGCAGAAAGAAATGGAGGAATTATTTCTGGGAAACAAACTGATAACATAAGCTTGATTTCCAATGCAGCTTCAAATACATTGGAAATCAAAAGCAATTGGAAGGAATCCAACACAAGCTTATGTTAAAGTTGCTGGAATTTGATTTTTCTGTCCAATATAAGAAAGTCAAGGACAACACAGCTGCTGATGCACTCTCAAGACAATATCAACCAGAAGAGTACACAGAATCTTGCCTACCACTGGCAGAGCGTACCAACATGGGCCAATGACATAACAAAGTCATATGAGGGAGACAGTCACTACACAAGAATTCAAGAAGTTAACAATATCGACACCATCCTCACTATACCGCACAGGCTGGTGTACTGAGATACAAGGGTAAGGTATGTATTGGATCAACTACCAACCTCAAGCAACAAATTTTTGATTCTATTCATTCTTCAGCCTTTGGGGGACATTCTCGCATGAGAGTCACTTACCACAAACTCAAGCAACTATTCCATTGGCCAAAACTGAAAGAATTTGTGACACGAAAGTGGCTTCCGTCCTATCTGTCAAATCTCCAAAACAGAGAAGGTGCAGATCCAGGGTTACTAGATCCTCTCAACATTCCTCAGACAAAATGGTTAGAGATAAGCATGGATTTTGTGGGGCTGCGGTATCAAAAGGATTCGATGTGATATTGGTTGTAGTGGATCGCCCGACCAAGTATGCCCATTTTATTCCACTGTCTCATCCATATACAACAAAAAGTGGCAGAATTATTCATGGCACACATCATCAAGTTGCACGGGCCTCCAACCGTGATCACAACTGATAGAGATACCATATTCCTAAGAAAGCTCTGGTCGGAAATATTCTCAGCAATGAAGATCTCCCTCCATTTTTCTACAGCCTATCACCCACAATGGATGGCCGACAGAGCGGGTCAACCAGTGTATGGAGCAGTATTTGCGATGTATGACATTCCAGGAACCAAAGAAATGGAGTGAGTACCAGAAGCAGAATTCTGTGTAACACTGCTTTCATACAACCATCGGATGTCTCCATTCGAGGCGGTGTATGAATACCTCCCTCCAGTACTCACACAACTACACAATGTTACAGCTATGTCCCCTGAAGCACAAGAAACTTTGGTTGCCAAGGAACGAATGATCACACGCTTCAACGAATTTGTCTAAAGCACAGAGCAAGATGAAGAAATATGCAGACCAGAACAGACCCCCATCATTCTTGTTGGGCGATATGGTGTACCTCAAAATGATGCCACAGCGTGAAAATGCACTGGGACGAGGTAACCCACCGCTTACTCCTCGCTGGTATGGTCCTTTCAAAATCACTCAATTGGTGAGAAAACGAGCTTACAAACTCCAGTTGCCTACTGGGACACTACTGCATGATGTATTCCACGCCGGTCACCTGAAGAAGCATACTGGCGCACATGATGTCCCTTCTCCTTCGCTACCGATGGTTACTCCGAAGGTAAGATCAAATTCTTCCCTATAGTCGTGGTGGAGCGCCAAATGATTCCTCGCAAACACCCATCAAGATTATGAAGTGGCGGTGACTCAATGGAAGATTCACTGGGAGGGCATGACAGTTGATGAAGCCTCATGGGAAGACGCTGAGTTCGTCATGAAGACTTGGCCAGAGTTCAAGCCATGGGGTCTTGCCTCGAGGGGGCATTGTCAGGCACTGCTGTTCACCTGAAGCATCTAACAGCTGGCAATGTCTGTGAAGGATCCGATGGTTTCAGTCACTCAAGGCTTAGGATCAGGCTTAACCATGTAATAGACCAGTTATCTGTAATAAACTAAACAGCGTGGTGGTCCTACTCCTCAGTATAAAGGGGTAGGAGCGGGAGGATGGGAGGCACGAGTCCCTCTTCCTCCTTCTTCCTCGATGTCGGCGGCCACCGAGCCCGACACTCCACCACGCCACGCTTATCTATCGGACTATCGCGGTAGAGCAAGAGTGCGGCGATGCGTAAGAGCTTGCTGTGGCACTAGCAGTTCCGCGCCCGTGCCAAGAGCCGCAGCGACGTTCAATGACCTCCAAGACATGGTCTCCGGCCTCCGGTACGTCCGGAAGGAAGTCAAGCGACACCGACGCCATCATCCTCGAGGCCCAGCTCCACCCAATGCTCAGTAACCGGCATGCCGTGCTCAGCGTCCCATCACCTGCCTCCTTCGTCCAGGTTCACTTTCCCCTCCCTTTTCACTTCTTCCCCGCGAAAAACACTCAAATCGTTCTTGCACAGAGGAGCTACTACCGCTGCTCTGAACTGCTAAACACATCCAAGCAGGTGAGATGTGCACTGTTCGGTATGGTCAGCATTAGCTAGCTAATAACTGAAAGTATTTTGCTTTTTCCTAATGTGATTGATAACATAATCTCTCCCTTCCTGAAGCAAGGTTTTCACTTCTTTGGCCAGGGTTGCATAGCATGATCTGTTGGATTCTGACGTCCTGATCATTTTCTCTGCATTTCCATCTGGTACAACCTTCGTCGGTGCTCTGTTTCCAGTTCGCCGCATCCGCACGCGGAGGTCTGAAGTAACGCCGATGAGTTACAAGGTCATGTCTAGCTGTAACAGCGGAGCGTGTGACCTTTAAATATTTCTATATAATGTTTGCGCAGATTTATTAAGCCGCGGTAAATCAATTCCCTTTCTAATTTTTTACATATAGTACTTTCCTTTCAACATAACATTTAGTGTATTTCAAGTCTGCAGTTGATAATTTTATACATATATGTATTCGAAGTGTGCAACGGATAATTTGTTTTCTTTACTTCGATAATTTGTATCATGTATAAGTCGCGGGGAAAAAGCAGGATCTACCACAATTGTCTTTTTCTTTATTGTCTGATAACTAAATCTTCATATTCTCTTCTTAACGGAAAACATGCTTTGAAAATCTTATTGAGACAGTAAAAACTTGAGCATCATATACATCAAATATGTGGTGACAACAAATGAAGAATACATTCTAATTATCGTTCAACCTTTGAGCACACCCTTATGTACATTGTGCTTACTTATCATGTTCTATATTATTTCTTGGAAGAGCATGGCTGAGAAATGCTTTAAATTCAGACACTAGAATGCAGATCCGTGGTTGAGGCCACTTGCCAACCAAGGGGGCACTAAACAATGTGGTTCTACAGGTTTTTTTCTTTAATGTGCTTTCTTGGATGTGAAAATTAGGAGAATCATCATATTTCTGAAATTGCAGCTATACAGTTACATTCAAATTTGGTGTGTATATAACTATTGTGTTTAAATCAGATTAAAAAACAAAAAGGTTGTGATAGAAGTTCACTAATGACCTGCCTTATGATAAGATACTGCAAGAGCATGCTAATTTGGGTTCCTTTTATTTTCCTTTTGCTCCAATCATACATGTAAGTTGTTCTGACTTGTGAGCTTTTCTCCACGTCAGGTATAGTACAAGGAACGTTTAGAGCGAGAGCGGAGCGCACCGCGCGGGGAGGGGCCCTGCCCTGTCCAAGGCGGCGCCTGGCCATGACGCCGTCGACCCTCGCCGTCCCCGTCCCCATCCCCGCCGCCATCGTCGAGCCCGCGCGGACGAGAATATCGGGCGCGGCGGCCGCGGATCGGATTCGGAGCAGACCCCGTGGTCGCAGCAAGGCGCGTTCGATGGTGGGCGGGCGACGCGGCGGCGACCGGCCGGAGTCCTCCTCGGCGCGCAGGGAGGTAAGGTCCATGGTCTGCCGGGAGGAGGAGAGCGCCGCCTTCTACGAGCTCGACGACCTGGAGGACCCGCTCGACGACGTCGACGAGGAAGAAGAGACACCGTGGAGGAGCCCACACATGTGACCCGCAAGCGGGCCCGCGGCCGGAGGGCGGAAGAAGGTGGTGGCGAGGCCACCGCGCCCGGACATGACATGAATATATGTCATTTAATGAAAGTCTAGTAGTTCATGATCTCTCATGATTAGTTCCAATCTATTAATAATGAGTAGCATGTCATGAATATTTGCTTGCATTGTTTTATTCATAGATAGGTATGACATTGTGGTATCCTCCTCTGAATAATTCACTTGAATCGACTTGGCACATGCTCACGCATGCATATGACTAAACAAAAGTCAATTAAGCCTCGATGATTTACTTTGCTTCAGAGTTCTTGTATCACTTTTATGCCTCCGTTAATTTTATTTTGTCGCAAGCATGATTATGACAGTTATTGCTCTCTTGATTGTCGCTTCCCAGTCTATTGCTAGCCTTCACTTGTACTGAGCGGGAACGCTGCTCGTGCTTCCAAATACCTGAAAACCAAGTTGTTCCAAAGTGTCCACCATAAATACCTATGCATGGCATTTCAAACCATTCCAAGTAAATTCTCATGTGCTACCTTTAAACCTTCAAACTACTTCTCAATTTGTGTCAATGTTTTATAGCTCATGAGGAAGTATGTGGTGTTTTATCTTTCAACCTTGTCATTTACTCCTGACAGACTTTCACCAATGGACTAGTGGCACATCCGCTTATCCAATAATTTTGCAAAAAGAGCTGGCAACGGGGTTCCCAGCCCCAATTAATTAACCTTCATTAATAATTCTCTTCACGTGTTTTGCTCTGATTCATCAGTAAGCAACTTAACCTGCAAATAGATACTCCCCCATGGTATGTGAATGTTGGAAGGCACCCGAGGATTCGGTTAGCCATGGCTTGTGTAAGCAAAGGTTGGGGGAGTGTCATCCATAATGAAACTAAAATGCATGTGTAAACAAAAGAGAAGAGGGATGATCTACCTTGCTGGTAGAGATAACGTCCTTCATGGGAGCCGCTCTTGAGAGTCTGGTTGGCGAGGTAGTTAGAGTACCCACTATCATTCGTTGACAACAACAAACACCTCTCAAAATAATTTTACTTCTGTCTTTGAAAAAATGAAAAGCTCTAGCACATGTTAATCCCTGCTTCCCTCTGCGAAGGGTCAATCTTTTACTTTTATGTTGAGTCACCATCCTTTCTTTGAGCACCTTCTTGAGAGCATAACTGTCATTCTTAGTATAATATGCTTGTCCCAAAATATGATCAGCTGTGGTATAACTTTGATGCTTTTATCTTTGACAATCTTTACTTCTAGTCTTTCTATGAACTTCAGAGGTGCCTGGGCATTTATGTTTTGCTGTACAAATACAGGCAAGCGAGATACCACTTTATCATATCTTTCTATGAACATTGCAATCCTGCTTATGGAAGTGCTTCATGATGCTTGTTATTAGTTTGTTGGTATCTCTTTCATGATTGACATAGCTATTAGATGATTTTATTTGCATGTATCTTATTATGAATTGCTTAAGTACTTGCCATATCATGAGAATATTTACATCATATGAGCAAATGTGTTCGTGAAAGTTCTTTTATCGCACTCAGTTGTTAACTGAATTGCTTGAGGACAAGCAATAAGCTAAGCTTGGGGGAGTTGATACGTCCAAAATGTATCTACTTTCCCGAACACTTTTGCTATTGTTTTGCCTCTAATTTGTGTATTTTGGATACAACTAACACGGACTAATGCTGTTTTCAGCAGAATTGCTCTGGTGTCTCGTTTTTGTGCAGAAATTCAACTTTCAGGAAAATCCTCGGAATTTATGTCGAAGGGCTTATTTTTCCAGAAGAATCACGGAGCCGAAGGGCAGGCCAGGAGGCCCAGGCCCCTGCACACTAGGCCGACGCGGCTGTAGGGGGCGCGCCGCCCTAGCGTGTGGCCGCCTCGGCCATCCTCTGACGCCCCCTCTGGACTACTTAAGGGTTTAGATCTAAAAACGCGAGACGAGAAGTCGAAGTCGCCAGAAACCATCCAGTACGCCGCCACCGTCGCGAAACTCCGTCTCGGGACCAGAAACTCCATTCTGGCACTCCGCCGGGACGGGGAATTGGAGGGGATCATCGCCGCCATCACCACCGACGCCTCTCCATCGACCAGCCATGTTTCCCCCATCCATGTGTGAGTAATTCCCCCGCTGTAGGCTGAAGGGGATGGTAGGGATTGGATGAGATTGATCATGTAATAGTCATAAGATTGTTAGGGCATGGTGCCTAGTATCCGTAGATGGTACTTTTATGATATTGTTGCAACTTTTTATGCTTAATGCTTGTCACTAGGGCCCGAGTGCCATGATCTCAGATCTGAACATGTTATTGTTTCATCATGATATGCATTGTTTTATGATCTTACCTGCAAGTTGTATACACATGTTGCTGTCCGGAACCCGAGGCCCCAAAGTGACAGAAATTGGGACAACCGGAGGGGAAGGCGGTGATGTGAGGATCACATGTGTTCACGGAGTGTTAATGCTTTGCTCCGGTACTCTATTAAAAGGAGTACCTTAATTTCCAGTAGTTTCCCTAGAGGCCCGGCTGCCACCGGCTGGTAGGACAAAAGATGTTGTGCAAGTTTCTCATTGCGAGCACGTACGACTATATACGGAACACATGCCTATGGATTGTTTAGTACTTGGATACCGTTTTATTATTATCTGCAAATGCCCTACCTTGATTGTTATATGAATTCTCTCATCCATGCAACGCCCGTTCATCCATCCATGTGCCAGCAGTTTCGATGAAGGATTCACTGTAAATGCTCACAGACAAGTTTTCAGGGGGTTTTGATATAGCAGATAAATAAAGTACAAGTAAGTAAAATGCGAGAGTAATAATTGCAGTGAGTGGCCCAATCCTTTTTAGCACAAAGGACAAGCCGGTTTGTTTACTTATAATGACCAAACGTTCTTGAGGACACACGGGGATCTAGTCTAGTGCTTTCGCTTCATATAGTTGATTAATCTTCATTGTTTTGATAAGTGTTGTGTGGGTGAACCTATGCTAATGCACCGCCCTTCCTAGGACTAATACATACTTGTGATTATACCCCTTGCAAGCATCCGCAAATACAAGAAAGTAATTAAGATAAATCTAACCACAGCCTTAAACTCTAAGATCCTGCTATCCCTCCTGCATCGATATACCAACGGGGGTTCAGGTTGCTGTCACTCCGGCAACCCCACAATTAGCAAACGAATACAAGATGTACTCCCCTAGGCCCATAAAGGTGAAGTATCATGTAGTCGACGTTCACATGACACCACTAGAAGAATAACACCACAACTTAAATATCAAACCATTAAATATTACTCAACATAGTTCACTACTAACATTTAGACTTCACCCATGTCCTCAAGAACTAAACGAACTACTCACGAGACATCATATGGAACATAATCAGAGGTGATATGATGATGAATAACAATCTGAACATAAACCTTGATCCAATGGTTTCACTCAATAGCATCAATAACAAGTAGTAATCAACACCGGGAGAGTTTCCCCTATCAAACAATCAAGATTCAACCCTAGATGTTACAGCGGTGACGAGGTGCAGCGGTGGAGATGGCGGTGTAGATGGTGGAGATGATGATGATGATGATCCCAATGATGTCCAGCTCGATGACGGTGGCGATGGCGACGATTTCCCCCTCCGGGAGGGAATTTCCCCGGCGGATTCCTGCCCGCCGGAGAGCTCTTTTCTCTCTGGTGTGTCTCCGCCCCGCAGAGGCGGCTGTGTCTATTCTCCGTATCCCCCGTGCCTTAGGTTTTCGGGACGAAGAAGTACGCGAAGGAGAGGCGGCCGAAGGGGGCTGTGGGCCCCCTCCCCACAAGGCGGCGCGGCCAGGCCTGGGCCCGCGCCGGCCTATGGGGGGCCCATGGCGGCCCTCCTCGGTCCCTCCTTTTGGCTGGCTTCGTCTTCTGGAAAAATAAGATGTTCCGTATAATTTCCGTCAATTGTTGATCTTCAGAAATATGGTGTCCTGACGGTGCTTTTTCCAGCAGAATCCTGACTCCGGTGAATAATTCTCCAATAATCATGAAACATGCAAAATAGGTGAAATAACATAAGTATCATCTCTAAATATGAAATATATCAATGAATAACAGCAAATTATGATATAAAATAGTGATGCAAAATGGACGTATCAACTCCCCCAAGCTTAGACCTCGCTTGTCCCCAAGCGAAACTGAGCTCAATGAACAAGACCACATGTTTATGGAGTGAAGAGTCGATAAATAAAATACGGACAAGAAGCATCATATTGATTCACACAAGACATTCTAGTAAACATCCTCCTCATATAACTCAACTTGAAATAAGTAAAGAGAAATCACAAATAGAGGTGCATAGGAAATCATAAACGGTTATGGCAAACTTTGTTCTTGGTCAGAGAACTATTAACGGATTGTACTTATCTTCTAAGCAAAGCCTTTATATTAGAATTTATATGGCAGGGCTTTCATCCTTAATCATAACAATCTCCTCATAATCATTGATAGCTTTCAAAGTCATATTCATTCAGATAAAATTTGTACTAAACAAGGAAGAATAAAAGACATGATTAACTAGATCATAGCATAAATGGTTGGATCACAACAACTCAATTGCTTGCTTAAGATAGAGGGAAATAGGTTTACTGACTCAACATAAAAGTAAAAGATAGGCCCTTCGCAGAGGGAAGCAGGGATTAAATCATGTGCTAGAGCTTTTCAAGTTTTGAAATCATATAAAGAGCATAAAAGTAAGATTTTGAGAGGTGTTTGTTGTTGTCAACGAATGGTAGTGGGCACTCTAACCCCCTTGCCAAACAGACCTTCCAAGAGCGGCTCCCATGAAGGACGTTATCTCTACCAGCAAGGTAGATCATCCCTCTTCTCTTTTGTTTACACATGTATTTTATTTATGGATGACACTCCCCCCAACCTTTGCTTTCACAAGCCATGGCTAACCGAATCCTCGGGTGCCTTCCAACATTTCTCATACCATGGAGGAGTGTCTATTGCAAAATTAAGTTGCTTACTGATAAATCAGGGCAAAACATGTGAAGAGAATTATTAATGAAAGTTATTAATTGGGGCTGGGAACCCCGTTGCAAAATTATTGGATAAGCGGATGTGCCGCTAGTCCATTGGTGAAAGTCCGCCCAACAAGATTGAAAGATAAAACACCACATACTTCCTCATGAGCTATAAAACATTGACACAAATAAGGAGTAATATAGTTTGAATTATTTAAAGGTAGCACATGAAGTATTTACTTGGAGTGGCGCAAAATACCACATAGTAGGTAGTTATGGTGGACACAAATGGCATGGGTTTGGTCTAAGGTTATGGATGTATGAGAAGCATTCCCTCTCAATACAGGTCTTTGGCTAGCAAGGTTGGGTAGCAAGCATAAGAGTTGAGGGAAACAAACAAATATACATGTGATAGAAACAATCATGCATCTTTCTCGTAAGCACAAGCAATTTTAACTTCAGAATACTAAACTCATTAGCAGAAAGATAATAAAGTAATATATCTACATGTATTTCCCTTTTCTATTTAAACATCAAAGTATTGTTGCTATTGACCAATGCTAAGTTTGCCAAAACCAAATAGATTTACTTGATGCTCCCAAAGTGATATCAATACTAATGTCAAGAGTAATCATATAACAGAAATTGCAAACTAAAATAAGGTGTGCAAAAAGTAAATGATAAGACTTCTCATTAATATTCCATAACGATAACTCACACCAACGGATACATAGATAACCAACTAAGAGAGAGATACTTCCACACTGCAAACCATCTTATATGATAACTTCCCTACTCATGATATGACACTACTTGATAGTAAAAAGATAAAGATAGTGATGATGTGATACCGCGGCACTCCCCCAAGCTTGGAACAAACCAAGGGGATGCCAATACCAATGATGAATTACTCCTTCGGTGGCGATGATGGTGGATTCTTCTCGTCATCAGACTTCCAAGGAAGAGGCTCTCCATCAACAAACGATGTCTTGGTCTCGGGAATCCTGAAACTAGCAGCATAGCTAATGCGTTTAAACCTGTTTTCATACTCACAGTTTTGATTCCAAACATCATAAAGTTGCGCCTGAAGTTGGTTGGTAGTGTTGTGAAGTGAGAGGATATCGCTCCACAGCTTTGCAGTCTCCTTCTCGTGTTCACCAATGAGTTCGGACACAATTCTGTGGAAGATGTCCACTTCACGCTCAGCCATCTTCTTGTAGGTGAAGACCTCTTGTTCTAGTTTCTCCATCCTGTCCTCCAAGCTTCCTTCTCCTTTAGGTCCCCGAACATCTTCTATCTGCAACTCTCCATCTACGAGCAGCAATTCCTTGGGATGCATCTTCAGCTCGTTCATGTACGGGTTGACGACGTTCTCAAAGAAGTTGTCCTTCGGAGGCTCCGACGAAGACATGGTGGCTCTAGATCTGAAAACAATATCTGGCAGAAACAGCTCGAAACAAAACACGATGAGAAAACGATATACGGACCTCTGGGGATCCGGGGGATTATATAGCAAATATTTTCACGACAAAAGGAAAGTACCAGGCCGAAAACGAGTGGAAACGGGACGCCGAGGGGCTGTCCCGTAGGCGGCGCGGCCAGGGTGGGGCCCGCGCCGACCTATGGGGGCACGCCCTCGTGCGTTGCCTCCACTCTGTTTCGATCTCGTAATTTTTCATATTTTCCAAAAACAGCAGAAATATTGTTCGGAAAGTTAAACGCGGACTTTTTATTACTAAAACTGTTACCTATTCAAAGTCGGACTCTGCAGAACTGTCAATTTGGTCTTTGATGAAAGCTTCCGGAGTCATCACTTGAATAACATCAATATCTTCATTATAAGAATCTCCAGAAATATAATGCTTGAGTCTTTGTCCATTCACTACTTGTGTGGCATCACCTTGCAGAGAACTAATTTTAATTGCCCCTGAACGATACACCTCCTCAATGACATATGGTCCTTCCCATTTTGAGAGTAATTTTCCTGCAAAAAATCTGAGACGAGACCGATACAATAGGACTTTATCTCCAACATTAAATTCTCTTTTAATAATTCTTCTATCATGCCATTTCTTAACCTTCTCCTTAAAAAGTTTAGCATTTTCATAAGCTTCACTTCTCCATTCATCTAAAGAACTCAATTGTAGCAACCTTTTCTTACCGGCAAGTTTAAAATCTTTATTAAGTTCTCTTACAGCCCAATAAGCTTTGTGCTCTAGTTCTAAAGGTAAATGACAAGCTTTTCCAAAATCGATAATTTC
This sequence comes from Lolium multiflorum, assembly GCA_030979885.1. Taxonomy (NCBI): domain Eukaryota; kingdom Viridiplantae; phylum Streptophyta; class Magnoliopsida; order Poales; family Poaceae; genus Lolium; species Lolium multiflorum. Next base: position 166,418,213 of record CM061749.1, read on the forward strand.
TTATGTTCCATGCCACTTTATTGATGATTTGTTTTATGCACATTATATGTCATATTGCATTTTATGGAACTAACCTATTAACAAGATGCCGAAGAGCCAGTTGCTGTTTTCTGCTGTTTTTGGTTTCAGAAATCCTAGTAACGAAATATTCTCGAATTGGACGAAATCAACGCCCGGGTCCTATTTTTGAAGCTTCCAGAAGACCGAAGGGACAAGAAGTGGGGCGACGAGGCGCCGCCACCATAGGGCCGCGCGGCCAGGGCCGCGCCGCCCTATGGTGTGGGCCCCTCGTCAGCCCTCCGACTTTGCCCTTCCGCCTACTTAAAGCCTCCGTCGCGAAACCCCGGAGAGCCACGATACGGAAAACCTTCCAGAGACGCCGCCGCCGAATCCCATCTCGGGGATTCAGGAGATCGCCTTCGGCACCCTGAGGGGATTCATCTCCCGGAGGACTCTACACCGCCATGGTCACCTCCGGAGTGATGAGTGAGTAGTTCACCCCTTGACTATGGGTCCATAGCAGTAGCTAGATGGTCGTCTTCTCCTAATTGTGCTTCATTGTTGGATCTTGTGAGCTGCCTAACATGATCAAGATCATCTATCTGTAATACTATATGTTGTGTTTGTCGGGATCCGATGGATAGAGAATACTATGTTATGATGATTATCAATCTATTGTTTATGTGTTGTTTATGATCTTGCATGCTCTCCGTTATTAGTAGAGGCTCTGGCCAAGTTTTTACTCTTAACTCCAAGAGGGAGTATTTATGCTCGATAGTGGGTTCATGCCTTCATTGACACCTGGGACAGTGACAGAAAGTTCTAAGGTTGTGATGTGCTGTTGCCACTAGGGATAAAACATTGATTCTATGTCTAAGGATGTAGTTGTCGATTACATTACGCACCATACTTAATGCAATTGTCTGTTGCTTTGCAACTTAATACTGAAGGGGTTCGGATGATAACCTGAAGGTGGACTTTTTAGGCATAGATGCAGTTGGATGGCGGTCTATGTACTTTGTCGTAATGCCCGGATTAAATCTCACTATATTTATCATATCATGTATATGCATTGTTATGCCCTTCTCTATTTGTCAATTGCCCGACTGTAATTTGTTCACCCAACATGCTTTTATCTTATGGGAGAGACACCTCTAGTGAACTGTGGACCCCGGTCCTATTCTTTACATAGCATACAATCTACTGCAATACTTGTTTTACTGTTTTCTTGCAAACAATCATCTTCCACACAATACGGTTAATCCTTTGTTACAGCAAGCCGGTGAGATTGACAACCTCACTGTTTCGTTGGGGCAAAGTACTTGGTTGTGTTGTGCAGGTTCCACGTTGGCGCCGGAATCCCTGTTGTTGCGCCGCATCACATTTCGCCACCATCAACCTTCAACGTGCTTCTTGGCTCCTCCTGGTTCGATTAAACCTTGGTTTCTTTCTGAGGGAAAACTTGCTACTGTGCGCATCATACCTTCCTCTTGGGGTTCCCAACGAACGTGTGAGTTACACGCCATCAAGCTCTTTTTCTGGCGCCGTTGCCGGAGATCAAGACACGCTGCAAGGGGAGTCTCCACTTCTCAATCTCTTTACTTTGTTTTTGTCTTGCTTTATTTTATTTACTACTTTGTTTGCTGCACTTAAACAAAACACAAAAAAATTAGTTGCTAGTTTTACTTTATTTACTGTCTTGCTCTCTATATCAAAAACACAAAAAAATTAGTTACTTGTCTTTACTTTATTTGCCTAGTTTACTTTATTGCTACTAAAATGAGTAATCCTGAAGTTGAAGTTCGTTCTTTTAAGCAACAAGGTGGAGAAAGTTTTAAAGATGCTTGGTATAGAATTAGTAATGCTCATCATAGGTGCATTAAGAAACACTCCACCACTATCCTTCTTAGGAACTTTTATGTTGGTTTATCTAGTTGGAATAGGTATGTTCTTGATGCTCTTTCGGGAGGTAATTTCCTAGGTACTCCCGCCTTAGAAGCTAGTTGCATCATTGAGAGTCTAGTTGGAATACCACCTGTTAATGAAGTTAAAATTGAAATCTCTCTTGAGGATGTTATGAAAAAATTGGAAACCATAGAGAAAAAATTTCCAAGTATTGAAACTAAATTGGAAATGTTATTGGATAAAACTGATGAACTTGATAAATCCCTAGGAGGAATTGATGAAAGAATTAGTGTCCTAGGAACTTGTGTTGTCCATGATAATCAAACCAATAGGATTGATGAACTTGAAAAGGCTATGGGAACCTTGGGTTCAACCTTTTCTTCTCTCAAGTATAATGAGAAAGCTTATGTGGGTAAAGAGCAAAAATTTATGTATGTCTCTAAAGTGCCTAAACAAAAGAATTATTATAGGCCTAAAATTGCTAAAACCCCTAGCACCACCATAGAAAATTTAGATAATGGAGCACCTAAAGTACCCTCTGCAACAAGTTGTGTTTGCATGAAAAATAATGATTGATGCTTCTCTCTCGATAATACTTGATTTGCACTTTCTGCGCCTAGCTGAAAGGCGTTAAAGAAAAGCGCTTATGGGAGACAACCCATGTTTTTACTACAGTACTTTGTTTTATATTTGAGTCTTGGAAGTTTTTTACTACTGTAGCAACCTCTCCTTATCATGTTTTTGTGCCAAGTAAAGTTTCTATGTCAAAGTTGATGTTATATTTGGGATCGCTGCGCAGAAACAGCATTGCTGTCTGTCACGAATCTGGGCACAAGTCTCTGTAGAAAATTCGAAAAAATCTGCAAATTTACGAGCGTGATCCTCAGATATGTACGCAACTTTCATTAGTTTTGAGTTTTTCCATTTGAGCAAGTCTGGTGCCACTTTAAAATTCGTCTTTACGGACTGTTCTGTTTTTGACAGATTCTGCCTTTTATTTCGCATTGCCTCTTTTGCTATGTTGGATGAATTTCTTTGATCCATTAATGTCCAGTAGCTTTATGCAATGTCCAGAAGTGTAAAGAATGTTTGTGTCACCTCTGAATGTGTGAATTATTAATTGTGCACTAACCCTCTAATGAGTTTGCTTGAAGTTTGGTGTGAAGGAAGTTTTCAAGGGTCAAGAGAGGAGTATGATATACTATGATCAAGAGGAGTGAAAGCTCTAAGCTTGGGGATGCCCCCGTGGTTCATCCCTGCATATTTTAAGAAGACTCAAGCGTCTAAGCTTGGGGATTCCCAAGGCATCCCCTTCTTCATCGACAACATCATCAGGTTCCTCCCCTGAAACTATATTTTTATTCAATCACATCTTGTGTTCTTTACTTGGAGCGTCGGTTTGTTTTTGTTTTTGTTTTTGTTTGAATAAAATGGATCCTAGCATTCACTTTGTGGGAGAGAGACACGCTCCGCTGTTGCATATGGACAAATATGTCCTTAGGCTTTACTCATAATGTTCAAGGCGAAGTTTCTTCTTCGTTAAATTGTTATATGGTTGGAATTGGAAAATGCTACATGTAGTAATTCTAAAATGTCTTGGATAATGTGATACTTGGCAATTGTTGTGCTCATGTTTAAGCTCTTGCATCATATGCTTTGCACCCATTAATGAAGAAATACATAGAGCTTGCTAAAATTTGATTTGCATATTTGGTCTCTCTAAGGTCTAGATAATATCTAGTATTGAGTTTTGAACAACAAGGAAGACGGTGTAGAGTCTTATAATGTTTACAATATGTCTTTTATGTGAGTTTTGCTGCACCGGTTCATCCTTGAGTTTGCTTCAAATAACCTTGCTAGCCTAAACCTTGTATCGAGAGGGAATACTTCTCATGCATCCAAAATCCTTGAGCCAACCACTATGCCATTTGTGTCCACCATACCTACCTACTACATGGTATTTCTCCGCCATTCCAAAGTAAATTGCTTGAGTGCTACCTTTAAAATTCCATCATTTACCTTTGCAATATATAGCTCATGGGACAAAATAGCCTTAAAAACTATCGTAGTATTGAATATGTACTTATGCACTTTATCTTTTATTAAGTTGCTTGTTGTGCGATAACCATGCTTCTGGGGAACGCCATCAACTATTGTTGAATATCATGTGAGTTGCTATGCATGTCCGTCTTGTCTGAAGGATCTATCACCTTAATGATTGGAGCATGCAAATTGTTAGAGAAGAACATTGGGCCGCTAACTAAAGCCATGAATCATGGTTGAAGTTTCAGTTTTGGACATATATCCTCAATCTCATATGAGAATAATAATTGTTGCTACATGCTTATGCATTTAAGAGGAGTCCATTATCTGTTGTCCATGTTGTCCCGGTATGGATGTCTAAGTTGAGAATAATCAAAAGCGAGAAATCCAAAATGCGAGCTTTCTCCTTAGACCTTTGTACAGGCGGCATGGAGGTACCCCTTTGTGACACTTGGTTGAAACATGGCATGCAAAGATCCGGTAGTCCAAGCTAATTAGGACAAGGTGCGGGCACTATTAGTATACTATGCATGAGGCTTGCAACTTGTAAGATATAATTTACATAACTCATATGCTTTATTACTACCGTTGACAAAATTGTTTCATGTTTTCAAAATAAAAGCTCTAGCACAAATACAGCAATCGATGCTTTCCTCTTTGAAGGACCATTCTTTTACTTTTATTGTTGAGTCAGTTTACCTATCTCCCTCCACCTTAAGAAGCAAACACTTGTGTGAACTGTGCATTGATTCCTACATACTTGCATATTGCACTTGTTATATTACTTTATGTTGACAATATCCATGAGATATACATGTTATAAGTTGAAAGCAACCGCTGAAACTTAATCTTCCTTTGTGTTGCTTCAACACCTTTACTTTGATTTATTGCTTTATGAGTTAACTCTTATGCAAGACTTATTGATGCTTGTCTTGAAGTACTATTCATGAAAAGTCTTTGTCATATGATTCATTTGTTTACTCATGTCATTACCATTGTTTTGATCGCTGCATTCATTACATATGTTTACAAATAGTATGATCAAGATTATGATGGCATGTCACTTCAGAAATTATCTTTGTTATCGTTTTACCTGCTCGGGACGAGCAGAACTAAGCTTGGGGATGCTGATACGTCTCCAACGTATCGATAATTTCTTATGTTCCATGCCACTTTATTGATGATACCTACATGTTTTATGCACATTATATGTCGTATTTACGCATTTTTCGGAACTAACCTATTAACAAGATGTCGAAGAGCCAGTTGTTGTTTTCTGCTGTTTTTGGTTTCAGAAATCCTAGTAACGAAATATTCTCGGAATTGGACGAAATCAATGCCCAGGGTCCTATTTTTGCACGAAGCTTCCAGAAGACCGAAAGGGATAAGAAGTGGGGCGACGAGGCGCCGCCACCATAGGGCCGCGCGGCCAGGGGGCCGCGCCGCCTCTATGGTGTGGGCCCCGTCAGCCCTCCGACTTTGCCCTTCCGCCTACTTAAAGCCTCCGTCGCGAAACCCCCAACCGAGAGCCACGATACGGAAAACCTTCCAGAGACGCCGCCGCCGCGAATCCCATCTCGGGGATTCAGGAGATCGCCTCGGCACCCTGGAGAGGGGATTCATCACCTGGAGGACTCTACATCGCCATGGTCACCTCCGGAGTGATGAGTGAGTAGTTCACCCCTGGACTATGGGTCCATAGTAGTAGCTAGATGGTCGTCTTATCCTAATTATGCTTCATTGTTGGATCTTGTGAGCTGCCTAACATGATCAAGATCATCTATCTGTAATACTATATGTTGTGTTTGTCGGGATCCGATGGATAGAGAATACTATGTTATGATGATTATCAATCTATTGTTTATGTGTTGTTTATGATCTTGCATGCTCTCCGTTATTAGTAGAGGCTCTGGCCAAGTTTTTACTCTTAACTCCAAGAGGGAGTATTTATGCTCGATAGTGGGTTCATGCCTTCATTGACACCTGGGACAGTGACAGAAAGTTCTAAGGTTGTGATGTGCTGTTGCCACTAGGGATAAAACATTGATTCTATGTCTAAGGATGTAGTTGTCGATTACATTACGCACCATACTTAATGCAATTGTCTGTTGCTTTGCAACTTAATACTGAATGGGGTTCGGATGATAACCTGAAGGTGGACTTTTTAGGCATAGATGCAGTTGGATGGTGGTCTATGTACTTTGTCGTAATGCCCGGATTAAATCTCACTATATTTATCATATCATGTATATGCATTGTTATGCCCTTCTCTATTTGTCAATTGCCCGACTGTAATTTGTTCACCCAACATGCTTTTATCTTATGGGAGAGACACCTCTAGTGAACTGTGGACCCCGGTCCTATTCTTTACATAGCATACAATCTACTGCAATACTTGTTTTACTGTTTTCTTGCAAACAATCATCTTCCACACAATACGGTTAATCCTTTGTTACAGCAAGACGGTGAGATTGACAACCTCACTGTTTCGTTGGGGCAAAGTACTTGGGTTGTGTTGTGCAGGTTCCACGTTGGCGCCGGAATCCCTGTTGTTGCGCCGCATCACATTTCGCCACCATCAACCTTCAACGTGCTTCTTGGCTCCTCCTGGTTCGATTAAACCTTGGTTTCTTTCTGAGGGAAAACTTGCTACTTCGCATCATACCTTCCTCTTTGTGCTCTAGTTCTAAAGGTAAATGACAAGCTTTTCCATAAACCATTTTATAAGGAGACATTCCCATAGGATTTTTATAAGCAGTTCTATAAGCCCACAATGCTTCCTTTAACTTACTAGCCCAATTTTTTCTAGATTTATTAACAGTCTTTTGCAAGATAGATTTAATTTCTCTATTTGATAATTCTACTTGCCCACTAGTTTGAGGATGATAAGCTGAAGCAATTCTATGATTAATACCATATCTAGCAAGAGTTTTTCTAAAACCACCATGAATAAAGTGAGAACCTCCATCAGTCATAATATATCTAGGTACTCCAAATCTAGGAAAAATAACATCTAAAAGCATTTTTAAAGAGGTCTCACCATCAGCACTTTTTGTAGGTATGGCTTCCACCCATTTAGTAACATAATCAACAGCGACAAGTATATGAGTGTTACCTTCTGAAGAAGGGAAAGGACCCATGAAGTCAAATCCCCAACAATCAAATGGTTCAATAACAAGAGTATAATTCATAGGCATTTCATTGCGTCTAGAGATATTACCAACTCTTTGACATTCATCACAAGATAAGATAAACTTCCTTGCATCTTTGAAAAGTGTTGGCCAATAAAAACCTGATTGTAGAACCTTTTGTGCGGTTCTATCTCCGGCGTGATGTCCTCCATAAACACTACCATGACACTTACTCAATATCTCTTGTTGTTCATATTCTGGGACACATCTTCGCATAATACCATCCACTCCTTCTTTATATAAGTGTGGGTCATCCCAAAAATAATGCCTCAAATCATAAAAGAATTTCCTCCTTTGCTGAGCTGAAAAGGTTGGAGGCAAGTACTTCGAAACAATAAAGTTAGCATAATCAGCATACCAAGGACTATCTCGCGAGCTCACCTTTATTACAGCCAATTGTTCATTTGGAAAACTATCATTAACAGGAACAGGATCATAAGCAATATTTTCCAATCTAGACAAATTATCAGCAACAGGATTATCAGCACCTTTCCTATCTACAATATGTAAATCAAATTCTTGCAAAAGAAGCACCCATCTAATAAGCCTTGGCTTAGCATCTTTCTTTTCCATAAGGTATCTAATTGCAGCATGATCAGTATGAACTGTGACTTTTGAATCAACAATATAGGATCTAAACTTGTCACATGCAAAAACTACGGCTAATAACTCTTTCTCAGTTGTAGCATAATTTCTTTGAGCAGCATCTAGAGTTTTACTAGCATAATGAATAACATTCAATTTTTTATCTACTCGCTGTCCAAGGACAGCACCTACAGCAAAATCACTAGCATCACACATAATTTCAAAAGGCAAATTCCAATCAGGAGGTTCAACTACAGGAGCAGTTGTTAAGGCTTTCTTTAGAGTTTCAAAGGCTTCCTTACAATCATCATAAAAAACAAAAGGTACATCTTTTTGAAGAAGATTAGTAAGAGGCTTTGAAATTTTAGAGAAATCTTTAATAAATCTCCTATAAAAACCAGCATGACCAAGAATACTACGAATACCTTTAACATCCCTAGGATAGGGCATCTTCTCAATTGCTTCAACTTTAGCTCTATCAACTTCAATACCTCTCTCGGAAATTTTATGTCCCAATACAATTCCTTCATTAACCATAAAGTGGCATTTCTCCCAATTAAGAACAAGGTTAGTTTCTTCACATCTCTGCAAAACTTTATCAAGGTTTCGCAAGCAATTATCAAAAGAATTCCCATAGACAGAAAAATCATCCATGAATACCTCAACAATCTTTTCACAAAAGCCATGAAAAATAGCAGACATGCATCTTTGAAAGTAGCAGGAGCATTACATAAACCAAAAGGCATACACCTATAAGCATAAGTTCCATAGGGACAAGTGAAAGTGGTTTTCTCTTGATCTTTAGCTTTAACAGCAATTTGTGAAAACCCAGAATAACCATCAAGAAAGCAGAAATGAGTATTTTTAGACAACCTTTCTAACATTTGATCAATAAAAGGTAAAGGGTAATGATCTTTCTTAGTAACTTTATTAACTTTTCGAAAATCAATGCACATTCTATACCCTACAACTACTCTTTGAGGGATAAGCTCATCATTATCATTAGGAACAACAGTTATTCCTCCTTTCTTAGGAACACAATGCACAGGACTAACCCATCTACTATCAGCAATAGGATATATAATACCTGCTTCAAGAAGTTTTAATACCTCATTCCTTACCACATCCTTCATCTTAGGAATTAGACGACGCTGATGTTCAACAACAGGTTTTGCATCATCTTCCATGTTGATGGCATGTTGGCAAATAGCGGGAGAAATCCCCTTCAAGTCATCAAGAGTATAGCCAATAGCTCCTCGGTGTTTCTTCAATATTTCCAATAACCTTTCTTCTTCAAAATCTGAAAGCTTAGCACTAATAATAACAGGATATGTTTTCTTATCATCAATATAAGCATACTTAAGATTATCAGGTAATGGTTTCAAATCAAATACAGGATCTTCCTTTGGTGGTGGTGTTACACCTAGATCTTCAACCGGTAAGTCATGTTTAAGAATAGGTTGACGAAGGAAAATTTCATCAAGCTCATCCCTTTCTTCCCTAAAGACTTCACTCTCACTATCCTCCAAATGTTGCTGCAAAGGATTATTAGGAGCAAGAGCAATAGATGCACACTGTTCAACTCTAAAATCATCATTAGGCAAATCAGCTTTATAAGGAGTTTTGGCAAATTTAGAGAAGTTAAACTCATAAGATTCACCAGCAAATTTAGTAACAATTTTCTCTTTCTTGCAATCTATAATAGCTCCACAAGTATTCAGAAAAGGTCTACCAAAAATAATAGGACAAGACTTACTAGCAGCAGAACCAAGTACCAAAAAGTCAGCAGGATATTTAATCTTACCACATAGAACTTCAACATCTCGAACAATACCAATAGGAGAGATAGTTTCTCTATTAGCTAGCCGAATAACCACATCAATATCTTCAAGTTCACAAGAACCAATTTCATGCATGATTTCCGTGTAGAGCTCATAAGGAATGGCACTAATACTTGCACCAATATCGCATAAACCATAATAACAATGATCACCAATTCTAACAGAGAGCACAGGAACACTGGCTTTCCTAGACTTATTAGGATGCGAAACAATATTAGAAGCATCTTCACAGAAAATAATATGACCATCTTCTACATTTTCAGTCACAAGATCTTTAACTATTGCAACAGCAGGTTCAACCTTTATTTGCTCTTCAGGTTCTATAGGTTTCTTTGCACTTTTATTAACTACACTAGTTATAACAGAATACTCCTTCATTTTAGCAGGGAAAGGAGTTTTTTCAATATAAGCTTCAGGAAGAACATGATCAACAGTTTTAATTTCAATACATTTACCTTTAGGTGAATCAGTTTTATCTTTATAAGGTTCATGATACTTATCAAAATTCTTCCTAGGCAATTCAAAATGAGAGGCAAAGGCTTTATAAATATTTGCAACAACTTGAGAGTCAAGACCATATGTAGCACTTATATTACGATATTTATCAGTATCCATAAAAGTTTCAATGCATTCATAATCATAATTTATACCTGACACTCTACCTTTGTCATTCTCCCATCCTTCAGTATTTTCTTGGATTCGATCAAGAAGGTCCCATTTAAACTCTTCTTTATTGCGTGTGAATGATCCAGAAAAGCGTATCCAGCAAGCACTACAAGAAAAGTTCGATAGACAACGTCTCAAAATCGTCCGCTAAGGGGTATTTTTCGTCGCCTATGGGCCTAACCCGACGATATGGGTTCTGTTGTGGAAACTGCGTCAGGCAAAGTCCAACGACGATTTTTTCGGTCCGTCGCGCTTGGGCGCCCTTCCGCCACGGAAAATCGGACCGTTGCGCAAGTGTTTCCGGGAGCCCGTTGACTGCTGACGTCATGCAAACTGACACGTGGCAGACGCCGTTAACTGGCAGTTAACGGCGTTAACCGGCTGAAACCCCGTGGTAGATGGTAGGCCCACACGAGGCCTGCCACGTCTTAAGCGGGCCGGGCCAGATGACATAGTTTGACCGGTCAACTATATAGCTGGGCTGGTCCATTAGTTACGTGGGCCGGCCTAACCTCTAATGTTGACTGGTCAAAACTTAAATGGGCCGACCCATTTAACATGTGGGGTCCACCTTAAGAATGGGCGCCCAAGAAGCAAGTGGGCGGGCCAAAACACAGTGGGTCCCACTTTCGTTAAAAGGCCGGCCCATTTAGTGTGTAGGGTCCACCGTATAGCAAGTGGCCGGCCAACAAGCTAGTGGGCGGCCAAAAACAGTGGGTCCCACTTTCCAGTTAAAGGGTCGGCCCATTTAGTACGTGGGGTCCACCATATAGCAAGTGGGCCGCCCAACAAGATAGTGGGCCGGCCAAAACACAGTGGGTCCCACCTTCCGTTAAAGGGCTGGCCCATTTAGTATGTGGGGTCCACCATATAGCAAGTGGTGGCCCACCAAAGTGGGCCGGGCCAAAAACAGGTGGGTCCCACATTTCTGTTAATAGGCCGGCCCATTTGGTTTGTGGGGTCCACCATATAGAAAGTGGGCCGGCCAAGATAGGGCCGGGCCAAAACACAGGTGGGTCCCACCTTCCTATTAAAGGGCCGCCCGTTTACCATGTGGGACCACCATATAGCAAATGGGTGGCCCAACAACATAGTGGGCCGGCCCAAAAACACAGGTGGGCCCCACTTTCTTGAAGGGCCGGCCCAATTAGTATGTGGGGTCCACCATGTAGCAGGTGGGCCGGCCCAACAAGATAGTGGGCCGGGCCAAAAATACAGGTGGGTCCCACTTTCCTCTTAAAGGGCCGGCCCATTTAGTATGTGGGGTCCACCACAAAAGCAAATGGGCTGGCCCAACTATTTAGTGGGCCGGCCCAGTAGTATGTGGGGTCCACCTTTTTGCAAGTGGGCCAGCCCAATTAGAGTGTGGGGTCCACGGTAAATCAAATGGGCTGGCCCAAGAAGTAAGTGGGCCAGCCCGTTTAGTTGCTGTTTATATGCCGGCATAATATGCGCTTTAGGATTTTGCGGGCAGGCACATATGTGATTTTGCTTAATTGGGCCGTTTAAGGGATGGGAATTCGTGATTTAGATACTGAGAATATTTACGCAGCATTGATTTCTGTCGAATAGCCTCACTTACCACAAGCACCAAAGAAAAAATGCGCGAAAGAACTATAAAAACTAACTAAATATTACATCAGCTGCAAGGCATTGAAAAAAATATTACAGAACCCAGAGAAATTGAATGGTAATTAAACCTAGCAATACAATGAAGCGATCCGGCAATCTTTTAAGTTGTCCATGCAGCACCTATATCTGAAACAAAGACATTACAAGTTAAGACAACAACAATGGAAAGGCAAAGACACTACAATATTGTTTGCCAAAGAATTTGGAACTCATCATTTCGTCGTTATAACAAGATCATTGTAATGCGCACAATAAGCAAACAAAGAGTGCATGCCGCATACCAACAGCCAATATAACAGAGCATGTTAGAATGAAACAGCAGACTTACTACTGTCGAGTCCCATGCAAACCAACATGTTCAGGGAGTACAAAATTGGCATGAACAACATAGTAGCAGGCTATAAATTTTGTAACGACGACTGAGCAAGATACAGAATATAGTGGGATCACCTGTGAACTTGTATAAGAGGGAATGCAAACCAATATGTTCAGCATTCCATATGTGAGCGTCATGCCAAGTCAGAGAAACAAGTCGATAATGCAGCTTTTGAAGAACAAGATGGCACACAAAATTATTATCTAGTAATATGACAAGTTTATTTGTACTACAGGCTTAGATAGCAGAGTGATAGCATGCCAAACTAAGTCCTTACTTTGTTAGCTTACAATGAACTAGATACAAAACAATGGCATCACCTGTAGTACAGGGAATGCAAGCCAACATGTTCATGGAGTAAAAAATTGGCACAAACAACATAGTAGCAGGCCATAATTTTTGAAACAACATCTGAGCAAGATAAAGTTATGATGGCTAGATCTACAGAGCAGGGAATGTAAACCAAATATAGAAGTTACGATGCCAAAAGCTATAGAGCAGGGAATGCGAACCAACATGTGCAATTACTTAAAATTGGCCATGAACTAAATAATAGCAGGATGTTACTATAATAGCTAGGAATAATACAGATAGGAGTTATAATGGCATCACTGATAAACTTGTAGATAAGGGAAAAAAATCAATTTGTTTCGGGATATAAAGTTGTAATGAGCAACACATAGAGGATAGTTAATGCTACGGCTTAGGATGGACCAGAAACGGAATATAGTGGGATCTGAACTTGTAGAAAAGGGAATGCACACCAATATGTTCACAATTCTATATGTGAGCGCCATGCCAATTAAGAGAAACAAGTTAATATTGCAGCTTTTGAAGAATCAGATGGCAGACAAAATTATGATGGAAGTTGCTGCTGTGACGAGTTCAAATAAATTTGTACTGCAGGATGGCAGAGCGCAGCAAGAATCAGATGGCAGACAAAATTATGATGGAAGTAGCTGCTGTGACGAGTTCAAATAAATTTGTACTGCAGGATGGCAGAGCGATAGCATGCAGGAACTAATAGCAGGCAGTTAATTTGTACTGCAGGATGGCAGAGCGATAGCATGCAGGAACTAATAGCAGGCAGTTAGCTTACGACGAAGTAGATAGAAATAACAATGGCATCACCGTAGTACAGGGAATGCAAACCAACATGTTCAGGGAGAACAAGATTGGCATGAACAACGAATGAGCAAGATAGAAGTTATGATGGCTACATCTACAGAGCAGGGAATGCAAACCAAAATGTTCAATCGCTTGAAGTTAGCAATGAACTAGAAAATGGCAAGGTGTTACGGTCATAACTAGGAATGAACTAAAAGAGCTTCAGACAAACAAGCATCTGAACCCAGAACATGGCGCTAAAACAAGGGACTTACATTAGGAGAAGCACTCTGTGGGAATCACAGCAGATCTTCCTGGGGTTGATAGATCCGGTGATGAAGTACACTACATGTGCTCCTTGGGGTTGGAGAGACGGCCATTAAACTTCATGGTTACTCATCTAATCTGCAAAGACGTAACGGCGCGTCGTTAGCACAAACAGGTTCCCCCAAGATTAAACAAGAACTTGCAGGCAAGCAATAGAAAAGCGACAGTAGAAGAGTTTAGATCATGGACGGCGCCGGTGAAGCAGATTCGGTTCATGCACATCGGTGTCGGTGAGCAAGATCCGATGCGGTGGACGATGCCGCAGCTGAAGCGACTGCGGTAGGCTGCTGGATGAGCATATGGTTTCGAGGTTCGGCGGGGATGATCCGGTCCGGTTGATGACGGCGTCGATGAAGCGGCTCCGGCAGGCAGCCGGATGACGAGGATCGCGAGGGCTCGGGTAGGCCAGGGAAGTCCGGCGGGGATGTTCCGGTGCGGTGGTCGTGGAGGTGGTAGAGAGAGGGACTTGGGAAGTTCCGGTGGGTGGTCTGAGGGAAATGAATTTTTTTGGGAGGGTTTCCGGGGCTAGGGAGGTGGTGATCCAAAAAATGACGGGCAGACCCCCCCACCAACCGACTTTCTGTCATCTCCACAAGGGTAGAATGGGAATTTGAAAGCGTGTGAATTTTTTGTATTTTGTGGGCGGGAAGTTTTGCCGCTATGAGATTTTGAATTTGGCTAAGGTCCAAGTATAATGATAAAAAATTGTGAGACCGTACTAGTACCTCTGTTCAAGGCCGAGTGCAAAATCAAATCATCATCACCTTGAATATCGGTTACTATCATCGTGTTCTATCTTCTTATCCCATTCAAAAACACGCCTGAAATATTTCTAGATTGGCGGGAGATTTTGCCGCCCGACTGAGATTTGATTTTGAATATGGCTATGGTCAAGTAATATAATATAATACTAATATAAAGACGGTACACCTGGTTAAGTACTAATTGCTCTGCTTCGGCAGTTAAGGCCAGCAGCCACATCAAGCCATCATCATTACAAACAAAATCAGTCAAATCTAGAAGCTAGTATAGGATAAATTCACAGCAGCATAATAAATCCAGAAAACTAATATAATACTACATAAACTGCATACAAGAGCCAAAAGCAGCCAATAACAATGTTAATGTTCACGACAAACTAATCTGAAAATAATACAAGACACAATGTATGGCCAACATGAAGATTAGGATACCCCAGGATGAACGAATATGTTCTTCATTCAGCATATATTTCTTCGTCACTCCATTGAAGGAAATTTTCATTGAACTCCTTCCGTCTGCAGTGTGCAGCCAATACATCCTCCAAACGGTATGGCCTTTGTTCATTTCTCATACCGTAGTTTCCTAATCTATTCACATGTATTGGCCACTCATCCCAGGCCTTTATATCATCAAAGTACTCTCTGATATAACCAAAATCTGTGTAGTAGATGCAGCCAGGTCGAAGTGTCGGGTGCACTCTGGTGTCGACGGAGATACACCGGATATAATGGACGAAGAAGGCACGACTGCCAATGTTATTGACGGCATGGAGAGAGCGGCTCTCAGTGTCCACACGGTACACCAATGGTTGACCTTCCTCCAAATGCTTGTTGTCCAACAACACAAGCAGCAGAGCACCATCCGACTCCACAAGGTAGAACTTGTTATTTCCAAGTTCTGGAAATGAAAATAGTGTATCCATTTTGACAGTGCTCGCACGCTGCTCCAACTGGACATTGTTGGTGCACACTAATTTTCCGAACTCAAAATTGTTCACAGCTATTGCATACAATTCACCATTGAACGGGGTAATGCAACGCAGACAATGGTGCTCGATCGAAAATCTTCCTTCTCCCCAATCTTCATCTATACCCTTAGTTGGAGTGCTCTCATCGACCCAAGCAATTTCCGCCGGGTAATCTTTGGAAACGAAGACCATAGTCGGGGACTTCATCACAGCGACTGACTTCAGAATAACGTTTGGCATATGCGCCTCAAACATAGTATTCAATGTCTTTGTGAGTGGGTTCAGAAGCCGTATCTTGTGCGGCTGGTTCTTCTGGGCAAGCACGATGACGCCACGGCAAAAGCCGACAAAGTAGTATCTAAAATATATTGATGAAGATAACATTCAGCACTAAGATGTTTACGATTGAAAATAAAAATAGATTAACTCTATAGATATGGAGGAATTTGAACCTTGCATGAACTTCCGTTAGATCGATGGTGACGTAGCGGGATGTGCGGAGGTGGAGGAAGGTGAAATCAGCAGCGCGTGGAAGGCCGTGGTCTAGCATGATCCATTCGTGCAGGTGCACGTCGGGCTCAGGTAAACCTGAGCGCCAATTTCTACAGACTTGCCTCATAGCAGAGTAGGTGTCAGCGTACTGCTCGTTCGCCAGTAAGCATTCGCCGATCTTGTGAAGTGGTCCATCAGCCGAGAGAGAGGCCCAGTTCACGGAGGCGACGGCCGCCGGCGCATTCTTCTTGTCCATCGCCGGCAGGGAGCGCGCGTGGGCGGTTGGTGTTTTTTCCTTCGATTTGGAGAAGTTGATGGGACGTGAGAGGCGTGGTTGCGTGCGTGAGTGAGAATGAGACTGTGTGCAGAGGGAGGGAGAGAGGGGGCTCTGGCAACGTGACGGTTGGTCTCGGCAGTTTCTCAAAAAAGCTAGACGTTTGGTCTCAACACGCGCACCGCCTAACCGCTGTGCACCGCGACACGCGTCCGTGGTACTGCACGTCTGCACCGTTACGTGTACTCAGTTAGCCTTACACTGGAAAAATATCTGCACTCAGTTTTCCCCTCGAGTACTAATACTGGCTAGTGCATTACCTCATAAAAAAAAATACTGGCTAGTGCAATATACTCAGTTTTACCCTCAAGTGGCTGATCAACAGAGAGTCAACAAATGGGATTAAGCTATCTAATTGAGTAATTTCATGCGCAAAAAAAAATCATAGTGCCTCCTACTCATGGAGTCTTGTTAAGAAGAGGAGGTCTAATACGTGGAAAACAGAATAGCACACCACAGGTCCGAAATGATGGAAAGGGCTAGGCAATCCACTTATTATAGAACTCAACAAAAACCACATGGAACTATATTAAACTTATGCAGTAGCCAACGCAACCAAAAGTCAGAAGTGCAGGCTGAATCCCAAAGGCACAACACAAAAAGGAAACTTGCAACCTTATATAAAAGGGGCTATGCAACCCACTTATATACACATTAACAGCCATCCTCGTGTGTGACAAGAGAAATTCAACACTGGATTCGGAGGTAGGCACATGAAGCTTTACAAGGGCCAATGGGGCACCAACAATTTAAGGATGAATTGAACCACACCGTCAACAATTCAAACTCGAGACCTTGGCTCTAATACCATTTAAGTTCGAACGGATTGAAAAGGCTAGGCAACCAATTTCTAAAACATCCACAGGAACAACTACCAAGTTGATCCCAGCCGTAGATAAATGCATCCACCAACAAAATAGGAACAGTGCCTCAGTCTCAGTAAACATTTCACAATACCAAGGTACTCACATGTCAATGTCAGTGTTTTCATCTCCAATTATCTATGGCATTTTATTAGTCTTTTGAGAGATTATAACAAACTTGATTGGCCTCCTGCAGTAGGGCATCACATGCTTCTGATCTCGATCTCAACATGTCAACTTGGTTTCTTAACACATCTGCTGCAGCTCGTTCTATTTGGATTTGTTCCTCCAGAACTTGTGCAGAGAAAGACTTGGACTTGGACTTGGACTTGGACTGCAAAAACCCAGCATTTCGCAGGAAAGTGTTTTTGGTGATATCTTTATTTTTAAGTACCATGGTAAATGTCTCCATACATTCTTCTAGAGTTTTTTCCATACCATCTTTCCCGGGTTTTGCCATCTCCAATTTCATATTTGCCTGAAAAGTTTTGAGTCGTGTAAAAATAAAAGTTATTACAGAGAAACATGCAGACGGTAGATTTAATGTGTATGAACTACTTCTAATCCTACAAGTTGGTATGCCTGATTACACATCAAATGCATTTTCACAAAAACGCCTACAAGATCATATTGACATATTGCTCCTACAAATTGGCAAGTGTGTAGTTAAAAAATTTAAATCATAAAGAAGACTTACAATAACACTTTCTGCAAGTTCTCCTATCACATTATGTTTGTTCTTCTGGCATGCCTCGAACTGCTCTGCCAGAGTCATCTCTTTGTCTGGTTGCATGTTGTTTGCATGATCTACTTTCTGCATTTTTGTACAATCATATGGAGATCAAATAACGTGGTTGAAATGGAGGATGGAAATATAACATGCACACGGAGTTCTACACAATTTACGAGTAACATATGTAGCAGTACAGACCAGCGGGGCATTACTTTTTGCCAGAGATGCCCAACCAAGTGACGAGATCCTGTACGGCTTGGTAAACGTTGTTTCAAGCGGTTAGCCTGGTTCCTTTTAGACAACGTCTGCAAAAGGAGACTAGTGAGACACTGGCGCAAAATAAGTATTCGGAATTTAATCTGGTTTCACGGTCCTCATAAGCCATACCACATTCTTTGGATCAGACCAATGCTTGACAAGATCTCCCCACTGCTCGTCAGTCATACAGGGTGCAGGAGACTTTGTTCGAACATTGGCAGTAATCTGGCCAGTGAAGTATGTCGCCTTAAGCTTATAGCGGTGCTGGCGCAACAATTCTTTGAATATGGAAGCGATGACAAACTTTACATCCTCATTATCCTCATCGAATTCAAACCTTAACTGCTCACAACGGTGGAATGATTGGTGAGTTATATAGCATAGAAACAACAGTAAGCTACAAGAAATGGGACAGATCAATGTGGAATAATTTATCATTACCAGGAGAAGCATGACTTACGTGTAAATTATGCACTAAACTCTCGAACTGTGAAGGGGTGTCAACGTGCTGCTTCCACAATGGGAAGGTAGGAAGTTCATTCCTGATAAAATGGCCAACCTGTGATACAAGATATGAAGATTCATGCGGATGAAGTGGCCTTCTGCCACCTACAATAGATGTGATGCGAAATCTTGAACCCATTCCGGAAATCTTAGCTGCAAGTTTTTTTCCTACCGTTGGCCCCCTCGTTTTTATTGATCGTGGCGAACCTACCAAGTTAAGCATTACATCAAGCTATCATGGTATATAGATACATAAGGGAGCATTAAACTACAAGTCTTGAAAAAAGTATTACCTTTTTTGGCGTGGGTCTCATCATCGGGAGAGGAGTTGTCTTTCGCAGGACTAAGGGTCGGAGGGAGATCATCACCAGTTTGCTGGTGTTGTGGCAGCACTGTTTGGACATTTGAGGCTGTATCATCTGGGACTAGCATCATGTGTCCTTGGCCATTATTACCTACCACCACTCCTGATGGTGCCAATTCTTGGCTAGAATTTGCTGTGGAAACTGGTTCTGTTGGCAATTGTTGCTGAGAATCAGTATTGGCAACTGGTGGTTGTGGAATGTGTGGGCTGGTACATGCTGGGGCTACTTCTGTCTGATTCGATGGTTTGTGGTTTTTACGAGACCTTTTACTGTTATCATTCTTGGCCTGTTCGCCACCTCGTGTCAGTCTCTTGTTAGACCTTGTAATAGGAGGAGCAGCACGAGCATCAGGCTTAACTCTTTTTTTATTACGCACTGTCACCCATCCTCCGGTATCAGCCTGAGGTTCCTGTTGAGTGTTCTTCCTCCTATTCGTTCTTGAAAAGTTCTTTCCCGAATCTGCAGATGCCTGTCACACATAAATGATATTTCAATGTACAATATTATATGATGATGATATGCAGATGGAATGGAAAAACAGTCAGGCAACATATGCCAAAACATATATGAGGCGTTAACTAAGCAGGAAAAATTGTAGTAATGAGATTGAACATGGCATGGGTAACATATTTGGTAGGACTGGGATACAACAAATGGAAGTTGGGACAAATAATTCGATGACAGGACAGAGAAAACTCACCTTGTTGTGTTGCAGACGATAGTCGACCAGGGCATCTTCCTGAGTCAGCTCGCCATCACAATCAGCAGGATCAAATTCTGAATCAGAGGAATGTTCCGTATCCTTTGTGAGGGAGGTGGGTGGCGTTTTTGCACTAGACCTTGTAGAAGGATGTAGTGTTAGGCCCAACGAGGCTGCAACTCGGCTATTATGCAGAATAGTTTGCCTCCGTTGCTCTTCGTACTCATTCTCGAGTGGAAGACCTAACATGCATTGGCGAGAAATGCAGATGAGATTTATCATGGAACTGTGCATATAAGAACAAATTAATAGTAGCAGTGAGACTGCTCAAAAGGTGTAATGACAAACAAACTATGGCTCAAAAATAATTGATGTTCATATTGTCAAGCTTCATGCACTAGCCAACGCAACCGGAAGTCCGGACTGATGGAAAGGGCAAACAAATTATGGCTCAAAAATAATTTATGTTGGGCAACAAAGGGCAGCAGCAACAATTTTTAGGATAAGTATGATGTCAAGCTTCATGCAGTAGCCAACGCAACCAAAAGTCCGAACTGATGGAAAGGGCTAAGCAATCCACATATAGACTCAAACACATATAAGTGTCATTTTCATGCCAATGGTTAACCATATGGAATGGCGTGTGCTTAATATAATTGCCTAGGGTCTTCCAAATTCCAACAGATCGATCTATTGGATGAACTTGCTAGAGCATGCAATTCGAAATGGTATCAGACCTACAAGGTCCTGAGTTCAAATCCTAGCAAGTAGCAACGCAGTATTCAAAATAAATATTTGCAGCCTTCCTAAAAAAATATCTAATGATACATGCCTAAGGCTCGGTCTATTGAATGAGTGGTTTTATCACTTAGCACCACAAGTTGGGGATTTTTAATCACAAAACACCAACATTTGGGGAAATTATTTCACATAACACATTATTTGTCATTAGTCGGCTTGACAAGAGCATGACCCTACAGCGTGACACCAATTTACAGTACGTGAGCATGTTTGCTACAAACAAATGAATTTTGGTGTGAAATTTTGTAGACACTCTGTGGAAATGAGAATATGAGTCACACTTGTTACATATGCTACACACAAATGAATTACCATATGACAAATATCCACAAGAAATTATAACCACACAAGAACATGAGATTTGGGTAATATATTCTGTACCAGCATAAGGTTTTGATAATGTTTACCAATACAACTACCCTGGACATAAGATTTTATTTTGAAC
Source organism: Lolium multiflorum (assembly GCA_030979885.1). Taxonomy (NCBI): domain Eukaryota; kingdom Viridiplantae; phylum Streptophyta; class Magnoliopsida; order Poales; family Poaceae; genus Lolium; species Lolium multiflorum. The sequence continues at coordinate 166,439,110 of CM061749.1, forward strand.
TGTCTGGACTTAAGATTTAACAACTAGTGTTGACAAACAGCTTTGTATTTGCGTTTAACAGCAAATACCACAAAATAAAGTCTAATTGTCTTTCTCCTGCGGTCACTCTTAAACTGACGGTGGCCGGAGGTCACTAATGGGCTATCAAACAGAGATCGTGTATTCTGCGAAACAATTACCCCAAATGTTAGTGTTTTGTGATACAAATTTCTAGGGTTGTGGTTCTGTGATAAAAAAAATCCTGAACTTCTGGTGTTAAGTGATAAAACCTCATTGGATGAACTGGCTAGAGCATGCAATTCCACATGGCGCACACAGAGTTGCAAATAGAAAAAAATACAGGCAGTTTAATACTATCAATAAATTGCTCTCCTAGCTTGACTGCTATCATAACCTTTGTAATACGTACTACCACCATCCCGAAGTTTTTATCAAAAATCATTAACATGCAAAATACAAATTTAATATCATTAAATAGATAACGAATATATTTTCGTACGGTATCTACAAAATATTATATTTCTTGATAGATTGTTCTGAAAGTTTGGTCAAACTTTACTTGGTTTGACTTTTATAAATAAGCCTTCAGGTTTGGGGTGGAGGTAGTAATGTACTATCCTCCGTCCTAAATTAGTTGTCTCAAGTTTGTTAAAATATGGATGCATCAAGACACTAAAACATGTCTAGATACATTCATATTTAAAAAAATTTGGGACAACTAATTTGGGACGTTCAAACCCCAAAAAAGTACCGCACAGAAGTGATATTTGGAAAAGAAATGCGTAACGAAAGCGGACATAAGCTCTGCCTCTCCATCAGCAGATGTAAGGTTACGATCAGCAGAGTTCCGAGATAAAAAAAATACAGGCAGTTTAATACTATCAACAAATTGCTCTGCTAGCTTGACTGCTATCATAACCTTTGTAAAATGCATACTTCAAACCCCCAAAACATATCACACAGAAGTGATTCTCGGAAAAGAAATGCATAACGAAAGCGGACATAACCTCGATCTTCCTCTCGATCAGCAGATGTAAGGTTAAGATCTCATATAGCTACGCGGCAAACAACTATCTACACTGATCTAATATCAGCAAGAATGCATTGCAAGAAAGCAACGAAAACTAGTGTAAGAAATCAAATGCATATAACAAAAGCGGACATGTAAAGTATTCATCAACCTTCGTCTGAGGCCCGGGCGGATTTACTCTTTGGTTGGGGGTGGTCGACTTTGGGGCCGCGTTTTTTGCCCATCTCGATCTCCGGTGAGGTGGACTACAGAGTCGGGGAAGCAGATCCGGAGGAGATATGGCGCGGTGAACGTCGGCGTCGAGGAAGCTAATCCGGCTTGCTAGGCAGCAAGGGAGCCGGTAAAACGTGGTCGGTCACTACGGTGGCCGGTGAGAAGGCAGTGATGGTGAGGAGGGGCGGTGGGGCACGGCCGTCGTCGTGGGAGTGTGCCTGGTAGAAGCATGAGAAAGATGTGGTGTTCGAATTGTGCTCTACAGGGAAATATCCTCTGTGGACCGATGTTTATAGGCCGACGGGCAAACCGCAGGTTTTGGGGTAGCTTGAAAATGGGACGCGCCAACAATTTCGGCGCGTGTTTTGCGGCAGAGATGAAAGTCACCCATAAGAAACTTTCCTCATGGATGCTTGTTGCTTGGTCGTGTGGACAACATATATAGTGGGAGATGCCCATAGCTAGCTAGGCCATTCATATCAAACTCGAGTGATTATCACTAAGTTTACAATGAATATATTTCATGACACTTGATATTGGCCGGATAGTAGAAAATATATTTCATGACTATCGATCCCATATTAGTTAATTTATATTATTTCAATTGCTAAAATATTTTCATATTCTTTTAGAGTTCTAAAAAACACACTACACAAGGGATATCACTACCTTCTAGGTCCCGGTCATCAGATTTAGAGTAAAGTAGCTTAGCGACAGATTTAGACCTTTGTGCAACAAATACATGAGTTGGTGATATGTGCAAAAGAACAGGTTAAGTGAGTGTTTTGTGCAACAATGACAACAATAAGTGGAGTTTCGATCGTGCAAAGGATAAAAGGTGGAAGAGGGATCACACGGAAGGAGAAATTAAGAGAAAGGGAGAGCAGTGCCTCACGGGGCCGCTGTTATTTATGGTGAAAAGAAATGCTTCACTTTTTTCGGTGAGTGATGTTGACTGGCACACAGGGTTTCAGTTATGTAGACCTGCAGTGCAGGCTACGCGCCCGTCTAATATTCATTTTTTTCAGCGACAAAAGGGAGAGAGAGAGAGAGAGAGAGAGTCTTGACGACGAGTCTTTACTTGACAAAGAAGATTGCTGGGAGTTTGCCTACCTACCGCACGTGACTTGTGCTCACTGATGTGTGGGACCTACACGCATGGGACCACACGTAAGTGACCGACCTACTTTATTCTAGGGGTGCCCCTCAAGCTAATACATAATCTGCAACATGAAACTATATTCGCTTATAAAATCTGAACTTTGAAATCCAATTTAATTTAAGTCTATTATTGGTCATATCAACTATCAAGTCTAAAATTACATTCTGAAACTTGTTCAACGCTTTCTCATGAATTATTATGGTAGTTTTTTAAAATCAAATGCTAATTGATTTGAGATAATAAAAAACATATATTATTGCACAACAATGGGATATTAAAATATCTATTTGTAAATAAAAATAAGAAGTCAATGTTGTGGTAAGTTAGGAGGTTCAAAGGGTAAACCAAATATAACGTTTTGTTCAATCTCATAGTTCATATTACCAAGTTTGATTATCCCTGGACAACATTGTTTGTTATAGTGTTCCCTAATTGGGCATGGTGGTGCATCTTGCCATTTCTAACAATGTTGATGACTAGACTTTTCAAGTTTTCGGTATAAAAAATCGTTTTTCATTTTCTAGATGATAAAATATGTTTTTTTGTGCATGGGGTAGAAAAGATATGGGTCAAAATGGCGCATCTACATTTTTTAAATAAATTACGCCATATTTTAATGACAAATCCCAAATTTACGGTTTTTAGTGCTTTCTAGCTAGTTTCGCACATTTAAATGACTTTATGCTGATTTATTGAAAGTAATTCAAATTTGAATTGTAGATATGTTATAACTTGGTCCTACAAGTCCCCATAAATAATTTTTATATACATATTACTTACTATATATAGAAACCAGCGATAGTACTGAAATATTCAACCCCTTTGCAGGATAATCATGTAAAACATTTTGACCTGGTTTTGAAATAAATAAATGAAACTGAAGAAAACCTGAAAAATGAAACCCTTCTACATGGAGTGTGCTTGTATGTGTTAGTTGACAGGGAAAATAAGAAACATGTGATAGGGTAGTGAAAAACAAAATGTCTTCACAAAGCGGACTATCGTGTATGAAGATTCATGGTTTGCAAGCCAAATGATATAGTTATGGCCATATTTGTGGCACAGTTTGTTACAATGTGCCCAAATTGGGCATGGTGGTGCATCTTGCCATTCCCAACAATGTTAATGACTAGACTTTTCAACTTTTCGGTATAAAAAATATTTTTTTCATTTTCTAGATGACAAAATATGTTTATTTTGTGAATGGTGTACATATAAGATACGGGTCAAACTGGCAACTCTACATTTTTTAGATAAATTACGCCATATTTTAGTGCCAATTCCCAACTTTTACGGTTTTAGTACTTTCAAGATAGTTTCGCACATTTAAACGACTTTATGCTGATTTACTGAAAGTAATTCCAATGTGAAATGTGGGGGTGTTATAACTTCGTCAAAGAAATCCCCCAAAAACATAGTTTAGGGTTGGGGGTAGATACGGAGTACATGATTTGTATGTTTTGAATATGTCTAGACCTTGTTTATCAACCTGAATGCTTAATTACTATATATATGACGTAAGAAGGCTATGTGCTTTGGGTTTTCATTTTTTTTGATTTTTTCTGAATTTTTATGCTCATTTGAATCTTGGTCAAATCCTAGGTTTGACTAGGATTTAAACAAACTTAAAACATGAAAATGAAAAGGTAAGCCTGGATCCTTCCTAGTCACTCTAAAATTAAGCTTTTGGGAAGTTTTAGAAATTTCCATGTTTGAAACCCGAAACCACTTCTCTTCATGCTTGACTTCATAAGACAAAGTTAAGGGTTAGGGGTAGATACATGCCTTTTCTGTTTTGAATATGTCTAGACCTTGTTCATCAACTTGAATGCTTACTATATATATATATATATGACATAAGAAGGCTATATATATATGTGCTTTGGTTTTTGGTTTTTGTTTTTTCTGAATGTTTATATATGCCCATTTGAATCTTGGTCAAATCCTAGGTTTGACCAAGATTTAAACAAGTTTAAAACATGAAAGTGAAAAGGTAAGCATGGATCCTTCTTAGTCATTCTAAAATGAAGCTTTTGGGGGGTTCTTGAAATCTCAATGTTTGAAACCCAAAACCACTTCTCTTCATGGTTGACTTCATAAGACAGATGAGTTTAGGGTTATGGGGTAGATACATGATTTGTCGGGTTTGAATATGTCTAGACATGCTTGTTTATCAACTTGAATGCTTACTATATGACCTAAGAAGACTATGCATGTGCATTGGTTTTTCATTTTTTGTTCTTTCTGAATGTTTATGCCCATTTGAATCTTGGCCAAATCCTAGGGTTTGACCAAGATTTAAACAAGTTTAAAACATTAAAATGAAAAGGTAATCATGGATCCTTCTTAGTCACTCTAAGATGAAGTTTTTGGGAGGTTTTCGAAATTTCCATGCATGTTTGAAACCCAAAACCACTTCTCTTCATGTTTGACTTCATAAGACAGAGTTTAGGGTTAGGGCTAGGGGTAGATACATGATTTTCTAGTTTGAATATGTCTAGACCATGTTTATCAACTTGAATCTTTGGCCAAATCCTAGGTTTGACCAAGATTTAAACAAGTTTAAAACATGAAAATGAAAAGGTAAGCCTGGATCCTTCTTAGTCACTCTAAAATGAAGCTTTTGGGAGGTTTTTGAAATCTCAATGTTTGAAACCCAAAACCATTTCTCATCATGCTTGACTTCATTAGATATAGTTTAGGGTTAGGTGTAGATACACGATTTGTCTGGTTTGAATATGTCTAGACCTTGTTTATCAACTTCAATTCTTACTATATGACATAAGAAGACTATATGTGCTTTGGTTTTTGATTTTTTAATTTTTTCTGAATGTTTATGCCCATTTGAATCTTGGTCAAATCCTAGGTTTGACCAAGATTTAAACAAGTCTATAACATGAAAATGAAAAGGTAAGCCTGGATCCTTCTTAGTCATTCTAAAATGAAGCTTTTGGGGGGTTCTTGAAATCTCAATGTTTGAAACCCAAAACCATTTCTCATCATGCTTGACTTCATTAGATATAGTTTAGGGTTAGGTGTAGATACACGATTTGTCTGGTTTGAATATGTCTAGACCTTGTTTATCAACTTCAATTCTTACTATATGACATAAGAAGACTATATGTGCTTTGGTTTTTGATTTTTTGTTTTTTTCTGAATGTTTATGCCCATTTGAATCAAGATCAAATCCTAGTTTTGACCAGGATTTAAATAATTTTAAAACATGAAAATGAAAAGGTAAGCCTGGATCCTTCTTAGTCACTCTAAAATGAAGCTTTTGGGAGGTTTTTGAAATTTCCATGTTTGAAACCCAAAACCATTTCTCATCATGCTTGACTTCATTAGATATAGTTTAGGGTTAGGTGTAGATACACGATTTGTCTGGTTTGAATATGTCTAGACCTTGTTTATCAGCTTCAATTCTTACTATATGACATAAGAAGACTACATGTGCTTTGGTTTTTGATTTTTTTGATTTTTCTGAATGTTTATGCCCATTTGAATCTTGGTCAAATCCTAGGTTTGACCAAGATTTAAACAAGTCTATAACATGAAAATGAAAAGGTAAGCCTTGGATTTCCTACCCTTGAATCCATAGGAAACTTTGTTCTAATGCACTATAATAATCAACCGAGTTTTTACACCAACAGGTCTGTCACTTACGTGTGGTGCCCATGCGTGAGGTCCCACACTTCAGTGAGCACAAGTCAAGTGCAGTAGGTACGCAAACTCCAAGCCATCTTCTTTGTCAAGAGAAGACGCATCAGGATGCGTTTTGGAAATCTGTGGGTCCTTCTGGATCCTTCGGTTGTCCCTCTCACAAAAAAAAAATCTCTCATTCTCGGCCTCGCTCGACTCGCTCGCTCGCTCGCACCTCCTGCTCACTGACAAACCCTGCACAAAAGTCAACATCATCACCCGAAAAAGGGGAGACACCATAATGCTCTCCCTTCTTCTCTCCTTCCGAGTGATCCCTCTTCCTCCGAGTTTCACTCGACGGGCAAACACACATGTGCTGCATAGTAATAATAATAAAAAGGTAGAAAAATCAACCTACGAATCTATAATTAAATACGTTAAACTAGGGTTTTGCCCAGTACTACAGATCAAGTTCATAAAAAATCCAACTACGGGGTTCAAACAACCCCATTTCTAATCCAAGATTTTTTCGACCTCATCCAAATGGCCTCAAACTATAGGGTTAATTAGCATCTAGTGCAGTATGTGTGAACATGTATGCACTATGTGTGCTATAACTTGTATGTCTTTCAAATTTGAACCAAATTTGAAATATATGAAATGGGGCTTTTGGCTTAAACGTTTGAAACCCAAAACGACTTCTCTTCATGCTAGGCATCATAAGACCGAGTTTAGGGTTAGGGGGTAGATACAGGATTTGTCTGTTTTGAATATGTCTATACCTTGTTTATCTACTTGAATATGCTTACTATAGATATATATGACGTAAGAAGACTATGTGCTTTGGTTTTTATTTTTTTTTTTTTCCAGAATTTTTATGCCCATTTGAATCTTGGTCACTTGACCAATATTTAAACAAGCATGAAAATGAAAAGGTAAGCTTGGATCCTTCTTTGTCACTCTAAGATGAAGTTTTTGGGAGGTTTTCAAAATTTCCATGTCTGAAACCCAAAAACACTTCTCTTCATGCTTGACTTCATAAGACAAAGCTAGTTTAGGGCTTTAGGGGGTAGATACATGATTTGTCTAGTTTGAATATGTCTAGACCTTGTTTATCAACTTCAATTCTTACTATATGACATAAGAAGACTATATGTGCTAGCTTTGGTTTTTGATTTTTTGATTTTTTTGAATGTTTATGCCCATTTGAATCTTGGTCAAATCCTAGGTTTGACCAAGATTTAAACAAGTCTATAACATGAAAATGAAAAGGTAAGCCTGATCCTTCCTAGCTAGTCATTCTAAAATGAAGCTTTTGGGGGGTTCTTGAAATCTCAATGTTTGAAACCCAAAACCACTTCTCTTCATGGTTGACTTCATAAGACATGCAGAGTTTAGGGTTAGGGGTAGATACATGATTTGTCTGGTTTGAACATGTCTAAACCTTGTTTACCAACTTGGTGCTTACTATATGACATAAGAAGACTATGTGCTTTGTTTTTCATTCTTCTATTTTTTTATTTTATGCCCATTTGAATCTTGGTCAAATCCTATGTTTGACCTGGATTTAAACAAGTTAAAATATGAAAACGAAAAGGTAAGCCTGGATCCTTCTTAGTCACTCTAAAATGAAGCGACTTTTGGGATGTTTTTGAAATTTTCATGTTTGAAACCCAAAACCACTTCTCTTCATGATTGCTTCATAAGACAGAGTTTAAGGTTAGGGGATATATACATGATTTTCTAGTTTGAATATGTCTAGACCTTATTTATCAACTTGAATGCTTACTATATGACATAAGAATGCTATGTGCTTTGGTTTATCATTCTTTTGGTTTTTTCCTGAATTTTTATGCCCATTTGAATCTTGGTCAAATCCTAGGTTTCACAAAGATTTAAACAAGTTTAAAATCTGAAAATTAAAAGGTAAGCATGGATCCTTCTTAGTCACTCTAAAATGAAGCTTTTGGGAGGTTTTTGAAATTTCCATGTTTGAAACCCAAAACCACTTCTCTTCATGCTTGACTTCATAAGACAGAGTTTAGAGTGTTAGGGGTAGATACATGATTTGTCTAGTTTGAATATGTCTAGACCTTGTTTATCAACTTGAATTCTTACTATATGACATAAGAAGGCTATGTGCTTTGGTTTTTCATTTTTCTGGTTTTTTTGAATGTTATGCCCATTTGAAGATTTTGGGAGGTTCTTGAAATTTTCATGTTTGAAACCAATACGACTTCTCTTCATGCTAGACTTCATAAGATCACTCGAGTTTATGGTTAGGGGGTAGATACATGATTTGTCTGGTTTGAACATGTCTAAACCTTGTTTATCAACTTGACTTACTATATGACATACGAAGACTATGTGCTTTTGTTTTTCATTCTTCTATTTTATTTTATTTTATGCCCATTTGAATCTTGGTCAAATCCTATGTTTGACCTGGATTTAAACAAGTATATAATATGAAAACGAAAAGGTAAGCATGGATCCTTCTTAGTCACTCTAAAATGAAGCTTTTGGGATGTTCTTGAAATTTTCATGTTTGAAACCCAAACCACTTCTCTTCATGATTGACTTCATTAGACAGAGTTTAAGGTTAGGTATATACATGATTTTCTAGTTTGAATATGTCTAGACCTTGTTTATCAACTTGAATGCTTACTGTATGACATAAGAATGCTATGTGCTTTGGTTTATCAATTTTTGGTTTTTTCCTGAATTTTTATGCCCATTTGAATCTTGGTCAAATCCTAGGTTTCACAAAGATTTAAACAAGTTTAAAATCTGAAAATTAAAAGGTAAGCATGGATCCTTCTTAGTCATTCTAAAATGAAGCTTTTGGGAGGTTTTTGAAATTTCCATGTTTGAAACCCAAAACCACTTCTCTTCATGCTTGACTTCATAAGACAGAGTTTAGGGTTAGGGGTAGATACATGATTTGTCTGGTTTGAATATGTCTAGACCTTGTTTATCAACTTGAATTCTTACTATATGACATAAGAAGGCTATGTGCTTTGGTTTTTGATTTTTCTGATTTTTTTTGAATTTTTATGCCCATTTGAATCTTGGTCAAATCTAGCTAGGTTTGACCAAGATTTAAACAAGTTTAAAACATGAAAATGAAAAGGTAAGCCTCGATCCTTCTTAGTCACTCTAAAATGAAGCTTTTGGGGGGTTTTTGAAATTTGCATGTTTGAAACCCAAAACCACTTCTCTTCATGCTTACTTCATAAGATATAGTTTAGGGTTAGGTGTAGATACATGATTTGTCTGGTTTGAATATGTCTAGACCTTGTTTATCATCTTGAATGCTTACTATATGACATAAGAAGACTATGTGCATTGGTATTTCATTTTTTTGAATTTTCTGAATTTTCTTGGTGAAATCCTATTTGAATCTTGGTGAAAACCTAAGGTCCTTGACCAAAATGTACCAACATGGAAAAATAATGTCATGTAAATGAGTTAACTTGGATTTCCTACCCTTGAATCCATAGGAAACTTTGTTCTAATGCACTATAATAATCAACCGAGTTTTTACACCAACATTCTGTCACTTACGTGTGGTGCCCATGCGTGAGGTCCCACACTTCAGTGAGCACAAGTCAAGTGCAGTAGGTACGCAACTCCAAGCCATCTTCTTTGTCAAGAGAAGACGCATCAGCGTTTTGGAAATCTGTGGGTCCTTCTGATCCTTCGGTTGTCCCTCTCACACAAAAACAAATCTCTCTCATTCTCGGCCTCGCTCGACTCGCTCGCTCGCTCCTGCTCACTGACAAACCCTGCACAAAAGTCAACATCATCACCGAAAAAGGGGAGACACCATAATGCTCTCCCTTCTTCTCTCCTTCCGAGTGATCCCTCTTCCTCCGAGTTTCACTCGACGGGCAAACACACATGTGCTGCATAGTAATAATAATAAAAAGGTAGAAAAATCAACCTACGAATCTATAATTAAATACGTTAAACTAGGGTTTTGCCCAGTACTACAGATCAAGTTCATAAAAAATCCAACTACGGGGTTCGAACAACCCCATTTCTAATCCAAGATTTTTTCGACCTCATCCAAATGGCCTCAAACTATAGGGTTAATTAGCATCTAGTGCAGTATGTGTGAACATGTATGCACTATGTGTGCTATAACTTGTATGTCTTTCAAATTTGAACCAAATTTGAAATATATGAAATGGGGCTTTTGGCTTAAACGTTTGAAACCCAAAACGACTTCTCTTCATGCTAGGCATCATAAGACCGAGTTTAGGGTTAGGGGGTAGATACAGGATTTGTCTGTTTTGAATATGTCTATACCTTGTTTATCTACTTGAATATGCTTACTATAGATATATATGACGTAAGAAGACTATGTGCTTTGGTTTTTTTTTATTTTTCCAGAATTTTTATGCCCATTTGAATCTTGGTCAAATCCTAGGCTTGACCAATATTTAAACAAGCTTAAAACATGAAAATGAAAAGGTAAGCTTGGATCCTTCTTTGTCACTCTAAGATGAAGTTTTTGGGAGGTTTTCAAAATTTCCATGTCTGAAACCCAAAAACACTTCTCTTCATGCTTGACTTCATAAGACAAAGCTAGTTTAGGGCTTTAGGGGTAGATACATGATTTGTCTAGTTTGAATATGTCTAGACCTTGTTTATCAACTTCAATTCTTACTATATGACATAAGAAGACTATATGTGCTAGCTTTGGTTTTTGATTTTTTGATTTTTTTGAATGTTTATGCCCATTTGAATCTTGGTCAAATCCTAGGTTTGACCAAGATTTAAACAAGTCTATAACATGAAAATGAAAAGGTAAGCCTGGATCCTTCCTAGCTAGTCATTCTAAAATGAAGCTTTTGGGGGGTTCTTGAAATCTCAATGTTTGAAACCCAAAACCACTTCTCTTCATGGTTGACTTCATAAGACATGCTTTAGGGTTAGGGGTAGATACATGATTTGTCTTTGAATATGTCTTGCTTGTTTATCAACTCTTACTATATGACATAAGAAGGCTATGATTTTTCTACCCATTTGAAGATTTTAAATTTTCATGTTTGAAACCAATACGACTTCTCTTCATGCTAGACTTCATAAGATCGACCGAGTTTATGGTTAGGGGCTAGATACATGATTTGTCTGGTTTGAACATGTCTAAACCTTGTTTACCAACTTGCAAGGCTTACTATATGACATAAGAAGACTATGTGCTTTTGTTTTTCATTCTTCTATTTTTTTATTTTATGCCCATTTGAATCTTGGTCAAATCCTATGTTTGACCTGGATTTAAACAAGTATAAAATATGAAAACGAAAAGGTAAGCCTGGATCCTTCTTAGTCACTCTAAAATGAAGTTTTTGGGATGTTCTTGAAATTTTCATGTTTGAAACCCAAAACCACTTCTCTTCATGATTGCTTCATATATAAGACAGAGTTTAGGGTTAGGGGCAGATATATACATGATTTTCTAGTTTGAATATGTCTAGACCTTATTTATCAACTTGAATGCTTACTATATGACATAAGAATGCTATGTGCTTTGGTTTATCATTCTTTTGGTTTTTTCCTGAATTTTTATGCCCATTTGAATCTTGGTCAAATCCTAGGTTTCACAAAGATTTAAACAAGTTTAAAATCTGAAAATTAAAAGGTAAGCATGGATCCTTCTTAGTCACTCTAAAATGAAGCTTTTGGGAGGTTTTTGAAATTTCCATGTTTGAAACCCAAAACCACTTCTCTTCATGCTTGACTGACAGAGTTTAGAGTGTTAGGGGTAGATACATGATTTGTCTAGTTTGAATATGTCTAGACCTTGTTTATCAACTTGAATTCTTACTATATGACATAAGAAGGCTATGTGCTTTGGTTTTTCATTTTTCTGGTTTTTTTGAATATTATGCCCATTTGAAGATTTTGGGAGGTTCTTGAAATTTTCATGTTTGAAACCAATACGACTTCTCTTCAGGCTAGACTTCATAAGATCGATCGAGTTTATGGTTAGGGGGTAGATACATGATTTGTCTGGTTTGAACATGTCTAAACCTTGTTTATCAACTTGAAAGCTTACTATATGACATACGAAGACTATGTGCTTTTGTTTTTCATTCTTCTATTTTATTTTATTTTATGCCCATTTGAATCTTGGTCAAATCCTATGTTTGACCTGGATTTAAACAAGTATATAATATGAAAACGAAAAGGTAAGCATGGATCCTTCTTAGTCACTCTAAAATGAAGCGGCTTTTGGGATGTTCTTGAAATTTTCATGTTTGAAACCCAAACCACTTCTCTTCATGATTGACTTCATATATAAGACAGAGTTTAAGGTTAGGGACAGATATATACATGATTTTCTAGTTTGAATATGTCTAGACCTTGTTAATCAACTTGAATGCTTACTGTATGACATAAGAATGCTATGTGCTTTGGTTTATCAATCTTTTGGTTTTTTCCTGAATTTTTATGCCCATTTGAATCTTGGTCAAATCCTAGGTTTCACAAAGATTTAAACAAGTTTAAAATCTGAAAATTAAAAGGTAAGCATGGATCCTTCTTAGTCACTCTAAAATGAAGCTTTTGGGAGGTTTTTGAAATTTCCATGTTTGAAACCCAAAACCACTTCTCTTCATGCTTAATTGACTTCATAAGACAGAGTTTAGAGTGTTAGGGGTAGATACATGATTTGTCTAGTTTGAATACGTCTAGACCTTGTTTATCAACTTGAATTCTTACTATATGACATAAGAAGGCTATGTGCTTTGGTTTTTCATTTTTCTGATTTTTTTTGAATTTTATGCATGCCCATTTGAATCTTGGTCAAATACTAGCTAGGTTTGACCAAGATTTAAACAAGTTTAAAACATGAAAATGAAAAGGTAAGCCTCGATCCTTCTTAGTCACTCTAAAATGAAGCTTTTGGGGGGTTTTTGAAATTTGCATGTTTGAAACCCAAAACCACTTCTCTTCATGCCTTACTTCATAAGACGGAGTTTAGGGTCGTTAGGGAGTAGATACATGATTTGCCTGGTTTGAATATGTCTAGACCTTGTTTATCATCTTGAATGCTTACTATATGACAGAAGAAGACTATGTGCATTGGTATTTCATTTTTTTTTGAATTTTCATGCCCATTTCAATCTTGGTGAAATCCTAGGTTTGAGCAAGATTTAAACAAATTTAACACGTGAAAACGAATAAGCATGTATCCTTCTTAGTCACTCCAAAATGTACCAATTGATAGATGTGTTAACTTTGCTTCATGGAAAAAATAATGTCATGTAAATGAGTTAACTTGGATTTCCTGCCGTTGAATCCATAGGAAACTTTGTTCTAATGCACTATAATAATCAACCGAGTTTTTACACCAACATTGCCAACAGGTCTGTCACTTACGTGTGGCGCCCATGCGTGAGGTCCCACACTTCAGTGAGCACAAGTCAAGTGCAGTAGGTACGCAAACTCCAAGCCATCTTCTTTGTCAAGAGAAGACGCATCAGGATGCGTTTTGGAAATCTGTGGGTCCTTCTGGATCCTTCGGTTGTCCCTCTCACAAAAAAAAACAAATCTCTCTCATTCTCGGCCTCGCTCGACTCGCTCGCTCGCTCGCACCTCCTGCTCACTGACAAACCCTGCACAAAAGTCAACATCATCACCCGAAAAAGGGGAGACACCATAATGCTCTCCCTTCTTCTCTCCTTCCGAGTGATCCCTCTTCCTCCGAGTTTCACTCGACGGGCAAACACACATGTGCTGCATAGTAATAATAATAAAAAGGTAGAAAAATCAACCTACGAATCTATAATTAAATACGTTAAACTAGGGTTTTGCCCAGTACTACAGATCAAGTTCATAAAAAATCCAACTACGGGGTTCGAACAACCCCATTTCTAATCCAAGATTTTTTTCGACCTCATCCAAATGGCCTCAAACTATAGGGTTAATTAGCATCTAGTGCAGAATGTGTGAACATGTATGCACTATGTGTGCTATAACTTGTATGTCTTTCAAATTTGAACCAAATTTGAAATATATGAAATGGGGCTTTTGGCTTAAACGTTTGAAACCCAAAACGACTTCTCTTCATGCTAGGCATCATAAGACCGAGTTTAGGGTTAGGGGGTAGATACAGGATTTGTCTGTTTTGAATATGTCTATACCTTGTTTATCTACTTGAATATGCTTACTATAGATATATATGACGTAAGAAGACTATGTGCTTTGGTTTTTTTTTATTTTTCCAGAATTTTTATGCCCATTTGAATCTTGGTCAAATCCTAGGCTTGACCAATATTTAAACAAGCTTAAAACATGAAAATGAAAAGGTAAGCTTGGATCCTTCTTTGTCACTCTAAGATGAAGTTTTTGGGAGGTTTTCAAAATTTCCATGTCTGAAACCCAAAAACACTTCTCTTCATGCTTGACTTCATAAGACAAAGCTAGTTTAGGGCTTTAGGGGGTAGATACATGATTTGTCTAGTTTGAATATGTCTAGACCTTGTTTATCAACTTCAATTCTTACTATATGACATAAGAAGACTATATGTGCTAGCTTTGGTTTTTGATTTTTTGATTTTTTTGAATGTTTATGCCCATTTGAATCTTGGTCAAATCCTAGGTTTGACCAAGATTTAAACAAGTCTATAACATGAAAATGAAAAGGTAAGCCTGGATCCTTCCTAGCTAGTCATTCTAAAATGAAGCTTTTGGGGGGTTCTTGAAATCTCAATGTTTGAAACCCAAAACCACTTCTCTTCATGGTTGACTTCATAAGACATGCAGAGTTTAGGGTTAGGGGGTAGATACATGATTTGTCGGGTTTGAATATGTCTAGACATGCTTGTTTATCAACTTGAATGCTTACTATATGACATAAGAAGGCTATATATGTGCTTTGGTTTTTCATTTTTCTAGTTTTTTGAATGTTATATGCCCATTTGAAGATTTTGGGTGGTTCTTGAAATTTTCATGTTTGAAACCAATACGACTTCTCTTCATGCTAGACTTCATAAGATCGACCGAGTTTATGGTTAGGGGCTAGATACATGATTTGTCTGGTTTGAACATGTCTAAACCTTGTTTACCAACTTGCAAGGCTTACTATATGACATAAGAAGACTATGTGCTTTTGTTTTTCATTCTTCTATTTTTTTATTTTATGCCCATTTGAATCTTGGTCAAATCCTATGTTTGACCTGGATTTAAACAAGTATAAAATATGAAAACGAAAAGGTAAGCCTGGATCCTTCTTAGTCACTCTAAAATGAAGCGACTTTTGGGATGTTCTTGAAATTTTCATGTTTGAAACCCAAAACCACTTCTCTTCATGATTGCTTCATATATAAGACAGAGTTTAGGGTTAGGGGCAGATATATACATGATTTTCTAGTTTGAATATGTCTAGACCTTATTTATCAACTTGAATGCTTACTATATGACATAAGAATGCTATGTGCTTTGGTTTATCATTCTTTTGGTTTTTTCCTGAATTTTTATGCCCATTTGAATCTTGGTCAAATCCTAGGTTTCACAAAGATTTAAACAAGTTTAAAATCTGAAAATTAAAAGGTAAGCATGGATCCTTCTTAGTCACTCTAAAATGAAGCTTTTGGGAGGTTTTTGAAATTTCCATGTTTGAAACCCAAAACCACTTCTCTTCATGCTTGACTTCATAAGACAGAGTTTAGAGTGTTAGGGGTAGATACATGATTTGTCTAGTTTGAATATGTCTAGACCTTGTTTATCAACTTGAATTCTTACTATATGACATAAGAAGGCTATGTGCTTTGGTTTTTCATTTTTCTGGTTTTTTTGAATATTATGCCCATTTGAAGATTTTGGGAGGTTCTTGAAATTTTCATGTTTGAAACCAATACGACTTCTCTTCAGGCTAGACTTCATAAGATCGATCGAGTTTATGGTTAGGGGGTAGATACATGATTTGTCTGGTTTGAACATGTCTAAACCTTGTTTATCAACTTGAAAGCTTACTATATGACATACGAAGACTATGTGCTTTTGTTTTTCATTCTTCTATTTTATTTTATTTTATGCCCATTTGAATCTTGGTCAAATCCTATGTTTGACCTGGATTTAAACAAGTATATAATATGAAAACGAAAAGGTAAGCATGGATCCTTCTTAGTCACTCTAAAATGAAGCGGCTTTTGGGATGTTCTTGAAATTTTCATGTTTGAAACCCAAACCACTTCTCTTCATGATTGACTTCATATATAAGACAGAGTTTAAGGTTAGGGACAGATATATACATGATTTTCTAGTTTGAATATGTCTAGACCTTGTTAATCAACTTGAATGCTTACTGTATGACATAAGAATGCTATGTGCTTTGGTTTATCAATCTTTTGGTTTTTTCCTGAATTTTTATGCCCATTTGAATCTTGGTCAAATCCTAGGTTTCACAAAGATTTAAACAAGTTTAAAATCTGAAAATTAAAAGGTAAGCATGGATCCTTCTTAGTCACTCTAAAATGAAGCTTTTGGGAGGTTTTTGAAATTTCCATGTTTGAAACCCAAAACCACTTCTCTTCATGCTTAATTGACTTCAAGACAGAGTTTAGAGTGTTAGGGGTAGATACATGATTTGTCTAGTTTGAATACGTCTAGACCTTGTTTATCAACTTGAATTCTTACTATATGACATAAGAAGGCTATGTGCTTTGGTTTTTCATTTTTCTGATTTTTTTGAATTTTATGCATGCCCATTTGAATCTTGGTCAAATACTAGCTAGGTTTGACCAAGATTTAAACAAGTTTAAAACATGAAAATGAAAAGGTAAGCCTCGATCCTTCTTAGTCACTCTAAAATGAAGCTTTTGGGGGGTTTTTGAAATTTGCATGTTTGAAACCCAAAACCAC
This sequence comes from Lolium multiflorum, assembly GCA_030979885.1. Classification (NCBI taxonomy): domain Eukaryota; kingdom Viridiplantae; phylum Streptophyta; class Magnoliopsida; order Poales; family Poaceae; genus Lolium; species Lolium multiflorum. The sequence continues at coordinate 166,456,026 of CM061749.1, forward strand.
TTCTCTTCATGCCTTACTTCATAAGACGGAGTTTAGGGTCGTTAGGGAGTAGATACATGATTTGCCTGGTTTGAATATGTCTAGACCTTGTTTATCATCTTGAATGCTTACTATATGACAGAAGAAGACTATGTGCATTGGTATTTCATTTTTTTTTGAATTTTCATGCCCATTTCAATCTTGGTGAAATCCTAGGTTTGAGCAAGATTTAAACAAATTTAACACGTGAAAACGAATAAGCATGGATCCTTCTTAGTCACTCCAAAATGTACCAATTGATAGATGTGTTAACTTTGCTTCATGGAAAAAATAATGTCATGTAAATGAGTTAACTTGGATTTCCTGCCGTTGAATCCATAGGAAACTTTGTTCTAATGCACTATAATAATCAACCGAGTTTTTACACCAACATTGCCAACAGGTCTGTCACTTACGTGTGGCGCCCATGCGTGAGGTCCCACACTTCAGTGAGCACAAGTCAAGTGCAGTAGGTACGCAAACTCCAAGCCATCTTCTTTGTCAAGAGAAGACGCATCAGGATGCGTTTTGGAAATCTGTGGGTCCTTCTGGATCCTTCGGTTGTCCCTCTCACAAAAAAAACAAATCTCTCTCATTCTCGGCCTCGCTCGACTCGCGCTCGCTCGCACCTCCTGCTCACTGACAAACCCTGCACAAAAGTCAACATCATCACCCGAAAAAGGGGAGACACCATAATGCTCTCCCTTCTTCTCTCCTTCCGAGTGATCCCTCTTCCTCCGAGTTTCACTCGACGGGCAAACACACATGTGCTGCATAGTAATAATAATAAAAAGGTAGAAAAATCAACCTACGAATCTATAATTAAATACGTTAAACTAGGGTTTTGCCCAGTACTACAGATCAAGTTCATAAAAAATCCAACTACGGGGTTCGAACAACCCCATTTCTAATCCAAGATTTTTTTCGACCTCATCCAAATGGCCTCAAACTATAGGGTTAATTAGCATCTAGTGCAGAATGTGTGAACATGTATGCACTATGTGTGCTATAACTTGTATGTCTTTCAAATTTGAACCAAATTTGAAATATATGAAATGGGGCTTTTGGCTTAAACGTTTGAAACCCAAAACGACTTCTCTTCATGCTAGGCATCATAAGACCGAGTTTAGGGTTAGGGGGTAGATACAGGATTTGTCTGTTTTGAATATGTCTATACCTTGTTTATCTACTTGAATATGCTTACTATAGATATATATGACGTAAGAAGACTATGTGCTTTGGTTTTTTTTTATTTTTCCAGAATTTTTATGCCCATTTGAATCTTGGTCAAATCCTAGGCTTGACCAATATTTAAACAAGCTTAAAACATGAAAATGAAAAGGTAAGCTTGGATCCTTCTTTGTCACTCTAAGATGAAGTTTTTGGGAGGTTTTCAAAATTTCCATGTCTGAAACCCAAAAACACTTCTCTTCATGCTTGACTTCATAAGACAAAGCTAGTTTAGGGCTTTAGGGGGTAGATACATGATTTGTCTAGTTTGAATATGTCTAGACCTTGTTTATCAACTTCAATTCTTACTATATGACATAAGAAGACTATATGTGCTAGCTTTGGTTTTTGATTTTTTGATTTTTTTGAATGTTTATGCCCATTTGAATCTTGGTCAAATCCTAGGTTTGACCAAGATTTAAACAAGTCTATAACATGAAAATGAAAAGGTAAGCCTGGATCCTTCCTAGCTAGTCATTCTAAAATGAAGCTTTTGGGGGGTTCTTGAAATCTCAATGTTTGAAACCCAAAACCACTTCTCTTCATGGTTGACTTCATAAGACATGCAGAGTTTAGGGTTAGGGGTAGATACATGATTTGTCGGGTTTGAATATGTCTAGACATGCTTGTTTATCAACTTGAATGCTTACTATATGACATAAGAAGGCTATATATGTGCTTTGGTTTTTCATTTTTCTAGTTTTTTGAATGTTATATGCCCATTTGAAGATTTTGGGTGGTTCTTGAAATTTTCATGTTTGAAACCAATACGACTTCTCTTCATGCTAGACTTCATAAGATCGACCGAGTTTATGGTTAGGGGCTAGATACATGATTTGTCTGGTTTGAACATGTCTAAACCTTGTTTACCAACTTGCAAGGCTTACTATATGACATAAGAAGACTATGTGCTTTTGTTTTTCATTCTTCTATTTTTTTATTTTATGCCCATTTGAATCTTGGTCAAATCCTATGTTTGACCTGGATTTAAACAAGTATAAAATATGAAAACGAAAAGGTAAGCCTGGATCCTTCTTAGTCACTCTAAAATGAAGCGACTTTTGGGATGTTCTTGAAATTTTCATGTTTGAAACCCAAAACCACTTCTCTTCATGATTGCTTCATATATAAGACAGAGTTTAGGGTTAGGGGCAGATATATACATGATTTTCTAGTTTGAATATGTCTAGACCTTATTTATCAACTTGAATGCTTACTATATGACATAAGAATGCTATGTGCTTTGGTTTATCATTCTTTTGGTTTTTTCCTGAATTTTTATGCCCATTTGAATCTTGGTCAAATCCTAGGTTTCACAAAGATTTAAACAAGTTTAAAATCTGAAAATTAAAAGGTAAGCATGGATCCTTCTTAGTCACTCTAAAATGAAGCTTTTGGGAGGTTTTTGAAATTTCCATGTTTGAAACCCAAAACCACTTCTCTTCATGCTTGACTTCATAAGACAGAGTTTAGAGTGTTAGGGGTAGATACATGATTTGTCTAGTTTGAATATGTCTAGACCTTGTTTATCAACTTGAATTCTTACTATATGACATAAGAAGGCTATGTGCTTTGGTTTTTCATTTTTCTGGTTTTTTTGAATATTATGCCCATTTGAAGATTTTGGGAGGTTCTTGAAATTTTCATGTTTGAAACCAATACGACTTCTCTTCAGGCTAGACTTCATAAGATCGATCGAGTTTATGGTTAGGGGGTAGATACATGATTTGTCTGGTTTGAACATGTCTAAACCTTGTTTATCAACTTGAAAGCTTACTATATGACATACGAAGACTATGTGCTTTTGTTTTTCATTCTTCTATTTTATTTTATTTTATGCCCATTTGAATCTTGGTCAAATCCTATGTTTGACCTGGATTTAAACAAGTATATAATATGAAAACGAAAAGGTAAGCATGGATCCTTCTTAGTCACTCTAAAATGAAGCGGCTTTTGGGATGTTCTTGAAATTTTCATGTTTGAAACCCAAACCACTTCTCTTCATGATTGACTTCATATATAAGACAGAGTTTAAGGTTAGGGACAGATATATACATGATTTTCTAGTTTGAATATGTCTAGACCTTGTTAATCAACTTGAATGCTTACTGTATGACATAAGAATGCTATGTGCTTTGGTTTATCAATCTTTTGGTTTTTTCCTGAATTTTTATGCCCATTTGAATCTTGGTCAAATCCTAGGTTTCACAAAGATTTAAACAAGTTTAAAATCTGAAAATTAAAAGGTAAGCATGGATCCTTCTTAGTCACTCTAAAATGAAGCTTTTGGGAGGTTTTTGAAATTTCCATGTTTGAAACCCAAAACCACTTCTCTTCATGCTTAATTGACTTCATAAGACAGAGTTTAGAGTGTTAGGGGTAGATACATGATTTGTCTAGTTTGAATACGTCTAGACCTTGTTTATCAACTTGAATTCTTACTATATGACATAAGAAGGCTATGTGCTTTGGTTTTTCATTTTTCTGATTTTTTTTGAATTTTATGCATGCCCATTTGAATCTTGGTCAAATACTAGCTAGGTTTGACCAAGATTTAAACAAGTTTAAAACATGAAAATGAAAAGGTAAGCCTCGATCCTTCTTAGTCACTCTAAAATGAAGCTTTTGGGGGGTTTTTGAAATTTGCATGTTTGAAACCCAAAACCACTTCTCTTCATGCCTTACTTCATAAGACGGAGTTTAGGGTCGTTAGGGAGTAGATACATGATTTGCCTGGTTTGAATATGTCTAGACCTTGTTTATCATCTTGAATGCTTACTATATGACAGAAGAAGACTATGTGCATTGGTATTTCATTTTTTTTTGAATTTTCATGCCCATTTCAATCTTGGTGAAATCCTAGGTTTGAGCAAGATTTAAACAAATTTAACACGTGAAAACGAATAAGCATGGATCCTTCTTAGTCACTCCAAAATGTACCAATTGATAGATGTGTTAACTTTGCTTCATGGAAAAAATAATGTCATGTAAATGAGTTAACTTGGATTTCCTGCCGTTGAATCCATAGGAAACTTTGTTCTAATGCACTATAATAATCAACCGAGTTTTTACACCAACATTGCCAACAGGTCTGTCACTTACGTGTGGCGCCCATGCGTGAGGTCCCACACTTCAGTGAGCACAAGTCAAGTGCAGTAGGTACGCAAACTCCAAGCCATCTTCTTTGTCAAGAGAAGACGCATCAGGATGCGTTTTGGAAATCTGTGGGTCCTTCTGGATCCTTCGGTTGTCCCTCTCACAAAAAAAACAAATCTCTCTCATTCTCGGCCTCGCTCGACTCGCTCGCTCGCTCGCACCTCCTGCTCACTGACAAACCCTGCACAAAAGTCAACATCATCACCCGAAAAAGGGGAGACACCATAATGCTCTCCCTTCTTCTCTCCTTCCGAGTGATCCCTCTTCCTCCGAGTTTCACTCGACGGGCAAACACACATGTGCTGCATAGTAATAATAATAAAAAGGTAGAAAAATCAACCTACGAATCTATAATTAAATACGTTAAACTAGGGTTTTGCCCAGTACTACAGATCAAGTTCATAAAAAATCCAACTACGGGGTTCGAACAACCCCATTTCTAATCCAAGATTTTTTCGACCTCATCCAAATGGCCTCAAACTATAGGGTTAATTAGCATCTAGTGCAGAATGTGTGAACATGTATGCACTATGTGTGCTATAACTTGTATGTCTTTCAAATTTGAACCAAATTTGAAATATATGAAATGGGGCTTTTGGCTTAAACGTTTGAAACCCAAAACGACTTCTCTTCATGCTAGGCATCATAAGACCGAGTTTAGGGTTAGGGGGTAGATACAGGATTTGTCTGTTTTGAATATGTCTATACCTTGTTTATCTACTTGAATATGCTTACTATAGATATATATGACGTAAGAAGACTATGTGCTTTGGTTTTTTTTTTATTTTTCCAGAATTTTTAAGCCCATTTGAATCTTGGTCAAATCCTAGGCTTGACCAATATTTAAACAAGCTTAAAACATGAAAATGAAAAGGTAAGCTTGGATCCTTCTTTGTCACTCTAAGATGAAGTTTTTGGGAGGTTTTCAAAATTTCCATGTCTGAAACCCAAAAACACTTCTCTTCATGCTTGACTTCATAAGACAAAGCTAGTTTAGGGCTTTAGGGGGTAGATACATGATTTGTCTAGTTTGAATATGGCTAGACCTTGTTTATCAACTTCAATTCTTACTATATGACATAAGAAGACTATATGTGCTAGCTTTGGTTTTTGATTTTTTGATTTTTTTGAATGTTTATGCCCATTTGAATCTTGGTCAAATCCTAGGTTTGACCAAGATTTAAACAAGTCTATAACATGAAAATGAAAAGGTAAGCCTGGATCCTTCCTAGCTAGTCATTCTAAAATGAAGCTTTTGGGGGGGTTCTTGAAATCTCAATGTTTGAAACCCAAAAACCACTTCTCTTCATGGTTGACTTCATAAGACATGCAGAGTTTAGGGTTAGGGGTAGATACATGATTTGTCGGGTTTGAATATGTCTAGACATGCTTGTTTATCAACTTGAATGCTTACTATATGACATAAGAAGGCTATATATGTGCTTTGGTTTTTCATTTTTCTAGTTTTTTGAATGTTATATGCCCATTTGAAGATTTTGGGTGGTTCTTGAAATTTTCATGTTTGAAACCAATACGACTTCTCTTCATGCTAGACTTCATAAGATCGACCGAGTTTATGGTTAGGGGCTAGATACATGATTTGTCTGGTTTGAACATGTCTAAACCTTGTTTACCAACTTGCAAGGCTTACTATATGACATAAGAAGACTATGTGCTTTTGTTTTTCATTCTTCTATTTTTTTATTTTATGCCCATTTGAATCTTGGTCAAATCCTATGTTTGACCTGGATTTAAACAAGTATAAAATATGAAAACGAAAAGGTAAGCCTGGATCCTTCTTAGTCACTCTAAAATGAAGCGACTTTTTTGGGATGTTCTTGAAATTTTCATGTTTGAAACCCAAAACCACTTCTCTTCATGATTGCTTCATATATAAGACAGAGTTTAGGGTTAGGGGCAGATATATACATGATTTTCTAGTTTGAATATGTCTAGACCTTATTTATCAACTTGAATGCTTACTATATGACATAAGAATGCTATGTGCTTTGGTTTATCATTCTTTTGGTTTTTTCTGAATTTTTATGCCCATTTGAATCTTGGTCAAATCCTAGGTTTCACAAAGATTTAAACAAGTTTAAAATCTGAAAATTAAAAGGTAAGCATGGATCCTTCTTAGTCACTCTAAAATGAAGCTTTTGGGAGGTTTTTGAAATTTCCATGTTTGAAACCCAAAACCACTTCTCTTCATGCTTGACTTCATAAGACAGAGTTTAGAGTGTTAGGGGTAGATACATGATTTGTCTAGTTTGAATATGTCTAGACCTTGTTTATCAACTTGAATTCTTACTATATGACATAAGAAGGCTATGTGCTTTGGTTTTTCATTTTTCTGGTTTTTTTGAATATTATGCCCATTTGAAGATTTTGGGAGGTTCTTGAAATTTTCATGTTTGAAACCAATACGACTTCTCTTCAGGCTAGACTTCATAAGATCGATCGAGTTTATGGTTAGGGGGTAGATACATGATTTGTCTGGTTTGAACATGTCTAAACCTTGTTTATCAACTTGAAAGCTTACTATATGACATACGAAGACTATGTGCTTTTGTTTTTCATTCTTCTATTTTATTTTATTTTATGCCCATTTGAATCTTGGTCAAATCCTATGTTTGACCTGGATTTAAACAAGTATATAATATGAAAACGAAAAGGTAAGCATGGATCCTTCTTAGTCACTCTAAAATGAAGCGGCTTTTGGGATGTTCTTGAAATTTTCATGTTTGAAACCCAAACCACTTCTCTTCATGATTGACTTCATATATAAGACAGAGTTTAAGGTTAGGGACAGATATATACATGATTTTCTAGTTTGAATATGTCTAGACCTTGTTAATCAACTTGAATGCTTACTATATGACATAAGAATGCTATGTGCTTTGGTTTATCAATCTTTTGGTTTTTTCCTGAATTTTTATGCCCATTTGAATCTTGGTCAAATCCTAGGTTTCACAAAGATTTAAACAAGTTTAAAATCTAAAAATTAAAAGGTAAGCATGGATCCTTCTTAGTCACTCTAAAATGAAGCTTTTGGGAGGTTTTTGAAATTTCCATGTTTGAAACCCAAAACCACTTCTCTTCATGCTTAATTGACTTCATAAGACAGAGTTTAGAGTGTTAGGGGTAGATACATGATTTGTCTAGTTTGAATACGTCTAGACCTTGTTTATCAACTTGAATTCTTACTATATGACATAAGAAGGCTATGTGCTTTGGTTTTTCATTTTTCTGGTTTTTTTGAATTTTATGCCCATTTGAAGATTTTGGGTGGTTCTTGAAATTTTCATGTTTTAAACCAATACGACTTCTCTTCATGCTAGACTTCATAAGATCGACCGAGTTTATGGTTAGGGGCTAGATACATGATTTGTCTGGTTTGAACATGTCTAAACCTTGTTTATCAACTTGAAAGCTTACTATATGACATACGAAGACTATGTGCTTTTGTTTTTCATTCTTCTATTTTTTTATTTTATGCCCATTTGAATCTTGGTCAAATCCTATGTTTGACCTGGATTTAAACAAGTATATAATATGAAAACGAAAAGGTAAGCCTGGATCCTTCTTAGTCACTCTAAAATGAAGCGGCTTTTGGGATGTTCTTGAAATTTTCATGTTTGAAACCCAAACCACTTCTCTTCATGATTGACTTCATATATAAGACAAAGTTTAAGGTTAGGGACAGATATATACATGATTTTCTAGTTTGAATATGTCTAGACCTTGTTAATCAACTTGAATGCTTACTGTATGACATAAGAATGCTATGTGCTTTGGTTTATCATTCTTTTGGCTTTTTCCTGATTTTTTATGCCCATTTGAATCTTGGTCAAATCCTAGGTTTCACAAAGATTTAAACAAGTTTAAAATCTAAAAATTAAAAGGTAAGCATGGATCCTTCTTAGTCACTCTAAAATGAAGCTTTTGGGAGGTTTTTGAAATTTCCATGTTTGAAACCCAAAACCACTTCTCTTCATGCTTGACTTCATAAGACAGAGTTTAGAGGTTAGGGGTAGATACATGATTTTTCTAGTTTGAATATGTCTAGACCTTGTTTATCAACTTGAATTCTTACTATATGACATAAGAAGGCTATGTGCTTTGGTTTTTCATTTTTCTGTTTTTTTTTGAATTTTATGCCCATTTGAATCTTGGTCAAATACTAGCTAGGTTTAAAACATGAAATTTAGCCCCCAAAAATTGTACATATATGGATTCACTTTGAGATAATTCATGAAACTTTGGAAATGGCCATCTCGTGTCATGTTTCCCCACAAATGAGAATTGGATTAATTGGTGGCAGACAAGTAAACACACATTTATGTGCGACAACCCAAAATGCACATATTTTGCAAAGTTTTCATGCGTGCATGAAAAGTTGCAAATATATACATAAAATGGGCCATGATTCAAAAGTTTGACATGGTTCTTGTGTAGTAGTAGTACCAAAGCTCACACGTGGGAAGAAATTAAGATGGTCGAATTCCAACATATATGTTGCCACACTTTTTTGAAGGGCTCTTTTCTAAAACATTGGTATGGCATGTCTGCTATTTTCCCTAGCTATATAGAAAAATGATGAACAATCCATGATTTCCGATTGCCGTTTTTGAACCACCTTTGGCTTGATTTCAAATTTAGGTCAAAATCATGGGGGGGGGGTAGGGGACAAGATCGTGTTTCTTTGGCTTGATTTGCAAGTTTTTTGGGGTCCCACAAATTTAGGGTAGCATCACAAGGTTTTTTTTCTAAATTTTTCGACACTTAGAATTCAAATATTATGAAGTGGTATCATGGTATCATGTAAGGGATGGTATCACTAGATATTTTCCCCCTATCCGGGAAGTGATGTTGACTGGCACGCAAGGTTTTTCAGTGCTGCAAACCTGCAGTGCGGCGATTTTGACAGAAATAACCCTTTTGGCAAAGAAAATTACGGACTGACCCTCTGAGCAATCTATTTCACTGGACTAACCTTTTTGTGTGGCTTTCTGTGTTTTTCTTCGCCAAAAGGATTACTTTTGTCAAAATCGCCCCCCTGCAGTGCAGGCTACGCGCCCGTCTAATATTCTTTTTTTTTCAATGACAAAAGGGGGGAGAGAGAGAGAGAGTCTTGACGACGTGTCTTCACTTGACAAAGAAGATTGTTGGAAGTTTGCCTACCTACCGCATATGATTTGTGCTCACTAAAGTGTGGGACCTGCACGCATATGGGACCCTGCAGCCCTCTGAGGGCAGTCCGTGTGAGACGCAAAATAGGGTTTTTAGTTTAGTAAGGCAAAAAAATTAAGCCTTGGAGGGCCGAGGCGGGGCGGCCGTCCGCCATTTTATACCTTTTACGCCCCCCACACCTCGTTTCATTTGTCATGTCTACCAAGGAAGAGCTCGGAGGAGAAGATGCAGTCCTAGCTTCTCGACCCCCTGGCGCCCCACGCATAAATACTACTACCAGAAGTACACTGTCTCTAACAATCCTGCCTGCGAAGGGAGATCTCGGAGGAGACGATGCGGGCTCAGCGTCCCCGCCGTTGATTAGCCAGGACACAAGGGTTACTACGCCTCTTTTAATTACCTTCGTTTTGCTGGTAATACTCGGACTTATATCTGTTATCTTCCGCAGGAGAGGGTCGATATCGCCGGAGAAGATGATGTGAGGCAGATGATCAAGCTCGCAGGAGAAGATGATGTAAAGGAGATGGTCAAGCTCGGAGCAGAAGATGATGTAAAGGAGATAGTCAATGTCGGAGAAGATGATGTAAAGGAGTTAGTCAATCTCGGAGAAGATGTGGTGGCATTGGACCAACCGCGGTCTTTGGGCGAGATCCCGGAGATTCACTTACCTCGTTTGCACTGGTAATGATATGCCTGATCTGTAACATTTTGAACATTTTTCGTCGGCTTACACAGGAGCTATCTCGGCTTAGGGTCAACAAGGCCCCGGGAGCGGAACTTCCGCATCTCGGCGCGGAGAACTCCGAGTTACGCCAGAAGCGCCCTGGGGAATCGCACGCGCAGGCGCAGCACATCCGTTCGCAGGATCTCTCATCCTTCGACGTCAGGTTCCAGCGAGAGGTCGTAGAAGAAGATAAGTTGCCAGCTTCCCCGCCGTTCAAGAGGATGAAGGAGCTGAAGACGGAGGTTAATATTACTAGCTGACTTTGGGTTGCTGGTTTTTGGGTACTTCGAGTCACTGACATGTAGACACCACTTAAGTCTGTCCTACATGTTAGTGACCATATTCGTTAATCAGCCAATTTGTGCCCTTCGTTTGCCGGTAACGCTCGATATGTTTGTTGTTACCTTTGGCAGGATCACTCCCCTTGCTTATCTTGTCGGAGGATGAAGTTGGATCTTGCCAGCATGCGGGAGGAGAACAGAGAGTTAGGGATCAAGATATTTCGGTACAGGCAGGCGGTGTCTTTCCTAGAAGTGGATGAGATCACGGCCTGTGCTCGTAGGAGTTGTGACGAGGCCATTCATCTGGGAGAACGGATCAAAGCTCAGCTTGTCTCTTTGATGGAAGTCGCAGAACGCGTGATTTTCAATGCTAGAGAGGCGCGGGAACGACTTCTGGTGGCTGAAGATCTCGCATAGCAGTTTAATCATGTGCGCTTATTAGCTGCCTACTACTTTTGTAATTATTCACAATTATATATGTATCAATGGCTTGCCTTTTGTGTGATGGAGGAAATTGCACATACCACCACTTCTTGGTGCAGTTTTTGCACATAACACAATTTGAGATTCTTTTTACACAAATAACCAGATTTTGACGTAAACTTTTGCACAAAAAACAACCTTACTCCATGTTTTCTTTTGTCTTCTAAAGACAAGTAGGTGCTTCGAAAAATACCTCCGTTCCAATGCTTAAAGCTTTGTATATTTTTCTTGAAAAGTCAAACCAAGTAAAGTTCGACCAAACTCTTAGAAGAATCTATCAGCACATATAATATTTTGTAGACACCATATGAAAATATAATTTATTTTCTATCTAATAATATTGATTTTGTATCTTGCATATTAATGCTTTTGGTAAAAACTTAGTCAAACTTAACATAGTTTGACTTTCTAAAAATCAATATAATCCTTAAGCTTTGGGAAGTGGTTCTAGACGTGGTCTAGACGTGTTTCTACATATTGCCTTCGCATTTGCTAAACGCATGGAGTTTCTTACGAAGTACAAAGTTTATTTTTCGAAATATTTTCGACTTTGTATTATTTTTATTCATTTTCCCCCTGGTTGTCATGTTTTCTGTCCGGCTTCCCCAGCCCATCCATCCGTAACCCACATGCGCGCGTGACACGAGTAGTGGGAGACATGGTGCCCAAAGGGATAGCTTTTATTAATGGTGGCGACGGTTCCCTAGGCCAATGCTGGCGATACGTCTCATCGTCGCTAGCTGTGCCTTCCCCATGCGGCCGTATTAATGCACACCACTGCTCCTTTGCGCCTCCGCGGCTGATCAAGTAAGTTTGATCATAAAAGATGATCACATAAGCTCGACGATTACCTATAACCTAAAAATTATCTTAATTTGTAAACGAAGACATAAAATAACTAGTTGTTTGATTAGGAAAGACAAAGGAAATTTCTATTGAGATTGAGTTCATTTCATAGTTGTTATAGACACATAGCAATATTACCGAGAGATAGGATTGTAGAGAAAGCAATCCATAGGTATTTTGGAGGGTTCTCAATCCTTTGAATCAAGCAAGCTCTATAGGAAAAATCCCTATGTGTAAAAATCCTACTCCGTACAAGATACCTTTAGAAATCCTTTGAACCAAACAAACTCGGATTCATATTAGTTGACTATAATATAGATATATCTAGACACATTTTAGTTCTAGATTCATCCATATCATTTGACAAGTAATATGAATCGGAGTGATTATATTAAATGGAGTACTAGTATATATTGTTCGAAAAAATTAAGTTATACTGTAATAAAGAAACCATTTCTGTGGTCAAACTGATTTGACGGGACAGTAACTGCACCAGGACGTAGTGGCGTGCTATCCTAGCCGAAGTTTTACTCGGCGCCTCGATGCAGCTGCTGAAGAATAAAAAAAGTCATATCCACTCCTACTCTTCATGTCCATCGTTTCCATCCTTGGCTCTCCACTTCCATCATCGTTCTCCACTCGCCAACCGCTGCTAGAAGTTTTTTCATCCTCTAGATCTCCCATTTGCATAGCTTTCTCTCCTCACCCCTCCGCAGAACCGCAGCACTCCTCCTTCCCGCTCGACTCTCCTACAAAACTCCAATCACACATACTTGCATCCGCCCTTTTAAATCCATCTCGTCTCCATGGCGGCATCGAACGACGACCAGCTGGATGGCGACTGGGGGAAGCTCCCCGCCGAGCTGTTCAATCTCATTGCCCAGAGTCTGGACGTTACAGTCGACGTCCGGCTGGCCGCATGCTCCAAAACGCTGTGCCGCCATGTCGCCGACAACATGAATCTACACCATTGGGATGGACCCTGCTTGCTGATGCCCGATTCTGCCCATTGGCACTATGATGATAGTAGTGCGCACCACACGGTGTACCACGTTGTGCCCCTCGACCATCCTCGGCGCACAGCCATCCTGCCGTTCATGGACAATAGATTCTGGGTTGGCATGAATGGCGACTGGATCGCCGGCGTGGACAGTGGTGGGAACTGGTTCCTCGCGAACATCTACACGCACCAAGAAATCTCCCTACCATCGTCGGAAACTTGCAACATTTTTCGGGAGGAATGGATTGGCTTCCCCGACTTGCCTCCTGAAAGGTACATGACGTATGGGCGTGCCATGTTTTTGTTGAAGATTGTAATTTGCGAAGTGCCCACAAAAGCTGGACATTACTCAGATTACAAGCTCATCGCTCTATTCAATTCTGGACTCGCTTACCTGGCTAATGGTAGCCAGGAGTGGAGGTTATTCTCTCTTGCTAGTTGGGGTGTAGATTACAGTGATGCCATCGAGCACAACGGCTTTATTGTTGCGGTGGATGGGTGGACCGGCACCACATATTGCTGGGATCAATCACAGGCTGGTAATTCTTCAATCCATATGATATACTTCGCAATAAATTTTAATATCAAGCCCATTCATGATATATTGTAACTGAAATAACTAATTGCTCACTAAGACTTTTTTTCACCTTTCAAATGACTGTGCACCATTAAATTATCCTAACCTGACTGAACCATTGCTACAAACGAATTACAGTAGTATATGCTGTGCACTAATCTGTCAACCCAAACCAGATTATTGCAGTATATGAATGCATTCCTGAATTAGTTACTGCATGCTCTTGTCAGAATATGAATAAGGAGCTTAGCCCTGGCCTCTTCATCAATTGATGCATGCAAACTTTCAATTTATTTCAATATTCGATGTACTCAAAGCATTACAATCATGGATCAGATAAGGTTGAGACATGTATCTACCATCAATGAATATGAGTGTAATTAACATACATCTCAAATGGGAACAATTTTATTTCTTCGAGATTTTATACAAGTATAATGACTGCATCCTCCATTTGATCCTACAAATGTGAAGTTGCAGCTACTGGTATTATTGTCTTCCCGAGCCATTCAAACACTATTTTTTGTTGTCTCCGTTTACAATGCAGATGCACACCTTGCCCCGCCATTCGTGATCCCATCACCGATGAAGGAACCATCTGGCAGATGGTTTTTAGCTCGATCAGCCGATGGCAAGCGCTTGATGATCATCCATGAAGATCGGTATATACGTAGCAATGATCACCTTGAGCCTGCAGAAGTTCTGCATCATGGTAATGGCCTTATCCTGCGGGAGTGTCCTGCCCCTGTCATACATGTTTTTGAGAAAGATCTATCCCTGATTGGACCCAATTGGAGTCGAGTTGACAGCCTTGGCACACACTCTCTGTTCATTGGACTGAATTATCCATTGAACCTGAAGATAAATGATGGCAATGCTCCTGATGGAACATTGACTCCATTCATGAGGTCAAATTGTGTGTACATCGCGTACTATGCATTTCGGGAACCAGCATTTAGTTGTATTTGTCGTTGTAACCTGCAGCAAGGGGAAAATGAGCTCATGGGAGTTATCACCCTTCCAGAAGATGGTTGGGGATTTCCCCGACAGGCGACAATGTGGTTTAAGCCTAGTCTGAAAAATATCCGCATGTTGATGCAACCCTAAACTGAGCCATGAATCTTTCTGGAGCAAATAATCTTTTTTGTACGATATGTTTGAACAATTTAGTAACCTGTTCTGTATCTTAAGATGCTCTTCCTTTTTTCTGAATCTTATATACCTGGACCCATTTCAGTGTGTCTGTTTACTCATTTTAGTGCGTATGTAAACCCACATTGAAGTAATCTAATCTTATAATTTAAAACGGATGGTGATGAACTCTGTATTTCCATCCTTCGTAAACCGTGCATGTCTGTTTATTTTTAGTTTCATTTCAGCAACTGTTATTAGTATATGCACACCTTTTTTTTAATGTTGAGAGGAGTATAAGGGCATTACAATGCTATATACTATATGGCGCTAATAGAGAACAAATGAATGTCAAAAGATTGTAAAATCCTCCAGGTACTCTCCTTGCAGCGCTAATTGCTGATGACAGACTGACTTCCTGTTGGTTCCGGTGCTTTAGCTAGGACAGGTGAAAAGAGTTTCACGCCCCTGCTTTCTTTTGCGTCGACGCTAGGACTACCGCTGGGATTAGCCTCTCCAACCGCCAAACGACGAGGAAATAATTCCTAGCGCCCTTGCAGTAGCGCCTGTGTTGGACATGCCCTAATGTTTTCCAGCTAAAAGATGCAATCTTTTAAGCACTTGGGTACGGTATTTCCCCACCAGCCTGGATGCAGGCCGCCAAACGCGTCTTAACCAAGGTTTAAAATAGCGTGCTAAATGAATTAGCGGCAGCCACCTTCAAACGATATGGACGCTATATCGTGGTAATAGTGTGGTATATTTTAAATAGCATTTTCAAAATAATACTAAATATAGCCTAAAAATAAATAATTTTACTAGAACGAATAGATATATATAGTCCAAAAGTGACTGAATCATACATACATAACCACATATAGAAATAGATCTCAAGTATATTAGAAGGCTAACATCAACATTTCACAAGGCAACAACATAGTATAAATTATTTATTAAAAAAATTAGCATTAGCGATATTATTTTCTGATTTAGAAGTGGAACCAACAGATTAGTTCATCACCACGAAAAAGTGAAAGCAACTTGCCTGAAAAAAATAGCGCGCTAACGCTATGAAGTTTTAGGGCGATATAGCATGCTGTTTCGCAAATAGCGCCACAGCGAGCAAAATTACTAAGCGTGGACCCTCTAGATATGCTATAGCGTGCTATTAGCTTCATTGAGGCCCTGGTTTGACAAAGCAGCCTGAGTACGTATCTAAAAAAAATATCAGCCTGAGGACGCATGCTTGTAAAAAAGAGAGAGCAGACTACAATTACTTCAGTCCCGAACCCTCTCTCTCCCACCCATACTCCCACCCACTTCTCCTCTTTTACACTAATGACTGCCATGAACGGCTCGCCTCCTCCTTCCACCGGCAGCTGCTTCGCCGACACAGATGAACATCACCGATATTTCCTGAACTCAGCCGATTTGATCCACCGCATCCTCCAGCAGCTTGATGGACGTCCAGTCTCTTCTATCCAGATCGTGACTAGAGAAGGATCTACGAGTACATCCGTTTCTTACCCTTTGGCAGCGTCGGTTCCATCTCTCGCGGTACTTTCTTCTCCGCTGGAAGCACCATCTGGCTCGGCACTGATTTCCCTGGCGGCGGCACCAGCTTCTCCGGCTGCGCCGACCCCAACCCCCGCGGCACGGTCTTCTCCGGTGGCGGCACCACCAAAAGATGCTGTAAGTTGTCCTGAACTCACTAGGATGCAGGTGTAAGTAGTCAATGATAGTTGGGATCTTAAACAAGTTCTTTTTTCTTTAAAATTTAATGACGGGAAACCGTAGTATTCTTCTGCAAATTTTTTTTAATGACGGGAAACAGTAGATGTTAAGTACTAGTTCTGGCAAAAAAAGATGTTTAGTAATATTATCCATCACAGAGCAGGGTTTCGCAGTCTGAACATACAAATATATGCTCCATGTTACCTGTTTCAGAAAGTCTGAAAGCTTGCTCAGTACCTGTAAAATCAAATTGTCTTGCTGCTGCTAGATTTTGTGCAAACTAATTAAAGAGATAGCTAGATGCATTTTCTCCATGTATGCTACGTTCTGATTTATATGCTGTTGATTGATATATACCGTGCTTAACTAGATGCAGAAGCAAACTCGCTCCAACGTCAATGAGCAACTACGTCTTAGGACTGTCGATTGTACATGTCCTCTGCACCGCCCCGAGTTCAGAATTCAAAGAAATTCACTAGCCAAAAAGCCAAAGGTGACGGGCAGGCGTGATGCAGCAATTCAACGTTGTATATTAAAAGGGCGAGGGAAAGGCCGCCCTAAACGGGTTGGTCACTCGGCGGACCCTCCTCAGCCCTCGCGCTTCTATGTGCAACTGGACGGCAACG
The DNA here is from genome assembly GCA_030979885.1 of Lolium multiflorum. Lineage (NCBI taxonomy): Eukaryota > Viridiplantae > Streptophyta > Magnoliopsida > Poales > Poaceae > Lolium > Lolium multiflorum. Next base: position 166,473,025 of record CM061749.1, read on the forward strand.
ATGACATGTATATGTTGGTCATCCCCAGAGAATTCAAGCAATGTCTGAAAGGGATTCTTCCCAGGCCTATCAAGCTCAAGACCAGCGTAGGCTGCGCCTGGTATGTGCACATCGATGAGTACCAGGGTGAACTGGTCTTGAAGGATGGTTGGTTCGGGTTTGCAGAGGCGCATGAACTGCAGCTTGATGACCTTCTCGTCTTCGAGGTGAAAGACACTTCCTTGATGAATGTGTTGATCTACGACAGTAACACCTCCACCCAGAGGATAATATTTTGTGCTGATCACCCTTAGTTGCATGCATGATCTGCAGTGTTTTTAGGAAGAGGGGATCAGAATAACCTCAATATTTTATTGAATTAACTAGATGCTGCTTTTGGACCTGGGTTACTCCCCTGCTGATGTTCAAGCTGAACTTGGTTTTTGTATTAAGCTGAACTGGGGATCAGATACACTGTGATGAGACTTTGTTAATTAGCTAATATAGTATATGTTAGACTTGTTTTATTTTATTTTAATTTACTGTGATATGCTGCGGTAGTTTCAATGTGCGGTCTGATGATTTGTATTATATGTAGGTACACGGAGCTCAATATTTTGAAATATTCATAGATTTGTAAGTGTAAATGTGATATATCCCAGATGTAGTCAATGCTATCTTGTACGAACTTGTAAAATCTCAGGGAAAAATACATTTTATTTTAGAAAGTGTAAAAGTGACCAATTTTTTGATCTGATTGTAGCAAACACAAGTGCAGATGGTCAAACCCCAAAAACTTCTCATATTCATTGTTACATGGTCGAGATATAAAGGTATTTCACGCACTGGTTTAATACTCAACTGCTTACATCCATGTTTGTTTGCAGTTTTTTTTGGACACCTCTTAATGCTCCCTCCGATCCATATTTTTTTTAGATACACAGTACAAACACAGACGCTCTCATATAGATGTATCTAGACACATATTAGTTGTAGAGACGTCCATTTTATCATCATGTAATGAGGATCAGATGGAGTATCGTTTTCATTTTACCAAAAGAAATGGATATATTACTGTATAGTACAACGTAGCCTGAAGCCCTGAGCTCTGAATGCAATTTCTGTGTGCACACTGAACGGATCATAACCCACACGACATGTCTCACTGGTCTGTAGGTCCGGACCCCACCAGATACTGATAAAGCCCAGTGACCCGCCGGGTGAAGTTTTGTGTGTGGATTCCTGCGTACCTGGCTTCGTTCCTCCTAGACACGCGCATTTTTTTTGACCGGGGGACACGCGCATTTATTCCCTTGCTGATTGCTGATGTATCATTCTCAGTTTCTCACAGCCCCCTCATGTTCAGAACTTCAGATCTCCCCAGATCCCTCGCCGTCCATCTCCCCTGAGTCCTCTCTCTACACCACCGGCGTCCACCACCGCTCGGACTACGCGGCTTGGACTCCGTCCTCTACGGATGCGGCGACGTCGCATCTAAAAACTCCACTAAGGCGGCGCGGCATCCCCGATTCTCTCGGTCCATGGCTGCAATGGCGGTATGTTTCCCCCGAATCACTAGCGTTGCCGGTCACATCTTTATTATATCTAAGCTGTATTGCCGGTTGCTTAGCATTGTTTGATATACAGTACTTCTCTCAGCCAGTGTATATATTAATCCTCTGGTAAAGACTCGGGTTACACATGCACCCATGCTAGCTATGTTGGGACTGGATCTAATGTGTGCAGTAATAATCGTTCAAATATGCTATTGGTCAATCCACGGCCGATGATCACATATGAGGACACCGAGCATGCATGTCTGGCTTGTGGACTCTTTAGGCCGACGCTGATTTTTTTTTGTTTGCTTGGTCAATCTGTACTGGCGGATGATGAACTGCAGATGCATTATTCTGATGCTAGACATAGCCAGCAAGCATGCATGGCTCATGCTAGCTTGATTTCTATTCTCATAGCTACTATTTATATCGATTTGGCTTCTGCGATACAATGATACACTATGCTGAATAATTTGATGATACAAGGTTGTACATATCAGCCTAGCTAGATTCAGAAGCTTATTGTTCAGACTGTGTGTTTGATAAGAACAATGATCCGCTGAGTTTGCTAGGTGCCTTTTATTATGCATTTGCTTGGAATTACGGTCAGAAGCTAGAGGCATTATCTAATTGAGGCCTCTTTTTTGCAGTGTTCAAACAAGAAGCTCAAGCTTGGAGAGAGCTTATCATGGAAGGAGACATCTGTAGAGCCAGCCCCAGTGTGCAAGGTGTTTGGGCGCATCGATGAGGAGAATACCCCTGACAGCTTCTGCAAGGTACTATGTACATCGGAGTTAGAGGTGATTTCCATCCCCAGTCGTGTTCTACCCTGGTTTTACGGTGGGTGTCCAGAGTCCATCAACCTGAAGATGTCCACTGCATGCACCTGGATTGTGGACCTGAAGCAACAAGATGGCAATGTTTTAATGGACAAAGGATGGCCAGAGTTTGTCAAAGCACATGACTTGAAGGTAGGATACCTCCTGACCTTCAAGAAGCTTGACACCAAATCATTGCAGGTGCTCATATTTGGTTACAATTGCTGTGAGAAGGTTATATGGTGTTCAGGTTATCACCCATCGCTGGGGCAACAATATCAATCACAGCTGTATTAAGTTGTCTTACAAATGTTCTTTAGAGAGAGCTGGTCTATAATAGTATACTGCTCTCTTTAATGATGCATTGTGGTGAACATGATGGTACCATTACTGGATTGTGGTCACATGTGAGGGGGGATGTTGAAATGTATAATTGGATTGCCTAGCCCTTTCCATTAGTTCGGACTTTTGGTTGCGTTGGCTAGTGCATGAAGCTTGACAAACCTTATTTATGTGTACAGCTCTCTAGTTGTACTATTAATTATTATGTGCTTATGTTGGCTGGATTGTGATGAACATGAGATGTTTTGTTGTTTACGTAAAGAAAAAAACGTGATGTTTTTTTGAATCCTGCGCTGGATATGTTTTGCACAAACTAGTGAAGTGACCGCTGACAAAACATATTATGCGCAAATAGGCAACCCTCAGCAACGATCATGGGTTCAAGTGTCCAGGATCCAGTGCCTTGACATAAGCAAGGCACAGATGAACAGTACGGTGACTTGTAGATTTGGCCGTTGGATTGAAAATAGATAGCTAAGATCAAAGTACTGTAGCATGTAGCATATGTACTGTTCATGGTTCTAAAGCACATGCACTGTGGACGACGTACTGTAGCACATGTCCTGTACATTGGTTGGTACTGTAGCAGTTACTAGTTAATAGTCATCTGTCTAATTATTTTTTATCCAACGGTTGAAAGGGAGGGGCAAGGCATGGTACGGAGTACTATTTATGTGTGCCTCGCCTTCATCAAGGCACTCGATCTCATTCCGGGTTCAAGTATTACCCCATGTAGCACCACTTTTTTTTTGGGTTAGCCAGACAACCTTCCCAATAAAAAAAAGTACTACCTTCCCTGCATGGGCCAATTGTTTGTACTTTTGGGCTGCCGCCGGCCATGTACATGGTGATTGCTGTCAGCCTGCTTACTTCGCTGATAACATTCCAAAAACACTTAATGGGCCTCCGACTCATGCCATTGGGGCCCTTCCTAATTTAAACACGGATATCCTATGATTGGCCCTCTAGAAACCGAGATTCTACATATAAAGTTATTTTTATTTCGTATCAATTATGATTATGATTCTTTTTAAATGCGCATAGCCAGTATGCGCATCTACATGGGCTCTATATTTTGATATATTCATATAGTCGATTTCAAAATTGTCATTAATTATATAAAGTTCCAAGATTTATTCTATTAGTGTGCAAGATCTTAGAGTGTATTTGTAGTTTAAAAAAAATGACAAACCTCTTCATCAGATTGTTGTTAACAAGTGTAGTGTTGTGAACCCAAAATATATTACATACTCCCTCGTAGATCAAATTTGATCTAATTAAGTTGAACTAAAACCCGGATCAACAATTAGTATGGATTAGATGCATGGAGTACGAAAAACAAATGAATAGGCAATATTTCAGTTTTTCCTTCAGTTGAGAATGCTAGAGCAGGACCCATTTGCCAGTAGCGTCCCTCAACATTTGAAGGTAAAAACAAACAGAAGGGATCGAAAAAAAAGCATCCTACATATCTCGGCTTAAAATATATCGAGAATTCACATATTTCTTGTACATAGAGGCTGACATCGGGGACCCATTGGCCAGCAGTGGAAAAAAAATCAAAGAGAGGAAACAATTATCGTACAGAGAAGCTGACATGTGGGACGCATTTTGCAGCAGCGTCCTCAACTTTAACAAAGGCGGCAGGGGATCGAAAGAAAAAGCAAAGTTGCCAGAAATCAGCGGTCAAAAATAAATCCAAGAAACGAAATGTTTATTGTTCCTAGAGGCTGACATATGGGACCCACGAGCGAGCAGCGTCCTCAACGTTTCAAAGGCGGCAGGGGATCGAAAAAAAGGCAAGTGACCATATATCAGGTGCCAAAAATAATCCAAGGAAAGAAATTTATTGTACATAGAGGATGACATATGGGTCCCGTTTTGCAGGAGCCGTCTCACCGTTTCCAAGGCGGCACGGGATCGAAAAAAAAGAAAGGAAAGGTTTATCGTTCAGAGAGGCTGAGATGTGGGACCCATGGGCCAGCAGCGTCCTCTTAGTTTCAAAGGCGGCAGGGGATAAAAAAAAGGCAAATAGCCAGTAATTAGGGTAAAAAAAATCAAACAAAGGAAACTTTGACTGTTCATAGAGGCTGACATGTGGGACCCATGAGCCAGCAGCGTCTCAACGTTTCAGAGGCGGCATGAGATCGAAAGAAAAAGGCAAATAGCCAGAAATTATGGGTCAATAATAAATCAAACAAAGGAAAGGTTTATTGTTCATAGAGGCTGACATGTGGGACCTCTGAGCCAGCAGCGTCCTCAACGTTTTAATGGCGGCACGAGATCGAACGATAAAATAAGCCAAAAATCATTTGGTAAACAAAATCCAAGAAAAGAAACATTTACCGTTCTGAGAGGATGACATGCGGGACCCATGAGGCAGCAGCATCCTCAACGATTCCAAGGCGGCAGGGGATCAAAAGAAAAAAAAGGAAATATCCAGAAATTAATTAGGGGTTCAAAATAAATCCATCAAAAGAAACTTTTATTGTTCATAGAGGATGACATGTGGGACCGACGTGCCAACAGCATCCTCATCGTTTCAAAGGGGGCAGGAGATCAAAAGAAAAAGGCAAATAGCCAGACATTAGGGGTCAAAAATAACTCCAAAAAAGGAAACTTTTATTGTTCGTAGAGGATGACATGCGGGACCCATGATTCAGCAGCTTACTCAACGTTTCAAAGGCGGCATGAGATCGAAAGAAAAACGCAAGTGACAAAATATCAGGAGCTAAAGATAATCCAAGAAAAAAGAAACTTTATTGTACATAGAGGATGACATGCGGGTCCCATTTAGCAGCAGCGGTCTCAACGTTTCAAATGCGGCTTGAGATCAAAAGAAAAAGAAAATAGCCAGAAATTAGGGGGTAAAAAAACTCCAAGAAAGGAAAGCTTTATCGTTCATACAGGCTGACATGTCGGACCTATGAGCCTGCAGCTTACTCAGCGTTTCAAAGGCGGCAGGCCGGCAGGGGATCAAAAGAAAAAGGAAATAGCCAAAAATCAGATGGTGAAAAAAAATCTAAGAAAAGAAACTTTTATTGTACATAGAGGATGACATGCGGGTCCCATGAGCCAGCAGGTTCCTCAACGTTTCAAACGTGGCATGAGATCGAAAGAAAAAGGAAAGTGACCAAATATCAAGAGCCAAAAATAATCCAAGAAAAGAAACTTTATGTTACATAGAGGATGACATGTGGGTCCCATTTTGCAGCAGCGGTCTCAACGTTTCCAAGGCGGCACAGACCAAAAGAAAAATGAAGTAGCCAGAAATCAGGGGGTGAAAAAAATCCAAGAAAAGAAAGATTTCAATTGGGCTGTATCTGGACATCTGGGCCTTCGAACTATCCTGCTGGGCCTTTTGTCTCGTACAATTTCAGCCCACTCCAAAACAGGAAAGTTCGGATTTTTCTAAAAAAACAGGAAAGTCCTATGCTTCGCAAAAACAAAAAACAAGGACACTCAACATATAAGTTTGTTTATGTAAAAATAAAGATTTAATTTATCCGTTTGCAATAGCTCAGAGCGAAATAATCAAGATATCACATGTTTCTTGTACGGGGAGGCTGACATCGGGGACCCATGAGCCAGCAGCGTCGTCAACGTTTCAAAGGCGGCAGGGGATCGAAAATAAAATAAAAAACCAAAAGTCAGTTGGTAACAAAATCCAAGAAAAGAAAACATTTATCATTCTGAGAGGATGACATGCGGGACCCATGAGGCAGCATTCTCAAACGTTTCCAAGGCGGCAGGGGATCAAAAGAAAAATAAAGGAAATAGCCAGAAATTATTTAGGGGTCAAAAATAAATCCACCAAAGGAAACTTTTATTGTTCATAGAGGATGACATGTGGGACCGACCTGCCAACAGCGTCCTCATCGTTTCAACGGGGGCAGGGGATCAAAAGAAAAAGGCAAATAGCCAGAAATTAGGGGTCAAAAATAACTCCAATAAAGGAAACTTTTATTGTTCGTAGAGGATGACATGCGGGACCCATGAGCCAGCAGCTTACTCAACGTTTCAAAGGCGGCATGAGATCGAAAGAAAAAGGCAAGTGACCAAATATCAGGAGCCAAAAATAATCCAAGATTTATTGTACATAGAGGATGACATGTGGGTCCCATTTTGCAGCGGTCTCAATGTTTGTAATGCGGCTTGAGATCAAAAGAAAAAGAAAGTAGCTAGTAATTAGGGGGTGAAAAAAAATCCAAGAAAAGAAACTTGATGGACATAGAGGATGACATGCGGGTCCCTTGAACCAACAGCTTACTCAACGTTTCAAACGTGGCATGAGATCGAAAGAAAAAGGCAAGTGACCAAATATGAGGTGCCAAAAAAACTCCAAGAAAAGAAAGTTGATTGCTCATAGAGGATGACATGCGGGTCCCATTTAGCTGCAGTGGTCTCACCGTTTGAGAGGCGGCAGGGATCGAAAGAAAAAGTCAAGTGACCAAATATGAGGTGCCAAAAATAATCCAAAAAAGAAAGTTTTATAGTACATAGAGGATGACATGCGGGTCCCATGAGTCACAGCTTACCATACGTTTCCAAGGCGGCGGGGATCAAAAGAAAAAGGAAATAGCCAAAAATCGAGGGTGAAAAAAATAAAGAAAATAAACTTTTATAGTACATAAAGGATGACATGCGGGTCCCATGAGCCAGCAGGTTCCTCAACGTTTCAAACTTGGCATGAGATCGAAAGAAAAAGGCAAGTGACCAAATATGAGGAGCCAAAAATAATTCAAGAAAAGAAAGTTTTATAGTACATAGAGGATGACATGCGGGTCCCATTTAGCAGCAGCGGTATCAGCGTTTGAGAGGCGGCAGGGGATCAAAAGAAAAAAGAAATTGCCAAAAATCAGATGGTGAAAAAAACCAAGAAAATGAACTTTTATAGTACATAGAGGATGACATGCGGATCCCATGAGCCAGCAGGTTCCTCAACGTTTCAAACGTGACATGAGATCGAAAGAAAAGGCAAGTGAAAAAATATCAGGAGCCAAAAATAATTCAAGAAAAAAAGTTTTATAGTACATAGAGGATGACATGCGGGTCCCATTTAGCAAGCGGTATCACTTTGAGAGGCAGCAGGGGATCGAAAGAAAAAGTCAAGTGACCAAATATGAGGTGCCAAAAAAATCCAAGAAAAGAAAGTTTTATAGTACATAGAGGATGACATGCGGGTCCCATTTAGCAGCAGCGGTATCACTGTTTGAGAGGCGGCAGGTGATCGAAAGAAAAAGTCAAGTGACCAAATATGAGGTGCCAAAAAAATCCAAGAAAAGAAAGTTTTATAGTACATAGAGGATGACATGCGGGTCCCATTTAGCAGCAGCGGTATCACCGTTTGAGAGGCGGCAGGGGATCGAAAGAAAAAGGTAAGTGACCAAATATGAGGTGCCAAAAATAATTCAAGAAAAGAAAGTTTTATAGTACATAGAGGATGACATGCGGGTCCCGTTAGCAGCGGTATCACCGTTTGAGAGGCGCGGGGATCGAAAGAAAAGGCAAGTGACCAAATTTGAGGTGCCAAAAATAATCCAGGAAAAGAAAGTTTTATAGTACATAGAGGATGACATGCGGGTCCCAGTTAGCAGCAGCGGTATCACCGTTTGAGAGGCGGCAGGATCGAAAGAAAAAGGCAAGTGACCAAATTTGAGGTGCCAAAAAACTCCAAGAAAAGAAAGTTGATTGCACATAGAGGATGACATGCGGGTCCCATTTAGCAGCAGTCTCAACGTTTCCAAGGCGGCAAGGGATCAAAAGAAAAAGGAAGTAGCCAGAAATCGGGGGTCAAAAAAATCCAAGAATAGAAAGAATTTTGGTTCATAGAGGATGACAAGCGGGACCCATGATCCTGCATCGTAAACGGCTCGATCGGAGAACGTTGAACGAGATGGCGCGATGTAGAAAAAAAACAATGCCAGAGAGGCTGCCATCTGGGCCCTACATCCCTCGGCGGTGCGGATTTGCGTTGACTCGGCCGGCGAACCCGAGATTTCGAGATGCACCACGTCCCGGGCCACCATACGCCACGTTTTGGCCGCTTTCGTCGGGCTAGGTGGCCTCAAAAACGAGAAAAAAAAGTTTTGACATGCACCACGGAGGGACCAAAATCGTCGGCCATGGTACACCAGCAACCACGGCGCGACTTCAACTTCGTCGGCCATGGCAACTTTTCTTGTAGTGTTTTATCTTGAAAAGAAAGTCTTGCATAGAAATTATCAATGATAATATTACCAGGAAGCTCATGAATGGGGCATTTGAGCATTAAAGACTTCAATCTCCCCCACGCTTGGGCAATACTCTCTCCATCATGAGGCCAGAAATTATATATACGGTTTCGGTCTTTGTGAATTTCACTTGGAGGATAGAATTTAGAGTAAAATAGAGGCACAATATCCTTCCAATCAAGAGAACGCCCATCCTTCAGCATTTTATACCAATACGCCGCTTTACCAGATAGCGACATAACAAATAATTTCTTCCTAACTTCATCCATCAAAATACCTGCACACTTGAATAACCCACATAATTCATGTAAAAACAGTAAATGATCTCCAGGATGAACAGTCCCATCCCCTTCATAGCGGTTATCCACAACACGTTCAATAATTTTCATAGGTATTTTATACGGTATTACTTCCTCACCTGGCGCATCATCCACTACCGTTGCAGTAGTAGTAGATTTCCCAAATAGAAATTCAAGAGAGGATCTCTCCATAATGACTTATAGCAGCAGGCGAAACAAAATCAGCACGTACAGTAAAAGTTTTCCTTACCAATTCCACTTACCAATAGCGCTTCACTCCCCGGCAACGGCGCCAGAAAATAGTCTTGATGACCCACAAGTATAGGGTGTATCGTAGTACTTTCGATAAATAAGAGTGTCGAACCCAACGAGGGCAGAAGGTGTTGACAAGCAGTTTCGATGAAGGATTCACTGTAAATGCTCACAGACAAGTTTTCAGGGGGTTTTGATATAGCAGATAAATAAAGTACAAGTAAGTAAAATGCAAGAGTAATAATTGCAGCGAGTGGCCCAATCCTTTTTAGCACAAAGGACAAGCTTTGTTTACTTATAATGACCAAACGTTCTTGAGGACACACGGGGATCTAGTCTAGTGCTTTCGCTTCATATAGTTGATTAATCTTCATTGTTTTGATAAGTGTTATGTGGGTGAACCTATGCTAATGCACCGCCCTTCCTAGGACTAATACATACTTGTGATTATACCCCTTGCAAGCATGCGCAAATACAAGAAAGTAATTAAGACAAATCTAACCACAGCCTTAAACTCTAAGATCCTGCTATCCCTCGCATCGATATACCAACGGGGGTTCAGGTTGCTGTCACTCCGGCAACCCCACAATTAGCAAACGAATACAAGATGTACTCCCCTAGGCCCATAAAGGTGAAGTATCATGTAGTCGACGTTCACATGACACCACTAGAAGAATAACACCACAACTTAAATATCAAACCATTAAATATTACTCAACATAGTTCACTACTAACATTTAGACTTCACCCATGTCCTCAAGAACTAAACGAACTACTCACGAGACATCATATGGAACATAATCAGAGGTGATATGATGATGAATAACAATCTGAACATAAACCTTGATCCAATGGTTTCACTCAATAGCATCAATAACAAGTAGTAATCAACACCGGGAGAGTTTCCCCTATCAAACAATCAAGATTCAACCCTAGATGTTACAGCGGTGACGAGGTGCAGCGGTGGAGATGGCGGTGTAGATGGTGGAGATGATGATGATGATGATCCCAATGATGTCCAGCTCGATGACGGTGGCGATGGCGACGATTTCCCCCCGGGAGGGAATTTCCCCGGCGGATTCCTGCCCGCCGGAGAGCTCTTTTCTCTCTGGTGTCTCTCCGCCCCGCAGAGGCGGCTGTGTCTATTCGATACGTATCCCCTCGTGCCTTAGGTTTTCGAGACGAAGAAGTACGCGAAGGAGAGGCGGCCGAAGGGGGCTGTGGGCCCCCTCCCCACAAGGCGGCGCGGCCAGGCCTGGGCCCGCGCCGGCCTATGTGGGGGGGCCATGGCGGCCCTCCTCGGTCCCTCCTTTTGGCTGGCTTCGTCTTCTGGAAAAATAAGATGTTCTGTATAATTTCCGTCAATTGTTGATCTTCAGAAATATGGTGTCCTGACGGCGCCTTTTCCAGCAGAATCCTGACTCTGGTGAATAATTCTCCAATAATCATGAAACATGAAAAATAGGTGAAATAACATAAGTATCATCTCTAAATATGAAATATATCAATGAATAACAGCAATTTATGATATAAAATAGTGATGCAAAATGGACGTATCAGGCGTAAAACCAGTTGATCTGTTTGGGGTTGTTCGTAAACTCGACAGAACATAATCTAGCTCCTCATCCCAATCTCCGGTTGCTCGCTGCAACGGTTCTTCAAGGCGAGGTTTAACTCCAGCCAGTATAAGGCCATTGGCTCGCTCGACCTGCCCATTAGATTGTGGATGAGAAACGGAGGCAAGGTCTAGCTGGATCCCCATATCATTGCAGTACTCTTTCAGTTCTCCCTGCGCAAAGTTTGTGCCATTATCCGTGATGATGCTATGTGGGATGCCGTATCTCACCACGAGGCTGCAAACAAATATCAGTGTCGTAGCACCATCGGCTTTTCTCACTGCTTGGCCTCGATCCAGTTACTGAACTTGTCAATAGCGACCAGGAGGTACTCAAAACCACCAGGAGATGATTTTCTCAGTTTTCCGACCATATCAAGCCCCCAGACCGCGAGCGGCCGTGTGATAGGGATGGTCTTCAGCTCCTGAGCCGGAGCATTTGGTTGTGTAGCATAGTACCGGCAATCGCGGCAGGTTTTGACTATTTTCTCAACATCTTCTTTAGCTATTAGCCAGAAAATTCTTGCTGGAAAGCGTTTGCAACGAGGGATTTGGGAGAGGCATGATGCCCACAATCGCCAAGGTGGATCTCTCTAAGAATTGCAATGCCATCTTCATTTGAGACGCACTTATGAAAATTCCGTTTGCGCTTCTCTTGTAGAGCTACCCATCGATGATTGTGTAGGACCTTGCTCGTCTGACGATCTGTCGCACGAGGACTTCATCCTTCAGCAGCTTCTGATCGATGATGTAGTCCAAGTAAGGCTTGGTCTAGGCTAGAGTGATAACCATCACCTCTTTAATTAGCCGGAGACGTTGCCACGTCTGAGTTTTCCAGGTTAGCGCCCTTCACAGATGGTGTCCTCAGGTGCTCAAGGAAAATTCCAGGCGGAATGGGTCTCCTGCCGGATCCGAGCTTGGACAGCATATCCACCGCTGTATTGTCATCTCTCCTGACGTACTTGACTATGTATCTGAGGAATCACTTGGAGATCTCATTAACTTCGTCTTTGTAAGCCGCCATGACGGTCTTTCTGGCGTTCCCGATTCCGGCTACTTGTTGTGCCACCAGGTCAGAATCTCCACGGCATATGATGTGCTTGATCCCAATTTCCTTAGAGATGCGCAATCCGTGTAGTAGAGCCTCATATTCCGCCATGTTATTTGGTAGCTTCGAAGTGAATATGCAGAACGTACTGCAGTTCTTCTCCGGTAGGTGACTTCAGGGTGACTCCAGCCCCCGAGCCTTGATGTTGCTTGGATCCGTCAAAGTGCATGACCCAAGCTTCTGGTTCCGGCGCTTCAGTCCAGTCGACGAAAAAATCCGCCAAAATTTAAGACTTGATTAAAGTCCTGGCTTTGTAGTTGATGTCGAAGGTGGAGAGTTCTATTCCCCACTTCGCTACGCGCCCTATTGCGTCGGAATTGTTGATGATGGTTGATAATGGGGCTTTGCTCACAACTATCATAGGATGCTCCTGGAAGTAGTGTCTCAGCTTCCGGCTACCTAGGAATACTCTGTAGGCTAGCTTCTGAAAGTGAGGGTATCTCTATTTCGATTCCATTAGGACCTCGCCAATGTAATAGACGGGCATTTGGACTCTGTACTCATGTCCTTCTTCCTTCCGCTCCACCACAATTACGAGGCTGATGACCTTGTTGGAAGCTGCCAAGTAGAGAAGCATGGGTTCTCACTCTTCCGGAGCTGCCAAGATTGGTGGGGAGGAGAGTATGTTCTTCAACCCCTGAAGCCTTGCATCTGCTGCGTCGTCCCAAAAACATTTGTCTGTTTTCTTCAGTAACTTGTACAAAGGTAGTGCTTTCTCGCCAAGATGACTAACAAATCTACTGATTGCTGCGACACAACCAGTTACCTGCTGTACATATTTGAGGCAAGTTAGCTGTTTGATGTTGAGGATAGCCTTGATCTTTTTCGGGTTTACCTCAATGCCTCTGTGAGAAACAATGAAGCCAAGGAGTTTTCCAGTTGGTACGCCAAAGACGCGCTTTACCGGATTTAACATCATCTTGTACCTCCGAAGATTTTCAAAGGTTTCCTTAAGGTTGCTGATCAAGTTGGATCCCTTCCGGGTCTTGACCCAGATGTCGTCGACGTAAGCGTGTACGTTCCAGCCAATCTGGTCCTTCAAGCACCGCTGCATCGTACACTGATAGGTGGCACCTGCATTTTTCAAAGCAAAGGGCATGGTGACATAGCAGTAAGTGCCAAAAGGTGTGATGAACGAGGTCTTCTTTTGGTCGGAGTTCTTCGCCCCTGCTGTCGAATCAATGACTTGGTCAATGCGCGGCAAAGGGAACGGATCCTTTGGACAATGCTTATTCAAGTCGGAGTAATCGATGCACATTCTTCATATTTCAGAATTCTTTTTGGGTACAAGGATGGGGTTTGCGACCCAATCGGTATGGATAACTTCTACTACAAAACCTGCCTCTAGTAACTTTGCTAATTCCATTCCTATGGCGTGGCGCTTCTTATATCCAAAGCGCCGCATAGCTTTCTTCACTGGTTTTGCACCCGGGTTTATGTTGAGGTAGTGCTCGGCGAGTTCCCTTGGTACTACGGACATGTCAGAAGGTTGCCATGCGAAGATATCCATGTTAGCTCGCAGGAAATCGACAAGCTCGTCTTCCAATTTGGGGTCCAGACCAGCTCCGACAGACACTTGCTTGGTCGAGTCGCCTTCCTTGAGGTCGACCTTATTGGTGTCTGTCGCGGCCTTGAACGAGGTCTTCTGGTCGGAGATTTGCTTCTTGGTGGTGTGCATCTCAGCCGGATCCACCGCCGCTCTATAGCCCTGCAGTTCCACCCCAGAGATAACGGATTTTGCGAAGGCTGCTTCGCCCTCCTCGCAGTGTTCAGCTTTCTCGTAATCTCCGGATATGGTGATCATACCGTTAGGAACCGGAATCTTCAGCTTGTTGTAGATGTAGCACGCCCTAGCATGAAACTTGTGGTAGGTGGGCCTGCCAAAGATTACATGATAGGAGCTTTTGAAGGGCACAACCTTGTGGTGACCCGGCATACCACTGCATGGTGTAGTATGCAAGTCTGCCATAACACCAATGAAACACCGTTCCACTAGTATTACATCGCTTAGAGTGGTACAACAGAAACATATGCGGGTCCAAGGCATGTCTATAGAATTACACACAGACTCTGTTACATAAGATCATCATAGCCTCCTACTTTACAATGTGGTTGATACGTCCAAAACGTATCTACTTTCCCGAACACTTTTGCTATTGTTTTGCCTCTAATTTGTGTATTTTGGATAGAACTAACACGGACTAACGCTGTTTTCAGCAGAACTGCTCTGGTGTCTCGTTTTTGTGCAGAAATCCAACTTTCGGGAAAATCCTCGGAATTCTTGCAGAAGGCCCTATTTCACCAAAATATTGACGGAGCCAGAAGGGCAAAGGAGGTGGAGGCCCGAGGGCCCCACACCACATGGCGGCGCGGCCCAGGGGGGCCCGCGCGGCCATGTGGTGTGGCCCCCTCGGCCGGCCTCCGACGCCCCCTTCGGACTACTTATTGGTTTCGACCGAAAACGCACGGGAGAAGTCGAAGTCGCCAGAAACCCTCCAGAGAGCCGCCACATCGCGAAACTCCGTCGCGGGAGCCAGAAGTCTCCGTTCTGGCACTCCGCCGGGACAGGGAATTGGAGGAGATCTTCACCGCCATCACCGCCAACGCCTCTCCATCGACCAGCCATGTTTCCCCCATCCATGTGTGAGTAATTCCCCCGCTGTAGGCTGAAGGGGATGGTAGGGATTGGATGAGATTGGTCATGTAATAGTCATAAGATTGTTAGGGCATAGTGCCTAGTATCCGTAGATGTCACTTTTATGATATTGTTGCAACTTGTTATGCTTAATGCTTGTCACTAGGGCCCGAGTGCCATGATCTCAGATCTGAACATGTTATTGATTCATGAAGATATTCGTTGTTTATGATCTTACAAGTTGTATACACATGTCGCTGTCCGGAACCAATGGCCCCGAAGTGAGAAATCGGGACAACCGGAGGGGATGGTAGTGATGTGAGGATCACATGTTTTCACGGAGTGTTAATGCTTTGCTCCGGTACTCTATTAAAAGGAGTACCTTAATTTCCAGTAGTTTCCCTAGAGGCCCGGCTGCCACCGGCTGGTAGGACAAACGATGTTGTGCAAGTTTCTCATTGCGAGCACGTACGACTAAATATGGAACACATGCCTATTGATTGATTAGTACTTGGATACCGTTTTATTATTATCTGCAAATGCCCCTGCTTTGATTGTTACATGAGTTTCTCTCATCCATGCAACGCCCGTTAAATCCGTCTGTGCCTACAGTATTTTAATCCTGCTGTTTACTATAATCACTACTGCTGTCTTTATTTCACTGTTATTTCACTATTATCACTGCCATAAAACTGTTACTACTGATAAACTCTTGCGAGCAAGTCTGTTTCCAGTGCAGCTGAATTGACAACTCCGCTGTTAAGGCTTACAAGTATTCTTTGTCTCCCCTTGTGTCGAATCAATAAATTGGGTAATACTTCCCTCGAAGACTGTTGCGATCCCCTATACTTGTGGGTCATCAAGACTATTTTCTGGCGCCGTTGCCGGGGAGCATAGCTTTATTTGGAAGTTCACTTGGATTGATATTGTTCGCTGCAAATTCTCCATCATGGGTAAACCTCCCGATACTAAGATCGCCATATTATCATCCACTACAAGAAAAGGTACAACTCTGAGTACCTCTGCTGCTCTTGATTCACCCTCTGTGATTGATAAACTTGTTTCACCGCCACATGCTTCACATGCTGGTACCTCTGCTGAATCTGAAAATTCTCATAATATTGATGATGCTTCTGCTGTGCTTGATAATGATGGTTCGTTAGGATCTTTTCTAGATGCTACAATTGCTAAGTCTAGACAAATTGAAAATACTGAAACTCCTAATGAAAATGCTGCTACACCTGTTAATTCACCTGAGTCTGTTGAATATTCTAGTGATGATCTTGATGAAGATTATGTAGAGCTTGATGATGATTTTATTGAAAAATGCAATGCTACTACTGATGCAAGAAAAATTAAAAAGTTGCTTGCAGAACATGCTGTTAGATATAAACCATCTCCTGATCCTAAATTTGCCACATCTCCTATAAACATTAGGGATAAAGATTATGATTTTTCTCTTGATCTATCTCATATAGCTATTGTTGAGAAAACACCCTTTTGTGGTACTGAAAAAGAAAGTGATGTTGAACACTTGACTGAGTTATCTACTCTTAGTGGCGTGTTTTCTGATGATGTCAAGATGCGTACTTATTTTGTCGCTAAATTTTTCCTTTCTCATTAAAGGATGATGCTAAAACTTGGTATAATAATTTGCCTCCTGGTTCTATTAAAAGTCCAACTGACTTGCGTGATGTTTTCTTCCGAAAATACTTTCCTGCTAGTGCTCAACATGCTGCTTTGCAGAGAATTTATAATTTTGACCAGGAAGATGGAGAGAAATTGCCTGAGGCTTGGGCTAGATTTTGTTCTCTTATTAGAGCTCAGCCTGACCATGATTTGGAAAAGCATGATTTACTTGATATATTTTATAGTGGACTAACTATTGAGTCTAGGGCATACCTGGATAGTTGTGCTGGTTGTGTTTTCAGGAAAAGAACTCCAGACGACGCTGAAGAATTATTGGCTAAAATAGGCCGGAATCATGATGATTGGTCTACACCTGAACCAACCCCGACACCGATAGTGAAGAAGAGGGGTATGATTAAATTAAATGATGAAGATATGAGGGAAGCCAAGAAGTCTCTTAAAGAGAAGGGTATTAAACCTGAAGATGTGAAGAATTTACCTCCTATAGAAGATATATGTGAGACAATTCCCCCTTCATCCATGATTGAGGTACACTCGCTTCAACACTTTACTAGGGAAGATATTCCGTATTCAAAATCTCCTGCTCAATGCTTAGATGAATTTGATAATTATATTGTTAAGCAAGAAAACTTTAATATGAGGGTAGAGAATCATTTAATGGAAAATTCCCGAGCTATTAGTGAATTGCATGATATTGTGGAGAGAACCTCCAATGATGTTAAGATACTTGTTAAACATTTTCAAATGGTTCAAACTCAAATTGATCAACTTACTAAAGTGCAAAATGACTTGTTGGGAAATAATTCTAAAGAAAAACATGCTTGTGAAGTAACAACTAGAGGTGGTGCTTCTACCCAGGATCCTCTATATCCTGAAGGGCATCCCAAAAGAGTTGAACAAGATTCTCAACTAATTAAAACTAGTGCTCCATCTAAGAAAAAGAAAAAGAAACATAAGAATGTTGTAGAATCCTCTGAACCTGTTAATGATCCTAATAGTATTTCTATTTCTGATGCTGAAACTGAAAGTGGTAATGAACATGAGGAAGATAATGATAAGAATGATACTCCTGATAAAGAAGAAATTGAAAAAGAACCTGAAAATGCTAAAAATAAAAAAGTACACTAAAGAAGATTTTATTAGAAAACATGGTAATGAAAGAGAACCTTGGGTTCAAAAGCAAATGCCTTTTCCTGCTAAGAAACTAAAATCAAAGGAGGAGGAACATTATAATAAATTTTGTGATTGGATGAAACCTTTATTTTTGCAAATCCCTTTGACTGATGCTATTAAATTGCCTCCTTATTCAAAGTATATGAAAGATATTGTTACTAACAAAAGGAAAATCCCCAATGAGGAAATTTCCACTATGCTCGCTAATTACTCCTTCAATGGTAAGATTCCAAAGAAGCTTGGAGACCCAGGTATACCGACTATTCCTTGTTCCATCAAGAATAATTATGTTAGAACTGCTCTATGTGATTTGGGAGCAGGTGTTAGTGTAATGCCTTTTTCTCTTTATAAGAGACTTGATTTAGATAAATTGATACCAACTGATATATCTTTGCAAATGGCTGATAAATCTACTGCTATTCCTGTTGGTTTATGTGAAAATGTTCCTGTTCAAGTTACTCAGCATTGCTTGATATTAACTGATTTTGTTGTGTTGGAAATGCCTGAAGATGATAATATGTCCATTATTCTTGGAAGACCCTTTCTTAATACTGCAGGGGCTATTATTGATTGCAATAAAGGCATGGTTACTTTCAATGTTGATGATAAGGAACACACTGTCTATTTTCCCAAGAGGATTGATAAAGTATGTGGAGTCAATACAATTTTTAATGTGAAAACTATCAAAGTGGGATCCATTGATTGTCCTATATATGAGCATAAAGAAGAATATCAAACTCTTGTGATTGGATCCATATCAATTCAATATAAGGTAACATGATTGATTTGAGGTTTATTTCTTCTTATGTCATATAAAATTTATTTGGTAGCAAGACTTGATCAACCTTGTTAACAAGTATATTTTAATGCATAAGAGAGCTAAACAACATTTCTTTCTTTCTTTCTCCATCCATTTGTTTTACTACTGTAGCAACCTCTCCTTATCTTTATTTTATTTCATTGTTGTGCCAAGTAAAGTCTCTAGTAGAAGGTTGATGCTAGATTTGGATTTCTGCGCAGAAACAGATTTCTATCTGTCACGAATCTGGGCATATTTCTCTGTAGGAAACTCAGAAAAATCTGCGAATTTACGTGCGTGATCCTCAGATATGTACGCAACTTTCATTAGTTTTGAGTTTTCTGATTTGAGCAACGGAAGTACCATTTTAAAATTCGTCTTTACTGGCTGTTCTGTTTTGGCAGATTCTGTCTCTGTTTTTTGCATTGTCTCTTGTGGACTTTGAGTGAGGCTTTCTAGATGTGGAGAGCTGTAGCTAATGTTTTATTGAGTTCTTGCAATGTGTCACTACAGGGCCAAGGTGGATTAAAGTTTTTTGAGTACTAACCCCTCTAATGAAGTTTATGAGAAGTTTGGTGTGAAGGAAGTTTTCAAGGGTCAAGAGAGGAGGATGATATATGATCAAGAAGAGTCAAAAGCCTAAGCTTGGGGGAGGTATACCGGCATCACTCATTCTTTGCATATTATGGTTGCTGGATACTTGTACATACTTGTTTAGTCTCTAGAGTGGTTTTCTAATGAGAGGGAGATGATATTTGGGGAAGTGCTGTCCAAAAACAGATTCTGGGCTGTTACCAAAAAAATTCGTACGCACAGCCAGAACGTTATTTTGAGTTGCCAATTTTTGAGCATGTTCCCCAGGTTGTTATCTAACTTTCATTAGTTGAACACTTTTTGGTCTGAGCAATGGAAGATTTTTGTTAATTTCGATTTCTGTACTGCTGTCAGGATTTGGCAGATTTCTGTCATCCTGCTTTTCTGTGTTTCTGTTAGTTTGCATTATTTTGTTTTCACTTTGTTTCTTTCCTAAAACACAAAAAGACCAAAAATATTTCTGTTGTTTCTCTTCACCATTTGTTTATTTGGTTCCTTGCTCTTAGTTTGCTTTATTTGCTATCGTTAGTTTGCTATAAGAAAACCCAAAAAGATTTTGCTTTGTTTGCTTGTTTTCTTTCGTTCTTGTTTCTAATTCGAAAACACCAAAAATATTTGCTGTTCTTCTTTGGTTTGTAAAGTTCATCATGAGTTCAATGGTCTTCGGTGGCTGGAGCGTGGTTTTCATTTCATATTATCCAAGCTACACAAGTGAAAAGGCAATAATGACGATCTACGACAATCTGATTGTGGTGAGAGGCTGGTATGAACTCTATTTGTTTTCATTTTTGTACATATACTCATCCATATGAGCATGCTTAGTTGGTTCATGTGAGGTATATGTTATTTGAGAAAGTCTAGTAGTTCATGATCTCTCATGTTTAGTTCCAATTTATTAATATGAGTAGCATGTCATGGATGTTTGCTTGCATTGTTTTATTCATAAGTAAGTATGGCATTGTGGTATCCTCCTCTGAATAATTCATTTATATTGACTTGGCACATGCTCACGCATGCATATGACTGAACAAAAAGTCAATTAAGCCTCGATGATTTATATTGCTTCAGAGTTCTTGTATCACTTTTATGCCTCCGTTAATTTATTTTGCCGCAAGCATGATTATGACAGTTACTGCTCTCTTGATTTGTCGCTCCCTAGTCTTTTGCTAGCCTTCACTTGTACTGAGCGGGAACGCTGCTCGTGCTTCCAAACACCTGAAAACCAAGTTGTTCCAAAAGTGTCCACCATAAATACCTATGCATGGCATTTCAAACCATTCCAAGTAAATTCTCATGCGCTACCTTTAAAACTTTCAAAATGCTTCTCAATTTGTGTTAATGTTTCATAGCTCATGAGGAAGTATGTGGTGTTTAGCTTTCAACCTTGTCATTTACTTTTGACGGACTCTCATATGGACTAGTGGCACATCCGCTTATCCAATAATTTTGCAAAAAGAGCTGGCAATGGGATTCCCAGTCCCGAATTAATTAACTTAAATAGACACTCCTCCATGGTTTGTGATTGTTGGACGGCACCCGAGGATTCGGTTAGCCATGGCTTGTGTAAGCCAAGGTTGGGGGGAGTGTCATCATCATAATAAAACTTAAATAAAAAGGCACTCCTTCATGGTATGTGATTGTTGCCAGGCACCCGAAGAATTCGGTTAGCCATGGTTTGTGAAAGAAAGGTTGGAAGGAGTGCCACCCAAAAATAATAAATGGGAGCCGCTCTTGTGAGTCCGGTTGATGAGGTAGTTAGTGTACCCATTACCATTCGTTGACAACAACAAACACCTCTCAAAATAATTTTACTCCTGCTTTACAAATGAAAAGCTCTAGCGCATGTTAATCCCTGCTTCCCTCTGCGAAGGGTCAATCTTTTACTTTTATGTTGTGTCTCCATTCTTTCTTTGAGCACTATCTTGAGAGCACAACTGTCATTCTTAGTATAATATGCTTGTCTCAAAATATGATTGATTGTGGTATAACTTTGATGCTTTTATCTTTGACAATCACTACTTCTAGTCTTTCTATGAACTCAAGAGGTGCCTCGGCATTTATGTTTTGCCGATCAAATACGGGCAAGCGAGATACCACTTTATCATATTCTCTTATGAACATTGCAATCCTGCTTATATACATGATTCATGGTGCTTGTTATTAATTGTTGGTACTTCTCCATGATTGACATAGCTGTTGGATGATCTTATTTGCATGTATCTCATTATGAACTGTTTAAGTATTAGCCATAGCATGAGAATATATACATCATATGAGCAAATGTGTTCGTGAAAGTTCTTTTATCGCTCAGTTGTTAACTGAATTGCTTGAGGACAAGCAATAAGCTAAGCTTGGGGGAGTTGATACGTCCAAAACGTATCTACTTTCCCGAACACTTTTGCTATTGTTTTGCCTCTAATTTGTGTATTTTGGATACAACTAACACGGACTAACGCTGTTTTCAGCAGAATTGCTCGTGTCTCGTTTTTGTGCAGAAATCCAACTTTCGGGAAAATCCTCGGAATTCTTGCAGAAGGCCCTATTTCACCAAAATATTGACGGAGCGAAGGGCAAAGGAGGTGGAGGCCCGAGGGCCCCACCACATGGCGGCGCGGCCCGGGGGCCGCGCGGCCATGTGGTGTGGCCCCCTCGGCCGGCCTCCGACGCCCTCCTTCGGACTACTTATTGGTTTCGACCTGAAACGCACGGGGAGAAGTCGAAGTCGCGAAACCCTCCAGAGAGCCGCCACATCGCGAAACTCCGTCGCGGGAGCCGAAGTCTCCGTTCGGCACTCGCGGGACGGGGAATTGGAGGAGATCTTCACCGCCATCACCGCCAACGCCTCTCCATCGACCATGTTTCCCCCATCCATGTGTGAGTAATTCCCCTGTAGGCTGAAGGGGATGGTAGGGATTGGATGAGATTGGTCATGTAATAGTCATAAGATTGTTAGGGCATAGTGCCTAGTATCCGTAGATGTCACTTTTATGATATTGTTGCAACTTGTTATGCTTAATGCTTGTCACTAGGGCCCGAGTGCCATGATCTCAGATCTGAACATGTTATTGATTCATGAAGATATTCGTTGTTTATGATCTTACCTGCAAGTTGTATACACATGTCCGGAACCAATGGCCCCGAAGTGACAGAAATCGGGACAACCGGAGGGGATGGTAGTGATGTGAGGATCACATGTGTTCACGGAGTGTTAATGCTTTGCTCCGGTACTCTATTAAAAGGAGTACCTTAATTTCCAGTAGTTTCCCTAGAGGCTGCCACTGGTAGGACAAAAGATGTTGTGCAAGTTTCTCATTGCGAGCACGTACGACTAAATATGGAACACATGCCTATTGATTGATTAGTACTTGGATACCGTTTTATTATTATCTGCAAATGCCCTGCTTTGATTGTTACATGAGTTTCTCTCATCCATGCAACGCCCGTTAAATCCGTCCTGTGCCTACAGTATTTTAATCCTGCTGTTTACTATAATCACTACTTGTCTTTATTTCACTGCTGTTATTTCACTATTTCCACTGCCATAAAACTTACTACGATAAACTCTTGCGAGCAAGTCTGTTTCTAGGTGCAGCTGAATTGACAACTCATTGTTAAGGCTTACAAGTATTCTTTGTCTCCCCTTGTGTCGAATCAATAAATTGGGTAATACTTCCCTCGAAGACTGTTGCGATCCCCTATACTTGTGGGTCATCAGTGGTAAAACTGCAAATAACTCCAGAAGAATGACTCGTAGTCTAATCCTATCACGAACTCTACTTGTAGAGTATTTAACTAGCTATAGAGGCTATGAATAGATTCTAGCTAAATAGGAGCTAGGTTTAGGAAGCTAGTTCCCTTCTATGGCTAATCTAGGTTTTCTCCTTGTTGGATGTGGTGTTTAACTCTCCTGGCAGGTTCCTGTCCTTTGAAGTATAAGTTGATTCCTCGGCCTTCGAGTTGCAATGTAGATCCTCCTTTGATGCCTTCATATCTAAGCAGGGGATTTAAGAGTGGGATGAGTACGAGCGTACTCAACAAGTTCATTATAGGAAAGAGGTGTTTAATGCACTAGCTACGGCCATAGACCAGAAAGTCTTAGACAATGCAAGTTTTTGTAAACATTTCTTCAAAAGGTTGCTTTTATTCTGAAGAGCTATGTCCGTCAGCCTTCACCGGTTGACTAGAACTTCATGGAGTTCCTTTCCGGCAGCGTTCGCAGTTCCATATCCCGGAACAGAGAGTGACATGTCACGATTCTTTACACTCTGCAGAGGTGTGTTGCTTTACCCATAAGAGATCTTAACCTTGGTGCCAACCGGGCTTGAGTTTCCCGTCCACACTTCCTTTGGTGTGAGGGCCGGTATAAGGTCCTAGCCAAAATTGCATTCTCCCGCGACCTCGCACACCCACCCTTTTTTTGCAAACCCCGACCCTGGGTCCTCACCGGTGTTCTTATACCACTTAAGGATGACCCCCGACCACGACGACAATTTAGGCTCTTACCATAAATTCCTTCGCCGGTAGTTGCAACCCATCATAGACCGCATTACCGTGGGGAATTAGAGTGGGATCCCCACCCCACCGCTTGTCCTTCTCTGGATCAAGTGTCTACGGTAAGCGCATCCGTTGATGAACGAGAGGAGAGAACACACTTGACTACCCGTCCCATTCCAGATCTTATGGTTAACACGGTTATTACGACACAAGAATCACTGGACGATATTTGTTGTTAATCCTAGATGGATATAAACCCTTGCAATGGAACCTCCACCATACTCATACCATGGTTCCATTGCCTACCACATAGTCATATTCATAGTTATGAAAATAGCATTTTTGCTTTTCATGCAAGAGTGATAAGTATAGTACTTTGCAAGTAATTTGGTAAAAATACTCAAAATGACATGATCAAGCGATGAACTTGCCTTTCTTGACTGCAAGATTATGCAGGCAAGGTCTTCGATACGCAATAACTCCAAATTCTGAAATATCATCATCGTCCGGTAAGGACGATGTTTAAAAGATTGGCAAGGATGCAATAATGCATAAGTATGAGATGCAATCGCTTCTAAGCGTGACCTAACCCCGATGATTTAGGATTAGTGAGTTGTAATGATTAGTTCAAGGTGTGTTGCACTTTTAGAGTGATTTCACAAACAAGGTTCTTACTAGGGTTTGGTTATATTAGTATCATAAACAAGTGGTATAATACATAATAATAATCATAATAACAATGATGGCATACAAGGAATAGTAGTTGTTATATACTTTACATGTAAAGAACAATTGTTAATTTTTGTAGTATAAGACATGTTTAATGATTACTTGTTATATATTTCAAAGGAATAACTTTTGAAGAACATGTTTCTTAGTGAACAAGAAGTATTTCAATTAGGAAGTATTTGCTTCTAGAGTTTATTATTATTTTAAATTGATATTCAACAAGTCTTAGATGGATCTTAAACCAATTTGAGTTCATAAACATCTACTACTTGCATGGTTTAGTTAAGCATGAGCATATGAGGTAAATTACTACATAGAGTTGTTGCTTTAGTTGATCAAGGTGTGATGACTTAAAAATAACCATCTAGGTTTACTAAGAAATCCTTACTACTTGATCACATGAACCAGTAAAGTGGAGCACATGAAGTATCTAGTTCATTTGTATTTAGAGCTTGCGGGGTTCTAGTATTATACAACTATAGTTTTATAAAGCATGAAGGTTTCTATCATATGGTCTCTAAGTAGTATTAGGTAAATGCTTTTGTGATATAAGGAATACATGGTTAAGACTAACTAAGAGTAATAGATGACACAACACATAGTTAGCCTCTAGTAATATCAAGTCATGGGTTCCATCTCTTATGGTTAACGATATGTAATTAACTTCTCTCAAGGTAAGTGGATGATGTGATTAAGTTTACTTGTTAGCCAATACATTAGACTTGAGAAATGATTTGGAAATGAATTCTAATCTATGAAGGACAATCATTTAGACTCTACTCATAAGCTGTGACTATGGCTTTGGTATATGGTCTAGGGAACTTATCATTTAATAATATGATATAAGTAAGTACTAGAATATAATTTAGAATTACTAATATTTATTCCATATTTATATGTTTTTTTATTAATCAAAATCAAATACCAATAAGCTTTATTTATAAAAACATTTATTACATGATTAAGGTTGAAATCATATTTCAAACTTTATAGAAATTCTATTTGACATTTCTTTCTTAAAAATATTTTTGTAAGAATTTTAAAACACTTAGAATTGAATTAAAATACCCAAGGCTTTAACATAATGATTAACTTGTTTAAAAGGTTAATATTAGTTTTTTAACGTGAATAATGTTCTTAATATTATTTTTTAGAAATTAGAACAAAACTTATATTTATTTTGAAATATTTGTTTGGCATTTGTGTAGAGAAAAATTACAGTCTTAAATTTGTAATCAATTAATGATACTAGATTACACTAAAATAGGTATGCTGCATATTCTAATTTGATTAACTTTGCTAGGGCCATACGTAGTTCTGACGAATTAGTTACTAGGATTAAAGATGACAGTGGGTAGGGTATGGGCAGGGTAGAGCAATACCATACCCATACCCGTATAGCCAATGGGTACAAACTTCTACCCATACCCGTACCCATGGGTATAAAATTTTACCCGTACCCGTACCCATTGGGTACCCGGTGGGTAGGTTAAATTGTACACATGTCAATCAAAATTTTACATTTATCGATTAACAAATTTGATTAAAAATTTTAATTATCTCAACTCAATAACAGGTAGTTGAGTACATAACAATTAACATAATATAAAAAATCACATTCTCATATTCTAACTCATAAGTTAACATAGACTTGTCACGTAAGATTTGACAATAAATGGACAGGGTATGGGTTTACCCGCGGGTACAAGACTATACCCGTGCCTTGCCCAGGACTTAATGGGCAGGGTATGGGTACTATCCATGGGCATAAAAGGTGTACCCATACCTTGTCCATGCGGGTATGGTACCCGCGGGTACCCGTACCCGTGGGTAAAATTGCCATCCTTAACTAGGATTGGAGCTTTTTGAGCCATAGCATATCTTTACTATTAAATTGGAATATGTGGTTGGCTGGTGTCACCGGGCCAGCTTTTATTTAGGCCAAAATAGATATTCATAATGATGAGCGGCCCATAAGCAAGAAAATAAAAATAGGAAAGTTGCCACCGGAGGAAATTCAGCGGCCTACTTCGGATCGGAAACACGCGTGTCTGTTTTCGAGACGGCAACACTCATTCAAAATCAATAGTGTTCTGATCGTGTCACCCAAACACGTACACGTTAGCTCGCACGATAAAAAGACCACGACTGAACTTTCATACGTCAAAAAAGCCGTTTCTTCGTGCTAATTCCAATCTTTGATTTCTCTGTTATTCCCGTGTTGGAAATCATGACCGTGTCATAGAGACCTATCCAATCCCGAATCCCAAGCGACTAGATTTCCTTGAGCATGTCATCTCTAGCGAAACATAAGATCGCAATCGGGAGTTCCTTATCAGATACGTGAGCTTCGACGGCGAGCGGTTCTTCTCCTATGAAAAATTACGAAGGCAATCGAGAGTTGCAAGCTTATCATATACTCCGTATAGGTGAGCTCCGACGGCGAGCGTTCATCGCCTGAACTTCACGCCGGACTCCACCACACCGCTGGGAAGATATCGGAAGAGAGAATTGGCGCAGTGTGCAAGTTTGTTGATCTTCATCGTCGGAGGCTGGAGCAGATCCTGCAAGGCCATGCGCCGCCGATCCCGAGCCGTTGAACGACGTTGCCACCGTTGTTTCGCTGACAAAGCACGACTTTGTCGGCTTGGGCAGTGTCACGCTCGGGCGGTGGCCTGCCTCCCAGCCACGACGTCAGCGGGCGAGCTCAGCTCTGTTAAGCCGCGGTAGCAGGCGTGTGAGTCAGCATCGTAGTCGGCGATTGTGGCATGGATGAGCACGAGAATCACGCCTACGCACGCACGCGAGGAATGCGAGACTTCCCTGCTCGATTACTCCATGCAAATCCCTCTCGTCACTCACCTCGCATTGCTTTCCCATTGATCTGGACGAAATAGGAAGCGCCCGCATCAAACAACCTATGCTTATACTCATGGCGGCCGTCGCCTTCATCTCCGCGTATGGTTGGCTGGCCAGCTTCGGCAGCAGCAGGGCCACGCACGCCATCCCCAGCCTCCTTCCGACCAGAACAAGGACGCGGAAAGAGTGTACCTGACCGCTGCGCTCGAGCCACCCGACCTGGACGCGGGGCCGTACCATACCTAGCGTTCTGGTCACATGAAGCCGCCTTGAGGGAGAATGAACTCACGGAACTCGCAGTCCCTGGTTGGCGCTGCCGTTTGGGTCACCGTCTCACCGAGAAGGCTTTGAGGTGGGCGGGAGCAGCACGATCATCACAACTAGATTTAGATGTGCGCCTTGGCGCACGATCCCGTGAAATTTTTGCCAATGTACATTTTTATATAATAGCGGTAAAAAATTCACTAAAACAACATTTTTGAGAATACGGAAGCTCCAGAATTAACAAACCTACTAAGTATATAAATCGGATGCTATATCAATTGTTTCTTATACATGAGGACCATAAACATGCAAAAGCCTAAGTCGTTGCCTAATGTCCTGTTAAATGTTAGGTGGCTTCCACCGATCCATCCTGTTAAATGTTAGGTGGCTTCCACCGATCCATCCTGTTAAATGTTAGGTGGCTTCCACCGATCCATGCACGAATCATTCTTGCTTGCAGTTTTTGTCGAATAGATATCCTGCGGTTGTAACTGTCTCAAAAAGGAAACTATGAATTAGACACTCCAAAGAACCAAATAATTTGAACACTTCCCAACTAAAAGATGATCAACCAGTATATTTGCCAATTTTCTTCATAGTTTGCTTGCATAATCTTCAGTTCGTATGCATAAATATATGTTAAGAAAGCAACATTAGGAACAGCAGAGCCAGTGGAGTGTTGATTAAATATATTCATAAGCAGATGATAAGGCCATCCCGAAACACATGCAGTCAAGAATCCAAAATGTGGGTAACTCATGAAAACAGAAATGTTTTGATATATCCCCGGATATATGGTCAAAGCATATTTTTGTAGTATAAAGTTCACAACGGTAGAAAAAGAGTACCGATGTCTCATAAAACATGTTGTATTGGAGAAGTCAATGCTTGAAACAACTAAGTAATGGAGATAGTCGCAACAAATAAGTTATAATCATATTCCTAAGCTAGAAACTAAAAATGTGGCATTTCAACAAGCTTGCAGTCATAAATACCTTTATTAAATGAAAAGTCACTTGAACCAGATATGGAGGTGAAAGCTAAAGTAGGATTAGATGATGCAGTGCCACCAATGACACGAATCGTTGAATAGCAGGAATTTCTTCATGAATGTCACAGTAGATTTATCCTGGATTTAGTTCTCTTCAAAGAACATCAAATTACATATATATACTCTTAATTTCGCTTGATATGTTCTACAGAAACAATGGACAAATATTACCTCAAAATGGATTAACTAATGCCCAGACCATCCAGAATTGTAGCCCAAGTAAATATAAATCTGTGCACGCGAAAGGAAAATAAAGCAGGTCATATAGCCTCAAAGAAGTGGCAACCCACATGGTAACACACAAAAATAGCGTGTATAACTGCAGGCTAGTACATAGTAAAAGAAAAAAAATGGAACCACTTAAAAAACCATCTATCCTTGTCAGCTGATGATGATAATTTGGCCGTACCCCATATTACATCTTCGTTGGCCAAGCCTTGATCAATTGTAGCATACACACATATTTTTTCCTAAACCTTCTCTGTCCTTTGTACCTTAGCTGAAATACCTAGAAACAAAAACTAAATCCTTGTTAATGAAAAGGGACAGGCAACGATAAGAGTATGGTGAAACTGTATGAAGAATTATGACTCAACAATTCAATGTTTTAAGCACTGGACTGAAGTTTGTTCTTCAAAGCATTCTATATATCAAGGACCACTGAGCATAATGAATTAATGATTCCTCTCTCCGGAGCAAGCTTAAGGAGGAATATGGTAAGAGCAATTATCTCGATAAGGTACACAATGACTAATGGGCGGTCAAATAGGAGAGTGGTTGAGCTAGCGCTCGGTTTTACATAAACAATGCATATATCATATAACTAAATGTTTTTGCAATCCATACCATGGCCAATTATTGCGATTCTATAATAGCTGACGTCTCAGTTTCCAAGGCCTTTGATAATTGAGATATTATTCTTGATAGGCTTATCATACGAAGATCTTTAGGAAGTTGACATTCTCACCAGAGACAAATGAATATTTCAATAGTAACTCCGACTGTTAATATGCTGAATTATGGAAGAAATCTCAACAATTGAGTTGGCCGACAAGCTCAATGGACGTAGGCTATAATGGAGTATTTCAATAGAAAACGCTCAGTATTCAGAGTGCAACCAAACCAGATTAACTATTTAAGGTGACTTATCATTAGGGCACACGGCAGAAACGTGGGTTCCACAGCAATGTCACTATCAGTATCAATTTGGATGATCAAATTCTTGATCCTTTTAATGCACTCATATGTTAAAATTAGAAGAAAAAACAGGAAACTATCAAAATGCAATCAATCTAGAGAGCCGAACTTCAGGCCTGAAGACAAGGAGAACCGATGACGTCGATGGCCATGCTGACCACTGAGCCCCACGTCCTTGCAGACCAGATGAGAAAAGAACCATTACAGAAATTCAGAAAAATACCCCTTTGGACAACAAAGAACCAACTTGTGTACCAGGGAGCAGCTGCGCTAGTGTCACTGCTCCGCCCAGTTATATGTGATATTTAAGACTTGTCAGGGATCATCAGGGATGAAAACTAAAAACCAAAGTAGTAATAAGCATGACTTAATCAATAGGACAAGAACGACTCCGCCGAGTCAGGCATCAACAGTTGATGACTTCTCTATCCACACATGGAAGAGATCTAGCATACATGAAGCAAAATGAACCATCAAGCTTTCAACAAAGCTTGGTAGTGTAACTAAAAAAACCTAATTAGGCTTCTTATTTGTAAACATCAGGCAACACACATTTTAAATCTCACGCTATTTACCCAGGCAAAAATGCCTGTGGAAGGTATCTACTATCTTGGATCAAGATAAAGTTCTACACATAATCATTTACTATTTTGAAAGAACTAAGAATTAGGACCCTGTAATATTTTGGCAATAAAGTTCTACGCAAAATAAACAATGTTTTATTTTTACCTAAAAGGAAACTACCAATGCTGCTATAAATTTATGAAGTTATCTCTGAATTGCTATTAATAAAAAATCCTACAGAAAAAATATCAAGAACTAAATGATGTAGGTCTTAACTTTGGGATGAGTAGTTGAGATCAAGCCCCGGAAACTCAGGCTTACGACATTAGGCAGAAGCCAGCAATAATAATTTAGTAATTCCATGCAAATTAACGAAACACAGAAGTATAGCCATTGTTCACTGCTAAATTTCAGGAAATAAACAACAAAGCAATATCAGACAAATATTTATATACAAACATAAAATAGGAGGAATATATATTATAGAAACTAACATTTGTTAATTCTACCATAGCAACAAAGGAACCCAAAATCATCATCTGCATAGGCAATGCATTATGACAACATAGTCTTTGAAAGTCACATCACAAAGAAAATGTAAATCTAATTAGGGCTGGCATCACGAAGAGTTAACATGGCTGCAATAAAAAGATAAATTAACACATTTTTAATTAGGAGTCAAATGAAAGAGACCACAAAAGTAGAAGATTTAGGGGTGTACCTTGGCTCACGATCCTGTGGAACTCATGTCGATGCTCACTCTGTACAACAACAATAAAAAGTATGCGAGGAAATAATAATACCTTTCTTACGTTTTAGAAAATGAAATTGACATGATTAACGTAGGATAAATCGCACAAAATTAAATCGGGCATCCTAGATAGCGCCCGCTGCCAGTCAAAATGCTCGTGCATAAAGAAAAAGCCTTTGCACTCGACGCCTCTTCTCACGTCGGCGATGTTGTCATTGATCAGTTTAACTCAAACCGGTACACACATTTGATTATATTAGGACTGAGTCTGCATGTAAAAAGGAATCTATATGTAAGTACAATCAAGTCTGCACCATAGGGTACTGATTATGCACTTATAAGAATGATCGAGTCAGGCTAGATCTATATATATTCATGCGTCAATTCAAAGCATATAGTGTAGCATGAAACCCACAATATGTGAAAACATTACTATCCATGTGTAATAGCCATGATAGCAAACCAAGAGAGGTACTTCTTACAATTACAAAGCGATTTTCAGATATTACAGTAGTCCAGCAGTGCTTCATATTAACTAAGTGTTTTTCGTTGGAGCTAACATAGATACTTACTGTGGCTGTGGTAGATAAGTGACTTATATTTTTCATTGTAGGTGCAGTGATCGTCCTCGATAAAATACAAGCTTCTAGGCTGATTCTTTTGTTTCCTGCCGGGTTGATCTCTGGTATGTACAAGTTTTAATATAACTTTACGTAGCTGAAGCTTCATAGTTAGGAATTACCAACTAAGCTAACCATGCATCAGATAAGAAAAGAAGACATTTTTGTAAGTAAGCTAGCAGACCATAAAAGATGAAACCATCCCATGATATTCGAATGAACATAAGCGTCAAATATTCAGATTGCAGTACATGGAAATTATACACATCTAACTTTGCTTCACAGACTTGTACGCTTGTGGAAACTGAACCTATCCAAACCTTGAAAAGAGAAATCTTTAAAATAACACTTTCGCATGCCCCTCCATTTTTCACTTGTATGCTTGTGCAAACTGAACCTATCTACACCACCAAATAAATGGGTCAATGTCCTTTAGGATGGATTGTTGATGCTTATTTCAGTGGCTGTCAACAAATCGATATGGCCATATTTAGGAGTGGGTCCTTGGCATTCGTTCCCCAACTTTCGCACTAATAGACGATTTGGCAACCACTATATTGACCATGCATGAAAATCTGTTATGGGTAGCTAGTAATCTAATATAGTGGGTTTTTATTTTGAAGAAATTATGCAACAAAGAAAATCATCTGAGTTGTATATGTTTGAGAGAAAACTGTGGTACTAACAATAAAAGCTCACATGAGTACTAAGTATAAAAAGTAACTCACATGAGCTATGGCTTCAGCTCCCGCAAAAGGCTCAACAATGCTGCCGCCTCCATATTGGCATCCTGCTACTACTGTTCGATGGTGTTCCATAGGATTAAGGTCTTGTCCATCTGCTCGAAAATCCAAAGAAAAAATCCACACCAAATCACATCAGTAGAAAGAAAAAGAAAATTAAGCATATGGAAAAGCTGAGGGTCCCCATGCATACCTTGACGACTCAGCACAAACTGCTGAAAATAGAGAGATGGGAAGTCAGGGAGGAAACACACGACAACAAGCTGGAACAATAACAACCAGCTAATCCAGAAATTAGGACACCTCGCCCAAAGCTCGGAGGACTACCGTGAACAGGGCAGGCAACATCATCCATCTGTCAAAGGTGAAGAGCAAACTGTAAGGAGATACATCGCCAGGAACTTGTAAACGGTAAGGTGAAGGACAAATTTTGCAGCAACACAATCATCAACAGAAATAAGAGGGAAAAAAGTAGAAGAAGGCACCAAACATGTAGAACTGGATAGGAAGATAAAGGAAAGAAATACACCATTAAACTTTGAATGATGCAAGCCAATATTTCATTCCACCATGTCTCTGGTACTCAAGTGACTGGGTTCTCATAAATGAATGAGGCGATCTTACAACATCTGAGGACTATTAATAAATGTAAGTGAGTTCGACAGCTGCACAAAAAAAGTTAAATCCTAAACCCAGATCTTCAGATCCCTTTCAGAGGGTAAAGCTTACCAGCAACAGAGCAGGATCCTAAATCCATAAGAGAACCAGCGGTAGCCGCTGGTCAGCAACCTCAAGTGATACGACGATCTGCAAAAAAGGGTGAAGAACACAACGACCGTGTCAAGCAAAATGGGTGAAGCACGAGATCGTAGGCAGCACAGGGGGCATACAAAAGAAAAGAAACAAAGCAGTGACCCAAAACAAAGTGGAAGAAGTGAAAAGTAGGGGAAGCAAACATGAACAAAGACTCAAAGAAAGAGCTCAAAGAAATCAGAAGCAAGGACCAAGAATTAAGCAAACATAAGCGGGCCAAAATCGAATAGAAGACCAATGAGAGGAAGAACAGAACAAAGAAAAGTAAATCTGAAGAAAAACAGAAGCAAGTACCCCAGAAGTCAAAATTGGTCCAATGAAAATTGTGGTCACCTGGCTCTAATGCTTGTTAGTTTTCTTTCTCCTGCTAGCTTGAGGATCATTAGAAATCTTAACACCGCAAAAGAAAAAATGGATGCATTACGTTTGGATGTTAATGAACTATATTAGAAAGCAATGGTTACCATTTCTAAACTTCTAATGTGGAATTATTAGAAAGCAGTGGTTGCCAATTCTAATTTAGAGTAAGCATTTATACAATAGCACTCTTCGAAATAAGAATAAGACCTAAGTTTTGACACTACTGAATATTATTCCAGAGTAGAAGGCCAAACATGTGTTCAGCTGCTGGAGTAGGTACCTACACATGTGTTTGGCTCTTTCCGGTAGTCTCATTGTAGATAGTACATACTATGCATCTCAGTAATATCCAAAAAAGGATAAGAACACACCCAGTGCATCCAATCGAGACCCCTATCGCTGCAGGTTTGACATGGTTCAAAGTGAGGCCAAAACCTTCAGAACAAAACAAAAATCAAGAGCTGATACTTACCCTCGAACAGACCACATGGTTATGGTAAAATTTGAAGCTACAACATATCCTCATTTGTAAAATTGTGACTTCCATCACACAGTGAGGTACCTAGGCATAATAAGTTTTTGTGATCGTTAGTCAACAAACCAATCAGTATATATCTATCGTTTATTAATTAATAGAGGGCAATATTGAATCATAAACCACTTACCTGGGCAACAAATAAACTCAAGCAATTGCATCTCCAGACTCCAGTCTCCAGGTATGTCACTCAAGTCTAGCTTTGTCAACAACTGAAGATTTTGCTAAATAGTAAGAATCTGCATTCTTACCAAAAAAATCATTAAAACAACAAAGAGACGTGATTATACGTTGATGCACATAATCTTAACTTCAGAATCTTCAGGTACTGACTTAGTTCATAAAGATTAAATAGACAGACTCTTGCCAAGAGCTACTGAATGAAGTGTGCAACCCAGAATCAGAGACGTTCATATTTTTTACATTAATCAAGTATTTTAAAATGCAATACAGTCACTTCAGTATATAGTATGCAATAAAATGGAGATAATGTAGGTGATGGCTAAAATACAGTTCTGGTACCCAAGAATATAAATAAAAAGCCAATTACAAGTGAAAGAATTATATTTGCAGAGTAGATGAGTGAATGTTGTTCCAGGAAAAATCAAGTTGTTCATGGTGAAACATTTTTAAAGCCAACACAATCAGCTCAACATGAATCATGTCACACCAATGAAAAAGAAGCAGTTTCAACAATCATAAATCCTTGTCTTATCTAAACACTAAAGCTCATAATTAGTAACTCGCATCCCAGATTTTATACAATTTAGTGGATCAATCATGACTGGGCACAAGCTTGTTGGAACCAAGATATAAAAAGTAGCTTAACACATGAACTGAGCAGCCAAAAAGAAATATATGAGCATAAAATTACATTGCAACATACTTTTTGTGGTTATGTCAGGGAGATGAGTGGAAGGCGAAACAAAAGTGTGGGCCTTTGAGGTTTGTGCTTTCAGTTCATTTGGTAAATTTCAGTTGACCAGTTGGCTTATCATTATGCTTGTTTGAGGAAACGTGCAATTCACAGCAAGAACAAATTGAAACATTGCAGAAGCACCTTGGAGATGTAAGAAAACTAATTTTTTGAATGATAACCCTTCACCTGGCTAGTATCTCCAGTACAAAATAGCAATGACAGAACAGTGATAAGGCAATAAAGTACCTGCTCCAAATCTGTCTGATCTCGAGTCACTTGAAGCAGAGCATATCCACACACTAAGCTGGAAGCTGTTAGTGAACAACAATAAATCCAAAAAAAGACAGCCAGAGGAAGCCGATGTCATCGGACCAGGCAATCCATAGCTTAAAAATATTAATCAGGGGCCTATATTTTTAAGAAAGAAAATTACAGACATAGCTGAAGCTATGAAGAAAGCCCACTTATAAGGTAGGTTCAAGTGACACTTTTGCAACTAAACCATTGATTTTGGAACAATGTAGTAATCTAGAATTTTTTTACTTTCTAGATAGAAGCATTGAAAAATACATGAAACAATACACGAAAAGAAATTAGGCCTCACATTTTCAAACGACATCATCAAGGCAGTAACACCCCGAGGCCTAGTTTTGAGATGAGGGAATAAACATGAGCAGTTTCACTATCTAGAATGCATTAAAAAATGAAACAATGCACAGAAAGGACTGAGGCCTCACATCTTCAGATCATATCATCAAGAAAGTAGCATGTCTTTGGCACAAAGGCCACTTCTAGTAAACTGTACTCATGGTGCATTGAAAAAAAAATGTGGTGTTCAAAAGAGCCGGCCTGCATGTATGATCTTTGGTGCTTGTCATTGATGATCCAAAGAGCACCTTCAATTGCTGGAAAATGTTTCCTCGCAACGGAAACAGCCACAATACTTACCTACGTCAGATCACGATTGCAAAATTCCTAGGAAGAACCTTAGAAAGAAACCTACAATTGGCCATCATGAACAAATATAGACCAGAGACCCACAATAAAATCATGAAGGCGAAGTTTAGCTATCTAATTACTGAACCTCACCTTGATTTTTTGCATTTCAAATCAATCACCATTCAATTCTGCAATATGTATATACAACTTCTCCAAGATCTCCTCTTGGTCAGGGAACAATACATTTGCAAACAAAAAAACATGGTTAGTACAATGGAGGCTGAATGTGATGGGGGCAAGAAACACAACCATTTTAGCCAATTACCTAACCTGAAGCACTTGCACACAAACACTCCCTAAGCTAACAATTAGCTACTTCACCGATCTGCAGTTCCTAGCACACACGGACTGCAAATCCTAATCAGAACCCCAGCTCCAATTAAACCGAAAAACAAGCAAACACAATCAGATTGATTTGTTTTAGAGATGAGAGTGGGGAGAGGAGAGGCGGCTCACCGGACGGGCGGTCTGGGCATGTTCCCGGCGAGGTCGTCGGACGAGCCGCCAGGACGGAGCGCATCGGAGCGACCTCGTGGAGGACGCCGGGAAAGAGGGTTCCCTGGTATGGAGGATGGCAACATCCATAGCCCTCCATGGCCTGGGTCGCCAGCAGCCCTTCCTAGTGGCCGGCTCACCGGAGTGCAGCGGCAGCCAACCTCGGCCACATGGCGATGCAGGCAAGCAAGATCGACGGAGCAGCGCGTGATGTGCACGCACGCGTGCGCCGTCGACCAGGTCTGCTGCGCCGCCGTGGATCGTGGGCAACGGCGCCGGCTCTATTGTTGCCGGAGCAAGGACGGAACAGGGGAGGTGGAGATGGTGGCGGCGGGGAGGATGAAGGGGATTGGGAAGGAGGAACTCGCGAGGCAGGCTGCGGGGAGGGGATTGGATGGTCGTGACCTTTTTTCCCCTCTTTCCTATTCTTTTTCTTTCCCTCAGCTCAGCCAATAAGAACGTGACACGTGGCCCAATCGCTGGAAACAAAATGAGGCAACTGCCCAGCCCGTGCGTGCGACGTGCCTGCCGTGGATAGCCTCTTCATGCTCCATGGGGGTGCCCCTATTATACCTTTTTAGATGCAGCAGCCGGTGTCTATTCTCTGACCTCAAGTTGAGCAGCGGCAACAGATACGTATGAAGAGAAAACTTAAATACAAGAGGCAGGTAGTAGCCGGTTATATAGTTCAGTCATCAAGACCTCGGTTATGACTGACTGATGCATCCTACTTTCAGTTGATAGGCAACCTGTATTTCTGAATGATATGGATGGTTAGAAGAAACTCGAATCTCGAAAACTCGGTAAACATTCCTCTGAACTAGATGTAGCCACCTTTTTTTAGAAGAAAGAACAAGAAACTGGTCGTAGTTGACAATATCGTTGTTGTTGAATTTCAATGCACTCCAATATTGTTGTCTCACCATATAAGATCCACAATAAATTGAATATAAATGTGGACTACGATAATTTAATAATTTGAAATACTGTTAATTTTACTATCACCACAATGCTTATATTTGAATTATTATTCTAAAATAAATAGATGTTCAAAATTGGATTGTCAATGAAAATTGGATATGAATAACTTGGGAGGTGGACAAACGTGTCCTTGAGAATGTGTGGTAATTGTTGAGCTCCCAAGACTATTCAATGGACACATGACACCTTTTAATGCAATTTCTAGCAAAATAAAAATACAATGCATTTTTTTAAGTAATATACTCCTCCGTTCCTATATATAAGCCATATAGTTTTTTGAGAAAAATTTCAGAATATAAGGTTTATTGTGTTCCCTACTTGTATGGACAATATTTTTGGAGATTTGATTAGGTTTACTTATCTTATGCAAAGTCCTCTATTAGCTCACAGCAATTACTTATGGTTAACCCTAGCTAAACATGGTGTAATTTTTCCTAAATATGCGTTTCTTAATTTCCGTGCTAGAAATTATATGGCTTATATTTAGGATCGGAGGGAGTATATAATTACACACTCACTCCATAATTATTTCTTGTACTCCCTCCGTCCCAAATTAGTTGTCCCAATTTTTTTAAATATGAATGTATCTAGACATGTTTTAGTGTCTTGATGCATCCATATTTTAACAAACTTGAGAAAACTAATTTGGGACGGAGGATAGTATATTATTTGTAGTAATATCAACCCGTAGCAACGCACGGGTATTGTGCTAGTACTTATATTTCTTGCACTGAATGGATCGGACTATATTTCTTGCACTGAATG
The DNA here is from genome assembly GCA_030979885.1 of Lolium multiflorum. Lineage (NCBI taxonomy): Eukaryota > Viridiplantae > Streptophyta > Magnoliopsida > Poales > Poaceae > Lolium > Lolium multiflorum. Next base: position 166,511,217 of record CM061749.1, read on the forward strand.
GATCGGACCCAGTCAAGTGCATTCACGCATAGGACCTTGCCCTCATGCCGCCATGCACACTCTCCTATCGTCCCCACTTCTTCGTACGCACGGGACACCCAGCACGCCTCCATGATGCTGCCGCCGCCACCTGCCTTTCCGGCCGCCGCCGACCAAGTCCGTCGCCGCCGCACACCGGCCCAGCTCCGTCTCGCTGCTCTCTACCGCCTCCTCCCGGTCGATTTGATCCACGCGGTCTTAATCACCCGCGCCCAACCTGGGAACCCTAGCTCGGTGTTGATGGTTTTGGCCGTCGCCGGCCTCGGCGGGTAACGTCGTGTGTCGGCGTGGCTCCGCCATTGACCTCTCCTTCAGAAGCTGCCGCCACGACGCCGACCTGCGCTCATACACGGCCCTGTGGCTAACCCTAGCTTGCTCCGGCTAGGTCGCCGACACGGTGCTCGCGTTCCCGCGCCTCCGGCTATCTCTCCTTGGTGAACTGGACCTCTTCTTTAAGCGCCCCGAGCCCCAGCTCAGCTCTGCCATGCCCGGCTGCTCTGATTCCTCAAGTGGTGTTGTTGGGAGTGGGGTGCTCGTGGTGGTGTTGCTGCTGCTTGTGCGCACTAGTAGAAAACTGGGCATCCATCTAAGCCATAAATACCGGATCCCTTAAGAACCGGTACTAAAGGGGGCATTAGTACCGGTTGTATTGCCCAAGCCTTTAGTACCGGTTCGTATGGACCTTTAGTATCGGTTCGTGACATGAACCGATACTAAAGGGTTAGCGTCAGCCGAAAAACTTTTAGTACCGGTTTGTGACACGAACCGGTACTAAAGGTTATCCTGCTTCCCACGCACCTCCACCCCCCCCGTGGATCGCCTTTTTGCTCTGTAAAATACAAATGAAAATGATAGAAAATTCAAAAAATAAAATGTTTTCAGATTCTCATATGTTATGCAACCTACTATTCGGTGAAATTAAGAAATTCGAATTTTGACTTTTTTTGCAAAAAAAAGTTTGAAAAATGGTAAAACCGCATTAACTTTTGCATACGACGTCGGAAAAAACGTACAATATATCAAAAAATCCTGGGGAAAAATTACATCTGAATTTTTAGATTCTCAAAATTCCAAATGAAAATATGAAAGATTTTATTTTTTTCCAGAAATTTAGAATTTTATATATTTTAATTTTTTTAAAATTTAAAATAATAATTATAAGATTTTTTGAGTCCTAACATATTACTATTACTTTTATCAAATTATAAGATTTTCAATTTTTCAAGTTTTAGGTTTTGCAAAAAATATTAAAATTTTAAAAAATAATTAAAAATAATAAAAATTAAAAAGTTAATTTTATTTATTTATTCAACATTATTATTACATCATTACTTTTGTTTATTAAAAGAATTATTTGGAATTTAAACGATAAAAAGTGTGACATCGACCAACATGTTAATAGGATTGATATGATACTACTATCACATACATGCGCGCGAAGCACTTGAAGTGGAATGGGATGAAACTTGGAAGTTAAGCGTGCTAGTGCGGGAGTAGTGTGAGGATGGGTGACTGACCAGAAAGTTTGACCATGGGTAAGTAATTTGACTAGAGATTAATTGTAGTTAGAGACTAACGGAAATACTAGTAATTCTGAAAAAAATAAAAAATAAGAGTGAAAAAAAGGGTGTGAAAAATAATTAGAAAAAATGGATAAAAAAATTAAACAAAATAGGCTTTAATACCGGTTCGTGTTACGAACCGGTACCAAAGGTCTCCAGCCCCATGGGTTCCTCCGTGCCCACGTGGGGCACCTTTACCGGCCTGGGAGGCCTTTAGTAATAATTCCGGTTCCAAAACCGGTTAAAACTTTGGAACTGGGGGGTTTCTCTACTAGTGGCGGCTGTGTTGACGGTGAACTGGTGGTGTGGTGGCTACTTCGTCCTCGACGCCGGCAGGATGGTGCCGTAGGCGCAACCTCGGCTGGATGGTGCCGCGGACGCAACCCCGGCGTCGATCTCGTCTGCACCTCTACATCATGGTGAGCTAACTTCTCCACTTCTCTGCCTATGGTCATATGCTACACTATCCTGCTTGATGAATATGTGCCCCAAAAGTGTTATGGTGGAGCTAAATATTGTGGCTAGCTTTCCTGGTGGCTTCTGCTATTTTACTCTTACTGTCAAAACTAAATGTTAAATTCAGTTGAGGTGGTTTAATGTTATGCCTCTATTTGGATGATTAATCATCCAGGTATGTGTGGCTGGTTGTATTTATTTTAATGAAACTGAATATACTGTACAACATGCACTATTTACTTGATGCTTTGTTTGGTGGTTTGACTATGAGCTTAGAAGACTTGTGCTTTTAATTCCAGGATGTTGTTACTCATACCTAGATCATGTGTATATATGATCCTAGACAAGCTTGTCTTGGTGGTGTATTGAGATTTTATCTCTGGACATATATGCTGCTAATAAATGGATACTTTATATGATGGTTAGCTTGTGGCTTTGCTTGCTTTACTGGTTCTACTTAGTTGGCCTAGGAGTGATTTCCTGGACCCTAAGTATACTTCTACAGCTAGTGGATTTCGGTGAAGAGATGTACTATATATATGATCCATTGATCTCCAGGAATTATTCCAGAGACAAGTTGATGTTACTGGTTGCTATATCTTTATATTTTTGGATTGATTAAACTGATAAGAACAGATCTATCTTGCTTCCTTGGCTTGCCAGTGATGCAATGGTTGATGCACTGCTGGTTAATAGGAACAGATGCTTGTGCTTGATCTTGTAGCCCTGCCAATGATGCAAAGGCTGAGGCCCAAACTTGTGATAAGAACAGATGCTAAAATATGTGATTTAATTCTCTATGATGATTCTTGCATCGCATCCCTATGCAATACTGAGAGAAATCCATCTTTCTATCCTCCTAGGTGAAAACCTAGTTGAAGGGTAGTTAGATGGAATGATTTTTTATTCCATTTGTTTTCCCACAAATGTGTATGCGATCTAGAGATACATATACTATGATCTAGTTAAGCTACTGGTTGATTTCTACCTGTTGCTCCCTAGCTTGATATATGGTGGATTCTTCTAGCATCTGTGATACTTTGCTTCTGGTGACATGCATGCTCCTCCTAGCTTCTTGATCTGCTTCATATTGATCTAGCTACTGATATATGGCTGCTGAACTAATTCTTGATGTTGTGCTAATGGAGAGATGTATCATGTCTGGTCGATCTTGCAACTAGCTATTAGATGGCTGTTATTCTACTTTGGTGAAACCTGAGCCAAATAGTTTGGCTGGCTGTGATGCCCTTGCTTTTATAGTACTGGGCTAACTACTGTGGTGATGACAACACAGAGATTGCATGTGTGTGTGAGCTGCTAGGTAGGCTGCTTCCCCTCCATGTGCACGTTGCCAACTTGACTTTCCTTACCTCATGTGCAAACCATTGCTCAACCTTGTACTTATCCTATTTTGTCTATCTTTGGTACTATTAAGTGAAAATACTTCTGTTGGCTGTTGTTTCTATATGGCTTTATTTAATGGTCATTTTGCTTAACTAAGTGTGGATTTAAATTCAGTCCTGCTTATATACATGTGATTATTAACTAGTGGCTTAGGATCATACTGACTTTTTCATGTCAGTAATGATTCATTAAAATAATTTTGTGGTGCCTCACAGATTCTAGCTAGATTAGAGGGAAAATATATTTGCCTATATTTAGTGGAGCATCATGTGTTGCCTAGTCCGACAGAGATGGATCATCTAATGATGCCTTGTGTTCCTGGTTGCCATCTTGATCACTGGTTTTCTATGATAATGCCTCGTTGATGCCAAATTCTGATTTACTCCCTCTAATCAGCATTTGGGGGTTAGGACAAGTTCCTAATTTCCATTTAGCTAGTTTCCAATATTAACATTGCCTCACTTTTGGTGAGGCAAATATTTTAACATTAACACAAACAATTCCTTTTGTCTTTGTTATTGGTTTTGCAGGTACACAAGGATAAGAAGAGGTGGAATAGTTTAGGTTTTCTTGTTATTTCTTTGTACTCTTCTTTTTCTTTTGTAACTTGTAAATAATTGAATTATAATAAGTTTTAAATTGTTTATTTGTTATGAATTATCAAAATGTGTTTGCCCTTACTTATTGTATTGATATACTTGTTTAAATTTTCATCAATGTTGTAATATATACTTATGTGAATTATTATTTATAATATTTGATTCTCATTCCTATTTGATTTTACTTTGTATTTTGTATAATGGTTTAGAATTCAAATTATTATTTGAATGTCTGTCTTTAACATTTGAACTTGAATTCAAATTGTTTCCTCCCAAAACACATGAATTCACAAAGGTCATGTCGGAATTTATCGCACTCACATCGATGACTAACTCAATTCCACCGATGCAAGATAATCTCGATCACTTTGCCAGTTTTAAACGAAAGCGCGAAAATTCCCCGGATTTTCTATGCATGAATAATGCACACACTGGTGTTCTCTCATTTTGTAGCCCCAAATCTTGGGATGTTACAAACCTCGAAGGTGATCATCTCTTCGCGTTAATTATTAACGTCGTCGAAGGCCACGGGAAGTTTGATCCTGCCCAGGGAGTTTGCCTTTTTACCCGGAACCACACCATGGAACTCTGTGGTGCCATGCTTGAGTTGTTCCTTGGTAAGGTTCATCCTCTCCAGAGTCTCCAGGTACATGATGTTTAGGCTGGCTCCGCCGTCCATGAGGCATTTGGAGAAGTCATACCCGTCGATGCGGGGAATAACAACCAAAGCGTAGCACTCTTTAGGGAGGACGTCCGGATGATCGGCTCTATCGAAGGTGCAAGGTGCTTCCGACCACTTGACGTACTGCGGCACAGCCAAAAGCGTGGCATTCAAGGTCCGGAGGGCGGATTTCTTCGCCCGAACTGCTGGGGTTCCGAGGAAGGTGCGATATGCACCAGCGCTTTTCTTCACAAATGGGTTGGAGGTGTTGGCCGTGGCACCCTCTTTTGGTTCCGGCGAAGCCCTGTCCTCATCCATTGCTTCGGAGCTATCCTCGTCCTTGTCCTTGTTCTTGCCCTTGCCTTCTTTACCGCGTGAGCGGTGCTTCCTAGCACGTTTGTATCCTGCTTCCGGGTCTGCCTTGAGATTGTTAACCCATTTGCAGTTGCGATTAGTGTGGGAGGATTTGCCTGTAGCCGGATCAATGTGGGATAAACACGACATATCCATGTACTCTTCGTAGGTTTGGGGAGCGCGGAATCCGGTAGCGGTGACTTCGTCAGCGCGCTGTTGGCCCCTGCCGGCTCCGCCACCGCGACCGCGGCCTCTTCCGCCTCCTTGACTGCCGCGTTGAAACGTCATGGCAACCATGTCGGATCCGCCACTTTTCTGGTCTTCGGAGGAATTCTTCCGCTTATTATTGCCGTCGCGATTCTTCTTCTGGTGATGCAGGCGTAGGGTTGTGGCCGCAAGTGCACCGCATGCATCGTCGGCGGCGGCAGTGTGAGTGCTGGCGATGGAAATCATCTTGTCCAGCGTCAACTTTTGGTCATTGTACAGACACTTTAATTTGTGCCGGAGCAAACATCCCCTCTGCAGACCCCCCATGAAGGCTAGCATAGCTGTGCGCTTATCTAGGTTCTCGCGCTCGTTTCTTGTCTCTAACCACCGAGTAAGGTATTCTCGAGAGGTTTTAGTTTTCTTCTGGACACAAGCTTGTAGATCACTGGCTGTGGAAGGTCTCTTGTAGGTGCCCCTGAAGTGTCCCTCAAAGGCTACATTCAGGTCATACAAACAAAAGAGAGATCGCTGAGCCAAGTCCGCGCTGGACCAACAAGGTACAGCTGGAGCATGTGGCAGGCCATGTTTGGGGTCCTTCCGGCAAAGCTGACTACATTGAAGTAGTCATCGATCCAGGTGTCGGGCCTCTCTCTTCCATCATAAGGCTTCAAGTTTCCGGGTAGCTTGAGGTTCAAGCCTTTTGGTGTTTTCTCCTCCCGGATCCTCTTGCCAAAGCACTTTGGTCCAATGTATCCAATCATATATTCGTTGAGACGTTCCCACACGTCACATGTGTTCCGCCTATGACCAGGGGATTCTGAGCGGGAGCGTGACCTTCGGCCTCCGCCTCCACCTCCACATCCGCCACTGGGTGGCGGTGACAGAGATCCGTGCGGGGGCGGCAAGGCTTCTTGATTCCACCATCAGACTCTCTGCGTCCCTCCTGGCGGTGCCAGCTCCGGCTGCGGTGGTTGCCTTCGCCATCACGGCGGATGCCTCCATCATTCCGGGATTGTCTTGGCTCAGGTGCTCGTTCCTCGTTCCGGCTCCTGTGGGGTTCAGTCGTGTGTTCCTCATTCCGGCTTCTCCGGGGCTCAACGTTGTCGCGGATATTGATTCCGCTAGGCCCATGGGGTATGGCGTTTCCGGCAGGACTTCATCGGCGAGGAGGCGGAGGGGCGTGCTGGTTCCGGGACGGTGATGGGTTCCGGTACTTGTCCTTGCCAGGGAACATCGCATCATTTCCCTTTTTCTTTCCTGCTGGAGGGGTATCCGAAGGTATGGGAATTGGATTTGGATGTTTTTTGGTCTTCCTTCTGCGCTCCGTAGATCCGGCGCGCGATTGTTCGTCGTGGCGCTCCCTTCCTAGGGCGTTCTTCTGCGCTGTGGATACACATGCTTCCGGGTTGGATTCCAACCTGCGCGAAGTTTCCACCTTACTCTATTGCTGCATTGATGTGCCAACGAGTGTGTGGAGGTGACCGATATCGATCTCCTCATCGCTTTTGGCCAGGAGCTCTGCGGCCATCTTCATGTTATCCTTTGGAGTCGCAAGCGGCCGGTGATTGGCGGGTCTGTCGAAATTGATATTTGAAGGGCGAATAGCTTCCTAGCGGAATTTCTTTGCCTCCTCGTGAGTTTTTTCGACTATCTTCCTGCACTGGTCCCGGAGCGTTATGACCCTCTTGAGTTCATCCTCCGTTCTGCGCCCGTTTTCCACGACCGCTTCCATCAACTTGTCGGCTTCCATCTTGTCCTGGAGGACTGATGTTGCGACTTTGACTATTTTCTGAGCTTCAGCCAGCAGTTCTTTCCTTCGAGCTTCGAAAGCTTCCGGATATGCGTCATCTTTCTCTGTTATTGGATTGGTGAGGGTCTCCTTGTGCTTGATGTGCTCTCCATCCTTGCTCGCTATCCTAACGAGCTCCTCTTTTGACATCCCTTCACCAAAGTCGAGGCCCCGTCCTTGATGGGGCTCCAGCGTTGCACGAGTATGAACCCTCTATGGTGCACCCATATCGGACGGGCCTGGAATTGTGGCGTTGGGCGGAGTCTTCTCTGAATCCAGTCACGGTCACGGGGACCTTCTTAGGTGGAGCGGATTCGGCTTCAGCTTTCTCCTTGTCCTCCATCTCTTTCATCAGACGATTGTACTCTTCCGAATCCATGGAGGATGCGTCACCGGATAATGGGCTAAGGTTCTCGAGTATCAAGTCTTCATTGTCTCCGGCACCTTCTTGCTGATCCGGAACGTTGTTGTCTCCAGCATCCTCAACCTGCATAGGTCCAGCCCCATCGTGAGGGGGGTTGGTTCCTGCGGTGTGTGCAAGGAAGTGCACAAAGTGGCACCTTTTCTTCTCTAACACCTGGGAAACCCAGGCTGATCTGCATTGGTCTTCCACCGTAGTTTCCTACTCAGGGGCGGATTGGGTGGGCTTTGAATTTTCCAGATCTAAGGCGGAATCTTCGTTTGGAAGTTCATGCATCTCAGATCGGATCTTCGCGACTGCATCCTGCTCAACGGCGGCCGCGTCTGCGTTACTTACCAGTGCGTTCCCGTCGGAATCGCGGTCTCGCCGATGAAGATGTGTATCCCGCCGAAGGGGACGATGGAGAGCTTGACGGGGTCGGTCCTAGCCGGAATCCAGCACTCGTCCTAAGGACGATCGGAAAGTGGTCGGCGTACAGAACACGCCCCAACGCGACGGAGTCGTTGAAGCTTCCCACGGCGGAACCCTCCCGGTTCCGGCCTCCAGACGCCGGTAGCCCCACGGCGGACGCCAACTGCCGTTGCCTACTCGATAATACCCCGAAGGAGGGATCCTCACGGAGGGGGGAAGAAGTAGGGGCCATAGGGCGGAGAGCACTCGGGACAGTGGTACGTAATTTACCCAGCTTCGTAACACCTGCTCGAGGACATGACCTAGTGTTGCTTCTCTGGAATTATCTGGGCGCTTTCGCGTTGTTACAATGAGTTGTGGTTGTGCCTCTAGGGCTCCCAGTATCCGGCTTATAAAGGCGCCCGGATCTAGGGTTTCTACGGAGAGTCCTAGCCGGAATACAAGATGCCTAACTACGGAATATACATTGCCGTGCACGTCAAGAATCCACCTAGAAATAGCTTGCAGTCATGGATCCAGATACTTCATGGGCCTCCATGGATCCGACTATCACTATTGGTCGGTTGGGATCCGGCTCATGTTCCTGAGCTGGTCTTTTTACATCTTCTATCAACAGCAACTGGACCACCCGGTGGACCATAATCCACCATCACCATCTGTGGGTCACCCGAGTTTGCCGGATCTAGACCATGTCGATGGCATACCCAAAAAGTATACCCACAATAGAACCCTTTTGCTTGAACGAGAGTGCTCCACTGTCATGCAATGTAGATGCTCACTTTCTTCCAATCAATCCCTAAAATGTGGCATATGCTACAATATGTTTTTTTCTTTTTATTTCCTCTTTTGATACTTTTTAAATAGTTTTAGACGCAACAATTTTCCATCCGAAATTTTCTGGCTATAGCTACCTAGGTATAGCTCTCAAACAAAAAAGTTAACTACATCCGCAATGGCGTTTTTTAGGTCCCTTCTTTTAAAACTTTTTGGTGGAAATCTCTGGATACACCTTTATGGCCATAATTTATAGACGGCATATTTTTTTAACTCTTTTTAAAAAAAATTACTTTCTGGCACAACTTTTCGGCTCTAATATTTAACACAACTCGATTCGATACACATTTTCGGCCGTAATTTTTCGACGGTAGTTAGTATTTTTCCCAACTCTTTTTGATTACTCGATGGTCATTTCCTGGCACAAATTTTTGGGCCCTAAATTTCAAGCGGTAGTTACCCTACCACAAGAGATTGTGCAATTTTATGGCCGTAATTTGATGTCGGATATCAACCGTAAACTTAGATAGTAAGTCTCTGACACAACTTTCTAGCGGTAGTTTCTCTATGCGGTTTCCATACTCTATCTCTTCGAGGATGCATAATTTCCCGTCAGGTTGTAAATTTCCTGTGTTATTACACGCATCAGAAAATACACATCAGACATAATTTATCGTGTAACCGATGTATATATATATATATATACTATGTACCGGTGTGAATATATATAGCTCACAAAGCTCCACTGTGTGGGCATTGGAGAGCCATCATTTTCTACCAATTAGTGCCTACCGTGTAGCCCTTTGTTTGAAAAAATATATTTTTACATGCCTCTCCTTTTATTTTAAGACGTTAACTTCTAGAGAAAAAATTTCGCCCCTAATATTCTACTGGTAGTTACCCCACGGTATTTCCTCGACGATGAGACATTCTACAACGGTACTTCTTCGAACATTTTTTTTTTGTTTCTCTCCTTTTACTCTTCGATGGTAACTTTTTGAGATAACTTTCCGGCTGTAATGTCCCACCGGTAGTTGCCCCAAGGTAGCTCCTCTACAGTTAGTATTTCTCTTATAGTAATTCTCTAGCAGTAGTTTATTTTTTCCCCTTTTCTTTATTCTCTAACATATTTTTCCAGCCATAGTTTTACCATGGCAACTTCGAAGGTAATTTGTCGATTTCTATGATGGTTATTTCTACCCACAAATTACCTTCGAAGTGGGTTTGTCGATTTCTATGATGGTTATTTCTGCCCACAATAGTCGAAGAATAATGTCAAAATTTTATTAATCTACAAAATTACATGAAAGAATAATGTCAAAATTTTGTTAAACTACAAATTTCTGCCCACAAAATTTGAAATAACTTTTTATTAATCTACACATCATAACTCTACGTGCACGACGTGCCGCCGTGCCAATGCTTCCTAGCACATTATGAGTGGCTACTCTTAGATTAGATACAATTTACATCATTGTTGACATTTTCTGTTAATAATAATATTAGCTAGTTAGGTACTTCATCTAATTTGAATTGTGCAAGGCAAAAACAAAAACATAAAAGAAAATCCTTCGCAAATAAAGAGGAAGTAACTAGTCCCTCTGTTCCATAGAACTTGTTTAAGATTCATCCAAATTCGGATGTATCTAAACACTAAGAGCATCTCCGGCCGCGCCCCCCAAAGCGTCCCCCAAACGACGCCGGATCGAGCGTTTGAGGGATGTGTTTTGTTCGTGCCGCGTTTGGAGGACATCGCTCCCCAGTCGCGTCCCCCAAACGCCGCCCCCAAACTTTTTTATAGGGTTTTCGAAAACCCAACCATTTATTAAATATAGCATACAAATAAATATGTTTGCTGAGATTGTTTTCAAATTAAGATACACTAAATAATAAAACAACTAAACAAATGTAATAAATAGGGCTAGATCAAGGTGCCACGACATTTGCTGATAATCCTTTGATCCTCCACATATGCTCAACGAGATCAGCATGATGTTGATCGTGAACATTGTTGTCACGGATCTCTGCGTGCATAGCGAGAAAATCAGCAAAATATGCAGACAACTCATGATCAACCTCCGCAAGCGGGCCCTGACACTCATAGGGACCAACATGTGTCCTGGCATGATTCTTGCGGTCATCCTCGATGATTATGTTGTGCGTGATCGCACAAGCCTGCATCACCTCCCACATTTGGTCGTGAGACCAGCTTAGAGCAGGGTACCGGACAATTGCAAATTAAGCTTGAAGCACACCAAATGCCCGCTCGACGTCCTTCCTGCAAGCCTCCTGTCGCGCAGCAAAGTGGAACTTCTTCTGACCGAATGGAGCCACCCATTTTGATCTATACCATCGGCTAGATAATAGCCTTTGGTATATTGGTGACCATTGATCTCATAGTAGCATGGTGGAGCATGTCCTTCCACTAGTTTGCTGAACACCGGAGACTGCTGCAACACGTTGATGTCATTGTGTGATCCCGCCATGCCATAGAAAGAATGCCCAATCCACAAGTCATAATCTGCCACAGCTTCAAGCACCACACTGCAATATCATGACGCCCTTTGTATATACCTTGCCAGGCAAACGGGCAGTTCTTCCATGACCAGTGCATGCAATCAATGCTTCCAAGCATTCCAGAGAATCCTCTGGTAGCATTTTGTGCCATGATCCTTGCAGTCTCTTCCTCATTTGGCCCTCTCAAGTAGTATTTGCCAAAATTTCCCACCACAGCTCGACAAAACTTGTACATCCACTCAATGACAGTAGACTCACTCATGCGGAGGTAGTCGTCTAGCGTATCAGTAGGTGCTCTGTATGCAAAGCATTCTCATGACGGCGGTGCACTTCTGAATCAACAAGAACCCGACAAGGCCTACAGCGTCATGCTTGAGCTTGAAGTAGGGTTCGAACTCTCGAACACCGTGGAGGATATTCATGAACAAACTCTTGCTCATCCTATACCGGCGCCGAAAATTATCGACATGTGTTGCCTCATCTGCGAAGTAGTCGTTGTGCAGCATGGTATGCCCCTCCATCCTCTGCCGGGGCTTCGACTTCTTTCTCCCCGGCTTTGATCCTCCACGACGCGGCCTCTTCTGCTTATCCGCCTCGGCGTCAATCATGTCCTGGAGGGACGCGATGATCAGCAAGTGCTCCCTCATCGTCGAAGGCTTGCTCGTCCTCCAGCAGTCGGACATGGCAAAATCAATGGCTAAAACTGCGCCGCGACAGACGATGCAATGAACAACGGCCAATCGCGCCTACATGGCAAGTCGTCGAACACCTTGTGTGCGCGGAGGTGGGGCGAATTTGACGCCGCGTTCTGGGACGCGCTGGCGAAGCGGCGGCGGCAAAACGGCCGGCGAGAGTGCCAGCCGGGATGACGGTGCCGACTCTTAGAAGAGATCAGCCGTCGAAACGGCCGGCAAAGCCAGCGGCGGCGGAGGGGTGGGAGGCGCGGGAGGGAAGGCGCGGCGAGAAATAAAAGGCGCAAACCAACGATTATGGAAATAGTCGCCAACGGGTGGGAGCCCGCCTCTCTTTTCGTTGTGTCCGGCGTGCCCGGAGCGTCCCCTGTGTAGCAGGGACGGGCTCGGGGCGCCGGACACCGTATAGGGCCGCGCCGGACAAAAAGAGGCTTGGGGGGACGCGGCTGGAAACCTTTTTTTGTCCGGCGCGCCCCAAATCCCTTTGAGGGACGCAAATTCCTTTGGGGGACGCAAATGGATCAAAAGCGTCTGTTTGCATCTGCACGGTAAAAAAAGGGCTCCAGCGGCTAGACGCAAAATAGATCAAAAGCGTCCGTTTGCGTCTACACGGTCAAAAAAGGGCTCCAGCGGCTAGCTAGATCTCCTTTATCTTGGCTCGTTCACGCTCACGGCTCACCTCGATCGATCGGTCGCCTCAGCATGGCATGCGTGCAATTCATGCCTGCGGTGCCGTTCACGTCAACCTGCTCACGGTTTCGCCATATACGTATACGGGCCGGCGGCGCTACTTAATTCTCCACATCAGTACGTTGCGATCCACTGGACATCTAGTAGAAGCCGAGCAGCGCGAACTCTTAATACTTAGCTGCTCGAGAGAATAAATGTTAAGTCTAGTGAAACTCCTATATTGTAAGTTAAGATGGGTTCACCTCGAACCCAGGAGTAAACCTCTTTGGACCCAGGAGGAGCTCCAAGATGACATGTACATTTGGTTTGTAATAATGTATGAATGAGTTATGGACCCTGCTATGTTCTGTTGTACTACTCTGAGGGATGTAATATTTGCGGAATGGTACTTCGTGAATGTTATATCAACGACTGGCATACTACAACATGCAGTGGTATGCTGGGTCACCACAGTTGGTATCAGAGCAAAAGCTTTGACCTTAGGTTGGAACCTAGTAAATGGGACGAACGTTAGGAGTCAAATAGGACTAGTAAAGAATTCTCTAAAAATATGGTGTATATTCACTTGAGAATACAACAATCATATGTTTTAGTGCGATAATTCTTTATTATCTCTATTATGATGCATTATTAATACTAATCTTATATTCTCTCTATTTCTACAGCCAACAATGGCAAGTTCACGCCCGGGACGAAATGTGAAAGTGAAGACTTCAAACTTGAGTGAATACGACGGAGGACTTGCAGACATCCTACGTGCCATGTTACTTGAATTGGGGTGCGATCCCCAAATTCAAGCGACGAAATACTGGTTCTATGATGGACCAGTATTGGCCAAGTGTAGAGTAGGGCTACGACTTCCCGAATCTTTGGGAATGAGCGTAGTTATGCCCGCAGGAGAAGCCCGAACCATCAACACAGCCTATCATATTGCTGTTATGAGAGCCATAACAGACATCCGGGAACATAAGACGAAAGAGCTTATGGGTTCCGAATTCACCCACATTCCTCACCTGGAGGAAGAGGAAGACCTCATGTTGGACCATTTTAAATACGCCAGACGCAAACCAGCCGAAGCTGCAAAATACATGGACAATAGCCGTAACTTGCTATCATTGTTATTTCAGTTGAACCGTCATTTGACGGGAGCAATTGATACAATGCTAGAAGAGTTCACTGAACCCAAGGAGGGCAGTAGGGGGAAAGAACCCATGGAGAACGTGGTGCAAACACCAGTTTATTCAGCTGGTGATTACATCAGTATTGATCCACTTGCACGTGAAACTACACCTGCTACACCTGGGAACTACCTGGGTAGTTCCTATGGGGGATACGATCCGGAAACATGCAGCGTTCCGAGACTCCTATCGAGAATTCCAGGGGTTGGCGTTGGGGATGTGATACTGGAACCCATAGTACTACTGAGTATTATGGTGGGGAGATGAATGATGACGCAACAACCCAGAACCAGAGCTATCCTAGTAATGAAGGAGTGGATGAAGGATATCCGACCCAAGTTGAGACGGGTATGGGTTTTGGTAACCCTTATGGTGTGGCTACAGGAGAGTACACCCGATGGGTGGACTATGATGCACTCAATGATCAGTTTGTGAACACTGATTTCTCCTTAGGATCATCATCGGATTCGGATTACAAGCCAACGGGGAGACCTTATGTTCCAGGGTCTATCAGGAGGACGACACGTTCGACCGGATGGAAGCCTGGAATGTACCGGGAGTGAAGACCGATTAGAAGTCCACCAAGGGAGGCGTGGCTATAATACACAAGTACCACGTGTATTATAGTTTGTAATATTTGTATAAATTTGTACATATACTTTAATAAGTGAGTTTGCATACTCACATCGACTTGAGTATTGTAATAAGACCACTTATGTATGTATATACAGGGTATATGTTTTGTATGATTTGGATTTGCTTCTTGATTTCCATTGCGTGACTAGTTCTGTGCACAAAGTTGAGCTCAGAAAACTTGCGCATGGAGTAATTATGAGTATCATCTTGTGTTGCAGAACTAGGGAGACATGTCGGGAACGTCGGGTGAGGAGAGTGAAGAACAGCGCATTGAGCGCGAGGCCAGACAGAAGGCGGAGGCTGATGAAGCAGCCAGAGCTCAGTTTCCACCACCACCACCACCCAGCAGAGAACTTTGTCCAGTACATGCAAATGCTGGAAGAGAGACAGCGTGTGACGCTGGAGCAGCAGAATAGATTCTTCCAGGAGTTGCTGCAACAGAATAGGGTTGAGAGACCTGAGAATCAGGGAGTCACCTTGTCAGACTTCCAGAATACCAAGCCAATATCTTTTGCATACGCGCCTGAGCCAATGGACGCGGAAGACTGGCTTATGGACACGGAGCGAAAGCTCAATACTGTTGGTTGCAACGATCTGGAGAAGGTCCGTTATGCTACGCACTTGTTGTGTGGACCTGCCGCATCATGGTGGGACAATATAGTAGCCGTGTATCCGGCAGAGAAAGTATTTACCTGGGAAGAGTTCAAGAGGAAGTTCAGGGAATCCAATGTCCCTGAAAGTATTGTGGAGTTAAAGCGTCGAGAATTTGAGAGTCTTGAGCAGAAGGACAATGCTATTCTGACTTATGTCAGAGAGTTCTCAAAGTTGTCTCGGTATGCCGTTGAGGAGGTCAATACCGAGGACAAGAAGAAGAAGAGGTTCTTGCGGGGATTAAGTCCCCAGTTCAAAGTGCAGCTCAGAATGATGAGAGCAACAGAGTTCCAGGAATTGGTGGATGCGGCCATCACCCTGGAAGATGACTTCAAGCAACTGCAGGAGGAGAAGAAGAAGAAGGCCAAGTTTGAGCCTAAGAGGTTTGGCAGTAACAAGCCAAACATGAGTTTGAGTTTTAAACCAAGGTACAACAACAACAACAACAACAACAGCAACTACTACGGTAGTAGGAGGAACCAAGCGTTTCAGACTGCAAACCAGATGGTCTGTCGCGTTTGTGGATTCCGAGGTCATACCTCGAAGGATTGCAAGAAGCCAAAGATTATATGCTTTGGTTGTCGCCAGGAGGGGCACATGCTGAAGGACTGCCCCAAGAGAAACACGGGAGGAGGTCAATCTGGAGGAGGAGGAAATCGAGGAAACACCGGAGGGAGCTGGAAGAATAAGAAGCCCTTCGGCAAATTGAACTGTACCAGCTTGGAGGAGGTGATTAACTCCGATCAAGCAGTAATAGGTACGCTCCAGATACTTACCCATCCAGGCAAAGTACTTTTTGATACTGGTGCAACTACCTCATTCATTTCCCAGCAATTCATCATCAAACATGGGATTAGATGCAATAAACTAGATAAACCCATAACCATACTTTCTGCGGGGGGAACGATATTAGTAACCCACACTAAACCTGGACAAGTCATCATGATCAATAAGTGTGCGTTTGACGCAGACCTGTTCATTTTACCGATGAAGGACATTGATGTCATTCTTGGTATGAACTGGTTAGAGGAGAATGGCGCACTTATAGATTGTACCCACAAAACAGTATCCTTGAAAAGCCCAGGTGGAGATAGAATCATCTACCAAGGAGATAAACATACTCAGATTGAAGTGGAGTTGAAGTTGAACAGCATGAAGGAGGTGAAGTTAGAAGATATACCTGTAGTAAATGAATTCCAGGATGTGTTTCCTGCGGAATTACCTGGAATGCCACCAGATAGGGAGATAGAATTTACTATCGACCTAATTCCAGGAACAGCTCCGATTGCTAAAGCACCATACAAGATGGGGCCAAAAGAGTTGAAGGAACTCAAGGAACAATTGGATGACCTAGAACAAAAAGGATTCATACAGGAGAGTGTCTCACCATGGGGATCACCTGTGATATTTGTGGATAAAAGAGATGGAGGTCGACGGATGTGCGGAGACTACAGAAATCTGAATAATGTTACGATCAAGAACAAGTACCCACTTCCTAGAATCCAAGATCTTTTTGATCAAGTTAGAGGCGCGGGAGTCTTTTCCAAGATTGATCTAAGATCCGGTTATCACCAGATAAAGA
This sequence comes from Lolium multiflorum, assembly GCA_030979885.1. NCBI lineage: Eukaryota > Viridiplantae > Streptophyta > Magnoliopsida > Poales > Poaceae > Lolium > Lolium multiflorum. Next base: position 166,527,840 of record CM061749.1, read on the forward strand.
TCAAGAAAGAAGACGTTCCGAAAACAGCCTTTGTCTCGAGATACGGACATCATGAGTATCTCGTAGTACCTTTTGGATTAACCAATGCCCCAGCAATATTCATGAATCTCATGAACAAGATCTTCATGCCATGTCTCGACAAGTTTGTCATCGTATTCATCGATGATATCTTGATCTATTCCAAGGACAAAGCTGAACATGCTGAACATCTTAGGATAGTGTTACAAACACTAAGGGAACACCAACTGTACGCCAAGTTCAGTAAGTGTGAGTTTTGGCTTGATCAAGTAGAATTTCTTGGTCATGTCATTAGTAAGGATGGGATAGCAGTAAACCCAAGCAAAGTAGCCTCAGTTTTGGACTGGGAAGCACCCAAGAATGTCAAGGAAATCCGAGGATTCTTGGGAATGGCAGGATACTATCGGAGATTCATTGAAGGATTCTCCAAGATAGCAGGACCAATGACCAAGCTGCTTAGGAAGAACACACCTTTTGTGTGGTCTGATGAGTGTGAGAAGAGTTTTCAAACTCTGAAAGAAAAACTCACCACAGCACCGGTGTTAGCAGTTCCGGAAGATGGCAAGGATTACACCGTGTACTGCGATGCATCCAAACATGGATTGGGATGTGTACTCATGCAAGACCGAAAAGTAATATCTTATGGATCGAGGCAACTCAGACCTCATGAAGTGAACTATCCAACTCATGATTTAGAATTAGCAGCAGTTGTTTTTGCCCTTAAGACTTGGAGACATTTTCTTTATGGAGCCAAGTGTGAGCTCTATACTGATCATAAGAGTCTCAAGTACTTCTTCACTCAAAAGGAACTCAATATGAGGCAGAAAAGATGGCTTGAGTTGATCAAGGACTATGATCTGACCATCAACTATACTCCAGGAAAGGCTAATGTTGTAGCAGATGCCTTGAGTAGAAAGAGTACTGGCGGATTAGAACCAGAAATTTCACCGGAGTTGAAGAAGGAAATAAGCCAAGCCCAAATACAACTTTGGGAGAAAGAAGCTCACGAAGGACTATCCGCTTTACAAGTAGCAGATGAAATGAATGTCAATCTCAAGAATGAAATAATCATGGGCCAACTAGATGATCCATTCATCGTGGAGGAGATGAGGAGGATTGACGAAGGAAGACCATCCGAATTTCACCGTGGAGAGATGGGATCATTATGGTTCCAGAAGAGGATATGTGTTCCGGATATTGCCGAGATCAAGGAAGTAATACTCCGGGAAGCCCATCAAACACCTTACTCCATTCATCCGGGAAGTACGAAGATGTACATGGATCTAAAGGAGCTATTCTGGTGGAACAACATGAAGAGAGAAATAGCACAGTATGTGGCTGAATGTCATACTTGTCAAAGAGTGAAGGCCGAACATCAGAGTCCGGCAGGAAAACTACAACCTTTACCCATTCCAGAATGGAAATGGGAGGAGATAGGAATGGATTTCATCACCGGACTACCCATGACCAATAAAAAGAAGGACATGATATGGGTAATCGTGGACCGGTTGACGAAAAGTGCACACTTCTTAGCGGTAAATCAGCAAGACAAAGGAGAGAAACTCATCGATCTTTACATCAAAGAGATCGTGAGTAAACATGGAGTGCCCAAGAAGATCGTGTCGGATCGAGGATCCGTGTTCACATCAGCATTCTGGAAGCAACTACATGAAGCTTTAGGATCCAAATTGGACTATAGTACCGCTTATCATCCCCAGACAGGTGGACAAACCGAGAGAACTAACCATATCCTAGAGGACATGCTTAGGGCTTGTGCCCTAGATTTCGGAGGATCATGGGAAGAACACTTACCATTAGCAGAATTCTCATACAACAATAGCTATCAAAGCAGTATCAAGATGGCACCATTCGAAGCTTTGTATGGAAGAAAGTGTAGATCACCGATATGTTGGTACGAAGCTGGATCAAGCAAGGAGTTCAACCCAGATTATGTCAAGGAAAAACAACATATCATTGACATCATACGAGATAGATTGAAGATAGCCCAAAGTCGACAGAAGAGCTATGCAGATCAAAAGAGAAGGACTTGGGAGCCACAAGTTGGAGATATGGTATATCTTAAGGTGAGTCCAATGAAAGGTCTACAGAGATTCGGAGTGAAAGGAAAGTTGAGCCCTAGATACATTGGACCTTTCAAGATACTGAGCAGAACCGAGGTTTAGCATTTGAATTGGATCTACCAGGAAGGCTAGCACAAGTTCACAATGTATTCCATGTGTCACAACTTCGGAAATGTTTGAAGACCCCAGATGAACCAATATCACATGATGAGCTTGAGTTACAACCAGACCTGACATATATCGAGAAGCCAGCCAAGATTCTCGAGGAGAGCTGGAAACAACTCAGAAATAAGGCGATCAAGATTGCAAGATACAATGGAAGCATCATCCCGAGAGGGAGGCCAGGGAAAAAGAGGAGGACCTGAGGAAAACATACCCCGAACTGTTCAGGTATTACAACCACAACTTCGGGACGAAGTTTTCTTTAAGGGGGAAAGGCTGTAATGTCCCAGGTTTAGAGACGACCGAGGGGTAGATTTTAGAAAGGGATGTGCATTGCATTGTAAATTCTGGGGAAATTTCGCGCTTTTAAACAAAAACTACATTGAAGGGGGACAAGTTTCTCTCTCGACACCTTACAGGGTTAGGGTTTCGAGAGTGCGACAAACTTGCAACTCACTACACTAGTTTAGAGTTTGGAGAAGAGAGGGGAGAGTTTGCATGATTGAATTCTAAATCAAGTGACATGGTTGAAATCAAACCAATGATGAATTTGAATTTCAAATTCAAATATTAAATAATTACCTAAATAATGAATTGTGAGGAAATTCATTAAGTAAAATATAAATTATAAACAATATAAGCAATTAAAGTAAAGCTCATTAGAGAAAACTTTGAGCTTTATTGATCAACACACACATAATACATTGTCTTTACAATATTCAGATTTGAATTATGGAATTACAACATATTACAAGAATTGAATAAATGGAAAAAGAAAAAGGAAAATTACAAGATCTCTAAATGACCTAAACTACATTGTGATCTTCATGAATTCTTTGATCCTGATGATCTTGAGTTCATCCTGATCAGCACTTGATACCTGCACACATACACAACAACCAGATCATTAAGCCAAGTGGCAAAGCCACTTGGCAGGTTAGCAAACAATTGAAATGAAGGGGATAAGATCAAGCTGCCGAGATGATCTCTCCACAGCACAAGTCCCAAGCTGGACTTGCACACACATACAACCAGGCAGCACACAAGGCTGTGTGCATGTGTAACAACACACAAAGCCAGAGTGAGTCACCACAAGCTGTAGGTAGTGCTGTCGACCAACAAGAGCAAGCCAGAAACATATAAAACTTGCCACAGTGAACCCTAGATCATTTGATCGACAGCAGCTTCACAGAGTAAGTCACAAGGACAGCCAAGAACACAAGAACAGCTTGAACAGTCACTGCTGTTCAACACATTTCCACCACCACAGCACATAACCAAGAGGCATCAAGCTCACCAGGAGGAGCAGGGCAAGTAAATCAACCACAAGAACCACACAGAAGCAAAACCTCTACACCAACAAATCATCTAGGAGCTGGAGTGAGGTATAGACAAGATCAACCTGAGCAAAACTCTGTTTTACTCATAAATAAGCATGTGCATAACACATACACAAGCCAGAGGGTATGGTTACCCTGTGTGAATCATCATTTGGTGATCAAACCATTTGATGCTGGCAAAAGGGGATTTAAGCCAGAAGAAATCATCCCAGGGAAGAAATGGTCAAACCCACTGTATTAACACTGGGGTAAACCAAAGCATCCAGCAGGGGAAAGATTCACAGCTAGCCTACCCAACTCACTTAGCACTACATGGTTTGCTAACCATCAGATAGATAGGCACTTGTGCCTATTCTAGTTTGTCAACAGCAAAGAGCACTGGAAATCCAACATGGATTGCCCAGAGATTTATCCACCAAGCCACAACAAGCCACAGAGGGGGGGAGCTACCCTTGGCAGCATCACAGTGCTGCCAGGGCTACCTCAACCCACAAGCAAACACTTAGAACCACCACATCATCACCAGATAGGTTCAGTAGTGGGCTATGGTACCCAACCAGTGGTTGGCATCCAAATAGCCCTAATAAATTCATTGAAATGATCATCACTGAATCACAGTTCACATCATTTATCTATATAATCAAGCAAGGATAAACAGATAAATGAAACAGACAAGCAATTGATGCACCAGGGTCTTGCAAATGATCAAATGGATCATGACAGGCATCAACTGATGCTTGAGCAAGCACCAGCACTGATCTGTCACAGAGATAAGTAACAGCAAGACACAGGCAACAGATAAGGGCATCAGGCAGCACAATTGTATCCAGAAGCACTTCATCAAGGGATGGAATTGTTAATGCAACAGTTAGGCTCAATTAAGCAGGTCCAGGGATTAGAGCACATATAATAACACATCTGGAGCACTGGCACTTGCCAAAGGCAAAGATCATCACAGGATGATCAAGCCAAGAGCAATCTATGACACATACAGGAAAGGAATTTTATACAGAGAATCAGCAGGAATCACTAGATTACACAGAGCACCACATCATGCTCAGGAGCAATAATTCATAAGTCGCATCAGCAAGCAACTGAGCAAGAACAGCAGCACAGCAACACAGCACAAGCAGTAGGGCTAGCACAACGGCTAGTACAGCAACCCAAGTAGGGTAGCAGCAGCAAAACAGCACTAGCAAAACAGCAGCAGCATCACGGCATGGCCGCACCTCTATGAGGCACGGCAAGCCGAGATCGAGCTAGACGGAGAAGAGGAAGGGAAGGAGTAGAACAGGCAAAGGAGAGAGAGCAGGAGGTGGCGCACATACCCGGGGCAAGCAGACGAGCAGATGCGGCCATGGCGGCCACGGCGGCGCGCGCCGAGTGCTCGGTAGCACCTGGCCAGGCCAGGCCATGCGCCGACAAGCGCCGTAACGCCCCACACCACCGTGGCGAGGCCCACGGCGGCGCCACCGCGCCTGGAGCCCAGTGAGCAGCGGGATCACCACGATTCCGTAACCCTAGCCGCCGCAAGGGAGGTCGAAGACGAGCTGGAGCAGCACCGCTCCAGATCGACGCGGATGAAGAGGACCGCCGTCGTGAGGCGCGTCGATTGCGCATCATGGCGGGGGCCAGTTCCGGCGGAGCTCGCCGGAATCGAGCGGCGACGGCGGTGGCGACGCGAATCGCCAAAGAGGGATTAGGGTTAGGGTTCGAACACGCGAGAGAGAGAGAGAGAGAGAGAGGAGTGAGGCTGATCGAGCCGGACCAGGTGGGTCGGTCGACCTAACCCCACTGGGTTACACCGATAGGTGGGCCCAGGGGCATTTTTGCCATTTCACAATCTTTTATAAATGCAGAAACTTTGAAAATACACAATAAATGTTTCCTAGCTCTAAAAAAATAAATTAAAATATGAAAACCACTCAGTATAAAAAACTCTATCATAATAATATATGAAATAGAATTTTTGAAGATAAACAAGAATAAATTCAAATTTGATGATTAAAATAATCATTTAAAATCACATAAAGTATTTTAATAATGAAAATAAGTCCATAAATTCTTTTGGACTTTAAAAACACCTTGACAACATTTCAAGGTTGTATTTTACTTTAAATCAAGTATCCCCAAATTATTCTTAGTATAAACCTTCTACCTAAAAATAATAAACACCGGGAAAGGGGGGAACAAACCCTAAAACTGGAATCATGCATAATTGCTTCTTTAACCATTGCCCTTATCGGACAATGATGCTATTTTTCAGAACAAGAGGACAAGGGTCAGTCCACACCATCCAACTGCAACACTTTGCAGTATTCAGGCAAGTTCATCGCTTGCTCATGTCATTTGAGTATTTTTACCAAATTACTTGCAAAGTACTATGTTTATCACTATTGCATAAAAAACAAAACCACTATTTTCATAACTATGAATATGACTATGTGGTGGGCAATGGAACCATGGATTGTGTTGATATGGTGGAGGTTCCATTGCAAGGGTTTATATCCATCTAGGATTAAACAACAAATGTCGTCCAGTGATTCTTGTGCCGTAATACCCGTGTTAACCATAAGATCCGGAGTGGGACGGAGTAGTCAAAAGTGTTTCCACCTCTCGTTCATCAACGGATGCGCTTACCATAGACGGTTGTATCTTGCGGAGCAATTGGTGGGTGGGGAGCCCCTTCTAATTCCCCACGGTATAGCTGTTGCTTACCGTAGACGGTTGCTGCTTGCGGAACAATTGGTGGGTGGGGATCCCCTTCTAATTCCCCACGGTAATGTGGTCTATGATGGGTTGCAGCTACCGGCGAAGGAGTTTGGTTAACGAGTCCCAAACTGTTGTCATGGTCGGGGTCCACCCTGAAATTACGGGAATAATGGGACCGGCGAGGACCCAGGGTCGGGGCATGCAACAAAGGGTGGGTGTTCGAGGTAGCGGAGGAACATGATTGACTAGGACCTTATACCGGGCCTCACACCAAAGGAAGTGTGGACGGGAAAGCTGCCCGGTTGGCACCAAGGTTAAGATCTCTTATGGGTAAAGCAACACACCTCTGCAGAGTGTAACGAATCGTGACCAGTCACTCCTTGTTCCGGGATTTGGAACTGCGAACGCTGGCGGAAAGGAACTCCATGAAGTTCTAGTCAACCGGTGAAGGCTGACGGACATAGTTCTTCTGAATAAAAACAACCTTTTGAAGAAATGGTTATCAAAACTTGCATGATATCAGACATTCTGGTCTGGTGTCGTAGTTAGAGCATTAAACACCTCTTTCCTAATATGAACTTGTTGAGTACGCTCGTACTCATACCACTCTTAAATCCCCTGCTTAGACTGTCTGAATCATCTGGAGGAGGACAACAACAACCCTGAAGGAGCCGACCTCATCGGCTATGAAGAACCAGACCTCTCTGGAGGTATTGAAGGCGTAGACTATCTTATAGTCTACGGAACCGGGGAGGCTTCCGGAGGAGAACAAGCCTAGAAGAACCCAGTATTAGTAGTAGAAGCCGAGCAGCGCGAACTCTTAATACTTAGCTGCTCGAGAGAATAAATGTTAAGTCTAGTGAAACTCCTATATTGTAAGTTAAGATGGGTTCACCTCGAACCCAGGAGTAAACCTCTTTGGACCCAGGAGGAGCTCCAAGATGACATGTACATTTGGTTTGTAATAATGTATGAATGAGTTATGGACCCTGCTATGTTCTGTTGTACTACTCTAAGGGATGTAATATTTGCGGAATGGTACTTCGTGAATGTTATATCAACGACTGGCATACTACAACATGCAGTGGTATGCAGGGTCACCACAGGTTCCGGACAACAATATGTGTATACAACTTGCAGGTAAGATCATAAAACAATGAATATCTTCATGAATCAATAACATGTTCAGATCTGAAATCATGGCACTCGGGCCCTAGTGACAAGCATTAAGCATAACAAGTTGCAACAATATCATAAAAGTACCAACTACGGATACTAGGCACTATGCCCTAACAATCTTATGACTATTACATGATCAATCTCATCCAATCCCTACCATCCCCTTCAGCCTACAGCGGGGGAATTACTCACACATGGATGGGGGAGTCATGGATGGTCGATGGAGAGGCGTCGGTGGTGATGATGGTGATGATCCCCTCCAATTCCCCGTCCCGAGTGCCGAACGAGTTTCGGTCCCGAGGCAGAGTTTCGCGATGGCGGCGGAGTTCTAGATGTCTTCGGAAATGGTCGAACCCCCGCGTTTTTAGGTCGAGACCTTATGTAGTCCGAGAGGAGAGCGTCGGGGGCAGCCGAGGCGCCCTCACCATAAGGCGGCGCCCCCTCCAGGCGCGGCCTATGGTGTGGGGGCGTGGGCCCCCAGCTCGCCCTTTTGGCCCCGTGAGTTCTTTGTGAAAATAGGCCCATTGCGATTATTTCGGGATTTTCCTGAAAGTTGAGTTTCTGCACAAAAATAAGACACCGGTGCAATTCTGAAAACAGCGTTAGTCCGTGTTAGTTATATCCAAAATACACAAATTAGAGGCAAAACAATAGCAAAAGTGTTCGGGAAAGTAGATATGTTTTGGACGTATCAACTCCCCCAAGCTTAGCTTATTGCTTGTCCTCAAGCAATTCAGTTAACAACTGAGTGCGATAAAAGAACTTTTACGAACACATTTGCTCATATGATGTAAATATTCTCATGATATGGACGAGTACTTAGGCAATTCATAATAAGATACATGCAAATAAAGTCATCTAATAGCTATGTCAATCATGAAAGAGATACCAACAAACTAATAACAAGCATCATGAAACACTTCCATAGGTAGGATTGCAATGTTCGTAGAAAGATATGATAAAGTGGTATCTCGCTTGCCCCTATTTGTACAGCAAAACATAAATGCCCAGGCACCTCTAAATTTCATGGAAAGACTAGAAGTAAAGATTATCAAAGATAAAAGAATCAAAGTTATAACACATCTGATCATATTTTGGGACAAGCATATTATACTAAGAATGACAGTTATGCTCTCAAGAAGGTGCTCAAAGAAAGGATGGTGACTCAACATAAAAGTAAAAGATTAACCCTTCGCAGAGGGAAGCAGGGATTAACATGTGCTAGAGCTTTTCATTTTTGAAACAGAAGTAAAATTGTTTTGAGAGGTGTTTGTTGTTGTCAACGAATGATAGTGGGTATTCTAACTACCTTGTCAACCAGACTTTCAAGAGCGGCTCCCATGAAGGAAGCTATCTCTACTAGCAAGGTAGATCATCCCTCTTCTCTTTTGTTTACACATGTACTTTAGTTTTATTATGGATGACACTCCCCCAACCTTTGCTTACACAAGCCGTGGCTAACCGAATCCTCGGGTGCCTTCCAACATTCACATACCATGGAGGAGTGTCTATTTGCAAATTAAGTTGCTTACTGATAATCAGGGCAAAACACGTGAAGAGAATTATTAATGAAAGTTGTAATTAATTGGGGCTGGGCACCCCGTTGCCAGCTCTTTTTGCAAAATTATTGAATAAGTGGATGTATATGCCACTAGTCCATTGGTGAAAGTCTGACCGACAAGATTGAAAGGTAAAACACCACATACTTCCTCATGAGCTATAAAACATTGACACAAATTGAGAAATAGTTTGAAGGTTTTAAAGGTAGCACATGAAAATTTACTTGGAATGGTTTGAAATGCCATGCATAGGTATTTATGGTGGACACTCTAGAATAACTTGGTTTTCAGGGATTTGGAAGCACGAGCAGCATTCCCGCTCAGTACAAGTGAAGGCTAGCAATAGACTGGGAAGCGACAATCAAGAGAGCAATAACTGTCATAATCATGCTTGCGACAAAGTAAAATTAACGGAGGCATAAAAGTGATACAAGAACTCCGAAGCAAAGTAAATCATCGAGGCTTAACTGACTTTTTGTTTTTCAGTCTATGCATGCGCGAGCATGTGCCAAGTCAATCCAAATGAATTATTCAGAGGAGGATACCACAATGTCATACTTATCTATGAATAAAACAATGCAAGCAGATATTCATGACATGCTACTCATTATTAATAAATTGGAACTAAACATGAGAGATCATGAACTACTAGACTTTCATTAAATGACATATACCTCACATGAACCAACTAAGCATGCTCACATGGATGAGTATATGTACAAAAATGAAAACAAATAGAGTTCATACCAGCCTCTCACCACAGTCGAGTTGCCGTAGATCGTCATTATTGCCTTTCACTTGTGCGGCTTGAATAATATGCAATGAAAACCAAGCTCCAACCACCGGAGACCGCTGAACTCCCTAATAAACTTTACAAAACAGAAGAAGAACAACAAATATTTTTGGCGTTTTCGATATTAGAGTCACCGAATGAAAGTAAAATCATTTTGGATTTTCTCATAGCAAACCAACAATAGCAAACAAAGAAAAATAGGAACAAAGAACCAAATAAACAAATGGTGGAGAGAAATAACAGAAATATTTTTGGTCTTTTTGTGTTTTAGGAAAGAAACAAAGCAAAAACAAGAGAACGAAAACTAAAAGAAACACAGAAAAGCAAGGTGGCAGAAATCTGCCAAAACTTGACAGCAGTGCAGTAATCATTTTTTACGAAAATCTTCTGCTGCTCAACTCGAAAAGTGCTCAACTAATGAAAGTTAGATAACAACCTGGGGAACATGCACAAAAATTCGCAGCTCAAAATAACGCTCTGGCTACGCACAGGAATTTTTTTAGTATCAGCCCAGAATCTGTTTTTAGACAGCACTTCCCCAAATATCATCTTCCTCATATTAAAGGCACCCATCGGCACTCAAATGAAATAGAAAAGTAAAAGTAAAGATTACTACAGTAGTAACAACCTTAAAAAACTAAAAATGAAAACCTACTGAACATAAAAATAAACGAAAGAGAAACAACCGAAAGAAGTGAAACAAGTATATACACATGACCGGCAATTGTAATATGCGATGAATGAGTGATGCCGGCATACCTCCCCCCAAGCTTAGGTTTTGTCCTAAGTGGAGGTCAACCCCAGCGAGGGTCAGGGTTCCACGACGGTGGATCATACATGGCGTGGTCATAATAGGATCCCTGTGCAGAAGAGAAGGATGAAGGTTCCACATGTCCGGAATACTGATGTGAAGAACTTGCTGCGTCGGATGGCAAGTCGAGGGGGTCCTCGGCCTCCTCCGTACCATCCCCTTCTTGATGGCTGCACCTCTCTATGTATGCATCAAGTTCCTCTTCTGTGACCGACCAATTTTCCCTGGAATCAAAGTTAAACAAAGCAGGTGCAGGCAGTCTAACTAGTCTTTCAGTTTTAGTTACTCTCCACTTCTTCTTGAAAAAGGTTATCTCATAGGACAAGTTATTCGAGTTAGACCAATTAGAAACAAAGTCATGTTTTATCATGGAAACAATATCAAGTTTCTCTACAGAGAGCTGAATATCAAGAGGGTGAGGTTCTACACCATGCATAGCTAGCAAACGAGAGGCAATGAGACCCCCACAAATTCCTCCTTTATCACGGTTAGTGGCAAGCCTAAAAGCTATCAAAGCACCCAAATTATAAGTTCTATCACGTTGCAATGCAGCAGCTAAGAAAACCAAATCATGGATAGATAACTTATTTGCATTCTTTCTAGCAAGGACGCACTTGGTGATAAAGTAAGCAAAATAGCGAATAGATGGGAGTTGAATACTACGAATTTTACCACTCTCATCCGAGAAGCTTCTCCCTTGACAAATCATCTCGTAAAGTTTCAAGAGTTGCGATGGCTGCCCCCTAATCTTCTCACATGATCCCCACTGTGGCACTTTGATAGCTGCACAAAAATCATCAAGGGACAAGTTGACAGTTTTATTGTAGATTTTATATTGAACCATGGGGTTAGGTTGGGACCAATGGTATTCAAAATCCTGCACCACTGACATGGTTAGTTTTGCATATTGGTAAGGTTCACCAACAACAAAATCTTCTAACCCTGCATTAGAAATTAGATTTTGAACATCCCGAAAGATCCCTGCACTCTTCATGAAATCGGCGCATGGGTAGTAGGAGGGGTATACCCCCTCTTCACGGTGGACTCTCATAACTTCATGCACCTCCAATTCATGTTGATTGAGTTGATGTCTATTCCATTCCATTTTCTGAAATTTTTCAACAATCATTATAAAACTTGATTTCAAGACATATAATTGAGGAAAACTACTATAGGAACTTGCTAGAGTACTAAACATGCATCAAAACTCATTTCTACAACTTGAATCAAGCTTGCAACCTCACTTAACATGTCACCTACAGCAGCAAATTTCTCAAGATATACTCAACCATTCAAAATTATAATTGGATAATCGAAGGAGTCACATACCAACAAATGCTCCAAATTTCAGCAGCAAAGATGGGATGAGCAAGGAGATCGAAAAATCCTGAGCTCTTGGGCGAAAACGCGAGTGAGAACTGGTACGAGTTTTTCGGGAGAGAGAATGCAATGAGTGGAAGGGATGACGAAGTGGGGCCAGGAGGGGCCCTCACCACAGGTGGCGCGCCCCCCTGGCGCGCCGGCACATGGGGTACCGCCCTGGGGTGCCCCACTGGTCAGCCCTAGGCACTCCCAGGTTGCATTTTGAAAATAGGACCAACGGTATAATTTTTGTAATTTTTTGAAAATTTCGAAAAATGCACATTTCTGGGTGTTAAAGTAATTATTACAGGGCAGGAAAATGATTTCCAAAATTTTAAACAACTAAAGCATCTTGCAAAACAAATAGTACTATAGCAAGTAAAACAAGTGGAGAAGGAAAGAAATGTCGTTTAGCTCTTCCATGCATTTAAAATATACTTGTTAACAAGGTTGATCAAGTCTTGCTACCAAATAAATTTTACATGACATAAGAAGAAATAAACCTCAAATCAATCATGTTACCTTATATTGAGTTGATATGGATCCAATCACAATAGTTTGATATTCTTCTTTAGGCTCATATATAGGACAATCAATAGTTCCCACCTTGATAGTTCTCAAATTAAAAATCATATTAACTCCATATACTTTATCAATCCTCTTGGGAAAATAGACAGTATGTTCCTTGTCATCAACATTGAAGGTGACTTTTCCTTTATTGCAATCAATAACAGCCCCTGTAGTATTAAGAAAGGGTCTTCCAAGAATAATAGACATATTATCATGTTCAGGCATTTCCAACACAACAAAATCAGTTAATATTAAGCAATTTTGAGTAACTTGAACAGGAACATCTTCACATATACCAATAGGAACAACAGTAGATTTATCAGCCATTTGCAAAGATATATCAGTTGGTATCAACTTATCTAAATCAAGTCTCTTGTAAAGAGAAAAGGCATCACACTAACTCCTGCTCCCAAATCACATAGAGCAGTTCTAACATAATTATTCTTGATGGAACAAGGGATAGTTGGTATACCTGGGTCTCCCAGCTTCTTTGGAACCTTGCCATTGAAGGAATAATTAGCAAGCATAGTGGAAATCTCCTCATTAGGAATTTTCCTTTTGTTAGAGACAATATCTTTCATATACTTTGAATAAGGAGGCAATTTAATAGCATCAGTCAAAGGGATTTGCAAAAACGGAGGTTTCATCCAATCACAAAATTTATTATATTATTCCTCCTCCTTTGATTTTAGTTTCTTAGCAGGAAAAGGCATTTGCTTTTGAACCCAAGGTTCTCTTTCATTACCATGTTTCTTAGCAATAAAATCTTCTTTAGTGTATTTTTTATTTTTAGCATGCTTTTCAGGTTCATTTTAAATCTCTTCAGTTGCCACTTTCATTCTTATCATTATCTTTATCATGTTCATTGCCACTTTCAGTTTCAGCATCAGAAATAGAAATACTATTAGGATCATTAACAGGTTCAGAGGATTCTACAACAGTTTTATGTTTTTTCTTCTTTTTCTTAGAAGGACTACTAGTTTCAGTTCGTTGAGAATCTTGTTCAACTCTTTTGGGATGCCCTTCAGGATATAGAGGATCCTGGGTAGAAACACCACCTCTAGTTGTTACTTCATAAGCATGTTTTTCTTTATGAGTATTTTTTAACAAGTCATTTTGCACTTTAGTAAGTTGATCAATTTGAGTTTGAATCATATGAAAATGTTTAACAAGCATCTTAACATCATTGGAGGTTCTCTCCACAATATCATGCAATTTACTAATAGCTTGAGAATTTTCCATTAGATGATTCTCTACTCTCATATTAAAGTTATTTTGCTTAACAACATAATTATCAAATTCATCTAAACATTGATCAGGAGGTTTTGAGTAAGGAATGTCTCCTTTATCAAAGCGTTGAAGAGAATGTACCTCAATCATGGATGAAGGGGGAATTATGTTACATAGATCTTCTATAGGAGGTAAATTCTTCACATCTTCAGATTTAATACCTTTCTCCAGAAGATATTTCTTCGCTTCCCTCATATCTTCATCATTTAATTCAATCATACCCCTCTTCTTCAATATTGGTGTTGGGGTTGGTTCAGGTGTAGTCCAATCATCATGATTTTGGCTTATTCTAGCCAATAATTCTTCAGCTTCGTCTGGAGTTCTTTTCCTGAAAACACAACCAGCACAACTATCCAGGTATGCCCTAGACTCAATGGTTAGTCCACTATAAAATATATCAAGTAAGTCATGCTTTTCCAAATCATGTCCAGGCCGAGCTCTAATAAGAGAGCAAAACCTTGCTCAAGCTTCAGGCAATTTCTCTCCATCTTCTTGGTCGAAACTATAAATTTTCTGCAGAGCAATATGTTGAGCACTAGCAGGAAAATATTTTCGAAAGAAAACATCAAGCAAACAACTTGGACTATCAATAGAATCAGGAGGCAAACTATTATACCAAATCTTAGCATCATCCTTTAATGAGAAAGGAAAAATTTAGCAACAAAATAAGTACGCATCTTAACATCATCAGAAAACAAGCTACTTAAAGTAGAAAGCTCATTCATGTGCTCTACAACACTTTCTTTTTCAGTACCACAAAAAGGTGTTTTCTCAACAATAGATATATGAGATAAATCAAGAGAAAAATCATAATCTTTATCCTTAATGTTTATAGGAGATGTGGCAAATTTAGGATCGGGAGACAGTTTATATCTAACAGCATGTTGTGCAATAAGCTTTTTAAGGTTACTTGTACCAGTAGTAGCATTGCATTTATCAATAAAATCATCATCAAGTTCCACATAATCTTCATCAAGGTCATCAGACTCAGGTGAATTAACAGGTGTAACAATATTTTCATTAGGGATTTCAGTATTTTCAATTTGTCTAGACCTAGAAATTGTAGCATCTAGAAAAGGACCTAATGAACCATTTTCATCAAGCACAGTAGAAGCATCATCAAAATTATCAGAGGAATTTTCAGATTCAGAAGTACCAACACGTGAGTGGTGGTGAAACAAGTTGACTTATCACAGATGGTGAATCAAGAGCAGCGGAGGTACTCAGAGTTGTACCTTTTCTTGTAGTGGATGGTAATATGGCGACTTTAGCATCGCGAGTTTTACCCATGATGGAGGATTTGCAGCGAACAATATCAATTCAGGTGAACTTGCAAATAAAGCTATGCTCCCCGGCAACGGCGCCGGAAAATAGTCTTGATGACCCACAAGTATAGGGGATCGCAACAGTCTTCGAGGGAAGTAAAACCCAATTTATTGATTCGACACAAGGGGAGCCAAAGAATATTTGTAAGCCTTAACAGCGGAGTTGTCAATTCAGCTGCACTGGAAACAGACTTGCTCGCAAGAGTTTATCATAGCAACGGTTTATAGCAGTAGGAGTAGTGGAATATAAGCAGCAGTGTAATAAAGACAGCAGTAGTGATTATAGTAAACAACATGATTAAAATACTGTAGGCACAGGGATGGATGAACGGGCGTTGCATGGATAAGAGAACTCATGTAACAATCAAGGCAGGGCATTTGCAGATAATAATAAAACGGTATCCAAGTACTAAACAATCCATAGGCATGTGTTCCGTATATAGTCGTACGTGCTCGCAATGAGAAACTTGCACAACATCTTTTGTCCTACCAGTCGGTGGCAGCCGGGCCTCTAGGGAAACTACTGGCAATTAAGGTACTCCTTTTAATAGAGTACCGGAGCAAAGCATTAACACTCCATGAACACATGTGATCCTCACATCACAGCCTTCCCCTCCGGTTGTCCCAATTTCTATCACTTTGGGGCCTCGGGTTCCGGACAGCAATATGTGTATACAACTTGCAGGTAAGATCATAAAACAATGAATATCTTCATGAATCAATAACATGTTCAGATCTGAAAAATCATGGCACTCGGGCCCTAGTGACAAGCATTAAGCATAACAAGTTGCAACAATATCATAAAAGTACCAACTACAGATACTAGGCACTATGCCCTAACAATCTTATGACTATTACATGATCAATCTCATCCAATCCCTACCATCCCCTTCAGCCTACAGGGGGAATTACTCACACATGGATGGGGGAGTCATGGATGGTCGATGGAGAGGCGTCGGTGGTGATGATGGTGATGATCCCCTCCAATTCCCCGTCCGCGGGTGCCGAATGGAGTTTCTGGTCCCGAGGCGGAGTTTCGCGATGGCGGCGGAGTTCTGGATGTCTTCTGGAAATATGGTCAAACCCCCGCGCGTTTTTAGGTCAGAGACCTTATGTAGTCCGAGAGAGGCGTCGGGGGCGGCCGAGCGCCCTCACCATAAGCGGCGCGCCCCCTCCGGGCCGCGCCGCCTATGGTGTGGGGGCCGGGCCCCCTGGCTTGCCCTTTTGGCCCCGTGAGTTCTCTGTGAAAATAGGCCCATTGCGATTATTTCCGGGGATTTTCCTGAAAGTTGAGTTTCTGCACAAAAATAAGACACCAGTGCAATTCTGCTGAAAACAGCGTTAGTCCGTGTTAGTTATATCCAAAATACACAAATTAGAGGCAAAACAATAGCAAAAGTGTTCGGGAAAGTAGATACGTTTTGGACGTATCAAGGAGGAAGGGAGGCTAGGGTTTGCAAGACCTAGTGGTGGGGATTAATAGGAGGGAGCATGGTGGTTGTGGTGGTGGAGGACCACAGCGTGGTGTTGATGGTGACGTTGGGCGAGCACGCCTCCTTGGTGACTCGTCCAGGAAGACGACGAAGGGGTACGGTGGAGGTGGGCTTGGGCTAGCACTGGAGGAAGAAGAAAAGGGCCAGAGAGAGAAGAAGAGCCCAGGAGAGGGGTTATTTTTTCTTTACTGTTTTTATTTTCTAAACATTTGAAAACAAATCCAACTCTGTTTTGAATTGAACCAAAGATGAGAGAGAGATTCAAAAGTAGTTTTCCAATATAGTTAATTTATCTGTAACCAAATCAAAACACATTTTAATACCAAAATTATTTATTGAAAAGGCTTAATTATAAACTAGGAAATAGGAGAGAAGGGTTAGAGTTTATTATAAAAACCATAAGGGAGGGGAAAACAAAATAGATTTTATTATAAATAATTTTTATTTGATAAAATCTTGTGGATGATATGATGCATATGCCATGATGATTCATAAAAGAAAAAGAACAAGCAAAATCTATTAGGGGTACTACCCGGGCCGTTACAGTGGCCCAATGACACGAGCTTGGGCCAAAGCCATACACCAAGAGATCAATTCGCTCCTTTCCATGTATACATTTGATACATCATTGGATGCCATGCTACTTCATGAAATACCTTGTGTTCAATCAAGTACATCAGACAAGACACAAGCCGTGGAGACCAAACCAATGGAGAAGAAGAGGAAGAAGAAGCTCCAGCGCTCCAGCTGGAACTACAGCCCTCCAGGGCCGGTACTACCACCCAGACGCCTCCCAGGAGTGAAGGAAAAGCAGAAGAAGCCCCAACGCCCTAGCCGGAACTGCCGCCGTCGAAGGCTGGTACATCCGCCCAGATGCCTCCCAGGATTGAAGAACGTCGAACTAAAGAAGCTCCAGCTTGTACTTCCGTCCCATACAACCTAAAGTTCCGCCCTCCGGTACTACCGCCCAAGTTTCGGCCAAGTTCCAAAAATGCGCCACAAATGAACCAGGGGTCTCTGCATGCCAAACTGCCAATTCCGGAAGTAGGCCGGTACTACCGCCCGACCGGTACTACCGCCCCTGGTGGTCGGTACTACCGCCGTTAAGCGTTTCAGCCGAATCTACCTGTTTCAGCTTTGACGTACCCTTTCGACCCTCCTACTATAAATAGCTTTGTTGGCTCAAATCTAGGGTTAGAGTTAATTTTGAGATTAGAAATGAGCTTTGCTCCTCCCTATGGGAAACCCCTCCAGATCTGAATCTATGGAGTGTATCATGAATCTTCTGAGGAATTGGTCTCTTCCATTCTAGGGATTGTAGTGTTATGGATCTTTTGCTTCTTGCAATTCTATCTATTTGCACTCTTTCCCTCTTTGGAACTCTACCAATTGCTTGCCACTCTTTTGTGAGGGATTCTACTCCTTGTGGGTCTTTGCCTTGCAATTCTATTGGGTAGGTGTATCGGGCCTACGAAGAACAACCGGTTGTGTGTGTGTGTGTGTGTGTGTGTGTGTGTGTGTGTGTGTTGCGTTTGTATCTCCGTTTTCCCTGTTTTCCTCACCTGTGTTCTTCGCGTTTCTCACCCCTCCACCAAATCCGTGAAGATCGGGCCTCCCCAAGGGTTCATCCCTTATCATATGGTATCAATAGCTCCTTGGTTTCCATGGATTTGACCCACAAAATTTTCCTGAGAAAATTTCGAAAATCCCAAAAATAGCCCCAAATTTGCCTTGGTTGGATCTCGCAATTTGTTGAGTTTTTTGTGGTTTTGTTCCAATAGAAACTTGTCTTTGGTGTTCATCTACAATTCCCCCATCATCTTTGGTGCCATTTTTTCCAATATTCAAAGCTTTTTGGACCGGATTTCCGCCCAAATCGACGAACAGCCCGCGGATCTGTTGCGACCGGTACTACCCCCCGCATGACCGGAAGTTCCGCCCGGCTAGTACTACCGCTGAAAGTGCATGGATCCCCCATGTGTGGTTTTGGTAATTAATGACAATCCCTATGGACTAATGTTTGCATTGAGTTATATTTGTAGGAGTCCATAGGCAATGCTTGAACCATATGTTGGCTTCAAGGTTGCATTAAGAAGAAATTGATGAAGGATATCAAGTATCAAGTATGTCTTGAAGATGAGGATGAAGCGAGCCCTCAAGTTACATCAAGACATCAACATGATGAAGAATGAAGAAATGAAGTGCAAGTTCAAGATGAGCCAACTCGAAGAGATCATATGCTTGAAGCTTGCCATCCATATGGTGATCATGGATATGTGAAGATGCGCCGAAGAAGTAGCTCTCCCATAGTGGAGTATGGGGGAGAATTTCGCATGACTTCATCAAGCAAGCACAATCAAGAAAGGCGTTCCATCTTGTTGTGGTCAAGACCGTCATCATCAAGCTCAAGTGGAATGCGCAAGGTTAAGCTTTGATCTTGATATGGTTTCTTTCTTGCCGGTCTCATGGTGTAGTTGGAGACTGATGACCCACAAGTATAGGGGGTGTATCGTAGTATCTTCGATAAGTAAGAATGTCGATCCCAACGAGGAGCAGAAGGTGTTGGCAGCAGTTTCGATGAAGGATTCACTGTAAATGCTCACAAACAAGTATTCAAGGGGTTTTGATGTAATAGATGAATAAAGTACGAGTAAGTAAAATGCGAGAGAAATAATTGCAGCGAGTGGCCCAATCCTTTTTAGCACAAAGGACAAGCCGGTTTGTTTACTTATAATGACCAAACGTTCCCGAGGACACACGGGGATTTTAGTCTAGTGCTTTCGCTTCATGTGGCTAAATAATCTTCATTGTTTTGATAAGTGTTGTGTGGGTGAACCTATGCTAATGCACCGCCCTTCCTAGGACTAATACATACTTGTGATTATACCCCTTGCAAGCATCCGCAACTACAAGAAAGTAATTAAGATAAATCTAACCACAGCCTTAAACTCTGAGATCCTGCGATCCCTCTTGCATCGATATACTAACGGGGGCTCAGGTTTCTGTCACTCCGGCAACCCCGCAATTAGCAACCGAATACAAGATGCACTCCCCTAGGCCCATAAATGGTGAAGTGTCGTGTAGTCGACGTTCACACGACACCACTAGAAGAATGACACCACAACTTAAATATCATAACATTGAATATTACTCAACCATAATTCACTACTAGCATTTAGACTTCACCCATGTCCTCAAGAACTAAACGAACTACTCACGAGACATCATATGGAATACAATCAGAGGTGATATGATGATGAATAACAATCTGAACATAAACCTTGGTTCAATGGTTTCACTCAATAGCATCAATAACAAGTAAAGAATAACGCCGGGAGAGTTTCCCCTATCAAACAATCAAGATCCAACCCAAATTGTTACAGCGGTGACGAGGTGCAGCGGTGGTGATGGCGGTGTAGATGGTGGAGATGATGATGATGATGATGATGGAGATGATGTCCAGCTCGATGACGATGGCGATGGCGTCGATTTCCCCTCCGGTAGGGAATTTCCCCGGCGGATTCCTGCCCGCCGGAGAGCTCTTTTCTCTCGGTGTCCTCCGCCCAGAGGCGGCTGTAACTCTTCGTAAGGTTCCCTCTGTGGATTAGGTTTCGGGACGAAGGAGCGCGAAGAAAAGGAGGCGAAAGGGGCTGTGGGGCCCCCACACCACAAGGTGGCGCGGCCACGCCATGGGCCGCGCCGGCCTGTGGTCTGGCCCCACCTTGAGCCCTCTCTGCTCCCCCTTCGGCTCCCTCCGTCATCTGGAAAAATAGGAATTTACGTGTAATTTCCTTCCACAGTTGATCTTCCGAAATATTGCGTTCGACGGTGCTTTTTCCAGCAGAATCCTGGCTCCGGTGCTTGATCCTCCAATAATGATGAAACATGCAAAATAGATGAAATAACATAAGTATTGTGTCCCAATATGAAATATATCAATGAATAACAGCAAATTATGATACAAAATAGTGATGCAAATTGGACGTATCAACTCCCCCAAGCTTAGACCTCGCTTGTCCCCAAGCGAAACTGAGCTCGATAAACAAGACCACATGTTTATGGAGTGAAGAGTCGATAAATAAAATACGGACAAGAAGCATCATATTCATTCACACAAGACATTCTAGTAAACAACTTCCTCATATAACTCATCTTGAAATAAGTAAAGAGAAATCACAAGTAAAGGTGCATAAGAAATCATAGTTGGTGATGGCAAACTTTGTTCTTGGTCAGAGAACTACTAACGGATTGTACTTCTAAGCAAAGCTTTCATATTAGAATTTATAGCTGGGCTTTCATATTCAATCATAACCATCTCCTCATAATCATTGATAACTTCAAAGTCATATTCATTCAGATAAAATTTGTACTAAACAAGAAAGTATAAAAGACATGATTAACTGAATCATAGCATAAATGATTGGTTCACAACAACTCAATTGCTTGCTTGAGATAGAGGGAAATAGGTTTACTGACTCAACATAAAAGTAAAAGATAGGCCCTTCGCAGAGGGAAGCAGAGATAAAATCATGTGCTAGAGCTTTTCAAGTTTTGAAATCATATAAAGAGCATAAAAGTAAGATTTTGAGCGGTGTTTGTTGTTGTCAACGAACGGTAGCGGGCACTCTAACCCCCTTGCCAAACGAACCTTCCAAGAGCGGCTCCCATGAGGGACGGCATCTCTACCAGCAAGGTAGATCATCCCCCTTCTCTTTTGTTTACACATGTATTTTAGTTTTATTAAGGATGACACTCCCCCAACCTTGGCTTTCTCAATCCATGGCTAACCGAATCCTCGGGTGCCTTCCAACATTCACATACCATGGAGGAGTGTCTATTGCAAAATTAAGTTGCTTACTGATAAATCATGGCAAAACATGTGAAGAGAATTATTAATGAAAGTTATTAATTGGGGCTGGGAACCCCGTTGCCAGCTCTTATTGCAAAATTATTGGATAAGTGGATGTGCCACTAGTCCATTGGTGAAAGTCCGCCCAACAAGATTGAAAGATAAAACACCACATACTTCCTCATGAGCTATAAAACATTGACACAAATAAGGAGTAATAGTTTGAATTATTTAAAGGTAGCACATGAAGTATTTACTTGGAATGGCAGAAAATACCATGTAGTAGGTAGGTATGGTGGACACAAATGGCATAGGTTTGGTCTAAGGTTATGGATGTATGAGAAGCATTCCCTCTCGATACAGGTCTTTGGCTAGCAAGGTTTGATAGCAAGCATAAAGGTTGAGGGAAACAAACAAATATACATAAGACAGAAACAATCATGCATCTTTCTCATAAGCACAAGCAATTTTAACTTCAGAATACTAAACTCATTAACATAGAGATAATAAAGTAATATATCTACATGTATTTCTCTCTTCTATTTAAACATCAAGATGTTGTTGCTATTGACCAATGCTAAGTTTGCCAAAACCAAATAGATTTACTTGATGCTCCCAAAGTGATATCAATACTCATGTCAAGGATGATCATATAATGAAGATTGCAAACTAAAATAAGGTGTGCAAAAAGTAAATGATAAGACTTCTCATTAATATTCCATAACGATAACTCACACCAACGGATACATAGATAACCAACTAAGAGAGATACTTCCACATTGCATACTATTCCATATGATAACTTCCCTACTCATGATATGACACTACTTGATAATAAAAGATAAAGGTAGTGATAATGTGATACCGCGGCACTCCCCCAAGCTTGGAACAAACCAAGGGGATGCCAATACCGATGATGAATTACTCCTTCGGTGATGATGGTGATGGCTTCTTCTCGCGCTTCATAAGGATCTCCTTCAGCTTCAGCTTCTCAATTTTGCAATTCTGCACCAAAACTTGAAGAGACTCATTGTTATCCGAATGTGGCGGTGACGGCCTTGTGCTAGGAATTGAGTAATATTCCAGCATTCTGCGAAGTCGCTGGTTCTCCTCCTGAAGTATCTCCACTTCCCTTTTGAGAGCACGATATTGATCACAAAACTCATCAGCAACCCGTATTGCTTCCTCCACACAAGGGAAAGAGTCGAGGTCCAGAGCAGGCGGAAGAGCTCCCTGCAAGTTATGAGAAAAAGAACGCCCAGTGTTAACCGATCCCACCAAGATTGGCTTACTCTTCGTAGTTTCCCACTCTCCTTTTGCTGATGCTATCTTCTCCTTCTCCTTATTGATCCTTTCATCCATCTCTTCCTTCCAAGGCCCCTTGTCCTTGTTATTGGAGACCATGGTGCTTCTAGATCAAAAACAAATCTGGCAGAAAACAGCTCGAAACAAAACACGACGAGAAAACGATATACGGACCTCCAGGGGTCCGGGGGATTATATAGCAAATATTTTTACGATAAAAGGAAGGTTCCAGGCCGAAAACGAGTGGAAACGGGACGCCGAGGGGCTGTCCCCATAGGTCGGCGCGGCCAGGGTGGGGCCGCGCCGGCCTATGGTGACGGGCCCTCGCGCGTCTTTTCCACTCCGTTTCGATTCCGTAATTTTTCATATTTTCCAAAAACAGCAAAAATATTGTTCGGAAAGGTAAACGCGGACTTTTTATTACATGTACTGTTACCTATTCAAAGTCGAGTTCTGGCGGACTGTCAATTTGTCCTTTGATGAAAGCCTCCGGTGTTTCCACTTGAATAATATCAACATCAACATTATAAGAATCACCCGAGATATAATGCTTGAGTCTTTGTCCATTCACCACTTGTGTGGCATTGCCTTGGAGAGAGCTAATTTTAATTGCTCCTGAACGATACACCTCCTCAACAACATATGGTCCTTCCCACTTCGAGAGTAATTTCCCTGCAAAGAATCTGAGACGAGACCGATACAATAGGACTTTATCCCCAATATTAAACTCTCTTTTGATAATCCTTCTATCATGCCATTTCTTAACTTTTTCTTTAAAGAGTTTAGCATTTTCATAAGCTTCACTTCTCCATTCATCTAGAGAACTTAATTGCAACAACCTCTTATTACCGGCTAGTTTCGGATCTTTATTTAGTTCTCTAACAGCCCAATAAGCTTTGTGCTCTAGTTCTAAAGGTAAATGACAAGCTTTTCCATAAACCATTTTATAAGGTGACATTCCCATGGGGTTTTTATAAGCAGTTCTATAAGCCCATAGTGCTTCCTTCAATTTACTAGCCCAATTCTTTCTAGATTTATTAACGGTCTTTCCCAAAATAGATTTAATCTCTCTATTTGATAATTCTACTTGACCACTAGTTTGAGGGTGATAAGCGAAGCAATTCTATGATTAATACCATACTTAGCAAGAGTTTTTCTAAAACCTCCATGAATAAAATGAGAACCTCCACCAGTCATAATATATCTAGGTATTCCAAATCTAGGAAATATAACATCTACAAGCATTTTTATAGAGGTCTCACCATCATCACTCTTGGTAGGTATAGCTTCTACCCATTTAGTAACATAATCAACAGCGACAAGTATATGAGTGTTACCTTCTGAAGAAGGGAAAGGACCCATGAAGTCGAATCCCCAACAATCGAATGGTTCAATGACAAGAGTATAATTCATAGGCATTTCATTGCGTCTAGAGATATTACCAACTCTTTGACATTCATCACAAGATAAAATAAATTTCCTTGCATCTTTGAAGAGAGTTGGCCAATAAAAACCTGATTGTAGAACCTTTTGCGCGGTTCTATCTCCAGCGTGATGTCCTCCATAAACACTACCATGACATTTACTCAATATCTCATGTTGTTCATATTCAGGAACACATCTTCGCATAATACCGTCCACTCCTTCTTTATATAAGTGTGGGTCATCCCAAAAATAATGCCTCAAGTCATAAAAGAATTTCCTCCTTTGCTGAGCTGAAAAGGTTTTCGAAACAATAAAGTTAGCATAATCAGCATACCAAGGGCTCTCTCGCGAGCTCACCTTTATTACAGCCAATTGTTCATTTGGAAAACTATCATTAACAGGAACAGGATCATAAGCAATATTTTCCAATCTAGACAAATTATCAGCAACAGGATTATCAGCACCTTTCCTATCTATAATATGTAAATCAAATTCTTGCAAAAGAAGTACCCATCTAATAAGCCTTGGCTTAGCATCTTTCTTCGTCATAAGGTATCTAATTGCATCATGATCAGTATGAATCGTGACTTTTGAATCAACAATATAGGGTCTAAACTTGTCACAAGCAAAGACTACAGCTAACAATTCCTTTTCAGTTGTAGCATAATTTCTTTGAGCAGCATCAAGAGTCTTACTAGCATAATGAATAACATTTAATTTTTTATCTACTCGCTGTCCAAGAACAGCGCCTACAGCAAAATCACTAGCATCACACATAATTTCAAAAGGCAAATTCCAATCAGGAGGTTCAACTACAGGAGTAGTTGTTAAGGCTTTCTTTAGAGTTTCAAAAGCTTCCTTACAATCATCATCAAAAACAAAAGGTACATCTTTTTGAAGAAGATTAGTAAGAGGCTTTGAAATTTTAGAGAAATCTTTAATAAATCTCCTATAAAACCCAGCATGACCAAGAACACTACGAATACCTTTAACATCCCTCGGATAGGGCATCTTCTCAATTGCTTCAACTTTAGCTCTATCAACTTCAATACCTCTCTCGGAAATTTTATGTCCCAATACAATTCCTTCATTAACCATAAAGTGGCATTTCTCCCAATTAAGAACAAGGTTAGTTTCTTCACATCTCTGCAAAACTTTATCGAGGTTTCGCAAACAATTATCAAAAGAATTCCCATAGACAAAAAAATCATCCATGAACACCTCTACAATACTTTCGCAAAAACCATGAAAAATAGCAGACATGCATCTTTGAAAAGTAGCAGGAGCATTACATAAACCAAAAGGCATACTCCTATAAGCATAAGTTCCATAAGGACAAGTAAACGTGGTTTTCTCTTGATCTTTAGCTTTAACAGCAATTTGTGAAAACCCAGAATAACCATCAAGAAAGCAAAAATGAGTATTTTTAGATAACCTTTCTAGCATTTGATCAATAAAGGGTAAAGGGTAATGATCTTTCTTAGTAACTTTATTAACTTTTCGAAAATCAATGCACATTCTATACCCTACAACTACTCTTTGAGGAATAAGCTCATCATTATCATTAGGCACAACAGTCATTCCTCCTTTCTTAGGAACACAATGCACAGGACTAACCCATCTACTATCAGCAATAGGATATATAATACCAGCTTCAAGAAGTTTTAATACCTCGTTCCTTACCACCTCTTTCATCTTCGGAATTAGACGACGCTGATGTTCAACAACAGGCTTTGCATCATCTTCCATATTAATAGCATGTTGGCAAATAGAAGGAGAAATCCCCTTCAAATCATCAAGAGTATAGCCAATAGCTCCTCGGTGTTTCTTCAATATTTCCAATAACCTTTCTTCCTCAATCTCTGAAAGCTTAGAACTAATAATAACAGGATATATTTCCTTATCATCAATATGAGCATATTTAAGATTATCAGGTAAAGGCTTTAAATCAAAAACAGGATCTTCCTTTGGTGGCGGTGTTGTACCCAAATCTTCCACCGGTAAATCATGCTTGAGAATAGGTTGGCGAAGAAAAATTTCCTCAAGCTCATCTCTTTCTTTCCTAAAAGCTTCACTTTCGCTATTCTCCAAATGTTGCTGCAAAGGATTATTAGGAACAAGAACAATAGATGCACACTGCTCCATTTTAAAATCATTACTAGGCAAGTCAGCTTTATAAGGAGTTTTGGTAAATTTAGAAAAGTTAAATTCATAAGGTTCACCAGCAAATCTAGTCAAATTTTTCTCTTTCTTACAATCTATAATAGCTCCACAAGTATTTAGAAAAGGTCTACCAAAAATGATAGGACAATGATCACTAGCAGCAGAACCAAGTACCAAAAAGTCAGCAGGATATTTAATCTTACCACATAGAACTTCCACATCTCGAACAATACCAATTGGAGAAATAGTTTCTCTATTAGCCAGATGAATAACCACATCAATATCTTCAAGTTCACAAGAACCAATTTCGTGCATAATCTCCGTGTAAAGCTCATAAGGAATAGCACTAACACTTGCACCAATATCACATAAACCATAATAGCAATGATCACCAATTCTAACAGATAACATAGGAACACTAACTTGTTTGGGTTTATTAGGATGTGAAACAATATTAGAAGCATCTTCACAGAAAATAATATGACTATCCTCCACATTTTCAGTCACAAGATCTTTAACTATTGCAACAGCAGGTTCAATTTTAATTTGTTCTTCAGGTTCTTTAGGTTTCTTTTCACTTTTATTAACCGCACTAGATATGACAGAGTACTCCTTCATTTTAGCAGGGAAAGGAGTTTTTTCAATATAAGCTTCAGGAATAACATTATCAACAGTTTCAATCACTACACATTTGTTTACAGATGAATCAACTTTATCTTTATACGGTTCATGATACTTATCAAAATGCTTCTTAGGCAATTCATAATGAGAGGCAAAAGCTTTATAAAGATTGGCAACAACTTGGGAATCAAGACCATATGTAGCACTCATATTACGAAATTTATATCCATAAAAGCTTCAATGCATTTATAATCATAAATTATACGATTCTCTATCTTTGTCGTTCTCCCATCCTTCAGTATTTTCTTGGATCCGATCAAGAAGGTCCCTTTTAAACTCTTCTTTGTTGCGTGTAAATGATCCAGAACAAGAAGTATCCAGCAAGGTCTTGTCTTGAAAAGAAAGTCTTGCATAGAAATTATCAATAATAACATTACCAGGAAGCTCATGAATGGGGCATTTGAGCATTAAAGACTTCAATCTCCCCCAAGATTGGGCAATACTCTCTCCATCATGAGGCCAGAAATTATATATGCGGTTCCGATCTTTGTGAATTTCACTTGGAGGATAGAATTTGGAATAAAATAAAGGCACAATGTCCTCCCAATCAATAGAATCACCATTCTTCAGCAATTTATACCAGTGCGCCGCTTTACCAGACAACGATATAGTGAATAGTTTCTCTCTAACTTCATTCATAGAAATACCTGCACATTTGAATAACCCGCATAATTCATGCAAAAACAATAAATGATCACCAGGATGGACAGTTCCATCCCCTTCATAGCGGTTATCCATAACACGTTCAATAATTTTCATAGGTATTTTATATGGTACTACTTCCTCACCTGGCGCTTCATCCACTGTTGCAGTAGTAGTAGATTTCCCAAATAGAAATTGAAGAGAAGATCTCTCCATAATGACTTATAGCAGCAGGCAGAAATAAAATCAGCACAAACAGTAAAGGTTTTCCTTACCAATTCCTCTTACCAATAGCGCTTCACTCCCCGCAACGGCGCCGGAAAATAGTCTTGATGACCCACAAGTATGAGGGGTATCGTAGTATCTTCGATAAGTAAGAATGTCGATCCCAACGAGGAGCAGAAGGTGTTGGCAGCAGTTTTGAAGGATTCACTGTAAATGCTCACAAACAAGTATTCAAGGGGTTTTGATGTAATAGATGAATAAAGTACGAGTAAGTAAAATGCGAGAGAAATAATTGCAGCGAGTGGCCCAATCCTTTTTAGCACAAAGGACAAGCCGGTTTGTTTACTTATAATGACCAAACGTTCCGAGGACACACGGGGATTTTAGTCTAGTGCTTTCGCTTCATGTGGCTAAATAATCTTCATTGTTTTGATAAGTGTTGTGTGGGTGAACCTATGCTAATGCACCGCCCTTCCTAGGACTAATACATACTTGTGATTATACCCCTTGCAAGCATCCGCAACTACAAGAAAGTAATTAAGATAAATCTAACCACAGCCTTAAACTCTGAGATCCTGCGATCCCTCTTGCATCGATATACTAACGGGGCTCAGGTTTCTGTCACTCCGGCAACCCCGCAATTAGCAACCGAATACAAGATGCACTCCCCTAGGCCCATAAATGGTGAAGTGTCATGTAGTCGACGTTCACACGACACCACTAGAAGAATGACACCACAACTTAAATATCATAACATTGAATATTACTCAACCATAATTCACTACTAGCATTTAGACTTCACCCATGTCCTCAAGAACTAAACGAACTACTCACGAGACATCATATGGAATACAATCAGAGGTGATATGATGATGAATAACAATCTGAACATAAACCTTGGTTCAATGGTTTCACTCAATAGCATCAATAACAAGTAAAGAATAACGCCGGGAGAGTTTCCCCTATCAAACAATCAAGATCCAACCCAAATTGTTACAGCGGTGACGAGGTGCAGCGGTGGTGATGGCGGTGTAGATGGTGGAGATGATGATGATGATGATGATGGAGATGATGTCCAGCTCGATGACGATGGATGTCGATTTCCCCCTCGGAGGGAATTTCCCGGCGGATTCCTGCCCGCCAGAGCTCTTTCTCTCTGGTGTCCTCCGCCCCGCGAGGGTGTAACTCTTCGTGAGGTTCCCTCGTGGCTTAGGTTTTCGGGACGAGGAGTACGCGAAGAAAAGGAGGAAAAGGCTGTGGGGCCCCACACCACAGGCGCGGCAGGCCATGGGCCGCACCGGCCTGTGGTGCACCTTGAGCCCTCTCTGCTCCCCCTTGGCTCCCTCCGTCATCTGGAAAAATAGGAATTTACGTGTAATTTCCTTCCACGTTGATCTTCCGAAATATTGCGTTCGACGGTGCTTTTTCCAGCAGAATCCTGGCTCCGGTGCTTGATCCTCCAATAATGATGAAACATGCAAAATAGATGAAATAACATAAGTATTGTGTCCCAATATGAAATATATCAATGAATAACAGCAAATTATGATACAAAATAGTGATGCAAATTGGACGTATGAACGGTTTATAGTTTAGTTGCCGTACTATCAAGAGGGCTCTCGAGTGAGTAACTCGATCGTATCGTTCGGAGAGAGCTCAAACCTTTGCATCCTTGCATCATCTTTCTTGGTTGTTATTTGGATCTTATCCATGTGATGTTTTAGAGCTTGTGCTTACTCATTACAAGCTCTAGTTCTTCGAAAACGGATTTCGCATAGATCTCTTGTTGCGTTTTTGAGTTTGGTGATTTTCTCGGTTTCTCATGTTGAGGTGTTGCACCTCTAAAAATAATAGAAAATCACCCCCACTAGTTTCCATATTTTCACTTTTTGTTGGGTAGCTCTTGTCGTCCTCTTTCCAACAAAATTGGTTTCATCTTGATCAGAGTTTCCAAACTCTAGATATTGTATTTTGAAGTTTGTCTTCTATTTGTTTTAAAGAAAAAAAGAGGGGAGGCAGCCGGCACTACCGCCCTTGCTGGGCCGGCAGTTCCGCTCGGCCCACTCCAGCACTGCCGGCTCCCGCGCGCAGCACTGCCGGCTCCCGCGCGCAGCACTGCCGGGCCGGCCCAGCTCTCCCGGCCCGCCGCTTCCTGGCCGCCTACCGCGCGCCGCTTGCGCCTCGCGCGCTGCTCGCTCGCCCCAGCGCTGCTCGCTCGCCCAGCCTCGTGCTGCTTCGCTCGCCCAGCCGAGCCGCTCGCTCCGTTTTTCCTGCTGGTGGCACTGCCGGCCATAGCAGGCCGGTACTGCCGGCCTCTCTCTGGACGAGCCCAACGGGCAGAATTCCTGCAGCCCCTTTAAATAGTCTTCTTCCTCCTCTCGTTTTTCAGTTGCTTCACACACTTTTTGCTCTCCTCCATTGCTAGTATTTGAGAGCTCCCTCTACCTCAAATCCCTCCATGATTCTTGCACCTACTTGTGGGAAAAGAGAGAGGAGACCTAGATCTACATCTTGGCCAATCAAATCCCTCTCTTTGTGAGGGGAATCCACTAGATCTAGATCTTGGATAAATTTGGTGTTCCTCCCCTTTGTTCTTCCTCTCTTATTCCCCCAATAGCTTTTGTAGCTTTGTTGGAATTTGAGAGAGAAGGACTTGAGCATCTTTGTGGTGTTCTTGCCATTGCATTTGGTGCATCGGTTTGAGTTCTCCACGGTGATTCGTGGTGGTGAAAGCAAGAAGGTTGTTACTCTTGGGTTCTTGGAACCCTAGACGGATTCTAGACCTTTGTGGTGATTTGTTGGGAGCCTCCAATTAAGTTGTGGATGTGTGCCCCAACCTTTGTGTAAGGCCCGGTTTCCGCCTCGAAGGAAATCCCTTAGTGGAACCGTGACCTAAGCCTTTGTGGCGAGGGTCACCGGAGATTTAGGTGAGGCGCCTTCGTGGTGTTCGGTGTGTGGTGTGAGTACCGCATCTTGGGGTGAGGCCTTTGTGGCGTTGGTGTGCATCAAGCAACCACACCTCAAGGTGAGCCTCTTGTGGCGTTCGGGAGCACTAAGCCACCGCACCTCTCCACCGGAGATTAGCACTCGCAAGAGTGTGAACTTCAGGATAAATCATCGTCTCCCGCGTGCCTCGGTTATCTCTATACCCGAGCTCTTTACTTATGCACTTTACCTTGTGATAGCCATCGTGCTTGAAGTTATATATATCTTGCTATCACATAAGTTGCTTGTCTTGCTTAGCATAAGTTGTTGGTGCACATAGGTGAACCATTGCTTAGAATAAGTTGTTGGTGCACATAGGTGAACCATATATAGGATTTGGGCTTGACAAAGTATACGCTAGTTTTATTCCGCATTTGTTAAGCCCATCTCGTAAAAGTTTTAAACCGCCTATTCACCCCCCCTCTAGGCGACATCCGTGTCCTTTCAACCGCCCCTAGTGACCGGAAGTTCCGATGGTCCGAAATTTTGACATCTAACTTCGTTTTTCGTTTTGGCACTTCATCTTTGTGTTTGGACTTCGGTTTTGAGTGCCATTTCAGTCATCACAAGCTTTCGCAACATCGACAACAACGACAACACCCCGAAGATCCAAGCGGTTCATTTGACACCATCCACCACCATCGCATCTTCCAGATCATCATCGGCCACCATCATCAAGTGGTATAACTTGCTCTTTAACTTATTTCCCTAGCTTCCTTTGTGTACATATCCCATAGAGAGTGGCTTTCTAGTGTTGCGAAGCATTGCGCATGCGTCCCGACCTTGAGGGTGTGCATGAGTTGAGCAAAGCTACGAAGCAAGCTCGTTGCGAAAAGATAAGAAAAAGAAGCGTGACATACTTACATAGATAGTAATATCCTTACATAGTGAGAAAAAGAAAAAAATACAAAAAGAAAAAGAGTGTGTGAGTGACACCAAAATACAAAAGAGTCCAAAACTTACAAGAAAAAGAGAGAAAAAAAGAAGAGAGGCATCTTGCACAAATCTTGTTGCTTCTCAATTTTACAACCAAGCCACGGCCTCTCTTGTGTTAGCGTGACCCCGAGCTAATAGTCTTCGTTAGGACCAATTTTGTTCTTGCTCATTTTCCTTGGTCGCGGTAACCCCATTTTGTCTCGTTGCATGTGTTCCATTTTGTGTATGCCTTTTTTGATCATTACCTTTGACTTGTGACTTTTGAACCTTACACACTTTTGACAATAGACATATTGTTTGGTTCTTCCATTTGGCTTTCCACATCCATACCTAACATTATGTAGAGTTTTTAGCCTTTTACGTGTGTTCTTGTGTGTGTAACCGGTTGTTCCTCGCCTTGACACACCTTTCCAATTTTGTTGTGAGTCTTTGACTTATTTGTGAGTTTTCGTCTAACCCCCACAACATAGTTCTTGTTTTAGTTTGTAACCATGTCTAGTGGAGAGGGAAATCAATTGCCGATGACGCATCACCAACATTGGATAGCTACTCAAGCTATCAATGCCAAACTCAATGAACTAGAGGCAATGATGGAAGATACCGTCATACGATATGAAGAACGAGCTCAAGTGCAAAGAAGGGACCTCAATGTCCAAGTACAAGACCTCCATGAGAAGATTGAGACACAAGGCCACGATTTGAAGGCCACACTAGCTACTCAAGGCCAACAAAACATGGCCAACAAATCTAGGGTTTCCCGCATCTAACGTCGTCGGCGTTGGATAGAATTTTGGTGCCACGCGCCTCCTGCGCTAAACCAGGGTTTTAGATCCCGTGTTATGCTGATCACTAGCACCGCCAGATGGAGCCTCCTCCAGGCCAAATATCCCCGAGTGAGGGGAAGACGCCGTGTCTGGAGCCCTTGCTCTGAGATCCTTACATCGTCACTCAAAACCACCGGGACGAAGCCACATGGGCGCCGCCGGGAGAATAGTCACAGAAGGTCACACTGACACTCAAAACGCCGTCGAGCATTTTCCCTACCAGCCATGCCACCGCCAAGATGTGGTAGGGCCCTGCCACCCCTTTCACCGTGGTTGTGCTGGATTTTCCTGTCAGCAACCTCTAGGGACGACGAGGGAAGAAGGGGGAGGGTGGAGGTGGCTAGAAACTAAGGTTTGTCTCCCGGCCAACTAGGATGGGAGCAAGGCGGCGCGGTCTTAAAAATGGGCAGAGTCGGCTGGTGAGGCACATGCCGCGGGCAGCACAACAAGGACGTGTTCCGTCGCCATCGTAAGTGGTTGGGTCACAATCCACGGGGTGACTGGATCAAGGTGAGATTAGAGGGTGCAGCGTTCGTTCACATGAGGCTTGCTCTAGGTACGACTCGGCAAGCGGAAGCACAAGTGTGTGCCTGGCTGGAACCTACTAGCAGGAAGGGTGAAGGGAAGATTGCGATCGGTGAAGCTGACCAGCAACATCCGGAAAATATTTTGTATCCTCAATGAAGAATAACAATGACAAAATGGGACAATCACAATCATATATCATGAGTATCAGCCAGGCAGTTGGAGTACGTATTTTGCAGTTGCAGCGGCCGGTGTGGTGTCACGCGGACGGACCGGTCAGTAGTCCGTTGGCCCCACGCGTCATTCCAGCCACCCAACTCTCTCTCTCGCTCTCGCTCTCACCAGCTCCCCAAGGACCCAAACTCCCCCTATAAACCCAGGCACGGACCAAGACGCACCTCATTTCCCACAAGCCAAACACAAGCACCAAACCCCACACCGCAACGCAGAAAGCAGAGACGAAGCATCCGTAGATCCCCCCGTTCCACTTTCCCTTCCGCCATGGCCAGGACCCCGGCCTCAGCCGCCGCGCTCGTGGCTGCCTCCGCCCTGCTCGTCCTCCTCATCGCGCGCTGCGCACACGCCGGGGACCTGCCGCTCAGCTGGGAGCTGGGGCTCACGGGCGTGGAGGACGTGGCGGACGACGGCTACGGGTTCGCCGCAGGCGACGGCGACGCGGTGGTCAGGCGCGTGCTGCAGGGCGGCAACGGCTACATCAGCTACGGCGCGCTGCGGAGGGACAACGTGCCCTGCTCCGTGCGGGGAGCATCCTACTACAACTGCCGCGCCGGCGCCCAGGCCAACCCCTACACGCGCGGCTGCTCCAAGATCGCAGGCTGCCGCGGCTAACCCCGGCGCTCCTCGCTCGCTCCTCCACCAGAGTACGTTTCGTCATGAATTGAGTCCATGTCCCCCTCCCCGAGTCCCGATTCAGACTGTTGGTTAGCCCTCTGTCTGCTCTATTGTTATTTCTTCCAAACTGTTGTAGCGAATTCCAAGTCCTCGTGTCAAAACAGGTCTTGTCTGCTCATGTAAATTGGATTCTAAGCCTTGTATAAACTGATGGATCGATGATTGATTTCTTATGTCTGTCATGTGCTTTGCTTGTTGATTCGGGTGATTTGATTTTCCAACCAACGCCCTTTTGGTTGTCTGCTTATATTTCCTGATTATTAGCCTAGCTGCTAGTAGAATAGCAACGATTCTTTGCTCGTTTTGTTCCCCTTGCGTGCCGGCCATCATCAGCCACAGCGAGGGAATGCATCGCACAAAGAGAAAAAGTCAACTAGAGCTCGCCTCTCGAGGCATTCAGAAGCTACGCCTAGAAGATACGGTTGCTCCCCGTTTTCCATATAAAATCTTGTTCATGGTCAATGGCTCAACTCGTGACGGTTTCTCAATCTCACCACCGGGTTGCGTCTGTCACGCTCAACCATTCGCCTAGAAAGAAATTTACCATCTTAACACATGTGCTGCTCATCATCCTTGTTGTCCAACCTTGTCCTTCGATTTCATCCAGGACACGAGCTAGTATGGTATCCCTCAAATTCCCCTCCTACTACTCACCTTCTTCTCCGGCACACCACATGGGTGCATTCATAACCAGAGTGCAAAAACTCCGCCAGGAGAAGAAATTTCCCGTTGGCATGCACTTCACGTGTCCTAATATCAATGCAAATTTCCATTCCACCATACAAGCACAACTACTCTTGGTACAAAAACGGGGGAGGACGCGCATACTGCGAAGACTTCAACCAAACCTCGCCAGCCGGCATGGCATAATTAGTGGGCCGGAACTGGTCAGCACCCACCTTAATCTTTATTCCCATGATGAGCCGGCATCACACTCAGACGTGACACGGAATATAGAATACGGCCGGCTTTATTGAGCGTCGTTGGTGGCCAACTGCAAGCAATCACACCGCGATTCGGTACCGTGACAGGCACTGGAATGCGTCTGCAAAGATTCATCACCCACCGACACCGCATTCCATTCGACCGTTTGAGGGAATGGAAGGCCGGTTTAACTAGTAGCAAGAGCGTGCAAAACGTTGCAAAAAACTTGGGGTTATGAACCAGTTTTCAACTTAGACTCGGTTCTACTAATACTACTCCCTCCCTAATCTTTTAGATATCAATTTAACTGAGATCCGAGCTATTACGTCGGTTAGGATGCTCCATCGTCTCACACGCAATTACATATTCGCAAGTAATTACTTCTCTCTCCGACTCATTACTACGAGATTTGTTAAAATTTAGATGTATCTACATACTATTTAGGGCATCTCTAATGGGACGATGCATTTTGAATACAATTTATGTATGTTTTCCTCGGCCACAGATATTAAAAATGGTCACATGTCCGCATGCGTCTGCCCCTTCTTCAGCGGTAGAGACGTATTTTTTAACCGCAAGGGCCCTACCATGCTTTAATTAGGGAGAAGAGAGAAAAATGTGTCTTTTGTGTGGCCACCATTGGCCAGCACATGGGCCCTGCAATAAAGGAGGAGAGAGAGTGTTAGCTAGGCAAAACGAATGCGCCACATATTTGGTCAACGTTTACATCATGACGGACACTGCGGTCATTTTACGTCTACTAATACTGGGTTCTTCTAGGCTTGTTCTCCTCCGGAAGCCTCCCCGGTTCCGTAGACTATAAGATAGTCTACGCCTTCAATACCTCCAGAGAGGTCTGGTTCTTCATAGCCGATGAGGTCGGCTCCTTCAGGTTGTTGTTGTCCTCCTCCAGGATATCTAGCGGGGGATTTAAGAGTGGTATGAGTACGAGCGTACTCAACAAGTTCATATTAGGAAAGAGGTGTTTAATGCTCTAACTACGACACCAGACCAGAATGTCTGATATCATGCAAGTTTTGATAACCATTTCTTCAAAAGGTTGTTTTTATTCGGAAGAACTATGTCCGTCAGCCTTCACCGGTTGACTAGAACTTCATGGAGTTCCTTTCAGCGTTCGCAGTTCCAAATCCGGAACAAGGAGTGACGGTCACGATTCGTTACACTCTGCAGAGGTGTGTTGCTTTACCCATAAGAGATCTTAACCTTGGTGCCAACCGGGCAGCTTTCCGTCCACACTTCCTTTGGTGTGAGGCCCGGTATAAGGTCCTAGTCAATCATGTTCCTCCGCTACCTCGAACACCCACCCTTTGTTGCATGCCCCGACCGGGTCCTCGCCGGTCCCATTATTCCCGTAATTTCAGGGTGGACCCCGACCACGACAACAGTTTGGGACTCGTTAACCAAACTCCTTCGCCGTAGCGCAACCCATCATAGACCACATTACCGTGGGGAATTAGAAGGGGATCCCCACCCACCAATTGTTCGCAAGCGACAGTCTACGGTAAGCAACAGCTATACCGTGGGGAATTAGAAGGGGCTCCCCACCCACCAATTGCTCCAAGATACAACCGTCTACGGTAAGCGCATCCGTTGATGAACGAGAGGTGGAAACACTTTTGACTACTCCGTCCCACTCCGGATCTTATGGTTAACACGGGTATTACGGCACAAGAATCACTGGACGACATTTGTTGTTTAATCCTAGATGGATATAAACCCTTGCAATGGAACCTCCACCATATCAACACAATCCATGGTTCCATTGCCCACCACATAGTCATATTCATAGTTATGAAAATAGTGGTTTTGTTTTTTATGCAATAGTGATAAACTAGTACTTTGCAAGTAATTTGGTAAAAATACTCAAATGACATGAGCAAGCGATGAACTTGCGAATACTGCAAAGTGTTGCAGTTGGATGGTGTGGACTGACCCTTGTCCTCTGTTCTGAAAAATAGCATCATTGTCCGATAAGGGCAATGGTTAAAGAAGCAATTATGCATGATTCCAGTTTTAGGGTTTGTTCCCCCCTTTCCCGGTGTTTATTATTTTTAGGTAGAAGGTTTATACTAAGAATAATTTGGGGATACTTGATTTAAAGTAAAATACAACCTTGAAATGTTGTCAAGGTGTTTTTAAAGTCCAAAAGAATTTATGGACTTATTTTCATTATTAAAATACTTTATGTGATTTTAAATGATTATTTTAATCATCAAATTTGAATTTATTCTTGTTTATCTTCAAAAATTCTATTTCATATATTATTATGATAGAGTTTTTTATACTGAGTGGTTTTCATATTTTAATTTATTTTTTTAGAGCTAGGAAACATTTATTGTGTATTTTCAAAGTTTCTGCATTTATAAAAGATTGTGAAATGGCAAAAATGCCCCTGGGCCCACCTATCGGTGTAACCCAGTGGGGTTAGGTCGACCGACCCACCTGGTCCGGCTCGACCAGCCTCACTCCTCTCTCTCTCTCTCGCGCGCGTGTTCGAACCCTAACCCTAATCCCTCTTTGGCGATTCGCGTCGCCACCGCCGTCGCCGCTCGATTCCGGCGAGCTCCGCCGGAACTGGCCCCCGCCATGATGCGCAATCGACGCGCCTCACGATGGCGGTCCTCTTCATCCGCGTCGATCTGGAGCGGTGCTGCTCCAGCTCGTCTTCGACCTCCCTTGCGGCGGCTAGGGTTACGGAATCGTGGTGATCCCGCTGCTCACTGGGCTCCAGGCGCGGTGGCGCCGCCGTGGGCCTCGCCACGGTGGTGTGGGGCGTTACGGCGCTTGTCGGCGCATGGCCTGGCCTGGCCAGGTGCTACCGAGCACTCGGCGCGCGCCGCCGTGGCCGCCATGGCCGCATCTGCTCGTCTGCTTGCCCCGGGTATGTGCGCCACCTCCTGCTCTCTCCTTTGCCTGTTCTACTCCTTCCCTTCCTCTTCTCCTTCTAGCTCGATCTCGGCTTGCCGTGCCTCATAGAGGTGCGGCCATGCCGTGATGCTGCTGCTGTTTTGCTAGTGCTGTTTTGCTGCTGCTACCCTACTTGGGTTGCTGTACTAGCCGTTGTGCTAGCCCTACTGCTTGTGCTGTGTTGCTGTGCTGCTGTTCTTGCTCAGTTGCTTGCTGATGCGACTTATGAATTATTGCTCCTGAGCATGATGTGGTGCTCTGTGTAATCTAGTGATTCCTGCTGATTCTCTGTATAAAATTCCTTTCCTGTATGTGTCATAGATTGCTCTTGGCTTGATCATCCTGTGATGATCTTTGCCCTTGGCAAGTGCCAGTGCTCCAGATGTGTTATTATATGTGCTCTAATCCCTGGACCTGCTTAATTGAGCCTAACTGTTGCATTAACAATTCCATCCCTTGATGAAGTGCTTCTGGATACAATTGTGCTGCCTGATGCCCTTATCTGTTGCCTGTGTCTTGCTGTTACTTCTCTCTGTGTATAAGTGTGGCACAGATCAGTGCTGGTGCTTGCTCAAGCATCAGTTGATGCCTGTCATGATCCATTTGATCATTTGCAAGACCCTGGTGCATCAATTGCTTGTCTGTTTCATTTATCTGTTTATCCTTGCTTGATTATATAGATAAATGATGTGAACTGTGATTCAGTGATGATCATTTCAATGAATTTATTAGGGCTATTTGGATGCCAACCACTGGTTGGGTACCATAGCCCACTACTGAACCTATCTGGTGATGATGTGGTGGTTCTAAGTGTTGGCTTGTGGGTTGAGGTAGCCCTGGCAGCACTGTGATGCTGCCAAGGGTAGCTCCCCCCCTCTGTGGCTTGTTGTGGCTTGGTGGATAAATCTCTGGGCAATCCATGTTGGATTTCCAGTGCTCTTTGCTGTTGACAAACTAGAATAGGCACAAGTGCCTATCTATCTGATGGTTAGCAAACCATGTAGTGCTAGGTGAGTTGGGTAGGCTAGCTGTGAATCTTTCCCCTGCTGGATGCTTTGGTTTACCTCAGTGTTAATACAGTGGGTTTGACCATTTCTTCCCTGGGATGATTTCTTCTGGCTTAAATCCCCTTTTGCCAGCATCAAATGGTTTGATCACCAAATGATGATTCACACAGGGTAACCATACCCTCTGGCTTGTGTATGTGTTATGCACATGCTTATTTATGAGTAAAACAGAGTTTTGCTCAGGTTGATCTTGTCTATACCTCACTCCAGCTCCTAGATGATTTGTTGGTGTAGAGGTTTTGCTTCTGTGTGGTTCTTGTGGTTGATTTACTTGCCCTGCTCCTCCTGGTGAGCTTGATGCCTCTTGGTTATGTGCTGTGGTGGTGGAAATGTGTTGAACAGCAGTGACTGTTCAAGCTGTTCTTGTGTTCTTGGCTGTCCTTGTGACTTACTCTGTGAAGCTGCTGTCGATCAAATGATCTAGGGTTCACTGTGGCAAGTTTTATATGTTTCTGGCTTGCTCTTGTTGGTCGACAGCACTACCTACAGCTTGTGGTGACTCACTCTGGCTTTGTGTGTTGTTACACATGCACACAGCCTTGTGTGCTGCCTGGTTGTATGTGTGTGCAAGTCCAGCTTGGGACTTGTGCTGTGGAGAGATCATCTCGGCAGCTTGATCTTATCCCCTTCATTTCAATTGTTTGCTAACCTGCCAAGTGGCTTTGCCACTTGGCTTAATGATCTGGTTGTTGTGTATGTGTGCAGGTATCAAGTGCTGATCAGGATGAACTCAAGATCATCAGGATCAAAGAATTCATGAAGATCACAATGTAGTTTAGGTCATTTAGAGATCTTGTAATTTTCCTTTTTCTTTTTCCATTTATTCAATTCTTGTAATATGTTGTAATTCCATAATTCAAATCTGAATATTGTAAAGACAATGTATTATGTGTGTGTTGATCAATAAAGCTCAAAGTTTTCTCTAATGAGCTTTACTTTAATTGCTTATATTGTTTATAATTTATATTTTACTTAATGAATTTCCTCACAATTCATTATTTAGGTAATTATTTAATATTTGAATTTGAAATTCAAATTCATCATTGGTTTGATTTCAACCATGTCACTTGATTTAGAATTCAATCATGCAAACTCTCCCCTCTCTTCTCCAAACTCTAAACTAGTGTAGTGAGTTGCAAGTTTGTCGCACTCTCGAAACCCTAACCCTGTAAGGTGTCGAGAGAGAAACTTGTCCCCCTTCAATGTAGTTTTTGTTTAAAAGCGCGAAATTTCCCCAGAATTTCCTATGCAATGCACATCCCTTTCTAAAATCTACCCCTCGGTCGTCTCTAATCCTGGGACATTACAGAACCCGAGGCCCCAAAGTGACAGAAATTGGGACAACCGGAGGGGAAGGCTGTGATGTGAGGATCACATGTGTTCACGGAGTGTTAATGCTTTGCTCCGGTATTCTATTAAAAGGAGTACCTTAATTGCCAGTAGTTTCCCTAGAGGCCCGGCTGCCACCGGCTGGTAGGACAAAAGATGTTGTGCAAGTTTCTCATTGCGAGCACGTACGACTATATACAGAACACATGCCTATGGATTGTTTACCCTGCCTTGATTGTTACATGAGTTCTCTTATCCATGCAACACCCGTTCATCCATCCCTGTGCCTACAGTATTTTAATCCTGCTGTTTACTATAATCACTACTGCTGTCTTTATTACACTGCGCTTATATTCCACTACTCCTACTGCTATAAAACTGTTGCTCGATAAACTCTTGCGAGCAAGTCTGTTTCAGTGCAGCTGAATTGACAACTCCGCTGTTAAGGCTTACAAATATTCTTTGGCTCCCCTTGTGTCGAATCAATAAATTGGGTTTTACTTCCCTCGAATACTGTTGCGATCCCCTATACTTGTGGGTCATCACTCCTCTCCTCCCTCGCGCCGCCATCCTCTCTACCCTCCATGTCCCTTTTCTTCACCTACAGAGAGAAACCCAAAACGTCTGCCTCCACCTCGCCATGGCGCCGCCTCTACCAGCCACCCCTCTTTGATCTGAGACCATCGAAAGATGCCCCTCGTCGTCCTCGTCTTTCCCCTCCAAGGAATCAAGCCGGGGCTCTTCCAATCGACCACAGTTTCGCCGATACCATCTCCGACCCCGACGGAGAAAGCTTCGATTCTGGCCGCCACCATGCTCCCCCGTTGTTTCCGGGCATGGATTCGTGATCCTGGTAGTCTCTTCGTTCTCAAGGACCTCCTCTCCTTCGTTTTCCCCTAGCTTCACGAGCCACCGACGGTGAACATCTTTTTGCCCCGCAGGATCTCGTCGCCGGCCGTTCTCTGGTGGTGCCCCGGACCCTCTTCCGGCCGCTGCAGGTCCTCCATGTCGCGGCGCATCCCTGGCGCCCTCTGCCTCGTCACATCTCAGCCTCCCTCGACAAACCCGAGCTCAACTTGAGCTCAGCCATGGCGTTTATGTCCCAGACCCCCCGCCTTGTTGTGGTTCAAAGAGGCCGCGTGGTCTTTCACTTCAGCAAACAAAGCAATATCCTGGTGGTTTGTTCCTTGATCCCTTAGGCCTTGTTCGACCGAAGCGTTTTTTTGAGTTTTGGGGTGGCTTATCCCGGCCCAATTCGAATTCCCTGGAAACCACGACTGACCCATTCGGTAGGCCGGTTTTGGACAGTTTTGGCCCGTTTGACCCGCCTGAAAACACGCCGGGTTAGGCCAGTTTGCCAGGAATCAGAAACGCTCGCCCCACCTCGCGTTTAGAAAAGGGATTGGCGTGGGAGAGAATCGGAGGGGATTGGGTGGCTGGAGTGATTCCACCAAAAATACGGTGGGTTACACTCAACAATACTCGTTGATCCGCTCCTGCCGAACAAGGCCTTATGCTGCAGAACCAACTTCAAACTCCCATCCCTGCGAAATAAACCATCTTTTTTTTATCTCCGCGTGCTCAGATCTCGTCTCCAGGGACACTTGAGTTGGTGCGTGAGATTATCAAAATCACAACAGCAACATAGCTTGTATGGTTTGTTCCTTGTTCTGCATCCTGTGATCCCGTGTTCAATTCCCATACGAGGCTATTTTAGCTCGCCATCCCTTTTTCCGATCCAGATTCACAAATGGGCCTCAGCCCATTTTCCTTTCGGAGCAGGCCACCGCCCAGGGCGAATCTTCAACCTTTCGGGCCGCCTCTGCGCAGGTCCAGCCCGTTTCTCTCTCTGTTTGTTTTATTCTTTTGCAAACCTTCTGTAAATCTTGTGAAAATCATAGCTCCTAATCTATAATGCCAAATGCAAAGTATTTTATATGGATCTTGATCAGAAAAATATGAGGAACATGATTATGACATCCATACATCTGTTTTCATCTCGCATCATGTCGTGACGTGGTAGTTTGCATCGCACCTCTTACATAACACCGGAGTATTTTGGAATCCCACCTAGGTTTTCCCCGCTCCGATTAAAATTGAAGTAGCGCATCCTTGCCATGTTATGCCATGCTAACCAACACTTAACTTTGCCGGTAGAAATGCAACTCCAACCTAATTTGTTTGTTCGGGGTTCCGATCCCGCTTAATATGGATAAGTTGCATTGCACCATATCTGCCATGCCATGCATATCATATCATGATCATGCCGATTCTTTTGTCGTAGTATTAAGTGGTGCATCCGTTGTTTGTTCGAGTGCTTTGCTTCTTCCCGGATAGGATCACGAAGTGGTGTTGTGAGATACGACAAGTTATTCTGCAGCTTTCACAGGCGAGCCCTCCCTCTTCACCTATTTTATTTTTTGCTCTCCCTCTCACTGCTATCCTTATGTTGCGATTCTTTATCGAGTCACGTGTCATATTCCACTTGTTTACCATAATAATCAAATATGTATCATTCCTTACCCATAGCCGTTGATTGATGTTTGAGCCTTGCGAGTCGTAGGCGTGTTTAGTCTCTGTTGTTTATCTCGATCTGTTATCGGGATATGTTGGGTTGTTGGGAGGTTATCACATGCTATATCAGTTGTTGGAGACACTCATGCTTTACTATAATGTTAACAACTAAAATTGTAAGCAGAGGCATCTGTGAGCCCCTTTGCGAAAGCATCAGAACTTTGACTTGCTAATGTTCCCTAGGACCCGAGTTCTTGTTATCTGTTCCGAGATTAAGCGCTCTACCCGTACGTGGGAGAGTGGGACCCCCATCACCCACTACCTTTCCTCGAGTCTGTTTATTGGGAGCCACAATCTTGGTTTTATTTTCCCATATGCACGATGCACGATTTACTTCTGTTTCCTTCGGGTGTTTATATTCTGTTCTGTACTCATCTCATGGAACGATTAGCGACAGCAGGTTGTTCACACTTAGCTTAGCCGTTGACACAAAACTCTGGGTCTGTATCAGAGTACGGCCGAACTTCGTCACGGGTAGCTTAGTGGGGTGGCTCCCCTTAAACTTTCTCTTGCATTGGGAACGGTCTTGTTGTGAGACTCCACCTGTAACAAGTGGGTTCGAGCATGCGTATGGTTAAATTTGGGCAACCCCTGCAGGGTGTACATCTTATCGATAAGCCGTGTCCACGGTTATGGACGACTTGGAATTGTATGGCTTGATCATAGAACAACTTACACCTTATACTTGTTGTTAATAATCTGATAATAACTTGCGTAGTAATATAGCATTACTACAACAGATACCTAATAAAACTTGTCCACCGTTGAGTGCCTTTTACATTGCCTCTTCGCTTTGTTGGAGGGGATAAGTGTAATCGGCTGGGTTATGTTTGTGTACTATTTATCTGTTACCTTGTGCGCTCTCTTATCTTCTCTGAGTAGACGGATGTTGTAGCGTGTCTCTATTGGTTATAGTTTTGCTGCCGCTAAACCTACCATATAGCCCTGGCGATATATTCGCCTGGCGAGCATAGCCATTTCTAGTCTCGCTAAGTACATGCCGGAGTTCGTTCCTTGGTACTTACCCTCGCCTTTTCTCTTTCTCTTTTGTTTCCTCCTCTTATCGGCAACCGATGGCCCGACCTCGACAGGTACGAGATCATGATGTTAGCAAGGTTACCCTTCCGGCTTGGCCTGGGCAGGGTTATGGACGCCGCTGGTTATCTTCAGGACTCTTAGTCCAATTTGTATCTTGTCCGTACTCGGATGTATTCGATCTTCTGTATGATTCGGATCTTTGTATTGTATATTTGTATCTTGACTCGTTGGA
Organism: Lolium multiflorum; assembly: GCA_030979885.1. NCBI lineage: Eukaryota > Viridiplantae > Streptophyta > Magnoliopsida > Poales > Poaceae > Lolium > Lolium multiflorum. The sequence continues at coordinate 166,572,099 of CM061749.1, forward strand.
GTCGTTGTTGTAATATATGTTTCTTGTGGGCTCTATTGTAATACTGTTGTAATGTTACCTCTCGTGTTAATTCCTCTGGCATCACGTGTGTGATTCTTCGCGCACATCGTGTCGGAGGGCGTCTCTGAATCGATATCATGCGGATCTCGGCGGGATTGCTGAAATCCTCATGGTACCGGTTCCGGGGCGTCACAGCCACGAGGAGGGCTTGGTGGTCTTAAGGAGGAGGTATACAAAAGCCACCCTGTGCGAAAGAGTCGTCCTCGACTCTATGTTCTCCTCATCTCCATGATAAGGTGAGAGATCCGACACATTGAATGTGTTGCTCACCAAGTACTTGGATGTTGGTATGTCGATGATGTAGGCGTTGTTGTTGGTGTGCTTGATGACCTTGAAGGGACCATCGCCTCGTGGTTTGAGCTTCGAGTTGCGTTCTTGAGGGAACCGGTCTTTGCGAAGGTGTAGCCACACTAGGTCTCCTTCTTCGAAAATCCTTGCCTTCTTCTTTGTGTTGAGTCGTGTGGCTTGACGAAGTACTTGTTGCTCGATTGTTGATCTTGTGTCTTCATGTAGTTTATTCATGTATTTGGCTCGTTTATAGATGTTCATGTTTACTTGCTCATGTAGTGGAAGTGGTAGTAGGTCAATCGCCATCGGTGGTTCAAAGCCATAGATGACCATGAAGGGACTTCTCATTGTTGTTGAGTGCTTGATGCGGTTGTAGGCAATCTCAGCATGCGGGATGCAATCTTCCCAAGCTTTCAAGTTCTTCTTGACAAGTACTCGTAGTAGTGTGGAGAGGCTTCGGTTCACAACTTTGGTTTGTCCATCCGTAAGCGGGTGCGAGGATGACGAGAACAAAGGTTGACGTTGAACTTGGCCATTAGTGTCTTCCAAAGGTAGCTCATGAATTTGAAATCCCGATCCGAGACAATGCTTCTTGGTACACCGTGGAGTCTCACAATTTCCCTAAAAAATAAGGAGGCAATGTGTGAAGCATCATCCGTTCGGGAGCAAGGTATAAAATGTGCCATTTTAGAGAATCTATCAACCACAATGAAAACCAAATCATGACCATATTTAGCGCGAGGTAATCCTAGTACAAAGTCCATGCTTATGTCGGACCAAGGTGCATAAGGGATGGGCAAAGGAGTATAAAGGCCATAGGGATTTGAATTGGACTTAGCTTGTAGGCATGTTGTACATCATCGACAAAGGCGTTCCCCGTCACGGTACATTCTTGGCCAATAGTAATGGGTGGAAAGCATCGCATACGTCTTCTCTCATCCAAAGTGTCCCATGAGTCCACCAACATCTGATTCTTGTAAGAGCAAAAGGCGAAGCGAAGACTTGGGAATGCAAATTTTGTTGCCCTTGAACAAGAAACCTTGGTGCAAATAGAAATCAACGATGCCCTTTTCAATAGAACACTTTGGAAAAATTGGGCCAAAGAAGGTATCGGAAGGGTATATGTCTTTGATTTCATTGAGACTCAAAACTTGGAAATCCAAACGAGTGAGTAAAAGGGTAATCTTGCGGGAAAGAGCGTCCGCAAATAAATTGTCCTTGCCCTTCTTGTATTTGATTATATATGGGAAGGACACAATGAATTCAACCCATTTAGCTTGCCTTTTGTTCAAATTGGTTTGGCTTTTCAAATATTTCAAGGATTCATGATCGGAGTGAATAACAAATTCTTTAGGCCAAAGATAATGTTCCCAAACTTCAAGAACATGAACTAGAGCATAAAGTTCCTTGTCATATATAGGATAGTTTAGGCGAGCACCGTCTAATTTTCGCTATGATATGCAACGGGTTTGCCATCTTACATAAGAACACCACCAATTCCAAGTCCACTTGCATCACATTCAATCTCAAAAGTTTTAGCAAAATTGGGTAGAACAAGGAGTGGTGCCTCGGTGAGTTTCTTTTTCAATTCATCAACAGCGTGTTGTTGGACCTTGCCCCAAACAAACGGAACATTATTTTTAGTTAGTTCATTCAAAGGGCAAACAATGGTTCTAAAGTCTTTCACGAAGCGACGATAGAAACCGGCAAGGCCATGGAAGCTTCGAACTTGGCCAACGGTGGTTGCTGTAGTGATTTCATATCTCTAAAATAAGATAGACTTTGTCATTTTTGTGCAACTCAGAATAGAAAGCATTTGAAATTAAGATTTTGCACGCTAGTGAAATATATCATTAATTACTTTCATAAAAAAATTCATAATTTTTTGAAACTTGTAATTTTTTTTTAATTTGTAATATGACGAGAGCACTGGTGCTCTGGAGCCAAAATGACTTTTCGCCAGAATTCGTAGTTTTTAGGAAAAATAACAAAATCAAAATAGGTACTGCATGCTTCCCCAAACGCATGCTTTTTTTCCGGCCACATCGCATGCGCAGTTACTGCGCCTGGGCAATTTAGTCCATCTACTCCAAATTTTACCTATTCCTAAGTTTCCCAGAACCCAAAGTAAAGGTAAATTGAAGGTATTTGCATACTCATGCGACCGCTTCCTTTCTTGTGGAAGAACAGTAGTCTCCAGTCCACTAGCCACCAACTAGGATGAACAACACTCATCCTTCAGTCGGTGCGGCGGGTGGAGAGGTTAGGAATGTCAAAGAGCTCCAGAGAATTGGCTGAACTCCGGCGGAAACTACAAGCCGCCCGGTAGCATCATCCGCTCGCTTTCCTGCCTCTGCCGCGCTTGGTGAATAAACCATTTCCGGCAGTGGCGGAGGCTGCAGCTTCGGTTTCGAGACCTTTGTCTTCTGCGGAGCCGAGATGTGCATCGTTGCCTGCTTCGATTGCGTCGGTGGCGGTGGCGGGATCCTCATCGTATCCGATCGATGTACCGGAATAGCCACCCTCGCCAGCTTCTTGGATTGCATCAGAGGCGGCTACGGAGGGATCCTCATCAGCGCTTGATTCCAAGGTGCTAGAGGCGGCGGCTGCTGCTTCGAAGGCGTTGGAGGCGGCTTCTTCGATGGTGTTTGAGGCGGAGGCGGCAGCGTTGGAGGTGGTCGCGGGTTCCTCATCGGCGCCTGCATCAAAGGCGAAGGCGCCATCCTCGTCGGCGCCTGCTTCCAGGGCCGCGGGTTCCTCGTCGGCGCCTGCTTCCAAGACGGTGGCCGCATCCTCGTCGGCGCGTGCTTCCAAGGCGCTGGATGTGGCTAGATCCTCATTGGCGCCTGCTTCGATGGCGTCGGGGGAGGCGACGGTATACTCATCGACGGCTGCTTCGGAGGTGTTGGAGTCGGCATCGGCGGGACCCTCATGGGCATCTGCTTGGAAGGCGGTGGAGGCGTTGGCGGGATTCTCATTGGCGTCTTCTTGGAAGGCGGTGGAGGCGTCAGCAGGATCCTCATCGGCTGGTGTGCCGTCGCTTAGGCGGCCGTCCCCTCTTGTTACTCGGCTGTCTGCGTCGAGCCCATGTGCGGCGGCGTTGAGGTCATCAACACCAGCTGCTAGTGCCGCGGCCGAGCTCGGGTTGCGCCCCGCTTGGTGGTCCAAAAGAAGTAGAGAGGACCCCACATGCACCCGAAAAGGAAGGCCAGGAAGAAGAAAGGACCCCGGTGGCCTTCGTCGGAGCCGTCATGTTCATCCGTGCGACCCATTGACCGCTCTGTAAGTCGTGCCTCCCCTACTGCCGTTAATTTGTTTAATTTGAAGGAATATTGTTGTACGAACGCAAATCCCACGCACGTGCATGTAGTTAGATTTGGCAAATGTGTCATGCGTGTGTTAATGAAATGTTTAGTTAATTAGTGATTGATGCTGCTGATTTTGTTAATATGTTAATTAATTGTTTAGTTAGTCACTATATTCAGGGAGTACTAAACGGTGTCTAGATACACTTAAATTTGGGTGTGACTATTTATCTGTCGACTGAGAACTAACTTCTTTCTCACTCAGATGATCTCATCAAGTTTTAGTTGCAACTGATGACTAGCTCGCATCAGGATGCAAATCAAATGATGTAGGACTTAACTAAGCATGAAGTTAGTTCTCATCTAGCTAAGAACTAGCAAATCCCTTAAATTTAGACATACTTTGACATCTATTTATGGTCAGAGGTGGTTGCGGAGAAATTTGGTTAAATTTGATTCGTGATAATTGGAAGAACATTTGGTGCACATGCGCACCGGTGCTCCCAGTTTTCAAAATATTTAAAAATCATGTATTTTTATTTCAAAAAGTCGTCACATTTATTTTATGATTACATACACATGTCCTGAATACTTGTGTGAAGTTTCGGTAGAAATTGCATTGTATTCTAAGCTACATGAAAAAACAAATTTGTGGCTACTTATAGGATTAGATATTTGTCAGAACCTTGTCTTTTTTGTATAGCTCAAAATACAACATAATTTTCGCCAAAATTCCTAGTGTACCTTCGGAATGTATGTATATGGGTATTTAATTTCATTTTTTCGAAATCCAAAATATATGATTTTTGATAACCAGGAGCACTGGTGCTCATGTTCCAAAAATATTGGGTAAATTTGATTGTGCCTTGTGCTGCTCAGTCAATTTAGATGGTGTACTTCCTGTTTTAACTAATTTTGAAAATGCAGTGTCGTGTTAATGTATTAAAATTTTGATAATGCCTGCACTATACACATTTTTGTGTCTCGCTGGGTTCTGGTATATATATGATCAGACACTGCATTTCTACATGACGATTCATGTAGGACAAAGCAGTGCCGAAGCTGGAGAAGGACTCCTACTACAATTGTGATGGACTTCCGCCAGTTGGATACGAGGATTGTCTCCAGTTGCCTCCGTGTTGGAATAAGCCGAAGCTATCTGGAAGTCGAGATGTGGCCATTGCGAGGGCAAAAGCTAATCGTATGGACCTGAATAGTCTGCCTTCCCACCCTACCAAGGTCAGTCACCGTGCCAACATACGGCGTCCTAAGCGCTGGTGCGTCCAGTTGGAAGAAGATGACTTGTATATGCTCCTCATCCCACAGGAGTTTAGGACGTACGTTAGCGGGCGCCCCTACCCCTTGGTAGCGGTAATCAATTACAGAGCGGGATGCATATGGAATGTGCATGCCCATCCCTTCAACGAGGACACGGGCGTCAAGTCTAGAAGCCATCGCGTGAAGGCAAGAGACAACCCCATGCAACCAGTCGTCCTCGACAATGGGTGGTATGGTCTTGCTGATTTCCTTGGCTTGAAGGTGGGTGACTACGTGATGTTCAAGGTCATCCCAAACGGGTTCAAGATGACATTGTACGACCGCATCACCTCCTGTCAGAGAGAGGTCTCCTGCAATGATCACCCCTAATTACCCAATAATTCTAATTTAGCATTTTCTCGTCGGTCGGCCTTTTTTGAACTTTTGGTGACGTTTGACGGGTGTGGGATAGTAGCTCTGTGCTAGCTATGTGATGTGTGCTGAACTTCTGCTCTACCTTTTGTAGCCATTACTGATGATATAAGTAAAAAATGCCTTATAATATGATGCAGTGGCAGGCTAAGCTCTGCATTTTTTTGACGTTAGCTCTACATATTTTCTTGTGTGCGTCTGTTGAAATGAGGTGGGTAAGATCACCAGGTGCAAGAAGAGGTGACAACATCTCACGCCTTATAATATGATGCATATTTTCTTGTTTGCGTGTGTGGAAATGAGGTGGGTAACATCACCAGGTGCAAGAAGAGGTGACAACATCTCTCACACACTCCACAACCTCCACAAGCCTTCTTCTCTTCCACTCACTCCTTGGAGTTCGAAACAACACATTCCGCGAATGTCGGAAAGGAGCACGGGAAGCTCGTACTTGGAGGACGACCCGTACTACACCGCTCAGTGTTGGCGCTTGGGGCCTCCGATTCGTAGCAGGGAGGCATCGAGCGACTACGCTCAAGGTCGTTGATACGTCTCCGGCGTATCGATAATTTCTTATGTTCCATGCTACATTATTGATGATATCTACATGTTTTATACACATTATATGTCGTATTTACGCATTTTCTGGAACTAACCTATTAACAAGATGCCGAAGAGCCTGTTTTTTGCTGTTTTTGGTTTCAGAAATCATAGTAACGAAATATTCTCGGAATTGGACGAAATCAACGCCCGGGGTCCTATTTTTGCACGAAGTCCGAAGAGGAAACGAAGTGGGGCCACGAGCGACGACACGCTAGGCGGCGCGGCCGGGCTGGGCCGCCGGCCTGTTGTGCCGCCACCTCGTGTGGCCCCGACCTGCTCTTCCGCCTACTTAAAGCCTCCGTCGCGAAACCCCCGAGAGCCACGATACGGAAAACCTTCCAGAGACGCCGCCGCCGCGAATCCCATCTCGGGGATTCAGGAGATCGATTCCGGCACCCTGCCGGAGGGATTCATCTCCCGGAGGACTCTTCATCGCCATGATCGCCTCCGGAGTGATGAGTGAGTAGTTCACCCCTGGACTATGGGTCCATAGCAGTAGCTAGATGGTCGTCTTCTCCTAATTGTGCTTCATTGTTGGATCTTGTGAGCTGCCTAACATGATCAAGATCATCTATCCGTAATACTATATGTTGTGTTTGTCGGGATCCGATGGATAGAGAATACTATGTTATGGTGATTATCAATCTATTACTTATGTGTTGTTTATGATCTTGCATGCTCTCCGTTATTAGTAGAGGCTCTGGCCAAGTTTTTACTCTTAACTCCAAGAGGGAGTATTTATGCTCGATAGTGGGTTCATGCCTTCATTGATACCTGGGACAGTGACAGAAAGTTCTAAGGTTGTATTGTGCTGTTGCCACTAGGGATAAAACATTGATTCTATGTCTAAGGATGTAGTTGTTGATTACATTACGCACCATACTTAATGCAATTGTCTGTTGCTTGCAACTTAATACTGAAAGGGGTTCGGATGATAACCTGAAGGTGGACTTTTTAGGCATAGATGCAGTTGGATGGCGGTCTATGTACTTTGTCGTAATGCCCAATTAAATCTCACTATATTTACCATGTCATGTATGTGCATTGTTATGCCCTCTCTATTTGTCAATTGCCCTGTAATTTGTTCACCCAACATGCTTTTATCTTATTGGAGAGACACCACTAGTGAACCCCGGTCCATTCTTTACATCTGAATACATTCTCTTGTTTTACTGTTCTTTGCAAACAACAACCATCTTCCACTCGATACGCTTAATCCTTTGTTTTCAGCAAGCCGGTGAGATTGACAACCTCACTGTTACGTTGGGGCAAAGTACTTTGATTGTGTTGTGCAAGTTCCACGTTGGCGCCGGTTTCACTGGTGTTGCGCCGCACTACATTCCTCCACCAACAACCTTCACGTGCTTCTTGGCTCCTCGGTTCGATAACCTTGGTTTCTTTCTGAGGGAAAACTTGCTGCTGTACGCATCACACCTTCCTCTTGGGGTTCCCAACGGACGTGTACATCTACGCGCATCAAGCACTTTTTCTGGCGCCGTTGCCGGGGAACTGAAGAAAAGCTACACCACAAAGATTTCTAACTCCCACGTCAACTACACGCCAGCACTTTTTCTGCCGTTGGGAGATCAAGACACGCTGCAAGGGGAGTCTCCACTTCTCAATCTCTTTACTTTGTTTTTGTCTTGCTTTATTTTATTTACTACTTTGTTTGCTGCACCTAAACAAAACACAAAAACATTAGTTGCTAGTTTTACTTTATTTACTGTCTTGCTCTCTATATCAAAAACACAAAAAAGTTAGTTACTTGCATTTACTTTATCTAGTTTGCTTTATTTACTATTGCTAAAATGAATACCCCTGAAAATACTAAGTTGTGTGACTTCACAACTACTAATAATAATGATTTCCTATGCACACCTATTGCTCCACCTGCTACTACAGCAGAATTCTTTGAAATTAAACCTGGTTTACTGAACCTTGTTATGAGAGATCAATTTTCTGGTGTTAGTTCTGATGATGCTGCAGCCCATCTTAATACTTTTGTTGAACTATGTGAAATGCAAAAGTACAAGGATGTAGATGGTGATATTATTAAATTGAAATTGTTTCCTTTCTCATTAAGAGGAAGAGCTAAAGATTGGTTGCTATCTTTGCCTAAGAATAGTATTGATTCATGGACTAAATGTAAGGATGCTTTTATTGGTAGATATTATCCTCCCGCTAAAATTATATCTTTGAGAAGTAGCATAATGAATTTTAAGCAATTAGATACTGAACATGTTGCTCAAGCATGGGAGAGAATGAAAACTTTGGTAAAGAATTGCCCAACCCATGGACTGACTACTTGGATGATCATCCAAACCTTCTATGCAGGACTAAATTTTTCTTCACGGAATTTATTGGATTCAGCTGGAGGTACCTTTATGTCCATCACTTTGGGGGCGGCTACAAAACTTCTTGATGATATGATGATAAATTACTCTGAATGGCACACGGAAAGAGCTCCACAAGGTAAGAAGGTAAATTCTGTTGAAGAAACCTCCTCCTTGAGTGATAAGATTGATGTGATTATGTCTATGCTCGTGAATGGTAGATCTAATGTTGATCCTAATAATGTTCCTTTAGCTTCATTGGTTGCTCAAGAAGAAAATGTTGATGTGGATTTCTTTAAAAATAATAATTTCAACAACAACGCTTATAGGAACAATTCTGGTAATAATTATAGGCCATATCCTGTTAGTGGTAATGATTATGGTAATTCTTATGGTAGATATGAGGAAAAGATGCTAGAAATTGAAAGATCCACTAAAAACTTTATGCAATCACAATATGAGCAAAATCAATTGTTTACTAAAACTATGAATGAACAATCTACCTTGTTGAAAAATATAGGAAATCAACTTAAAAACTTGAATAGGGAGATTTCTGGTCTGCAAACTAAAATTTCAAATGCTGAAACCCGAATCTCATACATGTCCGCATCACAATCCTCTTTAATTAATAAAATGGCTGCTAAACCTGATGATATTGATAATAAGATTACTATTAATGAGAATATAAGATTAATGGCTGAATTGCGTGCTAGGTGGGATAGAGAAGAAAATGAAAAACTAGCTAAAAAGAATAATGTAGCTAAAGTTTGGACTATTACCACCATTAATAATGATAATGATTCACATGTTGCTGCACCTCCTACTATCAATGGTAAAATAATTGGTGTTGGCAATGCTTCTACTCCTAGTGCAAAGCGTACAAAACTGCCTGAAATTGCTAAAACTGCTGAAACTGCTTGTGATAAAACTGCTGAAATTTTTTCCAACCTTGGGAACAATGATCCCATTGCTGTAGCTCATAATGATTTAGATTTTGATGATTGCCACATCTCTGAAGTTATAAAGTTCTTACAAAAACTTGCTAAAAGTCCTAATGCTAGTGCTATAAATTTGGCCTTTACAAAACATATTACAAATGCTCTCATAAAAGCTAGAGAAGAGAAACTAAAACTTGAAACTTCTATTCCTAGAAAGTTAGAAGATGGTTGGCAGCCCATCATTAAAATGAAATTCAATGACTTTGAATGTAATGCTTTATGTGATCTTGGTGCAAGTATTTCTGTTATGCCTAAAAAGATTTATGATATGCTTGACTTGCCACCATTGAAGAATTGTTATTTGGATGGTAATCTTGCCGATAATGTTAAAAAGAAACCTTTGGGGAGGATTGATAATGTGCGCATTACGGTTAACAATAACCTTGTCCCCGTTGATTTTGTTGTCTTGGATATCGAATGCAATGCATCTTGTCCTATTGTGTTGGGAAGACCTTTTCTTCGAACCGTTGGTGCTGTTATTGATATGAGGGAAGGTAATATTAAATATCAATTTCCTCTCAAGAAAGGTATGGAACACTTCCCTAGAAAGATAATGAAGTTGCCTTTTGATTCTATTATTAGAACAAGTTATGATGTTGATGCTTCTACTCTTGATGTTACTTGATTTGCACTTTCTGCGCCTAGCTGAAAGGCGTTAAAGAAAAGCGCTTATGGGAGACAACCCATGTTTTTACTACAGTACTTTGTTTTATATTTGAGTCTTGGAAGTTGTTTAGTACTGTAGCAACCTCTCCTTATCATGTTTTTGTGCCAAGTAAAGTTTCTATGTTAAAGTTGATGTTATATTTGGGATCGCTGCGCAGAAACAGCATTGCTGTCTGTCACGAATTCTGTCATAAGTCTCTGTAGAAAATTCGAAAAATCTGCCAATTTACGAGCGTGATCCTCAGATATGTACGCAACTTTCATTAGTTTTGAGTTTTTCCATTTGAGCAAGTCTGGTGCCATTTTAAAATTCGTCTTTACGAACTGTTCTGTTTTGACAGATTCTGCCTTTTATTTCGCATTGCCTCTTTTGCTATGTTGGATGAATTTCTTTGATCCATTAATGTCCAGTAGCTTTATGCAATGTACAGAAGTGTAAAAAATGATTGTGCCACCTCTGAACATGTAAACTTTTATTGTGCACTAACCCTCTAATGAGTTTGCTTGAAGTTTGGTGTGAAGGAAGTTTTCAAGGATCAAGAGAGGAGTATGATATACTATGATCAAGAGGAGTGAAAGCTCTAAGCTTGGGGATGCCCCGTGGTTCACCCCTGCATATTCTAAGAAGACTCAAGCGTCTAAGCTTGGGGATGCCCAAGGCATCCCCTTCTTCATCGACAACATCATCAGGTTCCTCCCCTGAAACTATATTTTTATTCAGTCACATCTTATGTACTTTGCTTGGAGCGTCGGTTTGTTTTGTTTTTGTTTTGTTTGAATAAAGTTGGATCCTAGCATTCTTTGTGTGGGAGAGAGACACGCTCCGCTGTTGCATATGGACAAATATGTCCTTAGGCTTTACTCATAATGTTCAAGGCGAAGTTTCTTCTTCGTTAAATTGTTATATGGTTGGAATTGGAAAATGCTACATGTAGTAATTCTAAAATGTCTTGGATAATGTGATACTTGGCAATTGTTGTGCTCATGTTTAAGCTCTTGCATCATATACTTTGCACCCATTAATGAAGAAATACATAGAGCTTGCTAAAATTTGGTTTGCATATTTGGTCTCTCTAAGGTCTAGATAATTTCTAGTATTGAGTTTTGAACAACAAGGAAGACGGTGTAGAGTCTTATAATGTTTACAATATGTCTTTTATGTGAGTTTTGCTGCACCGGTTCATCCTTGAATTTGCTTGAAATAACCTTGCTAGCCTAAACCTTGTATCGAGAGGGAATACTTCTCATGCATCCAAAATCCTTGAGCCAACCACTATGCCATTTGTGTCCACCATACCTACCTACTACATGGTATTTCTCCGCCATTCCAAAGTAAATTGCTTGAGTGCTACCTTTAAAATTCCATCATTCGCCTTTGCAATATATAGCTCATGGGACAAAATAGCCTTAAAAACTATTGTAGTATTGAATATGTACTTATGCACTTTATCTCTTATTAAGTTGCTTATTGTGCGATAACCATGCTTCTGGGGACGCCATCAACTACTCTTTGTTGAATATCATGTGAGTTGCTATGCATGTCCGTCTTGTCTGAAGTAAGAGAGATCTACCACCTTAATGGTTGGAGCATGCATATTGTTAGAGAAGAACATTGGGCCGCTAACTAAAGCCATGAATCATGGTGGAAGTTTCAGTTTGGACATATATCCTCAATCTCATATGAGAATAATAATTGTTGCTACATGGTTATGCATTAAAGAGGAGTGCATTATCTGTTGTCCATGTTGTCCCGGTATGGATGCCTAAGTTGAGAATAATCAAAAGCGAGAAATCCAAAATGCGAGCTTTCTCCTTAGACCTTTGTACAGCCGGCATGGAGGTACCCCTTTGTGACACTTGGTTGAAACATGTGCATTGCGATGATCCGGTAGTCCAAGCTAAGTAGGACAAGGTGCGGGCACTATTAGTATACTATGCATGAGGCTTGCAACTTGTAAGATATAATTTACATAACTCATATGCATTATTACTACCGTTGACAAAATTGTTTTCATGATTTCAAAATAAAAGCTCTAGCACAAATACAACAATCGATGCTTTCCTCTTTGAAGGACTGATACGTCCAAAACGTATCTACTTTCCCGAACACTTTTGCTATTGTTTTGCCTCTAATTTGTGTATTTTGGATACAACTAACACGGACTAACGCTGTTTTCAGCAGAACTGCTCTGGTGTCTCGTTTTTGTGCAGAAATCCAACTTTCGGGAAAATCCTCGGAATTTCTTCAGATGGCCCTATTTTACCAAAATATTGACGGAGCCAGAAGGGCAAAGGAGGTGGAGGCCCGAGGGCCCCACACCATATGGCGGCGCGGCCCGGGGGGGCCCGCGGCCCTATGGTGTGGCCCCCTCGGCTGGCCTCCGACGCCCCCTTTGGACTACTTATCGGGTTCGACCTAAAAACGCACGAGAGAAGTCGAAGTCGCCGAAACCCTCCAGAGAGCCGCCACATCGCGAAACTCCGTCGCGGGAGCCAGTCTCCGTTCGGCACTCCGCCGGGACGGGGAATGGAGGAGATCTTCACCGCCATCACCGCCAACGCCTCTCCATCGACCAGCCATGTTTCCCCCATCCATGTGTGAGTAATTCCCCGCTGTAGGCTGAAGGGGATGGTAGGGATTGGATGAGATTGGTCATGTAATAGTCATAAGATTGTTAGGGCATAGTGCCTAGTATCCGTAGATGTCACTTTTATGATATTGTTGCAACTTGTTATGCTTAATGCTTGTCACTAGGGCCCGAGTGCCATGATCTCATATCTGAACATGTTATTGATTCATGAAGATATTCGTTGTTTATGATCTTACCTGCAAGTTGTATACACATGTCGCTGTCCGGAACCAATGGCCCCGAAGTGACAAAATCGGGACAACCGGAGGGAATGGTAGTGATGTGAGGATCACATGTGTTCACAGAGTGTTAATGCTTTGCTCCGGTACTTCATTAAAAGGAGTACCTTAATATCCAGTAGTTTCCCTAGAGGCCCGGCTGCCACCGGCTGGTAGGACAGAAGATGTTGTGCAAGTTTCTCATTGCGAGCACGTACGACTATATATGGAACACATGCCTATTGATTGATTAGTACTTGGATACCGTTTTATTATTATCTGCAAATGCCCATGCTTTGATTGTTACATGAGTTTCTCTCATCCATGCAACGCCCGTTAAATCCGTCCCTGTGCCTACAGTATTTTAATCCTGCTGTTTACTATAATCACTCTCTGTCTTTATTTCACTGCTGCTTATTTCACTATTTCCTTGCTATAAAACTGTTACTGATAAACTCTTGCGAGCAAGTCTGTTTCCAGTGCAGCTGAATTGACAACTCCGCTGTTAAGGCTTACAAGTATTCTTTGTCTCCCCTTGTGTCGAATCAATAAATTGGGTAATACTTCCCTCGAAGACTGTTGCGATCCCCTATACTTGTGGGTCATCAAGACTATTTTCTGGCGCCGTTGCCGGGGAGCATAGCTTTATTTGGAAGTTCACTTGGATTGATATTGTTCGCTGCAAATTCTCCATTATGGGTAAACCTCGCGATACTAAGATCGCCATATTACCATCCACTACAAGAAAAGGTACAACTATGAGTACCTCTGCTGCTCTTGATTCACCATCTGTGATTGATAAACTTGTTTCACCGCCACATGCTTCGCGTGGGTACTTCTGCTGAATCTGAAAATTCTCATAATATTGATAATGTTTCTGCTGTGCTTGATGATAGTGGTTCATTGGGATCTTTTCTAGATGCTACAATTGCTAAGTCTAGACAAATTGAAAATACTGAAACTCCTAATGAAAATATTGCTACACCTGTTAATTCACCTGAGTCTGTTGAATATTCTAGTGATGATCTTGATGAAGATTATGTAGAGCTTGATGATGATTTTATTGAAAAATGCAATGCTACTACTGATGCAAGAAAAATTAAAAAGTTGCTTGCAGAACATGCTGTTAGATATAAACTATCTCCTGATCCTAAATTTGCCACATCTCCTATAAACATTAGGGATAAAGATTATGATTTTTCTCTTGATCTATCTCATATAGCTATTGTTGAGAAAACACCCTTTTGTGGTACTGAAAAAGAAAGTGCTGTTGAACACATGACTGAGTTATCTACTCTTAGTGGCTTGTTTTCTGATGATATTAAGATGCGTACTTATTTTGTCGCTAAAATTTTTCCTTTCTCATTAAAGGATGATGCTAAAACTTGGTATAATAATTTGCCTCCTGGTTCTATTAAAAGTCCAAAAGAATTGCTTGATGTTTTCTTCCGTAAATACTTTCCTGCTAGTGCTCAACATGAGAATTTATAATTTTGACCAGGAAGATGGAGAGAAATTGCCTGAGGCTTGGGCTAGATTTTGTTCTCTTATTAGAGCTCAGCCTGACCATGATTTGGAAAAGCATGATTTACTTGATATATTTTATAGTGGACTAACTATTGAGTCTAGGGCATACCTGGATAGTTGTGCTGGTTGTGTTTTCAGGAAAAGAACTCCAGACGACGCTGAAGAATTATTGGCTAAAATAGGCCGGAATCATGATGATTGGTCTACACCTGAACCAACCCCGACACCGATAGTGAAGAAGAGGGGTATGATTAAATTGAATGATGAAGATATGAGGGAAGCCAAGAAGTCTCTTAAGGAGAAGGGTATTAAACCTGAAGATGTGAAGAATTTACCTCCTATAGAAGATATATGTGAGACAATTCCCCCTTCATCCATGATTGAGGTACACTCGCTTCAACACTTTACTAGGGAAGATATTCCGTATTCAAAATCTCCTGCTCAATGCTTAGATGAATTTGATAATTATATTGTTAAGCAAGAAAACTTTAATATGAGAGTAGAGAATCATTTAATGGAAAATTCCCGAGCTATTAGTGAATTGCATGGTATTGTGGAGAGAACCTCCAATGATGTTAAAATACTTGTTAAACATTTTCAAATGGTTCAAACTCAAATTGATCAACTTACTAAAGTGCAAAATGACTTGTTGGGAAATAATTCTAAAGAAAAACATGCTTGTGAAGTAACAACTAGAGGTGGTGTTTCTACCCAGGATCCTCTATATCCTGAAGGGCATCCCAAAAGAGTTGAACAAGATTCTCAACTAATTAAAACTAGTGCTCCATCTAAGAAAAAGAAAAAGAAACATAAGAATGTTGTAGAATCCTCTGAACCTGTTAATGATCCTAATAGTATTTCTATTTCTGATGCTGAAACTGAAAGTGGTAATGAACATGAGGAAGATAATGATAAGAATGATACTCCTGATAAAGAAGAAATTGAAAAAGAACCTGAAAAGCCTGCTAAAAATAAAAAGTACACTAAAGAAGATTTTATTACTGAGAAACATGGTAATGAAAGAGAACCTTGGGTTCAAAAGCAAATGCCTTTTCCTGCTAAGAAACTAAAATCAAAGGAGGAGGAACATTATAATAAATTTTGTGATTGGATGAAACCTTTATTTTTGCAAATCCCTTTGACTGATGCTATTAAATTGCCTCCTTATTCAAAGTATATGAAAGATATTGTTACTAACAAAAGGAAAATCCCCAATGAGGAAATTTCTACTATGCTCGCTAATTACTCCTTCAATGGTAAGATTCCAAAGAAGCTTGGTGACCCAGGTATACCGACTATTCCTTGTTCCATCAAGAATAATTATGTTAGAACTGCTCTATGTGATTTGGGAGCAGGTGTTAGTGTAATGCCTTTCTCTCTTATAAGAGACTTGATTTAGATAAATTGATACCAACTGATATATCTTTGCAAATGGCTGATAAATCTACTGCTATTCCTGTTGGTTTATGTGAAAATGTTCCTGTTCAAGTTACTCAGCATTGCTTGATATTAACTGATTTTGTTGTGTTGGAAATGCCTGAAGATGATAATATGTCCATTATTCTTGGAAGACCCTTTCTTAATACTGCAGGGGCTGTTATTGATTGCAATAAAGGCATGGTTACTTTCAATGTTGATGATAAGGAACACACTGTCTATTTTCCCAAGAGGATTGATAAAGTATGTGGAGTCAATACAATTTTTAATGTGAAAACTATCAAAGTGGGATCCATTGATTGTCCTATATATGAGCCTAAAGAAGAATATCAAACTCTTGTGATTGGATCCATATCAATTCAATATAAGGTAACATGATTGATTTGAGGTTTATTTCTTCTTATGTCATATAAAATTTATTTGATAGCAAGACTTGATCAACCTTGTTAACAAGTATATTTTATTGCATAAAAGAGCTAAACAACACTTCTTTCTTTCTTTCTCCCTTCCCCTATTTTATTTGCTGTAGCACTTTTGTTTTGCAATATGCTTTAGTCATTTAAGATTTTAGAAATCATTTTCCTGCGCAGTAATCATTAATTTAATACCCAGAAATGTGCATTTTTCAAAGTTCTCTAAAAATTACAAAAATTACACCGTTGGTCCTATTTTTCGACGAGGCACCTGGGAGCACCAGAAGATGACCTGTGGGGCACCAGGGGTGCCACACCAGGCCGGCGCGGCCACAATGTGGCCACCCCTTGCCCCACTACACCATCTCTTCCTCCCAGCACCTTCTCTCTCTCGAAAAAGCTCGTACCAAGTTTCTCTCACTCGTGTTTCTGCTCAAGAACTCGCGATTTTTCGATCTCCTTGCTCAGCCCAGATTTCTGTCTGAAATTTGGCACATTTACTCCTTGGTATGTGACTCCTTTGATTGTCCAAGTAGAATTTCATTTGGTTGAGTATATATTGAATATTTTGCTGCTGTAGATAACATGTTTAGTGGGCTTGCATGCTTGTTCTAAGTGGTAGAAATTAGTTTTGATGCATGTGTAGTACTCTAGCAAGTTCCTATAGTAGTTCCCTTCAATTACACACCTTGAAATCAAATTTTATAATGATTGTTGAAAATTTCAGAAAATGGAAGGAGGTGTGCCCCAATTGAACCAAGAAGAGTTGGAGGTACAGCACGTTATGAGAGTCCATCGTGAAGAGGGAGTATACCCCTCTTATTACCCATGCACGGACTTTATGCGGAATGCAGGAATCCTGCAAGATGTGCAAACACTAATTTCCAATGCAGGATTGGGAAATTTTGCTATTGGTGAACCTCACCAATATGCTAAACTAACGGTGTCGGTTGTGCAGGATTTCGAGTTTCACCGGTCTCGAACTGACCCCATGGTCCGGTATAAAATTTATAACAAAACCATTGACTTGCCTTTCAGTGATTTTTGCACAGCGATTAGAGTGCCGCAGTGGGGATCCTGCGAGAAGATCAGGGGAACACCGCGGGAGCTCTCAGATCTTTATACAAGGATTTGTAATGGGAGGAGCCTCTCCAATGATGGTGGTAAGATTAGTAGCATTCAACATCCAGCCATCCGCTACTTTGCCTATTTCATTACAAAGTGCGTTCTTGCAAGAAGGACTGGAGGTAAATTATCTGTTCCAGACTTGGCTTTCTTAGCTGCTGCTTTGCAACAGGATAGGACTTATAATTTGGGTACTTTAATAGCTTGTAGACTTGCTACTAACCGTGAGAAAGGAGGAATTTGTGGAGGTCTTATCGCCTCTCGCTTATTAGCTATGCATGGTGTAGGACCCCACCATTTAGATATTCCGCTTTCTATAGAGAAGCTTGATGTTGTTTCCATGATTAAACATGAATTTATTTCAGATACATCTAACTTGAACAACCTGCATTATAGGATAACTTTATATAAGAAAAATTGGAGTATAACTAAGAAAATTGAAAAACTAGTACGATTGCCTGCACCTGCTTTGTTTAACCTTGATGCCAGGAACGGGTGGTCGATCACAGAAAATGAGCTAAACGCATACATAGAAAGGGAAAGCCGTCGTGCAAGGGAAGATGTGGAGGAGGCCGAGGAGCACCCCGACTCTTCATCCGATGCAGCGAGCTCCTCATATCAACATCATGGGCATGTGGAACCTCCACGATATTCTTCTGCACAGGGGCCCTATTATCACTCCATGTATGATCCACCGGCGTGGAACTCCGACCCTCGTTGGGAATGAACTCCACTTAGGCCAAAAGCCTAAGATTGGGGGGAGGTATACCGGCATCACTCATTCTTTGCATATTATGGTTGCTGGATACTTGTACATACTTGTTTAGTCTCTAGAGTGGTTTTCTAATGAGAGGGAGATGATATTTGGGGAAGTGCTGTCCAAAAACAGATTCTGTGCTGTTACCAAAAAAATTCGTACGCACAGCCAGAACGTTATTTTGAGTTGCCAATTTTTGAGCATGTTCCCCAGGTTGTTATCTAACTTTCATTAGTTGAACACTTTTTGTTCTGAGCAATGGAAGATTTTTGTTAAATTCGATTTCTGTACTGCTGTCAGGATTTGGCAGATTTCTGTCATCCTGCTTTTCTGTGTTTCTGTTAGTTTGCATTCCTTTGTTTTCGCTTTGTTTCTTTCCTAAAACACAAAAAGACCAAAAATATTTCTGTTGTTTCTCTTCACCATTTGTTTATTTGGTTCTTTGCTCTTAGTTTATTTCGTTTGCTACCGTTGGTTTGCTATGAGAAAACCCAAAAAGATTTTGCTTTGTTTGCTTGTTTTCTTTCGTGCTTGTTTCTAATTCGAAAACACCAAAAATATTTGCTGTTCTTCTTTGGTTTGTAAAGTTCATCATGAGTTCAATGGTCTTCGGTGGCTGGAGCGTGGTTTTCATTTCATATTATCCAAGCTACACAAGTGAAAAGGCAATAATGACGATCTACGACAATCTGATTGTGGTGAGAGGCTGGTATGAACTCTATTTGCTTTCATTTTTGTACATATACTCATCCATATGAGCATGCTTAGTTGGTTCATGTGAGGTATATGTTATTTGAAAAAGTCTAGTAGCTCATGATCTCTCATGTTTAGTTCCAATTTATTAATATGAGTAGCATGTCATGGATGTTTGCTTGCATTGTTTTATTCATAAGTAAGTATGGCATTGTGGTATCCTCCTCTGAATAATTCATTTATATCGACTTGGCACATGCTCACGCATGCATATGACTGAACAAAAATTCAATTAAGCCTCGATGATTTATATTGCTTCAGAGTTCTTGTATCACTTTTATGCCTCCGTTAATTTATTTTGCCGCAAGCATGATTATGACAGTTACTGCTCTCTTGATTTGTCGCTCCCTAGTCTTTTGCTAGCCTTCACTTGTACTGAGCGGGACGCCGCTCGTGCTTCCAAACACCTGAAAACCAAGTTGTTCCAAAAGTGTCCACCATAAATACCTATGCATGGCATTTCAAACCATTCCAAGTAAATTCTCATGCGCTACCTTTAAAACTTTCAAAATGCTTCTCAATTTGTGTTAATGTTTCATAGCTCATGAGGAAGTATGTGGTGTTTAGCTTTCAACCTTGTCATTTACTTTTGACGGACTCTCATATGGACTAGTGGCACATCCGCTTATCCAATAATTTTGCAAAAAGAGCTGGCAATGGGATTCCCAGTCCCAAATTAATTAACTTAAATAGACACTCCTCCATGGTTTGTGATTGTTGGACGGCACCCGAAGGATTCGGTTAGCCATGGCTTGTGTAAGCAAAGGTTGGGGGAGTGTCATCATCATAATAAAACTTAAATAAAAAGGCACTCCTTCAGGGTATGTGATTGTTGGCAGGCACCCGAGGATTCGGTTAGCCATGGTTTGTGAAAGAAAGGTTGGAAGGAGTGCCAACCAAAAAAAAAAAATGGGAGCCGCTCTTGTGAGTCCGGTTGATGAGGTAGTTAGTGTACCCATTACCATTCGTTGACAACAACAAACACCTCTCAAAATAATTTTACTCCTGCTTTACAAATGAAAAGCTCTAGCGCATGTTAATCCCTGCTTCCCTCTGCGAAGGGTCAATCTTTTACTTTTATGTTGTGTCTCCATTCTTTCTTTGAGCACTATCTTGAGAGCACAACTGTCATTCTTAGTATAATATGCTTGTCTCAAAATACGATTGATTGTGGTATAACTTTGATGCTTTTATCTTTGACAATCACTACTTCTAGTCTTTCTATGAACTCAAGAGGTGCCTCGGCATTTATGTTTTGCCGATCAAATACAGGCAAGCGAGATACCACTTTATCATATTCTCTTATGAACATTGCAATCCTGCTTATATACATGATTCATGGTGCTTATTATTAATTGTTGGTACCTCTCCATGATTGACATAGCTGTTGGATGATCTTATTTGCATGTATCTCATTATGAACTGCTTAAGTATTAGCCATAGCATGAGAATATATACATCATATGAGCAAATGTGTTCGTGAAAGTTCTTTTATCGCTCAGTTGTTAACTGAATTGCTTGAGGACAAGCAATAAGCTAAGCTTGGGGGAGTTGATACGTCCAAAACGTATCTACTTTCCCGAACACTTTTGCTATTGTTTTGCCTCTAATTTGTGTATTTTGGATACAACTAACACGGACTAACGCTGTTTTCAGCAGAACTGCTCTGGTGTCTCGTTTTTGTGCAGAAATCCAACTTTCGGGAAAATCCTCGGAATTTCTTCGATGGCCCTATTTTACCAAAATATTGACGGAGCTAGAAGGGCAAAGGAGGTGGAGGCCGAGGGCCCCACACCATATGGCGGCGCGGCCCGGGGGCCGCGCGGCCCTATGGTGTGGCCCCTCGGCTGGCCTCCGACGCCCCCTGGACTACTTATCGGGTTCGACCTAAAAACGCACGAGAGAAGTCGAAGTCGCCAAACCCTCCGAGAGCCGCCACATCGCGAAACTCCGTCGCGGGAGCCGAAGTCTCCATTCGGCACTCCGCGGACGGGGTTGGAGGAGATCTTCACCGCCATCACCCAACGCCTCTCCATCGACCAGCCATGTTTCCCCCATCCATGTGTGAGTAATTCCCCGCTGTAGGCTGAAGGGGATGGTAGGGATTGGATGAGATTGGTCATGTAATAGTCATAAGATTGTTAGGGCATAGTGCCTAGTATCCGTAGATGTCACTTTTATGATATTGTTGCAACTTGTTATGCTTAATGCTTGTCACTAGGGCCCGAGTGCCATGATCTCATATCTGAACATGTTATTGATTCATGAAGATATTCGTTGTTTATGATCTTACCCAAGTTGTATACACATGTCGCTGTCCGGAACCAATGGCCCCGAAGTGACGGGACAACCGGAGGGAATGGTAGTGATGTGAGGATCACATGTGTTCACGAAGTGTTAATGCTTTGCTCCGGTACTTTATTAAAAGGAGTACCTTAATATCCAGTAGTTTCCCTAGAGGCCCGGCTGCCACCGGCTGGTAGGACAGAAGATGTTGTGCAAGTTTCTCATTGCGAGCACGTACGACTATATATGGAACACATGCCTATTGATTGATTAGTACTTGGATACCGTTTTATTATTATCTGCAAATGCCCATGCTTTGATTGTTACATGAGTTTCTCTCATCCATGCAACGCCCATTAAATCCGTCCCGTGCCTACGTATTTTAATCCCTGTTTACTATAATCACTACTTTGTCTTTATTTCACTGCTGTTATTTCACTATTTCCACTGCTATAAAACTGTTACTACTGATAAACTCTTGCGAGCAAGTCTGTTTCAGTGCACTGAATTGACAACTCCGCTGTTAAGGCTTACAAGTATTCTTTGTCTCCCCTTGTGTCAAATCAATAAATTGGGTAATACTTCCCTCGAAGACTGTTGCGATCCCCTATACTTGTGGGTCATCAAGGATCTTTCTCTTACTTTTATTGTTGAGTCAGTTTACCTATCTCCCTCCACCTTAAGAAGCAAACACTTGTGTGAACTGTGCATTGATTCCTACATACTTGCATATTGCACTTGTTATATTACTTTACATTGACAATATCCATGAGATATACATGTTATAGGTTGAAAGCAACCGCTGAAACTTAATCTTATTTTGTGTTGCTTCAATACCTTTACTTTGATTTATTGCTTTATGAGTTAACTCTTATGCAAGACTTATTGATGCTTCTCTTGAAGTATTATTCATGAAAAGTCTTTGCTTTATGATTGATTTGTTTACTCATGTCATTACCATTGTTTTGATCGCTGCATTCATTACATATGTTTACAAATAGTATGATCAAGATTATGATGGCATGTCACTTCAGAAATTATCTTTGTTATCGTTTTACCTGCTCGGGACGAGCAGAACTAAGGGGATGCTGATACGTCTCCGACGTATCGATAATTTCTTATGTTCCATGCTACATTATTGATGATATCTACATGTTTTATACACATTATATGTCGTATTTACGCATTTTGGAACTAACCTATTAACAAGATGCCGAAGAGCCATTCTTGTTTTCTGCTGTTTTTGGTTTCAGAAATCCTAGTAACGAAATATTCTCGGAATTGGACGAAATCAACGCCGAGGGTCCTATTTTTGCACGAAGCTTCCAGAAGTCCAAAGAGGAAATGAAGTGGGGCCACGAGGCGACGACACGCTAGGGCGGCGCGGCCTGGCCCTGGGCCGCGCTGGCCTGTTGTGCCGCCACCTCGTGTGGCCCCCTGACCTGCTCTTCCGCCTACTTAAAGCCTCCGTCGCGAAACCCCGAGAGCCACGATACGGAAAACCTTCCAGAGACGCCGCCGCCGCGAATCCCATCTCGGGGATTCGGAGATCGCCTCCGGCACCCTGCCGAGAGGGGATTCATCTCCGGAGGACTCTTCATCGCCATGATCGCCTCCGGAGTGATGAGTGAGTAGTTCACCCTGGACTATGGGTCCATAGCAGTAGCTAGATGGTCGTCTTCTCCTAATTGTGCTTCATTGTTGGATCTTGTGAGCTGCCTAACATGATCAAGATCATCTATCTATAATACTATATGTTGTGTTTGTCGGGATCCGATGGATAGAGAATACTATGTTATGGTGATTATCAATCTATTACTTATGTGTTGTTTATGATCTTGCATGCTCTCCGTTATTAGTAGAGGCTCTGGCCAAGTTTTTACTCTTAACTCCAAGAGGGAGTATTTATGCTCGATAGTGGGTTCATGCCTTCATTGATACCTGGGACAGTGACAGAAAGTTCTAAGGTTGTGTTGTGCTGTTGCCACTAGGGATAAAACATTGATTCTATGTCTAAGGATGTAGTTGTTGATTACATTACGCACCATACTTAATGCAATTGTCTGTTGCTTGCAACTTAATACTGAAAGGGGTTCGGATGATAACGAAGGTGGACTTTTTAGGCATAGATGCAGTTGGATGGCGGTCTATGTACTTTGTCGTAATGCCCAATTAAATCTCACTATATTTACCATGTCATGTATGTGCATTGTTATGCCCTCTCTATTTGTCAATTGCCCGACTGTAATTTGTTCACCCAACATGCTTTTATCTTATTGGAGAGACACCACTAGTGAACTGTGGACCCCGGTCCATTCTTTACATCTGAATACAATCTACTGTTTTACTGTTCTTTGCAAACAACCACCATCTTCCACTCGATACGCTTAATCCTTTGTTTTCAACAAGCCGGTGAGATTGACAACCTCACTGTTACGTTGGGGCAAAGTACTTTGATTGTGTTGTGCAGGTTCCACGTTGGCGCCGGTTTCACGGTGTTGCGCCGCACTACATTCCTCCACCAACAACCTTCACGTGCTTCTTGGCTCCTACTGGTTCGATAACCTTGGTTTCTTTCTGAGGGAAAACTTGCTGCTGTGCGCATCACACCTTCCTCTTGGGGTTCCCAACGGACGTGTACATCTACGCGCACCAGTCGTCAATGTACCTTCTGCGGCAGGAAGACACCGCGCCAGATCTCATGGAGTAACCCTAATCCTGGAAGGAGGTACGACAGCTACTCCAGGCCAAAGGTAAATCACCATATATTAGGAGCTTTGAAATCCCCTTTTCTCGCTGTTTAATTTGCTTTGCTTCTTGTTCCATTGTGCTAGGGTGAAAAAAACGCAAATTTTTCCGGTGGTATGACGAGGAAGGTGAGGTGTTGAGCCCCTTCACGAAGCAACTCATCATTGACTTGCGCGATGCTGTCTGGGATAAGATGGAAGAGATTTTGTGCTTAGAGCTCGAAATGCTGCAGCAGAAGGGGAAGAAAGAAGGCAGCTGTATGAGAGTGATTTTAATGGTGTTGGTTTCAGTAGGTTTAGCAATGTCTATTGGTATGATTACGTCTGCACGGTGAGCTCATCCGCGTGTCTACGTCCTTTACTGGGCTAGCTATGTGTCTTTTCGCTATCTTTCTCCCCCTTCTCGCTTGAGAGTCGCCTCGTCCTCACTGGGCTGCTCTCCCCTTTTCATCGGCCGGCCTCACCGGCCGAAGTGGACGGGTGAGCCAAGTACCGTGTACTCTAGATACTTCTCCGGCAGGTTCTAGGTCTAGTTTTAGATCTCACTAGGTTCTGGTTGTAAAATACAAGTACGTGGTTGAATTTTATTTCTTTTGAGGGGCCTTGTATTTTGGAAAGTTGTAATGCCACATTAATGCTGATCTACAGCAGTATAATCTTATTTTTATTAGATTATCAGGTTGTACACTCTATATAATGCAGTTTCATACAATAGTTATTTATCACTTGGAGACAATGAGTTTGAGGCCGGAGGAGGTTATCTTGGCTCGAGATGCAAATGGACAGGATGTAGGAACGAAATCCTCTATAAACACCAATTTGGCAATTGAGGTGGATGTATGTAGTTGCAAGTACAACTTTTCTTACAAAGTATTGCAGTACAGTTGCTGAAACATTTTCAGTTTCAGTAATTAAACAAACAAATAAATACACTCATTCAACATTGATGCACCTATCATAAGTTTGAGACATGGCCATAATGCAAGTTATGCGATTACAACACGATGATAATTTCTTGGTGGGAATCTATTCCTGATCACTATCAACATTCATTTTGCCATAACTACAATTGTCATTGTAGTACTCACCATTGGTAGTGCCGAAAAAAGGGAACACCATTTTAGCATGCGTAGCTAGAACTGAAGTATCATCCTTGGTCCATCGACTTCTTGCAGGTGTGTTTTTCGAAGAACTGTCATTTTTGAGAGCAGTTTTCTCCTCCGGTGTAAGCCAGGCACATCTAAACAAAACCACATACCTGTCACCATGGTACTGTAACATAATAATCTCTTTCAGGGTTCCATTGGCAAGCAATCATGTCTTCATCTTCGCCATATGTGCTTCCTATCATGATTCCACCGTTCTCTCGCTTCTTATTCGCACCCCTTACAACTGTGCAAAATCGAACCTCATTCACTATACATGCTAAGTATTTTGTGATTCTGTGATCACGACCACATGCCAAAGCAAAGAGATCATCATCTACCAGATTGCCATTCTTAATTAATCTTCAGTATCTGCCAAAACACAAGCAAAGAAATATATCACAATCTGCTAATAAAACCTCCGTTCCAAGAGTTCTTACAACGTGAGAATGAAAACTAACATAGCATCTGAACCATGATGCAAACCATGTAGCCATCATTTTTTGAAAGTCTGGCACCCCTCCTTGCTCCAACTCTTGTCTGAACATTCTGCCAAAATTTGAAAATAAATCAATAGGTAGATAGGCATGTTCGAAGGTATGCAAGTAATAGATGTGAATAACATACTCTCTGTTTTGCTCAACTTCATCACAGCTGTTCAACACAAACCACACTATTTCATCAATTTCACCTTTAAAATATCCATAGTCGTATCTAGAAGTACAACTAACTCCATGCCCAAAAAGGTCTATACTTTTCCTCACATCATGTTTTATAGCATACAACCACTTCTCGGCTGGGAACTTCCACCTATGTTGGAGAGGAGCTTGGAGCATCACCTCTTCTTCCGGTAAAGGTAGACCTAACTCGATTATTGCTGCAATTTGGTCTTTTGGATGATTTGAAACACCATTCTTGTCACAGTGAACAAAACTAGCATATCCTCTTGCTGTATGCCCTGAATGATTACTCAGAGCTGGGTAAGCGTTAATGCAGTATAGATTATGTCCTTAATAGACAGTTGCAGTTTGTAGGTCTGCAAAACACGCATCACACCGATCAGCATCATTGACAGGCACGTCGGCAGTATGTTCCATAACATCTGAATTCTTTTTTCTCCATAGGCAGTGTCTCGTGTATTTTACCACTTGTTCTTTTATTGTGACAGGGACATCAAAACAGCACATGAAGAAAATTGGCATGGAAGAAAGCACTGATTTGACCAATTGTAGTTTACCTCCATAGTTTAGAAAATCAGCAATCCCTCCTAGTCTTGCTTGTGTTCTTTGCACAATTGGCAGGAAATGTTCCATGGAGGGTTTAACAATACATAGTGGCAATTCAAGGTATGTAAAAGGGAGGGATCTTTTCTTGCAATTTATTCTTGCTGAGAAGTCATTGAGCCTTTCTTCACTTAAGTTTATGGGTATCATATTTGATTTGTTATAATTCACTCTCAGACCAGTAGATTCAGCAAATGTTTGTAACAGAGCTTTAAGGCAAATCAAATTTCTTGCATCTTCTTTCATAATAACCAAGGTATCATCAGCATATTGCACAATGGGGAAGTCAGGACAAGCTGTACAAGGAATTGGTCTATCATTAATGCCTTGTGCCATAGCCTTGTTGTAAATTGATTGAAGTAGATCTGCTGCTAACACAAAAAGCAAAGGTGAGAGAGGATCACCTTGCCTGACCAATCTTTTGCAATAGAATTTCTTCCCAGGTGTACCATTTAGAAGGATAGTAGATGTTCCAGTGCCAAGAATCAAATTAATCCATTTTATCCATCTTTCACCAAATCCTCTTGCTCTTAGAATTTCCAGTATTGTACTATGCTCAATTTTATCAAAAGCTTTTTCAAAGTCAAGCTTGAGAATAACAATCTCTTCTTTTGGTTTATGACATTGGAAAAGATATTCAAATGTCCAGCTCAAACAGTCTTGAATTGATCTTTGTTTCAAAAAACCATATTGATTCTTGTGAACTAGTTGACGGATTAATTTCTGTAATCTCTTCGCCAGCAGTTTGGTAATAATCTTAAGAACTGTATTGAGCAAGAATATTGGTCTGAAGTCACTTGGAAGCATGGGAGAGCCAACCTTTGGTATGAGAGTAATGAAGGATGAATTTATACTTTCCATGTTGACATTTCCTTGATAGAATTGCTTTATCAAATATTTGACATCTTTTGCAATGATTTGCCAACAGCTTTTAAAGAATTCATTGTTGAAACCATCAGGTCCTGGAGATTTATCATTTGGCAGATCCTTTATAATTTCATCAATTTCTTTATCAGTAAAAGGTGCTTCCAACTGTGCACTAGTTTCAAAATCCATCCCCTCACCATAGATATCTTGCAAATCAAACTGCACGTTTGGGTTGTCAGTCTTCCCCATTCTTTCTTTAAAGGCTTTCCACAAAATATCTTCTTTTCCATCATGATTAGTAATTTCAACCAAATTTTCATTCACTAGCACTGAGATATAATTATGTCTATAGCTGATTGTTGCTTTGTTGTGGAAGAATCTTGTATTTGCATCTCCAAGTTTCACCCATTTTATTTTCCCTCTTTGTTTCCAGTAAGCTTTTTGATTTTGTAGCAAAGTGATCACATGATTTTTAAGAATGTCTGTGAGGGATTCCATTCTTCAACAGAAAGAGTTATGAATTCTTCCAAATTATCCAAGAGGGTAATGACTGAGTTGACTTTATCAATTAAACTCCTTAAACAAAGCAAATTTTTGGCCCAAAGCTTAATACTTTTTCTCAGATTTTTCAATTTGGCAGTAATTCTCTTGGCAGGATCAGAATACGCTACTGGAATATTCCAACTGTTTTCCACAATTTGCTTGAAGTTACTGTGCTGCAACCAATAATTTTCAAATCTGAAGATTATTGCCTTAGGGATATTTTTTCCAATAGATATGACACGAGGCACATGATCAGAAGTAGCCTTAACAAGTGGGAATACCAAAGTGGAAGGATACTTGTGAAATCCCTGTAAGTTGGTTTAACTTTTTCACACTCATGCTCATGACTCCTGATAAATTTGATTGGGCCAAAGATTTCTTGTCTTCTCAACTATGGAATATTGTCAAGGAACCTATTGAATCAGAACAGACTATTTCCTTTGTCATACCTGATAAGTGTACTAGACCCAGGCTCCTGTTTGCAAGCTGCTAGAGGAAACACATGAGATAAGTAAGGACATCACTAAGGTTGGTTCCTCTCTCTCCTAAAAGGAAGAGGAGAGATGGAAAAGTGCATCTAGTTGAATCAGAGGTAAGAACAAGTCCTAGACTAGTTCTTCTGAATGATGGTTTTAAAAATCATGATAATTGTGTGGACAAAAATTGTTTGACTTGCAATGTTGCCCCTCCTTTGATTAATTCTAAAGTTGTAATTTTTTCGGCTCCCTCATTCTGGAAGGTGGAGGAAGAGGGTCTGGAGAAGAGGCTGCAAAAGAGGAACACATTAGAGGCAAACAAGAAAGCTCCAGGTCCAGCTCAAGACGTTGCTGCTACAGCAAACAAGACAACAAGAGGGAAAGCTCAAACAAGCACTAGTGTGAGCAGCAAGGAAAAAGGGATAGGTGCTACTATTGGAGTGGCATCACAGGCCAAAAAAGGCCTTCCAAATAGAGTTTCCCAATGATAGTCAGAAAAACAGCTTTTGTGGAAAGGGAGGAAGTACTTTCAGATATTTGTAAAGCCTAGGTCATAAACCAAAATTTGTTATGGTTGCTTTTGTGGATCTTATGCTGGTCATGGACACATGTAATGATGAACATTATGAGATGTGACTTGTGCTTATCTTTATCCTGTTGTCCTCTACATTCTCTGTGTTTCTTCAACTGCACACAGTTCACTTACACACAGAGCACTAGTTGTCTTCATGAGAAAATCAAATGCACACATAGTTTCCCATGGATCAAAACAGATTATGGAAAATTCTAAATTGGAACTCGAGGGGTATTAACTCTGAGAAGAAATGGGTTGCTCTTTCCAGTAAAATTAATGAATCAAATTGTGACATTATATGCTTACAGGAGACAAAAAGAGATTCCTTTGATATGGATTATATCAAAAAGTTTTGCCCAAAAAGATTTAATAAGTTTGAAGTTTTGCCATCAATTGGGGCATATGGGGGAATTATTATTATCTGGAACAACTCCCTCTTTACTGGTACTCTTGCTTTCGAGAATGAATTCTCCATATCTGTGCAATTCACCTGCAATATTTCGAACAACACATGGATTTTAACAAATGTATATGGCCCAAGTCAAATAGAAAGGAAAGCTGATTTCATTGAGTGGTTCACCAATATTGATATGCCTGATAATATGGACTGGTTAATTCTGGGAGACTTCAATTTTATCAGAAAACCATCAGATAGAAATAAACCAGGTGGAGACATAAATGGGATGCTTCTTTTTAATGAGGCTCTCCGTAATCTTGGTTTGGTGGAATTACCACTAAAAGGAAGAAAATATACTTGGAGCAATATGCAGCAAGCTCCACTCCTTGAAAGATTAGACTGGTTCTTTACTTCTTCCTCCAGGACAAATACTTATCCTTCCACTTTGGTATTCCCACTTGTTAAGCCTACTTCTGATCATGTGCCTCGTGACATATCTATTGGAACAAATATCCCTAAGGCAATAATCTTCAGATTTGAAAATTATTGGTTGCAGCACACTAACTTCAAGCAAATTGTGGAAAACAGTTGGAATATTCCAGTAGCGTATTCTGATCCTGCCAAGAGAATTACTGCCAAATTGAAAAATCTGAGAAAAAGTATTAAGCTTTGGGCCAAAAATTTGCTTTGTTTAAGGAGTTTAATTGATAAAGTCAACTCAGTCATTACCCTCTTGGATAATTTGGAAGAATTCATAACTCTTTCTGTTGAAGAATGGAATCTCACAGACATTCTTAAAAATCATGTGATCACTTTGCTACAAAATCAAAAAGCTTACTGGAAACAAAGAGGGAAAATAAAATGGGTGAAACTTGGAGATGCAAATACAAGATTCTTCCACAACAAAGCAACAATCAGCTATAGACATAATTATATCTCAGTGCTAGTGAATGAAAATTTGGTTGAAATTACTAATCATGATGGAAAAGAAGATATTTTGTGGAAAGCCTTTAAAGAAAGAATGGGGAAGACTGACAACCCAAACGTGCAGTTTGATTTGCAAGATATCTATGGTGAGGGGATGGATTTTGAAACTAGTGCACAGTTGGAAGCACCTTTTACTGATAAAGAAATTGATGACATTATAAAGGATCTGCCAAATGATAAATCTCCAGGACCTGATGGTTTCAACAATGAATTCTTTAAAAGCTGTTGGCAAATCATTGCAAAAGATGTCAAATATTTGATAAAGCAATTCTATCAAGGAAATGTCAACATGGAAAGTATAAATTCATCCTTCATTACTCTCATACCAAAGGTTGACTCTCCCATGCTTCCAAGTGACTTCAGACCAATATCCTTGCTCAATACAGTTCTTAAGATTATTACCAAACTGCTGGCGAACAGATTACAGAAATTAATCCGTCAACTAGTTCACAAGAATCAATATGGTTTTCTGAAACAAAGATCAATTCAAGACTGTTTGAGCTGGACATTTGAATATCTTTTCCAATGTCATAAATCAAAAGAAGAGATTGTTATTCTCAAGCTTGACTTTGAAAAAGCTTTTGATAAAATTGAGCATAGTACAATACTGGAAATTCTAAGAGCAAGAGGATTTGGTGAAAGATGGATAAAATGGATTAATTTGATACTTGGCACAGGAACATCTACTATCCTTCTAAATGGTACACCTGGGAAGAAATTCTATTGCAAAAGATCGGTCAGGCAAGGTGATCCTCTCTCACCTTTGCTTTGTGTGTTAGCAGCAGATCTACTTCAATCAATTTACAACAAGGCTATGGCACAAGGCATTATTGATAGACCAATTCCTTGTACAGCTTCTCCTGACTTCCCCATTGTGCAATATGCTGATGATACCTTGGTTATTATGAAAGAAGATGCAAGAAATTTGATTTGCCTTAAAGCTCTGTTACAAACATTTGCTGAATCTACTGGTCTGAGAGTGAATTATAGCAAATCAAATATGATACCCATAAACTTAAGTGAAGAAAGGCTCAATGACTTCTCAGAAAGAATAAATTGCAAGAAAAGATCCCTCCCTTTTACATACCTTGAATTGCCACTGTGTATTGTTAAACCCTCCATGGAACATTTCCTGCCAATTGTGCAAAGAACACAAGCAAGACTAGGAGGAATTGTTGATTTTCTAAACTATGGAGGTAAACTACAATTGGTCAAATCAGTGCTTTCTTCCATGCCAATTTTCTTCATGTGCTGTTTTTATGTCCCTGTCACAATAAAAGAACAAGTGGTAAAATACACGAGACACTGCCTATGGAGAAAAAAGAACTCAGATGTTCAAGCCAATGATTCTGCTCTTGTTGCCCGGAAAAATATGCATACCAAAATACCAAGGGGGTCTAGGAGTACTCAATTTAGAAATTCAAAATAAGGCACTCATGCTAAAGAATCTCCACAAATTCTTCAACAATCATGACATACCTTGGGTACATTTAATCATAGACTCCTATTATAGCAATGGCAATCTGCCCACAAATATTTTGGAAGGATGTTTCTGGTGGAAGCCACATCTCAAACTGCTTGATCTTTACAAAGCCATGGATAAGTGAAATATTGGAAATGGAAAGACTGTGAAATTCTGGACAGATTTATGGTAACAAAATTTCTTACATCAAAGGTTTCCTCGTCTGATAACTTTTGCCAAACATACAAATTGGAATGTTGACAGAGTGAGTCATACAGAATATCTTGAGGACTTGTTTCATCTTCCCCTATCACAACAGGCTTATGAGGAATTTCAAAACCTTGAAATAGTTTGCCAGAATGCTCTCACAGTGGTACAAGAGGGAAATTGTGATAAGTGGTCTTACATTTGGGGAAATGCTGATTTCTCTTCCCAAAAAGCTTACACGGCTATAATTTGGATTTTCTGCCACACCAAAAAAATTCTCCAGATTATGGAAATCCTCATGTCAGGCAAAACACAAATTCTTCTTCTGGCTACTTCTCCATGACACACTAAATACAAGAAATCTGCTAAGGAGAAAGAATTTTCAACTAAAATCCTATCAATGTGTTGTAACAAGCTGCACTGATGAAGAAACATTAGTACACTTGTTTTGGGAATGTCCTTTGGCTGAAGAGTGTTGGAATTTTATATGCCCACAGAGAAACAGAAGACTGTCAATTCTAGAAGCTTTTGAAGATATGAGGTCTAAATTAAAGTTGCCTTTTGCAATGGAAATTCTGATTCTGGCAGCTTGGGGCATCTGGATTGTCAGAAATAACAAGGTCTTCAAAAATCAAAATGTTGCGTTTAGTAGTTGGGAAGCAATTTATTCTCAAGACCTAAGATTGTTATTACATAGAATGAAGAAAAAACATGTAGATACATTCAAAGAGTGTCTTCAATCCCAAGTTTAGTGTAGACTTTGTTTTATTTTTATGAGAGTTACCCACTCTCCTTGTAAAACTTTGTATCTTTTCTCTTTATTACAATAAAAATTGCAGTGGGTTTACCCCATTGTTTTACCTAAAAAACATGCAGGAGTCCTCACACGCAGGCGCTGCGAGAATTCCTTCAACATAAAGGAATTTGTTTCACAACTGTTGACAACAGGGGTGACTCTACTAGGCTTGCTGAAGATGGCAATACAATTCCTGAACATAAATGGATTGACATCCAGAGTATGAACAATTACAATGGTCCTGGCAATAGGACTGGCATGGATGATTTGGCTGCCGCCGTCATTTACCCATCTTACAAAAACATGAAGAACAAGTTCCCTTCTAAGATCCACAATCACTGGGAGTGGCAACCACTGCCTGAAGCAAACTTGAGGTATGCCGCGATTGATGGGTATGTCAGTTTTGAGTTTTACATGCGACTCAACTAAATCAATGAAGGGCAGCGTCAAGCACAACAAATTCCAAGGGAAGTTGTTTGCCCTGATTGCAAGGAAGCAACTGGGTTGGCCAATCTCCCTCCTGCCTGGCACGACGACAACAAGTTTGTCAGGACAAACTTCTGGGACTGGGTATCTTATTGCAACAGGCACAACATACCATTTGATCCGAAGAATATGCCACCAGGGGTAAAGGCCCCGTGGGAGCCTACTTCAGGGTCTTCGTGGGATGGCGGTGTAAGTGGTGAGCAACCTAGGGCAACGGCTGGATGTGGTGAGCTAGCACGGGCAAGGCCTGTATCTGGTTGGGAAGCTCAAACAAAGATTCCCGACACACGAAGTGCGTACGAGAACATAACTTGGACTGCCAGACGGTGGAGGGCGAGGTTCGATTAGGACCAAGAGCAGGGGCACTCACCCTGATGATGGCCCTCGACGTTGGCCACCATGGGGGACTTTATACTAAGGGCGGAGGAGCTCGGGGCTCTCTCCGTCACCGCCGGCGGGCGGCCTTTGCTCCGGGGGTAAAAGGCTCGAGATTGCTATCCTCTACGCCGCCGCGGTTCCGGTAGTTGGGGGACAACCGTCGCGGGACGCCACACCCGGCGTCGGAGGGAGGTGGCGGCTCGAGCTCGAGTGCGCATCCAGTCTCGGCAGCGGCGGCGGAGCGGTCGAGGGAGGATGTCTCCGGCGGTGGTGGGGCTCCATGGGATGGAGACGCTCGGGTGGAGGATTCTGCGCTCGGTGGATCGCCACCCTCTAGGCCTCAGCCAACCTCGGCCTAGCTCACCTCCAGCAGCGGCCCCACCGGGCTGGAAGGTGGGCTTATTGCGTGGGAAGTGTTGGTTCCACAGTGGGCCAGTGGAAGGGGGACGATGTTAGAATGCCAAGTTACCAGCTTGCGAGGCCCAGCGCGGCTGCCTGGGTTTATATGGATGTGGATGCCAGTTGGCTGCGCCAATCCACTCCTAGGGTTTCCAGATCGCTTTGGAGAGGTGCGACGACGGCTCAGTGATCCTTCCGCTCCACCCCACCGACTGCTTAGGAAGACAAACCCCACCACCCCTTGCTCCGCTCCTTCGTGGACGTGTTGATGGGCCGCGGAGGAAACGATGACTGCCGCAAGAGGCGTTTCAGTGGCGAGGGCCGACACGCGGAAGGCGAGGGATACGGGCGGCGTACGGGAGGTGGCTGGGAGGGGCGCTGGTAGAGGAAGAATGGAGGGCGGAGGCGGGAGGTTCGATGGCGGCAGACAAAACCGACAGAGGAACGGCAGCTGGCGTCAGGACGATGGCGGCATGTATGATGGAGGCTCTCGGTTTCAGGACGGAGGCCATGGATACCTCTATCAAGAGCGCAGGCGGGACAACTGGGACGATCCGCCGCCTCGGTGGTCGGATCCATCGCGTCGCGACGATGCGCAAGGGGCGCAGGCTATGGTGTCATATGAGGGCATGGGCCAAGGAGAACGCGTGGGTCCTGCTGGTCAAGGGGACCGAGCGCAGCGACCCCAGTCCAAGAACAAGGGGAAGAAGCCGACGGCCAACAGCGCCGGGGCAGGGCCAAGCCAGAAAAATAGGAAGAACAGGGCGGGGCAGCCCAAAGCTGACACCTTGCCGGCAGGGGAATGCTTCAAATGCGGGCGGGAGGGAGACTACCAGTACGAATGTCAATTTGAGCCGCTCTGTGTTATGTGCAGCTTGCAGGGCCACACCTCGGCCGGCTGCCCAACTCGGGGAAGATCCTTGCGGCTCCAGACCATGGGCCACGCCATTACGTGTGGCAGATTCTTCAACATTGACGATGAGCCTTTGCGGTCGGGACCGAAATCGGGGGAGACCTATGCGGCGGTGATCAAGTTCAAGGATGCGCCGCTGACTGAGGACAAGCTTGCGGGGGAACTTAAGCTCCTGGTTGATGACCTTTGGGATTGGCAAGTGAACAAGTTGTCCGAGTCGGAGTTTGGGGTGGTTTTCCCCTCACGGGCGACATTCGATCCGCTTGACGACAAGCGGCAAGCTCTTCCTCCCTCTCAGCGAGAAGGAGACAGAGATCCGTGAAGCCTTCCTCTCCCCAAAACCAAGCCTTGTGCTGCCATCGACTTGGGTGAGACTGACTGGGGTTCCTGAGGATCTGATGACCAAGGAGAGACTGATGGTGGCGTTTGTGATGGTGGGGCGGTCGATTGATGTAGACGAGCTCTCCATCCAAAAAAGGGACCGGGAGCCCATCAGAATGCGCTTCCAAGGTCGCTACCCGGAACGTATTAAGGGATCGGTGCAGGTGTTTGTGAACGGGGAAGGCTACACGGTGGGTTTATAGGTGGAACCGGGGCCAAGGGGATGGGCTAGCGGTGGCCAGGGCGGCCCGCCCCCTCCTCCACCGCGCACAGATAGAGAGGATCTTTACTCGGACGACATATCGTCAGATGATGAGTGGA
The DNA here is from genome assembly GCA_030979885.1 of Lolium multiflorum. Lineage (NCBI taxonomy): Eukaryota > Viridiplantae > Streptophyta > Magnoliopsida > Poales > Poaceae > Lolium > Lolium multiflorum. Next base: position 166,607,549 of record CM061749.1, read on the forward strand.
ACAAGCATAGGAAGAAATCCTCGGAGAAAGACAAGGAGGTGAACAAAGCCAAGGACAAGGGCCCTGGGCCGCAGCCAAGTCATGGAGGTGTCAAGAAAACCGGCTCACAGAGTGTGCCGCCAGCCAACAAAGCTTTGATGGGTTCAGAGGGCCTACTCGAACATCCTATTAACCAATACGGCTCCAACTTGGGTTTGGGACTCGGAGGAGGTCTCTTTGGCATCTAGGGGAAGGGTGATCAGCTGCCCCTTGACACGACCAAGGAGGGGAAGACGACAATGGATGGCATGGAAATGGAGCAGGAGGGCTCGCTGATATCGACGGATAATGACTCCCAGGTCACGGACCCGGTGTCCTCTTGGGTAGCGGACAACCCGTCCATGGGCGAGACGCCCACGAAGATGACGTGTCTGGGCTCGCCAAGGCTGGGACACGACGAGGAGATGGAGGATGGTGAGGCAACATAGTCGGAGGGGGCGAGATGGTGCCCAAGGGAGACCTACTGTAACGGCCCCGGGTAGTACCCCTAATAGATTTGTGTGTTCTTTTTCTTTAATGCATCATCATGGCATATGCATCATATCATGTATGTTTTTATTAAATAAAACTATTTTATAAACCCCCCTTGTCTCTTCCTTTAAATAAAACCCTAATCTCTCTCTCCCTCATATTACTTATTTTATAATTAATACTCTTCCAACAAAGAAGTTTTTAAATATAATGTGTTTTGTTTTTATTACAATAAAATAAATATTTTGAAAACATTTTTAAAGTCCCTCTCTCACCCTTGCCTCAAACTCAAAACAGTTTTAAAAATAAAGGAGAAAAGAGAAAAACCCTAAACCTCTATCTCAGGCCTCTCTCTCTCCTTGCCCAACTCTTTCTCTCTTTCCTGGAGCCCAATCCAACCGGAGGCCTCTTCCTTTCCCTGGCCCAGCTCTGGCCCAACCCAATTTCTTCCCTGGCCTGAGCCACAACCTTCTGGCCCAAGTACCAGCGGCCCACCTTCAACCCACCAGATGGACGAACCGGTACGTCGCCATCTTCTGTCGTATTCCTCCCCACCGAGAACGGCGTGAGGCCGTGATCCTCCCGTCGCTGTCCCGCACCACCTCGCCTCTCACCTGCTCCCTCTCCTTTATAATCCCCTCCTCCTGGCCCTGGAAACCCTAGCCCTCCTTTCTTCCTCCCTCAGCGCTGCCATCCCTTCTCCTCTCCTTTTCCTTCACCACCGAAGCCCCCTCACAGCTCCGCCATGGCGCCGTCGCTCCGGCCGTCCCCTCGCCAAGCCGAGAGCACCATCAGACGCGCCTTGAACTCCTCGTTCCTCTGGTACTTGCTAATCGAACCATGGCGCCCTAAATCGGCGCCGCTTTCGCCGTTCCTCTCCGTCCCCGGCGGGAGAAAATCTTCAATTCCGGCGAACCCGTCCCTCCTCCGGCACCGGCGCCTGCACCTTGAGCTTCAGGGTAATGTCGCGCACCTCCTTGACATCGTTTCACGTTGCTTTGCTTCCGGGAACCCCCGTTTCACCATGTGGCCGGCCGTCTCCTCTGCAGATCGCCGTCGCCGGCCATGCTCCGGTGGTTCCCCGCTTCTGGCGCCGCCTCTTCTTGGTCCGCACCGATGAGGTGCATGGAACGCGCCCAGTCTCGTGTCCTGGAACGCCTCCAGTCGCCCGCGCGCATCCGTGGTGACCACCGCTTCCCTTGCCGCGAGCGGCATCACCCCGTGCCGAACACCTTCAACACGTTGCACTCAAGCTTCGCCACATCAGCACCCACGTGGCAACCGACCCCACCAGTCATCCTCTACGGCTACACCCTTCCCCGGTGAGAAACGACGCCCAGATCCAGATCTAGAAGTTTTGCAGAAAGGCCCCTGCATTTTTCACCTCTCTAACCCGCGGTCCCCTGCCTCGTCAGCAGCCTCTGTCCCAGTCAGCACCGCAGGGCCCGCGCGTCAGCCTCACGGGCTCGTTCCTCGCCCGGTGAGAAAAGTTTTCCCTTTTTCTATGTTTTCCAGAAATTCCAGAAAATGCGTATATCTCGTATAAATCATATCTTTTAAACCTTATTTCGAAATAAAAAGTGTTATATATGAAAATTGCTCAGAAAAACATAAGGAACATGAATATGCCATCCATATGCTTGTTTGCATCTCGCATCATGTCGCGCGTTGATAGTTGTGCATTTCCACCTCACATATATGCGGAGTATTTCGGATACCGACTATGGTTTTCCCCGCTCCATTTAATATTGGAGTAGCGCACCCTTGCCATGTTATGCCATGCTAATCAACACTTAAAATTGCCGGTAGAAATGCAACTCGAAACCTAATTTGATTGTCCGGGGTTCCGACTCCGCCTAATATGGATAAGTTGCACTGCACCATCTATGCCATGTCATGCATATTATCTTGATCATGCCGATTCTTCTTCCGTAGTAGTAAGATTTGCATCCGTTGTTTGTTCGAGCATTTTCTTCTTCTCGGATAGGATCACGAAGTGGTGTTGTGAGATACGACAAGTTCTTCTGCAGCTTTTCACAGGCGAGCCCTCTCTCTTCACCTATTATACACTCCCTCGCATTGCTATCCTTATGTTGCGCTTCTCTATCGAGTCACGTGTCCTATTCCACTTGTTTACCATAATAATCCTATATGTACCATTCCTTACCCATAGCCGTTGCTTGATGCTTGAGCCTTGCGAGTCGTAGGCGTGTTTAGGCTCTGTTGTTTATCTCGATCTGTTATCGGGATATGTTAATTGGGTTGTTGGGAGGTTATCACATGCTATATCATTTGTTGGAGATACTCATGCGTTACTTATTGTTAACAACTAAAATTGTAAGCAGAGGCATCTGTGAGCCCCTTTGCGAAAGCATCGAAACTTTGACTCGCTAATGTCCCCTAGGACCTGAGTTCTTGTTGTCTGTTCCGAGATTGAGCGCTCTAGCCGTGCGTGGGGACGTTTATTGGGACCCCCCTCACCCATTACCTTTTCTCAAGTCAGTTGAAAAGGGGGCCACAACCTTGGTTTTATTTGCTCACATGCATGATGCACGATTTACTTCCTGTTGCCTTCGGGTGTTTATATTCTGTACTGTACTGCATAATTGCTAGACGACTTATCTAGTGCTTGGCCGTTAGTGCCCGCCTAGACGCCTACGCAACCTCTGGGTCCGTATCGGAGAACGGCCGGACTTCGTCACGGGTAGCTTAGTTGGGTGGCCCCCTAGACTTTCTTGTTGAACTGGAACGGTCTTGTTGTGAGACATCCACCTGTCGTAAGTGGGTCGAGCATGCGTATGGTTACATTTGGGCAACCCCTGCAGGGTGTACATCTTATCGATAAGCCGTGTCCGCGGTTATGGACGACTTGGAATTGTATAGCTCGATCATAGAAAAACTTACACCTTTATGTTGTTGATAATAATTTGCTAATAACTTGACGGAAATACTTTTGTACACCCACGCATGGGTGTGGGTGTTTTCGTCACCGTCCATTTATTCCTCGAGATTAGTGCCCACCATAGTAGATGGAAAGATTCCTTTCTCTCTTCTTTTTTTATCCGAATCTCAAAGCACAATGGATGGTGATGGAAACACCCACACCCATGCGTGGGTGTACAAAATCCACTCTCAATAACTTGATTAGTAATATAGCATTACTACAACGATACCTAATAAAATTTGTCCACCGTTGAGTGCCTTTTACATTGCCTCTTCGCCTTGTTGAAGGGGATATGTGTAATCGGCTGGGTTATGTTTGTGTAGTATTTATCTATTACCTTGTGCGCTCTCTTATCTTCTCTGAGTAGACGGATGTTGTAGCGTGTCTCTATTGGTTATAGTTTTGCTGCCGCTAAACCTACCATATAGCCCCAGGCGATATATATATTCGCCCGGCGAGCATAGCCATTTCTAGTCTTGCTAAGTACGTGCCGGAGTTCGTTCCTTGGTACTTACTCTCGCCTTTCCCCTTTCTCTTTGCTTCCTCCCTTTTGTCGGCAACCGATGGCCCGACTTTGACAGGTACAAGAGGACGACGTTAGCAAGGTTACCCTTCCGGCTTGGCCTGGGCAGGGTTATGGACGTCACTGGTTATCTTCAGGACTCTTAGTCCAATTTGTATCTTGTCCGTACTCGGACGTATTTGATCTTCTGTATGATTTGGATCTTTGTATTGTATATTTGTATCTTGACTCGTTGGAGTCGTTGTTGTAACATATATGTTTCTTGTGGGCTCTATTGTAATCATGTTGTAATGTTACGGCTCGTGTTAATTTCTCTGGCATCACGTGTGTGAATCTTCGCGCACGTCGTGTCGGAGGGCGTCTCAGAATCGATATCGTGCGGATTTCGGCGGGATCGCTGGAATCCTCATGGTACCGGTTCCGGGGCGTCACAAGTTGGTATCAGAGCCCAGGTTGACGGTACCCCACTAGTCCAGCCTGTAGGATAACCTTGCCAACGGTCGTTGTGTCTAGTGTCAAACTATTTTTGAAAATTCGTTGGATAGTTCTGACTAGCTCTGTTTTTCTCCTTATCCCCATTCTTTCTCATCTTACCTTTGCGAGTTTTGAATCTCCTCTTATCTGTTTCTCTGAGTGTCTTAGGTTCCGACGTGGGTTGGATGATCTTTGCCTTAACCTAATAGGTTCGATCTTCGGAGATCCCAACAGAATCGTATCATCATCAACGGGACAACGACTTCTTGTTGGTGGTGTCGCCTTTCAACATGGAGCAACAACTCTTGTTAGTGGTGTCGAGGAGATCGACACGTCTCCAGAAGATCTGATAGTTCACCTCTCTCCCCCGTACCTTGGCGTGGAACCTTGGGGCGAGGTTCCTTGTTAGTGGTGTCGATTGTAACGGCCCCGGGTAGTACCCCTAATAGATTTGTTTGTTATTCTTCTTTAATGCATCATCATGGCATATGCATCATATCATGTATGTTTTTATTAAATAAAACTATTTTATAAACCCCCCTTGTCTCTTCCTTTAAATAAAACCCTAATCTCTCTCTCCCTCATATTACTTATTTTATAATTAATACTCTTCCAACAAAGAAGTTTTTAAATATAATGTGTTTTGTTTTTATTACAATAAAATAAATATTTTGAAACCATTTTAAAAGTCCCTCTCTCACCCTTGCCTCAAACTCAAAACAGTTTTAAAAATAAAGGAGAAAAGAGAAAAACCCTAAACCTCTATCTCAGGCCTCTCTCTCTCCTGGCCCAACTCTTTCTCTCTTTCCTGGAGCCCAATCCAACCGGAGGCCTCTTCCTTTCCCTGGCCCAGCTCTGGCCCCACCCAATTTCTTCCCTGGCCCGAGCCACAACCTTCTGGCCCAAGTACCAGCGGCCCACCTTCAACCCACCAGATGGACGAACCGGTACGTCGCCATCTTCTGTCGTCTTCCTCCCCACCAAGAACGGCGTGAGGCCGTGATCCTCCCGTCGCTGTCCCGCACCACCTCGCCTCTCACCTGCTCCCTCTCCTTTATAATCCCCTCCTCGAGGCCCTGGAAACCCTAGCCCTCCTTTCTTCCTCCCTCAGCGCCGCCATCCCTTCTCCTCTCCTTGTCCTTCACCACCGAATCCCCCTCACAGCTCTGCCATGGCGCCGTCGCTCCGGCCGTCCCCTCGCCAAGAGAGCACCATCAGACGCGCCTTGAACTCCTCGTTCCTCTGGTACTTGCTAATCGAACCATGGCGCCCTAAATCGGCGCCGCTTTCGCCGTTCCTCTCCGTCCCCGGCGGGAGAAAATCTTCAATTCCGGCGAACCCGTCCCTCCTCCGGCACCGGCGCCTGCACCTTGAGCTTCAGGGTAATGTCGCGCACCTCCTTGACATCGTTTCACGTTGCTTTGCTTCCGGGAACCTTCGTTTCACCATGTGGTCGGCCGTCTCCTCTGCAGATCGCCGCCGCCGGCCATGCTCCGGTGGTTCCCCGCTTCTGGCGCCGCCTCTTCTTGGTCCGCGCCGATGAGGTGCATCGAACGCGCCCAGTCTCGTGTCCTGGAACGCCTCTAGTCGCCCGCGCGCATCCGCGGTGACCACCGCTTCCCTCGCCGCGAGCGGCATCACCCCGTGTCGAACACCTTCAGCGCGTTGCACTCAAGCTTCGCCACATCAGCGCCCACGTGGCAACCGACCCCACCAGTCATCCTCTGCGGCTACACCCTCCCCCGGTGAGAAACGACGCCCAGATCCAGATATAGAAGTTTTGCAGAAAGGTCCCTGCATTTTTCACCTCTCTAACCCGCGGTCCCCTGCCTCGTCAGCAGCCTCTGTCCCAGTCAGCACCGCAGGGCCCGCGCGTCAGCCTCACAGGCTCGTTCCTCGCCCGGTGAGAAAAGTTTTCCCTTTTTCTATGTTTTCCAGAAATTCCAGAAAATGCGTATATCTCGTATAAATCATATCTTTTAAACCGTATTTCGAAATAAAAAGTGTTATATATGAAAATTGCTCAGAAAAACATAAGGAACATGAATATGCCATCCATATGCCTGTTTGCATCTCGCATCATGTTGTGCGTTGATAGTTGTGCATTTCCACCTCACATATATGCGGAGTATTTCGGACACCGACTATGGTTTTCCCCGCTCCGTTTAATATTGAAGTAGCGCACCCTTGCCATGTTATGCCATGCTAATCAACACTTAAAATTGCCGGTAGAAATGCAACTCCAAACCTAATTTGATTGTCCGGGGTTCCGACTTCGCCTAATATGGATAAGTTGCACTTCACCATCTATGCCATGTCATGCATATTATCTTGATCATGCCGATTCTTCTTCTGTAGTAGTAAGATTTGCATCCGTTGTTTATTCCAGCATTTGCTTCTTCTCGGATAGGATCACGAAGTGGTGTTGTGAGATACGACAAGTTCTTCTGCAGCTTTTCACAGGCGAGCCCTCTCTCTTCACCTATTATACACTCTCCCTCGCATTGCTATCCTTATGTTGCGCTTCTCTATCGAGTCACGTGTCCTATTCCACTTGGTTACCATAATAATCCTATATGTACCATTCCTTACCCATAGCCGTTGCTTGATGCTTGAGCCTTGCGAGTCGTAGGCGTGTTTAGGCTCTGTTGTTTATCTCGATCTGTTATCGGGATATGTTGGGTTGTTGGGAGGTTATCACATGCTATATCATTTGTTAGAGATACTCATGCTTTACTTATTGTTAACAACTAAAATTGTAAGCAGAGGCATCTGTGATCCCCTTTGCGAAAGCATCGGAACTTTGACTCGCTAATGTCCCCTAGGACCCGAGTTCTTGTTATTTGTTCCGAGATTGAGCGCTCTACCCCGTGCGTGGGGACGTTTATTGGGACCCCCCTCACCCATTACCTTTTCTCAAGTCAGTTAAAAAGGGGGCCACAACCTTGGTTTTATTTGCTCACATGCATGATGCACGATTTACTTCCTGTTGCCTTCGGGTGTTTATATTCTGTACTATACTGCATAATTGCTAGACGACTTATCTAGTGCTTGGCCGTTAGTGCCCGCCTAGACGCCTACGCAACCTCTGGGTCCGTATCGGAGTACGGCCGGACTTCGTCACGGGTAGCTTAGTTGGGTGGCCCCCCTTTCTTGTTGAACTGGGAAGGGTCTTGTTGTGAGACATCCACCTGTCGTAAGTGGGTCGAGCATGCGTATGGTTACATTTGGGCAACCCCTGCAGGTGTACATCTTATCGATAAGCCGTGTCCGCGGTTATGGACGACTTGGAATTGTATAGCTCGATCATAGAACAACTTACACCTTTATGTTGTTGATAATAATTTGCTAATAACTTGATTAGTAATATAGCATTACTACAATCGATACCTAATAAAATTTGTCCACCGTTGAGTGCCTTTTACATTGCCTCTTCGCCTTGTTGAAGGGGATATGTGTAATCGGCTGGGTTATGTTTGTGTAGTATTTATCTGTTACCTTGTGCGCTCTCTTATCTTCTCTGAGTAGACGGATGTTGTAGCGTGTCTCTATTGGTTATAGTTTTGCTGCCGCTAAACCTACCATATAGCCCGGCGATATATATCGCCCGGCGAGCATAGCCATTTCTAGTCTCGCTAAGTACGTGCCGGAGTTTGTTCCTTGGTACTTACTCTCGCCTTTCCCCTTTCTCTTTGCTTCCTCCCTTTTGTCGGCAACCGATGGCCCGACTTTGACAGGTACAAGAGGACGACGTTAGCAAGGTTACCCTTCCGCTTGGCGGCAGGGTTATGGACGTCACTGGTTATCTTCAGGACTCTTAGTCCAATTTGTATCTTGTCCGTACTCGGACGTATTTGATCTTCTGTATGATTTGGATCTTTGTATTGTATATTTGTATCTTGACTCGTTGGAGTCGTTGTTGTAACATATATGTTTCTTGTGGGCTCTATTGTAATCCTGTTGTAATGTTACGGCTCGTGTTAATTCCTCTGGCATCACGTGTGTGAATCTTCGCGCACGTCGTGTCGGAGGGCGTCTCAGAATCGATATCGTGCGGCTTTCGGCGGGATCGCTGGAATCCTCATGGTACCGGTTCCGGGGCGTCACACCTACTCAAGGAGGCGATGGCGGACGTGCAGCTGGTGCAAAGTCTACGCTCCAAGGCCATTCCCTACACCCAGCGAAAGAAGGTGGTGACGATGACGGCGGTTCGCAAGAGCGGCAGGACCCGAGGCACGGATGCAAACATGCCGGCGCTGGAGAAGGCGCAGCGCCTCGCCGCAGAGAAGAACCTGGAGAAGAACGTGGCGAAGGCCAAGGACAAGGCGAAAGGTAACCCTTTTTCTGTTCTTGATGTTCTTTTGGACCCTCTTCTTTCGACGGTCGCGAAGGATGGTTGCTTGCTATTTCATCCTAGGATGGGGTCTCCGGCGGAAGCAATTTCCATCATCCGAGCAAAAGAGTTGGCCCAAGCGGCACTGGCGCCTTTGTCGCACCGCCTAGAGCAAGAGGCAGAGGCGCGCCGTCAGGCGGAGGAGGAGGCTCCTCAACCTGCTATTGCTGCCCCGGGTGTAGGGACACCAGCGGCGCTCAACAGCGCCCACCCGCGGGTCCCAGGGGATGGCCGGTTGTGGAGACACCTGGCGTCGAGGGAACCACGACAGAGGGGGCAGGGCCGGCTGCGGCTAGCCCCTTGCGAGGCTGGCTGAGGCGCTCTTGCGCAAAGACCAATAGGCCCCTGTTGAGTGTCCCGTAAGGGACAAACCAAGAGATCGTGTTCTAAATGAGGGCGCTTATATACAACCTTAGGGGTTTGGGTCGGCTAAGGCGCCGATCACAACTCAGAGCATATATGCGACAGGAGAGAGTGGACATCCTAGGCCTACAAGAGACAGTGAGACAGGACTTCTCCTTGGCGGAGTTGCATAGCCTTGAGTGCGGAGGACAACTTGCATGGAGCTGGGTGCCGGCAAATGGTCACTCAGGGGGAATGCTCCTCGGCTTTAGGGACGAGTGCTTTGAGGTCGGGGTTTGGAGAAAAGGGGTTTTCTTCATTAGTGCGGACATATACCAATGGAACAACAAGGCCAAGTGGCGTTTCATGATGGTGTATGGCCCGACGGATCATTCCAGGACTGGGGAGTTCCTGAATGAGTTGGAGCTCGAGGTGAATGGGTGCCAGCTACCCCTGGTGGTTGGGGGTGACTTCAACCTCATTAGGAGGCTGGCTGATAAGAGCAATGAGGTCGTTTGCTGGTCGAGGATTAGACGCTTCAATGATGCCATTGCGGTCATGTCCCTAAGAGAGTTGAATCGAGCAGGGGCTCGGTTTACCTGGTCGAACAACCAGCTAGATCCGATTCGCTCGGTTCTGGATAGGGTGTTCGTCTCGCCGTCTTGGGAGATGCTCTTCCCATTGTGCTCACTCTCAGCGATAACGAGGATTGGTTCTGACCACAACCCTCTTATGCTGGATAGTGGGGAAGGAGGGTCTTTACGACCTGCACGGTTTTTCTTCCAAACCTGGTGGTTCGGGATTGCGGGTGATGATGATTAGGTGAGAGGGAAGATCGATAGCTACATCCGGGAGAGGGGACCTCACCGATGTAGTATTGAGCTTTGGCAATGCATTTCTAGATGCCTTCGCCAATTCCTCAAGGGGTGGGGGTGAACCTGGGCAAGGAGAAACGCGACTTCCGTGCGGATCTACTTCGCCAGGTAGCTGAAGTCGACTCTGTCACGGACTCATCGGGCCTGGATGAGGAGGGGTGGGCCCTACGCTACCACCTGGAGGATTAACTTGTTCACCTTGACGAGGTGGAGGAGGAATACTGGAAGCAATGTAGTCGACTAAAATGGATGCTTCAAGGAGATTCGTGTACGACGTACTTCCATGCCATCGCCAACGGGAGGCGGAGGAAATGTATGGTTCCACATCTTAGGGTAGACGTTGGCGAGATAGATGACCAAAAAGAGATGATGGCCCACATCTATCAGTTCTACTCTGGTCTGATGGGATCAGCTGGAGAAGAGAAGGCTTTCTCGTTGGCGCCGGATCTGTGGGACGAACCGGCCCTTCACCGGAGGAAAACCTTGCGCTAGAAGTGACGTTCACTCCGGAGGAATTGGACGAGGTCCTCTCTTCAATGAAAATTGACTCGGCACCTGGTCCGGATGGGCTGCCGGTGGCCTTCTTTAAGAGATACTGGGATATCCTTCGAGGTCCCATTCTACAGATTCTGAACGATTTCACTCTAGGGAGAGTCGACATCGCCCTCTTGATCTTCGGGATTATCTCCCATATCCCGAAGGTTAAAGGGGCGGATGACATCAAGCAGTTTAGGCCTACCGCTCTTATCAATGTTATTTTCAAGTTTGTTGCGAAGGCTTATGCGATTAGATTAGCCCCGCTAGCCCATAGGACGATAGACCGAAACCAGACAACGTTCATTAATGGCAGGTGCTTACACGAGGGAGTGTTGGCACTACACGAGATTGCTCACGAGTTACGGGTCAAGAAACTACGAGGACTATTTCTCAAATTGGACTTCGAAAAGGCCTATGATAGGGTCAACTGGGAGTTCCTGGGGGAGGTACTCCTGAGAAAGGGTTTCTCGGCGGTGGTAGTGCACCGGCTAATGCAGTTGGTGTCCGGGGGACAGATAGCTAGCAATGTCAATGGGGAGATTGGTACATACTTCCGTAACGCAAGGGGAGCGACCCATTATCCCCTCTCATGATTTGACTTCATGGCTTACTCCTTGGCTGCAATTTTGACTCGTGCCAAGGAGGCGGGGCACCTACAGGGGGTAGTGCTCACCTGATTCCGGGGGGAGTAACCCATCTCCAATACACGGATGACACTATGGTTATGATTGAACCGACGCAATTGTGAATTGCGAACTTTACATTCCTTCTTCTATGCTTTGAGAATATGTCAGGGCTGAAGATAAATTTCAACAAAAGTGAAGTCATTGTGACAGGGATCTCTGATGACGAGCGAGATAGGGTGGCGGATGCGTTGAACTGTAAGCTAGGGAGCTTCCCCATCCGATACATGGGCATGCCGATCAGCGACAAAATACTTTCGATGGCAGACTGGTTCTTCCTCACCGAGAAGGTTGGCCATAGGGTGGAGCCATGGCAGGGGCTCTTCCTGGCGTCAGCGGGGAGGCTAGAACTGACTAACTCGTGTCTGTCGAGCCTACCGATATTCGCCATGGGGCTCTACCTCCTATACGACGCGACGCACGGGTCTATGAACGCGTCTCGGGCCTCGCGTCGCGTCAATATCACATGGTGGATTGGGCCACCGTGTGTAAGCCAAAAGTGTTTGGGGGATTGGGAATCCTCAACACGAAAGCCATGAACATTGCGTTCATGCTGAAATGGATCTGAAAACTATACAAGGGAGAGGAAGGCCTCTGGGCAGACCTCATTAGGGCTAAGTATCTTGGCAACAAAGACTTGCTCTCCCTAGAGGTTTCAACGAGAGGGTCTCAGATCTGTAACACCATCCAGAAGATGAAATGGCATTTTAAGCTAGGGGCACGACACCATGTCCGAGATGGGAGACGGACATACTTCTGGTTAGATTGGTTGGATTGGTGGACAAGGAAGGGACCTCTCCGCCTGCTTTTCCCACGGTTGTTCGCCTGCTGTGACAACCACTTCGCCACTTTGGCTGGAGTGAGGACGGCTGAGGGATGGCGCATTAGGTTCAGGGGAACCTTTGGACTGACGAGGTAGTCGAATGGGAGAACCTTTGCAGAATCTTCGAGATGTATCCCTTCGAAGGGGGGAGGACCAGGTGTCTTGGGCACTGGAACCTTCCGGGGTTTTCTCCACACACTCGACGTACCTCAGACTGTCGCAAGGGGCGTCAGTTACGTACTTCAAGGAAGTTTGGCGAATGAGGGTGCCGACCAAAATCAGAGTTTTCCTGTGGCAATTGGTCAGGGGGAAGCTGCCGTCGGCGGAACAGGTGGCTAAGAGGCGTGGGCCATCTGACGGGAGCTATGCTATGTGTGGCATGCTTGAGGACTGCGATCGTATCTTCTTCACATGTCACCTGGCCAAGTTTATGTGGGCAGGGGTGCAGGAACTCCTCCCATGTAATTGGAATCCGACAGGGGCCGGTGAGTTCATCGCGATAGTCCAAGGTCTCTCCGGACCTCTACGTAGGCTAGCTTGGTTCTCCTTCGCAGCCCTAGGCTGGATGCTTTGGAACACACGCAACAAGCTAGCTATCGAAGGAAAGGTGATCGGACATCCAGCTGACGTTCTCTTCACCATGTCTATTCACATGCTGGAGGGTTCTGGTCAGACAGAGGGACAGGGACCTTCTGGACGAGGCGTTGGGCGAGCTTAGGCGGCTCTACGCGAGGATGAGGAGGGAGGGCACTTGACTATTTCTATTATCATGTCGTCTTTATTTTCTTGTTGTGGGCTGCCCACGAGGCACTTGTATGAGACCTTAGTCTAGCGTGTGGATGTGCTGGTGATCTCGAACTATCATTGTACCGTTACTATGTTGCCGCTATGGCTTTATTTATAAAGCCGGGCCAATGGCCTTATGTTTAAAGAAGTGGCAGACTTCTTTATCAGAAATTAAACTGCTGATTGAGTGCTGCAACAAAGTAGTCTTTCTACTTGATGAAATGGAGGAATATAGAGTGTTGTCCCGGCCTGAATTCAATTTCAGAATTTTTGTTTTTTAAATGCAATTTCAGAAAGTTAGTTAAGCTTCATCTTCAAAAGCTGCTATCGGCTCAAAGTAAATATTGGAGAAATAGGTGTACTGCTAGATGGATAAAGGTAGGAGAATAAAATTCAAAGTATTTTTATGCAATGGACAGCCAGCAGTTCAGAAGGAATTCTGTGGCAAATTTAGAACTTGAAGATGGCTCGATCATTTATGATCATCATCAGATGGCAGGGAAATTCCTTGAGTCTTTTAAATCTAGAATGGTCCGGACTATGGGCATTAATATGGGCTTTAATTTACGAAGGTTGGTTAAACATGTTGATGGGCTAGAAGTTTTGTCTCAGCCATTTACAAAGGAGGAAATGGACTCTGTCATTAAGTATATGCGAGTGGATAGAGCTCCAGACCCGGATGGATTCAGTGGTATTTTCTTAAAGAAGTGTTGGGACATTATTTGTGATGATTTCTATCAGCTTGCTAAATATTTTCATGATGGAACTACTGGATTACATAATACCAACAGCTCTTATATTACATTAGTACCCAAGACAGCCTTCCCGGAGAAGGTTAACGATTATCGTCCTATATCTTTGAAAAATGTATGCCTCAAGTTTATCACTAAATTAGCAGAAAATAGGCTTCAAGATCAAATTCTTCGATGTATTCATAAAAATCAGTATGGGTTTTTAAGAGGCGGAACTATCCAAGATTGTCTGGCTTTGACTTCGGAATATTTGCATCTATGTCATATCTCCAAGAAACCTATTATCATTTTGAAGTTAGATTTCGAGAAGGCCTTTGATTCCATCAAGCATGAAGCTTTGTTGCAGATTATGAAGTGTAAGGGATTTGATGAGATATTTATCAGATGGGTAAGGGAATTACTTTCTTCTGGGTGCCAGGTAAACAATTCCTTCGTAAGAGGGGGGTCAGGCAGGGTGACCCCCTAGCTCCATTGGCATACACTATTGGCTCTGACTTGTTACAATCCGTCGTAAATGATCTGTTTGCCAATGGACATGTTCAGATGCCAATTATTACTTCAGACCCAGACTACCCTATAATCCAATATGCAGAGGGTACTTTGCCCATTATGCCAGCGGATGAAAGGCAGCTCCTTGCTCTACAGAATTTGCTACATTGTTTTTCTGAATCTACTGGTTTACACATAAATTACCATAAGTCCTCTATGCTTCCTTTTAATGTTGATGACGATCATATGCTGCAATTGGCTAATAGTTTTGGCTGTCGGATTGGTACTTTCCTCTTATCTTGGATTGCCAGTGGGTATCACAAGACTAAAAATTCATGATCTTACTCCTATTGTGTGTAGACTGGAAAGGAGGTTGTGTGTAGACTGCAGTTGATTAATTCGGCCCTACCTCCAGGGATTATCAATCAGTTGAACAGGATTATTCGACAGTGCCTTTGGAGGGATGACACGGACACTCCGAAACAGTCATTGGCTGTGTGGGAAATAATCTGCAAACCTAAGATGAAACGAGGCTTAGGGATAGTTAACTTTGCTGTTAAGAATGAGGCTTTGTTGATTAAACATCGGCATAAATTTTACAATAAAGATGTCCCATGAGTTAAACTCATTTGGGATGCTTATTATGAGGACAGGATACTCAATGCTTGCAATCTGATAGGCTCCTTATGGTGGAGAGATATTTGTAAACTAATGGATAACTATAGAGTAGTGGCTAAGCCGATGGTTAAGGCTGGGAACACCATTTTATTTTGGTTTGATGAGTGGGAGATTGGAAATGCTAGAACACCACTTAGAGCACGCTTTGCCAGATTTTTTTCGTTTGCTATTAACGACATGGTGTCGGTCCTTGACATGTGGCAGTCCCATGATAGAGCTGCACAATGTCATCTTCCTCTTTCATCAAGGGAATACCATGAGTTTACCACAATTTCCTCTTGGCTGGATGGTGTCGAGTTGAGTTGAACTAAAAATGATGAATGGAAGT
The DNA here is from genome assembly GCA_030979885.1 of Lolium multiflorum. Classification (NCBI taxonomy): domain Eukaryota; kingdom Viridiplantae; phylum Streptophyta; class Magnoliopsida; order Poales; family Poaceae; genus Lolium; species Lolium multiflorum. The sequence goes on from CM061749.1 coordinate 166,622,686, forward strand.
GTCAGTGGAAAGATGGGGCTTTCTGCCAAATATTACGCTTTGGTTCATGAACCCATTGTTTCGTGTCCTGTTTATAAGTGGATTTGGAGAAGTAAGTGCATCATGAGGATAAAGATGGAGGAGCTTGGAAGCCGGCGAGGGTGTCCCCGGTGGAGGGTTGGAGTGGCCAGCCCAGGGTGGTCGCCGACGAGGGGGTCCGACCTGAATAAAGGCGGCGGTCCTAGGGCCTCTCTTGCGTGAAGAGGAGGACCTACCGGAGGCCTGGACTCGTGATCTGGCCGGAGTGTTGAGTTCCGGAAGGCTCCGCCGGCGAATGTAACATTGCTTTTGCCTGGAGTTTGCTGGATCGGTGGTATTCGGCCGTGCGCACCCATGCTTTTATTCCGACCGATTGGTTCTGGAGGGAGCGGCGCGAAGCTCTTTTTGTGTTGACATCAAGTGACTATGGATCCATGATGAAAGTCGGAAGAAGAGAATTTCATGAAGGCCGGGGAGGACTAGCTAAGGGTGGTTCAAGTCTCCGCGCTGTTGAGGGACTTGCTTGGTGTTCCGCTTCACAACAGCGGTATGAAAGTGGGAGCGACAACACATGTGAAGTTCGAGTCCTACCTTTCAGGGTGAAAACCGGTCGCCTTAACTGGTTGTGCCTAGCAATGACCTTGTTGGAGGCATTGTTTTGAGAGCGGGGACTATCTTCAGGGTGAAAACCTAAGATCTTTGCGACGACGGTGTTAGAGCACTGTTCCCTTCTTGGAGGCGTCGTTGGAGAGTCTGTATTTCAGTTGTCTTGGCGGTGGATGTATTGCTGTTGTTAGGCAGATGTAGAGCGACTTTTGTTTCTTAGTTTTTTTTTTTTTTCATCCGTAGTGCCATTAGGGTGGTGCGTTGTTGCAGAGGCTAGGTGTAATTGGTATCTTTTGATATTAATATATTCCCTTTATCGAAAAAATGAGGATAAAGATGTTTTCATGGCTGTTAATCAGTGATCGTCTAAATACAAGGGACCTTCTAAAAAACCGAAACTGGAGAGTTACGGAAGATAATCATTGTGAGCTTTGCCCAGGTCGTCATTATGAGGATATGCGACATTTGTTTTTTGATTGTACGTTCCGCCAAAGGATTTGTAATTACCTTCGAATTAAGTGGGAATCCGGTGATGATATGTTACAGGTGGCTATAAATGCGAAGGAAAGTTTTAGGAAGCCATTCTTTCCAGAAGTGACATTTATAGCATGTTGGCAAATCTGGAAATTAAGGAATGGGAAGATCTTCAGAAATGAAAGGGCTAAGTTTACAGCTTGGCGTAGTAACTTTATTCATGACATCTCTTTGCACATACATAGGTTTTCTAAGAAAATGGCTGATGTTGTAGAAGTTTGGTTAGACAATCTCCCTTAATTTTTCTTTTCATTGTACAGCTGTAAATATGTTATCCTTTAATAAATTATAAGCTGTGGGGCTTTTGCCTCACAGTAACCGGTCAAAAAAAAAATCCATGATCTAGTTTTGACATGATCCATCGACGGCAACACTTGTGCGTCGTTACCCTTTCTGAAGGCGTTACTTTTCCAACACTCATGGTCCATGTGTTGTCAAAATGGTGGTTGATGTCCTTATTGGTTACTATTGCCTTAGATTTGTTTTCTTAATAAGTTGGCTGTGTGCATCTTCAATGTTTTAAATTGCTCGTGATACTAAGTTGTCGCAGTGGTGGGACTATATCTTTTGGATATTTATATATCTTCTAGACAGAGATACATAGCAGCCCGTAGCGAAAGCATAAAAGTCAAAACAAGAGTATTTATAATAAAATGCTGATTTTTTTTCTTGGACTAGTTGAACGCTTTCGCCAGATATCGGCTGTGGAAAGGGTCTTTGCATCAAGCTTACGTATGTGTTAGACACTACCAACTGCACCCACACCTATTTGGTTCCAGCTAATGTCCAGTTGCCAATTAAGTTGCACACCTGCCGCAACAACCTTTTCTAATGGACTAGGATTTTCTATATTCCATTTTCGACATGATTGATTTGGTGTTCACAACAAGGCGTATGTTTCAGGTACGCTTCAAGTCAGTTCAGGAAAAAGAGAGGTACGCTTCAAGGCACGCAATCTCACTGTGACATGAATGTAAGGAATTGCCATGTCAACTATAATGGCTCTGCTCATCTGCTGTAATACATGTATTTCAGCATCCCGCCCTCTCTTCTTTCAACAGATCCTTAATTGGGATACTGTGGCAATATTGCAAAACAATTCTTCGCTTTCTTAATATATTTTGCTGTAATTCTACATTTTTCATGGGTGGCGCAAAAATGCCACTTCTTAGAGATGTAAGGGGTATCCACATATCCCATGTTTGCATAAGAGAGAAACTTAGAATAGGATATCCAATCTGCTGAGCAACACACTGGCCCGGCCTTCACAAAGGATAAAATGGCACCCATATACGCACCTCTTCTTCATCGCTCAAGTTTGCTCAGCAAATCTTCAAGACGTGGCAGTTCCTGCAAAATGTCGTTCCAATTTGGCATACCCTGCATAGAAAAGCACGCACTTAATTATATACATCTACCGCTAATCCAAACTTAGATAGATTACATTTCATTCATTCTACAAACGAAATTTATTACTTCTATGACATTACATCAGCAATCAATAGGAATAATTCACACAAAATAAGCCCACAGAAGAAGAATTACTCTTCCAGATCTTCTCACACGACCATCAAGACGGAGGATTATGTAGACGTCTTCACCAGGAGTGACACCTTCTGATTCTTGCTGGTCGCGTATCCAACTGAACAACGAGCAAATAGATGTCAAAGCAATTTAAAAGATAACAAATTGGTGGCGCCAAAATTTTAGGAAGTGGACATTTGAGTTCCTACAGCTACAAACAATACTACTCCAATAACATTAGAAAACGAGTAAACATACTTAAAGTCTTGGGCTATTTTTTAAGAAATAGTTTTAATGTAGGGTACGCAGAGCCAGTGAAGCTAGTAAAATTCGTAAAAGTTCTAGCCAACATATCATTTTCTCTTGATTTAATTCCTAGTTTTAAAATCCCTATAAGTTCTAGTCAAACTGTGGCTGACTAGATGCGAACAGGGTAATTTTGCTGATATTCTTCTGCGCTCTGGTTAGCTATGTCCATTATAACGCAGAATGGGCACACTATTAGCATATACAGGGTCCCTTCGGGGATGTCCGATAAAAAAATATTAGCATATACAGGTCACACATATTTTAATGCTAATGGTGTGTTCTGTTTGCGGATACATTAGAACTTTTTGACATTGTAGTGTTGTTAAGAAGCTTATTGCTGTGCGCAGCATTTCCATAATGTGCCTCCACAATTCATCTATGCCGGCTATGCTATGTACCTAATTATGTTACTGTGCTATGTTGAAAAGGTAAGATCATCTAAAGGAAATAGAGTGTAGTTGCTTCAAAAATATCATTAGAGGAACAAAATTTATATATTGACAGGAGGAAGGAAAAGAAATTTGACCTTTCCCATTGTTCAGGAGAGACAATATCAGCCTTAAATCGAACCTCAGCTCTCAGGCGTGATTTTGCCGCAATAGACTCAGTACGCTTTTCAAAGTCACCCTGCCAAAACAAAATTTGCATTGTACTATAAGAAAGATATAGGTACCAAGTTTTATGTATGAAACTACAAACTGAGAAACAAGTGATAGCTTTTGGATTAACAGATGTGTAGGACTAGTCTAACCCCAATTGAAGGAGCAGATGCAGCAGATCTTGTAGTACCAAAGCCTTTTGGTTTTATTTGGGCTTTTAGCAAAGCACCAAAGATCACAGGAATTAGAAGAACGCCTCGTTTGAGAAGTTCAGTTCGGTACCTCTCAGCTCTTTGCATTGCTTGAGTAACAGATGCTTTTGAACCTGCCAATATAACCTATAATACTCTTAATCAACAGGACACTAAGTGACAGTTTAAACGAAATGCAGTACAGTATGAAGATGATAAGAGAATTATACTGACTGGCCTAGTAATGTCTCGGAGTTGCACAAGTTCAGTAATGCGGTTGGTTGATAGACGCACAGGTAACCTTGAAAGGGTTTCATTGCGAGAAATATTGGTAATCTGCTGCTCTTCTTTCTTGTTTTCCCAGAGAAATAAAGCCACAAGCACAACAATACCTGCAGTGTGCTGATTCAAAAGATTAGTTATTTTTAACAAAGCTGAAAAAAATTGTTCAACAGATGAGTCGCTTGTGAAATAGCGAAGAGATGAACAATAATTAAGCCAACGAGTTCTCATCAATATGAACTTCTCCAAGATTCACAACTCAGCAAACTATGACTAAAACTTGTTTGCATTTTCTTTCCAAAAGAAACTTTTGTGGTAGCTAAAAGCTAATGAGCATTGATAAATGTTAATAAATTTAGTTATCAGTAAACAAGTGCAGAATTATGTTGTGCATATTCCTATTGAGGCATCTAAGACAAAAAAAAAATACTTAAGATGATCCCCAAGTCTTCGGAAAAAATAATATGCATTGGTTTAGGCAACAGTACCAACTACCAACCACATGAAATGAACAAAATGTTTAATCAAACTAATTTGAGTGAATTATATGTTTGGCGCTGGAGGGTATAGCCTCACTTCAGGTGGGGCACTACAGCAACTCTGATACTATCATTCTTATTTACTGTTATTCTTAATTTTTTCTTCCCTTTTGTTTTTGTGATGAGCCCACAAACTGTAATAAAGTGTTCTGGCATAATTTTAAATTCAACAAAACGATATGTGTTTTAAAAAGGAAACATGTCTGACGTGAATAGTAGCACTTGCTATAGTTTTGAATTTTTACTAGTAAAAATTTATAACCTTTATTACTCATAATGAATTTGTACTTGAAATGGAACACATAGGTACTCCTACTTTAAATTGAGAAGTACTTCTATGCTCAATCTTTTGGATTTTTTCAGGTAGATTTCATACCTTGGCTGACTTGGGTTGAATGATTACACCCTAAAGTCAAATTAGCACAGGATTTTTTTTTATAGATGACGTTTCTTTCTTCATATGCTGCTACGTACTATGCAACATAATGAATTGCTGCCATTTACTGAGGGGACACATTCTGCAGGTGACCAACCAGTTAACTGTTTTGCAACACCTCTTTTAGGACATGCCAGTTTACCTCCAATATTAATGGCAGCATTCCCAGCAGTTTCCAGAAAATCTGGAGCACCATCACCACCTTGAACTGCAAGTATAAGTCTGGGAATGGTAAAGAATGTTGAAATTCCAGCTGCTGCAATGAAAGCCACATAAAAGAATCTCCGGACACCACGAAATGGCGCTTGTACTTCACTAATGAGCTTCAGGTCTCTTCGGAACCCAGAACCAATATCTTCTCCACCACGTAATGCCTGACATGAATTTAGAAGGTGAATTTGTTTTTCAGCATCTAGCAGATCACTAAATTAAGCATAAAGCCCTACCTCTTCTTGAAGTTCCTTAAATTCTGGTGATGCCCTGAATGGCGCCATGTCTGGGTCATTGAGAATTGTGCCAAATTTGAGATTGTAATCTCGCAAAGCTGTCTTCAAGCAATCAGCTGCTTTTTTGCTTTCTTCCCTGATGAAACAGATGCATCATATAAGGGAAATAAATAAATAAGGAAAGCTCAAAAGAACGAATTCATCAAAGAATTTAACAATATCATCAGGTAGCCCAAAGAATGCAACATCCATCCTACAAAAAATGTCCTAGAGTCGGCAATTTGCCGCCTTGATACATTCAAACAAATTTAGAAAAGTAAAGTTTGAACTGAAAAAGTGGTACTGACGGAGAGGCAAAAGTACTGGTCACAAGCCTAAATGAGAACAGTATGTTCGTAAAGGAAAATCCTTGCACAGTAGCCTGGAGGGGCTCTCACCTGTATGCATGGCAGCATGCCTTGTTATAGAGCGCTGCTTGGGCTTCGATAGTATTTGGATCAAGCTCTAGGGCATTATCAAATTGTTCAAGTGCGTCTCTCACCTGTGATATGCACGAAAAAAAAACCAAGAGACTGTAGACAATGATGGAAGATACTACATGCATCATGATCATATCTGTTGATTCTCCAATTAATTGATTATTACAGGAAACCCATGTAACAGTTTGTTTATACGATCAACCCATGGAGGAACACACTTCAGAGATGTATTTATGGGATCGTAAAGAGATATAGGTATTGAAACCGCAGTAATAATCTCCATCATTAGCAGAGTATGAAGTCTAGTTGTATGACTTTTGAAGTCCAATCTACCAAAAAAACAGTGGTAGTTTACAAGGTGACATCTCAATACTAGGAAGATTAGTAACTTTTTCTTAACAACAATTATTCCCTTGAAGGTGCTTTCCAAGCATACGTTCAATGGGATATCCCACGGAAACCCAATTTATACACCCAAACCTGGATGAATTCCGCTGAAATTCATCCCAAACTTAATCAAACTAGGCCTAATCCAATGGATAACATGTTCACTAGAGGAGCTCCTGCATCCAAATTCAAAACAGACACATCCACCTCATCAATTAAATGCCTAATGAATTCCCGTACAATTCCTAGCTCATATTGATAGACATCCTCCGTGCAAACGAGTAAGTATCCCAGGTCACTCGAACGTTGGAAGAAATGCGACTCGTAGTCGGCTTGGCTTACCCTGCCCTTGGAGAAGAGCTCGAGCCCGAGATTGACGCACGACTCTGCTGTCGGAACCGCCTCCTTCTCCGGCGAAGGCGGGGGAGACGGAGGCGAAGAGGAGGCATTGGAGCGGAGGATGCCGCGGTGGCGGTTGGAGCGGTGGGAGTGAATGTGGAGAAGGAGGGGGGAGACGATGGATAGAGTTCGGAGCGCGGGGTTGGGGATTCCGCCGCCGCCGGAGAGAAGGGCGAGGTGGGGCCGGAGTGCCGCGGCCGCCATTACGGTTTGAAGGAGGGTGAGGTGGTCGTTTTTCTCGTTATCCGGGTGCCAGTAGTTCTCACTTCTCAGTTCTCACTTTTTTTTTAATTCGTCTCTTACCTCTCTTTTCGACTCCTTGTGCCTAAATTTGTCCGTGACCTCTAAGTTCCCTAAATTCCGGCAAAACCGTAAAAAAACTTTTTAGCAAAATAATTATTCATATGCTGCAAATCTTCGATGATATCAAACGGAGACCTCGCCTGCAACCGGCATCAGCGTCGTCTAAGGTTGAATCAACTCTATCTTCCCAAGGCAGCAACACCAGAACCGCCGGTAGCAATGCCTAACGCTTAAGGTAGCAAAGCCGGCCTCCACCGGTAGCAAAAGCCACCCTCTACCGGTAGCAACGCCATAGGCCTAGGTATCAAATCCACCCTCCACCGGTAGCAACGCCGGCCTCCGTCGGTAACAAACCCCATGCGCCCAAAGTAGTAGCATCAGCCATCGTGCCCTACACCACACTGGAGCCCGGCCATCGAACACAGCGTGCCCAGCTGCGCATGCATACTGCATACCCTGACTCTGAGCCAGTCGTGATCGCATCCCAGCGGCGGAGCAGTCGCCCGCGGCGAAACAGTCTTCTTGGATGGCGCCTGATCCCATCCAACATAGACCGGCAGCGGGAACCAGGACGCGATAACACAATAGAGTATTAGCGCGGCGTTCGGCATCCATCTAGCGGCGGCGCGAGCTCCATGGGCGACAGAGAGGGAGAGAAGGAGGGGGAGGAGAGAGGATATGCATCGTCGGTGCTTTGAAACGACCCGTGTGAGGCTGGCGGGATATGCGGTGCGCGGCGCTTGGTGAACCGGTGGCAACACTGTGGAGACCGGGGAGCATAGCTGTGGAGGAGGATGAGCACATCGGCCTTATCCAAGAAGGAAATGAGTGGATGGCATGCATCGGAAGCGGTGGGGCGTACGTGGGCCACGTGGGACGCGTGGCACGCATAGAAGCAGGAGGTTGCGAGCGTCTCATCCCCCAGGGAGTAGAATCATTTTCCAAAAAAAAGAAGCAAAAGTCTAGTCACTCCCACAAATTTTCGGGCGCGCGGGAGAGCCAACCACCAAGCTGAAATTTTCCACATCTTCTCCGCCGCATCTCCCAATGCCACCATCAGGTCACGGACTCCTCGCTCGCACCACAAATGTCACTCGTCTAGCCCTAAATTTTGTGGAGAGTCTCCTCCGCAACCGGATCCAACACCACATCCACTATGGCTGCCCTAAGCTCGCTCAGGCATGTCTCGTGCCCAATGCCCTCGTGGGCTCATTGCCACCACCGAGAATTCTCGTGAGCTTGCCCTCGTCCTACTCGTCCCTGTGAGCTTGACAATGCCATTGACATGGTCCTGTGGACCGAGAATAAGGATAGTGAGCACCTCGATGGTGTCAGCAATGCCACGTACTTGGATGAGGCAAAAGTTTGTAGGGTTAGGTGTTCGATCAATTAGTGCTACGACTGCGTAATTGCGAGCAAACTCACTTCTGTGTCGAAGATAAAATGTTTCTTATAGATTTATTTTTTTGAAAAGGAAGATAATCTTTAGTCTCTGCATTGATTAATGCATACAATCATATATCATTCATTTAAAAGCTAAGCAAAGCCAGCATCGATGCCGAACAAAATCAGCTCACAAAAAAGAACATATCTCTCCTACCTAAGCATGATGACGCGTTGGAGGTCAAGGACTGACAACACTGCCAAACTGGTGGCTAAGGTGCTTTCTATCGGGATGGCGCTATTAATGCCGCAAATTGTCAGGCACACCAAAGTGCTTCCATTCGCTATCAGTGTATGAACGATAATTTCCAACTTTCACTAGTAGGAAAACCATTATAGGTGGAAACCACCTCTGTGGCGCACCAAACGGCCCATACGCCACAAAAATATTTCTGTGGCGCACCACAAAAATGCGCCATAAAAAAATGGATGTTTCTGTGGCGCATGTGCAAGCATATGCGCCACGAAGATGGAGATTCTGTGGCGCACCGTGGGTGGTGCGCCACGAAATTTTGGGACCCACGCTGGGTCCACCACGCACATGGCCGAAGGATATTCTGCGCATGGTCCAGTGCGCTACGTTTAACTTCGTGGCGCACGTTGATCCATGCGCCACGTTCGCGACCACCCCGGCTCACGCCACCATGATTCGTGGCGCATGAGCTCATATGCGCCACAGAAGTTCATGTTTTGGCGCATATCAGATATGCGCCACGAAAGTGCACAGATCTCACTTTTTTGAGACAGCTTTCCCCCTCTTTTCTTCCACCCACCACCCTTTCCATTCTTGTCTCCTCCAACCAGCTCGTGTTGCTCCTCTCTCCCACTCCATTTTGGTCATACTTTTCTCCATTGTTGATAGCTCTAAGCCTATTTTGTGGGCATATTTGTGAGGGGAAGCCACTCCAACTTGTAGAGGGGTACTAAAAACCACAATTCTCTTTCCCTCCTCCTCCACTTTCCCTCTTGCATGGTCCATTGTTTTGTCTCCACCACCCCATCCTCTTGCTCCACCATGATCTTGGTAGATTTGTGAGAGGTTGAGTACTATTGGATGCATGTTTTGTGTGTATGGATGTTTTGTAGGTGAAGATTATTATCGCGCTCCCGGACGGTTTGCGGTGGCGAGACAATGTGATGTTTATATGTGTTGAGCTTTGTGTTGTGGTTGAATGTTTGCTTGCGAAGAAGCTTATTTGTGTTGTTGGTTTGTGCCGGCGTGTGGTGCATGGATGTTTGCCGAAATGTTGATTCATTTCCATTTCGGCAAATTCTTGCACTAGCCATATGTCCTACTTTTAGGATAGGTCATGTCGAAATTTTCCGGCGATCATGCATGCATGTGTGTTTGTGCATGGTGTGTGTGGTTCTAATTAACTCTCTTTTGCTCTATATATGTATGATGCAGTCAACCATGGTCGTCCATATGAGGGAAGGACAAGTGGTTAGATACAAGGTGAACGCGAAGGCCGACATGGTTAGGAACAACATGACCCGATAAGATGTCCGTGTCGAAAATGCGGACTCCGGCAGTGGATCGACCCTGATTCTGGACAACTGGAGGAACACCTGCTCAGGCGCGGTTTCATGCTCGGCTTCAACGAGGAGCCGGCGGCAAATGTTGGTCATGAAGAAGAGGCCGACATCGGGCGAGAAGACGAAGAGTCTCCCGAACATGGTGTTCATCATGAGGAAGGAGAGGCCAATGAAGGAGATGATGATGCCGGAGGAGATGGTGGTGGAGATGCCGAGAGCAAGCAGACGCCGCTAACGTCGGCCCTGCGGGACCCTCATGTTCAAGAGCTTCTCCTGAAGGACACGGGCAACGCCAAACCTGAAGCCAAGCTGGCGCAAATGGAGGTAGACGGGATGACTCCATTGTATCCAGGGTGCCGGCCCGAGGATACACGCTTGAGTGTAACGCTCGAGTGTCTGGAGATGAAGGCGGAACACAAATGGACCGACAGCAGCTTCAGCGATAACATGAAATCCTGGCATGCTCGTCTTCCCAAGGACAACACATTGCCGACAAGTATCGACGAGGCCAAGAAAGTAGTTTGCCCACTCGACCTACCGCACGTAAAGTACCACGCATGCATCAATGATTGTGCACTTTTTCGGAATGAGTACAAGGATAGAACCACATGTCCGGTGTGCGGCCAAGGACGGTACAAGAGAGGGAACAAGAAAGTTCCTCTGAAAGTTGTCTGGTACTTTCCTATCACTCCCCGTCTGCAGCGGTATTTCGTAGATCCTAAGGAAGCAAAGCTCATGCAATGGCACGCGGAAAGGGAGAAGCCCGCAGATGATCCGGAGAAGGGCAAGATCCTGACACACCCTGCAGACGCTAGCCAGTGGAATGCGTTGGACATTGAGTTCGCAGATGAGTTCGGGAGCGAACCGAGGAACATTCGTCTGGGCATGAGCACCGACGGACTCAATCCCTTTGGAAACCAGAGTAGCACGCATAGCACCTGGCCCGTGTTTGTATGGCCATACAACCTCCCCCCTGGCTGTGCACAAAGCAGCGGTACATACACATGAGTATTCTTATTCAGGGGCCAAAACAACCGGGCGTGGACATGCATCTGTATCTCGGTCTGTTGAAAGAGGAGTTAGCCACGCTGTGGCAGACGCCGGCCCGTACTTGGGACGCGTACAAAAGAGATTATTTCCCTCTCGGAGCCGCATTGCTAACGACAGTGCAGGACTATCCTGGTTACGCATATGTATCGTGCCAGGTGAACCACGGATTCAAGGCATGTGTCAAGTGCATGGATAAGACCCCGCATCTGCAGCTGCCGAAGGCTCCCGGGTCTTGTAAAACTGTGTTCCAAGGGACTCGAATGTGGCTTCGCTTCGATCACCCGTGGAGAAAACGCAAGGATCTGTTCAACGGCGAAGAGGAGCTCGGAAGAGCCCCACGACCGAGGAGCGGCGAAGAAATATCCGAGCTTTTGGAAAATTGGGAAGAGTGCCCCACGCCGGGAAAGAAGCGACCGCGGGAATCGCCGCTGCTGGGAAAGAAGCCATATACTGTCCCCTCTCCTCGCGTCCTGCTCACTTTCTTCCCCAACCACACAATCTCCTCATCGACGACCGCTGCCCTTGCGCAACCGCCGCCAGGCCGCTGCCCTCGCCGCCGCTTCTCTCGCCTCGCCGCCGCCGCCGCTGCCCTCGCCATACCGTCGCCACCCGCACCCGGAGGAGCAGGAGGAGCGCCGCCCGCGCCCGGAGGAGGAGGAGGAGCGCCGCCCGCGCCCGCCCGGAGGAGCAGTAGGAGGAGCGCCGCCCGCGCCCTCGCCTCGTCGACGACCACCGCACCTTCCCTGTGGTAAGCTTCCGCCTCCGCCTCGCTCCCTCCCCAAACTCCTACACCCCGGCGGCTTCAAGCCCTAGGCCAGCGCCGCTGGGAGCGCACGCACGCATACAGCCGCCGCGATCCCAAGCAGCAGCCGCCGCCGCCATGGAGGGCTTCTCCTTGTAGATTTGGTCCTCATGCGGGCACTGGCTTCTGCCTCCACTGATAATTTTTATCTACTTGTTCATTGCCTGGTCACAAGTTCCTTAGTTTCAACGTTATAGAATTTCCATCTAGTGATTCAGCTAAGTTTACTGTGGTTTGGCTTGTGATTTGCTTATGTAAGAGTCTGCACGATGCTGCTTTTATCTTTTTTTTTGAGGGAAATGCTGCTTTTATCTTGATCATCTTGTTTTTGTTTTGACACTTGGATATGCATTGTTTGATTTTCTGTAACTGACCAAGTTTATCTCATTGATATGATAACTGCCAATGTGATAATGTAGTACCTTTCTATAGATGTGCAAATGCAGTACCTTTTGGCCATATTCTTGAAGTTGTGGATTATTGTGTTAGTGTTGCTGTCTTTATTTATTGATTTAGAATGGCAAAATTGACAAGTAACATGCTTTCAAATTTCCTGTGAAGCTACTGCCAAATTTCCTGTGAAGCAAGAGATTGTAGATGATGCCCTTTAAAAAATGATCAATTACTTAGTTGTTTCTTACTGTCATTTAATTGAAGTGATGCTTAAATAATCTGGCAATGTTTGAATTCTCTGGTTAATACTATATTGGCCAGAGAAGAATTTCAATCAAAGAATTTCAATTGATGTAGTAAACTATATTGGCCAGAGAAGAATTTCAATCAAATTCATACATAGAATTTCAGTCAGAGAAGAAATAAAATGAGCTTGCTTGCAAGCAAGCAGTAGTGGCTTAGTGTTTATCATTGTATTGTGATGAGCTTGCTTGCAACTTTGCATTTTTTTGAGAAACAATGATACATGATATGGTACAGTAGGCAAGATATGCTACAGTGGTTTATATGATATGCTACAGTACATGTATAGTTGGTTTATTAGCAACTCTGAAAAGCACAAATGATCATTTTTTTGGCATCAGAAACATAATAATGCATAAATAAGCACTATTCGTTATTTCTCTCCCTAGCAAGATATATATTAAGTATGTACAGGTTAATTGCTTGAGCTCCAGGAACTCTGAAAAGGAATTTTTGACTGAAAATTGACCCTGGTATATTATTCAGTATGACTAAGAAGCTTGACTGTTACATGCATTTTGCCCTTTGTTATCACAATTAATCTGATGATATGTTATCATAACTGCTTTTATTCACATAATTAACAAACACAAATAACCAGAGAAGTGCATACATTTTGAATACTAAATTGCAAGCATACAATGACACCTTCACATAATTGACAGTAATTGACAGTAAGCTTATGCTGGTAATCGACAGTAATTGATACTAAATTGCAAGCAGAAGTAGTACTAATGGCTGGTTGGTGAGCTTATGCTGTAATTGACACCTTCACATAATTGACAGTAAGTCATTCAGTAGGATCTTATTCATGTAAGCAAGCATACAAATTGCTTGGCTGATGCTGTACTTGCTTGTTTTTGGTTTTTTTAATTAGTAGATGGAGTAGAATGCAGTGAACACTTATATAGCTGCATCCTTGATAATTCTGTCAATTGGTATACTGGTTATATGTTTTGCATTAAGTCATTCAGTAACAAGTCATAAAATGAAGTCAGAGAAGCAAGTTATTTTATGTGTCATGTGCTGTGTTGCATGCTGCTGCTGGTGCTGTGTTGCATGCTTGGCTGTTGCATGCTGGTGCTGTTGGTGGCTGCTGCTGTTGCAGTGCATGGTGCTGTTGCAAGGTTGCTGTGAATTGGTGTTGTGTGTATGGACCTGTGGTATATTTTTATGTGAATTGTTGCAGGGACTTCAAATGAGCTGCCCATTTCTCCCGAAACGTTGATTCACTTCCGTTTCGGTTGAGAAATGGGGCTCCTATGTCCAAAAATTAGCAAAGGTCATGCCGAATTTTCCGGCCGAATTGTACTAATAGATTTCATCCTCTTCTTTATAGAAATTGCAAATATGTCGGCCGACGACAACGTGGCCGGCACTTCTAAGGCCGCCATGACCCTCGAAGAGGAAGCCAGAGTGGCGAACGTCGAGTTCTGGGAATTCGGCCCCTCCCAGCGACAAGAGGAGGAGGAGGTGGACTTGGCGGCGGAGGAAGTCGGAGCTGACCGTCAGATGACTGAAGCCGGGGAGGAGGAGGAGTATGAACCCACCACCGACGGCGGCGACCACACGGGGGTGACGGCGTCGGGGAGGCTGACGGCAGCGGCAACCCGGCTGCTAAGAAGAAGAAGAAGCCGCGGAAGGATCGGAAGCCGACGGTGCTCGCCAACACCACCAGCGAGATCACATTGGTCTCCGAAAGTGGACAACCACAGGAGCCTTTGGATGTTGCCGCTGGGTACGGCATGCAACTCGGGTGCATTGTCCGGGAAAGCATGTCGATCAACACGGTGAATCTCCGAGGTGAAGGCAATGAGCATTTGGTCGAGCTCTGCCTTCGGAAGCTTCACCGACGGTACACGTTCCCGGCGCCATACAATAACTTGGAAAGATCCAACCCGGTGAATAAATTGGCCATCACGAAGATGAGCAACGCCCTGAGCAGCTGGAAAAGCAGGTGAAGGCCAAGATCGACAAAGGTGAATGCTTTGAGAGTATTAAGAAGGGTGAGCCGATGCTCGATGAAGCAGAGTTCCAGATATTCAAGGAGCGGCTGGATAGCGAGGATGCGAAAGCATGGACGGAGTGGGGTAGACAAATGCATGAGCTCAACTTAGGAGCACATCACCTTGGAAGCGGCGGTTATAGAGGAAAGATTCCCATTTGGGAAAAGGAGGACGAAGAACTTGCACGTGCTGGGAAACCGAACCCATGGTTGAAAATGACGGACCTGCAGGTGAGGTACTTTGTCCGGGCCCGCTACACTCTGGACAGGAATACAATGGAATTCGTTACCGAGCATGACGACGTGAGGAAGTTCGAGGAAAAGCTGGTAAGGGAATTTACTCGCGCGGTCCATTGCTGCACATATTACATATATGACGTGAATGCAATGCCCTAAATGTGTTCACCCTATCCTTGTCTGCAGAACGAGCAGTTGGCGGCGGCCGATCTTCCCGAGGCCGAATCGTCGTCCCAGGGCTCGACGGAGCCGTGGGACACGCCTTTCAACAGGGCGTTGAATATCCTCAAGGAGAGGCCAGTATCCAAGCCGCCGACGTCGGCTGGACGTGTCTGCGGCTTTGGTACAAGCATGAAGTTTCACGAGTACTACAAAGAGGAAAGCAGCAAGAAGAGAAGGAGGAGCGCGATGTCATCAGAGGATAAAGCCGAGGTGGAAGAGCTGAGGAAGAAGGTCTCCATGCTCGAGGAAAAACAGGCAAACTCGATGGACAAAGAAGAGGTGGACAAGCTTTTCGAGAAGAAGCTCCGCGATTTCCTGCCCCCTCAGGTCATCGAGGGGATAGCTGCGTGGAATGCGGCCGGTCAGGTGGGGCCGATAAAAGTGCCTAGCGCCGGGGCCAGCAACTCGATCTTCAACGCGTCGCCATCTCCGGATCTGGTTACCCCGCCGCCCACCATCGCCGCGGGGCAGCCGATGGAGTTGGATGAACCGGTGCCCCCGCTGATCCTGCCGAGGCTACCAAGGCGCAGCCGGCGGCGGTGGTGCTTCATAATGCACCCGAGCCGCAGAAGATTGATAGGCCGGCCGCCACTGTCTCCACATTAGCACAGCTCAACGCCATCACCAAGGTACTTAACTAATTAGTTATTCCATGCCATCTCCTTCATGCGTTTTGATACCCGGCTATCTAATTAATGATGCCCAACATTACTCAGGACACTCCTTGCGTGCTCCTTCACTGCGCGCCCGGCGGCGAGTTGAAGGATGTTGCCACGGGAATGATCATACAACCGAAGAGCACCACGTTGCACACCGTGGCTATGGACGCCAACGTCCTGAAGGTCACTTTGGGTCGGGTGTTGCCGGGGTGCGAAGACATGGACCCCCCAATACAGCCCGAGGGAGCCGACGAGCACCTGACGCTTGAGAACTGCCATGGCTATACCATGGTATGGCCAAAGACCCAGATCCGTCTTGGGGGTCGCTCCACCGGCGCCTCCTCGATCATCCGGCAGCCGATCGTCCGGCCGCCTGCTCGGAGGGCAGCTCCTCCCGTCGTCACCGCCACAACAAGCCGCCACAAGAAACTGCTGGGAGAGTCTCTGCCTCAACCGCCACCGGCGGAGCCTAAAGGCAAGGCCGCTGCACCGCTATCGCCCATCCCATCACCCAACGAAGATGACATCGATGATGATGGGCCGGTAGACGTCGATGCCTACCTCAACACCGGCGCCGACATAGATGATTTGTACATGGCGGGCGCGGATGAAGAAGCATACCGCGCTCGCGACGAACCAGCTGGCCCACCCAAGGCAACCAAACAGCGCCTGGTGTTCCGCGGCTTCTCTCAAGAGACGCCTCCGGCAGCCGATACACAAGAGCCAACCGCCGCAAACATCTTCAGCCCCAATAAGCTGATCAAGAAGGTCAACGAGTAGTTTGAAGCGTCAGGGGCCGTTGCTCCGAAGAAGCCCCGTAAAAGGCCTAGTAAGAACAAGGAGAAGTCTGCGAGCCAGCCACCTCCGACGATCCGTCATCGGGACTCCATGGTACCTCCCAGCAAGGATGGCTTGACCAGAATGCATGAAGCTGGCAAACCAATACTGGGTCCGGAGCTGCAACACCTTGCTTCCGGAGATATGCTGCCTCTGCAGGACAGTATCCTGGTCCTAGAGAGTATCCTTCTTAAGGACAAAGATCCAAATTACCCGGTCTTCACGGTCAGGGTGCCAAGAGATGTGGGCTTCGTCACTGATGCCCCCGCGGATATATTCTTTATAGCGTACGAGGACATCTTCAAGCTATTCCACTCGAGAAGGCTGGACTATAACTTGGTCCGCCTATTCGCGCTCAATCTGGCGATGAAGATCAAGAGAGAGAGTACCCCGGACGTCGCGATAGCGGATCCCTACTACATGCGTGAAAGCCAGTTGGCCTTATCAGCGGTGCGGGTACGGGCTTCGTTGTACCTACAGAAGTGCTTCTTGGACAACAAGAGGAAGGACAACATCCTCTTGGCTTACTTTCCCGAGTAAGTACACATCCGCTAGCCCTGTAATAAATTTCTTTTCCATTGCTCATTTCCAACCTCGATCTTGTTCCAAATTTGTGTTGCGCAGAGACACGTACTGCGTACTCATCTCCATTGCCCCGAAGTATTCTCTTGCCACCTATTTCGACTCGGGGAGTGCGAAAAAGAAGAACTACGCCAGAATAAGGGGTGTGCTAGATGATGCTCTCGAGGGCTACTTCAAAAAGGGAGGCGCCTTCAAAGAAAAGGCGGAATGTTTCAGGGATGATGGTAAACACAAGTTCAAGCACGTGTTCGAGTTCCCCTGTGTCAAGCAGCCGGAAAACAGCACTCTGGACGCCTTCTATGTCATGCATCACCTAAAAGGGTTTGTCCGGGATAGCCAGAACTTGTTGCTGCCATCTGCTCTCCGAGGATGGGCCGAAAAGTTGGCGCGGATCAACGATGATGACCTCAGAGAAGACTTCCATGATACCAGGGTCAAGTTATCACATATCATCATTCAAGACGTCACCACAGGGGGAGGGCCCTTGCACCAGGGTAGAGCGTTATGCAAGAGGGACATCGAACACCGCCTCAAAGCGCAGGGTGACACGAGGACGTGGATTACAAAAGATCTGTACAAGCCGTTCCCGGAGCCCTGCGAGCCTTTACTTAGTGTGTGATAAACTAGCTATCTTCATCGGTTAGTTTGTATATATATCGATGGACGTGGTCTTTTATGTGGGTCGTAATTAAACTCTAAGTACTATGTTCATCGGTTTATGTGTATCGGTGGACGTCGTCTTGTGTGTGCGTGTCGCAAACTTATTGTTGCCGTGCTCAACTTTACTATATACTTTGCTCTAATATTTATCAACATATATATATATGCATGATGTACTAATATGATATACTAATATGCCCTTGTCAATAGAGATGCCGACGTACGTTGTGTACAAGGGTCGGGTTCCAGGTGTCTACGAGGAGTGGCAGGACTGTCTCGAACAGGTGCACAAGTTCAGCGGGAACAGCTACAAGGGATACGCGACTAGAGAGGAGGCGGTAGCACAGTGGAGGGCACACGTGGGCAAGAAGAAGAACCGGCTGAAGTTCTTGGTCCCCCTCTTACTCACCGCCACCGCGGTTGTACTCTACTTTACTTTAGTCTAGGTGGCCGGTGACGATGCATGTGCATATGAGACGAGATGAACACATGTATGTGTATGCGACGATCAAACACATTTCTACTTGTGTAATTTGGATCTAAATGATGTAATGATGAAGACTTGTGTGTATCATGTCATTTGTGTGTCATTTCTGACTATTTCTGTTATTTCTGGAATGTGCTATGTATTTGCTGTATATATACCTGTATATTTCCTGTCAAATACCTGTATGTACTGCAGAAATGAAAAAAAATTCGAAAATCCAAAAATTAACATTCTGTGGCGCATGCGTCGGCAGTGCGCCATAAAAAATTGTAAGTATTCTGTGGCGCACGTATCCACCGATGCGCCATAAAAACATTCTGTGGCGCATGCGGGCTAATGCGCCACAGAATTCCAAACTTCTGTGGCGCACTGGTGCGCATGCGCCACAGAATTCCAAACTTCTGTGGCGCACCCACTGCTGCGCCACAGAATTTAAATACTAGTCGCGTGGCATCTGTGGCGACGGCCATATGCGCCACAGAATCTTAATTTGGTGCGCCACAGTTAGCCCTTTTTCCACTAGTGTTTTCCAGTGCACGGAAAGAAAGATACACAATATTTTTGCTAGTGCAGTCATACTTTCATGACTTTGAGTTCAGAAATATAGCTCTCCGTGAGTTTTTGAAGCTTCTTATCGAAGATGGACTATAGAAAAACCTTCTAAATACAAAACACATTGGCTATAGTGCATTGTCCAAAGTTTAATGAAAACCCGGTGACTCACACTTCTGGGGTGGACTAACGGTGAATTAAGAAGAAACACTTCTTACCATACGGTTTCTTCAAAATTAAGGAGAGTTCTGGGATGATAAATGGCTAGATAATGCTACATTCTTAAAACATATCCAGCTTTATACAACATTGTCCGTCACAAGAGGCGATACGATCGCTAAGGTGTTGGAATCTTCCCCACTAAATGCGACGTTCACAAGAAATTTTGTTGGTCCTGGGCTTGCTTCATGGCATGCTTTTCTACATCGTTTTGCTTTAGTCTAGTTGTTCCAAGTGACTGACGAATTTTGATGAAATCTACAAGAGAGTGGCAAATTCTTAGTAGATTCAGTGTATAGAGCACTAATCCAACTAGAAGTGCCGGTTGATAACAATAAAAAGATTTGAAAAATGAAGACTCCGCTAAAAATAAAAAATAGTCTTCGTGTGGTATCTTTGTAGAGCGGTAAGTGGTAATCCCCACCAAAGACAACCTTGTAACGCAATTGACATGGAAATACAAAGTGTATTCTGTCAAGATGGCTGTATGATCTTCGGATTTATCTTTGTAAATTTAAATGTATCTAGACATCTTTTTATGTATAGATACGCTTGAATTTAAATAAATCTCTGGCATCCTTCTATGGTAGGAGAGAGTGCGATAATAGGCACAAGGCATGACCATGACCCCGCGCGCGTACGCGAACTCATGCAACAATCGCTTGAGGCCCATTTGGCTAGATTTCGGCTCGGCTGCATGGCCACGCGACTACGCGTTTTGGGCCAAGTTAAACAACATGTTTAGCTGGCTTGGTCGGATGTATCCTTGTATTGGACAGACAAGGAAGTACACTCACATCCTTAAATTTGGCGAGGTTATCATAGCACATTGATTACATGAACACAGAAGCAAAAATATGTAGAACAACATGCTTAACACACTAAGATGATCACTAAACTGGTTAGGCTTTAGGCAGGTACATCCCATGTCACCTGATTGGTACTTCACATCAGGGATACATACCTCCGACTCCAAAAGGGCTGGTCTTTTAATGCAAAATGATTAGACAAGTACCACATCTACTTTTTTTCGAAATGGGGATGAATTTGGTCTTCGCATCAAAATGATGCACACAACCATTTATTGTGAAGTACCACTACTACTTTTTCGATAAAGGGAATATATTAATATCAAGAAGATACCAATTACACCCAGCCTCTGCAACAACGCACCACCCTAATGGCACTACGGATGCACACAGCCAAAAACAAGAAAAGAAAACTAAGAAACAAAAGTCCCGCTGCAGTATCTCGGGTCTAACAACAGCAATACATCCACCGCCAAGACAACACCTGAATTACAGACTCTCCAAAAACGATGCCTCCAAGAAAGGAACAGTGCTCAAACATCGTCGTCGCTCGATCAAAGATCTTAGGTTTTCACCCTGAAGATAGTACCACTACTACTAGCGACAACTATACATCTTCGTCGTCCTCACCTGGTAGCGCCGGAAGATTACTCCCCAAGTTAAGCGCAGACGACCGGCTTATGTGCATTGTTGTAAGACCCGAGGAGCGAGATCTTCAAGCCCTTATTGTTGATGAACCTAAACATGAGGACGTCGCCAACCCACGGCTTGATCTTCCGACAAAGCTCTTCCAACTTTGAAGAAGAAGAGCCCCCCCTCCCCCCGTGTATAACTTCATATCGACACCATACTCGCAGAAGGTGTCAATCCTCAGAGACAGGTTGCGACATCTTCACCAAGATTGGCTTCATTTTGGGAGGGACCTGAAGAGCATACATATCCCTGACCTGGATATTGAATCGGTGAGGCTCGCGCTCGACGGCGTGGTGCCCAATCCCGGGAGCATGGCCGACGTGCTATGTCATGTCCATCTCATCCACAACCTCAATCAATTGAGGAACCTCTGGCCTGACGACGAGATCGTTCTGTCAGATGAAGTCCACGTAACCCAACAGATGGATGACTATGCTCGTGCACACAGTACCCCAGTCGTTCTTGGGTACCTTGGCATGCACAAACGATCATATTGTGCAATCAAAGGATGTCCTAGCAGTAAAGTAGTAGTAACATGTGGGAAGCAAGAAAGCATTCCACATGGACATTGCTTGATCAATGCAAAGCCACAAATAGTTCAAGAAAAGAAACCATGAGAAACATTGCTAACATTGATACATATAAATGGGAAGTAACAAAATGGACATTCCTTGATCAATGGCAAGCAACAGACAATGCAAGCAGATCAATTTTGAACGTTGGTAACACTGATGCATCTGAATGGCAAGCAAACAACATGGACATTGCTTGATCAATGCCAATAAACTAATAGTGCAAGCAGAGCAATCTAGAACATTGCTAACGCTGAATTGTATCAATTGCAACAAACATGAACATACATGTACGATTGTAAGCCCTAAATCTTGTCTGCAAATGCACAGATCTACGGTATTAGGCCCTTATTTCATCAACGAGCGTGTAAAGTAAAAAAATCCCTAGCCAACGATGGAGCTGTAGACGGCCTTGGTTCCCTCGGAGTCGTTGTTGTGGGAGAGGGCAAAAATGATCCACCCGAAGTGGCCACGGGGCTGCAGATGGAGCGTGTGTTGTGGTGGTCGATCCAGGAGCCGCAACTAAATCTGGCTGGCGACGATATGGCGTGTTGAATTCGGGCAGTGCCGTCGTGGGCGTGCTCAATCCAGCCGGGACCGGGAAGTGGGGGGGGGGGGGAACCCCTGCCGCACGGGGCTGAACCTCACTAGTAGAAAAACGCTCATCTATACCGGTTCGTAAGGGCCATTCGCACCGGTTTCTCAACCGGTATAAATTATCCGGCACTAAAGGCCCCCCCCCCTTTCGTACGGGTTGCTTACGAACCGGTATTAATGGCGCCTCCACGTGGGCGCCCAGGAGAGCTCAGGGCCAAGGAGCTTTGGTACCGGTTGGTAATACGAACCGGTACCAAAGGTTCCCACCCACGGCAGGGAATTTGCCCGAATCTCTGCCGCGGCAGAGAATTGAAGTTTTAGGGTTTTTGGAGGGGTTTTATCGGTTTGTTTCATATCGCGTCGATGCACCAGAAACGTGTTTGGGTTTAGGTAGTACATGAAGATCAATATGATGCATAGCAAGTTGGTGCATATAATATAACACACATGTAATTGCATAAGATCACAAATTAAGAAGCACTATGCATGAAGATCGATCTTCATGCATAGTAGTGGTACTCTCCGAGCCGTACTCTATATATTACATGTAGCATAGTGGTACTCTTCGAGCCAACTATATATGTAACATGTACATCTTCATTCATAGTGGAACTCTGCGAATGGTGGTATGACGTCCCGAAGGAAGAATCCCGCCAATTCCTCGCCTATTGCTATGAAGCGGTCATCGATTGAGAGCTTGTTCCGCTTTGTTGCCAACTATAAAAGAATAAGATACAAATGAGTACATGAGATATGTGTGTGTGTGTGTATATATATATTCAAACCACAATGAAACAACTATTACTTAAACTCAGCACAACTTATGATAAGAAAACAAATTTGTGAATATTGTTTTCGTACCTCTTTATTTCTTGCATTATTCATTCTCTCGCTGACAATTCTGTGGATGTACTCGCAAACGTAGAATCCACAGAGATCAGTCCCTTGTGGTTGTTGCGGACATTTCTTTACAAGAATATAAGTCAATCAAACAATAGTCAAGTATGATAATAAAAGGTGTGTGGACCTAGGTAGTACTACTTACTTTCGCCTTCCATCGCAGCCTCTGTGGCCATTCATGGGAGGTATCTTCCTTGATGAAAGTTGCCCATACGCTGCCCGACAAAAGAAAATGCATAAAAGAGTTATCAATTAGTTCATAGCAGGAAATTAACGAAACAAACCGATAACAATTAAAATTACCTTTTGAGCATTAAATAACAAGACAAGTATAGTTCCGGTTCTTTGCTTAGTGAGTCAAAGACTTCAACTTCTCCAATTTGCATATTGATGACGAGAAGAATAAAGTGAAACCTACGCACGTTTAAATATGTAGTGTCATATATATAAGTCATTAGTTAAAATTTTGACATACGGTGAGCAAAATATAAAGACAGTAAGACTCACTGGAAGTTGTAAGGCCAAATTATTAGGTTTTTGTCACGTTGTCGCTTCAAAAACCTTAGCAAAGTCTCCGGTGTATCCTTGTTATAGACGGGATCTTCTATGGTTTTAACATGCATTGTGTGCGGGTCAATGAACCCAATGTGCGTGATTTCATCCCTTTTGCATTCGTGTATCTTCGATCTGCATAATATAGCGCACAAAGGATTATAATCTGCAGACAATGAACGAGCTGAGCTAAAGACTTCTCAAATTAAATAAATCACTTACAGACAATAGGAACTGATGATAGATTTGTCGAGGGCCCGGAGATTGTATAACTGGAAAAGCTCGTTGAAGTCAACGTTCACACAGTATTCCTGGAAGTAGTGCTCTTCCCTAACTCGCACCATGATAGTCTCGATCCCTTTCTTTGAGGCATCAAGGTACCACGAATGCAAGTTACGCATACGTGTTGGTAGCTTCCTGAGATTCTCGACCAAATCTTTCCCTTGAACAAATTGATATGCTCGTTCAGCCAAGGCGTAATCGGTTGTGTCTTGTCGAGAACTTTGAACGGCCTTCCCGTCAAACACCTTGAGAGGCTCGACCGATTGAACGGGTTGTTGTCCGAGCTGGTAGACTTGGTGTATCCCTTTTATCTCCCTGATACCCGATTTAACGGGTTTTGTCGCCTCGATCATCTTGTCATACGACCTTTCAATAGAACGCCTATAGTCAGATGGCGGCGATGGTACAGGGTCATATAGATTCTCAACGGTACGCACAACTTTCACCGGATCTAGTGTCTTCTCGAAAGGTATCTCTGGCACTTTTGGTGCAAAAAATTTCTTCACCTCGGCCTGAACGGCCTCCGCTCTTTCCTCTGGAGTTTTTTCCCAAGGTAACTTCTCAGTAGGCGGCAGTTGTTTCTCCTTTCTAGCTTTCTTCCTAGGCGGCGTACCGTTCCGCTTAACGGACGCTGTCTTACGCGGAGGATCTCGAGATGGTGGACTCACGCTGGGGTCCCTCTCAGGTAGGTGTGGACTTGGCTGCTCACCAGGACTGCCACCAGGAGGAGTCGATGGCATTTGCTGCTCATGTGTAGGAGTCGGTGGCCTTTGCAAAAGGACGACGTACTTCTTCGGCCATAGGGCGAAACCGTGCTTGACATCGGCCAGTGTCCTCTCATCTTCACCTCTAGGAATATCAAGCTCCACTTTTTCAAAACCCGAAACAACTTCATCCACCCCGACACGAACACAACCAGGTGGAATGGGCATATGATGGTGCATTGCTCCATCTTCACTTGGGTACACATAGCCGACCGCCACCTTAACAGACGCGGTCCTGATTAACATATGTAGCTCGCAATCTGTCTTCTCCGTGACATAATCCACGGGGTAGCTTCCTCCACATCCGTCAAGATGCGAGGAACCGACACTGCTTCTTCGCTGAGATGGGGCAGCATCGGCTTGTGGATCCTGTAGAAACAGCGGCTGGTCAGGTGCCCTCTGATTTCTCTCAAGAGCCTCCACCCTAGTTAACAATTCCGTTACAATGTCGGCGTCCTTCTTCTTCTTTCGCGAACGGCTTCTATAAGTGTCAGCGCTGTCCGGCCACGCTTCCTTCATGGTGAGACCTGGGCGAGCTCGTACCCGTCCAACATGTTCAGGGTTCCCCAGAGCGAGTGTCAGCTCGTCATTCTCTCGATCGGGAATGTACTCTCCCTTTCTGACCTTTTCAATTGCATCTACAAGCTTCGGTACGATATCCTCAATTTTTTCCTTCCATTTTCCCTTCGCAACGATCAGCCCTGTCTTTGGGTCCAACCCTGCCCCATGAGCGAACAACCAGAACTTGGACCGTTCGGGCCAGTCCCATGTCTGTGGAACGATTCCATGATCCATCAGTTTATTCTCAAACGCTGTCCACTTCGGAATGGCACTCTTGTAGCCACCTGACCCCAAATGATGCGGAAGTTTCTTCTTTGCAGCATTTTCGGTATTTTTCTTCGATCGGGACACAAAAGTAGACGATTTCTTATAGTCCTTAAATGCGGCCCAGTGATCTTTTATCTTCACTAGAGTATCATCGAATACTGGATCTTCATTCTTATATTTGTCCCATAAATTTTTCTTGAAGGTCTGGAATTGTATGGCCATCTTCTTCCATGTCCATTCCTTGACTTTATTCTTCTGGCCTTCCGTCATGTCTTCCGGTAGGCTGAACTTTGTCATGAGCGTGTCCCAAAGTAATTTTTTCATCGCGTCGTTGACATAACTAGCACCACTCTCCGGGTTCTTCGGCTTATGCCACTCTTGAATGCTGATCGGTACATGGTCCCTAACAATAACTCCGGATTGACTTGTAAATTTGCGGCAAAACTCCTTGGGCTCCACTGGTTCACCATTATCCTTGAATGCCGTGAGGGCTAACCTGCCCTCGCCCTTTAGCACCCGCGTCGGGCCTCGTTTTGATCTAACAGACTTGCTCGATGATCCAGAAGGCTAAAAGAAAAAATTATTTGTTAATAAGTGCAATACAAATAAATGAATGCATCTAGGGATGAACATATAGACTAATTGATACATAGATATACACCTCGCCGGAGTTTGTGATGGACACTTCGTTGTCTCTTCTAATTTGTTCAGACTCAAGTCCCTCGCCGAAATCATTCAGAAAATCTTGGAAATCGTTGTCATCTCCATCGTCGGGTTGCGGACCACGGGCACTCTCATAGATCAATTGCTGCACCGCTTCTTCCCCCTCCTCATCTCGGACGAAGGTGCCGTCCTCCATACCTCAATGTCACTGCAAAATTAAGAAAGCAATTAGAAAACAATTCAAATGAAGAAAGCAAAAACCCTAACACTCGGCGCTCCTCCTCTCGCTCTTCTCTATTTTTGTCGACCCTAACCCTAACACTCGACGCGCTCTTCTCTCTATGTCGTGGCGGCACCGCCACGGACTCGGCACCGCTACAGACCCTAACCCTAACACTCGGCGCTCCTCCTCTCGCTCTTCTCTCTTTTCTCGACCCTAACCCACTTGCTGGAGCCGGCGTACATGTTGGAGAGTTGCACGTGGGCATCGCCTTTCACTTCTCCTTTCACTTCCATCTGCTCTCTCTCTCTCTCTGATTTTTTCACCGGCCAGTTTACCTCACCTCACACAACATTTTAAAAACCTGCTCTCGAGCCCGTCGAGCTCAATAGATTTTCAAAGGAGTTTTGAAGGATTCTAATTTCAAATGTTTTATCTATGTATATTTATTTGATTCGAAAAATTGCAGCCCATAAACACTTTTAGTCAAAATTCTTATAAAGTATCCTATGTTTTTTTCTTCAAAAACTCAAATGTCCTTGCAAATCCTATAGAAAACTTTTTTTTCTATTCCCTCACTTCGACGCCTCGCCACTCGCAGCCCCGCCCGCACGTCACTCACCTCCACTGTCCCGGCCGGCGCCTTGACTCCACGCCCGCCGTCGCCATCGACCTGCGCAGGACGCGGCCGAGGCCGCCGTGCGCGCGGTCGGGTGCGGGTACGACCTCACCGACGACCTGCCCCATCTGGCGCTCACGGCCGCGTCCATGGTGCCGTTGGGCGACCCCGCGAAGACACCGGCAAGGCACAGGGGCGGCGAGGGCCAAAAGCAGCGCGCGAGGCTGGGCGTCGTCGTCCTCGAACACGGAGGCGAGCGTGTTCCCCGTCTTACCGCGCCAGCGCAGGCGGCAGGGAAGGAGGCGGCGGCGCGGCATTTCCTCGAACACGCTGCGGGCGTGCGTGAGGGGCGGCCCGCGGCGCGGCAGTCGACGCGCGCGCGGGCTCCTCCCGGCGAGGCGCGCGGCGGCTAGGTAGGCGACGCTAGGGAGGCGAGGCGAGGGAGGGAGAGGAGGGGGTGCTCACCTCGGTTGCCGGCGCGGGGAGAGGTGGAGCGGCGGGCGACACGGTGGCCTGCTGCTGCGGGCAACGACAACGGCGGCGGCGCGTGGAGCTTCGGCGATGGCGACGGCGGTGGCTACGGCAGTAGCTGTGGGCGATGGCGCGGGCGACGGCGAGCTCGGGGAGAGGGCGACGGCGAGCTCGGGGCGATGTCTCTGCGCGCGGCGGCGGTGTTGAAATTTGGCAAAGTTTTGCCACGCGCCTAAGTCATAACACAGGGGAGAGGGCCTTTGGTACCGGTTGGTACCACCAACCGGTACGAAAGGTCTTTTGTACCGGTTGGTGGTACCAACCGGTACCAAAGGGTTTTTTTCTTTTTCTTTTTCTTTTGTTGTTTCTTTTGTTGTTTCTTTCTTTTCTTTTTCTTTCTTTTCTTTTCTTTTCTTTTTCTTTTCTTTTCTTTTCTTTTTTTTTTTTTTCTATTTTTCTTTTTCTTTTCTATTTCTTTTCTTTTTATTTTTTCTATTTTTTTCTTTTCTTTTCCTTTTCTTTTCTTTTCTATTTTTTTCTATTTCTATTTCTTTTCCTTTTCTTTTCTTTTTCTTTCCTTTTCTTTTTTTTTATGTTTCTTTTTCTTTTCTTTTCTTTTCTATTTATTTTTTCTATTGCTTTTCTTTTTCTTTTCTTTCTGTTTCTTTTCTTTTCTATTTTTTTATATTTCTATTTCTTTTCCTTTTCTTTTCTGTTTCTTTTCTATTTCTTTTTTTATTTATTTTCTATATCTTTTCTACTTCTTTTCTTTACTCCCGCCACGACGCCGTCCGCGTGGGAAAGTTTCCCGCCCCGACGTCGCGCGGGAAACTTTCCCGCCACGACGCCGCGCGTGGGAGAAAAAAGGCGGGAATAAAATTTTATTACGATTGAACTCGAATTAAAAGTACATAGCTTAACTGAAAATTAAAGATACATGGCCAAATTCTACTGTTGGAGTCATTCAGTCATACTCGTGCCTAGCCCTGTAGTAGTCGCCACTGTAGTCGTCGTAGTCGCCGTCATCATCGTCGCTGGCATCGGGGTCGCGGTACTCGAACGTCGGCGGGTGAGCACGCGTGGGCTGGGACTGAGGGTAGCGCAGGCGGGGCCACGGTAGGCCATGACGCCCTGGAGAGTCCGGCCGCGCCACCACAGCCGACGGCCGGCCTCGTTGAAGTTCGGAGGAGGCGGGCCGCCCTCCTCGTGCCTGGCAAGCGCCCTCTCACGCCGATTGATGAAGAAGCTTTCCCAAGTCGGCTGTAGTCGGGATGCCACTGGGGATTCCTCCGCTGCTCTGGCGTGAGCTCGAAGTAGTAGTGGTTCGTGATGGCCATCTCGCGCGCCACACCTAGAGGGACTGGAGGGACCGGTACGCCTCCGACGCTTAGCAACCAGCCGGTCGGGACGCGGTAGCCCGGCGGGCAGGGGTAGTTCGAGGCGCAAAGCGCCTCCGCCTCCCGGGGGGTTAGAGATATTGCGATGGAAGCCATGGGAGAGAATGATGAGTCTAGATGTGATAAGTAAATGGTGGCCAAGCCTACATATATATAGTGAAAAAATGGCGGGAAGACAGAGGCGGGAACCGGTGGAAAGCGCGGGAAGAAAATAGGCGGGAAGACAGATCGAGGCAAACCTTTAGTACCGGTTGGTGGGTGCAACCGGTACTAAAGTTGTCGGTGGGATAAGGACGCCCTGCTCGATGAGATAAAGTATGTAGCGCACGACGCCCTGTCGGTGGGATAAGGACGCGTGGGTAACCTTTAGTACCGGTTGGTGTCTGCAACCGGTACTAAAGCTGTCGGCAGGATAAGGACGCTCTGCCTATAAAAGGAGCATCGATAGACCATGGGAAGCAGCTCAACAAGCCAACATGGATGGAGAGTTTCATCACCATGGATGGGGAAAGGGTTGGGAAATCTCCCGTGGCGGAACTTGTCGAAGATGCCCTTGGTGCACACGCCCTATGGCA
Source organism: Lolium multiflorum (assembly GCA_030979885.1). NCBI lineage: Eukaryota > Viridiplantae > Streptophyta > Magnoliopsida > Poales > Poaceae > Lolium > Lolium multiflorum. The sequence goes on from CM061749.1 coordinate 166,651,667, forward strand.
TCTTCGGAAGTTCCGCCTCGGAAAAATTTCCCTGCAAGCCCGTGGAAGACTTCATCTCCTCTAACAATGTTGGGGAAAGGGTTGGGAAATCTCCCGTGGCGGAACTTCTCGAAGATGCCCTTGGTGCACACGCCCTATGGCATATTCGGAAGTTCCGCCTCGGAAAAATTTCCCTGCAAGCCCGTGACTTAACTAGTAAAACAAGCCAACCATCTCCATTGTTAATATCTTACATACAGTAACATCATTACACAAAAGTGATTTCCATATTGAGATGCACAAGTTATACTCCATCTGCTCTAGTCTTCTGAGTTTTCTTCGCCCGTTTCCCTTTCTTCTTACTGCGACGCAACCATGGACAATCTTCATTGTTTAAGATGATGCTTGGGTCAATTTTTACCTTGAAGGGTGGAATATCGTCAAACTTATTATAATCTTCTGACATGTCTGTCTTGTCCTCTACTCCCACGATGTTTCTTTTTCCTGAAAGAACTATGTGCCGCTTTGGCTCATCGTATGATGTGTCCTCTTGCCTTTCTTTTCTTTTTTTCGGTTTGCTAGACATATCCTTCACATAAAAAACCTGAGCCACTTCACTAGCTAGGACGAATGGTTCGGTGTCGTACCCAAGATTCTTGAAATCCACTGTAGTCATTCCGTACTGCGGGTCTACCTGTACCCCGTCTTTCAGGTTGAACCATTTACACCGGAACAAAGGGACCTTGAAATTAGGTCCATAGTCAAGTTCCCATATCTCCTCTATGTATCCATAATATGTGACCTTGTTCCCATTGCCATCTTCTGCATCAAAGCGGACACCACTGTTTTGGTTGGTGCTCTTTTTGTCTTGGGCGAAAGTGTAAAATGTGTTCCCATTAATCTCGTACCCTTGAAAAGTCGATATAGTAGAAGATGGTTGCTTGGCCAACAAGTACAGCTGCTCGTCATCGGTGACATTCATGAGACGTGTTTGCAACCAACCGCCGAAAGTCTTCATGTGTTCTCCATCAATCCAATCTTCACGTTGCTCCGGGTATTTAGAGCGTAAGATCCCCTTGTGTTCCTCTTTGTACGGAGCCACCAAGATGGAATTAAGTAGAACTGTGTAGTGTGCTTGAGTGAAAGAATGTCCGTCCATACACGTTGCTGATTTCTTTCCTAGCGTGCCTTTTCCACGCAGTCTCCCCTCATAGCGCGATTCAGGAACACCGATCGGCTTAAGGTCAGGAATAAAGTCAACACAAAACTCAATGACCTCCTCTGTTCCATAGCCCTTGGAGATGCTTCCTTCTGGCCTAGCACGGTTATGAACGTACTTCTTTAAGACTCCCATGAATCTCTCAAAGGGGAACATGTTGTGTAGAAATACAGGACCGAGAACGCCAATCTCTTCGACCAGGTGAACTAGGAGATGTGTCATAATATTGAAGAAGGATGGTGGGAACACCAACTCGAAGCTGACTAGACATTGGACCACATCCTTCTGTAAATTTTGTAGAGTAAGTGGATTGATCACCTTCTGAGAAATTGCATTGAGGAACGCACATAGCTTCACAATGGGTACTCGAACATTTTCCGGCAGAAGCCCCCTCAATGCAACCGGAAGTAATTGTGTCATAATCACGTGGCAGTCATGAGACTTTAGGTTTTGAAACTTTTTCTCCGACATGTTTATTATTCCCTTTATATTCGACGAGAAGCCAGACGGGACCTTGATGCTACTCAGGACTTCAAAAAAGATCTCCTTCTCCTCTTTGGTAAGAGCATAGCTGGCAGGACCTTGATACTTCTCTGGATTCAGGTTGTTTCCTTCGTGGATACTTTGCTGGTCCTGTCGTGCTTCCGGTGTATCTTTTGTCTTCCCATACACGCCCAAGAAGTTTAGCAGGTTCACGCAAAGATTTTTCGTCACGTGCATCACGTCGATTGCAGAGTGAACCTCTAAGAATTTCCAGTAGGGTAGCTCCCAAAATATCGACTTCTTCTTCCACATGGGTACGTGTCCGTCAACATCATGCGGAACAGATTGTCCGCCGGGACCCTTTCCAAAGATCACTTTTAAATCCTTGACCATATCATATATAACTTCCCCATTAGGGCGGGTAGGCTTCGTTCGGTTATCTGCCTCACCTCCGAAATGCTTTCCTCTCTTTCTGACGTGATGTTGTTTTGGAAGAAATCGACGATGCCCCAGGTACACATTCTTGTTTCCCAAATAATTACTATCAGTCTCACCTAAACAGTGTGTGCATGCATTGTATCCCTTGTTTGACTGCCCTGAAATGTTACCAAGAGCAGGCCAATCATTGATGGTTACAAATAACAACGCTCGTAGGTTAAATTCCTTTTGTTCGTGCTCATCCCACACAGGTACACCTTCGACACGCCACAACTCTAAAAGTTCTTCAACCAATGGCCTCAGGTACACATCAATGTCGTTGCCGGGTTGCTTCGGGCCCTGGATGAGCACTGGCATCATAATGAACTTCCGCTTCATGCACAACCAAGGAGGAAGGTTATAGATACATAGAGTCACTGGCCAGGTGCTATGACTAGAGCTCTGCTCCCCGAAAGGATTAAAGCCATCTGTACTTAGACCAAATCTTAAGTTCCTTGCGTCATCTGAAAATGACTTGAACTCTCTGTCGATTTTTCTCCACTGCGACCCGTCAGCGGGGTGTCTCAGCATCACATCTTTCTTACGGTCCTCTTTGTGCCATCGCAACAACTTGGCATGCTCTTTGTTCTGGAACAAACGTTTCAACCGTGGTATTATAGGAGCATACCACATCACCTTCGCAGGAACCCTCTTCCTGGGGGTGGACTCACCCTCAACATCGCCAGGGTCATCTCGCCTGATCTTATACCTCAATGCACTACATACCGGGCATGCATTCAAATTCTCGTACTCCCCGCGGTAGAGGATGCAGTCATTGATGCATGCATGTATCTTCTGCACCTCTAATCCTAGAGGGCAGACAACCTTCTTTGCTTCGTACGTGCTAGAGGGCAACACGTTCTCCCCTGGAAGCATCTTCTTTATTATTTTCAGCAACTTTTCAAATCCCTTGTCAGAAGTACCATTCTCTGCCTTCCACTGCAGCAATTCCAGCGTGGTACCCAGCTTTTTCGACCATTTTCGCAATTTGGGTACAACAGTTTGTTGTGATCCTCTAACATTTTCTCCAACTTCAACCTCTCCTTTTCATTTCCGCAGTTCATCTTCGCATCAAGAATGGCCCGACCCAAATCGTCATCCGGGTCATCAAAAATCGGCTCATCGAAAATGGGCTCTTCTTCAGCTTCGTCTTCCCCCATTCTACTACCACCGTCTTCAGTGAATAAGGGATAGTTGTCACTATCCTCTTCTTCTTCGTTGTCTTCCAATATAACCCCTCTTTCTCCGTGCTTGGTCCAACAATTATAGCTGGGCATGAAACCATTCTCCAGCAGGTGGATGTGAAGGGTCTTCGAGGTAGGGTAATCCTTCATATTCTTACAGGAACTACATGGACAATACATGAAACCATTCGACCGCCTGTTTGCCTCAGCCACGTTGAGAAAATAATGCATGCCAGTAATGAACTCGGGATGGCACCGGTCACCGTACATCCATTGTCGACTCATCTGCATTTTATATGTATATCAAAAATCATTAAGTACACAACATCATGGATATATGAGTGACCAACTTAATTAATATTCAAGTTCATCACATAAAACTAATTGTTTTTTATAAAAAAGAAGAGGGGCTCACCGAGGTGGTACCGTGCCGGCTACGGGACGACGCTGGCGATCGACGGCGGTAAGGACGGGGATATGATACTAATTAAAACCTACAAAACATACCATAATTTCAGCTCAAATTGCATATAAAAAAAATAAAATCACTAACTTAGGCATTTCATCGAACACCTTGCTTGCACTACAAAATAGTACGAGTTAAAACTACCAAAGAAATTAGCTAAATTAGGAACGCCGGAAGGAAGGATGATATTGCTAACCCTTAGATAGATGGGTGCCGTTAATCTTGTTAAAATGGTGGAGAAAAATGAAGATTATTGGAGTGTGAGAGGTGGAGCAAAATTTAGAGTGTGAGGGAGAAGAGAAAAATGAGAGCCTGCAGGGGCTCGGGAAGGGATCTGGGCGATTTGATATAGCCGGGTACCCTTTGGTACCGGTTCGTGTTACGAACCGGTACCAAAGGTCCAGCCCGGGCCCCACCACGCGTCTGAATTTTGGGCGAAGACGTTTCGTACCGGTTCCTAACACGAACCGGTACGAAAGCTCCTCACGAACCGGTACCAAATGTCCTCGCCCGCCAGAGCCCTTGAACCGGTACAGATGACCCCATTGGTACCGGTTCGTAAGGGAACCGGTACCAATGGCTTAGATGGATGAGAGGTTTTCTACTAGTGCTAGCGGGCGAGCCATCTCACTGCTTGTTCCCAGGGCCCCAGGCTGAGGGCCACTTCCCTCGGTGCATCAAGGGTCGGAACGGGGGCGAATCTTGTCGGCACAGGGACGAATCTAGCGCCGATCCCCACCGATTCCATCGTAGCCGCCACTGCTACCCTTGTCGATGTGAGTGGGCGGTGGGAAGTCAACAAGGCCAGCTTTAGCGAGGGCACCACAGCTGGGTTCCTGATATACCTCACCTCTAACACCGGGACAACACGGGTGGTAGATGGGACACGACGGGGTGTGAGCTTTTAGGGCGGATCTATGGCGGGGCTAGCGGTAGAGTAGGTGAGAAGGCCATGGTCTCTCCGGTGGGGCGTTGAGAGAGAGACACAGAGGAGGGGGGAGGCGGTAACAATAGAGTGGAGCCGCACTTCTCCACGCATGCAGACGTTGGCAGTTAAGATCATTTGACGCTGAGTAATGCTACATCTACGGGCATGTTTTACAAAAAAAATCTTACGGACACCCACGTACACAACAGATTGGAAAAAAAAACAGGAGACTGCTCCAAAATTTAAGGAAGGATGGAAATCACCACCAACTGCATGGGCTCCATGTCAGTCCGTAAGGGCTTATGGACTGCCCGTAAGATCCATTCCGTAGGTGTAGGATTATTGTTGAGTAAAATACATGGTGGGTACTTCTACTTGTCGGCAGGGTTCAATTTAGTCACTGTACTTCAAGAATACCAAATTACGGTCATCAAATACGAGTGGCATGTCCATAGACGGTCACTGGCTCTGGTAGCACAATGTATTTGATGATGTGGCATGCGCAGGCCCAACTAATCAGGACAGCTATGGATAACTTAAAAAAGGTCCATGTGCAGGAGGGGGCTATTAGCAAAACCGTCTACATCTAGCATTTTTTTCTCGCGTTGACCACTCTTTTCTCTCCCGTGTGGATCCTTTTCTCGCTCACACCGCGAGCAGAGTTGCCGCTCACACGGAAGATCAGGGGCGGCGTTCGCGTGCGACGATCTATTGCGTTGCGGCGGCCGGCGACAGTCAGTGAGACGGCTCGGCTCGGCAACGCGCCGGAAAAAGGCGGGCGCGCGGGCGAGCTGCCTCGACGGCGGCGGACGAGCGGCCTCCAGGCAGCTTGGGCTCGCTCGGTTCATGTCTGCGGTTCGGATCGGCAGGGCACTCGCGGGCGGTGGCCGGAGCTGCTTGCAGCGAGGGGTGCGGGAGCGGCAGCATGCGGGGCGTGCAGGCGACTGACTCGGTATTAACGCGATGACCAGGCTGCGGCGCCGACGGAAGTTCCGCACATGGTTGTCTGGCGCGACTCTGGGTGGAAGGCGGGGTAGCGCCGGAAAGGAGGAGGAACGGGACGGATTTGGCTGCGGCGATGCTCGCATCTGCTGACCGCAAATCGGTGGCTACTTATTCGGGCGCGCGCTGCCGTTCTTGAGCGGCGAGGTTGGCTAGGGCGCCCAAGGTGGGGCAGCGCCGGCGTGGGCAGGAGGGGAGCAACTGAGCAAGACTCGCCGGATTCGGTGCTAAGAGGAAGGGGATGGGTGACTGTTTCTGTAATTCCCAAGCTTTAGGATGTTTTCTGCAAAACAAACACTGCTGGAATCGTGCATGTGCACTGACATGTAGGTTCTGTTAATGCCACGTAGGCAAATACACCATGCTTCCGGAGGCAGTGACCGTCTATGAGCACGCTGATCGTATTTAGTGACCGTAATTAGGTATTTTCGGAGTACGGTGATCGATTTGAAACCCGCCGACAAGTTCCAGTACCCATCATGTATTTTACTCATTATTGTTTGACGCTCATGGCTCATCCAATATAAACTCCACAGAAACAACCGATTTAGACGCTGTTCATGTGGGCCTACCTCTGGCCTTCTTACAACGCAGGAGGCAGACCTCTTGCAGACTACCAAAGGCGGCCTTGGAGGCTTTGCTGCGATGCCTGCCCTCTTCTTTCTTCTCGTTTTCAAGTGCTGTGATTTCTTTGTCTAGCCACTTCACAATGGTTGTACTGCATCTCCTTTCAGTCGGAAAGAAAAAAAAAATCTTGCAAACTTCAGCATACATCGAATTGTTATTTTCAGTTTCCCACCAAGAAAAAGAAAAGGTCTTACTACAGCTATGTATGTTAGGCCGTGCTGAGCATCCCCGGGGGATCAAATCCCCGGGGGATCAAATCCCCGATCCCCGGGTCGCCAGCCGTCACATGGAGCTAATCAGAACCGTTTATTGGAGTCCACGCGCCTGCATAAGGGCATCCCAGCGGCACGACGCAAATGATCCCTGAGCGACCGTTTTCGTCCGCCGTGACCGGAAATGCGTCTGGCATCTTCTCTAGCGGGCCGACGCAAAGTGACCGGGCCGTCCGCGGAGACGCAAATCTTGCCCAAATATGCGCCTCGGATGCGTCTCTACGGACACCGCGGACGCCGAAAGTGTCCGCTCGTATCCGTGGACGTTTCGTCCGCCTGGCAACGACCCTGGTCGATGCGTCTTCTCAAACGCGCCAACGACGGCGCCGCTGCGCCGCTTTCTGCCACGTTAATGGCGATGTCTCGGCTGCCGAGCGGCCGCAGCCCACCTCCGCCAACCACGTTAATGGCGTCGCCACGCGTCCCGCGGCCACCGCATGCCTCCGGCCTATATAAAGGGGATGCGCGTTCTTCTTCCTCATCCACTCCTCCAAAGAAACCCTAGCCGCCACAAAGCTCCAACGTTCCGCCGCCTAGGTGTTCCTGCGACGCAGCCAGGCCTGCGAGGAAGACCATGACGGGTCCTGGTGGCCGGCGAGGCGGTCGAGGCCGCGCCCCCGGCGCCCGGACGGGGCAGGGGCCGTGGTGGGTAGCTACGACCCCACGCTCGCCGTCGCCGCGCCCTCTTCGTCTTCCTCCGCAGGACCGCCGCTTTCGAGTTCCTCCTCCGTATCGACGACGACCCGCTCGGCATCAAGCGGCTCCCGGACAAGTTCGCCGAGTTCGTCGATGGCGTCGAGCCGGCGCATTTGCAGCTACGGGAGGCCAACTGCAACTTCTGCCGCTGGACCGCTGTAACATCCCAAAATTTCAATAAAGAAAGAAAGTGAGTTTCCAAAATGCAAAATTGAGAACCAACAAAAACTTTTTAATACTACAAGTGCTATGCATAGAACTCATCTTTAATTATTGTGTTAATGTGCATTTGCCATGATAATTGCTTGTGTGATTGCAATTGTGCTAAAACCCTAACCCATGATCTCATGATCAACAAAATAGAAGGAAAAAAGAAAAGAGAAAAAGAAATGGGAAAATCAAACCAACACTCACATATGGCTTATGCCATTTTTGCAAAACCTTAACCTAGACCATTTTGGCTTGAACCATTGGTTGTAAATGGTTACTAAATACTTATTAACACTTTTGGAATCAAAGAAACTCAAATCAAATCAAGTTTGAATTCAAAATGAGCTCACATGCACTAATGGTCACTTCTGCAAAATTTAGCCTGATGCCCTCTTTGAGCCTCTGTTTTGGAATTTTTTAAAACTAAACTATGCCAACTCTTTACACCTCATCCAAGACAACATCAAGGTGAACAACTTTGCCCAAAACAACCCCTGCAAATTTTTGCTCAAATTCAAATGGTGATCAAGCAAAGTTGCAACCATGGGACAAATTTAAGATCATACACATTTTGTGATTTTGCAAATCAACTCAAAATTGACCACCACCACTATCACTAGACTCCAAATATTATATGAATCCAACTCACCAAAATTCAATCAAAATTTTGAAAATTCTCTTCATGCGGCCATCGTGTCGAACAGGTGGCATGCACCAATCTGCCAACCTCATACATTGCAAAATCGAGTGGTTCTTTGCCTCCACCATCAACCCTAGGTCACCAAATGTACTCTACTGACCCCTCTACACTTTGCCAAGCACCAGAGACAAGGATTGGTACTTGGAGTCGTCACCATTTGATCAAAATCATCCATGCCGTGGCATGGCATGGCCACTCACTTGCTCCCCTCTCTCTGGCCGAATCCAATGTGCACAACCTTGTCCAACGTGTTCCCCTAACTCTCCTGAACGTGCCTGACCCGTTGCTCGATCAAACGGTGCACCACACGCGCCAGGACATGCACGCCCAGAGACGCCCACGCACGCCAGAGCGCGCATGGTGAGCGCCACAGACACGCTCGGGCACGACGTTGATGACCCACAAGTATAGGGGATCGCAACAGTCTTCGAGGGAAGTATTACCCAATTTATTGATTCGACACAAGGGGAGACAAAGAATACTTGTAAGCCTTAACAGCGGAGTTGTCAATTCAGCTGCACCTGGAAACAGACTTGCTCGCAAGAGTTTATCAGTAGTAACAGTTTATGGCAGTGGAAATAGTGAAATAACAAGCAGTGAAATAAAGACAGAGTGATTATAGTAAACAGCAGGATTAAAATACCGTAGGCACAGGACGGATTTAACGGGCGTTGCATGGATGAGAGAAACTCATGTAACAATTGAAGCATGGGCATTTGCAGATAATAATAAAACGGTATCCAAGTACTAATCAATCAATAGGCATGTGTTCCATATTTAGTCGTACGTGCTCGCAATGAGAAACTTGCACAACATCTTTTGTCCTACCAGCCGGTGGCAGCCTCTAGGGAAACTACGGGAAATTAAGGTACTCCTTTTAATAGAGTACCGGAGCAAAGCATTAACACTCCGTGAACACATGTGATCCTCACATCACTACCATCCCCTCCGGTTGTCCCGATTTCTGTCATTGGTTGGTTCGGCGACATGTGTATACAACTTGCAGGTAAGATCATAAACAACGAATATCTTCATGAATCAATAACATGTTCAGATCTGAGATCATGGCACTCGGGCCCTAGTGACAAGCATTAAGCATAACAAGTTGCAACAATATCATAAAAGTGACATCTACGGATACTAGGCACTATGCCCTAACAATCTTATGACTATTACATGACCAATCTCATCCAATCCCTACCATCCCCTTCAGCCTACAGCGGGGAATTACTCACACATGGATGGGGGAAACATTGCTGGTTGATGGAGAGGCGTTGGCGGTGATGGCGGTGAAGATCTCCTCCAATTCCCCGTCCCGGCGGAGTGCCGAACGGAGACTTCTCTCCCGACGGAGTTTCGCGATGTGGCGGCTCTGGAGGGTTTCTGCGACTTCGACTTCTCCCCGTGCGTTTTGGTCGAAACCAATAAGTAGTCCGAAGGGAGGCGTCGGAGGCCGGCCGGGCCACACCACATGGCCGCGCGGGCCCCCCGGGCCGCGCCGCCATGTGGTGTGGGGCCCTCGGGCCTCCACCTCCCTTGCCCTTCTGGCTCCGTCAATATTTTGGTAAAATAGGGCCTTTTGCATAAATTCCGAGGATTTTCCCGAAAGTTGGATTTCTGCACAAAAACGAGACACGGTTCTGCTGAAAACAGCGTTAGTCCGTGTTAGTTGTATCCAAAATACACAAATTAGAGGCAAAACAATAGCAAAAGTGTTCGGGAAAGTAGATACGTTTTGGACGTATCAACTCCCCCCAAGCTTAGCTTATTGCTTGTCCTCAAGCAATTCAGTTAACAACTGAGCGATAAAAGAACTTTCACGAACACATTTGCTCATATGATGTATATATTCTCATGCTATGGCTAATACTTAAGCAGTTCATAATGAGATACATGCAAATAAGATCATCCAACAGCTATGTCAATCATGGAGAAGTACCAACAATTAATAATAAGCACCATGAATCATGTATATAAGCAGGATTGCAATGTTCATAAGAGAATATGATAAAGTGGTATCTCGCTTGCCCGTATTTGATCGGCAAAACATAAATGCCGAGGCACCTCTGGAGTTCATAGAAAGACTAGAAGTAGTGATTGTCAAAGATAAAAGCATCAAAGTTATACCACAATCAATCATATTTTGAGACAAGCATATTATACTAAGAATGACAGTTGCGCTCAAGATAGTGCTCAAAGAAAGAATGGAGACACAACATAAAAGTAGAAGATTGACCCTTCGCAGAGGGAAGCAGGGATTAACATGCGCTAGAGCTTTTCATTTGTAAAACAGAGTAAAATTATTTTGAGAGGTGTTTGTTGTTGTCAACGAATGGTAATGGGTACACTAACTACCTCATCAACCGGACTCACAAGAGCGGCTCCCATTTTATTTATTTTTGGTTGGCACTCCTTCCAACCTTTCTTTCACAAACCATGGCTAACCGAATCCTCGGGTGCCTGCCAACAATCACATACCATGAAGGAGTGCCTTTTTATTTAAGTTTTATTATGATGATGACACTCCCCCCAACCTTTGCTTGCACAAGCCATGGCTAACCGAATCCTTCGGGTGCCGTCCAACAATCACAAACCATGGAGGAGTGTCTATTTAAGTTAATTAATTTGGGACTGGGAATCCCATTGCCAGCTCTTTTGCAAAATTATTGGATAAGCGGATGTGCCACTAGTCCATATGAGAATCCGTCAAAAGTAAATGACAAGGTTGAAAGCTAAACACCACATACTTCCTCATGAGCTATGAAACATTAACACAAATTGAGAAGCATTTTGAAAGTTTTAAAGGTAGCGCATGAGAATTTACTTGGAATGGTTTGAAATGCCATGCATAGGTATTTATGGTGGACACTTTTGGAACAACTTGGTTTTCAGGTGTTTGGAAGCACGAGCGCGATCCCGCTCAGTACAAGTGAAGGCTAGCAAAAGACTAGGGAGCGACAAATCAAGAGAGCAGTAACTGCCATAATCATGCTTGCGGCAAAATAAATTAACGGAGGCATAAAAGTGATACAAGAACTCTGAAGCAATATAAATCATCGAGGCTTAATTGACTTTTTGTTCAGTCATATGCATGCGTGAGCATGTGCCAAGTCGATATAAATGAATTATTCAGAGGAGGATACCACAATGCCATACTTACTTATGAATAAAACAATGCAAGCAAACATCCATGACATGCTACTCATATTAATAAATTGGAACTAAACATGAGAGATCATGAACTACTAGACTTTCTCAAATAACATATACCTCACATGAACCAACTAAGCATGCTCATATGGATGAGTATATGTACAAAAATGAAAGCAAATAGAGTTCATACCAGCCTCTCACCACAATCAGATTGTCGTAGATCGTCATTATTGCCTTTTCACTTGTGTAGCTTGGATAATATGAAATGAAAACCACGCTCCAGCCACCGAAGACCATTGAACTCATGATGAACTTTACAAACCAAAGAAGAACAGCAAATATTTTTGGTGTTTTCGAATTAGAAACAAGAACGAAAGAAAACAAGCAAACAAAGCAAAATCTTTTTGGGTTTTCTTGTAGCAAACCAATGATAGTAAATAAAGCAAACTAAGAGCAAGGAACCAAATAAACAAATGGTGAAGAGAAACAACAGAAATATTTTTGGTCTTTTTGTGTTTTAGGAAAGAAACAAAGTGAAAACAAAAGAATGCAAACTAACAGAAACACAGAAAAGCAGGATGACAGAAATCTGCCAAATCCTGACAGCAGTACAGAAATCGAAATTAACAAAAATCTTCCATTGCTCAGAACAAAAAGTGTTCAACTAATGAAAGTTAGATAACAACCTGGGGCACATGCTCAAAAATTTGCAACTCAAAATAACGTTCTGGCTGTGCGTACGAATTTTTTTGGTAACAGCATAGAATCTGTTTTTGGACAGCACTTCCCCAAATATCATCTCCCTCTCATTAGAAAACCACTCTAGAGACTAAACAAGTATGTACAAGTATCCAGCAAGCATAATATGCAAAGAATGAGTGATGCCGGTATACCTCCCCCCAAGCTTAGGCTTTTGGCCTAAGTGGAGTTCATTCCCAACGAGGGTCGGAGTTCCACGCCGGTGGATCATACATGGAGTGGTAATAGGGCCCCTGCGCAGAAGAATATCGTGGAGGTTCCACATGCCCATGATGTTGATATGAGGAGCTCGCTGCATCGGATGAAGAGTCGGGGTGCTCCTCGGCCTCCTCCACATCTTCCCTTGCACGACGGCTTTCCCTTTCTATGTATGCGTTTAGCTCATTTTCTATGATCGACCACCCATCCCTGGCATCAAGGTTAAACAAAGCAGGTGCAGGCAAGCGTACTAATTTTTCAATTTTCTTAGTTACACTCCAACTTTTCTTATACAAAGTTATCCTATAATGCAGGTTGTTCAAATTAGATGCATCTGAAATAAACTCATGCCTGATCATGGAGAAAACATCAAGTTTCTCTATAGAAAGCGGAATATCTAAATGGTGAGGTCCTACACCATGCATAGCTAATAAGCGAGAGGCGATAAGACCTCCACAAATTCCTCCTTTCTCACGGTTAGTAGCAAGTCTACAAGCTATTAAAGCACCCAAATTATAAGTCCTATCATGTTGCAAAGCAGCAGCTAAGAAAGCCAAATCTTGGACAGATAATTTACCTCCAGTCCTTCTCGCAAGAACGCACTTTGTAATGAAATAGGCAAAATAGCGGATGGCTGGATGTTGAATGCTACTAATCTTACCACCATCATTGGAGAAACTCCTCCCATTGCAAATCCTTGTATAAAGATTCGAGAGCTCCCGCGGTGTTCCCCTGATCTTCTCGCAAGATCCCCATCGCGGCACTCTAATTGCTGTACAAAAATCACTAAAAGGCAAGTCGATAGTTTTGTTATAAATCTTGTACCGGACCATGGGGTCAGTTTGAGACCGGTGAAATTCGAAATCCTGCACAACCGACACCGTTAGTTTAGCATATTGGTGAGGTTCACCAATAGTAAAATCTCCCAATCCTGCATTGGAAATTAGTGGTCTTGCAGGATTCCTGCATTCCGCATAAAGTCCGTGCATGGGTAATAAGAGGGGTATACTCCCTCTTCACGATGAAATCTCATGACTTGCTGTACCTCCAACTCCTCTTGGTTAAGTTGGTGCATACTTCCTTCCATTTTCTGAAATTTTCAACAATCACTATAAAATTTGATTTCAAGGTATGTAATTGAAAGGAACTACTATAGGAACTTGCTAGAGTACTAAACATGCATCAAAACTAATTTCTTCCACTTAGAACAAGCATGCAAGCTCACTAAACATGTTATCTACAGCAGCAAAATATTCAAGATATACTCAACCAAATGAAATTCTAATTGGACAATCAAAGGAGTCACATACCAAGGAGTAAATGTGCCAAATTTCAAACAGAAATCTGGGCTGAGCAAGGAGATCGAAAAATCGCGAGTTCTTGAGCAGAAACACGAGTGAGGAACTTGGTACGAGTTTTTTCGGGAGAGAGAGCTGGGAGGAAGAGATGATGTAGTGGGGCAAGGGGTGGCCCACACCACACGCGGCCCCCTTGCTGGCCACGCCGGCCTATGGTGTGGCACCCCTGGTGCCCCACAGGTCATCCTCTGGTGCTCCCAGGTGCCTCGTCGAAAAATAGGACCAACGGTGTAATTTTTGTAATTTTTAGAGAACTTCGAAAAATGCACATTTCTGGGTATTAAATTAATGATTACTGCGCAGGAAAATGATTTCTAAAATCTTAAATGACTAAAGCATATTGCAAAACAAAAGTGCTACAGCAAGTAAAATAGGTGGAGGGAGAAAGAAAGAAAAAAGTGTTGTTTAGCTCTTTTATGCAATAAAATATACTTGTTAACAAGGTTGATCAAGTCTTGCTACCAAATAAATTTTATATGACATAAGAAGAAATAAACCTCAAATCAATCATGTTACCTTATATTGAATTGACATGGATCCAATCACAAGAGTTTGATATTCTTCTTTAGGCTCATATATAGGACAATCAATGGATCCCACTTTGATAGTTTTCACATTAAAAATTGTATTGACTCCACATACTTTATCAATCCTCTTGGGAAAATAGACAGTGTGTTCCTTATCATCAACATTGAAAGTAACCATGCCTTTATTGCAATCAATAACAGCCCCTGCAGTATTAAGAAAGGGTCTTCCAAGAATAATGGACATATTATCATCTTCAGGCATTTCCAACACAACAAAATCAGTTAATATCAAGCAATGCTGAGTAACTTGAACAGGAACATTTTCACATAAACCAACAGGAATAGCAGTAGATTTATCAGCCATTTGCAAAGATATATCAGTTGGTATCAATTTATCTAAATCAAGTCTCTTATAAAGAGAAAAAGGCATCACACTCACACCTGCTCCCAAATCACATAGAGCAGTTCTAACATAATTATTCTTGATGGAACAAGGAATAGTCGGTATACCTGGGTCTCCAAGCTTCTTTGGAATCTTACCATTGAAGGAGTAATTAGCAAGCATAGTGGAAATTTCCTCATTGGGGACTTTCCTTTTGTTAGTAACAATATCTTTCATATACTTTGAATAAGGAGGCAATTTAATAGCATCAGTCAAAGGGATTTGCAAAAATAAAGGTTTCATCCAATCACAAAATTTATTATAATGTTCCTCCTCCTTTGATTTTAGTTTCTTAGCAGGAAAAGGCATTTGCTTTTGAACCCAAGGTTCTCTTTCATTACCATGTTTCTCAGTAATAAAATCTTCTTTAGTATACTTTTTATTTTTAGCATGCTTTTCAGGTTCTTTTTCAATTTCTTCTTTATCAGGAGTATCATTCTTATCATTATCTTCCTCATGTTCATTACCACTTTCAGTTTCAGCATCAGAAATAGAAATACTATTAGGATCATTAACAGGTTCAGAGGATTCTACAACATTCTTATGTTTCTTTTTCTTTTTCTTAGATGGAGCACTAGTTTTAATTGGTTGAGAATCTTGTTCAACTCTTTTGGGATGCCCTTCAGGATATAGAGGATCCTGGGTAGAAGCACCACCTCTAGTTGTTACTTCACAAGCATGTTTTTCTTTAGAATTATTTCCCAACAAGTCATTTTGCACTTTAGTAAGTTGATCAATTTGAGTTTGAACCATTTGAAAATGTTTAACAAGTATCTTAACATCATTGGAGGTTCTCTCCACAATACCATGCAATTCACTAATAGCTCGGGAATTTTCCATTAAATGATTCTCTACTCTCATATTAAAGTTTTCTTGCTTAACAATATAATTATCAAATTCATCTAAGCATTGAGCAGGAGATTTTGAATACGGAATATCTTCCCTAGTAAAGTGTTGAAGCGAGTGTACCTCAATCATGGATGAAGGGGGAATTGTCTCACATATATCTTCTATAGGAGGTAAATTCTTCACATCTTCAGGTTTAATACCCTTCTCTTTAAGAGACTTCTTGGCTTCCCTCATATCTTCATCATTTAATTTAATCATACCCCTCTTCTTCGGTGTCGGGGTTGGTTCAGGTGTAGACCAATCATCATGATTCCGGCCTATTTTAGCCAATAATTCTTCAGCGTCGTCTGGAGTTCTTTTCCTGAAAACACAACCAGCACAACTATCCAGGTATGCCCTAGACTCAATAGTTAGTCCACTATAAAATATATCAAGTAAATCATGCTTTTCTAAATCATGGTCAGGCTGAGCTCTAATAAGAGAGCAAAATCTAGCCCAAGCCTCAGGCAATTTCTCTCCATCTTCCTGGTCAAAATTATAAATTCTCTGCAAAGCAGCGTGTTGAGCACTAGCAGGAAAGTATTTTCGAAAGAAAACATCACGCAAGTCAATTGGACTTTTAATAGAACCAAGAGGCAAATTATTATACCAAGTTTTAGCATCATCTTTTAATGAGAAAGGAAAAATTTTAGCGACAAAATAAGTACGCATCTTGACATCATCAGAAAACACGCCACTAAGAGTAGATAACTCAGTCATGTGTTCAACAGCACTTTCTTTTTCAGTACCACAAAAGGGTGTTTTCTCAACAATAGCTATATGAGATAGATCAAGAGAAAAATCATAATCTTTATCCCTAATGTTTATAGGAGATGTGGCAAATTTAGGATCAGGAGATGGTTTATATCTAACAGCATGTTCTGCAAGCAACTTTTTAATTTTTCTTGCATCAGTAGTAGCATTGCATTTTTCAATAAAATCATCATCAAGCTCTACATAATCTTCATCAAGATCATCACTAGAATATTCAACAGACTCAGGTGAATTAACAGGTGTAGCAGCATTTTCATTAGGAGTTTCAGTATTTTCAATTTGTCTAGACTTAGCAATTGTAGCATCTAGAAAAGATCCTAACGAACCATCATTATCAAGCACAGCAGAAGCATCATCACAATTATAAGAAGAAATTTCAGATTCAGCAGAAGTACCAGCATTTGAAGTTTGTGGTGGTGAAACAAGTTTACTTATCACAGATGGTGAATCAAGAGCAGCAGAGGTACTAAGAGTTGTACCTTTTCTTGTAGTGGATGGTAATATGGCGATCTTAGTATCGCGAGGTTTACCCATAATGGAGAATTTGCAGCGAACAATATCAATCCAAGTGAACTTCCAAATAAAGCTATGCTCCCCGGCAACGGCGCCAGAAAATAGTCTTGATGACCCACAAGTATAGGGGATCGCAACAGTCTTCGAGGGAAGTATTACCCAATTTATTGATTCGACACAACGGGAGACAAAGAATACTTGTAAGCCTTAACAGCGGAGTTGTCAATTCAGCTGCACCTGGAACAGACTTGCTCGCAAGAGTTTATCAGTAGTAACAATTTTATGGCAGTGGAAATAGTGAAATAACAGCGTGAAATAAAGACAGCAGTAGTGATTATAGTAAACAGCAGGATTAAAATACTGTAGGCACAGGGACGGATTTAACGGGCGTTGCATGGATGAGAGAAAACTCATGTAACAATCAAAGCAGGGGCATTTGCAGATAATAATAAAACGGTATCCAAGTACTAATCAATCAATAGGCATGTGTTCCATATTTAGTCGTACGTGCTCGCAATGAGAAACTTGCACAACATCTTTTGTCCTACCAGCCGGTGGCAGCCGGGCCTCTAGGGAAACTACTGGAAATTAAGGTACTCCTTTTAATAGAGTACCGGAGCAAAGCATTAACACTCCGTGAACACATGTGATCCTCACATCACTACCATCCCCTCCGGTTGTCCCGATTTCTGTCACTTCGGGGCCATTGGTTCCGGACAGCGACATGTGTATACAACTTGCAGGTAAGATCATAAACAACGAATATCTTCATGAATCAATAACATGTTCAGATCTGAGATCATGGCACTCGGGCCCTAGTGACAAGCATTAAGCATAACAAGTTGCAACAATATCATAAAAGTGACATCTACGGATACTAGGCACTATGCCCTAACAATCTTATGACTATTACATGACCAATCTCATCCAATCCCTACCATCCCCTTCAGCCTACAGCGGGGGAATTACTCACACATGGATGGGGGAAACATTGCTGGTTGATGGAGAGGCGTTGGCGGTGATGGCGGTGAAGATCTCCTCCAATTCCCCGTCCCGGCGGAGTGCCGAACGGAGACTTCTGGCTCCCGCGACGGAGTTTCGCGATGTGGCGGCTCTCTGGAGGGTTTCTGGCGACTTCGACTTCTCCCCGTGCGTTTTCAGGTCGAAACCAATAAGTAGTCCGAAGGGGGCGTCGGAGGCCGGCCGAGGCCACACAACATGGCCGCGCGGGCCCCCGGGCCGCGCCGCCATGTGGTGTGGGGCCTCGGGCCTCCACCTCCTTTGCCCTTCTGGCTCCGTCAATATTTTGGTAAAATAGGGCCTTTTGCATAAATTCCGAGGATTTTCCCGAAAGTTGGATTTCTGCACAAAAACGAGACACCAGAGCAGTTCTGCTGAAAACAGCGTTAGTCCGTGTTAGTTGTATCCAAAATACACAAATTAGAGGCAAAACAATAGCAAAAGTGTTCGGGAAAGTAGATACGTTTTGGACGTATCAACGTCGCCCGGCCAGCTCCGTTGACCCCCTGCGCTCTCCTCGCACCACCAGCTCCACGACGTCATCAGCAACCGCCAGGACACACCCATTGGCCCGCGGGAACCCTGTAGACGACGAGCTCGTCGACGACTTCCGCCACGGCCTGTGAGCTCGCGTCATGCACCCGTCCTCTCCTCTGCATGGTTTTCACCGCAATCACGCCCAGCGTCATCGACGTGACGTCGCCAAGCCCTGAGCGTCAGCGCCAGTGCCTCCCCGCCCCTGTAGCAGCGTCGTCGCAGCTGACCTCACCGCCAGACCACGGCCACCTTCCGCCGCTATAAAAGGAGCCATCCCCGCGCTCATTTCTTCACCACCTTGCTCCCCTCTCTCTTCTCAATCTCCTCGACCACCTCCCTTGCTCGATTAGCCACCGTAGCCATCCAATTTGGTCGCCGGAGCCCGTGGAGGTGCTGAGAAGCTCGCCGTCGATTTCGGCCACCGTTGGAGACACCGTCGGTACCAGCTGCTTCACCGTCGTCGACAACGCCGCCATGATACGTCTCAAACGTATCTATAATTTCTTATGTTACATGCTACTTTTATGAAGATACTCACATGTTTTATACATACTTTACATCATTATTATGCATTTTCCGGCACTAACCTATTAACAAGATGCCGAAGTGCCGTTTGCTGCTGTTTTTTGGTTTCAGAAATCATACAAAGGAAATATTCTCGGAATTGGACGAAATCAACGCCCAGGGTCTTATTTTTTCACGAAGCTTCCGGAAGACCGAAGGGATAACGAAGTGGGGCGACGAGGCACCGCCACCATAGGGACGCGCGGCCTAGGGGGGGCCCGTGCCGCCCTATGGGGTGGGCCCCTCGCGCCGCCTCCTGACCTACCCTTCCGCCTACTTAAAGCCTTCGTTGCGAATACCCCTATACCGAGAGCCACGATACGGAAAACCTTCCAGAGACGCCGCCGCCAATCCCATCTCGGGGATTCAGGAGATCGCCTCCGGCACCCTGCCGGAGAGGGGAATCATCACCGGAGGGCTCTACATCATCATGCCCGCCTCCGGATTGATGCGTGAGTAGTTGATGACCCACAAGTATAGGGGATCGCAACAGTCTTCGAGGGAAGTATTACCCAATTTATTGATTCGACACAAGGGTAGACAAAGAATACTTGTAAGCCTTAACAGCGGAGTTGTCAATTCAGCTGCACCGGAAACAGACTTGCTCGCAAGAATTTATCAGTAGCAACAGCTTTATAGCAGTAGGAATAGTGAAATAACAGCAGCGTGTGAAATAAAGACAAGTAGTAAAACAGATTAAAATACTGTAGGCACAGGACGGATGAACGGGCGTTGCATGGATGAGAGAATTCATGTAACAATCATGGTAGGGCATTTGCAGGTAATAATAAAGCGGTATCCAAGTACTAATCAATCAATAGGCATGTGTTCCATATATAGTCGTACGTGCTCGCAATGAGAAACTTGCACAACATCTTTTGTCCTACCAACCGGTGGCAGCCGGGCCTCTAGGGAAACTACTGGAAATTAAGGTACTCCTTTTAATAGAGTACCGGAGCAAAGCATTAACACTCCGTGAACACATGTGATCCTCACATCACCGCCTTCCCCTCCGGTTGTCCCAATTCTTGTCACTTTGGGGCCTCGGGTTCCGGACAGCAACGTGTGTATACAACTTGCAGGTAAGATCATAAAACAATGCATATCATGATGCCGTGCCAGTTGCTGTTTTCTGCTGTTTTTGGTTTCAGAAATCCTACAAAGGAAATATTCTCGAATTGGACAAAATCAACGCCTGGGTCTTATTTTTCCACGAAGCTTCTAGAAGACCGAAGGGATAACGAAGTGGGCGACGAGGCCCGCCACCATAGGGTCGTGGGCCTAGTGGGGGCCCGCCGCCTATGGGGTGGGCCCTCGCGCAGCCTCCGACCTACCCTTCCGCCTACTTAAAGCCTTCGTCGCGAAACCCCCGTACCGAGAGCCACGATACGGAAAACCTTCCAGAGACGTCGCCGCCGCCAATCCCATCTCGGGATTCAGAGATCGCCTCCGGCACCCTGCCGGAGAGGGGAATCATCACCGGAGGGCTCTACATCATCTCCCGATTGATGCGTGAGTAGTTTATCCTTGGACTATGGGTCCATAGCAGTAGCTAGATGGTTGTCTTCTCCTCTTGTGCTATCATGTTTAGATCTTGTGAGCTGCCTAACATGATCAAGATCATTGATACGTCCAAAACGTATCTACTTTCCCGAACACTTTTGCTATTGTTTTGCCTCTAATTTGTGTATTTTGGATACAACTAACACGGACTAACGCTGTTTTCAGCAGAACTGCTCTGGTGTCTCGTTTTTGTGCAGAAATCCAACTTTCGGGAAAATCCTCGGAATTTCTTCAGATGGCCCTATTTTACCAAAATATTGACCAGAAGGGCAAGGAGGTGGAGGCCCGAGGGCCCCACACCATAAGGCGGCACGGCCTGGGGGCCCGCGCGGCCCTATGGTGTGGCCCCCTCGGCCGGCCTCCGACGCCCCCTTTGGACTACTTATCGGGTTCGACCTAAAAACGCACGGAAGAAGTCGACATCGCCGAAACCCTCCGAGAGCCGCCACATCGCGAAACTCCGTCGCGGGAGCCCGTCTGTTCGGGCACTCCGCCGGGACGGGGAATTGGAGGAGATCTTCACCGCCATCACCGCCAACGCCTCTCCATCAACCAGCAATGTTTCCCCATCCATGTGTGAGTAATTCCCCCGCTGTAGGCTGAAGGGGATGGTAGGGATTGGATGAGATTGGTCATGTAATAGTCATAAGATTGTTAGGGCATAGTGCCTAGTATCCGTAGATGTCACTTTTATGATATTGTTGCAACTTGTTATGCTTAATGCTTGTCACTAGGGCCCGAGTGCCATGATCTCAGATCTGAACATGTTATTTATTCATGAAGATATTCGTTGTTTATGATCTTACCTACAAGTTGTATACACATGTCGCTGTCCGGAACCAATGGCCCCGAAGTGACAGAAATCGGGACAACCGGAGGGGATGGTAGTGATGTGAGGATCACATGTGTTCACGGAGTGTTAATGCTTTGCTCCGGTACTCTATTAAAAGGAGTACCTTAATATCCAGTAGTTTCCCTAGAGGCCCGGCCACCGGCTGGTAGGACAAAGATGTTGTGCAAGTTTCTCATTGCGAGCACGTACGACTATATATGGAACACATGCCTATTGATTGATTAGTACTTGGATACCGTTTTATTATTATCTGCAAATGCCCCTGCTTTGATTGTTACATGAGTTTCTCTCATCCATGCAACGCCCGTTAAATCCGTCCTACAGTATTTTAATCCTGCTGTTTACTATAATCACTACTGCTGCCTTTATTTCACCGCTGCTGTTATTTCACTATTTCCACTGCCATAAAACTGTTACTACTGATAAACTCTTGCGAGCAAGTCTGTTTCCAGGTGCAGCTGAATTGACAACTCCGCTGTTAAGGCTTACAAGTATTCTTTGTCTCCCCTTGTGTCGAATCAATAAATTGGGTAATACTTTGTTGCGATCCCCTATACTTGTGGGTCATCAAGACTATTTTCTGGCGCCGTTGGGGAGCATAGCTTTATTTGGAAGTTCACTTGGATTGATATTGTTCGCTGCAAATTCTCCATTATGGGTAAACCTCGCGATACTAAGATCGCCATATTACCATCCACTACAAGAAAAGGTACAACTCTGAGTACCTCTGCTGCTCTTGATTCACCATCTGTGATTGATAAACTTGTTTCACCGCCACATGCTTCGCGTGCTGGTACTTCTGCTGAATCTGAAAATTCTCATAATATTGATAATGTTTCTGCTGTGCTTGATGATAGTGGTTCATTGGGATCTTTTCTAGATGCTACAATTGCTAAGTCTAGACAAATTGAAAATACTGAAACTCCTAATGCTGCTACACCTGTTAATTCACCTGAGTCTGTTGATTATTCTAGTGATGATCTTGATGAAGATTATGTAGAGCTTGATGATGATTTTATTGAAAAATGCAATGCTACTACTGATGCAAGAAAAATTAAAAAGTTGCTTGCAGAACATGCTGTTAGATATAAACCATCTCCTGATCCTAAATTTGCCACATCTCCTATAAACATTAGGGATAAAGATTATGATTTTTCTCTTGATCTATCTCATATAGCTATTGTTGAGAAAACACCCTTTTGTGGTACTGAAAAAGAAAGTGCTGTTGAACACATGACTGAGTTATCTACTCTTAGTGGCGTGTTTTCTGATGATGTCAAGATGCGTACTTATTTTGTCGCTAAAATTTTTCCTTTCTCATTAAAGGATGATGCTAAAACTTGGTATAATAATTTGCCTCCTGGTTCTATTAAAAGTCCAAAAGAATTGCTTGATGTTTTCTTCCGCAAATACTTTCCTGCTAGTGCTCAACATGCTGCTTTGCAGAGAATTTATAATTTTGACCAGGAAGATGGAGAGAAATTGCCTGAGGCTTGGGCTAGATTTTGCTCTCTTATTAGAGCTCAGCCTGACCATGATTTAGAAAAGCATGATTTACTTGATATATTTTATAGTGGACTAACTATTGAGTCTAGGGCATACCTGGATAGTTGTGCTGGTTGTGTTTTCAGGAAAAGAACTCCAGACGACGCTGAAGAATTATTGGCTAAAATAGGCCGGAATCATGATGATTGGTCTACACCTGAACCAACCCCGACACCGATAGTGAAGAAGAGGGGTATGATTAAATTAAATGATGAAGATATGAGGGAAGCCAAGAAGTCTCTTAAGGAGAAAGGTATTAAACCTGAAGATGTGAAGAATTTACCTCCTATAGAAGATATATGTGAGACGATTCCCCCTTCATCTACGATTGAGGTACACTCGCTTCAACACTTTACTAGAGAAGATATTCCGTATTCAAAATCTCCTGCTCAATGCTTAGATGAATTTGATAATTATATTGTTAAGCAAGAAAACTTTAATATGAGAGTAGAGAATCATTTAATGGAAAATTCTCGAGCTATTAGTGAATTGCATGGTATTGTGGAGAGAACCTCCAATGATGTTAAGATACTTGTTAAACATTTTCAAATGGTTCAAACTCAAATTGATCAACTTACTAAAGTGCAAAATGACTTGTTGGGAAATAATTCTAAAGAAAAACATGCTTGTGAAGTAACAACTAGAGGTGGTGCTTTCCCAGGATCCTCTATATCCTGAAGGGCATCCCAAAAGAGTTGAACAAGATTCTCAACCAATTAAAACTAGTGCTCCATCTAAGAAAAAGAAAAAGAAACATAAGAATGTTGTAGAATCCTCTGAACCTGTTAATGATCCTAATAGTATTTCTATTTCTGATGCTGAAACTGAAAGTGGTAATGAACATGAGGAAGATAATGATAAGAATGATACTCCTGATAAAGAAGAAATTGAAAAAGAACCTGAAAAGCATGCTAAAAATAAAAAGTATACTAAAGAAGATTTTATTACTGAGAAGCATGGTAATGAAAGAGAACCTTGGGTTCAAAAGCAAATGCCTTTTCCTGCTAAGAAACTAAAATCAAAGGAGGAGGAACATTATAATAAATTTTGTGATTGGATGAAACCTTTATTTCTGCAAATCCCTTTGACTGATGCTATTAAATTGCCTCCTTATTCAAAGTATATGAAAGATATTGTTACTAACAAAAGGAAAGTCCCCAATGAGGAAATTTCAACTATGCTTGCTAATTACTCCTTCAATGGTAAGATTCCAAAGAAGTTGGGCGACCCAGGTATACCGACTATTCCTTGTTCCATCAAGAATAATTATGTTAGAACTGCTCTATGTGATTTGGGAGCAGGTGTGAGTGTGATGCCTTTTTCTCTTTATAAGAGACTTGATTTAGATAAATTGATACCTACTGATATATCTTTGCAAATGGCTGATAAATCTACTGCTATTCCTGTTGGTTTATGTGAAAATGTTCCTGTGCAAGTTACTCAGCATTGCTTGATATTAACTGATTTCGTTGTGTTGGAAATGCCTGAAGATGATAATATGTCCATTATTCTTGGAAGACCCTTTCTTAACACTGCAGGGGCTGTTATTGATTGCAATAAAGGCATGGTTACTTTCAATGTTGATGATAAGGAACACACTGTCTATTTTCCCAAGAGGATTGATAAAGTATGTGGAGTCAATACAATTTTTAATGTGAAAACTATCAAAGTGGGATCCATTGATTGTCCTATATATGAGCCTAAAGAAGAATATCAAACTCTTGTGATTGGATCCATATCAATTCAATATAAGGTAACATGATTGATTTGAGGTTTATTTCTTCTTATGTCATATAAAATTTATTTGGTAGCAAGACTTGATCAACCTTGTTAACAAGTATATTTTATTGCATAAAAGAGCTAAACAACACTTCTTTCTTTCTCTCTCCCACCTATTTTACTTGCTGTAGCATTTTTGTTTTGCAATATGCTTTAGTCATTTAAGATTTTGGAAATCATTTTCCTGCGCAGTAATCATTAATTTAATACCCAGAAATGTGCATTTTTCAAAGTTCTCTAAAAATTACAAAAATTATACCGTTGGTCCTATTTTTCGACGAGGCACCTGGGAGCACCAGAGGATGACCTGTGGGGCACCAGGGGGTGCCACACCATAGGCCGGCGCGGCCAGCAAGGGGGCCGCGCCACCATGTGGTGTGGGCCACCCCTTGCCCCACTACACCATCTCTTCCTCCCAGCACCTTCTCTCTCCCGAAAAAACTCGTACCAAGTTTCTCTCACTCGTGTTTCTGCTCAAGAACTCGCGATTTTTCGATCTCCTTGCTCAGCCCAGATTTCTGTCTGAAATTTGGCACATTTACTCCTTGGTATGTGACTCCTTTGCTTGTCCAATTAGAATTTCATTTGGTTGAGTATATCTTGAATATTTTGCTGCTGTAGATAACATGTTTAGTGAGCTTGCATGCTTGTTCTAAGTGGTAGAAATTAGTTTTGATGCATGTTTAGCACTCTAGCAAGTTCCTATAGTAGTTCCCTTCAATTACACACCTTGAAATCAAATTTTATAATGATTGTTGAAAATTTCAGAAAATGGAAGAAGGTGTGCCCCAATTGAACCAAGAAGAATTGGAAGTCCAGCAAGTTTCAAGAGTCAATCGTGAGGAGGGAGTATACCCCTCTTACTACCCATGCGTGGACTTTATGAGAAGTGCGGGGATTTTACAAGATGTGCAAACTCTAATCTCTCGTGCAGGGCTGAGTGGTTTTGTTGAAGGAGAGCCAAGACAATATGTAAAATTAACTATGTCTTTTGTGCAGGACTTCAAGTTCAATTGGTCGCGGTCTGACCCCATGGTCCAGTATAAAATTTACAATAAAGCTGTCAACTTGCCATTTAGTGTTTTTTGTGCAGCAATTGGAGTACCGCAATGGGGATCCTGCGAGAAGATCAGGGGAACACCGCGGGAGCTCTCAGATCTTTATACAAGGATTTGTAATGGGAGGAGTCTCTCCAAGGATGATGGTAAGATTAGTAGCATTCAACATCCAGCCATCCGCTACTTTGCCTATTTCATTACAAAGTGCGTCCTTGCAAGAAGGACCGGAGGTAAATTATCTGTCCCAGACTTGGCTTTCTTAGCTGCTGCTTTGCAACAGGATAGGACTTATAATTTGGGTGCTTTAATAGCTTGTAGACTTGCTACTAACCGTGAGAAGGGAGGAATTTGTGGAGGTCTTATCGCCTCTCGCTTATTAGCTATGCATGGTGTAGAACCTCACCATTTAGATATTCCGCTTTCTATAGAGAAGCTTGATGTGGTTTCCATGATTAGACATGAGTTTATTTCAGATGCATCTAGTTTGAACAACCTGCATTATAGGATAACTTTGTATAAGAAAAGTTGGAGTATAACTAAGAAAATTGAAAAACTAGTACGATTGCCTGCACCTGCTTTGTTTAACCTTGATGCCAGGAACGGGTGGTCGATCACAGAAAATGAGCTAAATGCATACATAGAAGGAGAAAGCCGTCGTGCGAGGGAAAATGTGGAGGAGACCGAGGAGCATCCCGACTCTTCATCCGATGCAGCAAGCTCCTCATATCAACATCATGGTCACGTGGAGCCTCCACGATATTCTTCTGCACAGGGGCCTTATTACCACTCCATGTATGATCCACCGGCGTGGAACCCCGACCCTCGTTGGGAATGAACTCCACTTAGGCCAAAAGCCTAAGCTTGGGGGAGGTATACCGGCATCACTCATTCTTTGCATATTATGATTGCTGGATACTTGTACATACTTGTTTAGTCTCTAGAGTGGTTTTCTAATGAGAGGGAGATGATATTTGGGGAAGTGCTGTCCAAAAACAGATTCTGGGCTGTTACCAAAAAATTCGTACGCACAGCCAGAACGTTATTTTGAGTTGCCAATTTTTGAGCATGTTCCCCAGGTTGTTATCTAACTTTCATTAGTTGAACACTTTTTGGTCTGAGCAATGGAAGATTTTTGTTAAATTCGATTTCTGTACTGCTGTCAGGATTTGGCAGATTTCTGTCATCCTGCTTTTCTGTGTTTCTGTTAGTTTGCATTCTTTTGTTTTCGCTTTGTTTCTTTCCTAAAACACAAAAAGACCAAAAATATTTCTGTTGTTTCTCTTCACCATTTGTTTATTTGGTTCCTTACTCTTAGTTTATTTCGTTTGCTATCGTTGGTTTGCTATGAGAAAACCCAAAAAGATTTTGCTTTGTTTGCTTGTTTTCTTTTGTTCTTATTTCCAATTCGAAAACACCAAAAATATTTGCTGTTCTTCTTTAGTTTGTAAAGTTCATCATGAGTTCAATGGTCTTCGGTGGCTGGAGCGTGGTTTTCATTTCATATTATCCAAGCTACACAAGTGAAAAGGCAATAATGACGATCTACGACAATCTGATTGTGGTGAGAGGCTGGTATGAACTCTATTTGCTTTCATTTTTGTACATATACTCATCCATATGAGCATGCTTAGTTGGTTCATGTGAGGTATATGTTATTTGAGAAAGTCTAGTAGCTCATGATCTCTCATGTTTAGTTCCAATTTATTAATATGAGTAGCATGTCATGGATGTTTGCTTGCATTGTTTTATTCATAAGTAAGTATGGCATTGTGGTATCCTCCTCTGAATAATTCATTTATATCGACTTGGCACATGCTCACGCATGCATATGACTGAACAAAAGTCAATTAAGCCTCGATGATTTATATTGCTTCAGAGTTCTTGTATCACTTTTATGCCTCCGTTAATTTATTTTGCCGCAAGCATAATTATGACAGTTACTGCTCTCTTGATTTGTCGCTCCCTAGTCTTTTGCTAGCCTTCACTTGTACTGAGCGGTGACGCCGCTCGTGCTTCCAAACACCTGAAAACCAAGTTGTTCCATAAGTGTCCACCATAAATACCTATGCATGGCATTTCAAACCATTCCAAGTAAATTCTCATGCGCTACCTTTAAAACCTTCAAAATGCTTCTCAATTTGTGTTAATGTTTCATAGCTCATGAGGAAGTATGTGGTGTTTAGCTTTCAACCTTGTCATTTACTTTTGACGGACTCTCATATGGACTAGTGGCACATCCGCTTATCCAATAATTTTGCAAAAAGAGCTGGCAATGGGATTCCCAGTCCCGAATTAATTAACTTAAATAGACACTCCTCCATGGTTTGTGATTGTTGGACGGCACCCGAAGGATTCGGTTAGCAAAGGTTGGGGGGAGTGTCATCATCATAATAAAACTTAAATAAAAAGGCACTCCTTCATGGTATGTGATTGATGGCAGGCACCCGAGGATTCGGTTAGCCATGGTTTGTGAAAGAAAGGTTGGAAGGAGTGCCAACCAAAAATAAATAAAATGGGAGCCGCTCTTGTGAGTCCGGTTGATGAGGTAGTTAGTGTACCCATTACCATTCGTTGACAACAACAAACACCTCTCAAAATAATTTTACTCCTGATTTACAAATGAAAAGCTCTAGCGCATGTTAATCCCTGCTTCCCTCTGCGAAGGGTCAATCTTTTACTTTTATGTTGTGTCTCCATTCTTTCTTTGAGCACTATCCTGAGAGCACGACTGTCATTCTTAGTATAATATGCTTGTCTCAAAATATGATTAATTGTGGTATAACTTTGATGCTTTTATCTTTGACAATCACTACTTCTAGTCTTTCTATGAACTCAAGAGGTGCCTCGGCATTTATGTTTTGCCGATCAAATACGGGCAAGCGAGATACCACTTTATCATATTCTCTTATGAACATTGCAATCCTGCTTATATACATGATTCATGGTGCTTATTATTAATTGTTGGTACTTCTCCATGATTGACATAGCTGTTGGATGATCTTATTTGCATGTATCTCATTATGAACTGCTTAAGTATTAGCCATAGCATGAGAATATATACATCATATGAGCAAATGTGTTCGTGAAAGTTCTTTTATCGCTCAGTTGTTAACTGAATTGCTTGAGGACAAGCAATAAGCTAAGCTTGGGGGAGTTGATACGTCCAAAACGTATCTACTTTCCCGAACACTTTTGCTATTGTTTTGCCTCTAATTTGTGTATTTTGGATACAACTAACACGGACTAACGCTGTTTTCAGCAGAACTGCTCTGTGTCTCGTGTGCAGAAATCCAACTTTCGGGAAAATCCTCGGAATTTCTTCAGATGGCCCTATTTTACCAAAATATTGACGGAGCCAGAAGGGCGAAGGAGGTGGAGGCCCGAGGGCCCCACACCATAAGGCGGCGCCCAGGGGGCCCGCGCGGCCCTATGGTGTGGCCCCCTCGGCCGGCCTCCGACGCCCCCTTTGGACTACTTATCGGGTTCGACCTAAAAACGCACGGAAGAAGTCGACATCGCCAAACCCTCCGAGAGCCGCCACATCGCGAAACTCCGTCGCGGGAGCCAGCTCCGTTCTGGCACTCCGCCGGACGGGGAATTGGAGGAGATCTTCACCGCCATCACCGCCAACGCCTCTCCATCAACCAGCAATGTTTCCCCCATCCATGTGTGAGTAATTCCCCCGCTGTAGGCTGAAGGGGATGGTAGGGATTGGATGAGATTGGTCATGTAATAGTCATAAGATTGTTAGGGCATAGTGCCTAGTATCCGTAGATGTCACTTTTATGATATTGTTGCAACTTGTTATGCTTAATGCTTGTCACTAGGGCCCGAGTGCCATGATCTCAGATCTGAACATGTTATTTATTCATGAAGATATTCGTTGTTTATGATCTTACCTGCAAGTTGTATACACATGTCGCTGTCCGGAACCAATGGCCCCGAAGTGACAGAAATCGGGACAACCGGAGGGGATGGTAGTGATGTGAGGATCACATGTGTTCACGGAGTGTTAATGCTTTGCTCCGGTACTCTATTAAAAGGAGTACCTTAATATCCAGTAGTTTCCCTAGAGGCCCGGCTGCCACCGGCTGGTAGGACAAAGATGTTGTGCAAGTTTCTCATTGCGAGCACGTACGACTATATATGGAACACATGCCTATTGATTGATTAGTACTTGGATACCGTTTTATTATTATCTGCAAATGCCCCTGCTTTGATTGTTACATGAGTTTCTCTCATCCATGCAACGCCCGTTCCGTCCCCGTGCCTACAGTATTTTAATCCTCGCTGTTTACTATAATCACTACTGCTGCCTTTATTTCACCGCTGCTGTTATTTCACTATTTCCACTGCCATAAAACTGTTACTACTGATAAACTCTTGCGAGCAAGTCTGTTTCCAGTGCAGCTGAATTGACAACTCCGCTGTTAAGGCTTACAAGTATTCTTTGTCTCCCCTTGTGTCGAATCAATAAATTGGGTAATACTTCCCTCGAAGACTGTTGCGATCCCCTATACTTGTGGGTCATCAATCATCTATTTGTAATGCTACATGTTGTGTTTGGTGGGATCCGATGAATATAGAATATTATGTCAAGTTGATTATCAATCTATCATATATTGGTTGTTTATGTTCTTGCATGCTCTCCGTTGCTAGTAGAGGCTCTGGCCAAGTTGATACTTGTAACTCCAAGAGGGGTATTTATGCTCGATAGTGGGTTCATGCCTCCATTGAATCTGGGATAGTGACAGAAAGTTCTAAGGTTGTGGACGTGATGTTGCTACTAGGGATAAAACATCAATGCTTTGTCTAAGGATATTTGTGTTGATTACATTACGCACCATACTTAATGCAATTGTCTGTTGTTTGCAACTTAATACTGGAGGGGTGCGGATGCTAACCTGAAAGTGGACTATTTAGGCATAGATGCATGCTGGATAGCGGTCTATGTACTTTGTCGTAATGCCCTGATTAAATCTCATAGTGATCATCATGATATGTATTGAATCTTTATTTGTCAATTGCCCACCTGTAATTTGTTCACCCAGCATGTTATTTATCTTATTGGAGAGACACCACTAGTGAATTGTGGACCCCGGTCCATTCTTTTACATCTGAATACAATCTACTGCAATCATTGTTCTCTACTGTTCTTTGCAAACAAACATCATCTTCCACACAATACGTTTAATCCTTTGTTTTCAGCAAGCCGGTGAGATTGACAACCTCACCGTTACGTTGGGGCAAAGTATCTTGATTGTGTTGTGCAGGTTCCACGTTTTCACTGGTGTTGCGCCGCACTACACTCCTCCACCAACAACCTTCACGTGCTCCTTGACTCCTACAGTTCGATAACCTTGGTTTCTTTCTGAGGGAAAACTGTTCGTGCGCATCACACCTTCCTCTTGGGGTTCCCAACGGACGTGTGCATCACGCGTATCACGCCACAACACGTCACCGATCATCGCCGCGCTGCCGGTGAGCCTCCCACCCCCTAGCCTCGCCGCCAGTAGCCACGCCTCTCGTCGCCGTTGACGATGAACACGAGCCGTTGGATTCACTTCTAATCCGCGGCGCATAGGAGCGTAACGGTTCGGCGTTTAAACGCCACTGACATGTGGCTCCCACTGTCAGGCGGCCCGCCGCGTGCGAGACGCGCTAGCTGGGCCGGCCCGTTTAGTTTTTCGTCTATTAGCCCAGTATCGTTTACCGCCAGGCCCGTTTAATTCAAATTCGAATTTTCGAATTATTCAATTTGCTCATAGATGCTGTTTTCAAATTTGAATAGAATCAAATCTACCAAACCAAATTTAACAAATTTTATATATTTGGAAAGCTTAGAAAATTATCTAAACAACTACACTGGTCTCAACCCTAGATTATTTGTAGAATCAATGTGAAAAATAACAAGGCAGGGCCTTTTACAATTTCAAACAATTATTAAAAATTAACCAAAAATGCTTTTGAGTTGATTCCAACTCTCAAAAATCACATTTCACATTGTCTATGAGAATATATAAAAATATGACATAGTTGTTTGTATGATCATGGTCTAGATTACAAAATGGCCCTATGGCTATTTCTAGTCCATTTAAAGTGTGCAAAATTATTTATTAAATAATATGGGAGCTATTCTCTAATTTAAGTCTTGTCTCAAATAACTCAATATGAGGTAGAGACCATGGTCTATTAAATCTCATATTGAATTATTTGATGATATTAAATCACTACTATGTTGTTATTAAATTGCTTGAGGTGCATCACCTCATTTCAATCATTTTCATAAAGGGATTTCTATTTTCGTGTGTCCTTAGTTGTACTTCAGCCTCCTTAGTTTTTCCTCGTTTTCCCAAGCCCTTGTTTGAAACCCGCAGCAGCTCAGACGGCAGGATTCCCGTTTAGTTGACCGTTCTGTCACGTGTGGGGCCGTCTTGTGGGGCCGCGTCGTGTGGGCCCGCGTCGCGTGGGGCTGGTAGAAAGGGACCGCGTGGGACAGGACGAGAAGCGTTTGGTTGCACGTGAGCAGGAGCTAGGTTCTGTCTCTCTCGGCCCCAAATTGGCATTATTAAGTGCACCTTTTTCCCCTCTTTCTCTCTGTCCTTTTCACCAAATTAGTATAAAATCTAGAGAAGCTTGCATTTCTGACTTTCTTCAATTATTTGTGCCTTTTGGCCCTCGTTGTTTGTCCAATATGGCAGCAAATCTAGTACTCCCTCTGGTCCATATGTATGTAGTTAAATCTAGAAGCAAATCTCCAGGATAATGTACGATAAATTCACAGTCATAGTAAATCAAGAAAACTAAGTACGGCCAACAAAATATAGTAGACTAGGGATAGATAATCCCTAGATAATATGGATAGATAATAGGCTGCATACACAGCAGCCAACATAGTAACAGGTTCTTCACAGCACCATCATACTAACATAACAACAAGGGATCCCTAGCTAACAACAAAGGGATCCCAACAACAAACTAGGAGGCAGCAGCAGCAGCAGCACACGTCCAGGACTCCGCCTACCCCATCTGGCTCTGCCTCCACTTGTTGCTCTTGCTCCCCTTGGGAGCCTTGGGCTTGAGCGGAGGCATGCGCCCGGCGGAGATCTCCACCCGCTGCAAGCTGCGGAGGTGCATGCCGAGCGCCCTGTGCTTGGCGCGGAAGGAGTGGACGTTCACCGTCGTGCCGACGTTGGGGAAGGTGTTGCTGATGTTCTCAGCATGCGTGACGAGGCAGTTGAAGTCCGTGGCGCCGAGTCTCCTGGTGCAGAAGGGGCACCTGTACACCTCCTTGGCGAAGTAGGAGATGTACTGGCCGACCTGCAGCCTCCGCAGACCTGGCGAGTCTTGACGTCCTCCTCCTCTTCGTCGCTGCCGACGTCGCTGCCAGACATCTGATCCATATCAAACAGAAACTAGTGAATGAGTTGCAACGATGACTAACGTACATGATAACAAAGTTAAGAAAAACAGAGTCAGCCTCAGTTAGAGTGGACATGATTATATATCTACAGGGAAGGTGTTAGCGAACTAAAGCTCATGCACAACAGATTTGTACACAGCAATGGTTCGCTGAACCCTCCCTGTAAAAATTTGTGCCCAACCATTCATCATAGGCAAAGAAACAGATTCTAGATCTGAACTTGAACACATTCGAGATTATTTGCAAAATTAAACGGTTGATATCTTTTGATTAGTGCATAAAATAACTGATTGAGATCCCATGATTACTTGCATAAATTAACTGATTGAGATCCAATATTACTTGCATAAATTAACCGAACAGCCGAACCCCAAATCTTAAACGAAATCAAGAAGTGATCAAAACAAAATGGAATAAAATCGGCGCAAATATTAGCCCAATACACATCCATCTACAGATCCATCTACACCAGCAAAAATAGGGTTCAAAAAGGAATGGGGAACAAAAAAGGAAGCAAACCGTAGTTACCTCGTTCCATGGGTCCTCCAGGGAGGTGTCGTAGGGGTTCGGGGGCGGGACGTACGGCACGGGGTCGTAGGGGTCCCATCCCGCCGGGATCTGACTGCCACCGGCGGCAGCAGCCTCCGATGCACCGGCGACGGCGGCGGCGGCGGCGTCGTCCGTAGAGGGGACGGCGCCGAAGATGGAGGCGTCGCGCTTCGAGCCAACCTCGACGATGGGATTGGCATTCTCCTTGTCCATCTCTCCGGCGGAGGAAGAGGAAGAGGGAGAGGGAGAGGGTTTTTTTGCTTTGGAGAAGATGATGGGACGTGAGAGAGTTGGCGATGCGTGAGCGAGTGAGAGTGACAGAGAGAGTGCGAGGAGGCGTCTATAAAGGCGAGGGGTGGTTAATGCGACCCGCGTCCTACGCGTGCACAGGTGCACGTCTGCACGTCTTGGACTTCTGCAACGCGACACGCGTCCACGATTGCACGTCTCGACTTCTCCACCGCGACCCGCGTCTACGCGTCAACAATTGCACGTGTCCTCGAGTCTAACCCTGGAAATTTAGATATACTCAGGTATACCCTCGAGTCTTATACTAGCATTTTTTGTGTGCTCAATTTTCCCCTCGAGTGCTAATACTGGCTAGTGCAATATACTCAGTTTTACCCTCAAGTGGCTGGTCAACAGAGAGTCAACAAATGGGATTAACTATTTAAATGAGTCATTTAATGTGCAAAAAAATCCTAAAAAGAGTGGCACTTACTCATGGAGTGTTTACCACAAATTGCCACTTCTCAAATCATAGATAAATCATAGATAAATCAAGTTTTACCACAAATTGCCACTTCTCAAATCACCTAGTAGCTATGAAGGTGCATGGTTTTCCACAATAAGCCCTTCCCAAAACAGCTTCCCCCAAATCATACTTTGTCTAAATGAGGCCACAATTCTCACACTGATGTATATTGGTATTGCAAATAGTTTGAGGTAGGCCAAGATGGGTTTCATTGTACAAAACACGCATTTTCCATTTTTTAAATCTCATATTTGAATCCCTTAGTCTATTTACTACTCAGGTGCCCTTGGTTTCTTGATAGTACTCAGTTTTGCCCTCTCTCTTCACAAATTCTCGCAGACGTGCATCATCGCCCTGATTGGTCTAGCCCATGTCACGCGGATCGTGCCCGCCGACCGTTGATCGTATGATATAGGGAACGGGCAGGATAACCCTCTCTCTCTCTCTCTGCTTATTATTTTTCACGCGCTAAAAATTATAAACTCTTTTAGGCGTTATTTTTCACGCAAAAAATGATAAACCATCACCGATTTTTTGTTACCATTACTTTTCACGCAAAAAAAATGATAAACCATCACCGATTTGTTGTTGCCATTACTTTTCACGCAAAAAATGATAAACCATCAACAATTTGTTGTAGCCATTACTTTTCACGCAAAAAAAAGATAAACCATCACCGATTTGTTGTTGCCATTACTTTTCACGCAAAAAATGATAAACCATCAACAATTTGTTGTAGCCATTACTTTTCATGCAAAAAATGATAAACCATCAACAATTTGTTGTTGCCATTACTTTTCACGCAAAAATATGATAAACCATCACCGATTTGTTGTTGCCATTACTTTCCACGCAAAAAAAAAATGATAAACCATCAACAATTTGTTGTAGCCATTACTTTTCACGCAAAAAAAAGATAAACCATCACCGATTCCCTTTGTTGTAGCCATTACTTTTCACGCAAAAAATGATAAACCATCTATCTTTGTATAGAATGATAAACCTATCACGTATGATTTTTGAGGTCATTTAGAGAAGGCAGAAAAAACCTAATTTGTTACAAAAGCTGGTTTCAGTGAGACCTAACCAAGTTTGGCATACATGATGGCATACCTATAACAACAAGGAATATCTAAAAGGGAAAGTTTCAGAAAATTTGAAATTTAGGGTGAAAATGATGCCATACATGATGCTGTTTTTCGAGGTTTTGACCTGAAAATCAATTGGGTATTATAAAGGGAAATAAAAAGTTCGAAAAATGTAAAAACGAAACAATCTATCTATCTATGTATAGAAGATCAGCTGTATGAAATTTGAGGTTATTTAGAGAAGGTAGAAAAAATCACCTTGTTAGAAAAGCTGGTTTCAGCGAGACGAAACGGCATGCGCTTAAGCAAAGTGATTTTTTCGAACATCTCCAAATGACCCTAAATTTTCCATACATGATGTCATACGTGTAACAACAAGGAACCCTATCTAAAAAGTGTCAAAAAAGTTTGCCCAACCGTATAGCTCTATCAAAAAGAACCTCACCATGGCGCTAGTATAATTTTGGGATAGTTACAAACTTTCGTTACCTAACCTTCAACATGAAACTTGTTTCAAATTCATTTTGGCCTACAAGAAACAAATCCCAACTTGATTCGAGCACCACAGCCTCCAAACGATGCCGATGCCGATATCGGCATGGTCAGAACGGCTATGCTCGCCGCCACTGCTAGGTCAACGTCGGGATGCACCCTCAATCCCGTCCCCTCATTCGATCACTGACACACCAGAGATACCGCCGAGGCCAATGCCGAACGTACATGCTGATGCCAATGCCGAACATGCATGCACGCTGCTGTGGGCACGGCCACGCCGACCCGCTATGCTGGACGCCACAGACCGCTGATGTCTACGGGTGCTTCTATTCTTGTAGACAGTGTTGGGCCTCCAAGAGTAGAGGTTTGTAGAACAGCAGCAAGTTTCCCTTAAGTGGATTACCCAAGGTTTATCGAACTCAGGGAGGAAGAGGTCAAAGATATCCCTCTCAAGCAACCCCGCAACCACAAAGCAAGAAGTCTCTTGTGTCCCCAACACACCTAATAGGTGCACTAGTTCGGCGAAGAGATAGTGAAATACAAGTGGTATGAATGAATATGAGCAGTAGTACGGCGCCAAAATAGCTTGCATGCAGTTGATGGTAGTAATATTGTAGGAAGTAAACAAGCAGTAGTAACGCAGCAGTAGTAACGAAAACAAAGAAGCAGCGATAGCGTATTTAGGAACAAGGCCTAGGGATTAGACTTTCACTAGTGGACACTCTCAACATTGATCACATAACAGAATAGATAAATGCATACTCTACACTCTTTTGTTGGATGATGAACACATTGCGTAGGATTACACGAACCCTCAATGCCGGAGTTAACAAGCTCCACAATTCAATGTTCATATTTAAATAACCTTAGAGTGCATGAAATATTGATACGACTAAACCAAGTACTAACATAGCATGCACACTGTCACCTTCACGCTTATGTAGGAGGAATAATACACATCAATACTATCATAGCAATAGTTAACTTCGCAATCTACAAGAGATCATGATCATAGCATAAACCAAGTACTAACACGAGTGCACACACTGTCACCATTACACCGTGTAGGAGGAATAAAACTACTTTAATAACATTGCTAGAGTAGCACATAGATAAATTGTGATACAAAACACATTGCAATCATAAAGAGATATAAATAAGCACTTCACTATGCCATTCATAACAGTGAATAAGTATTCTGTGAAATATAGCCTAAGAGACCCACACGGTGCACACACTGTCACCTTTACACACGTGGGACAAGGAGTCTCCGGAGATCACATAAGTAAAACTCACTTGACTAGCATAATGACATCTAGATTACAAGCATCATCATGTGAATCTCAATCATGTAAGGCAGCTCATGAGATTATTGTATTGAAGTACATAGAGAGAGATGAACCACATAGCTACCGGTACAGCCCCGAGCCTCGATGGAGAACTACTCCTCCTCATGGGAGCAGCAGCGGTGATGAAGATGGCGGTGGAGATGGCAGCGGTGTCGATGGAGAAGCCTTCCGGGGCACTTCCCCGTCCGCAGGTGCCGGAACAGACTCCTGTCCCCCAGATCTTGGCTTCGCGATGGCGGCGGCTCTGGAAGGTTTCGCGTACCGTGGCTTCCTCCCTATCGTGTTTTAGGTCAGGGACCTTTATATAGGCGAAGAGGCGGCGTCAGAAGGTCGAAGGGGCGACCACACCATAGGGCCGCGCGGCCAGGGGGTGGGCCGCGCCACCCTATCATCTAGGGGCCCCGTGGCCCCCTCCCCGCGGCTCTCGGTGTTCTGGATGCTTCCGGGCAAAATAGGAACCTGGGCGTTGATTTCGTCCAATTCCGAGAATATTTCGTTACTAGGATTTCTGAAACCAAAAACAGCAGAAACAGGCACTTGGCATCTTGTTAATAGGTTAGTTCCGTAAAATGCACAAATACGACATGTAATGTGTATAAAACATGTAGATATTATCAATAAAGTAGCATGGAACATAAGAAATTATCGATACGTTGGAGACGTATCAGCATCCCCAAGCTTAGTTCTGCTCGTCCCGAGCAGGTAAAACGATAACAAAGATAATTTCTGAAGTGACATGCCATCATAATCTTGATCATACTATTTGTAAACATATGTAATGAATGCAGCGATCAAAACAAAGGTAATGACATGAGTAAACAAATGAATCATATAGCAAAGACTTTTCATGAATAGTACTTCAAGACAAGCATCAATAAGTCTTGCATAAGAGTTAACTCATAAAGCAATAAATCAAAGTAAAGGTATTGAAGCAACACAAAGGAAGATTAAGTTTCAGCGGTTGCTTTCAACTTATAACATGTATATCTCATGGATATTGTCAACATAAAGTAATATAACAAGTGCAATATGCAAGTATGTAGGAATCAATGCATTCACACAAGTGTTTGCTTCTTAAGGTGGAGAGAAATAGGTGAACTGACTCAACATAAAAGTAAAAGATAGGTCCTTCAAAGAGGAAGCATCGATTGCTATATTTGTGCTAGAGCTTTGATTTTGAAAACATGAAACAATTTTGTCAACGGTAGTAATAAAGCATATGAGTTATGTAAATTATATCTTACAAGTTGCAAGCCTCATGCATAGTATACTAATAGTGCCCGCACCTTGTCCTACTTAGCTTGGACTACCGGATCTTCGCAATGCCATGTTTCAACCAAGTGTCACAAAGGGGTACCTCCATGCCGCCTGTACAAAGGTCTAAGGAGAATGCTCGCATTTTGGATTTCTCGCTTTTGATTATTCTCAACTTAGACATCCATACCGGGACAACATGGACAACAGATAATGGACTCCTCTTAAATGCATAAGCATGTAGCAATAATTATTATTCTCATATGAGATTGAGGATATATGTCCAAAACTGAAACTTCCACCATGATTCATGGCTTTAGTTAGCGGCCCAATGTTCTTCTCTAACAATTTGCATGCTCCAATCATTAAGGTGGCAGATCCTTCAGACAAGACGGACATGCATAGCAACTCACATGATATTCAATAAAGAGTAATTGATGGCGTTCCCCAGAAGCATGGTTATCGCACAACAAGCAACTTAATAAGAGATAAAGTGCATAAGTACATATTCAATACTACGATAGTTTTTAAGGCTATTTTGTCCCATGAGCTATATATTGCAAAGGTGAATGATGGAATTTTAAAGGTAGCACTCAAGCAATTTACTTTGGAATGGCGGAGAAATACCATGTAGTAGGTAGGTATGGTGGACACAAATGGCATAGTAGTTGGCTCAAGGATTTTGGATGCATGAGAAGTATTCCTCTCGATACAAGGTTTAGGCTAGCAAGGTTATTTGAAGCAAACTCAAGGATGAACCGGTGCAGCAAAACTCACATAAAAGACATATTGTAAACATTATAAGACTCTACACCGTCTTCCTTGTTGTTCAAAACTCAATACTAGATATTATCTAGACCTTAGAGAGACCAAATATGCAAACCAAATTTTAGCAAGCTCTATGTATTTCTTCATTAATAGGTGCAAAGCATATGATGCAAGAGCTTAAACATGAGCACAACAATTGCCAAGTATCACATTATCCAAGACATTTTAGAATTACTACATGTAGCATTTTCCAATTCCAACCATTTAACAATTTAACGAAGAAGAAACTTCGCCTTGAACATTATGAGTAAAGCCTAAGGACATATTTGTCCATATGCAACAGCGGAGCGTGTCTCTCTCCCACAAAGTGAATGCTAGGATCCATTTTATTCAAACAAAAACAAAACAAAAACAAACCGACGCTCCAAGTAAAGAACACAAGATGTGACCGAATAAAAATATAGTTTCAGGGAGGAACCTGATGATGTTGTCGATGAAGAAGGGGATACCTTGGGCATCCCCAAGCTTAGACGCTTGAGTCTTCTTAAAATATGCAGGGGTGAACCACGGGGCATCCCCAAGCTTAGAGCTTTCACTCCTCTTGATCATAGTATATCATACTCCTCTCTTGACCCTTGAAAACTTCCTTCACACCAAACTTCAAGCAAACTCATTAGAGGGTTAGTGCACAATCAATAATTCACATGTTCAGAGGTGGCACAATCATTATTTACACTTCTGGACATTGCATAAAGCTACTGGACATTAATGGATCAAAGAAATGAATCCAACATAGCAAAAGAGGCAATGCGAAATAAAAGGCAGAATCTGTCAAAAACAGAACAGTCCGTAAAGACGAATTTTAAGATGGCACCAGACTTGCTCAAATGGAAAAACTCAAAACTAATGAAAGTTGCGTACATATCTGAGGATCACGCTCGTAAATTGGCAGATTTTTTGAATTTTCTACAGAGACTTAGGCCCAGATTCGTGACAGACAGCAATGCTGTTTCTGCGCAGCGATCCCAAATATAACATCAACTTTGACATAGAAACTTTACTTGGCACAAAAACATGATAAGGAGAGGTTGCTACAGTAGTAAACAAATTCCAAGACACAAATATAAAACAAAGTACTGTAGTAAAAAACACATGGGTTATCTCCCAAGAAGTTCTTTCTTTATAGCCATTAAGATGGGCTCAGCAGTTTTAATGATGCACTCGCAAGAAATAGTAGTTGAAGCAAAAGAGAGCATCAAGAGGCAAATTCAAAACACATTTAAGTCTAACATGCTTCCTATGCATAGGAATCTTGTAAATAAACAAGTTCATGAAGAGCAAAGTAACAAGCATAGGAAGATAAAACAAGTGTAGCTTCAAAAATTTCAGCACATAGAGAGGTGTTTTAGTAACATGAAAAATTTTACAACCATATTTTCCTCTCTCATAATAACTTTCAGTAGAAACATGAGCAAACTCAACAATATAACTATCACATAAAGCATTCTTATCATGAGTCTCATGCATAAAATTATTACTCTCCACATAGGCATAACCAATTTTATTAGTTGTAGTGGGAGCAAATTCAACAAAGTAGCTATCATTATTATTCTCATATCAAATATAGGAGGCATAGTATCATCAAAGTAAATTTTCTCCTCAATGCTTGGGGGACTAAAAATATCATGCTCATCAAAGCCAGCTTCCCCAAGTTAGAATTTTCCATAGCATTAGCAACAATAGTGTTCAAAGCATTCATATTAATATGTTCCATGGGTTTTTTAATTTTCGCATCAAACCATCCATGTCTTAAATCAGGAAATAGAATAAGAAGCTCATTGTTGTCCATTATGCCTAACTAGTGTAAACAAGAAACCAAATGTCGCAATTGCAGAGTCTAAAGGAAATAGCTTCGAGCACACACACAATGGCGCCGGAAAAGTACTGTTACCTAGAACCGGAGTATGAGTGCCTTTTACCTTTCCTCCCCGCAACGGCGCCAAAAAGTGCTTGATGTCTACGGGTGCTTCTATTCTTGTAGACAATGTTGGGCCTCCAAGAGCAGAGGTTTGTAGAACAGCAGCAAGTTTCCCTTAAGTGGATTACCCAAGGTTTATCGAACTCAGGGAGGAAGAGGTCAAAGATATCCCTCTCAAGCAACCCTGCAACCACAAAGCAAGAAGTCTCTTGTGTCCCCAACACACCTAATAGGTGCACTAGTTCGGCGAAGAGATAGTGAAATACAAGTGGTATGAATGAATATGAGCAGTAGTACGGCGCCAGAAAATAGCTTGCTGGCGTGCAGTTGATGGTAGTAATATTGTAGGAAGTAAACAAGCAGTAGTAACGCAGCAGTAGTAACGCAGTAAAACAGTAAACAAGCAGCGATAGCAGTATTTAGGAACAAGGCCTAGGGATTAGACTTTCACTAGTGGACACTCTCAACATTGATCACATAACAGAATAGATAAATGCATACTCTACACTCTTTTGTTGGATGATGAACACATTGCGTAGGATTACACGAACCCTCAATGCTGGAGTTAACAAGCTCCACAATTCAATGTTCATATTTAAATAACTTTAGAGTGCATGAAAGATCGATACGACTAAACCAAGTACTAGTATAGCATGCACAGTGTCACCTTCACGCTTATGTAGGAGGAATAATACACATCAATACTATCATAGCAATAGTTAACTTCGCAATCTACAAGAGATCATGATCATAGCATAAACCAAGTACTAACACGATGCACACACTGTCACCATTACACCGTGTAGGAGGAATAAAACTACTTTAATAACATTGCTAGAGTAGCACATAGATAAATTGTGATACAAAACACATTGCAATCATAAAGAGATATAAATAAGCACTTCACTATGCCATTCATAACAGTGAATAAGTATTCTGTGAAATATAGCCTAAGAGACCCACACGGTGCACACACTGTCACCTTTACACACGTGGGACAAGGAGTCTCCGGAGATCACATAAGTAAAACTCACTTGACTAGCATAATGACATCTAGATTACAAGCATCATCATATGAATCTCAATCATGTAAGGCAGCTCATGAGATTATTGTATTGAAGTACATAGAGAGAGATGAACCACATAGCTACCGGTACAGCCCCGAGCCTCGATGGAGAACTACTCCCTCCTCATGGGAGCAGCAGCGGTGATGAAGATGGCGGTGGAGATGGCAACGGTGTCGATGGAGAAGCCTTCCGGGGCACCTCCCCGTCCGGCAGGGTGCCGAACAGACTCCTGTCCCCGCATCTTGGCTTCGCGATGGCGCGGCTCTGGAAGGTTTCGCGTACCGTGGCTTCCTCCCTATCGTGTTTTAGGTCAGGGACCTTTATATAGGCGAAGAGGCGGCGTCAGAAGGTCGAAGGGGCGACCACACCATAGGGCCGCGCGGCCAGGGGGTG
The DNA here is from genome assembly GCA_030979885.1 of Lolium multiflorum. NCBI lineage: Eukaryota > Viridiplantae > Streptophyta > Magnoliopsida > Poales > Poaceae > Lolium > Lolium multiflorum. The sequence continues at coordinate 166,694,559 of CM061749.1, forward strand.
GGCCGCGCCACCCTATCATCCGGGGCCCCGGGCCCTCCTCTCCGGCTCTCGGTGTTCTGGATGCTTCCGGGCAAAATAGGAACCCGGGCGTTGATTTCGTCCAATTCCGAGAATATTTCGTTACTAGGATTTCTGAAACCAAAAACAGCAGAAAACAGAACCGGCACTTCGGCATCTTGTTAATAGGTTAGTTCCAGAAAATGCACAAATACGACATGTAATGTGTATAAAACATGTAGATATCATCAATAAAGTAGCATGGAACATAAGAAATTATCGATACGTTGGAGACGTATCAACCGCCGCGAGGTCTTTCCCTTCGCCACCACACTCTCCTAGCACCCACCTATACACGCCAGAAAGGAGAGACACTAGTTTTCTCTACATTGCTCGCGTTCGTGTCCGACACGGTCAGTCAAAGTTTTGAGGTGGTCGTCGATGTCGTCGACCATTTCTTCTCTTCTTTGCATGGTTAAACGCGTCTAGTTCATATCTATCTAATGCGTCTGGTCTCGCCTCATGCAGTTCTTTGTGGACGTCGATCTCATCTCGGCACCCCGCATGCCACCTCCTCCGTGCCATCGCTGTAGAGCTCCGTTTAAAAATCTAATCCTACCCGTGTATTGCCCCTTGTATCAGCGTCATGGCCCCACTTGTCATTTGATATACCGAAGCCCCACTCGTTCGCGTTTTGGTCAGGGATACAACGATGCTTACGGTCAAACAAAGATGGATGGTCTGACGTGTCTTTGCAGGCTCTACGTGGCCCCACTAGTCAGAAGATAACGGTCAACCGTCGGGCAACCGGCCGTTACATCACGTGTGATGGTTTCAGACAAACGCTTGGGTAAAACTGAGGAAAAACTAAGGATCTGGGGAAAACTGAGCACAACTAAGGACCCGAGGGCACGAAAATAGAAATCCCTTTCACAAATGACAATTATGAAGAGGTTGACCTTGGTCAACCTAGGTCACATATTATTAATTGAGGCAATTAAATCCTAACAAGATTCAATGAGAGGAAATTATTTCTCCCAAGAATTAAATAGAAACACTAATTAATATTGTAATGAGAGGAAATTATTTTTCTTAAGAAGAAAACAAAGTCAACCAACATAATAATAATGTTGTGATGCTAGCCTAGCTTGTGTGACTCATGTGTGTGCTTAGTCTAGCTTTTAAGTTTTTGTTTGGTGATTGTGTATATCGTATTCGTTTTTAGACGCTAGTACCGAGGAGTATCAAGAGGAGGAGGAGGTCTACTTCCAAGGAGAGGAAGACCACTTTGATCAATACACCAACCAAGGCAAGCTAATATTCTTGCAAAGTGCAAAGCTCTACAAGAGCAAGGCACCCCACATTTTTACTTTATGCTTAATAAGCCCATCCCAAGTTTCTTACTTACAAGCTTTTACTTACAAGCTTTATTGCTTTTGTTTTATCAAAGTACTTTTTGATTCATGATTCACTTGGTCTAGAGTAGAACAAGATCACCAAAGTTAGCCTAGGGCAATCAAAGCTAGATAGCACCCCTCATGACTAGTTGCTAGTGCTAACAAATAAAATTGACTACTCTAGATGGGAACATTGTGAAATGAAATGACATTGAATGATTTTGAAGGTGAATGTGACTTGAATGACATGAATGACATGATGAATTTGATAAAAACTGATGGTTGGGTTCGGATGCGATACCATTCCAATTTACAAGTACCCCCACAATACCGGATTATGGGTAGGGCTTAACTGGAAGTTTATGTATCTTAGTATGGGTTCCCTCTAAACAAGCGTCATAGGGGTTATGCCGAGGCTGCCTCCGTTGAATGTGAAATGATGTGAAATGACGTGAATATGAGGTGAATGTCCGGCCCAAGCCCTATGCGTTCCTAGGTGACGTTTGTCTTCACTGGGAGGCCAAGCTCATGGGGAGAGGTGCCTATACTAGGATATGTAAGTGAAAGGTTAGGGTTGATGATCCGCGTACTGAGTTATGATTATTCAGCGGTATCCCTGACGGATGTAATCAAATGTTGTGGCACAAGTGTGCAACCTCTGCAGAGTGTAAATCTATTCGAATAGCCGTGTCCCCGGTTACGGGCGATTGGAAAGGCCATACTGTTCCGTCATCAGATCTTTTCTTGAAAAGGAATGTTGAATTGAAATGGTGACTTGAATTGAAACACAACTGAGTTGTGGGAATGACACTAATGTTCCCACTTGAGTTAGTTAGCATATGAAGAGTCTTTTATGAAATGCTTATGAACTAAAATTGGCTTTATGCAAATAAACCTAGAGCTTAGCATCCCCTTAATAAAATTGACAAGTAATTACAATAGTATTAGTTTGCGAGTACTTTAAAAGTACTCACGGCTGTGTCCCCGGCTATTCAAATGGCCAGAATATGAAGAGGAGCACAGATTTAAGATGACGGCCAGCAGGACGTCTACAACAACTAGGAGTTCGCCTAACGTCAAGCGTTGGCCTATGGATTAGATAGTCCACTCCTATTACGCTTCCGCTACTTGTGTTGTTTGTTGATCAATAGATCAACTATTTCTGTAATATTGGATCATGTGATCCCCTTGTAAGACGATGATGGTTTGTAATGAATGATGAATTATGATATCAACTGTTATGTCTCGCAACAACAATATTCTTGGGATTGCGATGTATGGCATAATAGGCATCTGGACTTAAAATCCGGTGTTGACAAGTTGGTATCAGAGCCATTGTTTGACCTTAGGAGACCCTAGTTTAGAATGGACGTTCTGAAAAATTTAGTTTAAAAAAAATGAAGTGAATATTTATGAAAAATCTATTCACTTTCTTCTCTTTGAGATCTTTTCAAAATTTTAACTCATGCTCTTCCTTATAAATCTACATAAAATTTGCCACACTTGATCACTTCTCTAACTTACTCATCCAATTCACTTTCAGATGGAAGGAGCCAACACCAAGTTTTACCAGCTGGGCAATGGTGGGGACTTGGTTTTCGAGAGGGACTTGGACGCTGTGTCTGAGATTCTCGGACGCCCGCACCCTGAGTTCCATGGAGTCGAGATCCACGACCAGCCCGGAGGGGAACTTCAGTGGGTTATCACCGCTGATTTGAGGGGCAATATGGAGCCTCCTACTTCTGAGAGGATCCTCTTCTCCATCAAGGAAAGCAACTTGCTGGATGGACTCGCTCGTGCTCTTCAGGAAGCACTTGCCTGTGTGCGGACAACACGTGACTGAGGGTACCGCTTTGCTCACTTTGCAAGGCACGACACCATTGGAGAGCCCATGGCCTCTCATCACACCCGGTACTGAAGTACCACGTGGAGCATTTAGACTTCATGCTGCACGAGACCCAGAAGGAGCTGGACAATGCGCGTGTCTACGCCAACCAGACTCACATGGCATTGGCTCATCATGTCGATGCTATCAAGATGCTCGCCAAGGACCGCAAGTCACTCCGCCTGCAGCGTGCCAAGAAGGACGCTACCATTGCGCGCCTTCGCGCAAAGATAGTCTCCTTGGAGGCAACTGTCAAGGCCCAAGAGGACCAGCTGAAGGAGATGGAGGATGAAGGTGAAGACATTCAGGGAGGAGAAGCCTTCACGAGTGATGACGATGACTTCGAGGAGGATGAGTACACTGATGTCGAGGACTATGAGTTCCTCGAAGCCGGAGAAGATGGATTCATCCCGATCGATGTGGATGATGATGAGGAGGAGTAGTTGCACTAGATCACATGTGTAGGTGTGAGTTGGTATCCCGTCCCTTGTATCGTAGTGCGAGTGAAATGGTTCTTCAAACCATCCTTGTGTTAGCTTGTAATATATGCTGAATGAATGAATGAATGTGTGTTTATGTTCAACATCAAAAGAATTCAAGTTTTAAATTTTTAAACTTACCCAAAACAAGCCATAGAAAATTCCCTCTTATCTCATGATCTATCTACATGTTCAGATGGCCCCTCCAACTCGCAGCGCGAATCAAGATGTCATGATGCAACTGCTGCAGACATTGATGGCAGATAGAGAAGATCAAAGGGCTGAAAGGCAAGCCAACATAGCAGCACTGCAACAGATCGCCAACCAGGGCCATGGAAACCATGATCACCCAGGATCAAAGCTCAAGAATTTCTAAAACACCAACCCACCTGTCTTCAGCAAGACTGAAGAACCCCTGGATGCCGATGACTGGCTCCAGACTATGGAGAACAACCTAGAAGTGGCTGAAGTGGATGCCAATGAGAAAGTGTTGTTTGCTACGCACTACTTAGCAGGACCAGCAAGAGCTTGGTGGACCAGCACCCATGATATGAACGCCGGACAGATCATGACTTGGGCTGATTTCAAGCTCAAATTCAGCAAGTACCACGTGCCCCCGGGTTTGATCAAGAAAATGAGGGACGAGTTCCGTGAACTCAAGCAAGGTCGGATGTCTGCCGCGACAGGTTCCTCACCCCGTCAAGGTACGCCCCGATGAAACCGACACCACAGAGAAAAGGAAAGAAAGATTCCTTCACGACGAGATGCAGACAGTCTTAGTCAACATCCCCTTTGCCGACCTTGAAGCCATGGTGGATTCCGCCATCCAGATGGAGGGCAAACTTACCAAGCAAATGAGAACCGCAAACGCCGCATGATGCACCAGTGGGCCCAGCAATACCCCAAGGTATCGCCCCAGCTCAAGCCGTAGTTTCACCCCAAGAAACAACAATCCGCAGATGCAGATGTCCCGCCCCGGTTTTCAGAACCGGAGTGGAGGAAACCCAAGGCCAGGAGGCCACCACAACAACAACAACCACCCCAATGCCAACCACAACAGCAACTTCAACCGCGCTCCGATGAGAGCCCCCGTCAACAACAAACCCAATAACTCCAACACAGCCCCGAGGACTGGGAGCAATGCTATCCCCGTCACTCCCAAGGACAAGGCCACCATTACTTGTTATGAATGTGGCATCGTGGGACACTACTCCAATGAGTGCCCCAAAAGGTTAGCCAAGATTGCCGCCAACACCTCTGCACCAGCTCAGCAGCAACGCCGTGTCTCCACCGGCAAGAAGTTCACCCCCAACAACCCCAACAACCGCAACGGTCGCCTCTTTCACATGAGTGCGGAAGAAGCTCAGAAGCGCCGACGTTGTACTGGGTGTGTTTTCTGTTAACTCGGTACCTGCTAGAGTGTTGTTTGATTCTGAGCATCGCATTCGTTTGTCACTGAAGATTTTGCATGCACAAGTAAAATTCAACCCATCAGTTTGAAACATGTCATGATAGTTCAAATACCTAGATCAACAACAAAAGCTAGAAAAATTTGCAAAGATGTGCCTATCAGAATCCATGAAATAAATTTTTATGCAAATTTGATTGTTCTGGGAGCCAAAGGTTTGGAAGTAGTACTGGGTATGGACTGGATGTCCAAACACCATGGATTGATTGACTATGCCAAGAAGGCCATCACCATGACCAGTAGCACCGGAATATTAGTGGAGCACATATCTGAAAGACTGCCCAGAAAATTCACCTGCAACCAGAGTTTAGCCAAGCCAACCCTGGATCAGATTAGGGTCGTTTGTCGATACCCCGATGTGTTTCCGATGATCTACCCGGTATGCCCCCAGATCGGGATATCGAGTTTATTATCGAGTTAATCCCTGGAACCTATAGCCCAGAGAGCCTATAGTATGAACCCAACAGAGTTAGTGGAGCTAAAGAATCAACTGGATGATATGCTAGCCAAAGGTTTAATCCAACCAAGTGCATCACCTTGGAGATCACCAGTTTTGTTTGTGGACAAAAAGGACGGTGCCACTCGTTTATGTACGGATTACCGTAAGCTTAACGATGTCACCATCAAGAACAAATACCCCTGCCAAAGATAGAAGACCTTTTGACCAGTTGACCGGTGCCACCGTGTTCTCTAAGATTGATCTTAGGACTGGTTACCATCAGCTGAAGATCCGTGCAACGGATATCCCAAAGACTGCCTTCACCACCAGATATGGGTTGTATGAGTACAACGTCATGTCATTCGGATTAACCAATGCCCCCGCTTATTTCATGAACCTCATGAATAAGATCTTCATGAACTTTTTGGATAAGTTTGTCGTTGTCTTCATCGACGACATCCTTATCTACTCCAAAACCGAAGAAGAACATGAGCAACATTTGGAAGTTATCCTAGAAACCCTTAGACATCACAAGTTATATGCCAAGTTCAGCAAGTGCGAGTTTTGGTTGAAGGAAGTAGGATTCCTGGGACATATCTTGTCTGCAGGAGGCCGTAGATCCCGCCAAGATCAAAACCGTTGAAGAATGGAAAGCCCCAACCACTCAGACCGAGGTCCGCGCATTTCTTGGATTAGCGGGATATTACCGTAGATTTTTTGAAGGATTTTCGAGCATCGCAAGACCGATGACACAACTGTTGAAGAAGGATAAGAAGTTTGAATGGACGTACAAATGTGAAGAGAGCTTTCAGAAGCTTAAAGCAAGACTAACCACAGCCCCAATCCTAATCATGCCGGACATCACCAAGCCATTCGACGTCTATTGTGACGCATCCAAGATTGGTCTTGGATGTGTTTTGATGCAAGAAGGCAAGGTGATATCGTATCTGTCACGGCAACTGAAGCAGCATGAGCAGAACTATCCAACCCATGACCTCGAGCTTGCACGTAGTTTTAGCTTTGAAAGTATGGCGTCACTACCTCATGGGTAATCGATGCGAGATCTACTCGGATCACAAGAGCCTGAAGTATATTTTCACCCAGAAGGAACTAAACATGAGGCAAAGAAGATGGATAGAACTGATTAAGGATTACGACTGAAATTCACTACCACCCCGGCAAGGCCAATGTGGTAGCGATGCTTTGAGTAGACAATCGTGTCAGCTGAACTCCATGATCGCAGCAACAACCTAGTCTGTATGAAGAGTTTGAACAGTTTAGACTGGAGCTAGTTAGCGAAGGATACCTAGCAAGCATAGAGCTGCAACCTACTTTGATTAGCCAGATCAAAGAAGCCCAGAAAGGAAATGCTAGCATTGACGGAATCAAGAGCCAAATTGCTGCAGGAAAGGCACCAGGATTCACCGAAGATGAAGAAGGAGTGCTTTGGTACAACGGACGCCTATGTGTGCCATCAGATTCAGAATTGAAGCAAGTCATCCTGAAGGAGGCCCACGACACCCTATACTCCATCCACCCCGGAGGTACCAAGATGTATCAAGATTTGAAGGAACAATTTTGGTGGCATGGAATGAAGCGAGAAATCAGGAGCTACATCGCCAAGTGTGATATCTGTCAGAGAGTCAAGGCAGAACATCAATGACCCGCAGGATTGTTGCAACCCTTACAGATTCCGAATGGAAGTGGGATTCGGTCGGAATGGACTTTATCACTGGACTGCCCAAATCTAGCAAAGGAAATGATTCTATTTGGGTAGTGGTCAATAGGTTGACTAAGGTAGCCCATTTTATCCCCGTCAAGACCACCTATCAAGGCCCCAAGCTAGCAGAGTTATATATCTCCAGAATAGTCGCCCTGCACGGAACCCCGAAGTCAATTTTGTCAGATAGAGGATCTCAATTCACCTCAAGATTCTGGCAGAAAGTACATGAAGGACTCGTAACCCGGCTGAATTTCAGCACTTCCTATCACCCGCAGACTGATGGACAGACTGAATGGGTCAACCAGATACTCGAAGACATGTTGAGAGCCTGTGTACTGGAATATGGATCCAAGTGGGAAGACTTCCTACTGTACGCGGAATTCTCGTACAACAACAGTTATCAAGCCAGCTTGTATGGCCCTTTGAAGCCCGTACGGAAGGAAGTGCCGTACCCTCTGAATTGGTCGGAAGTCGGAGAAAGCCAAGTCTTTGGACCAGATGTTCTCCGAGAAGCGAAGAAAAGGTTCACAAGATCCGCAAGTACCTCAAGACTGCGCAATCAAGAAAGAAGAGTTACGCGGACAAGAGACGCGGAGAGATGACCTTCGAGATCGGAGATTTTGTTTATCTCAAAGTTTCACCCCTCAAAGGAATGCAGAGATTCCAACTTAGAGGAAAGCTTGCACCCCGATATGTCGGACCCTTCAAAGTTCTGAGTCGCCGAGGAGAAGTATCTTATCAACTGGAACTACCGGAGGAAATGTCGGCTGTGCACGATGATACGTCTCCAACGTATCCATAATTTCTGATGTTCCATGCTTGTTTTATGACAATACCCACACTTTATAATGTTTTTATGCGTTTTCCGGAACTAACCTATTAACGAGATGCCGAAGGGCCAGTTGCGCGTTGTTTTTGGTTCCAAAGGCTGTTCGGGCAATATTCTCGGAATTCGACGAAACGAAGACCCAACATCTTATTTTTCCCAACCTTCCAGAAAGTCAAAGGGGGACCAGAGGGTGCCCTGGGGGCCCCACACATGGTGGCCACGCGGGCTCCACCTGGCCGCGCCGGCCTATTGTGAGGAGGCCCCGTGGCCCTCCGACTCCGACTCTTCGCCTATTTAAGCCGTCCTGACCTAAAACATCGATACCGATTGACGAAACTCCGAAAGACTCCAGGGCGCCGCCGCCATCGCGAAACTCCACCCGGGGGATAGAAGTCTCTGTTCCGGCACCCGCCGGACGGGGAAGTGCCCCCAAGCCATCTCCATCGACGCCACCGCCTCCATCATGCTCCGTGAGTAGTTTCCCCATGGACTATGGGTTCTAGCTGTAGCTAGTTGGTATTCTCTCCCCATGTACTTCAATACAATGATCTCATGAGCTGCCTTACATGATTGAGATTCATCTGATGTAATCGGTGTTGTGTTTGTTGGGATCCGATGGATTGTTACATTATTATTAGTCTATCTATATAAGTTTGTGAAGTTATTGTTGCTGCAATCTTGTTGTGTTTAATGCTTGTCACTAGGGCCCGAGTGGCATGATCTTAGATTTAAGCTTTATACTTATTGCTTAGATTGTATCTACAAGTTGTTTGCACATGTCTATGTCCGGAACCCGAGGCCCCAGAGTGACAACAACTGGGATAACTGGAGGGGAAGGCTTAGGTATGAGGATCACATGTTTTCACGGAGTGTTAATGCTTTGCTCCGGTGCTCTATTAAAAGGAGTGCCTTAATTTCCAGTAGATTCCCTAGAGGCCCGGCTGCCACCGGCTGGTAGGACAAAAGATGTTGTACAAGTTTCTCATTGCGAGCACGTAGACTATATATGGAAAACATGCCTACATGATTAATAATCTTGATGTTCTGTCTTAATGCTATTTCAATCCTATCAATTGCCCAACTGTAATTTGTTCACCCAACACTTGTTATTGGAGAGTTACCACTAGTGTAGATAGCTGGGAATCCCGGTCCATCTCTCATCATTATATACTCGTTCTACATGTCATTGGAAGTAGTATCAACTATTTTCTGTGCCATTGCTCTCATATTACGCTCGCTGCTGTGTTATCACTACTGCTCTCATATTACTGTTTCTTTCACATCACCCCTGTTACTAGTGTTTTCCAGTGCATTGAATTGACAACTCAGTTGTTAAGGCTTATAAGTATTCTTTACCTCCCTTGTGTCGAATCAATAAATTTGGGTTTTACTTCCTCGAAGACTGTTGCGATCCCCTATACTTGTGGGTCATCAAGACTATTTTCGGCGCCGTTGCCGGGAGGCATAGCTCTACTCATAAGTTCACCTGGGGAGTACACTCTACCTCTCTCTCTTTATTTTATTTTTATTTTGTTTTGCTAGTTTATTTCTGTCTAGTTTATTTGTGCTAGTTTATTTCTGTCTAGTTTTATTTTGCTTAGTTTACTTTTGTCTAGTTTATTTTTGTCTTGTTTTATTTTCCCTATATACCCGAAAATCCATAAAAATTTGAAAAACCTAAAAATTAAAAACTGCTATTATGGGAGAACCTACAACCTATTTGGAGCTTATAGAATTATATAACAGTTATAGAGAATCAAGAAAAGGAAAAGTTATGAGTGCTGTGATAGAAAAATTAAATACAATTGCTAAAATCTTGCTTAAACGCCATGATATAAACTGTTGCTCTAAACAGGATATTAAACATCTTAAATTTCAATGTGGCTTTAGTGAGGAAATTTTAATTAAGAACTATAATTGGAATAGCTATATTCATTTTGGGTTCAAAGAGGTAGAACAATTTGTCTTATTTATGGGAGCCTCTGAGATAGAATCATTCATGTCTAAAAATTATGAAACTTGTGCTGTTTGTAAGGACCTTAAAGATTATGTCTCTTCTATCCTTAATTTTTGCATAGAAAGCTACAGTGATAATCCTTATATCATTGATTATAAAGAGAGACTCATTAATGCACAAGAATGCACTCACAATTTGCAGGAACCAGTGGAAGAAGAAATTGATGAACCTGAAAGCTCATTGGATGAAAAAGAGGATGAAATTGATGAACCTGAAAGCTCATTGGATGAAAAATAAGAGGAGAGTGATGAACAAAAGGAGGAAGAATGGATTAGCTACCCATGCCAACCTTCTAATGAGAGTAACTCTTTATCACTTACACTATTTGATTGTCCTCCATGCTTACCGAAAGAGGGTGAATGTTATGTTCCTGTGGATTCTCTTGAAATATTCCCTATGAGTAAAACTTGTGAGAATAATTATGCTACTGTTATCTATGATAATCCATGCTACTTTGATAAATCTTATGATAATGCTTTGTTTGTGCCTGATGTCGAAATGCATGGTACTAAAGAGTTTTGCTTGGCAAATGTTTATGATAAATCTCTAGATGATGGTCCTATGTTACTTGATAATATTAATTGTACTACTAATGAAAATGGGATTGGAGAGTTCTTGACTTTATCTATGAGTCCCATATCTCTTGATATTGATCAATCATCTTGTTATATTATTGATAAAAGTGATTTTGAAAGTTTTAATCCTATTATTTCTGAGCTTGATAAAAATTATGTGTTTGTGAATCATGAAAAGCATGATTTATGTGATAGTTATATTGTTGAGTTTATCCATGAAGCTACTGAAAATTATTATGAGAGAGGAAAATATGGTTGTAGAAATTTGCATGGTACTAAAACACCTCTCTATATGCTGAAAATTTTGAAGTTACTCTTGTTTTATCTTCTTATGCTTGTCACTTTGTTCTTCATTAATTTATTTGTGTACAAGATTCCTATGCATAGGAAGTGGGTTAGACTTAAATGTGTTTTGAATTTGCTTTTTGATTCTCTCTTTTGCTTCAACTCTCACCCTTATGTGAGCATCATTAAAATTGTCGAGCCCATCTTAATGGCTATAAAGAAAGCACTTCTTGGGAGATAACCCATGTGTTTATTTTTCTAATGTTTTGTTGTGTCTTGGAAGTTTTTACTACTGTAGCAACCTCTCCTTATCTTCATTTTATTGCAATGTTGTGCCAAGTGAAGTCTCTAATAGAAGGTTGATACTAGATTTGGATTTCTGCGCAGAAACAGATTTCTATCTGTCACGAATCTGGGCAGATTTCTCTGTAGGAAACTCAGAAAAATCTGCCAATTTACGTGCGTGATCCTCAGTTATGTACGCAACTTTCATTAGTTTTAAGTTTTCTGATTTGAGCAACGGAAGTACCCGTAAAAATTCGTGTTTAATGGCTGTTCTGTTTTGGCAGATTCTGTCTCTGTTTTTTGCATTGTCTCTTGTGGACTTTAAGTGAGGCTTTCTAGACGTGGAGAGCTGTAGCTAATGTTTTATTGAGTTCTTGCAATGTGTCACTACAGGACCAAGGTGGATTAAAGTTTTTGAGTACTAACCCCTCTAATGAAGTTTATGAGAAGTTTGGTGTGAGAAGTTTTCAAGGGTCAAGAGAGGAGGATGATATATGATCAAGAAGAGTGAAAAGTCTAAGCTTGGGGATGCCCCCGTGGTTCATCCCTGCATATTTCAAGAAGACTCAAGCTTAAGCTTGGGGATGCCCAAGGCATCCCTTCTCTTCATCAACTTATCAGGTTTCTTCTATTGAAACTATATTTTTATTCGGTCACATCATATGTGCTTTACTTGGAGCGTCTGTATGTTTTTATTTTTGTTTGTGTTTGAATAAATTCGGATCCTAGCAATCCTTGTGTGGGAGAGAGACACGCTCCGCTTTTTCATATGAACAATGGTGTTCTTAGCTTTATTTTAATGTTCATGGCGGAGTTGAAAACCGCTGCACTTATTGTTATTTGGTTGGAAACAGAAAATGCTTCATATTGTCTTGGATAATTTGATACTTGGCAATTGTTTTGAGCTCTCAAGTAGATCATGCTCTTGCATCATGTAGTTTAAACCTATTAGTGGAGAACTACCGTAGAACTTGTTGAAATTGGTTTGCATGATTGGTCTCTCTAAGGTCTAGATATTTTCTCGGTAAAAGTGTTTGAGCAACAAGGAATACAATGTAGAGTCTTATAATGCTTGCAATATGTTCTTATGTAAGTTTTGTTGTACCGGTTCATACTTGTGTTTGCTTCGAACAACCTTGCTAGCCAAAGCCTTGTACTGAGAGGAAATGCTTCTCGTGCATCCAAAACCTTGAGCCAAAACCTATGCCATTTGTGTCCACCATATCTACCTACTATGTGGTATTTCCTGCCATTCCAAGTAAATACTTCATGTGCTACCTTTAAACAATTCAAAAGTTATCATCTCTTATTTGTGTCAATGTTTTATAGCTCATGAGGAAGTATGTGGTGTTTTATCTTTCGATCTTGTCATTTACTTGACAGACTTTCACAATGGACTAGTGGCTTCATCCGCTTATCCAATAATTTTGCAAAAAGAGCTGGCAATGGGGTTCCCAGCCCCAATTAATTACAACTTGCATTAATAATTCTCTTCACGTGTTTTGCCCTGATCTATCAGTAAGCAACTTAATTTTGCAAATAGACACTCCTCCATGGTATGTGAATGTTGGAAGGCACCCGAGGATTCGGTTAGCCATGGCTTGTGTAAGCAAAAGGTTGGGGGAGTGTCATCTAATAAATAAAACTAAAATACATGTGTAAACAAAAGAGAAGAGGGATGATCTACCTTGCTGGTAGAGATAACGTCCTTCATGGGAGCCGCTCTTGAAAGTCTGGTTGATGAGGTAGTTAGAGTGCCCACTACCATTCGTTGACAACAACAAACACCTCTCAAAACTTTACTTTTATGGTCTATATATGATTTCAAAACTTAAAAAGCTCTAGCACATGATTTAATCCTTGCTTCCCTCTGCGAAGGGCCATTCTTTTACTTTTATGTTGAGTCAGTTTACCTACTTCCTTCCATCTTAGAAGCAAACACTTGTGTCAACTGTGCATTGATTCTTACATACTTGCTTATTTGCATTCATCATATTACTTTGTGTTGACAATTATCAATGAGATATGCATGTTGAAAGTTGAAAGCAACTGCTGAAACTTATATCTTCCTTTGTGTTGCTTCGATGCCTTTACTTTGAATCTATTGCTTTATGGGTTAACTCTTATGCAAGACTTTTGATGCTTGTCTTGAAAGTACTATTCATGAAAAGTGTTGCTATATGTTATCTATTTGTTAGCAACTATAGATCATTGCCTTGAGTCACTTCATTCATCTCATGTGCTTTGCAATAGTATGATTAAGATTATGTTGGTAGCATGTCACTTCAAATTATTCTTTTTATCGTTTACCTACTCGAGGGCGAGCAGGAACTAAGCTTGGGGATGCTTGATACGTCTCCAATGTATCCATAATTTATGATGTTCCATGCTTGTTTTATGACAATACCTACATGTTTTGCTCACACTTTATAATGTTTTTATGCGTTTTCCGGAACTAACCTATTAACGAGATGCCGAAGGGCCAGTGTTGTTTTCTGTTGTTTTTGGTTCCAGAAAGGATGTTCGGGCAATATTCTCGGAATTCGACGAAACGAAGACCCAACATCTTATTTTTCCCGGAACCTTCCAGAAAGTCAAAGGGGACCAGAGGGTGCCCTGGGGGCCCCACACATGGTGGCCGCGCGGGCTCCACCCTGGCCGCGCCGGCCTAGTGTGAGGAGGCCCCGTGGCCCCTCCGACTCCGACTCTTCGCCTATTTAAGCCGTCCTGGCCTAAAACATTGATACCGATTGACGAAACTCCAGAAAGACTCCAGGCGCCGCCGCCATCGCAAACTCCAATTGGGACAAAGTCTCTGTTCCGCACCCGCCGACGGGAAGTGCCCCCGAAGCCATCTCCATCGACGCCACCGCCTCCATCATGCTCCGTGAGTAGTTCCCCCATGGACTACGGGTTCTAGCTGTAGCTAGTTGGTATTCTCTCCCCATGTACTTCAATACAATGATCTCATGAGCTGCCTTACATGATTGAGATTCATCTGATGTAATCGGTGTTGTGTTTGTTGGGATCCGATGGATTGTTACATTATTATTAGTCTATCTATATAAGTTTGTGAAGTTATTGTTGCTGCAATCTTGTTGTGTTTAATGCTTGTCACTAGGGCCCGAGTGGCATGATCTTAGATTTAAGCTTTATACTTATTGCTTAGATTGTATCTACAAGTTGTTTGCACATGTCTATGTCCGGAACCCGAGGCCCCAGAGTGACAACAACTGGGATAACCGGAGGGGAAGGCTTAGGTATGAGGATCACATGTTTTCACGGAGTGTTAATGCTTCGGTGCTCTATTAAAAGGAGTGCCTTAATTTCCAGTAGATTCCCTAGAGGCCCGGTTGCCACCGGCTGGTAGGACAAAAGATGTTGTATAAGTTTCTCATTGCGAGCACGTATGACTATATATGGAAAACATGCCTACATGATTAATAATCTTGATGTTCTGTCTTAATGCTATTTCAATCCTATCAATTGCCCAACTGTAATTTGTTCACCCAACACTTGTTATTGGAGAGTTACCACTAGTGTAGATAGCTAGGAACCCCGGTCCATCTCTCATCATTATATACTCGTTCTACATGTCATTGGAAGTAGTATCAACTATTTTCCGGTGCCATTGCTCTCATATTACGCTAATGTCGTGTTACTGTTACTATCTCATATTACTTGCTTTCACATCACCCCCGTTACTAGTGCTTTTCCAGTGCAATGAATTGACAACTCAGTTGTTAAGGCTTATAAGTATTCTTTACCTCCCTTGTGTCGAATCAATAAATTTGGGTTTTACTTCCCTCGAAGACTGTTGCGATCCCCTATACTTGTGGGTCATCACACGACGTGTTTCACATCTCATTACTCCGGAAGTGCTTGGAAGTACTGGAGAAGACCGAAGTGTTCAAGAACATCGATCACCGAGCGGTGGATATCAACAAGGACTTGACGTATCGCGAAGTGCCTATTCGCATCCTCGAAGAAGCTTACAGAACCACCAGCACCAGGAGTA
Organism: Lolium multiflorum; assembly: GCA_030979885.1. Lineage (NCBI taxonomy): Eukaryota > Viridiplantae > Streptophyta > Magnoliopsida > Poales > Poaceae > Lolium > Lolium multiflorum. The sequence goes on from CM061749.1 coordinate 166,709,956, forward strand.
TCAAGTTCCTGAAGATTCAATGGAGCAACCACACCGAAGAAGAAGCCACTTGGGAGCGAGAAGAAGATATGAAGAAGGAATACCCAGATCTCTTTAGTACCTAGTTTTCTTTAAGATCTCGGGACGAGATCTTTTGTAAGGGGGAAGGGTTTGTAACATCCCAAAATTTCAATAAAGAAAGAAAGAGAGTTTCCAAAATGCAAAATTGAGAACCAACAAAAACTTTTTAATACTACAAGTGCTATGCATAGAACTCATCTTTAATTATTGTGTTAATGTGCATTTGCCATGATGATTGCTTGTGTGATTGCAATTGTGCTAAAACCCTAACCCATGATCTCATGATAAACAAAATAGAAGGAAAAAAGAAAAGAGAAAAAGAAATGGGAAAATCAAACCAACACTCACATATGGTTTATGCCATTTTTGCAAAACCTTAACCTAGACCATTTTGGCTTGCACCATTGGTTGTAAATGGTTACTAAACACTTATTAACACTTTTGGAATCAAAGAAACTCAAATCAAATCAAGTTTGAATTCAAAATGAGCTCACATGCACTAATGGTCACTTTTGCAAAATTTAGCCTCATGCCCTCTTTGAGCCTCTGTTTTGGAAGATTTTTAAACTAAACTTTGCCAACTCTTTGCACCTCATCCAAGACAACATCAAGGTGAACAACTTTGCCCAAAACAACCCCAGCAAATTCTTGCTCAAATTCAAATGGTGATCAAGCAAAGTTGCAACCATGGGACAAATTTAAGATCATACACATTTTGTGATTTTGCAAATCAACTCAAAATTGACCACCACCACTATCACTAGACTCCAAATATTATATGAATCCAACTCACCAAAATTCAATCAAAATTTTGAAAATTCTCTTCATGCGGCCATTGTGTCGAACAGGTGGCATGCACCAATCTGCCAACCTCATACATTGCAAAATCCAGTGGTTCTTTGCCTCCACCATCAACCCTAGGTCACCAAATGTACTCTACTGACCCCTCTACACTTTGCAAAGCACCAGAGACAAGGATTGGTACTTGGAGTCGTCACCGTTTGATCAAAATCATCCATGCCGTGGCATGGCATGGCCACTCACTTGCTCCCCTCTCTCTGGCCGATCCAATGTGCACAACCTTGTCCAACGTGTTCCCCTAACTCTCCTGAACGTGCCAGACCCGTTGCTCGATCAAACGGTGGACCACACGCGCCAGGACATGCACGCCCAGAGACGCCCACGCACGCCAGAGCGCGCATGGTGAGCACCACAGACACGCTCGGGCACGACGACGCCCGGCCAGCTCCGTTGACCCCCTGCGCTCTCCTCGCACCACCAGCTCCACGACGTCATCAGCAACCGCCAGGACACGCCCATTGGCCCGCGGGAACCCTGTAGACGACGAGCTCGTCGACGACTTCCGCCACGGCCTGTGAGCTCGCGTCATGCGCCCGTCCTCTCCTCTGCATGGTTTTCACCGCAATCACGCCCAGCGTCATCACCGTGACGTCGCCAAGCCCTGAGCGTCAGCGCCAGTGCCTCCCCGCCCATGTAGCAGCGTTGCCGCAGCTGACCTCACCGCCAGACCACGGCCGCCTTCCGCCGCTATAAAAGGAGCCATCCCCGCGCTCATTTCTTCACACCACCGTGCTCCCCTCTCTCTTCTCAATCTCCTCGACCACCTCCCTTGCTCGATTAGCCACCGTAGCCATCCAATTTGGTCGCCGGAGCCCTCGGAGGTGCTGAGAAGCTTGCCGTCGATTTCGGCCACCGTTTGAGACACCGTCGGTACCAGCTGCTTCACCGTCGTCGACAACGCCGCCACAGCACGTCGCCGATCATCGCCGCGCCGCCGGTGAGCCTCCCACCCCCTAGCCTCGCCGCCAGTAGCCACGCCTCTCGTCGCCGTCGACGATGAACACGAGCCGTTGGATTCACTTCTAATCCTGCGGCGCAGATAGGAGCGTAACGGTTCGGCGTTTAAACGCCACTGACATGTGGCTCCCACTGTCAGGCGGCCCGCGCCGTGCGAGACGCGCGAGCTGGGCCGGCCCGTTTAGTTTTTCGTCTATTAGCCCAGTATCGTTTCCCGCCAGGCCCGTTTAATTCAAATTCGAATTTTCGAATTATTCAATTTGCTCACAGATGCTGTTTTCAAATTTGAATAGAATCAAATCTACCAAACCAAATTTAACAAATTTTATATATTTGGAAAGCTTAGAAAATTATCTAAACAACTACACTGGTCTTAACCCTAGATTATTTGTAAAATTAATGTGACAAAAATAACAAGGCAGGGCCTTTTGCAACTTCAAACAATTATTAAAAATTAACCAAAAATGCTTTTGAATTGATTCCAACTCTCAAAAATCACATTTCACATTGTCTATCAGAATATATAAAAATATGACATAGTTGTTTGTATGATCATGGTCTAGATTACAAAATGGCCCTATGGCTATTTCTAGTCCATTTAAAGTGTGCAAAATTATTTATTAAATAATATGGAGCTATTCTCTAATTTAAGTCTTGTCTCAAATAACTCAATATGAGGTAGAGACCATGGTCTATTAAATCTCATATTGAATTATTTGATGATATTAAATCACTACTATGTTGTTATTAAATTGCATGAGGTGCATCACCTCATTTAAATCATTTTCACAAATGACAATTATGAAGAGGTTGACCTTGGTCAACCTAGGTCACATATTATTAATTGAGGAAATTAAGTCCTAACAAGATTCAATGAGAGGAAATTATTTCTCCCAAGAATTAAATAGAAACACTAATTAATATTGTAATGAGAGGAAATTATTTTTCTTAAGAAGAAAACAAAGTCAACCAACATAATAATAATGTGGTGATGCTAGCCTAGCTTGTGTGACTCATGTGTGTGCTTAGTCTATCTTTTAAGTTTTTGTTTGGTGATTGTGTATATCGTATTCGTTTTTAGACGGTAGTACCGAGGAGTATCAAGAGGAGGAGGAGGTCTACTTCCAAGGAGAGGAAGACCACTTTGATCAATACACCAACCAAGGCAAGCTAATATTCTTGCAAAGTGCAAAGCTCTACAAGAGCAAGGCACCCCACATTTTTACTTTATGCTTAATAAGCCCATCCCAAGTTTTTACTTACAAGCTTTTACTTACAAGCTTTATTGCTTTTGTTTTATCAAAGTACTTTTTGATTCATGATTCACTTGGTCTAGAGTAGAACAAGATCACCAAAGTTAGCCTAGGGCAATCAAAGCTAGATAGCACCCCTCATGACTAGTTGCTAGTGCTAACAAATAAAATTGACTACTCTAGATGGGAACATTGTGAAATGAAATGACATTGAATGATTTTGAAGGTGAATGTGACTTGAATGACATGAATGACATGATGAATCTGATAAAAACTGATGGTTGGGTTCGGATGCGATACCATTCCAATTTACAAGTACCCCCACAATACCTGATTATGGGTAGGGCTTAGCTGGAAGTTAATGTATCTTAGTATGGGTTCCCTCTAAACAATCGTCATAGGGGTTATGCCGAGGCTGCCTCCGTTGAATGTGAAATGATGTGAAATGACGTGAATATGAGGTGAATGTCCGGCCCAAGCCCTGTGCAGTTCCCAGGCTGACGGTTTGTCTTCACTGGGAGGCCAAGCTCATGGGGAGAGGTGCCTATACTAGGATATGTAAGTGAAAGGTTAGGGTTGATGATCCGCGTACTGAGTTACGATTATTCAGGGCTATCCCTGACGGATGTAATCAAATGTTGTGGCACAAGTGTGCAACCTCTACAGAGTGTAAATCTATTCGAATAGTCGTGCCCCCGGTTACGGGCGATTGGAAAGGCCATACTGTTCCGTCATCATATCTTTTCTTGAAAAAGAATGTTGAATTGAAATGGTGACTTGAATTGAAACACAACTGAATTGGCCTAATGTCGCCTAACGTCAAGCGTTGGCCAGCAGGACGTCTACAACAACTAGGAGTTCGCCTAACGTCAAGCGTTGGCCTGTGGATTAGATAGTTCACTCCTATTACGCTTTCGCTACTTGTGTTGTTCGTTGATCAATAGATCAACTATCTATAATATCTATAAAGTTCATCCCCACTAAAATGCATTTAATGTTTGCAAGCTGAAATCTTGTGCAGCCACATCATCCTAATTATTTATGTCCGTTGGATTTCAGATAGATGGTCTCTAATTGTCTACCGTTGGAAGCCTCATCCCATCTCATGTGGTTCAAAGAGGAAAAAAAATTAAAGCGCTTCTCTAAAAAAAGTTTGCACAAGCTGAATGTTTCCCAGTCCTATGGTCTTCTACGGAATACTATTAAGTTCCACTTCCTGGCTTTCCCACCAGACATTTAATTAGTCCTCTTTACCTCCATGTGTAGAGCCGAGTGTAGCAGCCAGAAAACGCATGGCCTTTGGGTTCCAGATTCCAATATTACAACTGCAATCAATTATGTTGCCTCCCATCCGATCCTTTCACCTTTCCATTGTGTATACTAGCAACGGATGGGCGCGGCGGCACGCCGTGCCGACTGTGAAATATCATGGTTGTAATATTTTTAAAAACATACTTAAATTGATGTATCATGGTTGTATAAGAACATACTTAAATTGTTGTACCATGGTTGTATAAGAACATACTTGAATTGATGAATATAATTAATATTTTCATGTTTAAGCATTAGGTCTTCAAAGAGACAGATAAATGTATAAAAATTTAATATGTTATCAAGTAAATAAGTAGGCATCAGAGATATATATAAATGTAGTCAGTAACGCATAAAAATAACTGGCAAGCTTTTTTTTTTTAAAAAAAAAGAGAGGCTTCTGCAATCTGAACCTAAGCAGCAATGTAACTGAACCTAAACAGCAATGTAGCGTCAATTGTCAGTATGCTCACTTGCATTGATTAAGAAATGATAATGAAATACTTCAGCAAATTAAATGAAAATATCTGATTGGCATTTAGAATGTACTCTATGTCGAACAACTACATATGAGACGAAACATCATTAGGTATTGCTATACAGAAGAGACTACTCTATGAATTCATCAACACCATAAAGATGAAGGACTGATCAGCCTACAGACATAGCGTGGCTACCAGAACAAACTTCAAAGACTCTCGTACTTGTGTGTGTGTGTGTGTGGATAAACTGGGCCGTCCAACCTGGCTTGTTCAAAATAGGACCTGAAGTTGAAGGAATCGAGAACCGACATTAAACGACCGAGTAGACAGTGTACACATAAAACATTCAAGCACACGAATGATCTTACGGAAATTGTAGATTCTAGTCATCATCTCTAGAGATTCCAGCTAGGAGAACAGCAACTAAAAAGAAATATGCTGCTTGGAGATTCCAGTCAGCATCTCATTGAGTAACTGTAGTTGTCCTTCAGGAAATAATTAGTTCCAATAATCTTATATGGTCCAGTTGAAACTTGCATCATCAATGGTAGGTTTCTAAAAAAAATTACTGCAATGAACTCAATCTGTTCAACTATTAGGTAACCTCGATCAAGAAATAACCATTTTGTTTTTTCAAAGCTAACTTGTTTCTCAGTTCTAGCTTAAATCAACTCAATACAGATTGCCAGATAGGGCAGTAATCCTTTTGGGTACAATTACTTGTCATGATTCTCATAGATTTTGTCGTTGAATGTGTTTTCCATTCAGCAATCCAAAATGATCCAAGAAAAAGTGGATACAGTTTACATTCTCTATCTACATGAACCAGTGAGCGAGAATCTGCAAATTAAAATGGATTATGTAAGGAAAATGAAATCTTCGATAGGAAAAATATATTATAACCCAAGTAGATATCTTTACTCCCGGAAGCAACCAAAATGTCAGATGTAATGGCATGAAACCCTGCATCATTCTACGACGAAAGAAGCAGAATCTCCTGGATAATGCTGTTGATTTCGTTTCTTCTCTGTGCATGCAAGAAAACCATATTTTTATTGAAAGGCCGTAAGCAATAAGTTAAAGACTGGACTTAGTGTATGTGCCATGATCATGTAAATACAAAAATTCCAGAGTACAAGTTTATCATTTCATTTTACAATCTGACTCTCAACACAACAAATGTGCATCGGACAGTGTATCGGAAATCAGACAATAATAATGAAAAATAAGGAGGACGCTGGCTTCATACCTAAAAGTAATTGCCACTTTTTATTTTCAACTGTTCTAACCGTTATGCAGAAATTGTTTTATGAGGGTCTTTATGCTATCATAAATATTGATCTGCTTGCTTCCTTGATAATGTAAATTAAAAATATGGAGAAATTACACTATAAATATTACATATTCTGGTTCTTGTTCTTTGTTACTCCCATACTAAATGATGAATACTAATCTGGTTCCTAGAAGGCAGTAGGCTGTAGGCCAGATACACAAGGCATTCTCTCCGGCTAGTCTTGTGTTATATGATTGGGTGGTTGCGTTAAATATGAGATGACTCACAGTATATCTCTCCATTGTGAATCTCTACTGACTCATGTGGGAATAATACACTCTCCTGTTGGCAAAATTACCCAAAATTACTGCTCCCCACTAAATAAGTTCTTCAAAACTAAGATCTAATTTGCAAAGCCAATGGCAGTCTGAATAGATACATTATGGCATACATGCTGCATCATACACAATACAATATTGGCTGGGCAGGTATATTCCGAGGGAATTGATGCCACATTCAAATTTTAAGATCAGGGGCATAAATTGTTAAACATCACAAATTTAACATACATAATACATGATTTAACATGCTGCAGAATATGTAATACACTTGTGTGTGGATAGCTATTTTCCTGGGATTTGATGACATATTCAAGTCATAAGATCAGGGCACCAATTGCTCACTATTCATGGTTTAACATACATAATACATGATTAACATCGCAGAAACAATATTGAATATGCACCTTACCGATGTCAACAAAAGCAGAAGATCATCTGTGGTTCGCGTAGTGCACCCGTATGTTCCTACCATCAAGCAACTGAAATTAATATCATGTAGGAGAGTTGCGTTAACGAAAGGTGGAAACCTAGAGATCATGGACAGAATAGCACGAACGGCAAGCAAAGCGCTGCAGTAACATCTTGAGGGCCACAACATCAACGGGAGGAAGTGACGCAGTAGAGGGCAGACCTTGCCGGAGGCCGCCATCACGACGTGTAAAAATGTTCCTCTTTACCATCTCACACTCAACATTCATGATACAGGTCGACCTCGTATGCGTGCATCGGTCCTGTATCACCCGCCACCACCGCGAAGTGGTCCATGGTAGTTGATACCGCTGGGTCTTCTGCCAGGGGAGGAGGCCATTTGGGAGCCGTCGTGCTGTACAAAAGTAACAGACTAAGATTCAACACAAGTAGCAGGTTATAGTATAGTCCAGAGAAATGGAACACAACTCTGTCAAAAGGAAAACAAAACATTGTTGTGCAACAGAAAGCTTCAGGTTGGTACATCATAGATAGAAACTAAGCACTGTGTCGCCTAAATGAAGTGTTCAGCACTTTGAGCTGTATCAGCATGTATGTAGTGATAGCTTTGTCAAGGTTCATTTTACTGTCAGCTGTGACTGTGTAATGTGGTTTTATTGGTCCAAAGGACTCGGTGTGTACTCAATCATAGGGGCTGAATTTAAGTTAGAGAGTAAACCTCCTATCTGAAGCTGAACCATTTAATAAATAGGTGTAGATACGCCATATTTATTTTTTTGAAGCAAAGATACGCCATATTTTACTGCCATCTATGAATCGGCCTTAGGATGTAGAGGCACATGCTCAAGAAATTTAAATATTGAGTAACCGGTGGATAAGCTTCCTGCGTGACAAAGTGAAGCAGCACAAAGAGGAAGTAAAGAAGAAGGTACTTGTATTCACCATCATCTGAAACTATTTTGAAGTAGGATTTCAAAAACTGAATAGTGGATGGCTAAGCTATATATGTTAGCTTCTACCTGTCTCCACTGGTTGGCTGATGCAGGGATGCATACCTATTTTGTGATAAATTAACCGGGTTGTTTTTTCTTGCGTAAAAATTAACCTGAGAACAACTTCCTTCACCAAACGAATGGAAAGCAAAATCGCTAGCCCGCAGACCAAACAACCCAGCACGGCCCTGAGCCACTCCTGAACTCCCGTCCAATCCACCATGACCTGCTCCTGCAGACCCACACAACAAAATTAGGAGGAGGTGTGTTAACTGTTATGCTGAACCAATCGACATAATGTATCCATGAGAAATTAAGTCTAGCTAAGTAGAGTCCAGGTATATAAACCAAGAGCTAGATGTTGAACAATTTTCATATGTCCTTGTTCGATCCTATGAAGAAATGTGGACCATGCAGGATGCACTGCACAAAAATACGATACTGATCCTAATTTTGGCATCCAAGATACAGTAAATAACAAAACCAGTGGAATCAACATTGTCTGGTGTTTCATTATTGAGAAGACAATATAAACAATGATCAGGACAACGCCAATAATTCAGCAGCGGAGGCAACCTCGAACGGACCATCCACAAGAACAACCCCACATTTGTAATCATTAAAACAATTTTTCATCAGCTGATATAGAACCAAGTCAAGATCTCGACAACTCACCAGATCCACATGTAGGATGGGCGTGGTGTGAGGCCAGACCATCAGCGGCGGCGCCTGGCTCCTCAGGCCACTTTCCCCTGCTCACTGAGCTAGCGTCAACAATATGGCTCCTCCTTAGCGCTATCAGGCGAGGAGCAACCTGAGCCGAGGCAAAGCCATGACGGTTGCAGACACAGGGGAGGTTGCAGACCTTGAGCGTGCGCACGGCGCCCTCGCGCATGGAGAAGTACTGCGACAGCACCCACCCGCCCTCGCCGCACTTCAGGTATGTGTCCCCGTGGTGGCGTACGGCAACCGCCCCGCACCGGCGCTACCCACCGTACTTCGCGGATGATTTGGACCTTCTGGGATGTTCACAGGCATCGATGCCAGACCGCCAACACCACCGCCACCGGTGGCTGCTGGGGCGCGCGGCTTAGAGGATTTGGAGGTGGGCGTGGACGCGGATAGAGAACGCCCGTATTTGCTGACCGGCGAGGATGCCGTAGCTTCTCCACCCCATCGGCAGGGTAGAACCGTGGGGGCACTCCATGGTCAATGATGACCTTGGTTTCACCATGGTCTAACCAATCTGTGAGGTTTGATTTCCAGCAACCTCCTCTTCTCCCTCTCCATGATCTAGATCAGAGATAGAGAGAGGAGACAACCGGCCACGTGGAGCTCGTACAGGACTTATGGTGGTCAGAGAAAGATGTGCCGGCGATGTCCCTCTCCAGGATCCAGATCAGAGATAGAGAGAGGGGAGAGCTTCCCATGGTGACTTCAATATCATGGCCGATCTCGCTCCTACAAATGGCTCTGCCATTGACGCAGGCGAGTCGCCCCGAAAAGAGGATGGATGAACTGAGGGGAGGGGGTGAGCACCACCGGCAGGACGAAACACGGAAGAAGAGAGGAAAACAAAAGGATAAGTTGCGTGGGATGGGTTACCGTGCCACCGCTTTGACCGAGCTGACAGGCAGACTGACCCAGCGCATACCTAGCTATAGCTACACTGAAAACGACCAAGACAACGTACCACCGAAACAAAAGAAAGGAACATAGAGCTACGTACACATGTGGCCGCATTGCATCTGCCCCACTTCCAACAAAAATCGCAGAGTGCACCCCAACTACACACAGAAAACGCACTGCTTGAATTAAAACATCCAAACTGTATACGTGTCATCACTATATTAATCTAGAAAAAGCCCCAAAATTCTAACAAAAAAGATGTTTGTTCCCAAATAGTATAGTAGTTATAAATCATTCCCCAATTCGGAACCTTCACAAATGTTGGGAGCCTGGGAGCACCAGACACATGAAGTTGAGCAAGCCGTGCCAAAGCATCTCCCGCTGGCCGGGTTCTTTGTCTGCACCATTTTGCTGCTCTACGCTAGTGTGCAGTTGGGGCATGGGAAAGTCGGCGCTGATCCTAATAGAATTAGACGTAGATTGGTTTGGCTGTCCCAACGTGCCTCGTTGGGTAGGGTTCTTTTCATTATATAGATGTACAGAACACAATTACAGAGAGTACTATACGTATACGATACGTATACGGTATCTATTCTAACACCCTCCCTCAATCTCAACTAATGAAAGGTTGAGATTGCGCTTACAGTGCTCATACAAAGGTAAAGGGAGTGGCTTAGTAAAGATATCAGCAACTTGATCCTTCGACGAGATAAACCGAATCTGAAGTTGCTTCCGTGACACACGCTCACGAACAAAGTGAAAATCCACTTCAATATGCTTTGTCCTCGCATGAAAAACTGGATTGGATGACAAGTAAGTTGCACCAATGTTGTCACACCACAAGACTGGAGGACGATGTTGAGTTACACCAAGCTCTCTCAACAAGGACTGGACCCAAACAAGCTCAGCTGTAGCATCAGCAAGAGCTTTATACTCAGACTCCGTGCTAGATCTCGAGACAGTAGACTGTTTCCGTGCACTCCAGGCGATCATATTTCCTCCATAAAATAAAGCATATCCCCCCGTGGATCGCCTATCATCCATATTACCAGCCCAGTCTGCATCAGAGAACGCTGAAAGTAGTGTGGAGGAAGAAGACCGAAAATGCAAGCCACAATGAATGGTGTGACGCACATAGCGAAGGATCCGCTTGACAGCAGACCAATGAGGCGTACGAGGCTCATGAAGGAATTGGCAGACCTTGTTAACCACAAAAGATAAATCCGGTCGGGTCACTGTGACATACTGTAGACCTCCAACAATACTGCGGTACTGAGTGGCCTCCTCAGGAGAAAGAACATCACCATCCGAGCTGCATAGACGTTCAGAAGATGCCATAGGAGTAGTCACAGGAGCACACTTCAACATACCAGCAGAAGCTCCAAGGCATACTTACGCTGTTGAAGAAGAAGATGACCAGTAGAAGGTGATGACACCTCAATACCCAGAAAATAATGAAGAGCACCAAGATCCTTGACAGAAAATTCAGACCGAAGCTTGCCAATCAACCTGGGAATAGCACCTTCCAATGAGCTGAGAACAATGATATCATCAAATAGACCAGCAGGAAGATAGTCACATCCGGGCGACGAAGAATAAACAAGGACGTATCGGCCACGGACGGGGAGAATCCCAAGGAGCCAAGGACTGAGCTGAGACGAGCATGCCAAGCACGAGGATCCTGCTTCAGTCCATATAGTGATTTGATCAGCCGACAGTAATGATTTGGCCGAGCAGAATCAACAAAGCCAGGAGGTTGCCTCATGTAAACCTCCTCATCCAGAAAACCATGAAGAAAAGCATTCTGAATGTCGAGCTGACGAAGGTACCAGCGATGAGAAAGAGCCATACCAAGTAATAACCGAATGGTAGCAGGCTTCACCACAGGGCTGAAAGTCTCATCATAGTCCAGACCATAGCGCTGTTTATATCCCTTAGCCACTAAACGGGCCTTGTACCTCTCAATTGAACCATCAGCATGAAGCTTGACCTTAAAAATCCACCTGGAATCAATCAAATTAACACCAGGAACAGGAGGGACCACTCGCCAAGTGCCAGTATCCTGGAGAGCTGAAAACTCCGCCTCCATAGCATCACGCCAGTGCGGAAGACGCAGAGCTTCTTTATAATCCCGTGGTTCCTGAGTATGCTTCGACGCAGAATAAGCCTGAAGAATACAATTCCAAGCAACTGTACCGTCAGTGCGCTGCTTAGGCTGGTGAATACCTCGACGCAGGCGTGTCACAGGGCCAGTCGGCGGAGGAACAGGAGCAGCAGACGAAACGGGCGGTGCAATTGCTGGTGAGGAGAGCTGTCGCTGTCGAGGAGACAGGGTGTCGCTGTCGGGAGACAGGGGACACAGGCCAGCAGCAGGGGACAGTCGCACGCACGGGAGGCAGGAGCACGCGCAGTCGTATCCAGAGGGCCGGCAGTGTCAGCGTCCAGCAGGCCAGTAGCAGCAGCGGGCGTGCGCGTCGCGCGCGTCACGTCCATGGGAATCACATGCAGAGGAGCCGTTGCATCCAGAGAGCCAGCACCATGCTGCTCCATCGCATGCAGGGAGCCAGCGGCAGCGGGCACGTCAGGAGCTGCAGCGGCCAGGCTCGGTGCGGGCTTGCATGCAGGCACGGAGCCCGAGGTGGAGCTGGCTGAGCCTCCAGCCAAGCCACTGCATGGCTCCACGCTGCCCGAGGTGGGGCTAGCTGGAGCTGATGAAGTGCATGGCTGCGCGCAGCCCGAGGATGAGCCATGCATGGGCAGCAAGCCATGCATAATAGGAGCATGTTGATCAACGTCCCGTGGCGGCGTGTGCGGGATTAAAATTTCCAGTCGACCTCCTCGTCCAGTACCTGCACCATGGTTAGCAAGCAACGGCGAGGCATGTGCATCATCCATAAATTGGTCAGCTGAAAGTAAAGACGACTCCGATATAGGTGGTAGTGTTTGTGAGTTGGGCAAGTTAGCAAAAGGGAATACATTCTCGTCAAAGATGACATCTCTAGATATATAGACTCGATTGGAGGGAACATGGAGACACTTGTATCCTTTATGAAGAGAACTATAGCCCAAAAACACACACTTCTTAGATCGAAACTCAAGTTTATGATTATTATATGGTCGAAGATGAGGCCAACAAGCACAGCCAAACACCTTAAAGAAGGTGTAGTCTGGTGTTTCCCTGAGAAGACGCTCAAGAGGAGTTTTCATATCGATGGTGCGACTAGGAAGCCTGTTGATGAGAAAACAGGCAGTAGCAAAAGCATCACTCCAGTAGCATAAGGGGACAGACCCATGAGCAAGCAAGGTAAGACCGGTCTCAACAATGTGACGGTGCTTACGCTCGGCAGTGCCATTCTGTTGGTGAGTGTGAGGACAAGACACACGGTGTGAGATACCCAAATTGTGAAAGAAGGGGTGAAGTTTTTCATACTCACCCCCCCAGTCAGTTTGGACATGAATAATCTTGCGACTTAACAGGCGTTCAACATGATTCTGAAACTGAAGAAACACATCATAGACATCAGATTTATGCTTGAGTAAGTAGAGCCAAGTGAAACGACTATAAGCATCAACAAAACTGACATAAAAACGATGTCCACTGACAGAGGTTTGGGCAGGACCCCATACATCAGAATAAATAATTTCTAATGGAAACTTTGTTACACGAGTAGACAAGGAGAAGGGTAATTGATGACTCTTCCCTTGCTGACAAGCATCACAAACTGACTCAATTTTATTGGACTCATGGAGGGATGGTAATTCATGACTACGAAGAACATGTTGAACAACTTGTAATGCTGGATGTCCTAGACGACGATGCCACATATCACGAGACACCTTGACGCTGCTAAGTGCTTGCTTGATGACGGGAGCTTTAATCTCATAGAGACCACCACTGCAACGACCTCTAAGAATGGGTGCCCGCGTGTCCCGGTCCTTAACAAAGAGATCATGAGGATGAAGTTCAATGAATACATTATTATCAGATGAAAGTTTACTCATAGATAACAAGTTACGAGTTGCTTTAGGAACATGAAGGACACGATTAAGGGCTAGAGACCTAGAGGATGGAGTAGGTAAAATAGCATGACCAATATTATGAATGCGCATACTTGAACCATTGGCTGTATGAACCTGATCGGTGCCGTGGTAGGGCTCACGTGAGGTGAGCTTGTCCAGCTCATGAGTAATGTGATGAGTGGCGCCAGAGTCTGCATACCACGCCGGGTCTGCAACCTGAGGAGCGCCAGAGGAGGATCCATGGGAGGCAGTCATCGCCATGGAGAGTTGCTTCTCGGTGTCGCGCCCATCATTGCCGATGCCGAGAAAGTCACGGTTAAACCGCTTGTAGCACCGAGAAGCAGTGTGACGAGGGACTCCACAGAGCTGACAGACGACACTGCCACGCCCAGCAGTCGGCTTAGGAGCCGTGGGAGGGGGCGCCGTCTTGGGCGGTGGAGCAGAGGGCCGGGGGCTGCCACGAGCAGTCCATGCAGCGACAGGTCCGGCGGGAGTGGAGGCAGCAGCGTGCGCCGCCGGATAGTGAGCAGCACCTCCGTGAGTGCGGCGTTGCGCCAGCTTGCGCTGCTCAGTAGCCTGGAGCTGCGAAAACAGGTCGCGAATCTGCATAGGTGTGGTACGAGCATTAACCACCTCGAACAGAGCATCATATTCTTCACCGAGGCCAGCGAGGATGGAAGAGATAAACTCATCATCGCGGAGAGGCATCCCGATACTAGTCAGCGAGTCCGAGAGTGCCTTCATCTGATGGAAGTAGACATTGATAGTCTTGTTGTCCTTCTTCAAGTCAGCCATCTCTTGCCTGAGAGCCGAGGCATGAGCAATGGACGTCGACGCAAAGGCGCCACTCAAGGTCTCCCAAGCCTCGCGAGAAGTACCGGCGAACATGATCATACCCAACACACCCTCGGTTATCGAAGAGACAAAGCCCGAGAGGATGGACTGGTCCTGCTGAGTCCAGTGCTGGTGCGCCGGGTTCGGCTGTGAGTGGAGGCTGCCGGCATGACTAACGACGACATGAGGGTCGGGGCAGACGAAGGAACCATCAACATAGCCCATCAATATATGACTGCGGAGCAGCGGGCCAACCTGAGCACGCCAGAACATGTAGTTATCGCTGGCCAGCTTAATGGTGATAGCCGACGCGATGGTGACGATGCTTGGAAGTGCGGTATTGGGGAACTGGCCGGCACCGTAGAACGGTGGCTGCTGCTGGGGCGGAAAGCTGGGCGTCGTGTTGTAGGGCAGGGCGCCACCATAAGGCAGCGACGACGTACTGGCGTGCGGTGCCCGAGGAAATCCTAGCGCGAGGTGATATGTACCCTGGGGAAGCCCCGACATCGGAGGATAGTTGTACCCAGGGTAGCGCAGCGAGGCGGCGAGAGCATCGGAGTAGATCGCCGCGTCCGAGAAAATCGTGTCCATCGTGGCGGATGGCAGCGGAGAAGCATCCGTGGCAGCGGACGGCTGCGTCACATGCTGCAGCATACCGGTCGCACCAGCGCCCAAGATTGATGCGTTGGGCGCACCCACGTACTGCACGGGTGGAGGAAATCCCACGTTGCCTGGAGGGACGCCGACGGTTCCTGGAGGCACGCCCACGTACTGAGCGGACGGAGGAACTCCCAGCGGCGGCACGACACCGATCGCACCGGTGCCCAAAGTCGATGCAGGGGGCGCGGGCGGAGGGACTCCCGGCGTCGCGCCGTGGCTGACCGGGTGCGGTGTAGCAGGCAGTCCCGCGGAGGACGCGCCCGGCGAGGAAATCACCGGGGAAGGGGCGGAAGAGGTCGCTGGCACGATGGCCATGGACGACCCGGACGTGGTCATCGCGAAGGGCGCGGTGGAGGCGCAGCGACGATCGGCAGAGGCAGCGGAAGGTTAGCTCGGCGGAACCCTAGGTCCTGATCGCAAGCTCTGATACCATAATAGAATTAGACGTAGATTGGTTTGGCTGTCCCAACGTGCCTCGTTTTTTTTTTTGCATGGTAATACGATTCTCATTGGTAAATAAAAGACGAGATACAAAGTACGTATACACCGATCTTACAGATCTGGAAAGATAGGATAAACCTATGTGATAAACCAACGCCTATCCATCTTCTTTGGCACCACCGTAGCAGCCACCAAGGAAAAAATGGACAAATCACCTCTTCACCTGAGCTCGACGCGGCTCCATCGCTGATCATCAGCTTTTCGGACCTCCAATGTAGTTTGCCATAGGACAAACCATTGCCGTTGAAAGAATCAGACCAGGGCAGCATGTCCCTGGACACGCCATCGAACTTCAGCACTGGCACCCACGCACGACGATGTCGGAGTAGGGAACCAGAACCATCAGCCTTCAACCACGAACCCACCACAAGGTGCACCATCTTCCAGCTGTCACCAGTGCAGACCACCGTCTGCACGTACTCCTGGACGAATCCTCTCTGCTCCACCTTGGCGCCGGAGACAACGCCGCAGCAACGGGGACAGAGCAGGAGGAAAAAACCATCTGATGGAGTCGTCGCCGCCGCCTCGCCGACACCATCCATGAACCCTAAAGCCACCGATCTGAAAGATCGGCAAGCACACAGTGCCACCAACTCCGAGACGCCGCCATGAAGGACATCGCCGGTGTGGGAGAAGAGTTGAGGCAGATTTATTTGCCCGGACGCCGCTCCCACCACCCCAACGGCGCGCCATGCCAGAGAACTCCTAGCCCTAAGTACCATGCAAAAAACGGGGTCCCCCTCCCTCCTACCGCCGGAGCGGCAAGCGGAAGGAGAGGGGCCCAACGCAGATGCCGGAGATTGGAGCAGGAAATTTGTTTCCGCCGCCGCCGCCTGGGAGACGCAGACGCGGAAGACCTATTCGCTACTTTCTTCCAACGTGCCTCGTTGGGTAGGGTTCTTTTCATTATATAGATGTACAGAATACAATTACAGAGAGTACTATATGTATACGATACGTATACGGTATCTATTCTAACAGATCCTACATCTCCTCCTCGGGTGGCATGGCAAGTCTGCTAATACAACAGTGGCATAGCATGTCTATGAGGAACGGGGAGTGAAGATAAGTGGTGCCCAACGATCTCCTAAAATTAGATTCCCACTTGCTCTACATACCAATTTGCTCTCCTTTCAACAGTCCGCTCTAATTGTTTTAACTGTTAACTATATTTGATTTGCAGCATTGCTCAGTGTGGCTAGAGTAGAGGACGGTCAGCCAAAATCTATTGGAACTCGCCTGCAATAGTGCCCATCGCCTCAGGTGTATTTGTGATGTTCGTCGAGCAGTTTATTGAAAGATGGAATCATCATAACCATGTGCGATTGCAAAATAAGATTTTAATTATGTGTCGGGTATGCTGCCTCTTCAAATTTCAATGGCAAAATATTCATGTGAGCTCACCTGCACATAGTTAATGGATTATTGTAAATTGGCGTGGCTTCATCATGAGCCCTACAGGCGGTTTGGGCACTCCAGCATCATAGAGAAATAAGAAAAATGTCCCCAAGGATCAGACGAGCATGAACATAACCCAATTCTTTCTTTCATGTATGGAATTGCAACAATACAGTATGTTTGGGATTCCAGCGAATACATCAGTTTACTGTGGAAAAAATAGATAATACTCGAAAGTGCAGCAAGATGCATTACTGTACACTACACAAGAAACTTTCCATTTTTTCGTACTTAACCTTCTACAGTCTTTTGGTGCTGCTGTGATTCTCAAGCAGTAGTAAATTACTCCTTACCATATAGATTATCTTATATTTTGGGTTATCTTACAGGATATGCGTCGAGGTTAACATAGAATTTCCTAATACTATTGTGAAAAATGTAATCAAGTGACTCCATATATTGATTTCTCTTCTTGATTCACTTAGACTGAAAGAGTCAACTTATGCAATGTTATGCAGAAGAACCAATCCAGAAAGATCTTCCTATGGTATATTACCAAGTTTTATGTAAATGCATGATACCTCCCTCAAACTTTTCTTCTTTATAAGATCCTATTAGTATTTAACGTTGTGTTGGTACTTTAACTGCAATATATATCAATTTTCCTCTTGCTCGATGGTATGTTAGATTCTACAGCTGAAATTGTCATAGTATATGCAGTGGCAAAGCTTGACGCTTGATCCCCATAGGACCAAACCCTCAAACATGTTCTCCATGTCAAACACTGTACCAAGACCGAAATTTAGATGTGGATGTTTCTTGAGACGAAGGTTGACATTGATGTTTTTCTTGCGGGACTTAGTAGCACAAGTCCATAACCGAGTTAGTTTTCATTTTTTTCCTACTTATTGTTCTCCAGCAATGAAGGTGAACTGGAAACCGATAACAACATGAAAATTTGAGACTGAAAAAATCTTCACATCAAGAGCATTTTTTTTCAAACTTGTGTGCAAAAAGAGTTAGCCAGCTGTCAATCAAGACTTGAATGAATAGAGCAACTAAATATAGGTAAATAAAAATATGCTCACACTTGCTAAGAGTATATATACGTATAAAAGCACTATTTTCATAAGGTGCTCATTCTAAAATCATCCCTAAGGTCCGCAACAACGCGCGGGGTATCAACTAGTTTGTGTAATATTGGATCATGTGATCCCCTTTTGTAAGACGATGATGGTTTGTAGTGAATGATGAATTATGATATCAACTGTCATGTCTCGCAACAACAATCTTCCTGGGATTGCGATGTATGGCATAATAGGCATCTGGACTTAAAAATCTGGGTGTTGACAAGGGAGGTCCTGTTCGACGGGCAGGGCAAGATGTACCTCCACACCGGGTGGGGCAAGTTCGCATGTGACCTCGCGCTCGAGCCCGGCTGCCAGCTCACCTTCCTCTACGAGGGAGACGGTGAGATGGTCGTCAAGGTGTTCGACGACATGGCCTGCCGCAGGCACTACCACACCAGCGAATCCGCGTTGGACTCCGATAGTTAGAACGTAGAGTGTTCTTTCTTTGCAGCGAATCTGGCTACGGGCCAGACGAAGCTAGTAGTGGAAGGTTTCTGGCTATTCTTCCTCGGTAGAACCAACAAGGGCACCGCCATGCCTCCCGCTGGATTTTCCAGTTTGGGTGACTGGGTGTGCCCTCGAATGTTCTTTCTTGGCAGCGAACATACGGAAATCAACACAACTTGTTTCTATTTTTAAAATATTTATATTTATGTCAACCATGGTTCAAACTATGTATTAGTTTGGGTAAACCATGTTCCAAACTATGTATTATTTGTATAAAATAATCTTCCAATTTGTAATATTTGGAACTATGTTAAAATGAAAAAGAGAAAAAAAATGCGTCGGGCCGCTGGAGCCAACCCCAAACGCAAACGGACGCGCGGACGAAACCGGTCATTTGAGCGTCCGCTGCGCGACGCAAACGGACGCGCGCGGACAATGAAATGCGTCGCGCCGCTGGAGATGCCCTAACCCGAAAAGAAAAAGAAGAGACCACCACATCGCGATAAAAAGAATGAGCCGTCGCTCAGAACTCCCACCGCCCGCGCCGCTCGGTACTCCTCTCACTGCTGGCAGCATCACCGCCCGTGCCGGCAGCCTCGCCGGCGAGGTCGAATCCATGGTAGCAAATCCGGCGCTCCTTGTCAGCACCTCCCCCAAGCCCCTCCATCCTCCTCCCTAGCAGCATCTACTTCTTATCCCTTGCACGCCGCCACCTCTCATGGTAGCACCGCCGTCGCCGGAGAAGATGCGACATGGTCGCTTGTAGCAACGATGCCGGCCTTTGGCAGCAACGCTGGCGGCCTATGGCAGCTACGTCGACGGCCGCCGCCCTGACTTGTAGCATCGCCGGCGGCACGTCGTAGCACCGCCGCGGGTTCGCCGCTCTCCTTGCAGCAGGGAGGCGCTCGGTTTGTAGCAGCAACACCGCCCGCGCGGGCACCACCATGACCCGTGCAGGCAGCGCCGTCTTCCCGGTATTGTAGCATCGCTGCTGCCCACACGTAGCATGGCCGCAGGGCTCGTTGGCCTCCTTGCAGCACAGTGGCCCATGGCTTGTAGCAACCGCCGCCGGGTTTTGTAGCAGCCGCTACCGCCGCTTGCAGCAGTCGTCGTTGTCGTCGTCGCCGCCGCCTGTAGCAGCAGCCACGCCCTTTGTAGCAACCGCGCGCCTGTTGTAGCACATGTCGATGCCACATGTAGCAGAAGCTCGTCGGCGGCTGCCCTTCCACCTCTACCACCCGCCATGGCCCGCAGACTCGCAGCATCCTCCATGGCCAAGGGCGGAGCGTCGTCCTCGCCGCGCGCCAGCTCTACTGGAGGCCGAGATTGCCACCTCCTAGCCTATTACGGCGTGGCGCACCTGGCCGGCCTCTCAGCCTGCCTCGCCCGGCGGCCGGCGGTCGACTGTGTCGACTCTGGATAGCTTAAATCGCTCGCAGTATTTGGCGGAAATATATGATAGCCGCGGCGTGGAAAATCGGCACGACAGTGGAGGCGTGGGAAAACCGGCGTGGCAGCGGCGAGCTGACGCGGCGGGTTGCAGGAATGGGGAAGACGAGGAGAATCGGCGCGGTGAGCTGCTGGTGCTACAATCTATGGGGAGGATGGGGAAAAGTATCGAAAGGTAAGGGAAGAAGATAGGGACGGGAGAACGTGGTGGGACCTAGAACATGGACGCGTGGCGTGCAACGCGGGCGAAGGAAGTGACGATGGGATCGTCCGGGGGATTGCTAGGCTTTTCCATGTTAGAGCATCTCCAGCCGCGTCCCCCAAACCGCGCCGGATTGAGCGTTTGGGGGACGTGTTTTGTTCGTGCCGCGTTTAGGGACGTCGCACCCCAGCCGCGTCCCCCAAATGCCTCCCCCAAACATTTAAAATACTTTTTTGGCATTTTTATTTCAATTTCCACAAACTAATACATAATTGGGAACGTGGTTTACACGAAGACATAGTTAGGAACATGGTTTCCACAAACTAATACATAGTTGGAACCGTGGTGGACACAAATATATAATATTGCAAAAAAACTAAACCTAACTAGGCCGGTCATCGCAGGTTTCGCGTGTTCGCTGCCAAGAAAGAACACTCGAGGGTGCACCCAGTCACCGAAACTGGAAAATCCAGCTGGTGACGGTGCCCATGTTGGTTCTTGCGAGGAAGAACAGCCAGAAACCTTCGTGCACGTATTCGCTGCGAAGAAACAACACTCAGTCGTCCTCCTCGTCGGTGTTGTCGCCGTGGTAGTCCCGGCGGAAGCGCGTCTCGTCGAAGACCTTGATCATGTTAGGCAGCTCACAAGATCTAATACAATGAAAGCACAAGCAGAGAAGACAACCATCTAGCAACTGCTATGGACCCATAGTCCAAGGATGAACTACTCACGCATCATTCCAGAGGCGGGCATGATGATGTAGAGCCCCTCCGGTGATGATTCCCTCTCCGGCAGGGTGCCGGAGGCGATCTCCTGAATCCCCCGAGATGGCGGCGGCGGCCTCTTAGTAATGTTTTCCGTATCGTGGCTCTCGGTACAGGGGGTTTCGCGACGGAGGCTTTAAGTAGGCGGAAGGGTAGGTCAAAGGGCGTCACGGGGGGCCCACACCACAGGCCGGCGCGGCCCAGGCCCCACTTCGTCTCCTCTCGTCTCCTCGGTCTTCTCGAAGCTTCGTGCAAAAATAGGACCCTGATTTCGTCCAATTCCGAGAATATTTCCTTACTAGGATTTCTGAAACCAAAAACAAGAAAAGAATGGCACTTCGACATCTTGTTAATAGGTTAGTGCCGGAAAATGTAAAATAACGCTGTAAAGTATGTGTAAAACACTCAAGTATTGTAATAAAAGTAGCATGGAACATAAGAAATTATAGATATGTTTGCGACGTATCACCCACTATCGAGCATAATTACTCCCTCTTGGAGTTACAAGTATCAACTTGGCCAGAGCCTCTACTAGCAACGGAGAGCATGCAAGAACATAAACAACACATATATGATAGATTGATAATCAACTTAACATAGTATTCTCTATTCATCGGATCTCGCCAAACACAACATGTAGCATTACAAATAGATGATCTTGATCATGTTAGGCAGCTCACAAGATCTATAACAATGAAAGCACAAGCGGAGAAGAGAACCATCTAGCTACTATGGACCCATAGTCCAAGGATGAACTACTCACGCATCAATCCGGAGGCGGGCATGATGATGTAGAGCCCCTCCGGTGATGATTCCCCTCTCCGGCAGGGTGCCGGAGGCGATCTCCTGAATCCCCCCGAGATGGGATTGGCGGCGGCCTCTCAGTAATGTTTTCCGTATCGTAGCGGTAATGGGGGTTTCGTGACGGAGGCTTTAAGTAGGCGGAAGGGTAGGTCAAAGGCGTCAGGGGCCCACACTACAGCCGTTGCGGCCAGGGCTTGGGCCGCGCCGCCTGTTGTGTCGCCACCTCGTGGCCCCACTTCGTCTCCTCTTCGGACTTCTGAAGCTTCGTGCAAAAATAGGCCCCGGGCATTGATTTCGTCCAATTCCGAGAATATTTCCTTACTAGGATTTCTGAAACCAAAAACAGCGGAAAAACAGAACTGGCACTTCGGCATCTTGTTAATAGGTTAGTGCCGAAAATGTAAAATAACGCTGTAAAGTATGTGTAAAACACTCAAGTATTGTAATAAAAGTAGCATGGAACATAAGAAATTATAGATACGTTTGCGACGTATCAAGCATCCCCAAGCTTAGTTCCTACTCGTCCTCGAGTAGGTAAACGATAACACAAATAATTTCTGAAGTGACATGCTACCAACATAATCTTGATCAACATTATTGTAAAGCATATGAGATGAATGGAGTGATCTGAACAAAAGATTGCTAACAAAGATAATGACTAAGCAAATGAATCATATAGCAAAACTTTTCATGAATAATACTTTCAAGACAAGTATCAATAAGACTTGCATAAGAGCTAACTCATAAGCAATAAATTCATAGTAGAATGCATTGAAGCAACACAAAGGATGATTAAGTTTCAGCAATTGCTTTCAACTTGTAACATGTATATCTCATGGATATTTGTCAACATAGAGTAATATAACAGGTGCAATAAGTAAACATGTAAGAATTAATGCACGCAGTTAACACAAGTGTTTGCTTCTAAGATAGAAGGGAATGGGTAAACTGACTCAACAATAAAGTAAAAGATTGGCCCTTCGTAGAGGGAAGCATTGATTACTATTTTTGTGCTAGAGCTTTTGTTTTGAAAACATAGAAACAATTTTGTCAACGGTAGTAATAATTCATATGTGCTATGCATAATACTTCCTACAAGTTGCATGTCTCATGCATAGAGTATCAATAGTGCTCGCACCTTGTCCTACTATCTCGGAAACACGGATTCTCATCGCATAACATATGCTTCAACCAAGTGTCACAAAGGGGTACCTCTATGCCGCCTGTACAAGTGTCTAAGGAGAAAGCACGCATTGGATTTCTCGCTTTTGATTATTCTCAACTTAGACATCCATACCGGGACAACATAGACAACAGATAATGGACTCCTCTTTTTCATGCTTAAGCATTCAACAATAGTTAATATTCTCATAAGAGATTGAGGTTGTATGTCCAAAGTGAAACTTCCACCATGATACATGGCTTTAGTTAGCGGCCTAATGTTCTTCTCTAACATATGCATACTCAAACCATTTGATCGTGAAGTCCACTACTTCAGACAAGACGAACATGCATAGCATCTCACATGATATCCAACAAAGGTAAAGTTGATGGCGTCCCCAAAAACATGGTTACCGCTCAACAAGCAACTTATAAGAATTAAGACACATAACTACATATTCATTACCACAATAGTTTTTAAGCTATTTGTCCCATGAGCTATATATTGTAAAGGTAGAGGAATGAAATTTAAAGGTAGCACTCAAGTAATTTACTTTGGAATGGCAGAAAAATACCACATAATAGGTAGATATGGTGGACACAAATGGCATGGTTTTTGGCTCAAGGTGTTTGGATGCACGAGAAGCATTTCCTCTCAGTACAAGGTTTGGGCTAGCAAGGTTGTTTGAAGCAAACACAAGTATGAACAGGTACAGCAAAACTCACACAAGAACATATTGCAAGCATTATAAGGCTCTACACTGTCTTCCTAGTTGTTCAAACATTTTACCCGAAAATATCTAGACTTAGAGAGATCAATCATGCAAACCAAATTAAACAAGCTCTACAGTAGTTCTTCATTAATAGATTAAACTACATGATGCAAGAGCTTAAACATGATCTATGAGAGCTCAAACAATTGCCAAATTTCCAAATCATATGCAGCACTTTCCAATTCCAATCCAAAAGCAAGACACCGCCGCCACCGTAATCTTGTCGCCGCTCGGAATGGAGGTAATCCGGCGAGGAGATCTGCGGTGGCGTATGATGCGCGTAGATGTACACGTCCGTTGGGAACCCCAAGAGGAAGGTATGATGCGCACAGTGGCAAGTTTTCCCTCAGAAAGAAACCAAGGTTTAATCGAACCAGTAGGAGCCAAGAAGCACGTTGAAGGTTGATGGTCGCGAAATGTGATGCGGCGCAACACCAGGGATTCCGGCGCCAACGCGGAACCTGCACAACACAACCCAAGTACTTTGTCCCAACGAAAAGTGAGGTTGTCAATCTCACCGGCTTGCTGTAACAAAGGATTAAACGTATCGAGTGGAAGATGATTGTTTGCAAGAAAATAGTAAAACACAATTGCAGTAGATTGTATGCTATGTAAAGAATAGGACCGGGGTCCACAGTTCACTAGAGGTGTCTCTCCCATAAGATAAAAGCATGTTGGGTGAACAAATTACAGTCGGGCAATTGACAAATAGAGAAAGGCATAACAATGCATATACATGATATGATAAATATAGTGAGATTTAATTGGGCATTACGACAAAGTACATAGACCGCCATCCAACTGCATCTATGCCTAAAAAGTCCACCTTCAGGTTATCATCCGAACCCCTCCAGTATTAAGTTGCTAAGCAACAGACAATTGCATTAAGTATGGTGCGTAATGTAATCAACAACTACATCCTTAGACATAGAATCAATGTTTTATCCCTAGTGGCAACAAGACATCCACAACCTTAGAACTTTCTCACTGTCCCAGATTCAATGGAGGCATGAACCCACTATCGAGCATAAATACTCCCTCTTGGAGTTAAGAGTAAAAACTTGGCCAGAGCCTCTACTAGTAACGGAGAGCATGCAAGATCATAAACAACACATAAACAATAGATTGATAATCACCATAATCATAGTACTCTCTATCCATCGGATCCCGACAAACACAACATATAGAATTACAGATAGATGATCTTGATCATGTTAGGCAGCTCACAAGATCCAACAATGAAGCACAACAAGGAGAAGACGACCATCTAGCTACTGCTATGGACCCATGGTCCAGGGGTGAACTACTCACTCATCACTCCGGAGGCGACCATGGCGGCGTAGAGTCCTCCGGGAGATGAATCCCCTCTCCGCAGGGTGCCGGAGGCGATCTCCGAATCCCCGAGATGGGACGCGGCGGCGGCGTCTCGCAAGGTTTTCCGTATCGTGGCTCTCGGTACTGGGGTTTCGCGACGAGGCTTTAAGTAGGCGGAGGGTCAACGCGGGGGCCACACGAGGGGCCCAGGGGGTAGGTCGGCGCGGCCAGGGCCCGGGCCGCCGGCCTCCTCTCGGCCGCCTCGTGGCCCCACTTCGTTATCTCTTCGGTCTTCTCGTGCAAAAATAGGACCCCGGGCGAAAGTTTCGTCCAATTCCGAGAATATTTCTTTACTAGGATTTCTGAAACCAAAAACAGCAAAAACAACAACTGGCTCTTCGGCATCTTGTTAATAGGTTAGTTCCGTAAAATGCATAAATATGACATATAATGTGCATAAAACATGTAGGTATCATCAATAAAGTAGCATGGAACATAAGAAATTATCGATACGTTGGAGACGTATCAGCATCCCCAAGCTTAGTTCTGCTCGTCCCGAGCAGGTAAAACGATAACAAAGATAATTTCTGAAGTGACATGCCATCATAATCTTGATCATACTATTTGTAAACATATGTAATGAATGCAGCGATCAAAACAAAGGTAATGACATGAGTAAACAAGTGAATCATATAGCAAAGACTTTTCATGAATAGTACTTCAAGACAAGCATCAATAAGTCTTGCATAAGAGTTAACTCATAAAGCAATAAATCAAAGTAAAGGTGTTGAAGCAACACAAAGGAAGATTAAGTTTCAGCGGTTGCTTTCAACTTATAACATGTATATCTCATGGATATTGTCAACATAAAGTAATATAACAAGTGCAATATGCAAGTATGTAGGAATCAATGCACAGTTCACACAAGTGTTTGCTTCTTGAGGTGGAAGGAGATAGGTAAACTGACTCAACAATAAAAGTAAAAGAATGATCCTTCAAGAGGAAAGCATCGATTGCTGTATTTGTGCTAGAGCTTTTATTTTGAAAACATGAAACAATTTTGTCAACGGTAGTAATAAAGCATATGAGTTATGTAAATTATATCTTACAAGTTGCAAGCCTCATGCATAGTATACTAATAGTGTCCGCACCTCGTCCTACTTAGCTTGGACTACCGGATCTTTGCATGCCATGTTTCAACCAAGTGTCACAAAGGGGTACCTCCATGCCGCCTGTACAAAGGTCTAAGGAGAAAGCTCGCATTTTGGATTTCTCGCTTTTGATTATTCTCAACTTAGACATCCATACCGGGACAACATGGACAACAGATAATGGACTCCTCTTAAATGCATAAGCATGTAGCAATGATTATTATTCTCATATGAGATTGAGGATATATGTCCAAAACTGAAACTTCAACCATGGTTCATGGCTTTAGTTAGCGGCCCAATGTTCTTCTCTAACAATTTTGCATGCTCCAACCACTAAAATGATAGATCCTTCAGACAAGACGGACATGCATAGCAACTCACATGATATTCAACAATAGTTGATGGCGTTCCCCAGAAGCATGGTTATCGCACAACAAGCAACTTAATAAAATATAAAGTGCATAAGTACATATTCAATACTACGATAGTTTTTAAGGCTATTTTGTCCCATGAGCTATATATTGCAAAGGTGAATGATGGAATTTAAAGGTAGCACTCAAGCAATTTA
This sequence comes from Lolium multiflorum, assembly GCA_030979885.1. NCBI lineage: Eukaryota > Viridiplantae > Streptophyta > Magnoliopsida > Poales > Poaceae > Lolium > Lolium multiflorum. The sequence continues at coordinate 166,736,720 of CM061749.1, forward strand.
CTTTGGAATGGCGGAGAAATACCATGTAGTAGGTAGGTATGGTGGACACAAATGGCATAGTAGTTGGCTCAAGGATTTTGGATGCATGAGAAGTATTCCCTCTCGATACAAGGTTTAGGCTAGCAAGGTTATTTGAAGCAAACTCAAGGATGAACAAGTGCAGCAAAACTCACATAAAAGACATATTGTAAACATTATAAGACTCTACACCGTCTTCCTTGTTGTTCAAAACTCAATACTAGATATTATCTAGACCTTAGAGAAACCAAATATGCAAATCAAATTTTAGCAAGCTCTATGTATTTCTTCATTAATGGGTGCAAAGCATATGATGCAAGAGCTTAAACATAAGCACAACAATTGCCAAGTATCACATTATCCAAGACATTTTAGAATTACTACATGTAGCATTTTCCAATTCCAACCATATAACAATTTAATGAAGAAGAAACTTCGCCTTGAACATTATGAGTAAAGCCTAAGGACACATGTGTCCATATGCAACAGCGGAGCGTGTCTCTCTCCCACAAAGTGAATGCTAGGATCCATTTTATTCAAACAAAAACAAAAACAAAAACAAACCGACGCTCCAAGTAAAGAACACAAGATGTGACTGAATAAAAATATAGTTTCAGGGGAGGAACCTGATGATGTTGTCGATGAAGAAGGATGCCTTGGGCATCCCCAAGCTTAGACGCTTGAGTCTTCTTAAAATATGCAGGGGTGAACCACGGGGCATCCCCAAGCTTAGAGCTTTCACTCCTCTTGATCATAGTATATCATACTCCTCTCTTGACCCTTGAAAACTTCCTTCACACCAAACTTCAAGCAAACTCATTAGAGGGTTAGTGCATCATTAATAATTCACTCATTCAGAGGTGACACAATCATTATTTTCACTTCTGGACATTGCATAATGCTACTGGACATTAATGGATCAAAGAAATAAATCCAACATAGCAAAAGAGGCAATGCGAAATAAAAGGCAGAATCTGTCAAAAACAGAACAGTCCGTAAAGACGAATTTAAAGCTGGCACTAGACTTGCTCAAATGGAAAAACTCAAAACTAATGAAAGTTGCGTACATATCTGAGGATCACGCTCGTAAATTGGCAGATTTTTTCGAATTTTCTACAGGGAACTGTGCCCAGATTCGTGACAGACAGCAATGCTGTTTCTGCGCAGCGATCCCAAATATAACATCAACTTTGACATAGAAACTTTACTTGGCACAAAAACATGATAAGGAGAGGTTGCTATAGTAGTAAACAACTTCCAAGACTCAACAAAACAAAAATTGCTGTAGGTAAAAACATGGGTTGTCTCCCATAAGCGCTTTTCTTTAACGCCTTTCAGCTAGGCGCAGAAAGTGCAAATCAAGTAACATCAAGAGTAGAAGCATCAACATCATAACTTGTTCTAATAATAGAATCAAAAGGCAACTTCATTCTCTTTCTAGGGAAGTGTTCCATACCTTTCTTGAGAGGAAATTGATATTTAATATTACCTTCCCTCATATCAATAACAGCACCAACGGTTCGAAGAAAAGGTCTTCCCAACACAATTGGACAAGATGCATTGCATTCGATATCCAAGACAACAAAATCAACGGGGACAAGGTTATTGTTAACCGTAATATGCACATTATCAATCCTCCCCAAAGGTTTCTTTTTAACATTATCGGCAAGATTAACATCCAAATAACAATTCTTCAATGGTGGCAAGTCAAGCATATCATAAATCTTTTTAGGCATAACAGAAATACTTGCACCAAGATCACATAAGGCATTACATTCAAAGTCATTGAATTTCATTTTAATGATGGGCTCCCAACCATCTTCTAACTTTCTAGGAATAGAAGTTTCAAGTTTTAGTTTCTCTTCTCTAGCTTTTATGAGAGCATTTGTAATATGTTTTGTAAAGGCTAAATTTATAGCACTAGCATTAGGACTTTTAGCAAGTTTTTGTAAGAACTTTATAACTTCAGAGATGTGGCAATCATCAAAATCTAAATCATTATGAGCTACAGCAATGGGATCATTGTTCCCAAGGTTGGAAAAATTTCAGCAGTTTTATCACAAGCAGTTTCAGCAGTTTTAGCAATTTCAGGCAGTTTTGTACGCTTTGCACTAGGAGTAGAAACATTGCCAACACCAATTATTTTACCATTGATAGTAGGAGGTGCAGCAACATGTGAAGAATTAGCATTACTAGTGGTGGTAATAGTCCAAACTTTAGCTACATTATTCTCTTTAGCTAGTTTTTCATTTTCTTCTCTATCCCACCTAGCACGCAGTTCAGCCATTAATCTTATATTCTCATTAATTCTAACTTGGATGGCATTTGCTGTAGTAGTAATCTTATTATCAATATCATTATTAGGCATAACTTTCAATTTTAAAAGATTAACATCGAGGCAAGCCTATCAACTCTAGAAGCAATAGTATCAATTTTATCAAGCTTTTCCTCAACAGATTTGTTAAAAGCAGTTTGTGTACTAATAAATTCTTTAAGCATAGCTTCAAGACCAGAGGGTACACTCCTATTATTATTGTAAGAATTCCCATAAGAATTACCATAACCATTACTGAAAGTGCATGGAGCCCCCATGTGTGGTTTTGGTAATTAATGACAATCCCTATGGACTAATGTTTGCATTGAGTTATATTTGTAGGAGTTGTCCATAGGCAATTCTTGAACCATATGTTGGCTTCAAGGTTGCAATAAGAAGAAATTGATGAAGGATATCAAGTGTCAAGTATGTCTTGAAGATGAAGATGAAGTGAGCCCTCAAGTTACTTCAAGACATCAACATGATGAAGAATGAAGAAATGATGTGCAAGTTCAAGATGAGCCATCTCGAAGAGATCCTTTGCTTGAGTCTTGCCATCCATATGGTGATCATGGATATGTGAAGATGCGCCAAAGAAGAAGCTCTCCCATGGTGGATTATGGGGGAGCAATCCACAAGACTTCGTCAAGCAAGCACAAGCAAGAAAGGCATTCCATCTTGTTGAGGTCAAGATCGTCGTCATCGAGCTCAAGTGGAATGCGCAAGTATAAGGTTTGCTCTTGATAGGGTTTCTTTCTTACCGGTCTCATGGTGTAGTTGGAGACCGGTTTATAGTTTAGTTGCCGTACTATCAAGAGGGCTCTCGAGTGAGTAACTCGATCGTATCGTTCGGAGAGAGCTCAAACTTTGCATCCTTGCATCATATTTCTTGGTTGTTATTTGGATCTTATCCATGTGGTGATTTAGAGCTTGTGCTTATTCTCATGACAAGCTCTAGTTCATCGAAAACGGATTTCGCATGAATCACTTGTTGCGTTTTCGATATTGGAGTTTTTCTCGGTTTCTCGTATTGAGAGGTTTCACTCTAAAATACATAGAAAAACCTACCCCACTTGTTCTTAAGATTTTCACTCTTTGTGTGGTAGCTCTTGTCATCCTCTTTACAACAAAGTTGGTTTCACCTAAATCCAAGTCTCCTATCTCAAGTTGTTGCATTTTCCATATTGGAGGTTTTACCGGTTTGCCTTTTATAGATAGGTAAAACCTTTATTCATTTGATTCTATCCTCCTTTGCTGGACTATGATGTTTCTATGCATATTGTTGTAGAGCTCGTTGTTGTGATTTCAACGAGCCCAAGTTCATCGAAATCGGAGTCCGGATGCAAAAGTTATTGAAGTTTTCGTGAAGCAGTTTTTTGGGGCGGAAGTTGGCCGGAAGTTCCGGTGACCGGAACTTCCGCCCAACTTCCGGTGAACTTCCGGAAATGACGAGTCTGCACGCAGAAAACATACCGGGAGCATTCCGGGGGCGTCCTACTTCACCCGGAAGTTGGCCGGAACTTCCGGGGGGCGGAAGTTCCGCCCCAAATGACCGGAAGTTCCGGTTTTGACGACTTTTGTGCATAACGGGCAGATTTCTCTTGCCCTATTTAAGGGGGTCTTCTTCCCCAAAGTTCCCCATCCGTTAGAGCTCGTTTTTGCCTCCATTGTTGACCTTCTTTGAGCTTGCTATCTCCCTCTCCCTCCAATGAATCTTGCATCTATTTGAGAGAAAGATAGAGGAGATCTAGATCTACATCTTCACCAATCAAATCCCTCTCTTTGTGAGGGGAATCCACTAGATCTAGATCTTGGAGAAATTTGGTGTTCCTCCTCCTATTTGTTCTTCCTCTCTTATTCCCCCAATAGCTTTTGTAGCTTTGTTGGAATTTGAGAGAGAAGGACTTGAGCATCTTTGTGGTGTTCTTGCCATTGCATTTGGTGCATCGGTTTGAGTTCTCCACGGTGATTCGTGGAAGTGAAAGCAAGAAAGTTGTTACTCTTGGGTTCTTGGAACCCTAGACGGATTTGAGGCCTTTGTGGCGATTTCTTGGGAGCCTCCAATTAAGTTGTGGATGCGTGCCCCAAGCTTTGTGTAAGGCCCGGTTTCCGCCTCGAAGGAAATCCCTTAGTGGAACCGTGACCTAGGCCTTTGTGGCGAGGGTCACCGGAGATTTAGGTGAGGCGCATTCGTGGCGTTCGGTGTGTGGTGTGAGTACCGCATCTTGGGGTGAGGCCTTTGTGGCGTTGGTGTGCATCGAGCAACCACACCTCAAGGTGAGCCTCTTGTGGCGTTCGGGAGCACTAAGCCACCGCACCTCTCCACCGGAGATTAGCACTCGCAAGAGTGTGAACTCCGGGATAAATCATCGTCTCCCGCGTGCCTCGGTTATCTCTATACCCGAGCTCTTTACTTATGCACTTTACCTTGTGATAGCCATCGTGCTTGAAGTTATATATATCTTGCTATCACATAAGTTGCTTGTCTTGCTTAGCATAAGTTGTTGGTGCACATAGGTGAACCTTTGCTTAGAATAAGTTGTTGGTGCACATAGGTGAACCATAGTATATAGGCTTTGGGCTTGACAAAGTAAACGCTAGTTTTATTCCGCATTTGTTAAGCCCATCTCGTAAAAGTTTTAAATCGCCTATTCACCCCCCCCCCCTCTAGGCGACATCTGTGTCCTTTCAATTACCATTAGCAGAAGGATATGGCCTATAGTTATTACCAGAGTTGTTCCTATAAGCATTGTTGTTGAAATTATTATTTTTAATGAAATTCACATCAACATTTTCTTCTTGAGCAACCAATGAAGCTAAAGGAACATTATTTGGATCAACATTAGATCTAACATTCACAAGCATAGACATAATCACATCAATCTTATCACTCAAGGAAGAGGTTTCTTCAACAGAATTTACCTTCTTACCTTGTGGAGCTCTTTCCGTGTGCCATTCAGAGTAATTTATCATCATATCATCAAGAAGTTTTGTAGCCGCCCCCAATGTGATGGACATAAAGGTACCTCCAGCAGCTGAATCCAATAAATTCCGCGAAGAAAAATTTAGTCCTGCATAGAAGGTTTGGATGATCATCCAAGTAGTCAGTCCATGGGTTGGGCAATTCTTTACCAAAGTTTTCATTCTCTCCCATGCTTGAGCAACATGTTCAGTATCTAATTGCTTAAAATTCATTATGCTACTTCTCAAAGATATAATTTTAGCGGGAGGATAATATCTACCAATAAAAGCATCCTTGCATTTAGTCCATGAATCAATACTATTCTTAGGAAAAGATAGCAACCAATCTTTAGCTCTTCCTCTTAATGAGAAAGGAAACACTTTCAATTTAATAATATCACCATCTACATCTTTATACTTTTGCATTTCACAAAGTTCAACAAAATTATTGAGATGGGCAGCAGCATCATCAGAACTAACACCAGAAAATTGATCTCTCATAACAAGATTTAGTAAAGCAGGTTTAATTTCAAAGAATTCTGCTGTAGTAGCAGGTGGAGCAATAGGTGTGCATAGGAAATCATTATTATTTGCATTTGTGAAGTCACACAACTTAGTATTTTCAGGAGTATTCATTTTAGCAACGGTAAATAAAACAAACTAGATAGAGTAAATGCAAGTAACTAATTTTTTTGTGTTTTCGATATAGAGAGCAAGACAGTAAATAAAGTAAAACTAGCAACTAATTTTTTTGTGTTTTGATTTAGTGCAGCAAACAAAGTAGTAAATAAAATAAAGCAAGACAAAAACAAAGTAAAGAGATTGAGAAGTGGAGACTCCCCTTGCAGCGTGTCTTGATCTCCCCGGCAACGGCGCCAGAAAAAGTGCTTGATGCGCGTAGATGTACACGTCCGTTGGGAACCCCAAGAGGAAGGTATGATGCGCACAAGGCAAGTTTTCCCTCAGAAAGAAACCAAGGTTTAATCGAACCAGTAGGAGCCAAGAAGCACGTTGAAGGTTGATGGTCGCGAAATGTGATGCGGCGCAACACCAGGGATTCCGGCGCCAACGCGGAACCTGCACAACACAACCCAAGTACTTTGTCCCAACGAAACAGTGAGGTTGTCAATCTCACCGGCTTGCTGTAACAAAGGATTAAACGTATCGAGTGGAAGATGATTGTTTGCAAGAAAATAGTAAAACACAATTGCAGTAGATTGTATGCTATGTAAAGAATAGGACCGGGGTCCACAGTTCACTAGAGGTGTCTCTCCCATAAGATAAAAGCATGTTGGGTGAACAAATTACAGTGGGCAATTGACAAATAGAGAAAGGCATAACAATGCATATACATGATATGATAAATATAGTGAGATTTAATTGGGCATTACGACAAAGTACATAGACCGCCATCCAACTGCATCTATGCCTGAAAAGTCCACCTTCAGGTTATCATCCGAACCCCCTCCAGTATTAAGTTGCTAAGCAACAGACAATTGCATTAAGTATGGTGCGTAATGTAATCAACAACTACATCCTTAGACATAGAATCAATGTTTTATCCCTAGTGGCAACAGCACATCCACAACCTTAGAACTTTCTGTCACTGTCCCAGATTCAATGGAGGCATGAACCCACTATCGAGCATAAATACTCCCTCTTGGAGTTAAGAGTAAAAACTTGGCCAGAGCCTCTACTAGTAACGGAGAGCATGCAAGATCATAAACAACACATAAACAATAGATTGATAATCACCATAATCATAGTACTCTCTATCCATCGGATCCCGACAAACACAACATATAGAATTACAGATAGATGATCTTGATCATGTTAGGCAGCTCACAAGATCCAACAATGAAGCACAACAAGGAGAAGACGACCATCTAGCTACTGCTATGGACCCATGGTCCAGGGGTGAACTACTCACTCATCACTCCGGAGGCGACCATGGCGGCGTAGAGTCCTCCGGGAGATGAATCCCCTCTCCGGCAGGGTGCCGGAGGCGATCTCCCGAATCCCCCGAGATGGGACGCGGCGGCGGCGTCTCGTAAGGTTTTCCGTATCGTGGCTCTCGGTACTGGGGGTTTCGCGACGGAGGCTTTAAGTAGGCGGAGGGTCAACGCGGGGGCCACACGAGGGGCCCAGGGGTAGGTCGGCGCGGCCAGGGCCTGGGCCGCGCCGGCCTCCTCCGGCCGCCTCGTGGCCCCACTTCGTTATCTCTTCGGTCTTCTGGAAGCTTCGTGCAAAAATAGGACCCTGGGCGAAAGTTTCGTCCAATTCCGAGAATATTTCTTTACTAGGATTTCTGAAACCAAAAACAGCAGAAAACAGCAACTGGCTCTTCGGCATCTTGTTAATAGGTTAGTTCCAGAAAATGCATAAATATGACATATAATGTGCATAAAACATGTAGGTATCATCAATAAAGTAGCATGGAACATAAGAAATTATCGATACGTTGGAGACGTATCAGCGTATCCGTGAATACTAATGAGTAATGACATGGGAGAGGAATGTTTTGAAGAGGAGAGCTTCGTGGCTCTCAACCGCAGCAAGGGAAGAGCATCAGAGATCCGATCCAGAGAAACCCAGAGCTCGGTCAAATCCACGAAGGATCCAGCAAAGCCACCAGTCACCAACTGGGAGAAGAAAAGAAGGGTAGAATGGACGACACCGTCCAAGGCGAGAGAGGATATCGATTCATCGAGACAGCTGTTCCCAACAGGCCCACAAGCTACTGGCCCATTTGCAGAGACGGCGCATCGCTAGCGGAGCGGCAAAGCCCTCAGAAGGCAGGGATTGCAACAGCATTATATCTTGTATCTAATAGGGCATCAACGAAAATTAACTATTTTCGATAAGAAAGCTTTATTACTTAAAAAGATTTAACCACAGAAAGAAAAGGCCTCCTCCACCGGAAATCATCTTTGGGTCACAGGTGTAGATGCAGCCGTTGTCTAAAAAGTACATTTTAAAATGTTTAAAAATTCTAAAAATAAATTCTGGGTGTACATCTTAACATTTTAAGTTCACACACTAAGTTCCGCAAAGAAATGATATTTTTTATGGGCTGTGTAGAAACGACAATTTTCGGTGATTCAAAATAGCTTTTTACATGATATGTTTTTATCTTTTTCAGGTAGGCCACACAAAATGTCACTTTTCTACATTTTTTACAAGTGAACATAGAATGCCTAAATGTACATAGGACACATGGCGGTCATCCAACGGCGCGACCGTTCTGTTCCCACCGTAGGATCCTGCACACGCATCTCCGTGCGGGGTCTATAAATACCCCATCCGCACGGTCACTTCCATTCTTTCACCTCCTCTCACCACTTCGTGTTCAACTCGCGCCAGCGCCGCCCAACGGATCTCGCGCCGACGAGCTCCTCCCCAGAAACCTTCAAGCGCCGCCGCTCCAAGGTCCGCCTCGACCCAAGCCGCTCACGTTTGATCGGGAAACGAGCTCCGCCGCCGATTCGTGATCTCGCCGGAGGCCAACGCGTCAAGTTTGCGAGCTCATCCCTTCATCGGCGCCATGGGGAACCGCCACGCCATTGCCGGTAAGTCCACCGGACTTGTCCGACACTTAAGTTTTCATTATTATGCCTGCAGCGGGAAACATGTCCGATAGCTCCCCTAAGTTCACCGATAGTTCTCCGAGTAGCCCTCCACCAAACTCAGCGGAACCAACTTTCGTCGAACCCTTAGCGTTCCTACCTCCCAACATTTCCGACATAAGATTAGCTCAACCTTACTCCGCCTCTTCCAACAACCTCCTCGGATGAATTCCGACATTAGAAGAAATCCAAGAAGAGTTCGAAGGGCAAGCTCGCATGGCCGCTGAACTCCAGGAGACGGAAATGAAGAAAGCTTCCAAAGCCCGGAACCGCGAAGGGGAGAAAGGCCAGTGGTGGCCCTGCGAAGTCACCGAGTCGGAGCTCAAGGCCTTCGAGAAGGAAGGGCTTGTGGCTCCAGATTCCTGGAGTTTCACCAAGGATTCTAGCACCCCGACTCCGGCAACTGACGTGCGGGTCTTCACCAAGGCGTGGGTGGAGCGAGGCCTCTCGCTTCCGACTTCAGAGTTCTTCCTATTGGTGCTCAGCACCTATGGACTTCAACTGCATAACAATTGCCCCAATTCCTACCTCCTCCTCTCTAACTTCACCACCCTCTGCGAAGGCTACCTCGAAGTCCGTCTGGATGTCTGGCTCTTCCAGTTCTTCTACAGGGTGAAGAAAGAGACGAAGGACAAGGTGATGGTAAATTGCGGCAGCATGACCTTCGTACTCCGCACCAAGAGAGTGTTTCCGGCTCTCGCCTCTCATGAATTTGTCCGGTACTGGAACACTGGATGGTTCTACCTGAAGAATGTCTCTGTTCCGGGTTGCCACGATGGCCTCCCTGCATTCAACAACAATCCTTTGGAGGAGCTCGCTAGCTAGAGCTTCATTCCCAACCTTGCCTAGCATCTGGAGCTGGAGAAGATGGCCTTGCCAGCATACATCGGATCCTTTCCCATGTTGTTCTCTGTAGGAGGATTTTCCGAGGGTACAGGGATCAGATATGGATGTTCCTTGGTTCTTCTTCTGCGCTCCAAAGATCCGGTGCGCGATTGCTCGTCACGACGTTCCCTTCCTAAGGCGTTCTTCTGCACGGTGGATACGCATAGATCCGGGTTGGATTCCATCCTGCGCAAAGTATCCGCCTTGCTCCGTTGCTTCATTGCTGAAGCGACGAGTGTGCGGAGGTGACTAATGTCGATTTCTTCATCCTTCTTAGCCAGGAGCTCCGCAGCCTTCTTCATGTTATCCTTTGGGGTTGCGAGCGGCTGATCTCCGGGGGTGAATATCTTCGTGATGGATCCTTTCTGCCTCCCTGTTAGCATCACTGACTACCGTCTCCCACCGATCCTTGAGCGCTCTGGCCTTCTGCAGGTACTCTGTGGTCCTGCACTCTTGATCCCCGACCAGTTCCATCAGCTCCTCCGTGTATACCCTTTCCTCGAGCATTTCTGTTGCGGTATTGGCGAACTTTTGGGCTTCAGCCAGCAGTTCTTTTCTTTTGGCTTCTAGAGCTTCTGAATATGCGGCCTCTTCAGGTGTTATTGGCTTTGTTAGGATTTCCGAGTGCGTGATGCCACCCTGGCCTTCTGCCCTGGCGAGCACTTCTATTGACATTCCTTCCCCAAAGTCGAGGCCGCGTCCTTGTCCGGGCTCCGGCGTGGTGCGAGCGTGAACCCGACGTGGAGCATCCGGATTTGACGGCCCCGGAATTCCAGCATTGGGCGGAGTTGTTTCTGAGTCAGCGCCTTGATCCAGACAGTTACGGTCGCAAGGACCTGTTTTGGTGGAGCGGAATCGCCTCAGCTTTCTCCTTGCCCTCCAACTCCTTCATCATACGGTTGTACTCTTCTGAGTCCATGGAAGATGCGTCACCGGATAGTGGGCTTAGATTCTCGAGTATAGACTCTTCTTTGTCTCCGGCACCCTCTTGCTGATCTGAAGTGTTGTTGTCTCCGGAAGCCTCAACCTGCATGGGTCCAGCTCCATCCCGAGGAGGGCGGATCCGGCGGTATGTGCGAGGAAGTGCACGAAGTGGCACCTTTGCTTCTCTAACACTTGGGAGACCCAGGCGGATCTGCATTGATCTTCCATCGTAGTTTCCTGCTTAGGGGCGGATTGGGTGGGCATTGAATTTTTCAGATCAAAGGCGTAATCTTCCTTGGGAAGTTCCTCGCGACTCATCGGATCTTCGCGATCGCGTCCTGCTCGCGCGGTCGATCAGCATCAGGACGTTTGATACGTCTCAAACGTATCTATAATTTCTTATGTTCCATGCTACTTTTATGACAATACTTGAATGTTTTATACATACTTTACAGCATTATTATACTTTTCCGGCACTAACCTATTAACAAGATGTCGAAGTGCCAGTTGTTTTCTGCTGTTTTTGGTTTCAGAAATCCTAGTAAGGAAATATTCTCGGAATTGGACGAAATCAACGCCCAGGGTCCTATTTTTCCACGAAGCTTCCAAAGACCGGAGGGATAACAAAGTGGGGCCACGAGGTGACCAGGCCCCGGCCGGCCGCGGCCCGTGGTCCGTCCCCCTCGCGCCCCCTGACCTACCCTTCCGCCTACAAATAGCCTTCGTCGTGAAACCCCCTGTACCGAGAGCCACGATACGGAAAACAATACTGAGACGCCGCCGCCAATCCCATCTCGGGGGATTTAGGAGATCGCCTCCGGCACCCTGCCAGAGAGGGGAATCATCACCGGAGGGGCTCTACATCATCATTCCCGCCTCCGGATTGATGCGTGAGTAGTTCATCCTTGGACTATGGGTCCATAGCAGTAGCTAGATGGTTGTCTTCTCCGCATGTGCTATCATTGTTTAGATCTTGTGAGCTGCCTAACATGATCAAGATCATCTATTTGTAATGCTACATGTTGTGTTTGGTGGGATCCGATGAATATAGAATATTATGTCAAGTTGATTATCAATCTATCATATATGTGTTGTTTATGTTCTTGCACGCTCTCCGTTGCTAGTAGAGGCTCTGGCCAAGTTGATACTTGTAACTCCAAGAGGGAGTAATTATGCTCGATAGTGGGTTCATGCCTCCATTGAATCTGGGACAGTGACAGAAAGTTCTAAGGTTGTGGATGTGCTGTTGCTATAAAACATCGATGCTTTGTCTCAGGATATTTGTGTTGATTACATTACGCACCATACTTAATGCAATTATCTGTTGTTTACAACTTAATACCGGAAGGGGTTCGGATGATAACCGAAGGTGGATTATTTAGGCATAGATGCATGCTGGATAGCGGTCTATGTACTTTGTCGTAATGCCCTGATTAAATCACATAGTAATCATCATTGATATGTATTGAATCTTTATTTGTCAATTGCCCGTCTGTAATTTGTTCACCCAGCATGTTAGTTATCTTATTGGAGAGACACCACTAGTGAACTGTGGACCCCGGTCCATTCTTTTACATCTGAATACATTCTACTGTTCTTACTATTCTTTGCAAACAAACACCATCTTCCACTCGATACGTTTAATCCTTTGTTTTCAGCAAGCCGGTGAGATTGACAACCTCACTGTTACGTTGGGGCAAAGTACTTTGATTGTGTTGTGCAGGTTCCACGTTGGCGCCGGTTTCACCGGTGTTGCGCCGCACTACACTCCTCCACCAACAACCTTCACGTGCTTCTTGGCTCCTACTGGTTCGATAACCTTGGTTTCTTTCTCGAGGGAAAACTTGCCGCTGTGCGCATCATACCTTCCTCTTGGGGTTCCCAACGGACGTGTACATCTACGCGCATCAAGCACTTTTTCTGGCGCCGTTGCCGGGAGATCAAGACACGCTGCAAGGGGAGTCTCCACTTCCAATCTCTTTACTTTGTTTTTGTCTTGCTTTATTTTATTTACTGTCTTGTTTGCTTCATGTTAAAAACACAAAAAAATTAGTTACTTTACTTACTGTCTTATTTACTAGCTCTATATCAAAAACACACAAAAAAATTACTTGCATTTAGTTTACTTTTGTTATCATGTCTAGCTCTGTACCTGTTACTTCTTCACCTGAGGAATTAGTCTTTACTTTTAAGCAAGGGGATGAGGGGAGTTTTAAAGATGCTTGGTCTAGAATTTTTGATGCTTATCGTAAAACTAAACCTCAAATGACTGTAAGTTTGCTCCTGAGTAATTTTTATTTTGGGCTTATGATTCGCTATAGATATGCCTTAGATGCTATAGTGGGAGGAGATTTCCTTCATTGCAACGGGGATCAAGCTTTTAATGCCATAAATAAATTGGTTGCATCACATAGTTTGGCTAATAACTTTGATTCAGCTCTTATTAGCATTTATAATAGATTAAACACTCTTGAGACAAGTGCATCTTACTTGAAAGAAAATTATGGTTATGTTCGAAACCGTCTTGATGAAGTTTTAGTGAACTCTGAACCCTCAATGTGGAACCCCACTATTAAAGTTATTATTGGTGGTGAAACTTTTCATGCCCGTTGTGATATTATGTCTGAATTTTGTCTTATGTCTAAGAGTATTTATGAATCTTTGACACTTTGGGGACTTGTTGAAGGGGGAGAAGGAATAACTCTTATTGATAACTCCGTTATAATTCCTAAGGGAATAGCCGAGGGTGTGCACACAACCATTCTTGGAAGAACAGTATCCACTGATTATCTTGTTATTGAATGTGTAGGAACAGGACAAATCACACTTGGAAGATCCTTGCTGAAACTATTGGGAGCAATCATAAATACGGGAGAAGGCACCCTAAAAATCACACCGGGAGGCCGACATGTATTCCCTAAACCAAAGAGTAAGAAAAAGAGTAAGAAGGGTAGGCGTAAATCCCGAGGTAATGTTGATGCTCCATCTCTTGATGTTACTTGATTTGCACTTTCTGCGCCTAGCTGAAAGGCGTTAAAGAAAAGCACTTCTTGGGAGATAACCCATGTTTTATTTTATTTACTGTATTGTTGAGTCTTGCAAGTTGTTTACTACTGTAGCAACCTCTCCTCATCATGTTTTTGTGCCAAGTAAAGTTTCTATGCTAAAGTTGATGCTATATTTGGATTGCTGCGCAGAAACAGCATTGCTGTCTGTCACGAATTCTCGCAGAGCTCTCTGTAAAAAAAAAAAATCTGCAAATTTACGAGCGTGATCCTCATATATGTACGCAACTTTCATTAGTTTTGAGTTTTTCCGTTTGAGCAAGTTAAGTGCCCCTGCCAGATTCGTCTTTACGGACTGTTCTGTTTTTGACAGATTCTGCTTTTTATTTCGCATTGCCGCTTTTGCTATGTTGAATGAGTTTCTTTGTTCCATTAACTTTCAGAAGCTTTGTGCAATGTCCAGAAGTGTTAAGAATGATTGTGTCATCTCTGAATATGTGAATTTTTGATTATGCACTAACCCTCTAATGAGTTTGCTTGAAGTTTGGTGTGGAGGAAGTTTTCAAGGGTCAAGAGAAGAGGATGATATACTATGATCAAGAAGAGTGAAAGGTCTAAGCTTGGGGATTCCCCGGTGGTTCATTCCTGCATATTTTAAGAAGACTCAAGCATTAAGCTTGGAGATGCCCAAGGCATCCCCTTCTTCATCGACAACATTATCAGGTCACTTCTAGTGAAACTATATTTTTATTCCGTCACATCTTATGTTCTTTACTTGGAGCGTCGGTTTGCTTTTATTTTCGTTTTGGTTTGAATAAAGTTGGATCCCATCATTCTTATATTGGAGATATTACGCTCCGCTTTTTCATATGGAACACTTGTGTTCTTAATTGTGCTTTAATGTTCATGGTGAAGGCTGAAATTGCTTCGTTAAATTGCTATTTGGTTGGAATCAGAAAATGTTGCATATGGCTTGGATTAACTTGGCAATTGTTTGAGCTCTCATAGATCATGTTTAAGCTCTTGCATCATGTAGTTTAAACTATTAATGAAGAACTACCGTAGAGCTTGTTTAATTTGGTTTGCATGACTGGTCTCTCTAAGTCTAGATAATTTCTGGTAAAGTGTTTGAACAACAAGGAAGATAGTGTAGAGTCTTATAATGCTTGCAATATGTTCTTGTGTAAGTTTTGTTGTACCTGTTCATACTTGTGTTTGCTTCAAACAACCTTGCTAGCCCAAACCTTGTACTGAGAGGAAATGCTTCTCGTGCATCCAAACACCTTGAGCCAAAACCCATGCCATTTGTGTCCACCATATCTACCTACTATGTGGTATTTTTCTGCCATTCCAAAGTAAATTACTTGAGTGCTACCTTTAAAATTTCATTCCTTTATCTTTGCAATATATAGCTCATGGGACAAATAGCTTAAAAACTATTGTGGTGATGAATATGTAGTTATGTGTCTTAATTCTTATAAGTTGCTTCTTGAGCGGTAACCATGTTTCGGGGACGCCATCAACTTTTTACCTTTGTTGGATATCATGTGAGATGCTATGCATGTTCGTCTTGTCTGAAGTAAGTGCGATTTCATGATCAAATGGTTTGAGTATGCATATGTTAGAGAAGAACATTGGGCCGCTAACTAAAGCCATGTATCATGGTGGAAGTTTCAGTTTGGACATACAACCTCAATCTCTTATGAGAATATTAACGTTGTTGAATGCTTAAGCATTAAAAGAGGAGTCCATTATCTGTTGTCTATGTTGTCCCGGTATGGATGTCTAAGTTGAGAATAATCAAAAGCGAGAAATCCAATGCGTGCTTTCTCCTTAGACATTTGTACAGGCGGCATAGAGGTACCCCTTTGTGACACTTGGTTGAAGCATATGTCATGTGATGATAATCCGTGTTTTTCGAGCTGATTAGGACAAGGTCCGAGCACTATTAGTACTCTATGCATGAGACATGCAACTTGTAGGAAGTATTATGCATAGCACATATGAATTATTACTACCGTTGACAAAATTGTTTCTATGTTTTCAAAACAAAAAGCTCTAGCACAAAAATAGTAATCCATGCTTACCTCTGCGAAGGGCCATTATTTTACTTTATGTTGAGTCAGTTTACCCACTTCTTTCTATCTTAGAAGCAAACACTTGTGTTAACTGTGTGCATTCATTCTTACATGTTTACTTATTGCACCTGTTATATTACTCTATGTTGACAAATATCCATGAGATATACATGTTACAAGTTGAAAGCAACCGCTGAAACTTAATCATCCTTTGTGTTGCTTCAATGCATTCTACTTAGAATTTATTGCTTATGAGTTAGCTCTTATGCAACTCTTATTGATGCTTGTCTTGAAAGTACTATTCATGAAAAGTTTTGTTATATGATTCATTTGTTTAGTCATTATCTTTGTTAGCAATCTTTTGTTCAGATCACTCCATTCATCTCATATGCTTTACAATAATGTTGATCAAGATTATGTTGGTAGCATGTCACTTCAGAAATTATTTGTGTTATCGTTTACCTACTCGAGGGCGAGTAGGAACTAAGCTTGGGATGCTTGATACGTCTCAAACGTATCTATAATTTCTTATGTTCCATGCTACTTTTATGACAATACTTGAATGTTTTATACATACTTTACAACATTATTATACATTTTCCGGCACTAACCTATTAAAAAGATGCCGAAGTGCCAGTTTCTACTGTTTTTGGTTTCAGAAATCCTAGTAAGGAAATATTCCTAATTGGACGAAATCAACGCCCAGGTCCTATTTTTCACGCTTCCAAGACCGGAGGGATAACGATGGGGCCACGAGGTGGCTGCACCATAGGGCGGCGCGTCCCCCTGGCCGCGCGGCCCGTGGTCCGCCCTCGCGTCGCCGACCTACCCTTCCGCCTACAAATAGCCTTCGTCAAAAACCCCGTACCGAGAGCCACGATACAAAACATTACTGAGACGCCGCCGCCCCAATCCCATCTCGGGGATTCAGGAGATCGCCTCCGGCACCCTGCCGGAGAGGGGAATCATCACCGGAGGGGCTCTACATCATCATGCCCGCCTCCGGATTTATGCGTGAGTAGTTCATCCTTGGACTATGGGTCCATAGCAGTAGCTAGATGGTTGTCTTCTCCGCATGTGCTATCATTGTTTAGATCTTGTGAGCTGCCTAACATGATAAAGATCATCTATTTGTAATGCTACATGTTGTGTTTGGCGGGATCCGATGAATATAGAATATTATGTCAAGTTGATTATCAATCTATCATATATGTGTTGTTTATGTTCTTGCATACTCTCCGTTGCTAGTAGAGGCTCTGGCCATGTTGATACTTGTAACTCCAAGAGGGAGTAATTATGCTCGATAGTGGGTTCATGCCTCCATTGAATCTGGGACAGTGACAGAAAGTTCTAAGGTTGTGGATGTGATGTTGCTACTAGGGATAAAACATCGATGCTTTGTCTAAGGATATTTGTGTTGATTACATTACGCACCATACTTAATGCAATTATCTGTTGTTTACAACTTAATACCGGAAGGGGTTCGGATGATAACCTGAAGGTTGATTATTTAGGCATAGATGCATGCTGGATAGCGGTCTATGTACTTTGTCGTAATGCCCTGATTAAATCACATAGTAATCATCATTGATATGTATTGAATCTTTATTTGTCAATTGCTCGCCTGTAATTTGTTCACCCAGCATGTTAGTTATCTTATTGGAGAGATACCACTAGTGAACTGTGGACCCCGGTCCATTCTTTTACATCTGAATACATTCTACTGTTTTGTTTTTTGCAAACAAACACCATCTTCCACTCGATATGTTTAATCCTTTGTTTTCAGCAAGCCGGTGAGATTGACAACCTCACCGTTACGTTGGGGCAAAGTACTTTGATTGTGTTGTGCAGGTTCCACGTTGGCGCCGGTTTCCGGGTGTTGCGCCGCACTACACTCCTCCCCCAACAACCTTCACGTGCTTCTTGGCTCCTACTGGTTCGATAACCTTGGTTTCTTTCTGAGGGAAAACTTGCCGTTGTGCGCATCATACCTTCCTCTTGGGGTTCCCAACGGACGTGTACATCTACGCGCATCAACGTTTCCGTCGAAATCTACGGTCTCGCCGATGAAGATGTGAATGCCGCCGATTAGGACGATGGAGAGCTTGATATGGTCGGTCTTAGCCAGAATCTAGCACTCGTCCTGAGGGACGATCGGAAAGTTCCCGGCGTAAAGAACACGCCCATAGCGATGGAGTCGTTGAAGCTTTCCATGGCGGAACCCTCCCGGTTCCGGCCTCCAAACGCTGCTGGCCCCACGATGGGCGCCAACTGTCGTTGCCTATTCGATGGTACTCAAGAGGAGGGATCCTCATGGAGGGAAGAAGAAGTAGGGGCCATCGGGCGGAGAGTCCTCCGGACAGTGGTAAGCGATTTACCCAGCTTCAGAACACCTGCTCGATGACAGGGCCTACTGCTGCTTGTCTGGATTATCTGGGCGCTTTCGCTTTGTTACAATGACTTGTGGTTGTCCCTCTAGGGCTCCCGGGATCCGGCTTATAAAGGCGCCAGGATCTAGGGTTTACACGGAGAGTCCTAGCCGGAATACAAGATGCCTAAGTACGGAATATACATTGTTGTGCACGTCAAGGATCCATCTAGATCTAATCTGCCGTCATGGATCCGGATACTTCATGGGCCTCCATGGATCCGACTACTCTTGTAGGTCGGTTGGGATCCGGCTCCTGTTCCTGGGCTGGACTTCATCCATCTTCTATCAACAGCAACTGGGCGGCCCGATGGGCCATATGCCACCATCACCATTTGTGGGCCACATGGGCTTGCCGGATCTAGACCATATCGTTGGCATACCTATAAAGTATACCCACAGCAGGTTCTTCTTTGGATGTTGCTGCCGAAGAAAAAAGAGTGAACCTACGGTTCGGAGTTCTCATGCGGCTTGCGGCTAAAGCCAATGTTGATTTCTGGGCGGACGAAGCAAGCTGTCGCGCGATTGTCCAATTTCAGGACCGCACCGCTCAAGCACGTTAATTTATCGACTTTTGCCGCAGTTCACTGGGGTATACAATGCCATGCTTCCTCGCAATCCGCAACCCAAAAACTTTACTGATCTGATGGAAAAATTCAAGAGCGTACGGGATATCCACAGCTTTGTGAAGGCGCAAATGGTTGCCGGGGCAAAATTTGCTCTGATCTGGCTTAGGATTCATCACTTGAAGATTGATCTCGACGACATTGCAAAGGGAGTTCTTTTGAAGAGCTCGAAAAAGAAAATAAAGCTTGATCGTCATATTGAAGTTGTATTTGGTCCTGCTGAAAAGATGATTGACAAGCTGCTCGAAGTAGTCGTTGTTTTCTTCAAGAATTTCCGGTATGATGAGTCAACACAACAAATACGTGCCTCGAACGAAAATACAGATAGATGATGTAAATACTTCTATGTAGTCTTGTGTAGCTATATTGGCTGTTGCGTGGGGTTAATTTCAAACCAGGAGGCATATCCTTAAGTATACTATATTTGTTGTATATTTTTCGGCTGATCTTCCGATCATCGGGTAGCAAGAGCCATTTGCCGTGCAAACCATATGATTAAACATTTTGTATATGTTCACGAGACTCTTGTGCGGTCAAGGCGAATATATTTTGAAGTGACCATGTTGTTTCAATATTTTATTTCCCAACTAGCCCCCGAGTATCTGGTGGCTATTGTTTTTGGTCACAATTGATTTACCCGCTAGACTTGTACGAAGCCAAAGTGAGTATATTATGATGTTTGTTGAGTTAAGCTATATTTAATTTGCGGGTCGAGCCCCCGAGCGTTGATTGCGAAGAAAAAATGTAATACTCGACACCACTATATTTATTCCAACCATGCTTATATTTCAGCAAAGCAAGCCCGGCTCGTTAAAAACCTTTCAGTCCCACTCGGTACCCTAAATAGAAAAGAGTGTGTCTGAAAACTTGTGAGCTATTCAGGTACATTGTATGGTTACATGGTCTTGCGCACAGAACGATGGGCTTTTTCTATGCGTAAAAACACCGTAGTTGTGCGACGTACCATGGGTTCCCTTCAACTTTGCATGTATTCTTATCCTTGAGGCGATAAGCTCTGCCTGGAAAGACCTCTGTGATGATATATGGTCCCACCCATGGAGATTATAGCGTTTCATGGCCATCTTGTTTGAGTCGAAGGACTAGATCACCGCCTCGAAAGATCGGGGATGGAGTCGACGACTGTGATAATTCTTCAAGTTTTGTTTGTATGAGCTTACTCGAGATGACACAACATCTCTTGCCTCATCGACTGCATCAACATCATCTTCTAGTGCTCTTTGCGAAGCTTCTTCGTCGTATTCTGCGACTCGTGGAGAATCATGAGCCAGTTGCACCGGAAGCACGTCTTCCGCGTCGGGGAACATAAATAAAGGTGTTTCTTGAGTTGGTGCATTTGGTGTTGTTCGCAGACTCCATAACACAGAGGGTGACAAGTTCCTCAAAAAAAAAACACAGAGGGTGACTCGTCAACCCAGGCGTGCCTTGCTTTTTCGAGTGGCGCTAACAAGCGTTTCTTGATGCCATTGCAGATGAGACCGTTTTCTTTTTCGACTTGTCCATTGGTTTGTGGATGCCCCACTGATGTGAACTGTATCTTGATACCTAGCCCTTCGCAGTAATCCTTGAATTCTCGAGAGGTGAAGTTAGAGCCATTGTCTATTATTATGTTGTTCAGAACATCGAAAAACATTGCCCTTGATGAAATTTACGGCTGGCGTTAAATCTGTTGTCGTTACTGGTTTCGCCTCGACCCATTTAGTGAACCCGTCGACTGTCATAAGTAGGTAAACATGGCCTCCTGGCCAAAACTTGTGCAATTTTCCTACCATGTCGAGCCCCCACTGGGCGAAAGGCCATGCCAGTGGTATTGCCGTCAGCTCGTCTGTTGGAGCATGTGGCTTAGATGCGAATCTTGATAGGCTTCACAAGTACGCATGATGTTCTTCGCGGCCTCTATGGCCGAAAGCCAATAAAAGCTCGCCCGGAATGCCTTGGCCACAATTGCTCGACCGCTTGCATGTTGGCCGCATATTTCTTCATGTATGTCCTTGAGTATGAGTTGTCCCTCTTCGGGTGTGACGCATCTTTGTAGGACTCCCGAGATACTGCGTTTATGTAGCTCACCTTTGACAACTGTGAATACTTTAGATCGCCTTATGACTCTGCAAGCTTCGACTAGGTCTTCCGGTATTTCTTTGTTTATGATGTACGCCAAGTAAGCTTGCATCCATGGAATTTGTATCATTAGCACCTCCTCTTGTTCCTCCTCCTCGTCCGAAGTCGATGATTCTGGGTTGCTGCAGCCCCCGAGCCTTTTTTATGCTTGTCCTTCTTTTTTCTTTGGCTGCTCCCGTGCTGCAAATTTCTTCGGCTTGATTGACCTCTGACTGATTTCCTCCCAAAATAATCCTAGGGGTATATGCAGGCACTGTGCCCCGATATTTTCTAGAATATCGGCTTCATCGTTACTGAATCTACTCACATGATTTACTTCGCATCCATCGAAAGTTCTTTTGAGGTCATTGTATGCATCCTGATACTCTATCATGTTATCGTTGACCGCTTCACACTTGTTCATCACCTGTTGCGCTACTAACTGCGAGTCTCCGAAAATTTTCAGGTGTGTTGCACCGCATGCTTTTGCCATTCTCATCCCATGGAGCAAATCCTCTCTCTTCGTTGTTTGATGCATTTGGGAAAGTCATCCGCAATATATACTTTATTTTATCGCCTTGCGGAGAGGTAAGTATCACCCCATGTCCTGCTCCATTTGTTCTCTTTGACCCATCGAAATTCATGTGCCAGGTACTTGATAAGTCTAGTGGTCCTGTATTTTGAAGCTCTATCCATCTGCTACAAAATCTGGCAAGATTTGCGACTTGATTGCTTTCCTTTTTTCATATGTGATGTCCTGAGGGGAAAGTTCTATTCCCCAAAGGGAGACACGTCCTGTAGCTTCTGGGTTGTTCAAGATGTTTGAGAGGGGTGCTTCATTGACTACCACGATCCGAGTGTGCCGAAAAATAGTGTCTCAGTTTTCTTGCGGACATAAAGACTCCATATGCTAGTTTCTGATAATGCGGGTACCGATGCTTGGATGGCGCACTACTAGGAAAAGGCCTAGCCGTAAGATGGGTGTTAGTGGCGCACCAGGAGGGCAGTGCGCCACTACTACTTAGCAGTGGCGCACCGGAAAGTGGTGGGCCACTATTAAAAATGTAGTAGTGGCGCACCTCTTCTGTGGTGCGCCACCACTAAGTTTGACCATGGGTTTGACCCAGCCTTATACATAGCAATGGCGCACCATGTAGAGGTGCGCCACAGCTATTTTATGTAGCAGTGGCGCACCTCTACATGGTGCGCCATTGCTATGTAAAGGGGATGATGGACATGTTTGGGCATCACTTAGTAGTGGCGCACCATGCTTGGTGCGCCACTGCTAAGTGGTGCCTAAACATTTCCACCCCCCGTGGATCGCAATCGCCTTTTCGGGTTTGGAAAAAATAAAAGAAATAGATAGAAATTTCAAAAAAAAAATCCTTCGAGATGCCCATGTAATATGTCATCTAGGTTTAGTGAAATTTTAAAAAAATGAATTTTGATATATTATGCAAAATGGCGTCATCTTTCGGTAAAACGGGTTTTCTGGTTGCATACGACCTCCGATGAAAAACTTTTTTATATCAAAATCTATCTACGCGAAATTTCCTATTCGAATTCAACGGCCTACGGCCGTTTAGAGAAAAAATGGATTCGTCAATTGGAAAACAGAAACAGGACTTTTTTGAGGTTTAAGATTTGGGTGAAAAAAATTCAAAAAATAGAAAAAAAGTAGCGGTGGCGCACCCATGCCTTGGTGCGCCACTGCTAAGCTTCCCGCCCACGAATTTCAAAATGGCCGGGATTCAAAGTGGGAGGAGCCAGCCACTTACCCCCTCCTCCCTCCTCCTCCACACATTCTCCTGCTCTCATTCTCCTCTCCTCCTCCTCCTCTCCTCCTCTCCTCTCCTCCTCTCTTCACCTCTCCTACCCCTCTCCTCCTCTCCTCTCCTCCTCTCTTCACCTCCGGTGACCTTACTTTCCGGCGAGCTCCTCCGCTATGGTGACCTCCGGTGACCTTACTCTCCGACGGCCCTCCGACGATCCTCCGGCGACCCTCCGGCGACCCTCTGGCCTCCATTACCTCCTTCGTCCTCTTGTTCATCCTCTTCTACATCCTCCATCTCCTCACCTCTCTTCACCTCTCCTACCTCTCTCATCCATCCTCACCGGCGGCTAGGCTAAGAAAAATGAGAATGAACATTGCACAAATAATTCTAGCAACAAAAACGAGAAAAAATAACGAGCCAAAAAAATTCGAAAAAAATGTGCCAGATCCAGATCCAGATCCAGATCTAGAAATTTCAAATTTTAGTAGTGGCGCACCTTGTTTCTGTCCAGTGGCGCACCTCGGACATTTAGGAGTGGCGCACCATGAAGCTAGTAGTGGCGCACTACCTAGTGCGCCACTGCTAAGCCAAATAGCAATGGCGCACCACTAGTGCGCCACAACTAAAAGTTAGCAGTGGCGTGATAGTAGTGGCGCACCAGCAGTGCGCCACTGATGGGGAATAGTGGTGCGCCACTGAATAGCCATTTCCTAGTAGTGGCGATAAAAATTCAATGAGGAAATACACTGGTCGCTGAACCCCATGGATCTTTACTTCTTCTTCCCGTTCCACGACAAGGACGGTGCTAACCACCTGCGGGGTGCACTAGTAGTGAAAGGCTCATTAGTGGCGCACCAAAAAAGCTATTTTGTGGCGCATGGGGCGGTGCGCCACAGAATCTGTGCCACAAAAATAAGAATTCTGTGGCGCACGGACCCATGCGCCACCGAAACTTTCTGTGGCGCACCGGACAGGCATGCCCAGTGGTGGTGCGCCACATATTTTTTTTGAATTTCAAAAAAAAATGGCGGCCAGATCTAGATCTAGCTGGGGCCGCCGGAATTTCGCCGGTTTTTTTTATTTGTTGGAGGTCGCCGGAGGTGGGTGGGTGGCGTGGGGTGGGGTGGGTTGAGTTGGGTGGAGGAGGAGGCCGGCCGGAGGTGTTGGGTGAAGGAGGAGGAGGAGGTCACCGGAGGAGGAGGTGGAGGTCGCTGGAGAAGGAGGTGGAGGTCACCGGAGGAGGAGGAGGTCGCTGGAGGAGGAGGTCGAGGTCGCCGGAGGAGGAGAGGAGGGAAGAGGAGAAGTGGAGGAGGGGAGGAGAAGTGGAGGAGAGGAGGAGAAGTGGAGGAGAGGAGGAGGAGGGAGAGGAGGAGAAGTGAAGGAGAAGTGGAGGAGAAGTGGAGGAGAAGTGGAAAGTGAAGTGGAGGAGAGGAGGAGGGTGCAACAAAATTCAAATTTCAGAGTAAACATTCGGTGGCGCATGGTCATATTGATGTAGCCCCGCTTGCCAACGACACTACATCAAGACCAACAAGTCCCCCAAGTGGACCAATGACACGGGCTTGAGCTAAAGCGCTACATGATAAGGTGAACTCGATCCTCACTACCCTCGATCTCGGTACTCCATTGGATGGAATGCTACCTCATGCCGACACACTTTGTGTTATTAGGTATGTGGCGCATCAAGACCCCGGAGGAGAGGATACACCATGGTCAAGAGAAGGAGAGAGGCAGCTGGGCATGAAGATGGACGTGAAGATGGACGTGGAGCTGAACCCGACGTCATGCGACGCGCGCCAAGGAAAGGAGAAGGCCAGCCGGTCCAGGACCCGGTTGACCGGCCCCCAGACCGGACAGCCCGGTCCAAATCGGGTTCCCGACCGATGCCAACCGGGCGACATCCTGGGGCTCCGGAACCCATCGTCGGTCGACAGCCGGTGCCAGGCCCGGTTTGGACCGGACGCCCCGGCGCCAGGTCCGGTCTGACCGGGCCCCCGACCGGATTCGGCGGGCTGACGTGACAAAAACTACTTATTCCGCTATTTCGTACCTTTTCGCCATGTGTCGCCTTGTAGGCCTATAAAAGGACCCATGATGCCCCCTTTACCTCTTTAGACTAAATCTGAGCTTAAAACTACTTTTGAGCTTTGTCTCCCTAGGGTTAGATCCCCTTTGTAATCAAGGCTACTCTTGTTGAGGATTTGGATATTTGTGAGTGAGATTCAAGTGCCTCCACTCTCTCTCTCTCACCAATCTCCCTTCTCCAACACCAATCTCTCCTCTCGGAATTCTACTTCACGTCTCTTCCGGGTGGATTCTATTGGCATGGTCCATCGAGCCACGAGGGTAAGAATCGGTTGTATCGGGTTGATGTGCGTGGGCTTGTTCTTCGTGTTCTTCGTGTTCTTCATCCTCTCCCTCTTTCCCCCTTTGGATTTTGGGTCAATCGCGAGATCGGGCCACAAACTAGGTCTTAGACCTCATCATATGGTATCAGCAGCTCTTGGTTACCGCAAATTTGACCCCCCACCACCCAATTTCGTCCCTAGAAATTTTTCCAAAAAATTCCCCAAAAATAGCCCTAAATTTCCTTTTGATGGATCTACGATTTTGTTGAGTTTTGAGTGGTTTTGATCCGTGGATTTGGTGTTCCTAGTGTTGATCTACTATTTCCCCCACCTTTTAGCCCCCAATTCCTTCGTTTCCTTTCAATTTGATCCTTTGGTTTTGGTTTGGGGACGAACAAGAGAGAGAAACACGTGCAGCCGGTTGAGCAACCGGTTGACCGGACCCCAGACCGGACAGGCCGGCCCAGAACCGGCCGACCGGTGATACGTCGCAAACGTATCTATAATTTCTTATGTTCCATGCTACTTTTATTACAATACTTGAGTGATTTACACATATTTTACAGCGTTATTTTACATTTTCGGCACTAACCTATTAACAAGATGCCGAAGTGCCAGTTGCTGTTTTTCTGCTGTTTTTGGTTTCAGAAATCCTAGTAAGGAAATATTCTCGGAATTGGACGAAATCAACGCCCAGGGGCCTATTTTTGCACGAAGCTTCCGGAAGTCCGAAGAGGAGACGAAGGGGGGCCACGAGGTGGCGACACAACAGGGCGGCGCGGCCCAAGCCCTGGCCGCGCCGGCCTGTAGTGTGGGCCCCTCGTGACGCCCTTTGACCTACCCTTCCGCCTCATGGCGTGTAACTCACACGTTCGTTGGGAACCCCAAGAGGAAGGTATGATGCGCACAGTAGCAAGTTTTCCCTCAGAAAGAAACCAAGGTTTAATCGAACCAGTAGGAGCCAAGAAGCACGTTGAAGGTTGATGGTCGCGAAATGTGATGCGGCGCAACACCAGGGATTCCGGCGCCAACGCGGAACCTGCACAACACAA
This sequence comes from Lolium multiflorum, assembly GCA_030979885.1. Classification (NCBI taxonomy): domain Eukaryota; kingdom Viridiplantae; phylum Streptophyta; class Magnoliopsida; order Poales; family Poaceae; genus Lolium; species Lolium multiflorum. The sequence goes on from CM061749.1 coordinate 166,762,875, forward strand.
CCAAAGTACTTTGCCCCAACGAAACAGTGAGGTTGTCAATCTCACCGGCTTGTAAACAAAGGATTAAACGTATCGAGTGGAAGATGTTTGCAAAGAAAACAGTAAACACAATTGCAGTAGATTGTATGCTATGTAAAGAATAGGACCGGGGTCCACAGTTCACTAGAGGTGTCTCTCCCATAAGATAAAGCATGTTGGGTGAACAAATTACAGTGGGCAATTGACAAATAGAGAAAGGCATAACAATGCATATACATGATATGATAAATATAGTGAGATTTAATTGGGCATTACGACAAAGTACATAGACCGCCATCCAACTGCATCTATGCCTAAAAAGTCCACCTTCAGGTTATCATCCGAACTCCCTCCGTATTAAGTTGCAAAGCAAGACAATTGCATTAAGTATGGTGCGTAATGTAATCAACAACTACATCCTTAGACATAGCATCAATGTTTTATCCCTAGTGGCAACAACACATCCACAACCTTAGAACTTTCTGTCACTGTCCCATTCAATGGAGGCATGAACCCACTATCGAGCATAAATACTCCCTCTTGGAGTTAAGAGTAAAAACTTGGCCAGAGCCTCTACTAATAACGGAGAGCATGCAAGATCATAAACAACACATGAACAATAGATTGATAATCACCATAATCATAGTACTCTCTATCCATCGGATCCCGACAAACACAACATATAGAATTACATATAGATGATCTTGATCATGTTAGGCAGCTCACAAGATCCAACAATGAAGCACAACAAGGAGAAGACGACCATCTAGCTACTGCTATGGACCCATGGTCCAGGGGTGAACTACTCACTCATCACTCCGGAGGCGACCATGGCGGTGTAGAGTCCTCCGGAAGATGAATCCCCTCTCCCAGGGTGCCGGAGGCGATCTCCGTAATCCCCGAGATGGGATTCGCGGCGGCGGCGTCTCGGGTTTTCCGTATCGTGGCTCTCGTGCCGGGTCGCGACGGAAGCTTTAAGTAGGCGGAGGGTCAACGCGGGGCCACACGAGGGGCCCAGGGAGGCCGGCGCGGCGGGGCCGCGCCGGCCACCCCCTGGCTGCCTCGTGGCCCCACTTCGTTAGGTCTTCGGTCTTCGGGAAGCTTCGTGCAAAAATAGGACCCTGGGCGAAAGTTTCGTCCAATTCCGAGAATATTTCTTTACTAGGATTTCTGAAACCAAAAACAGCAGAAAACAGCAACTGGCTCTTCGGCATCTTGTTAATAGGTTAGTTCCAGAAAATGCATAAATATGACATATAATGTGCATAAAACATGTAGGTATCATCAATAAAGTAGCATGGAACATAAGAAATTATCGATACGTTGGAGACGTATCAGCATCCCCAAGCTTAGTTCTGCTCGTCCCGAGCAGGTAAAACGATAACAAAGATAATTTCTGAAGTGACATGCCATCATAATCTTGATCATACTATTTGTAAACATATGTAATGAATGCAGCGATCAAAACAAAGGTAATGACATGAGTAAACAAATGAATCATATGACAAAGACTTTTCATGAATAGTACTTCAAGACAAGCATCAATAAGTCTTGCATAAGAGTTAACTCATAAAGCAATAAATCAAAGTAAAGGTGTTGAAGCAACACATAAGAAGATTAAGTTTCAGCGGTTGCTTTCAACTTGTAACATGTATATCTCATGGATATTGTCAACATAAAGTAATATAACAAGTGCAATATGCAAGTATGTAGGAATCAATGCACGTTCACACAAGTGTTTGCTTCTTAAGGTGGAAGGAGATAGGTAAACTGACTCAACAATAAAAGTAAAAGAATGGTCCTTCAAAGAGGAAAGCATCGATTGCTGTATTTGTGCTAGAGCTTTTATTTTAAAAACATGAAACAATTTTGTCAACGGTAGTAATAAAGCATATGAGTTATGAAAATTATATCTTACAAGTTGCAAGCCTCACGCATAGTATACTAATAGTGCCCGCACCTCGTCCTACTTAACTTGGACTACCGGGTCTTCGCATGCCATGTTTCAACCAAGTGTCACAAAGGGGTACCTCCATGCCGCCTGTACAAAGGTCTAAGGAGAATGCTCGCATTTCGGATTTCTCGCTTTTGATTATTCTCAACTTAGACATCCATACCGGGACAACATGGACAACAGATAATGGACTCCTCTTAAATGCATAAGCATGTAGCAATGATTATTGTTCTCATATGAGACTGAGGATATATGTCCAAAACTGAAACTTCCACCATGATTCATGGCTTTAGTTAGCGGCCCAATGTTCTTCTCTAACAATTTTGCATGCTCCAACCACCAAAATGATAGACCTTCAGACAAGACGGACATGCATAGCAACTCACATGATATTCAACAATAGTTGATGGCGTTCCCCAAGCATGGTTATCGCACAACATGCAACTTAATAAAATATAAAGTGCATAAGTACATATTCAATACTACGATAGTTTTTAAGGCTATTTTGTCCCATGAGCTATATATTGCAAAGGTGAATGACGGAATTTTAAAGGTAGCACTCAAGCAATTTACTTTGGAATGGCGGAGAAATACCATGTAGTAGGTAGGTATGGTGGACACAAATGGCATAGTAGTTGGCTCAAGGATTTTGGATGCATGAGAAGTATTCCCTCTCGATACAAGGTTTAGGCTAGCAAGGTTATTTGAAGCAAACTCAAGGATGAACAGGTGCAGCAAAACTCACATAAAAGACATATTGTAAACATTATAAGACTCTACACTGTCTTCCTTGTTGTTCAAAACTCAATACTAGATATTATCTAGACCTTAGAGAAACCAAATATGCAAATCAGATTTTAGCAAGCTCTATGTATTTCTTCATTAATGGGTGCAAAGCATATGATGCAAGAGCTTAAACATGAGCACAACAATTGCAAAGTATCACATTATCCAAGACATTTTAGAATTACTACATGTAGCATTTTCCAATTCCAACCATATAACAATTTAACGAAGAAGAAACTTCGCCATGAACATTATGAGTAAAGCCTAAGGACACATGTGTCCATATGCAACAGCGGAGCGTGTCTCTCTCCCACAAAGTGAATGCTAGGATCCATCTTATTCAAACAAAAACAAAAACGAAAACAAACCGACGCTCCAAGCAAAGAATACAAGATGTGATTGAATAAAAATATAGTTTCAGAGGAACCTGATGATGTTGTCGATGAAGAAGGGGATGCCTTGGGCATCCCCAAGCTTAGACGCTTGAGTCTTCTTAAAATATGCAGGGGTGAACCACGGGGCATCCCCAAGCTTAGAGCTTTCACTCCTCTTGATCATAGTATATCATTCTCCTCTCTTGACCCTTGAAAACTTCCTTCACACCAAACTTCAAGCAAACTCATTAGAGGGTTAGTGCACAATTAATAATTCACTCATTCAGAGGTGACACAATCATTATTTTCACTTCTGGACATTGCATAATGCTACTGGACATTAGTGGATCAAAGAAATAAATCCAACATAGCAAAAGAGGCAATGCGAAATAAAAGGCAGAATCTGTCAAAAACAGAACAGTCCGTAAAGACGAATTTAGAAATGGCACCAGACTTGCTCAAATGGAAAAACTCAAAACTAATGAAAGTTGCGTACATATCTGAGGATCACGCTCGTAAATTGGCAGATTTTTTCGAATTTTCTACAGAGAATTGTGCCCAGATTCGTGACAGACAGCAATGCTGTTTCTGCGCAGCGATCCCAAATATAACATCAACTTTAACATAGAAACTTTACTTGGCACAAAAACATGATAAGGAGAGGTTGCTACAGTAGTAAACAACTTCCAAGACTCAACAAAATAAAAATTGCTGTAGTAAAATAAACACATGGGTTATCTCCCAAGAAGTTCTTTCTTTATAGCCATTAAGATGGGCTCAGCAATTTTAATGATGATGCTCTCCTAAGGATGAGAATTGAAGCAAAGAGAGAACATCAAGAAGCAAATTCAAAACACATTTAAGCCTAACCCACTTCCTATGAAAAGGAATCTTGTACACAAATAGATTCATGAAGAACAAAGTGGCAAGCATAGAAAAGCAACACAAGTGCAATTTCAAGATTCTCAACATAAAGAGGGGAAACTTAATATTATTAAGATGCATATAACCATGTTTCCCTCTCTCATAATAACTTTCAGTAGCATCATGAACAAACTCAACAATATAACTATCACATACAACATTCTTGTCATGAGCTTTATGCATAAAATTATTACTCTCCACATAAGCATAATCAATTCTATTAGTTGTAGTGGGAGCAAATTCAATAAAATAGCTATCACTATTATTCTCATCACCATAATCATCATACATAGGAGGCATATTGTAATCATAATTAATTTTCTCCTCAATAGTAGGTGGACTGAAAATATCATATTCATCATTGCAAGCATCATATATAGGAGGTAAAGTATCATCAAAGTAAATTTTCTCCTCAATGCTTGGGGGACTAAAAATATCACAACCAGCTTCCCCAAGCTTAAATTCTTCCATAGCTTTAGCAATAATGGTGTTCAAAGAGTTCATGCTAATAACATTGCTACAACTATTTTGCAAACAAAGTTCCATGGGTTTTTTAATTTTCTCTTCAAACACATCATGTCCTAATTCAAGATAAATTTCATAAAGATCTCTAATTTTTTTGTTGTTTTCCATTATGCCTAACTAGTGAAAATAAAAACAAGTACAGGACTAGACATGATAACAAAAGTAAACTAAATGCAAGTAACTAATTTTTTTGTGTTTTGATATAGAGAGCAAGACAGTAAATAAAGTAAAACTAGCAACTAATTTTTTTGTATTTTGATTTAGTGCAGCAAACAAAGTAGTAAATAAAATAAAGCAAGACAAAAACAAAGTAAAGAGATTGAGAAGTGGAGACTCCCCTTGCAGCGTGTCTTGATCTCCCAACGGCGCCAGAAAAGAGCTGTCGTGGGAGGCAATTCTCTGGAGTAACTTTTTTCAGATCCCCGGCAACGGCGCCAGAAAAAGAGCTTGATGGCGTGTAACTCACACGTTCGTTGGGAACCCCAAGAGGAAGGTATGATGCGCACAGTAGCAAGTTTTCCCTCAGAAAGAAACCAAGGTTTAATCGAACCAGTAGGAGCCAAGAAGCACGTTGAAGGTTGATGGTCGCGAAATGTGATGCGGCGCAACACCGGGATTCCGGCGCCAACGCGGAACCTGCACAACACAACCAAAGTTTTTGCCCCAACGAAATGTGAGGTTGTCAATCTCACCGGCTTGCTGTAACAAAGGATTAAACGTATCGAGTGGAAGATGTTTGCAAAGAAAACAGTAAACACAATTGCAGTAGATTGTATGCTATGTAAAGAATAGGACCGGGGTCCACAGTTCACTAGAGGTGTCTCTCCCATAAGATAAAGCATGTTGGGTGAACAAATTACAGTCGGGCAATTGACAAATAGAGAAAGGCATAACAATGCATATACATGATATGATAAATATAGTGAGATTTAATTGGGCATTACGACAAAGTACATAGACCGCCATCCAACGCATCTATGCCTAAAAAGTCCACCTTCAGGTTATCATCCAAACCCCTCCAGTATTAAGTTGCAAAGCAACACAATTGCATTAAGGTATGTGCGTAATGTAATCAACAACTACATCCTTAGACATAGCATCAATGTTTTATCCCTAGTGGCAACAGCACATCCACAACCTTAGAACTTTCTGTCACTGTCCCCATTCAATGGAGGCATGAACCCACTATCGAGCATAAATACTCCCTCTTGGAGTTAAGAGTAAAAACTTGGCCAGAGCCTCTACTAATAACGGAGAGCATGCAAGATCATAAACAACACATGAACAATAGATTGATAATCACCATAATCATAGTACTCTCTATCCATCGGATCCCGACAAACACAACATATAGAATTACATATAGATGATCTTGATCATGTTAGGCAGCTCACAAGATCCAACAATGAAGCACAACAAGGAGAAGACGACCATCTAGCTACTGCTATGGACCCATGGTCCAGGGGTGAACTACTCACTCATCACTCCGGAGGCGACCATGGCGGTGTAGAGTCCTCCGGAAGATGAATCCCCTCTCCGGCAGGTGCGGAGGCGATCTCAATCCCCGAGATGGGATTCGCGGCGGCGGCGTCTCTGTAAGGTTTTCCGTATCGTGGCTCTCGGTACCGGGGGTTTCGCGACGGAAGCTTTAAGTAGGCGGAGGGTCAACGCGGGGGCCACACGAGGGCCCGGGGGTAGGTCGGCGCGGCCAGGGGGGCCGCGCCGGCCACCCCTGGCTGCCTCGTGGCCCCACTTCGTTAGGTCTTCGGTCTTCTGAAGCTTCGTGCAAAAATAGGACCCTGGCGAAAGTTTCGTCCAATTCCGAGAATATTTCTTTACTAGGATTTCTGAAACCAAAAACAGCAAACAGCAACTGGCTCTTCGGCATCTTGTTAATAGGTTAGTTCCGAAAATGCATAAATATGACATATAATGTGCATAAAACATGTAGGTATCATCAATAAAGTAGCATGGAACATAAGAAATTATCGATACGTTGGAGACGTATCACCTACTAAAGCCTCGTCACGAAACCCCATTACGAGAGCCACGATACGGAAAACATTACGAGAGGCCGCCGCCGCCAATCCCATCTCGGGATTCGGAGATCGCCTCCGGCACCCCCGAGAGGGGAATCATCACCGGAGGGCTCTACATCATCATGCCCGCCTCCGGATTGATGCGTGAGTAGTTCATCCTTGGACTATGGGTCCATAGCAGTAGCTAGATGGTTGTCTTCTCCGCTTGTGCTTTCATTGTTATAGATCTTGTGAGCTGCCTAACATGATCAAGATCATCTATTTGTAATGCTACATGTTGTGTTTGGCGGATCCGATGAATAGAGAATACTATGTTAAGTTGATTATCAATATATCATATATGTGTTGTTTATGTTCTTGCATGCTCTCCGTTGCTAGTAGAGGCTTTGATACTTGTAACTCCAAGAGGGAGTAATTATGCTCGATAGTGGGTTCATGCCTCCATTAAACTGGGACAGTGACAGAAAGTTCTAAGGTTGTGGATGTGCTGTTGCTACTAGGGATAAAACATTGATGCTTTGTCTAAGGATATTTGTGTTGATTACATTACGCACCATACTTAATGCAATTATCTGTTGTTCGCAACTTAATACTGGAAGGGGTTCGGATGATAACCTGAAGGTGGATTATTTAGGCATAGATGCATGCTGGATAGCGGTCTATGTACTTTGTCGTAATGCCCTGATTAAATCACATAGTAATCATCGTTGATATGTATTGAATCTTTTTTTTCAATTGCTCTAATTTGTTCACCCAGCATGTTAGTTATCTTATTGAGAGACACCACTAGTGAACTGTGGACCCGGTCCATTCTCTTACATCTGAATACATTCTCTGCTTTTTTTCTTTGCAAACAAACACCATCTTCCACTTGATACGCTTAATCCTTTGTTTTCCGCAAGCGGTGAGATTGACAACCTCACCACATTGGGGCAAAGTACTTTGATTGTGTTGTGCAGGTTCCACGTTGGCGCCGGTTTCATGTGTTGCGCCGCACTACATTCCTCCACCAACAACCTTCACGTGCTTCTTGGCTCCTACTGGTTCGATAACCTTGGTTTCTTTCTGAGGAAAACTTGTGCGCATCACACCTTCCTCTTGGGGTTCCCAACGACGTGTACATCTACGCATCAAGCTATTTTTTCTGGCGCCGTTGCGGGGAGATCAAGACACGCTGCAAGGGAGTCTCCACTTCCAATCTCTTTACTTTGTTTTTGTCATGCTTTATTTTATTTTCTACTTTGTTTGCTGCACTTAAACAAAACACAAAAAAATTATTTGCTAGCTTTACTTTATTTACTGTCTTGTTCTCTATATCAAAAACACAAAAAAAATTAGTTACTTGTCTTTACTTTATTTGCCTAGTTTACTTTACTACTGTTATAATGGGTACCCCTGAAAATACTAAGTTGTGTGACTTCACTAGCACAAATAATAATGATTTTTTATGTATTCCTATTGCTCCACCTGCTACTACAGCAAATTCTATGAAATTAAACCTGCTTTGAATCTTGTTATGAGGGAGCAATTTTCTGGTGTTAGTTTGATGAGGCTGCTGCCCATCTTAATAATTTTGTTGAACTTTGTGAAATGCAAAAGTATAAGGATATACATGGTGATATTATAAAACTGAAATTGTTTCCTTTCTCATTAAGAGGAAGAGCTAAAGATTGGTTGCTTTCTTTGCCTAAGAATAGTATTGATTCATGGACTAAGTCTAAAGATGCTTTTATTAGTAAATATTATCCTCCTGCTAAGATTATATCTTTGAGAAGTAGCATAATGAATTTTAAACAATTTGATAATGAACATGTTGCTCAAGCATGGGAGAGAATGAAATCTTTGGTAAAGAATTGACCAACCCATGGATTGACTACTTGGATGATCATCCAAACCTTCTATGCAGGATTGAATTTTTCCTCAAGGAACCTATCGGATTCAGCTACTGGAGGTACTTTTATGTCCATCACCCTGGGCGCCGCAACTAAATTACTTGATGATATGATGATCAATTACTCTGAATGGCACACTGAAAGAACTCCTCAAGGTAAGAAGGTAAATTCTGTTGAAGAAACCTCTTCTTTGGTGTGGTGACCCGGCATACCACTGCATGGTGTAGTATGCAAGTCTGACATAACACCAATGAAACACCGTTCCACTAGTATTACATCGCTCAGAGTGGTACAACAGAAGCATATGCGGGTCCAAGGCATGTCTATAGAATTACAACACAGACTCTTTACAAAAGATCCACACAGCCTCCTACTTTACAATGAGGTAAAACTGCAAATAAACTCCAGAAGAACGACTCGTGATCTAATCTTATCACGGACTCTAATTATAGAGTATTTGACTAGCTAAAGAGGCTATGACTAGATTCTAGCTAAATAGGAGCTAGGTTTAGGAAGCTAGTTCCCTTCTACTACTAAATCTAGGTTTTCTCCATGGTAGTTGTGGTGTTTGACTCTTTCGGCAATTTCCTGTCCCCTTGAAGTATTTGTAGACTCCTCGGTCTTCGAGTTGCACGATAGATCCTCCTTCGATGCCTCCATATCTAAGCAGGGGATTTAAGAGTGGGATGAGTACGAGCGTACTCAACAAGTTCATTATAGGAAAGAGGTGTTTAATGCACTAGCTACGGCATTAGACCAGAAAGTCTAATACCAATGCAGATTTTCATAACCATTTCTTTAAAAGGTTGCTTTTATTCAGAAGAACTATGTCCGTCAGCCTTCACCGGTTGACTAGAACTTCATGGAGTTCCTTTCCGGCGTTTCCATATCCCAACGGGAGTGACTGGTCACGTTACACTCTGCAGAGGTGTGTTGCTTTACCCATAAGAGATCTTAACCTTGGTGCCAACCGAGTCATGTTCTCGTCCACACTTCCTTTGGTGTGAGGCCCGGTATAAGGTCATAGCCAATCATATTCCTCCGCTACCTCATACACCCACCCTTTGAAACTCCGACCCTGGGTCCTCGCCGGTGCTCTTATACCAATTAAGGACGGCCCCCGACCACGACAACAGTTCAGGTCTCTACCATGAACTCCTTCGCCGGCAGCTGCAACCCATCATAGACCGCAATAACCGTGGGGACTTCATCGGGACCCCCACCCTACCACTTGTCCTCTCTTGGATCAAGGGTACCACTTGTCCTCTCTTGGATCAAGGGTCTACGGTAAAGCGCATCCGTTGATGTACAAGAGGTGGAAATACAATTGACTATTCCGTCCCATTCCAGATCTTATGGTTAACACGGGTATTACGGCACAAGAATCACTGGACGACATTTGTTGTTTAATCCTAGATGGATATAAACCCTTGCAATGGAACCTCCACCATATCAACACAATCCATGGTTCCATTGCCCACCACATAGTCATATTCATAGTTATGAAAATAGTAGTTTTGTTTTTTATGCAATAGTGATAAACATAGTACTTTGCAAGTAATTTGGTAAAAATACTCAAATGACATGAGCAAGCGATGAACTTGCCTTTCTTGACCAAGATTATGCAGACAAGGTCTTCGATTTCTGAAATAGCATCATCGTCCGGTAAGGACGATGTTTAAAAGATTGGCAAGGATGCAATAATGCATAAGTATGAGATGCAATCTCTCTAAGCGTGACCTAACCCCGATGATTTAGGATTAGTGAGTTGTGATGATTTGTTTGGATGTGTTGCACTTTTAGAGTGATTCACAAACAAGGTTCTTATTAAGAGTTGGTTACTTTGTATCATAAGTAATGCAATACAACACAATAATAATATTAATGGCACACAACAGTAGGATTTGGTATAATCCTAACATGCAATGAACAGTGGTTGGTCTTAGTACTATATGGCATGGTTAATGATTGCTTATAATATACTTCAAAAGAATAACTTTTGAAGAACATGTTCTTTGATAAAGAACAAGTATGATAATTAGGTTTGTGGGGTTCTATGGTTTACTATGGTTTCGATAAGCTTCTGGAGTAATGATTAGATGGATCTCAACATGGTTGGACTTATCAATAGCTAGGGCTTGTACAGTTGAGTTGAGCCTAAGCATCTTAAGCAACTAATTATACATAGGTGCTATAAAAGTTGGTTATATCTTATTGGTGATAGATAGCTAGGGTTTATAGATCATATTAGGCAGGGTTGTTGGCTACTACATATTTTCTTCAAAAGATTTGAAGAACACACTTCTTAATTAATAAGAAGTATATCAATTAGGGTTGAGGTGGTCTAGGTTTTATTATGGGATCCACTTAAATAGGGCATAGTTGGCTAATGGTTATTTGGTTTGGTATCATTTCCATAAATATATACTATGGAATGACCCCACTAACAAGGTATGATTAATTCATAGGATAAGGTTTAACTTTGGACTAATGATGAATTGGTGTATACAAGTAACACATCACTCTAGCTATGACCTTCTACACAAGATCCAACCATAAAGTTCCTACTTATAAGTATCAAACATGGTCATGCAAAGGAAGTCAAACAATTTCATTCGGCTGAAAGATGTTTAATAATATGACTTAAAGTGTGGTTTGAGTTTGCGTGTTTTTAGATGTGAAAGCAAGTTCCTAGTATAGAGTTATAGCAACTCATATCATATTTAGGTTTAAGGAATTATTTTTAAGGCATAAGAATTTCCTAAAAGTATCTTGGATATAATTTACTAATTTGGGTGAAGGGAAACATTCCTTACAAATATAAATTGGTACTAGAATATAATTTAAAACTAATTAGTATTTATGTTAGGTTTTATGGAATTTATTATATGCTATTTTGAATAAAAATCACATTCTAAGTTGAAACCATGTTTAAATTATTTGGAAGGTATTTATTACAGATTAAAGTCAAAATAATATTTTAAGCATTTTAGGAACTCAATTTAATATTAACATGAATAATGTTCCTAATTCATAGAAGTTAGGAAACACCATGTATTTTTTTTTATACTTGTTTGGTATTTGTGTAGAAAAACTTTTATAGTTTTCAATTTGTAACCAAATTATGATACTAGCTTACACTAATTTAGGTGTGATGCATAATATAATTTGATTAACTTAGCTAGGACACAATTATATACACACTAGTGGATTAATTATTAGGATTATAATTAATTTGGCCAGTTAGTATTCACGTACGTATGCTATAGTTTATTATTGGGCTAGAGCTAATTTGGGTCAGTATCCTACATACACGCACATGAGTACATGACTCGGTCAGACCCGTACACGTACGAGTCCAACACAACCCAGCGCCTCACATCTCTCTCTCACTCTCGTTCCTATCTCTTTCTCCACCACGAGCACGCACACGACCAGGACACACTCCTCGCACGCGCCTGTGATGGCGCTGCCGCCACCCGCTGCTCCGGCCGTCGCCGGCCAGGTCCGGCACCGCCGCTCTCCAATTCGACTTCGCCTCCATCTCTTCTCCGATTTCCCCACCGTCTCGACGTTCGGCCGTGCTCCACGCACGACCCCTGCGAACCCTAGCCCGCCTTGGCCGCTGCCGGCCTACTCCGGCACCGGCAAGACATTTTTCTGGCTCCCCTCGACGTCCTCTACCTCTCTGTCCCGTTCGATTTGATTTTCCAGCTCTACCTCGTCCGCCCCCAAACCTGGAAACCCTGGCGGTCGCTGGTTGGTTTGGCAGTCGCCGGCCAACCCCCGCGCCGCCGCTGGTCGCTGCTGCTGTCCGGTGAGGCTTCGCCCTCACCCGCCGCCTCGATGCCGCCCTACGTGTGCGCGCCGCCCTGCTCCTGCTCACGCCCAGCGCTCCCTGGTGTGGCTCCGCCGCCATCTTCTCCCGGCCATTGATGGCCGCCTTTGGCGCCGCTGCTATCTGACCGGCGGGGCTCCACCATATACACGCCGCCACCACGCCTCCAAGCGCCTCCATGCGCGCTCGGCCGAACCCTAGGTTCGCCAGTGTGATGCTGCAAGCCGCTGCTGCTCCCCATTGGCGACCCCGCCTCCTCGTTGACCATGAGCCCCAGCTCAAGCTTGCCATCTCGGTGGTGTCTGGTGGTTTGGTGTGCTGTTCATGGCGCTGTGTCGTGCTGTTGCAACTACTTCATCCTCGACGCCGGCTGGACGGTGCCGCGGACGCAACCCCGGCGTCGCCTATCTCGCCACTTCCTGTACGACACTGTGAGCTAAACCTCTCCCATGTTTGTTCAGGGTTCTACTGTTTGGGCTGCACCATTACTACTGCTCCATACTTGTGCTACTGGTGGTATATATGTGTGTATAGTGGAGCTAAATAAATCATGCCCTGGTAATTGATGCAAGTGTTATGGCTCTCTGTGAGGTGTGGTTTGGGCTGACCATGCTCTGAATTAATTGATCACTGCCTTGTGCTATGTGTGGTGCCTCTCTTTGGATAACTTGCTGTGATAATTTGATGCCCCATTTAACTCATGGTTGAGTTTAAGAAATGGGATAAAAGTGTTGTGGCTTAATGCTCTGCTTGGTAGCTTGCTGGTGAGCTTATATGTATGCTTATAGTGATTTAATTGCTGTGGATGATTAGCAGATCATGTGCATACATGCTCTGTACTTGTGATATATTGGTGGTGCAAAGTGATGATACTGCCAGCTTCCGAGACATGGTTATTTGCTGGCGGTAACTAATGTACCTTGCTTCACTTCTTTTCTATGTACAGGGTATGAGCTCCTAGTTTGACTAGGGATCACTAGCTAAAGCTTAGGTGATCTAGCTCCCCTCTCTGCTGCATATTTTTTTCTATCTATTACTGATAAGAACAGATGTTGAGCTTGATATCTTGGCCCAGCCTATGATGCAAAGGCTGAGGCACTTCCTTTTGATAAGAACAGATATACTATTTACGGTTTTATCAGATTCTCTGTGATGAACTGGGCATAGCACCTCTATGCCAGATCTGAGAGAAATCCATCTCTCAAATCCTCCTAGACAGAGTCTAGTTGAAGGGTAGATAGATGGGAGTGTTGTATATTCTTCATTTAATTTCCCCTGATCCTAGTTGTGCAAGCTAATATGCTGAGATGCTTATATGAGATCGATGGATCAACCTGCTGTTGTAGAGTTTGGCCTTCTGAACTGTTGATTAATCTTCTTCTTGTGGCATGCCTTCTCCTCCTTGCTGCTTCTGATTCTTCCTACTGATCCTAAGTATCCATGAATATTTGTTGGTGTTCTTGTGTTGTCCTAATGGATTGATTAACTCAAGACAGAGTGTAAGTATGGCTAGATAAATTGTTGGTGCGGCTGAGATGTTTGTGTGTGTCAAAGGGGCTGCTGGTACAGCCTATCTGCTGTTTATATACTGTTGGGTGTTGTCTGTGGTGTTGACAACACATGCTTGTGCATGCACTGACTGTGCTACCTGCTTGTATGCTCTGGTCAAGATATTTTCCTTGCCTCCAAGTGAAGGCACGGCTGAGCTGATGTTTATCCACTGTTGTCCTTTAATATTTGACACTGCCAAGTGTATTACTCCTACTGGACTGCTGTGATCAAGCTGAGTTTACCTTATGGCTTTTAGTTTAGGATCATATTGACTTCTCCATGTCAATAATGATCCATAAAAACAACTTTGTGGAATTTTAAAGGATTCTAGCTAGATTAGAGGGAATAAAAATTGTTGCCTTGTTGCCTCAAATAGTAAGTTAATTATTGTTGCCTTTTGGTATGGATCTAGTAGTGTTGCTCTAGTCCCTGGTTGCCTTTATTACATGTTGCCTCATGATCCAAGATTGACTCAACTATGCTTGGTTGATCCATATGTTGTCCAAATATGATTAAATCCCTCTAATCACGATTTGGGAATTAGGACAAGTTCCTAATTCTCATTAGCTAGTCTCCAATATTAAAATGTCTCCCAAATATGGAGACAAACATTTTATCATTACCCCAAAGTTATATTTCTTTTGCCTTTGCTTTATTTTTCTTTTTGCAGGAAAAGAATCAGAAGATTGAGAGAGATTTGGAGGATGAAGACTTAGTTTAGGATTTCCTCTTTATTACTTTTGTAATATTTTATTTCTTTTGGAGCTTGTAAATGATTGAATTATGATAATTGTAATAAGGTTTAATTATGTATCTATTTTGAATTATAAAATGTGTGAACTTTTACATATTGTATTTCATATTATAGTTTGGAATTCAAATTCAGTTCAATTTCTATTTGAATTCATATTATCCATATTTGAATTTGAATTCAAATTTGTTCTCCCAAAAACACATGAATTTGCAAAGTTCATGTCGAAATTTGTCACACTCACATCGATGACTAACTCAATTCCACCGATGCAAGAGAAACCTCGATCCCTTTGGAGGTTTTAAACAAAAACGCGAAAATTCCCTAGATTTTCTATGCATGAATGCAATGCACACATCTGTTTCCTCTATTTTTGTAACCCCAAATACTGGGATATTACATTTGGGTGATAAGATTGATGCTATTATGTCTATGCTTGCAAATGGTAGATCTCATATTGATCCTAATAATGTTCCTTTAGCTTCATTGGTTGCTCAAGAAGAAAATGTTGATGTGAATTTCATTAAGAACAATAATTTCAACAACAATGCTTATAGGAATAATTATGGTAACAACAATTATAGGCCATATCCTTCTAATAATGGTAATGGTTATGGTAATTCTTATGGTAATTCTTACAATAATAATAAGAGTGTACCCTCTGGTCTTGAAGTGATGCTTAAAGAATTTAATAGTACACAAACTGCTTTCAATAAAACTATTGAAGAAAAACTTGGTAAAATTGATATTCTTGTTTCTAAGGTTGATAGTCTTGCTCTCGATGTTGATCTTTTAAAATTGAAAGTTATGCCTGAGAAAGTTGAAGATGCTAGGTTTGCTAAAACAAATGCCATCCAAGTTTGAATTAATGATAATATTAGATTGTTGGCTGAATTGCATGCTAGGTGGGATAGAGATGAAAAGGAAAAACTTGCTAAAGAAAATAATGTAGCTAAAGTATGGACTACCACCACTAGTAATGTTGATTCTTCACATGTTGCTGCACCTCCTACTATTAATGGTAAAATAATTGGTGTTGGCAATGTTTCTACTCCTAGTGCAAAGCGCACAAAATTGCCTGAAACTGCTGCTTGTGATAAAACTGCTGAAATTTTTCAAAATATTGGTGACAATGATTCCATTGCTGTAGAACATAATGGTTTAGACTTTGATGATTGTCATATTACTGAAGTTATAAAGTTCTTACAAAAACTTGCTAGAAGTCCCAATGCTAGTGCTATAAATTTAGCCTTTACAAAACACATTACAAATGCTCTCATTAAAGCTAGGGAAGAGAAATTAAAACTTGAAGCTTCTATTCCTAGGAAGTAGAAGATGGTTGGGAGCCCATCATTAAAATGAAATTCAATGATTTTGAGTGTAATGCTTTATGTGATCTTGGTGCAAGTATTTCTGTTATGCCTAAAAAGGTTTATGATATGTTTGACTTGCCACCATTGAAGAATTGTTATTTGGATGTTAATCTTGCCGATAATGTTAAAAAGAAACCTTTGGTGAGGATTGATAATGTGCGCATTACGGTTAACAATAACCCTGTCCCGTTGATTTTGTTGTCTTGGATATCGAATGCAATGCATCTTGTCCTATTGTGTTGGGAAGACCTTTTCTTCGAACCGTTGGAGCTATTATTGATATGAAGGAAGGTAATATTAAATATCAATTTCCTCTCAAGAAAGGTATGGAACACTTCCCTAGAAAGATAATGAAGTTGCCTTTTGATTCTATTATTAGAACAAGCTATGATGTTGATGCTTCGTCTCTAGATGTTACTTGATTTGCACTTTCTGCGCCTAGCTGAAAGGCGTTAAAGAAAAGCACTTCTTGGGAGATAACCCATGTGTTTATTTTACTACAGCAATTTTTGTTTTGTTGAGTCTTGGAAGTTGTTTACTACTGTAGCAACCCCTCCTTATCATGTTTTTGTGCCAAGTAAAGTTTTTATGCTAAAGTTGATGTTATATTTGGGATCGCTGCGCAGAAACAGCATTGCTGTCTGTCACTAATTCTGGCATAAGTCTCTGTAAAAAATTCGAAAAAATCTGCAAATTTACGAGCGTGATCCTCAGATATTTACGCAACTTTCATTAGTTTTGAGTTTTTCCATTTGAGCAAGTTAAGTGCCCAGTTCAGATGCATCTTTACGGACTGTTCTGTTTTGACAGATTCTGTCTTTTATTTCGCATTGCCGCTTTTGCTATGTTGAATGAGTTTCTTTGTTCCATTAACTTTCAGAAGCTATGTGCAATGTCCAGAAGTGTTAAGAATGATTGTGTCACCTCTGAATATATGAATTTGTGGTTATGCACTAACCCTCTAATGAGTTTGCTTGAAGTTTGTGTGAAGGAAGTTTTCAAGGGTCAAGAGAAGAGGATGATATACTATGATCAAGAAGAGTGAAAGGTCTAAGCTTGGGGATTCCCAAGGCATCCCCTTCTTCATCGACAACATTATCAGGTCACTTCTAGTGAAACTATATTTTTATTCCGTCACATTCTTATGTTCTTTACTTGGAGCGTCGGTTTGCTTTTATTTTTGTTTTGTTTTGAATAAAGTTGGATCTCGCCATTCTTATATTGGAGATATTACGCTCCGCTTTTTCATATGGAACACTTGTGTTCTTAATTGTGCTTTAATGTTCATGGCGAAAGCTCATTGCTTCGTTAGATTGTTATTTGGTTGGAATTGGAAAGTGCTGCATATGATTTGGAAATTTGGCAATTGTTTGAGCTCTCATAGATCATGTTTAAGCTCTTGCATCATGTAGTTTAATCTATTAATGAAGAACTACTGTAGAGCTTGTTTAATTTGGTTTGCATGATTGATCTCTCTAAGTCTAGATATTTTCGGGTAAAATGTTTGAACAACTAGGAAGACAGTGTAGAGCCTTATAATGCTTGCAATATGTTCTTGTGTGAGTTTTGCTGTACCTGTTCATACTTGTGTTTGCTTCAAACAACCTTGCTAGCCCAAACCTTGTACTGAGAGGAAATGCTTCTCGTGCATCCAAACACCTTGAGCCAAAACCCATGCCATTTGTGTCCACCATATCTACCTATTATGTGGTATTTTTCTGCCATTCCAAAGTAAATTACTTGAGTGCTACCTTTAAATTTCATTCCTCTACCTTTACAATATATAGCTCATGGGACAAATAGCTTAAAAACTATTGTGGTAATGAATATGTAGTTATGTGTCTTAATTCTTATAAGTTGCTTGTTGAGCGGTAACCATGTTTCTGGGGACGCCATCAACTTTACCTTTGTTGGATATCATGTGAGATGCTATGCATGTTCGTCTTGTCTGAAGTAGTGGACTTCACGATCAAATGGTTTGAGTATGCATATGTTAGAGAAGAACATTAGCCGCTAACTAAAGCCATGTATCATGGTGGAAGTTTCACTTTGGACATACAACCTCAATCTCTTATGAGAATATTAACTATTGTTGAATGCTTAAGCATGAAAAAGAGGAGTCCATTATCTGTTGTCTATGTTGTCCCGGTATGGATGTCTAAGTTGAGAATAATCAAAAGCGAGAAATCCAATGCGTGCTTTCTCTTAGACACTTGTACAGGCGGCATAGAGGTACCCCTTTGTGACACTTGGTTGAAGCATATGTTATGCGATGAGAATCCGTGTTTCCGAGATAGTAGGACAAGGTGCGAGCACTATTGATACTCTATGCATGAGACATGCAACTTGTAGGAAGTATTATGCATAGCACATATGAATTATTACTACCGTTGACACAATTGTTTCTATGTTTTCAAAACAAAAGCTCTAGCACAAAAATAGTAATCAATGCTTCCCTCTACGAAGGGCCAATCTTTTACTTTATTGTTGAGTCAGTTTACCCATTCCCTTCTATCTTAGAAGCAAACACTTGTGTTAACTGTGTGCATTAATTCTTACATGTTTACTTATTGCACTGTTATATTACTCTATGTTGACAAATATCCATGAGATATACATGTTACAAGTTGAAAGCAATTGCTGAAACTTAATCATCCTTTGTGTTGCTTCAATGCATTCTACTATGAATTTATTGCTTATGAGTTAGCTCTTATGCAAGTCTTATTGATACTTGTCTTGAAAGTATTATTCATGAAAAGTTTTGCTATATGATTCATTTGCTTAGTCATTATCTTTGTTAGCAATCTTTTGTTCAGATCACTCCATTCATCTCATATGCTTTACAATAATGTTGATCAAGATTATGTTGGTAGCATGTCACTTCAGAAATTATTTGTGTTATCGTTTACCTACTCGAGGACGAGTAGGAACTAAGCTTGGGGATGCTTGATACGTCGCAAACGTATCTATAATTTCTTATGTTCCATGCTACTTTTATTACAATACTTGAGTGTTTTACACATACTTTACAGTTATTTTACATTTTCCGGCACTAACCTATTAACAAGATGCCGAAGTGCCGTTGTTTTCTTGCTTTTGGTTTCAGAAATCCTAGTAAGGAAATATTCTCGGAATTGGACGAAATCAATGCCCAGGGGCCTATTTTTGCACGAAGCTTCCAAAAGTCCGAAGAGGAGACGAAGTGGGGCCACGAGGTGGCGACACAACAGGGCGGCGCGGCCCAAGCCCTGGCCGCAACGGCCTGTAGTGTGGGCCCCTCGTGACGCCCTTTGACCTACCCTTCCGCCTACTTAAAGCCTCCGTCACGAAACCCCCATTACCGAGAGCTACGATACGGAAAACATTACTGAGAGGCCGCCGCCAATCCCATCTCGGGGGGATTCAGGAGATCGCCTCCGGCACTGCCGGAGAGGGGAATCATCACCGGAGGGCTCTACATCATCATGCCCGCTCCGGATTGATGCGTGAGTAGTTCATCCTTGGACTATGGGTCCATAGCAGTAGCTAGATGGTTCTCTTCTCCGCTTGTGCTTTCATTGTTATAGATCTTGTGAGCTGCCTAACATGATCAAGATCATCTATTTGTAATGCTACATGTTGTGTTTGGCGAGATCCGATGAATAGAGAATACTATGTTAAGTTGATTATCAATCTATCATATATGTGTTGTTTATGTTCTTGCATGCTCTCCGTTGCTAGTAGAGGCTCTGGCCAAGTTGATACTTGTAACTCCAAGAGGTAGTAATTATGCTCGATAGTGGGTGATACGTCGCAAACATATCTACAATTCCTTATGTTCCATGCTACTTTTATTACAATACTTGAGTTCTTTACACATACTTTACAGCGTTATTTTACATTTTCCGGCACTAACCTATTAACAAGATGTCGAAGTGCCAGTTGCTGTTTTTCTGCTGTTTTTGGTTTCAGAAATCCTAGTAAGGAAATATTCTCGGAATTGGACGAAATCAACGCCCAGGGTCCTATTTTTGCACGAAGCTTCCGAAGACCGAAGAGGAGACGAAGAGGAGACGGTGGCCTGGCGCCGGCCTGTGGTGTGGGCCGTGACGCCCTTTGACCTACCCTTCCGCCTACTTAAAGCCTCCGTCGCGAAACCCCCGTGAGAGCCACGATACGGAAAACATTACTAAGAGGCCGCCGCCGCCAATCCCATCTCGGGGATTCAGAGATCGCCTCCGGCACCGCCGGAGAGGGGAATCATCACCGGAGGGGCTCTACATCATCATGCCCGCCTGGATTGATGCGTGAGTAGTTCATCCTTGGACTATGGGTCCATAGCAGTTGCTAGATGGTTGTCTTCTCTGCTTGTGCTTTCATTGTATTAGATCTTGTGAGCTGCCTAACATGATCAAGATCATCTATTTGTAATACTACATGTTGTGTTTGGTGAGATCCGATGAATAGAGAATAC
The DNA here is from genome assembly GCA_030979885.1 of Lolium multiflorum. NCBI lineage: Eukaryota > Viridiplantae > Streptophyta > Magnoliopsida > Poales > Poaceae > Lolium > Lolium multiflorum. The sequence goes on from CM061749.1 coordinate 166,783,353, forward strand.
TATGTTAAGTTGATTATCAATCTATCATATATGTGTTGTTTATGTTCTTGCATGCTCTCCGTTGCTAGTAGAGGCTCTAGCCAAGTTGATACTTGTAACTCCAAGAGGGAGTAATTATGCTCGATAGTGGGTTCATGCCTCCATTAAATCTGGGACAGTGACAGAAAGTTCTAACGTTGTGGATGTGTTTGCTACTAGGGATAAAACATTGATGCTTTGTCTAAGGATATTTGTGTTGATTACATTACGCACCATACTTAATGCAATTATCTGTTGTTCGCAACTTAATACCGAAGGGGTTCGGATGATAACCCGAAGGTGGATTATTTAGGCATAGATGCATGTGGATAGCGGTCTATGTACTTTGTCGTAATGCCCTGATTAAATTACATAGTAATCATCGTTGATATGTATTAAATCTTTATTTGTCAATTGCTCACCTGTAATTTGTTCACCCAGCATGCTAGTTATCTTATTGGAGAGACACCACTAGTGAACTGTGGACCCCGGTCCATTCTTTTACATCTGAATACATTCTAATGTTTTTACTGTTCTTTGCAAACAAACACCATCTTCCACTCGATACGCTTAATCCTTTGTTTTAGCAAGCCGGTGAGATTGACAACCTCACTGTTACGTTGGGGCAAAGTACTTTGATTGTGTTGTGCAGGTTCCACGTTGGCGCCGGCTTCACTGGTGTTGCGCCGCACTACATTCCTCCACCAACAACCTTCACGTGCTTCTTGGCTCCTACTGGTTCGATAACCTTGGTTTCTTGCGAGGGAAACTTGCCGCTGCGCATCATACCTTCCTCTTGGGGTTCCCAACGGATGTGTACATCTACGCGCATCAAGCAAGCTTTTTCTGGCGCCGTTGCCGAGATCAAGACACGCTGCAAGGGAGTCTCCACTTCCAATCTCTTTACTTTGTTTTTGTCTTGCTTTATTTTATTTTCTACTTTGTTTGCTGCACTTAAACAAAACACAAAAAAATTAGTTGCTAGCCTTACTTTATTTACTGTCTTGTTCTCTATACCAAAAACACAAAAAAATTAGTTACTTGTCTTTATTTGCCTAGTTTACTTTACTACTGTTATAATGGGTACTCCTAAAAATACTAAGTTGTGTGACTTCACTAGCACAAATAATAATGATTTTATATGTACTCCTATTGCTCCACCTGCTACTACAGCAGAATTCTATGAAATTAAACCTGCTACTGAATCTTGTTATGAGAGAGCAATTTTCTGGTGTTAGTACTGATGATGCTGCTGCCCATCTTAATAATTTTGTTGAACTTTGTGAAATGCAAAAGTATAAGGATATACATGGTGATATTATAAAACTGAAATTGTTTCCTTTCTCATTAAGAGGAAGAGCTAAAGATTGGTTGCTATCTTTGCCTAAGAATAGTATAGATTCATGGACTAAATGTAAAGATGCTTTTATTAGTAAATATTATCCTCCTGCTAAGATTATATCTTTGAGAAGTAGCATAATGAACTTTAAACAATTTGATAATGAACATGTTGCTCAAGCATGGGAGAGAATGAAATCTTTGGTAAAGAATTGCCCAACCCATGGACTGACTACTTGGATGATCATCCAAACCTTTTATGCAGGATTGAATTTTTCCTCAAGGAACCTATTGGATTCAGCTGCTGGAGGTACTTTTATGTCCATCACTCTGGGCGCCGCAACTAAATTACTTGATGATATGATGATCAATTACTCTGAATGGCACACTGAAAGAACTCCTCAAGGTAAGAAGGTAAATTCTGTTGAAGAAACCTCTTCTTTGGGTGATAAGATTGATGCTATTATGTCTATGCTTGCAAATGGTAGATCTCATATTGATCCTAATAATGTTCCTTTAGCTTCATTGGTTGCTCAAGAAGAAAATGTTGATGTGAATTTCATTAAAAGTAATAATTTCAACAACAATGCTTATAGGAATAATTATGGTAACAACTTTAGGCCATATCCTTCTAATAATAGTAATGGTTATGGTAATTCTTATGGTAATTTTTACAATAATAATAAGAGTGTACCCTCTGGTCTTGAAGTGATGCTTAAAGAATTTATTAGTACACAAACTGCTTTCAATAAAACTGTTGAAGAAAAGCTTGGTAAAATTGATATTCTTGCTTCTAAGGTTGATAGTCTTGCTCTTGATGTTGATCTTTTAAAATTGAAAGTTATGCCTGAGAAAGTTGAAGATGCTAGGTTTGCTAAAACAAATGCCATCCAAGTTAGAATTAATGATAATATTAGATTGTTGGCTGAATTGCATGCTAGGTGGGATAGAGAAGAAAAAGAAAAACTTGCTAAAGAGAATAATGTAGCTAAAGTATGGACTATTACCACCACTAGTAATGTTGATTCTTCACATGTTGCTGCACCTCCTACTATTAATGGTAGAATAATAGGTGTTGGCAATGTTTCTACTCCTAGTGCAAAGCGTACAAAATTGCCCGAAACTGCTGAAACTGCTTTTGTGATAAAACTGCTGAAATTTTTCAAAATATTGGTAACAATGATTCCATTGCTGTAGAACATAATGGTTTAGACTTTGATGATTGTCATATTACTGAAGTTATAAAGTTCTTACAAAAACTTGCTAGAAGTCCCAATGCTAGTGCTATAAATTTAGCCTTTACAAAACACATTACAAATGCTCTCATTAAAGCTCGGGAAGAGAAATTGAAACTTGAAGCTTCTATTCCTAGGAAGTTAGAAGATGGTTGGGAGCCCATCATTAAAATGAAATTCAATGATTTTGAGTGTAATGCTTTATGTGATCTTGGTGCAAGTATTTCTGTTATGCCTAAAAAGATTTATGATATGCTTGACTTGCCACCATTAAAGAATTGTTATTTGGATGTTAATCTTGTCGATAATGTTAAGAAGAAACCTTTGGGGAGGATTGATAATGTGCATTACGGTTAACAATAACCTTGTCCCCGTTGATTTTGTTGTCTTGGATATCGAATGCAATGCATCTTGTCCTATTGTATTGGGAAGACCTTTTCTTCGAACTGTTGGTGTTATTGATATGAAGGAAGGTAATATTAGATATCAATTTCCTCTCAAGAAAGGTATGGAACACTTCCCTAGAAAGATAATGAAGTTGCCTTTTGATTCTATTATTAGAACAAGCTATGATGTTGATGCTTCATCTCTTGATGTTACTTGATTTGCACTTTCTGCGCCTAGCTGAAAGGCGTTAAAGAAAAGCACTTCTTGGGAGATAACCCATGTGTTTATTTTACTACAGCAATTTTTGTTTTGTTGAGTCTTGGAAGTTGTTTACTACTGTAGCAACCTCTCCTTATCATGTTTTTGTGCCAAGTAAAGTTTCTATGTTAAAGTTGATGTTATATTTGGGATCGCTGCGCAGAAACAGCATTGCTGTCTGTCACGAATTCTGGCATAAGTCTCTGTAAAAAATTCGAAAAAATCTGCAAAATTACGAGCGTGATCCTCAGATATGTACGCAACTTTCATTAGTTTTGAGTTTTTCCATTTGAGCAAGTTAAGTGCCCAGTCCAGAAGCATTTTTACGGACTGTTCTGTTTTTGACAGATTCTGCCTTTTATTTCGCATTGCCGCTTTTGCTATGTTGAATGAGTTTTTTTGTTCCATTAACTTTCAGAAGCTTTGTGCAATGTCCAGAAGTGTTAATAATGATTGTGTCACCTCTGAATATGTGAATTTGTGGTTATGCACTAACCCTCTCATGAGTTTGCTTGAAGTTTGTGTGAAGGAAGTTTTCAAGGGTCAAGAGAAGAGGATGATATACTATGATCAAGAAGAGTGAAAGGTCTAAGCTTGGGGATGCCCGGTGGTTCATCCCTGCATATTTTAAGAAGACTCAAGCATCTAATCTTGGGGATGCCCAAGGCATCCCCTTCTTCATCGACAACATTATCAGGTCACTTCTAGTGAAACTATATTTTTATTCCGTCACATTCTTATGTTTTTTACTTGGAGCGTCGGTTTGTTTTTATTTTTGTTTTGTTTTGAATAAAGTTGGATCTCGCCATTCTTATATTGGAGATATTACGCTCCGCTTTTTCATATGGAACACTTGTGTTCTTAATTGTGCTTTAATGTTCATGGCGAAAGCTTATTGCTTCGTTAAATTGCTATATGGTTGGAATTGGAAAATGCTGCATATGGTTTGACAATTTGGCAATTGTTTGAGCTCTCTTAGATCATGTTTAAGCTCTTGCATCATGTAGTTTAATACATTAGTGAAGAACTACTGTAGAGCTTGTTTAATTTGGTTTGCATGATTGATCTCTCTAAGTCTAGATATTTTCGGGTAAAGTGTTTGAACAACAAGGAAGACAGTGTAGAGCCTTATAATGCTTGCAATATGTTCTTGTGTGAGTTTTGCTGTACCTGTTCATACTTGTGTTTGCTTCAAACAACCTTGCTAGCCCAAACCTTGTACTGAGAGGAAATGCTTCTCGTGCATCCAAACACCTTGAGCCAAACTCCATGCCATTTGTGTCCACGATATCTACCTACTATGTGGTATTTCCTGCCATTCCAAAGTAAATTACTTGAGTGCTACCTTTAAATTTCATTCCTCTGCCTTCACAATATATAGCTCATGGGACAAATAGCTTAAAAACTATTGTGGTGATGAATATGTAGTTATGTGTTTTAATTCTTATAAGTTGCTTGTTGAGCGGTAACCATGTTTTCTGGGGACGCCATCAACTTTATCTTTGTTGGATATCATGTGCGATGCTATGCATGTTCGTCTTGTCTGAAGTAGTGGATTTCATGATCAAATGGTTTGAGTATGCATATGTTAGAGAAGAACATTGGGCCGCTAACTAAAGCCATGTATCATGGTGGAAGTTTCAGTTTGGACATACAACCTCAATCTCTTATGACAATATTAACTATTGTTGAATGCTTAAGCATTAAAAAGAGGAGTCCATTATCTGTTGTCTATGTTGTCCCGGTATGGATGTCTAAGTTGAGAATAATCAAAAGCGAGAAATCCAATGCATGCTTTCTCCTTAGACACTTGTACAGGCGGCATAGAGGTACCCCTTTGTGACACTTGGTTGAAACATATGTTATGCGATGAGAATCCGTGTTTTCCGAGATAGTAGGACAAGGTGCGAGCACTATTGGTACTCTATGCATGAGGCATGCAACTTGTAGGAAGTATTATGCATAGCACATATGAATTATTACTACCGTTGACAAAATTGTTTCTATGTTTTCAAAACAAAAAGCTCTAGCACAAAAATAGTAATCAATGCTTCCCTCTGCGAAGGGCCAATATTTTACTTTATGTTGAGTCAGTTTACCCATTCCCTTCTATCTTAGAAGCAAACACTTGTGTTAACTGTGTGCATTGATTCTTACATGTTTACTTATTGCACTGTTATATTACTCTATGTTGACAAATATCCATGAGATATACATGTTACAAGTTGAAAGCAATTGCTGAAACTTAATCATCCTTTGTGTTGCTTCAATGCATTCTACTTTGAATTTATTTCTTATGAGTTAACTCTTATGCAAGTCTTATTGATACTTGTCTTGAAAGTATTATTCATGAAAAGTTTTGCTATATGATTCATTTGCTTAGTCATTATCTTTGTTAGCAATCTTTTGTTCAGATCACTCCATTCATCTCGTATGCTTTACAATAATGTTGATCAAGATTATGTTGGTAGCATGTCACTTCAGAAATTATTTGTGTTATCGTTTACCTACTCGAGGATGAGTAGGAACTAAGCTTGGGGATGCTTGATACGTCGCAAACGTATCTATAATTTCTTATGTTCCATGCTACTTTTATTACAATACTTGAGTGTTTTACACATACTTTACAGCGTTATTTTACATTTTCCCACTAACCTATTAACAAGATGCCGAAGTGCCAGTTCTTGTTTTTCTGCTGTTTTTGGTTTCAGAAATCCTAGTAAGGAAATATTCTCGGAATTGGACGAAATCAACGCCCAGGATCCTATTTTTGCACGAAGCTTCCAGAAGACCGAAGAGGAGGCAAAGTGGGGCCACGAGGTGGCCACACACCAGGGCGGCGCGGCCCAGGCCCTGGCCTCGCCGGCCTGTGGTGTGGGCCCCCCGTGACGCCCTTTGACCTACCCTTCCGCCTACTTAAAGCCTCCGTCGCGAAACCCCTGTACCGAGAGCCACGATACGGAAAACATTACGAGAGGCCGCCGCCGCCAATCCCATCTCGGGGGATTCAGGAGATCGCCTCGGCACCCTGCCGAGAGGGGAATCATCACCGGAGGGGCTCTACATCATCATGCCCGCCTCGGATTGATGCGTGAGTAGTTCATCCTTGGACTATGGGTCCATAGCTAGATGGTTGTCTTCTCCGCTTGTGCTTTCATTGTATTAGATCTTGTGAGCTGCCTAACATGATCAAGATCATCTATTTGCAATACTACATGTTGTGTTTGGTGAGATCCGATGAATAGAGAATACTATGTTAAGTTGATTATCAATCTATCATATATGTGTTGTTTATGTTCTTGCATGCTCTCCGTTGCTAGTAGAGGCTCTGGCCAGGTTGATACTTGTAACTCCAAGAGGGAGTAATTATGCTCGATAGTGGGTTCATGCCTCCATTAAATCTGGGACAGTGACAGAAAGTTCTAAGGTTGTGGATGTGCTGTTGCTACTAGGGATAAAACATTGATGCTTTGTCTAAGGATATTTGTGTTGATTACATTACGCACCATACTTAATGCAATTATCTGTTGTTCGCAACTTAATACTGGAAGGGGTTCGGATGATAACCTGAAGGTGGATTATTTAGGCATAGATGCATGCTGGATAACGGTCTATGTACTTTGTCGTAATGCCCTGATTAAATCACATAGTAATCATCGTTGATATGTATTGAATCTTTATTTGTCAATTGCTCACCTGTAATTTGTTCACCCAGCATGCTAGTTATCTTATTGGAGAGACACCACTAGTGAACTGTGGACCCCGGTCCATTCTTTTACATCTGAATACATTCTACTGTTTTTACTGTTCTTTGCAAACAAACACCATCTTCCACTCGATACGCTTAATCCTTTGTTTTCAGCAAGCCGGTGAGATTGACAACCTCACTGTTACGTTGGGGCAAAGTACTTTGATTGTGTTGTGCAGGTTCCACGTTGGCGCCGGCTTCACTGGTGTTGCGCCGCACTACATTCCTCCACCAACAACCTTCACGTGCTTCTTGGCTCCTACTGGTTCGATAACCTTGGTTTCTTACTGAGGGAAAACTTGCCGCTGTGCGCATCATACCTTCCTCTTGGGGTTCCCAACAGATGTGTACATCTACGCGCATCAGTGGGTTCATGCCTCCATTAAATCTGGGACAGTGACAGAAAGTTCTAAGGTTGTGGATGTGCTGTTGCTACTAGGGATAAAACATTGATGCTTTGTCTAAGGATATTTGTGTTGATTACATTACGCACCATACTTAATGCAATTATTTATTGTTCGCAACTTAATACTGGAAGGGGCTCGGATGATAACCTGAAGGTGGATTATTTAGGCATAGATGCATGCTGGATAGCGGTCTATGTACTTTGTCGTAATGCCCTGATTAAATCACATAGTAATCATCGTTGATATGTATTGAATCTTTATTTGTCAATTGCTCGCCTGTAATTTGTTCACCCATCATGTTAGTTATCTTATTGGAGAGACACCACTAGTGAACTGTGGACCCCGGTCCATTCTCTTACATCTGAATACATTCTACTGCTTTTACTGTTCTTTGCAAACAAACACCATCTTCCACTCGATACGCTTAATCCTTTGTTTTCAGCAAGCCGGTGAGATTGACAACCTCACTGTTACGTTGGGGCAAAGTACTTTGATTGTGTTGTGCAGGTTCCACGTTGGCGCCGGTTTCACCGGTGTTGCGCACTACATTCCTCCACAACAACCTTCACGTGCTTCTTGGCTCCTACTGGTTCGATAACCTTGGTTTCTTTCTGAGGGAAAACTTGCTGCTGTGCGCATCACACCTTCCTCTTGGGGTTCCCAACGGACGTGTACATCTACGCGCATCAACCGCCGCCAGACCGGAGCAGCCGGCGCCAGACCCGGTCCGACCGGACCACCGACCGGGCTCACGTCTTCACCGCCGACTAACACCACCGCCGACCACCACCACCACCATCATCTCCACCATCGCAGGTATAACTTGCAGTACCCTTGTAGCCCTCTTCGTTTTGCAATCTATCCCACGAGCGAAGCTTTTCGAGTGTTGCGAAACATCGCACGAGGTCCCGACCGTGAGGGTGTGCGTTGTGTGAGTAAAGCTCATAAGTAGAGCTCGAGGGGTGGCAAGCAAAAGTGTAAGAGCGTAGTGTGCTAGTAAAAAAAGGAAGGAAAAAGAAAAGTGCAAGTGCCACCGATACAAAAAGAGTTGAAAAGCTTTTAAGCAAGCGAGAGAGATAGAGAAGAGAGACCTCGTGCGAATCTTGGTGTTTCTTCCCTATGCAACCTAGCTTTGATCTCTTCTTGCGTTAGTGTGACATTGAGCACCCTTGCTAAGGGGTTCTTACGTTTTTCCGCTCGTTCCTTGGTCACACTAACCCCGCTCATCTCGCGTGTGAGTTCCACATCTTTTCCATGTTTATGTGATCTTCACTTTGACACTTGATTTTTGGACCTCACCCACTTTTAACAACACACTTAATTTTGGATTTCATCTTTTGGCTTTCCACCATTCTTGCCTACCACCATATTTTCTAGCTTTTGCGTGTGCCTTTGCGTGTGTGCCCGATACAATCGTGTTTGCTCTCGGTTCGGTTGATCGCCTCAATACCATCACACCAAGGTAAAGGTGCGAGGTAGTTTTCTTCCACTAACATACACAACATAGTTCTTGTCTTGTTATCATGGATAGGCATGGAGACCAAGCAAAGGAGGATGAAGTCCTACGCAACACCGAGAGGTTGGCCACCCAACACAACCTATGGGCACAACGACAAGAGTTCAAGGAGCAACTCACTTTGTTCGAGACACGCATCGACGAACAATATGAAGAAGTGGCCCACAACTTCTCCCAAGTGAACCAAGATATGAATCTACTTCGTGAAGCTACGGACAACTTGCATGACCAAGTGACGGCCAATGATGCAAACATGGAGAGGCGCATGGATAGTCTCGAGCGCGCCATCACCAACTTGGGTCGTCGACATCGACATCGCTCTACTTCCTCATCATCATCAACCTCATCACACGATGACTACTCTCATGATCGCCATTCGTCCTCAAGCTCCAACTCAAGGCATGGAGATCATCATCGACCTCGTCGACCACATGCTCGTCATGAGGACTCTCGCTCAAACTCAAGGCGCGGAGAATTCCACAACATGGAACCGGCACCTCATCGTCAAGCCCATGTTGATGCTCAAGACCAAGGTCATCAAGATCCACCAAGGCGTGATCTCCGAAACCACCCTCGCCATGACCAAAGGGGTCGAGGACAACCACAACATGATCAAGATGAGAGGGCCATCATTGGACAACGCCAACAACCTCGTCAAGATCCGCAACAACATCATCAACGTGAACCAAGTGAAGCTAGTGTTCAACTCCACCGCCAACCCAATGCTATGTTGGCCGTGGAAGACCTCCTCTACCACCTCAAGCCGCAAGAGATGAAGGCATCCGTCCTCGCCGCCGAAATTTGGAAGATGAAGAGAACATGTATGGAAAGCTCAAGTTCAACATGCCCAAGTTCAAGGGTGAAGACGATGCCGAGGCCTACCTCTCATGGGCACTCAAGGTTGACAAGATCTTCCGCATCCACAACTACTCCGGTGCCAAGAAAGTGGCCATGGCTTCCCTTGAGTTTGAAGATTATGCCAACACTTGGTGGGAACAAGTAGTTACTCTAAGGGAAGAAAAGGGTGAGCCTCCAATTGACACTTGGGAAGAGATGAAGGAGGAGATGCAAGCTCGCTTTGTCCCAACACACTACACGACCGATCTCTTCAACAAACTACAAAAGTTGAAGCAAGGCACCAAGACCGTTGAGGAGTTCTTCAAGGAAATGGAGTTAACTATGATGCGAGCAAACATCCAAGAATCCGAGAACCAAACGATTGCTAGGTTCTTCAATGGCCTCAATTACCCCATCAAGAGGATTGTGGAGTTCCAACAATACTCCAACATGGTTGAGTTGGTTCACCAAGCATCCAAGGCCGAGCTCCAAGTGAATGAGGACATCAAGTACTCCAAATCAAAGCAATACTTCGCCCAATGACTCTACGGGACCCTCCAATGTCACTTGCTTCAAGTGTGGCACACAAGGCCACAAGTCCTTCGAGTGCAAGAATACCAAAGTCATGATCACTATGGAGAATGGTGACATAGAGACGCTAAGTGAGGGCGAATATGAAGCCCTCGTGCAAGCCGCCGTTGCTAATGAAGAAGACTATGATGAAGAAAGTGGAGAAGACCCTCTCTTATGCATACACGACCGAAGCCCGTCACTTGTGGTCACAAGGGTGCTAACAACTCAACCCCAAGCTATGGAAGACCAAAGATACAACATCTTCCAAACCCGCGCCGGTATTGGTGGCAAGTCAATCAAGGTCATCATCGACGGCGGAAGTTGCCATAACTTGGCAAGCACCGAGTTGTGTGAGAAGCTCAACCTCACGCTTCGCAAGCATCCTCATCCATACCATGTCCAATGGTTAAGCGACAAGGGCAACGTCAAGATACAACACACCGTCACCGTCAACTTCAAGATAGGCCCCTATGAAGATACGATTGAGTGTGACGTGGTGCCCATGACGGTGTGCCACATGTTGCTTGGCCGCCCATGGCAATTTGACAAGAAGGCTATACACGACGGATACTCAAATGCATACACCTTCACGGTCAAGGACAAGAAGTTTGAACTTCGCCCAATGACTCCTAGCCAAATCATCGCGGACAATGTGAAGGCTTTAGCGAGGGCACAACAACTCACCCACCATAGTGAGTTGAGAGGAGAGGGAGCGACCCACCAAAAGGAGAGCGAGCGCCACAAGCCATACATGAGTGAGCGAAAGAGCGTCCTCCTAGCCACCAAAAGCGAGTGGAGGGAAGTGCAAGAAAACCCATCCACAACCTTGCACTATGTGCTCATTTGCAAGGGACCGTCTTCGGAGACTAACGACTTAACCAACATTCCTTCGTCTTTGTTGTCTCTTTTGAAGGAGTTTCAAGACGTCTTCCCCGACGAGTTACCTCATGGACTACCACCGCTTCGGGGCATCGAGCACCGCATCGACCTCATACCCGACGCTCCCCTTCCAAACCGCGCCGCCTACCGCACCAACCCCGAAGATACGAAGGAGATTCAACGCCAAATACAAGATCTCCTCGCTAAAGGGTACATTCGCGAAAGCCTTAGCCCTTGTGTCGTTCCCGTGATTCTTGTCCCTAAACCGGATGAGACGCAACGAATGTGTATGGATTGTCGCCCCATCAATGCCATTACCGTTCGATATCGCCATCCCATCCCGCGTTTAGACGACATGCTTGATGAATTGAGTGGTGCTACCATTTTCTCTAAGATTGATTTGCGTAGTGGCTACCACCAAATTCGCATGGCAATTGGTGATGAATGGAAGACGGCATTCAAGACCAAGCTTGGTCTATATGAGTGGCTCGTCATGTCATTTGGTCTTTCAAATGCTCCTTCGACTTTTATGCGTCTTATGAATCACATTTTGCGATCGCTCATTGGCAAGAGCGTGGTTGTTTACTTTGATGATATTCTCATTTATAGCAAAACTCTCGAGGACCATGTTCAACATGTGAGAGAAGTCTTATGCATCTTGCGCCACGAGAAGCTCTATGCCAACCTCCCTAAATGCACCTTTGCTCAAAACAAATTGGTTTTTCTTGGTTTTGTGGTTTCCGCCAATGGAATTGAGGTGGACTCTTCGAAGGTTGATGCCATACATAATTGGCCCACGCCTACCACCGTTGGGCAAGTTTGCAGTTTCCATGGACTCGCCGGCTTCTACCGCCGCTTTGTGAAAGATTTTAGCACCATTGCTTGCCCTTTAAATGAGCTTACCAAAAAGAATGTCCCATTTGTGTGGGGCAAGGCCCAACAAAATGCTTTTGATGAGTTGAAGAAACGCCTTACCGAAGCTCCTCTTCTAGTCCTTCCAAACTTTGCAAAAACTTTTGAGATTGAATGTGATGCGAGTGGGCTTGGTATTGGTGGAGTCCTTATGCAAGATGGAAAACCCGTGGCATATTATAGTGAGAAGTTGGACGGCGCACGCCTCAACTATCCTATTTATGACAAGGAACTTTATGCTTTGGTTCGTGTTCTTGAAGTTTGGCAACATTACCTTTGGCCAAAAGAGTTTGTTATCCATTCGGACCATGAATCTTTGAAGTATTTGAAAAGTCAAACAAATTTGAACAAGAGACATGCTAAGTGGGTTGAGTTCATAGAGTCCTTCCCTTATGTTATCAAATACAAAAAGGGAAAGGAAAATGTGGTTGCGGATGCCCTTTCCCGCAAGAATAACCTTCTACTCACCCGCTTGGAGTTTCACATTTTGGGTCTTGAGGAGATCAAAGAACTTTACCCTTCCGACTCTTTCTTTGGACCAATCTTTGCAAAGTGTTCCATTGACCGAGGAATTGATGATTTTTATTTGCATGATGGCTACTTGTTTAAAGCTAACAAAATTTGCCCGAGTCTTCTCTTCGTAAGTTGCTTTTGCAAGAGTCACATGGAGGTGGTCTCATGGGTCACTTTGGACGTGACAAGACACTCTCGATGCTATCCACACACTATTATTGGCCCAAGATGAAGCGAGACGTGGAGCGCCTTTGCAACCGTTGCACCACATGCTTACAAGCTAAGTCTACATCCAATCCTTACGGTCTTTACATGCATTTACCCATTCTATATGCACCTTGGTCGGATATAAGCATGGACTTTGTATTAGGCTTACCAAGAACAAAACATGGTCATGACTCAATATTTGTGGTAGTGGATAGGTTCTCTAAAATGGCTCATTTCATACCATGCCATAAGAGCGATGATGCTTCACACATTGCTTCATTGTTTTTCAGGGAAGTGGTTCGCCTACACGGAATACCGGCAAGCATTGTGTCGGATCGAGACGTCAAGTTTATGAGTTACCTATGGAAGTCGCTCATGGCAAAGTTCGGAGTAAAGCTCTTGTTCTCATCGTCCTCGCACCCTCAAACCGATGGACAAACGGAAGTGGTCAATCGAAGCCTCTCCACACTCCTCCGCACACTTGTGAAGAAAAACTTGAAGTCATGGGAAGAATGCCTTCCACACGCGGAGTTCGCCTACAATAGAGCCAAGCACTCCACAACATCTCGGAGTCCCTTCATGATCGTCTATGGATTCGAACCTCCAACGGCACTCGACATACTCCCACTACCTCTTCATGAAAGAACGAACATGGACTTCGACAAGCGCACCGCCGCCACGAAGCAATTACATGAAGACACAAGAGCAACCATACAAGAGCATGTACTTCGCCAAGCTACCCGCCTCAACGCCAAGAAGAAGGAACGAGTGTTTGAAGAAGGAGACCTCATGTGGATACATCTACGGAAAGAAAGGTTCCCTCATGAACGCAACTCCAAGCTAAAGCCAAGAGGCGATGGGCCTTTCAAGGTCCTCAAGCGCATCAACAACAATGCCTACGTCATCGACATACCAACATCAAAGTACTTGGTGAGCAACACCTTCAACATCTCGGATCTCTCCCCATATCATGGAGATGAGGAGGAACAAGAGTCGAGGACGACTCTCTCCCAAGGGGGGGCATGATGTAGCCCCGCTTGCCAACGACACTACATCAAGACCAACAAGTCCCCCAAGTGGACCAATGACACGGGCTCGAGCTAAAGCGCTACATGATAAGGTGAACTCGATCCTAACTACCCTCGATCTCGGTACTCCATTGGATGGAATGCTACCTCATGCCGACACACTTTGTGTTATTAGGTATGTGGCGCATCAAGACCCCGGAGGAGAGGATACACCATGGTCAAGAGAAGGAGAGAGGCAGCTAGGCATGAAGATGGACGTGAAGATGGACGTGGAGCTGAACCCGACGTCATGCGACGCGCGCCAAGGAAAGGAGAAGGCCAGCCGGTCTAGGACCCGGTTGACCGGCCCCCAGACCGGACAGCCCGGTCCAAACCGGGTTCCCGACCGGTGCCAACCGGGCGACATCCCGGGGCTCCGGAACCCATCGTCGGTCGACAGCCGGTGCCAGGACTAGTTTGGACCGGACGCCCCGGCGCCAGGTCCGGTCTGCCCGGGCCCTCGACCGGATTCGGCGGGCTGACGTGACAAAAACTACTTATTCCTCTATTTCGTACCTTTTCGCCATGTGTCGCCTTGTAGGCCTATAAAAAGACCCATGCGCCCCCTTTACCTCTTTAGACTAAATCTGAGCTTAAAACTACTTTTGAGCTTTGTCTCCCTAGGGTTAGATCCCCTTTGTAATCAAGGCTACTCTTGTTGAGGATTTGGATATTTGTGAGTGAGATTCAAGTGCCTCCACTCTCTCTCTCTCACCAATCTCCCTTCTCCAACACCAATCTCTCCTCTCGGAATTCTACTTCGCGTCTCTTCCGGGTGGATTCTATTGGCGTGGTCCATCAAGCCACGAGGGTAAGAATCGGTTGTATCGGGTTGGTGTGCGTGGGCTTGTTCTTCGTGCTCTTCGTGTTCTTCATCCTCTCCCTCTTTCCTCCTTTGGATTTTGGGTCAATCGCGAGATCGGGCCACAAACTAGGTCTTAGACCTCATCACATATGGTGTGCCACATAATTTGTTTTTTGAATATTCTATTTTGACACTTGATTTTTGGACCTCACCCACTTTTAACAACACACTTAATTTTGGATTTCATCTTTTGGCTTTCCACCATTCTTGCCTACCACCATATTTTCTAGCTTTTGCGTGTGCCTTTGCGTGTGTGCCCGATACAATCGTGTTTGCTCTCGGTTCGGTTGATCGCCTCAATACCATCACACCAAGGTAAAGGTGCGAGATAGTTTTCTTCCACTAACATACACAACATAGTTCTTGTCTTGTTATCATGGATAGGCATGGAGACCAAGCAAAGGAGGATGAAGTCCTACGCAACACCGAGAGGTTGGCCACCCAACACAACCTATGGGCACAACGACAAGAGTTCAAGGAGCAACTCACTTTGTTCGAGACACGCATCGACGAACAATATGAAGAAGTGGCCCACAACTTCTCCCAAGTGAACCAAGATATGAATCTACTTCGTGAAGCTACGGACAACTTGCATGACCAAGTGACGGCCAATGATGCAAACATGGAGAGGCGCATGGATAGTCTCGAGCGCGCCATCACCAACTTGGGTCGTCGACATCGACATCGCTCTACTTCCTCATCATCATCAACCTCATCACACGATGACTACTCTCATGATCGCCATTCGTCCTCAAGCTCCGACTCAAGGCATGGAGATCATCATCGACCTCGTCGACCACATGCTCGTCATGAGGACTCTCGCTCAAACTCAAGGCGCGGAGAATTCCACAACATGGAACACCTCATCGTCAAGCCCATGTTGATGCTCAAGACCAAGGTCATCAAGATCCACCAAGGCGTGATCTCCGAAACCACCCTCGCCATGACCAAAGGGGTCGAGGACAACCACAACATGATCAAGATGAGAGGGCCATCATTGGACAACGCCAACAACCTCGTCAAGATCCGCAACAACATCATCAACGTGAACCAAGTGAAGCTAGTGTTCAACTCCACCGCCAACCCAATGCTATGGTTGGCCGTGGAAGACCTCCTCTACCACCTCAAGCCGCAAGAGATGAAGGCATCCGTCCTCGCCGCCGAAATTTGGAAGATGAAGAGAACATGTATGGAAAGCTCAAGTTCAACATGCCCAAGTTCAAGGGTGAAGACGATGCCGAGGCCTACCTCTCATGGGCACTCAAGGTTGACAAGATCTTCCGCATCCACAACTACTCCGGTGCCAAGAAAGTGGCCATGGCTTCCCTTGAGTTTGAAGATTATGCCAACACTTGGTGGGAACAAGTAGTTACTCTAAGGGAAGAAAAGGGTGAGCCTCCAATTGACACTTGGGAAGAGATGAAGGAGGAGATGCAAGCTCGCTTTGTCACAACACACTACACGACCGATCTCTTCAACAAACTACAAAAGTTGAAGCAAGGCACCAAGACCGTTGAGGAGTTCTTCAAGGAAATGGAGTTAACTATGATGCGAGCAAACATCCAAGAGAACCAAACGATTGCTAGGTTCTTCAATGGCCTCAATTACCCCATCAAGAGGATTGTGGAGTTCCAACAATACTCCAACATGGTTGAGTTGGTTCACCAAGCATCCAAGGCCGAGCGCCAAGTGAATGAGGACATCAAGTACTCCAAATCAAAGCAATACTTCGCCTCCAAGCTAGCTACACCCACTCCTACAACAAGTGTCAAGCCCTCCGTTTCCTCTACAACATCCAAGCAACCGACTATCCAAAGTCGCATGAAGCAAACGGTGACCTCCACCGCCTCCTCAAAGGCCTCTACGGGACCCTCCAATGTCACTTGCTTCAAGTGTGGCACACAAGGCCACAAGTCCTTCGAGTGTAAGAATACCAAAGTCATGATCACTATGGAGAATGGTGACATAGAGACGCTAAGTGAGGGCGAATATGAAGCCCTCGTGCAAGCCGCCGTTGCTAATGAAGAAGACTATGATGAAGAAAGTGGAGAAGACCCTCTCTTATGCATACACGACCCAAGCCTGTCACTTGTGGTCACAAGGGTGCTAACAACTCAGCCCCAAGCTATGGAAGACCAAAGATGCAATATCTTCCAAACCCGCGCCGGTATTGGTGGCAAGTCAATCAAGGTCATCATCGACGGCGGAAGTTGCCATAACTTGGCAAGCACCGAGTTGTGTGAGAAGCTCAACCTCACGCTTCGCAAGCATCCTCATCCATACCATGTCCAATGGTTAAGCGACAAGGGCAACGTCAAGATACAACACACCGTCACCGTCAACTTCAAGATAGGCCCCTATGAAGATACGATTGAGTGTGACGTGGTGCCCATGACGGTGTGCCACATGTTGCTTGGCCGCCCATGGAAATTTGACAAGAAGGCTATACACGACGGATACTCAAATGCATACACCTTCACGGTCAAGGACAAGAAGTTTGAACTTCGCCCAATGACTCCTAGCCAAATCATCGCGGACAATGTGAAGGCTTTAGTGAGGGCACAACAACTCACCCACCATAGTGAGTTGAGAGGAGAGGGAGCGACCCACCAAAAGGAGAGCGAGCGCCACAAGCCATACATGAGTGAGCGAAAGAGCGTCCTCCTAGCCACCAAAAGCGAGTGGAGGGAAGTGCAAGAAAACCCATCCACAACCTTGCACTATGTGCTCATTTGCAAGGGACCGTCTTCGGAGACTAACGACTTAACCAACATTCCTTCGTCTTTGTTGTCTCTTTTGAAGGAGTTTCAAGACGTCTTCCCCGACGAGCTACCTCATGGACTACCACCGCTTCGGGGCATCGAGCACCGCATCGACCTCATACGCGACGCTCCCCTTCCAAACCGCGCCGCATACCGCACCAACCCCGAAGATACGAAGGAGATTCAACGCCAAATACAAGATCTCCTCGCTAAAGGGTACGTTCGTGAAAGCCTTAGCCCTTGTGTCGTTCCGTGATTCTTGTCCCTAAACCGGATGAGACGCAACGAATGTGTATGGATTGTCGCCCCATCAATGCCATTACCGTTCGATATCGCCATCCCATCCCGCGTTTAGACGACATGCTTGATGAATTGAGTGGTGCTACCATTTTCTCTAAGATTGATTTGCGTAGTGGCTACCACCAAATTCGCATGGCAATTGGTGATGAATGGAAGACGGCATTCAAGACCAAGCTTGGTCTATATGAGTGGCTCGTCATGTCATTTGGTCTTTCAAATGCTCCTTCGACTTTTATGCGTCTTATGAATCACATTTTTCGATCGCTCATTGGCAAGAGCGTGGTTGTTTACTTTGATGATATTCTCATTTATAGCAAAACTCTCGAGGACCATGTTCAACATGTGAGAGAAGTCTTATGCATCTTGCGCCACGAGAAGCTCTATGCCAACCTCCCTAAATGCACCTTTGCTCAAAACAAATTGGTTTTTCTTGGTTTTGTGGTTTCCGCCAATGGAATTGAGGTGGACTTTTCGAAGGTTGATGCCATACATAATTGGCCCACGCCTACCACCGTTGGGCAAGTTCGGAGTTTCCATGGACTCGCCGGCTTCTACCGCCGCTTTGTGAAAGATTTTAGCACCATTGCTTGCCCTTTAAATGAGCATACCAAAAAAGAATGTCCCATTTGTGTGGAGCAAGTCCCAACAAAATGCTTTTGATGAGTTGAAGAAATGTCTTACCAAAGCTCCTCTTCTAGTCCTTCCAAACTTTGCAAAAACTTTTGAGATTGAATGTGATGCGAGTGGGCTCGGTATTGGTGGCGTCCTTATGCAAGATGGAAAACCCGTGGCATATTATAGTGAGAAGTTGGACGGCGCACGCCTCAACTATCCTATTTATGACGAGGAACTTTATGCTTTGGTTCGTGTTCTTGAAGTTTGGCAACATTACCTTTGGCCAAAAGAGTTTGTTATCCATTCGGACCATGAATCTTTGAAGTATTTGAAAAGTCAAACAAATTTGAACAAGAGACATGCTAAGTGGGTTGAGTTCATAGAGTCCTTCCCTTATGTTATCAAATACAAAAAGGGAAAGGAAAATGTGGTTGCGGATGCCCTTTCCCGCAAGAATAACCTTCTACTCACCCGCTTGGAGTTTCACATTTTGGGTCTTGAGGAGATCAAAGAACTTTACCCTTCCGACTCTTTCTTTGGACCAATCTTTGCAAAGTGTTCCGTTGACCGAGGAATTGATGATTTTTATTTGCATGATGGCTACTTGTTTAAAGCTAACAAAATTAGCATACCCGAGTCTTCTCTTCGTAAGTTGCTTTTGCAAGAGTCACATGGAGGTGGTCTCATGGGTCACTTTGGACGTGACAAGACACTCTCGATGCTATCCACACACTATTATTGGCCCAAGATGAAGCGAGACGTGGAGCGCCTTTGCAACCGTTGCACCACATGCTTACAAGCTAAGTCTACATCCAATCCTTACGGTCTTTACATGCATTTACCCATTCTATATGCACCTTGGTCGGATATAAGCATGGACTTTGTATTAGGCTTACCAAGAACAAAACATGGTCATGACTCAATATTTGTGGTAGTGGATAGGTTCTCTAAAATGGCTCATTTCATACCATGCCATAAGAGCGATGATGCTTCACACATTGCTTCATTGTTTTTCAGGGAAGTGGTTCGCCTACACGGAATACCGGCAAGCATTGTGTCGGATCGAGACGTCAAGTTTATGAGTTACCTATGGAAGTCGCTCATGGCAAAGTTCGGAGTAAAGCTCTTGTTCTCATCGTCCTCGCACCCTCAAACCGATGGACAAACGGAAGTGGTCAATCGAAGCCTCTCCACACTCCTCCGCACACTTGTGAAGAAAAACTTGAAGTCATGGGAAGAATGCCTTCCACACGCGGAGTTCGCCTACAATAGAGCCAAGCACTCCACAACATCCCGAAGTCCCTTCATGATCGTCTATGGATTCGAACCTCCAACGGCACTCGACATACTCCCACTACCTCTTCATGAAAGAACGAACATGGACTTCGACAAGCGCACCGCCGCCACGAAGCAATTACATGAAGACACAAGAGCAACCATACAAGAGCATGTACTTCGCCAAGCTACCCGCCTCAACGCCAAGAAGAAGGAACGAGTGTTTGAAGAAGGAGACCTCGTGTGGATACATCTACGGAAAGAAAGGTTCCCTCATGAACGCAACTCCAAGCTAAAGCCAAGAGGCGATGGGCCTTTCAAGGTCCTCAAGCGCATCAACAACAATGCCTACGTCATCGACATACCAACATCAAAGTACTTGGTGAGCAACACCTTCAACATCTCGGATCTCTCCCCATATCATGGAGATGAGGAGGAACAAGAGTCGAGGACGACTCTCTCCCAAGGGGGCATGATGTAGCCCCGCTTGCCAACGACACTACATCAAGACCAACAAATCCCCCAAGTGGACCAATGACATGGGCTCGAGCTAAAGCGCTACATGATAAGGTGAACTCGATCCTCACTACCCTCGATCTCGGTACTCCATTGGATGGAATGCTACCTCATGCCGACACACTTTGTGTTATTAGGTATGTGGCGCATCAAGACCCCGGAGGAGAGGATACACCATGGTCAAGAGAAGGAGAGAGGCAGCTGGGCATGAAGATGGACGTGAAGATGGACGTGGAGCTGAACCCGACGTCATGCGACGCGCGCCAAGGAAAGGAGAAGGCCAGCCGGTCTAGGACCCGGTTGACCGGCCCCCAGACCGGACAGGCCGGTCCAAACCGGGTTCCCGACCGGTGCCAACCGGGCGACATCCCGGGGCTCCGGAACCCATCGTCGGTCGACAGCCGGTGCCAGGACCAATTTGGACCGGACGCCCCGGCGCCAGGTCCGGTCTGACCGGGCCCTCGACCGGATTCGGCGGGCTGACGTGACAAAAACTACTTATTCCGCTATTTCGTACCTTTTCACCATGTGTCGCCTTGTAGGCCTATAAAAGGACCCATGCACCCCCTTTACCTCTTTAGACTAAATCTGAGCTTAAAACTACTTTTGAGCTTTGTCTCCCTAGGGTTAGATCCCCTTTGTAATCAAGGCTACTCTTGTTGAGGATTTGGATATTTGTGAGTGAGATTCAAGTGCCTCCACTCTCTCTCTCTCACCAATCTCCCTTCTCCAACACCAATCTCTCCTCTCGGAATTCTACTTCGCGTCTCTTCCGGGTGGATTCTATTGGCGTGGTCCATCAAGCCACGAGGGTAAGAATCGGTTGTATCGGGTTGGTGTGCGTGGGCTTGTTCTTCGTGTTCTTCGTGTTCTTCATCCTCTCCCTCTTTCCCCCTTTGGATTTTGGGTCAATCGCGAGATCGGGCCACAAACTAGGTCTTAGACCTCATCACATATGGTGCGCCACATAATTTGTTTTTTGAATATTCTATTTTGGCAGGAAAAAAGATCTTGACTTTGCCGTATCTTTTTACTCTTTTCGAAATTGGCGATTCTAAAAATTATCTAACCGGGTGAACCCGGGTGAATTTGGATGTAGAATTTTCTCCCGGTCATTTTGATATATTACGCGTTTTTTCCGAGTTCGTATGCAACCAGAAATCCAGTTTGATGATTTTGCAACGCAATTTTGCAAAAAAAGAGTCAAAATTCATGTTTGTTAATTCTCAATAAAACTAGATGACATAATACATGGGCACCTCGAAGGATTTATTTTTTTGAAATTCCTATCTATTTCTTTTGTATTTTACAAGGCAAAAAAATCGATCCACGGGGGTTGGGGTGGGGGGGGGGGTGGAGTTGCGTGGAGAGCAAAAAAAATCTTCTGTCGCGCATGGAGCTCATGTGCGCCACTGAAATATGGATTTTCTGTGGCGCACCAACCCATTTGCGCCACAAAAAGTCTTATTTTTGTGGCGCACCAGGCAAGGTGCGCCACATAATGTCTTATTTCTCTGGCGCAGGAAGTCTTATTTCTATGGCGCACCAAGCAAGGTGCACCACATAATGTCTTATTTCTGTGACGCACGTGGTCCTGTGCACCATAGAAATAGTGAAACCAATTATTGGGCCAGGCCGGGGGGTGGGGCCCACCATATTTCTGTGGCGCATGTGAGTGTGGTGCGCCACAAAAATACGCTATTTCAGTGGCGCACCTGCTCTGGTGCGCCACAAGAATTATTTCTGTGGTGCATGCAAAATAGGTGCGCCACAGAATAGCCTCCCACCTATATATAGTTTCCTACTAGTGGTGGTTGCGATGTATAGCAGTAGAGGTTTTTTTCTCGTGGTGCCACTACAACTGGTGGTGTCGAAATAGTGCACTTGAAGTGCTCGAACGCTTTATCTGCTTCCTTGTTCCATTCGAACTTTTCTCCCTGTTTTATAAGCGTATATGAAAGTTCAGAGATGGTAAACCTAGACGGGGGTGAATAGGTTTCTACAAGTTTTAATTCTTTCTCTGCAATCTTAGGTTTTGCGGAATATAAAGGTGAGCCTAATGCAAACTAGGTGAGGTACCCTAGATGATAATACAAGTAACTCAAGCACGAAGGCTCTCACAGCATATATAGCACAAGTAAAGAGTTCGGTTAGGGATAACCGAAAGCACGCGGAGACGAAGATGTATTCTCGTGTTCCCTTCCTTTGCAAGAAGGTACGTCACATTTGGAGAGGTGGGGATCCCACAAAGGATTTTCCAACGCCACGAAGGCTCACCTTCTTCTCCGAGCTTATCCCACGAAGGAATAGCTCTTTCACTTGTGGTAGACTTTGAGGCAGCCTCCAAACCTTCACAATCTTGTCAGGAGAAAATTCACAGCCCGGATGTTTCCGGACGCTTTTGCCCACCTAGGGTTCCAAGAAACCCTAGAGAGCAGGTATCTTGATGAATACAAGGGGAACAAGATTTGGCTCGGTGGAACTATAGATCAAGACTTCCTCTAGCTTTTCCCCGGAGGGATTTGAGTTTGGGTGGAGGAGGAGGGAGATCTGAGGCTTCTGGTGTTTCTATCAATGGAGTATGAGAGAGAGAGAGAGAGAGAGAGAGAGAGAGAGAGAGAGAGAGAGAGCTCAAGAATAGTTTGTAGTGTAGTGCCTAACCGTTCTGAGCTAGGAGAAGGGGTATATATAGGTCCACTTGAAATCCAACCGTTGGGGACTTGTCCAGCTCAGCAATGTGTCGAGGAGGCCGGTCTGCCGGGCCTGCCGCCGGGCTGGCCGGTGGCACACCCGGTGCCGCCGGGTCACAGACCGGGTCGGCCGGCAGCCGCTGGGCCTGGTACCGGGCCAGTGCCGAGCATGCGCATCGAGCCCCTAGAATCTGCTCCGGTGTGCACTGGTGTATGGGTCGGCCTACGCCGGGTCGGCCGGTGCAGGAGCCGGTGCCACCGGGCTGGGCCCTAGGCCAACCGGTAGAAAACCGGGCGTGGCACCGGGCGTGAGGTGCTGAGTCCCTGGATAGTGCCCGGTGTGCACCGATGCCAGGGCCGGTCTATGCTGGACTGGCCGGTGCAGCACCCGGTGCCGCCGGACCAAGAGCCGGCATGAGGAAAACTGGTGTTCCCCTTTTCATCGAAGTGGGGGTCTCCCTTCACCTTCTTGTTCCATTGATACACCATTATGCCTGTTAGACTAATACCTGTTAGACTATATACGTGAGAATTCACTCTAGCTACGGTGTCATTGTTACCAAAATAATGGATAAGGGTAAAATACCCTTACAGTATAGAATGGTAACGCTTTTTCTTCCAACCTGGTGACAAATATACTCAAAGTTGCAACACGCCCCGTTAACTGTTGTATTTCCTTAAGCTTGGTTGGTTTCTTCATTATCAAGATGGCTTGTATTTTCTCAGGATTTGCTTCAATTCCTCTAGCCGACACTAAGTATCTGGGAGTTCTCCTGCAGGAACACCAAAGGAACATTTTTTCGTGTTCAATTTGATGCGGAACTTATCGAGGTTGTCGAATGTTTCTCGAAGATCATCGATTATAGATGACCCATTTTTTGTCGTGATGACCACGTCGTCGATATATACTTGCAAGGCACTTCTGCATCATGCGCTGATATGTGGCTCCCGCGTTATTCAACCCGAACGGCATTGTTTTGTAGCAGAACATGCCATGAGGGGTTATGAAAGCTGTTTTGACTTCGTCTTCTATTTTTAATCGGATTTCATTGTAACCAGAGTATATGTCAAGGAAGGAAAGATGTTCGCAGCTTGCCGTGGAGTCGATTATTTGATCGTCCTAGGGAGGGGGAAGTGATCCTTTGGACAATGTTTATTGAGACACGTGAAGTCGACGCACATGCGAAGGACATCAGTGTTTTTCTTTGGGACCAAAACCGAGTTAGCTACCTAGGTGGCCTCCTTTATTTCTTTGTTGAATCCGGCGTCTTCAAGGCGATGGATTTCTGACAGCATGGCCTTGCGATTTGGCTCAGAAAAACGGCGCAAAGGTTGTCATATTGGCTAATTTGGCTCTTGGATCCAGATTAAGTGCGTGCTCGGCAAGTTCCCTGGGTACTCCTGGCATGTCAGCTGGACACCATTCGAAGATTTCCCAGCGCTCACGGAGGAACTCGACGAGCGTGCTTTCCTATGCGCGGTCCAGGTTGGCTGCGATGGATGTTGTCTTCTTAGGATCTGTTGGGTGGACCTGTACTTTCTTAGAGTCCTTGGAGGTATCGAAATCTTGCTCTTGCAAAGATCTACCCCCATCTGGCAACACATCATGGTTGGTGGTGAGTTTTGTCGCCTCGTACTCATCATTCATTCCAAACGACTCGGAGATTCTATTTAAATCCCTATCGCACTTATCTAACAAGGCGAAGCTTCCACTGACCATTATCGGGCCGTTGGGTCCAGGGATCCTCCACAAAAGGTATGCGTAATGCGGCACTACCATGAACCTGGCATATGCGGGCCGTCCCAGGAGTGCGTGGTATTGAGATGGCTAGTCCATGACCTCAAAATCGAGCTTTTCCTTCAGGAAGTTCTCCACTGCCCGAACTGTACGCCGAGAGCTATTTTGCCTAAGGGATAGATTGGCTTCTCGGGCGTTATTCCATGAAACCGCATGTCCGTTGGTGTCAGATTGGCCAGCAAGATATGCATCTTTCTTAATGTATCTGCATAGATTAGATTTATGCTGCTTCATCCATATACGAACACTCGAGGGATCTCGTACCCTTCGATAACTGCTGGTTGTACCAACGCTGAATGTCTTGGCCGCGGCACCTGGGGTGGGTGATCTCCTCTGCTGAATCCTATTGGCTGATCTGACCAATTAAGGTTCTCGACAGTTGGTGGTGGTGATAGTGTTGCCATGTTTACCAGTCGAGTAATTAACTTTTGTGCTCTGTTCATTGGTATGCCCTTCAGGATCATCACTACTGATCCCTTTTGCACGCATATCCGCTATTGGCGTTTGAGGGACCCACGATCTGCATCAAATTTTGCTGGTTCCCGTTGGTAATAGCTGTTGCTGGTGGTGGTGGTACGTGCACCTCACTTCTTAGCCCGGGCGCGTATCCTCTGTTGACTGCTTCGGCTTGTGTGTTTTTCGTGATCCTTCGCAAAGCCTGGAATGTTCGACAATCCTTTTGAAGGTGACCCGACGCCCTCCTTCCTTCGGGGCCTATGTAAAAGTGCATCTGGCATGGACCGTTCAAGATTTCTTCTGGTGACATGTTGTACTCTCGTGGATACCTGGATCGATTGCTCTGGTTGCTAAAATTAGGTGCATACTTATTGTCACTTTGCCACCCACTGCTCCTGCGATAATCATCGCGGTGGTTGTTACCATTGTTGCTACGGAATCCAGCCGAAACTTGGCTAGGACCGTCGTATTCCGCAAAACTACAAAATCTTCGTCTATTTTGGTTGTTGTTCCTGTTACGATCTTCCTCGGGTGAACGAGTCCGTTTGTTATGGATGGCGTCTTCGCCATCAGCCCATTTATTTGCTATATCCATGAGTTCCGCAACCATTTTCGGGTTCGCTCTTCCTAGCTCTTCCACTAGGTCTCTTCTGCGGATGTTTCCAATGAACGTGTCGATTGCTCTTTCATCAGACACATGCTCAGCCGAATTTTTTATGAGGCTCCAGCACTGGATGTACGCTCGCATTGACTCACCTAATTTTTGCGTGCAGGTTCTCAGTTGTTCGATCGACACTGGATTTTTGCATGTGGATTTGAAGTTCTGCACAAACAGTCTCTCAAAGGTTTCCCAGTTTTCTATCGACCCCTCTAGCAATTTCCTCATCCATGATCGTGCGGCTCCACTGAGGTGAACTTGAATGCTTTGCATGGCTGTTGCTCTTGTGCCTCCAGTTAACTTCACTTTTCCAGGTAGCCGACCAACCAGGATCTTGGAGTCCGTCAAACTTTTTGTAGTTGCCAGGTAGTTTAAAGCTAGTAGGTACTCGAGTACTGCGAACCCTCCGAGTAAAGCAAGGGAGTCTGCACAATTCCTCTTCGCCATCCTCAGCTTTGTTGCGAGTTTATCGACCTCCATCTTCGCAATCTCTCTCTTCCCGTGCTCTATCGACTCGTGTGTGAGCTGCGTTGTTCCTCACCTCGCCCTCTCTTCGGATATTTGGAGTTGCGGCCGCTGCCTGTCGAGAGTTGTGTTGCCTATGTGGTGACCTTGATCTGCGAGAACTTGCGGGTTCTTGGACGACCTCACTGCTGGCTATTGCTGCCCCCATAACGTCGATGCCTTCCATAGCAGTTTGATATAAGGATGCTCGAGGATCGCCCTGAGGTGGCCTGGTTGCCATCAGATATGCATGTGTTGCCATGTAAGCTGCTTCTGGCGTCTTGGGTGTTATATGCCCTCTCGAATCTATCGACATGAAGGACATGTCGAGATCTTGAATCAAATGTTCTCCTCGCTCGGCTTCGGGTATGCCTGCCATCCAAGACCTTGCTCTTCCTCAGGGTTCTCTGTGGTTGTTTGTTGAGTTCCCTGATTGTGCGCTCAGATTAGCTCTGCATTCACTGGATGTGTCCCATGCCACTTTCCTTGCATCTAGTTTCTCTTGCATCTTCTACAACTCGCATCGTGTGCGGCTGAGTTTATATTGATATGATGTTAGCTCCTCCACCGTTTCTTGCCTTGTCATCGGTTTTGTACCGTTTATGTCCCTTCGGCTCTATCCCATGCAGCTTGGGAAAGCTTCACCTGCTCTCTTAATTAGCTGAGCTCCAGCATATTTGTTTCATGTTCCTTTTGTGAAATCTGCGGGATGGACATAGGGGTTACCTAATGGGTCGACAGCCTCAGATTGCTCATCTTCCTCTACTTCGCGACCCGACGCCATGAGCACGCATATCTGATGGCGTGTCGAGTCTGCGCTATCGTCGAGCTCGGGATCTTGAATCATCGAGTTCCTTCTGCGTGATGCTAGACTTGGCATCCGCACACCATACAAAAGGTAGGTGACACCGTCGTATGGATCGGCGAAGACCCCTCGCTAAAAATGAAGTTGATGTTGTTGGTGAGGTCGAAATTAGTGAATTTGTCGGAGTCCGTGCCCTGAAGCAGATCGGTTTCAGTGGTCGACCCGAAAGTCATCCTGCCGAAAAATCGGCGAGTTTCCCGCTGTCAGCGAGCTTGGTGAAGCATAGCGGCAAAATCGCCTCGTCGCCTGAATCGATGGATGGTGTCGACGATCCCGAGGATTCAGACTCAACCGCCGACGGTCCCGAAAAAATTGGGGCCAAAAAGCGATATGAACCTTCCTTCCCGATGAGGAGGTGGGAACTCCCGAACTTCATGTCCATTGCTTCTCCCAGGTTGGCATATGCAGGCGAACGGGCGAGAGGGTGAGGAACAAAATCGACAAGACCAGATTGGATCTGTTTACCTCCTTCCATTGTGTTGCTTGATGCTGACGATGATGATGCCGTTGAGATCAGGACTTTGCTACCTCTCTTCCCACAGACGGCGCCAATTGCAAGGTATCGACTCGTCAATGCCTACAGATTGTAGACTAAGGGTTTCGTGGAATTATAGGCCAAGTAGAACTCGAAGGTGGTCAGACGAACAAAGGCGTCTAACTAGGAAGAAACGGTGGCTAGGGTTTAACAATGATCGATCTTTTCTTTGCCCTCAGCTTCGCCCGTATATAGGAGGCCAAACTGAGGCTTTCCGTGTCATACAAGTATACAAAACATCGGTCCGCATTGGGCCTTTCCATATATTGCTACAAGTTTCCATATATTGACTCTACTTCCTTAATCCGCACGTCTTCATCTTCATGGGCCTCCAAACCTTCGGGTATGTGGGCCTTCAACTCCTTAGATACCTAAAAGCATGAATCAGGGATATATACGTGACATTCCCATTAGGCATACCCATGTCAGCTCCCGAGCGGTTCTACCAAGTGTGAGAAGAGAGAATGATTGATGCCCCCCGAAGGGGGGCGCTACTGGGCTTATATAGTGCCTGCTATATTTACAAGGAGGCCCCTAGAGTCTACGACGCTGGCTCCGCCTTCTCCGGCTTCTTCGCGTGGTCCTGAGGCGCTGGGGGGCCCGGCAGCCATCCCTGTCACGTCCTTCTGTTGCTGCCGACATGACAAGACAGGGCGACGGACAGCTCGTAGGCCGGCATCTAGCCCTGCTCGTAGCATGCGGCTCCTAGCGTAGCCCCGCCGTAGCCTACGCCGCCCCGGAGAGCCGGGCCATGATGGCTGGTCGTCACGCTGATCCATGTTGATCTGCGGTATCGCGGGATCAGCGGGACAAGACGTCCTCGTGGAATTTTGCACCCGGACGAGCGTCCATGAGCCTTCTCCTGCAAGGATCACCAAATTCTGGAGCCGGCCAGGGGGATGACGAACCCGTCTGAGGATGGGCCAGCCGGCATGGCGATGCCGAAGCTGGCCGACCCCACCTCAAGCTGGATAGTTGATGTCGAAGCCGGCCAAGACCACGGCACAGCTGGCCATGACCAAGCCGACCAATACATGGTTCCAGCCGGCCGGCCCGGCCCCAAGGCGGCCAGCCACGGCCCAAGCCGGCTGCTCCTCAGCCGGCTTCACCGCGGGCCAGCCGGCCCTGAGCCAATTGTTCCTAGTCCTTTGACATACACGGGGTCATCCCCCGACACCGCCTCCACCTCCTACTCCACCGTAGATTGGTTCCCCCTCCTCCGGTCAGCCTTGTCGGCAATAGGAGGGATGGAGAACCCGATCTATGAATGGAGGCTTCGATAAAAGTAGTGCTTTTCTATACAATTAGGTTACGGTAGTTAGGGTTTAGGTAGTCGTCTTCTTTTGGTTTCCAAATCAATGGAGAAGACATCGTCTACAATAATTAATCTTTAGCCCCTCTTTCGACAACGAGATCTTCCTCCTGGCGTTAATGATGGTGTTCGAAGATTAAAGTTTTCTAGGTATTGTTCTTTAGATCTTTTTTGCTGGATCAATCTAGGATCTTTTCTATAGTTGCCACAGGATGTTTGTCCTTGCAATATTTGTCCTGGTTGCTACGTCAACAACAATGTTGATTCGCTCTCTCAGCTCAGGCTATACGGTTGCTTTTTCCTAGCATATTAATGTTGGAACTTTTGCCGATGGTGATTGACTATTTCAAGCATGTGCACGAAGCCTTGGCATTGCAGCTTAAATTAAAATTATGGGAGAACCTTCATTGGTATCTTCAAGTCTGTGGTTTGGAACGATAGAATGTGGAAAAAAATACAGGGTTGGAAGGAGAGGATATTGACTAAGGCAGGAAAGGACATTTTGATAAAGGCATGTGCACAAGCTATCCCTACATTTGCTATGTCATGTTTTGACTTGACAAAAACTTTGTGCGATCAAATGAGTATGATGATTTGTAGATATTGGTGGGCACAACAAGATAAAGAGAATAGGGTACATTGGCTTAGCTGGTAAATGCTCACAAAACCGAAGTGCGAGGGAGGTCTCGGGTTTAGGGACCTACATGGTTTCAACCTAGCTATGCTTGCACGTCAAGCCTGGCGTATGACTACCAATCCAGACTCTCTTTGTGCTCAAGTACTCAAGGCCAAGTACTTCCCGAACACATCAATTTTGAACGCCCAGGCAAGTGCATCAATGTCCTATTCATGGAGGAGTATTCTCAAGGGGGTGGAGCTTTTGAAAGAGGGTGTAATATGGAGAATAGGAAATGGGACAAGTGTCAATATTTGGTCAGACCCGTGGTTAGCCAAGGATGGATCAAGACAACCAATGACACCAAAGGGCCAATGCCAATTGGAAACTGTCAGTGAGCTCATGGATCAAACGATAGGAGGGTGGAATGAGGAGCTAGTGAGGAGCATATTTTGGGAAAATGATGTCAAGATAATCCTAGCTACACCCACAAGAGATGACTTTGAAGATTTTGTGGCGTGGCACTATGATAGCAAAGGCATTTTTTCTGTCAAGTCAGCTTACCGACTGTATGTCACGGGCCGAGATGGGTTGCCAGCAGCAACATCAGTTGCTGGACATGAAGAGATTAAGTGGAACAAAATTTGGGAGTTATCATGCCAACCAAAAATTAGACAGTTCATTTGGAGACCTGCTCACAACAGTCTCCCTACGAGAGCCAACATTAGCAGAAGAGGGATCAAGTGTGATACAAAATGTGTTTGTTGCCAGCGCCTTGATGAATATGGAGACCACCTAATTGTGAAATGCAAGGAAGTCAGGATGATATGGAGAGAGCTTCAGCTCGAAGATGTGCGGCAACGTATGTGTACATGCAGGAATGCACGAGAAGTGGTACAAATAATCCTGGACCAGGATGAGGAGAAAGCAACAAAGATTAGTTGCATGTTGTGGAGTTGGTGGGGTCGGAGAAATAAGCTGAATGCAAAGGAGGGTGGGGATTTGCAGTCAGAGATAACACAGGCACAATACGAGGGTCTGGGGCTGGCTTCCTGGCAAATGTGTAAAGTGCAGCACATGCGGAAGCTGAAGCAAGCATGCAAGCGCTCAAAACAGCAACAGAATGGGGCATGGTGGCTGTCCAGATTGAGTCTGACTCGCAAAATCTGGTGAGAGCACTACAAAGCACCAGCTTTGATCTCACACCTGAAGGAGTACTCTACCGAGATATCCGTATATTCATGCGTCTGCATTTTAATTCAGTTTCAGTTTCTTTTGCACCTAGAGATTGTAATAACTTAGCACATGCCCTTGCGGCATATGGTGCGAGTCGGCGTGATCCAAGGCAGGTGTGGCCTGAATCGCTGCCAAACGATGTTCGTGTCCTGGTGGCCAGCAATTTAGCTGAGCCTGTTGATTAATGGAATCGTGTGTTCCATCTCAAAAAAAAAAAAAAGTATGTGGTTTGGTACCTATCTTTGGCTGCCTCCACAAAAGTATAAGATTGGATCATGAAAGGAGAAAGATTGGATCATGAAAGAAGAAAGAGTATAAGATTGTGTCATGGAAGAAGAAAGAGTTTGAAGATCTCGAAAATTTGTTGGTTTCTTTCGGACTTTATTTTATTTATTTTAGCTCATGTATCTTTACCATGTATTATTAGTTACTATAAATATGTGGTATTGATTGTCAAAAAAATGCATAACTAAATGTCAGGTGAATAAGTTTAACGTCACATACTAGTAAATATGTCTGGGCACAAGGCTAAGCAAAACAACTCCAGTTTTATTCATCTACCCTTACAAACCGTATAATGCACATGACGAACCAGACCCTGGACACATGTTCGTATATAAGTACCATCAGAAGTTCTCCTTGTGAAACTCAAACTTTGTATTCGTCTTGTGGGTGAAATCTGCCGACAACTGCCGAAGCTGTGGCACGAGGACAGGCTCGCCACAGTAGAAAACCCCTGAAGTAAAACCAAATGTTAGCAGGTGATGGGAGGTAACGGGCATTTCTAGTACCATGTGCAGAGTGTGGCAGCAAAAAAGACCTACCAACGCGTTGATTCTCATGGTTGACCGCGACACGCTTGAAGACACTTCGCCAATTAGGCCTGGCAAAGTGAGTCTTGACACTGGTTCCAGACAAGATATCAACCCCCTTCTTTGCATGTTGGAGCTCTTGGAGCATGACAATGAGGGCAGAACGAGCATCGCCTTCCTGATACACACTCGAGCAGTGGTTGTGGAGCTCGATAACTCCATCCTTATCCTTCTCAGCCACCTCATTCATCACCCCTCTGAACCATTCAAAGGAGCCTTCTTCCCTAGTGACCCAGTAGAAGTAGGCCCTCTTCGTCATGAATGGCCTCTTCTTTGCCCTGCCGCTGGCTTCAGGCTCTGTACCACCAACCGACCCCCCACGCTGGATGTGGTTAAGCACATCCTTCACAATGCTGATCAAAGGAGTGGCTCCAATACCAAGTCCGATGAGCAATAGCACATCATACTCTCGGTAATCTTGTGCTGGAGCGCCATATGGTCCATCAATCAAAAGTTTTGGAAATCTAGTACATGTCAACGAAGTTCAGGATCAGGTGAGAATTTGAAAATACATATAGTATGATAAAAACATTTTGGAAAGAAACTGAAGAAATTCATGTTTACCTTGCATTGCTGTCAGTGACTCCCATGGAGAGGTCAGCTCTAAGAAGTCCACTTTCTCCATCAGCAGGGGGGCGACAAGCCTGGTTTACATTTAGAGCAATGGCAATCAAATATAACAAATGAACAACTAAAAAATTCACCATGCTTCAGATAAAACAAAGGCCAAAAGATGCTGATTTACCTCAGAAAACACAGTCCTAAGCCGAGAAGTCCAATCACCCCTTGTGCGAATGTGGACACTAAGGTAATTATCTCCTGGTGCCGATGTAATGGAAAATGGGTGCCTGAGATAGAGCAAAATTTCCATGCTATTGGTCATATGCTTATTCAATAATTAAACTAATGCAACTCTTAAAAGTGTGTAATTTGGGTACCATTCATATGGAGATACGGCACGGCAATTTATAAAGATGTACTGCCCACTCCTGTATCTGAAACCAGGTGGCTTGGACATATAAAGAGCCAACACATTCCCTGGATATACCGCAACCTGTTGGGAACATACAAATTGAAGGCCATGAAATAATGAATCCAGAAATTTGCACTAATTAAGGCTTAGTTTCTGTTCAGAGCACATCTCCATATTGAATGGTTTGGTACATTATTATTGAATGGTTTGGTACATTATTATTATGTGTCATATTTAAAAGAAAAGGCCATTACTGTTTTTTTGACTTGAAAAGGCCATTACTGTTCATCACACTGAGGGTCAAAAAGATAAACAACGACAGAATTTGAAAAGTTTAATTGTGGTACCTTCTGAATCTTAACTGCATCATGGCTTCTAAATAACCGAACAATGCGCTCACAGGAATATAAGAAGACAGGGTAAGCAATGTACATCCACGTCTGATCATATTAAAAAGTTATCAATAAGTTTCAACTTTGATCATTAGATATTATATTGGTGTGAGGGTATAGACTTTACCGATTTCTTGTACCACTCCTTCGTTAGATATAAACTTGTTCCATGGACGATGAGCAGGGCATACACAATAACAAATAGGTGGTGTGTAAACCAAAAGGCATTGAAACCAGTCAACTTCTTGAGTGGATTAGTGTCCTTGAGCTTGTTACGCCGGAACCATGGCTGGGCTAATACAAAAGCAATTGACATGAGCACTACCATGGAGATACCTGTCCATCCTGCAGTTCCTTTTACAAACCACCAGTAATTTGGTGGCCTTGTGGCCCCAAAGAAAGGCTTCATTGGTTCATATTTTGCATCACTCGCATGGAGCAGGAGAGGAAAATCACATGTCAGATGAGCACCTGCATGCAAAGCAACACCAACTGCAACACCTGCTGCTATTACCTGCACAATCGTAACATGCATATTAGGTAATATCCACTATAGTGATGTAGTCACAGTTTTAGTCAGTGGTAAATTATCTATCTGGCCTCGTCAACAGTTTATTCTCGTTTTATCGAGAATTTTTTTTTATTCTCGTTGGCTCATAGATGAGCAATTAGAGACGTTTGAGAGGATTAGAGGCAGGTTATTCTTTAGCACTAGGTTCTTCTATGATGAAGGATCAAAGGGCCCTAAATGGTTCGAGAGAGTCGCAGGAGAGCAACAGTTTCTTGGACTATTTTAAGGTCGTACAAGGCATCTAATTTGTTCTTGATAGCACAGATGCTCATAACATATCTCACTATACGATATCAGATCTAAATGCACATTAAAACAGTGTACATATTATTACCATTTACCTTGTGAAAATTTATGTTGTCGTTGAACGGTACAACAGCTCCAACCTTTGTCTTGGATCGAATCCAAGTGATTGTATTTCTGCAGACAGGAAGAAGGACTAGTGCCATATTAAATTTCAGGGTCTCAGCAGCACCCTTTGCAGTGGCAACACAGTAGCCCATAATGTGAAATACAGCTCGGTTACGATACTGGATGAACTTCCAAATGAAAAGGGCGATGCAGATGGAGAGCCAGAGAGTGATGACCCATATCCGCTTCCAGTTTTCTTCTAGGAAGTACAAAAACTCCTGCCAATAATGGCGAAGTGGGCTCATTTCCTTGCTAGGTGCAAGCTTCATGCTAAGAGCTTTGCTAAGTTTTGAGCTGTGGGTGGTCGTTGATCTTGCAACAGCTTCAGATGGCGACTGCAGCAATAGTGCCTCCAAGTCTTCGAGCTGTTAACATTGGAGTGGTCAGAAAAGAACTGTGTAGCGATTCTCAACTGTTATTTGACTGAAAATGGACACACCTCTATGTAGCCCAAGTTGTTAGGGTCAAGCTCTTCCATTATGAGGGCTGTGTACTCATCAGCTCGCTCCTTGATCTTGGAAAGTTTATTTGCTGATGCACTAAGGGCAATAATCTGCAAAAGCATGTTACCATTTGCTTAATCATGCTTTAAATTTACACCATGAGGGCATTAAGATCAGATTTTCAGTTTGGAGTCTTCTGGCTGACCTCTTTAACTTCCTCTGCCGTGATTCTTCCATCAGCATTTTTGTCAACCCTGAACAAAAAGGTGACAACATGTTAATACATCAAATGACCTAGAAAACCGTAACTAAAGATAAGTTGTTCGATAACTTCACATGGAAATCTCTGTACCACTTAGTTAATTGAGTTCAGTGTTTTGAAGCGAATTTGGAATTGGCATTTATCGCATATAGGATATACAGTGTGTCTGTTAAGATGCCAAAACAATATATATAGCAGAAACTACTAACATGTCAAAGAATGTCTGGAGACGGTTGTCAAAACCCTGATCACTAAGTTGCTCCCAGAATTCTTTGAGCTCCTCCTTAGTGAGGACTTCCTTCACTATTCCTCTCTTCCTCGCTAATGAATCAAACATTTGCATTGCAAAATCATCAGACCCTTCCATTCCTGCTAAATCAAAAGCAACAACTGAACCACCATTCTATCAAAAAGTATATGTCTAGATGCAGTGGAAAATTCAAATTACCAATGCATTTCCCAAATCTCGAACGGAGCAGCATGCCATCGACTTGCAGATGATTGAATCGCTTCTCCACCGCAGCCCAGCCATCATTGCCAACTTTCGCAGTCACAAACTGCATCCCTTTGAGTGCCACCGCGGCCGTACTCTTGCTTCGGTCATATCTCTTCCTTACGACCTTTGGCGCCGGTGTCTGTGGCAGTGGCACCTTCTTGCTCGGATTCGTCAGCTTTAGCCCATTAGTCACCTGCCTCAGTTTCGATGACAGCTTGCCACCCCTTGATGAGGAAGGTGACACCAATGACAGGCCATCAAACCCACCGCTATGCGCTGAGCCACCATCATCAACCGCCCTGACATCTTGGATTGCCACTGAATCACGTTGTACATCGAGGGTAATCTCGACAACCTCGTCATCGTCTTTGAACCTGGTGGCCTTTGTAGCCCTGTGGCTTGAACCTTCTAAATTGCCGCTGTTTGGTATTAACGTGGCAGTGTCATCTTGTGACCTTCTTGAACTATCAGAATCAGTGACAACCATGCCAGCTTCAATGTCAGCCATCTGTACCACCTCTCAGGACAATTTCCTATGTTTCTCTGGTGAAAGGACAATTTCGTTAGCTGAGAGAGAAACTACGACCGGAAATTAAAGTTACTGCATGTCTCTTTCAACACACACAAAAGGTTACAGAACGTGTATTTCCTGTTGTTCTATCCATGAATACAATGGTACATCAGTACAAAGGAAAATTACGACTCGCTTTCAAAAGAAAAAGGAAAATTACGACTCGGACCGAAATTATCTGCAATTCAGCTACATAAAACAGAAGAAAATATCTTGGAAACAGAAGTAGCAACTGAAAGAGGAGACCAGAGTGTTAGCTCCCTTGTCTTATCATCAGATCCAGAGCAATTTCCCAAAAAGGAAATTCGGAAGAAACATAGTAATAATTGCGGTAACAGAAAGGGAGGACATTTGGGACTTCCAAAAGTAAACAAGAAACCGAGGAAATAACTCGCACCAAAACGGCTCCAGGTGTGCTCAGATCTAGAACTTGCACGAGGCGCACCCACCCTCTCAATCAACCATCCATTCATTGGAGCCAGAAACGGAGATAAGAAATGGAAAACAGAAGAACATCTCTAGGAGGGGAGTGAAGCAGCATCCACTGAAGAGTAAACCAAAATTTAACCACACCGACTGGACCCTAGTGGAGAACCAATAAGAAACCGAGAATCAAGCGCACAAAGTTTTTGATAACAAGAAAAGGGGAACAGATTGTTACCTTAAAAGAGAAAGATTTCAGCCACCGATTGGAAGCCGGAGCATTTCTTGAAATTCCACCGGATGAACAGAGAAGGGAAACCCCTGCTTAAGCACGCTAATGGTACAAACAGCAGAGTGTTCTCGAACCGGAACGCACGAGGGCTAGCACCAACCAATTTTGCAGATGCAGGTGGCCTTTGCTTACCTGGTACTGCTGTCTAGCACTCCTACTCCTCCCAATGCGATGCGCTGTCCTCACACCAAATGAGGCCAGTCGCTTCAGAAAACAACAAAGAGGATAGTGATGGGATTAGGGGAAAATAGAAATGCTGCTCCCATTGCTATTACTCCTACTATTGGTTAGCAGTGCGTACTGCTACCGTGTGTCCGTGGGAGGGGAGAGAGGCTGGGGCCTGGACTGGACAGCTTGACACCCTACGCTGATGGCTGCTGTTGGAGCATGTGCGCAATGGTTGTTGTCTGCAACGCAATCACTGCTCTCCCTCTCTACCCGGACTAGTGCTCTCTGTCTCCACGACCCTGAACCATATTTAAACTTCTAAAGTGGAATGCACCTCTTGATATGTTTTCTTAGCACAAGAATGCACCACTCTAATATTCCTTTTGACAGCAACGTCGAGACAAATAAACAGTAGAATGGTAAATGAAAGTTCTTGAGCAGTTACGTGAGGGGTGTTATTTTGTCCGTTTTCTTCTTCGCTTTCATGAATATATATATATACATATATATATATATAGGTTGTCGTCGGTAACAGACTGAGTTAATAAAGTTAAATAAAGAAGCTATAACTCCTCTTTCTCTAGCCCCTCTTGCACTTAATTAACTTCTAGAGTATAAACAAACGTAATAATAAATATTTACTATTTATTTATGTCAGTACTTTTTTAGAGATTTTTTTTCTAAAATAGGAGCTTAGGTGCCTTCTCTCCATCCTTAAGAGCATGTCCACTCGGCCACCTCATACGGCATCCGGCGCATTGCGTTTTTTGGCCCATATGGGAGACCATTGGCGCGATCATCGAAATAGGGGCCGGTTGGCTCCCAGCCGCAGCCCCCATACAATCAAAAAAATTAAATAATATTTGATTTCGTAGCATTTTTAACTAGTCGTACTCTTGTCTAGTCCTGTAATACATCTTTGAAGTCGTCGTCGCTTGGCGCGCGCGGCTAGAACCTCTGCGGTGGTTGCGCGAGTTGTAGCTGTTGTTGCGCACGTTGCAGAGGCTGGTGGCCGCAACGGCTGCAACCTTGGCCGTGGTCGCCACGTCGTGCACGGTAGGCCTGCTCCTCCTTCTCCTACCAGGACCAGGCGTAGTCCACCGGCGCCGGCGGATTGGGTTCGAGGGAGGCGCGTTTGGCGGCTTGCTGGCCGGGATACTCCTCCGGGTCGCCGGCGCGTCTGAAATGTTGCGCAGCCATGGCGTACTCCAGAGGCACCTGCCACCCCGGCCGCAGCCACATGAGCAGAAGATGCCCGCATGGGGGCGAGTGCTCCCGGATGGTAGCATCACCGCACCTGCTGCCACCATTCTTCGGCTAGAAGTGGGGGTACTGCAAGCGGGGTTAATCGCCCAACATGATGTGGTCCATCACGCTCTTGAGAGTCGTTCACCCCACTAGAGCCCCCGCCCGGCCTCGTTGTTGTTCACAGGAGGTGCCCATCTCCCTCATACCAAGTCGTGTTGTTGTCGGGATCCCAGTGGGGATCCATCCGCTGCTCCGGCGTGAGCTTGCCGTAGTAGTGGTGGCTAATGGCTGCATGCCGAGCCGCACCTTGCGGGCCGGGAGAGACCGGCACTCAGCCTCCATACGAGGGGGGACCGGTAGCCCGGCGGGAAGGGGTAGTTGGAGGCGCAGCGCCTTCGCCTCCGCATAGGTTAGTGAATTAATCGCGCATGGCTAGCACCAAAACAAAAATAGGGGGCACGTTGGGCGCGTTTTTTGGTGTCGGCACCCCCCCCCCATAGCCCTTGGGGGGCTTTGGGAAGGCCAGGTGGAGATGCTCTAATAGCATCTTGATGCATGTAAAATGCATGCATGAATTTTGTGGTTTGTTGACACATATTCCCACATATTTGCACCATATATGATGTTATGTCCATGTTTTAAATTGATTTTTGGGGATTTTCTAATAATCCCCTTTATTTTGGTTTTAATCCTTCAAAAACCCTATTTTGTGTATTTTTAGCTTTCAGGGACCTAAACGAAGTGAAATGGAGCTAGAATTCTGGAGATGTCAATATTTCATCAAGAAAAGTATCTAGAGCACTTGGACCTCACGAGAAGGGCCAGGAGGGCCAAAAGATCCCAGGTGGCGCGCCCAATTAGCTAGGGTGGGCGTGCCACCCAGTCTCTTTCTCCTCGGTCGTCCGATTCACATGATTCTTTCGCCCACGGACTCCATCTGACCAAAAAAACTCTATATAAAGGAATTCCCGAGGTTTCATCGAGGAGAGTGCGGTACTGAAAGGACGAGATGTCGCCTAGAGGGGGGTGAATAGGCGTTTAGAAAACTCTTACGGATTCGGCTTGCAAGAATGCGGAATTAAACTAACGTTTATTTTATAAGCACAAACCCTAAATATGCTAGGCTGACCTAAGTGCAACAACAAAAACTAGAGCTAAGCAAGATAGACACAAGATATATGTAGCACAAGTGATAGCAAGATATATGTACTTCAAGCACGATGACTATCACAAGGAAAGTAAGCTCGGGTATAGAAATAACCGAGACACGCGGAGAGGAGGATGTATTCCCGTGTTCCCTTCCTTTGCAAGAAGGTACGTCACGTTTGGAGGGGTGGAGGTCCCACGAAGGATTCCCCAACGCCACGAAGGCTCACCCTATTCTCCGAGCCAAACCCACGAAGGATAATGGCCCTTTCCTTATGGTTAGCTTTTCCTCCACTCCGGAGATGGCAAGCTCCAAAACCACTTCACGAGCTCCACGAAGGAGAAGCCCGGGCCTCTTCACAATCTTCTTTGAAGAGATCACCGGAGCACCAACCGCCAAGCCAACTAGGAGGTCTCCTCCAAGAGTAACAACCTCACGGTCTCTCACTCGAACTAACGGTGGTGGAGAGCTCAACACTATGCAATGATGCAGCAAGAACACTAGAGGTGTTCAAATCCTTCACACTCAAATCCCACCAAAGCAACAAATGCTAGGATGAAATTAGAGTGGAAGAACAAAGAGGAAATCAACAAATGACTCCAAGATCTAGATC
Source organism: Lolium multiflorum (assembly GCA_030979885.1). NCBI lineage: Eukaryota > Viridiplantae > Streptophyta > Magnoliopsida > Poales > Poaceae > Lolium > Lolium multiflorum. The sequence continues at coordinate 166,823,133 of CM061749.1, forward strand.
CAAAGGGTTCTCACTTAGAGGAGAAAATTGGTGGGGATTGTAGATCTAGATCTCCTCTCTTAGATCCCTCAAGAATGAGCAAGAATCATGGGGGGAATCAAGAGATAGGGCAAGTTCTTCAAAGTCAACAATGAAGGAGAGAGAGTGGAAGGACTTAACCAGCCCAAGGTGGAAGAAGGGCTATTTATAGCCCAAGGGAAAATCTAATCGTTGGGGAAGTGTCCAGCTCACCAAACAGTCGAGGAGGCCGATCAACCGGGCCTGGGGCCGGGCCGTCCGGCGCAGGGGCCGGTCAGACCGGGCCTCAGACCGGAGCATCCGGTCCAAACCGGACCTGACGCCGGACCGTGACCAGAGCGGATCGGAGACATACAGAACATGCCCGATGGCACCGGTCCAGGGGCCGGTCGGCATCGGGCCAGCCGGCGCCACGGCCGGTCCAACCGGACCACAGACCGGCCAGGGGATAAACAACTTTTCTTCATTTTAAACAGAAAATGCTCCCGAACTCCGATTGACATGAAATATGTAGACTCCTCACAGGATATTTTTAGATGATTCTAGAGAGGGAGTCTCCCACCGTCAAGAAACGGTGAAGACGTCCATACTCAAAAACGCAATATAAGATGCATGCGAATTTCGTTTTCGATGAACTTGGGCTTGTTGTAAAGCTAGCAACAAGCTCAAGAACCTCACACAGAGAAACACCAAGAAGCAATAGGGATATGAAAAGTATGCAAATGATTGAGCTCCCTAATATGATGTGATCAAGTTACCCAACTGAAAGCCCCTCTTAATAGTGCGGCTATCTATCCTATAATCCGATCTCCGAACAACCACCTTGAGACCGGTAAAAGAAAACCTAGCAAGGTCATACCTTTGCCTTGCGCATTCCGCTTGATCTTGATGATGATGCTTCATGCTTCATTCAATCTGGAAAGTCTCACTTGATCATTGTTCCTTTGTGAAGACTCACAAATGCTCCCCCATACACCATGATGGGAAAGCTCCATTGATGCACATCTTCACATGTCCATTATCACCAAATGGACATCAAGCTTCAAGCATATGATCCTCTTGAGATTCTCAACTTGAACTTGCCCAACTCAACCTTGATGACGATCACCATTTGATGTCATCCTCTCATGGACTATAGAGATCTCACTTTTGATGCATGCCCATGGAAAGATACCTAACCCGCATAGACAACACAAGGCCACATATATGATGGGTTAGTTCATAAAGCATAATTGACAAGGCTTACCATACCACATGACTTCACGTGGCACATTCTTCATGCTTCATGTGTTGACCAATCTTGAATCTATTCTTTACTCTTTGTATTGGTCAACCTTGTATCTTCTCATGCTCTATCATACTATCTTGAGGTGTATAAAGAATTCTTCATTTGTTTGCATGCTATAAATCTTAGTCAACCATAGCTCAACTCATGAGACTATCATGACACCGACTTAGAACCATAACTTGAATTCTTCACTTGGAATCAAGCACTCAAGATCTTGATCATTCGTTGCTTATCACATAAGCTAGAGCATGGCTAAGATTGAGCTCCACATAAGAACTCCTTCTTCATTTCTTCTTCTTGATCATATCACATATATGTCTTCAAATTGATGATCTTGATGCCAATACTCAATGTATATCTTTTATCTTCATGGCACCCATACTTGAATCCAACACATGAACTACAAGTAGTATCTATGGAATATTCCTTCATATAAACTCAATGAAAACATTAGTCCATAGGGGTTGTCACTAATTACCAAAACCACACATAGGGGCAATATACCCTTACAGGTACAAACACTGAAACAAAACCAGCCAGCGATTGGATGGGGAAGTTTCGCCAGAGCCGTTGCCGGAGGGATCTCTGCCTTCTCCAATGTCTCCACCATCATCACCATGATGAAGAGAGAGTAGTACACCTCTAGACTATGTATTTGTGGCATTATCTTGATCTATTTATGTCTTTTTCTTCATAGATCTAGTACCATATGAGCTTCCCAACATGATTATGGTCGTATATGTAATTCATATGTGGTGGATTATTATTCTATGATTTGATATATGAAATTGGAACATATTATGTGTAAGATGTATTGATAGATGCATATCATGTACCCCGTTCTCAAGTACTTGTTCTTATCCAACTTGTATGAAAGAGCATGTGTGGGAGAAGTGTGTATTAGATGGAGTAGCGTGGTGGTAGTGATTGAATAGTGACAACAAATTCAAGATTTACTATGGTATTTACCTTTCTTTTGCGGCCTCACTAGGGATAAAGTGAATTCATGTGATAGCTTGATAATCTTGTTTGGTCAAGGTACCATATTTGTGATTCAAACATTATGTCAAAATACTTAAATCTATACTCTGTTGATTCTTAATTCAAGATTGCTTAGAATTTTCCCTTTCTTGAGGAGTATAAGTGAGATCTGTTGCATCATCTCTATGTTAGGATGTGATGTCCATATAAATGCTTATCAAACACATGTTGAAGTTTCACCAATATTATGTCTTTGATGAATTGTCTGTGCCCACTAAAACTTAAAAAGAGAGTAGACAAATGAACCCATGAAACCAGATCCATTTTAAACCTTTAGAAACACCTTTCCAACACAACTATCATACTTTATATTTTCTGCTATTTATTATTTCAGAAATACTTTCTTCACTTGCAAACACACAAAACCCAAAAATAACCATATTTTTATTGCCTTTATCTTGTTTTCTTAGTTTACTTACTTTACTTTGTTCTATTTACATTTATATTTCATATTACTAATACGGAAACTTGTGCTTGGCAACCACATGGTGGAGTTGGGGACACAAGACAAAAACTTTGCTTTGTAAGTTGCTAGCTCTTTGCCAATTCCTCGAGAGTTCCATATAAACCCTCGAGTTATCCTTGTGCGGAAAAGACGCTTGCTACAACACTCTGTACTTTCTAATGAGTTGGGGCACATGGAGTTGTTGCCAACAACAATATTTTCTGACGTCGTTGCCTAGGAATTGCAAGAGGGACATCACAACAACATCTTCAACTTGGGAGCACCTCTCCCTACATCATGCCCGTAAATTGGTGATAATGCAGGCATCTTTGGTGTGCAAGCCATTGAGCTCTCTTGCACACCTTCCTCACGGCTGTGAATGCTTCAACCTTTGATCGCAGCTGTACTATGTTGTATTCATCTACTAGCAATAGGAAATATCTCTTTCCTGCTGGTGTTGGTGGTGATATAGGGCCACACAAATCACCATGAATAAGTTCTAGTCTTTCTTCTGCTCAGCATCTCCACTCGCGTCCCCCAAAGCATCCCCCAAAGCAATTTGGGGGCGCGCCGGACCAAAAAAACCGTTCCAGCCGCGTCCCCCAAAGCCCATTTTTGTCCGGCACGGTCTGATACGGTGTCCGCCGCCCCGAGCCCGTCCCCGTCCCACAGGGGACGCATCGGGCACGCCGGACACAATGAAAAGCGAGGCGGGAAGTGGCGGGGCCGACCCGTCAGCGGCACAGGGAAAATTCGTCTCCCACTCCCGCCAAATCCCGCCCCTCCCGCCACATCGCGCCTATCCCGCCGCGCATTTCTGGCCTCCCAACACATATCCCGCCGCCGATTCATTTCTCCTATCCCGCCGATTTGTTTCTCCCTCCCGCCATTCACCCGCCGCCGCTACCCTCTCCCATGGCGCCGCCGACAGCCCCCAAAAAGTTGGCCAAGAAGCCGCCGGGCAATGGGACGAAAGGGGCGAAAGTGCCGTTCGCGAAGCCGCGGAAGGCGCCGGCTCCGAAGAAGAAGCCGGAAGGATGGACCGAAGATCAATGGCAGCAAGATTGTCTGCGCCGGAAGCTATCGACGGCGGAGCGGAAAGGACGGAGGGCGGCGGAGCAGGAGAAGAAGGCTCTGGCGGCGCGCCAGCACCAGCACATACTGGTCGGGTGTATCGCCGCCACCAACGCGAGCCCATGGAGTTCGTCCGTGTCGGTGTACGTTCCGGGAGTGATCTCTCCGTCGTCATCCACCTTCTACAATGACGGCCCCTCCGCGACTCCCAAGTGCGTGACACCTAACTTGTCGCCCCACTACCAGGATGCGCTGCCACATGGCGGCTTCAACCCCAACAACCTCTACTCCCCGGCGTACGAGCAGCGCGAGCCAGGACCCGGTCCGGACGGCAACCCTTTCACGGCACAGGCTTGTTGTGGGTATACTTCATGGGTGTACCATCGACATGCCTAGATCCGGCAAGCCCGGGTGGCCCATAGACGGTGATGGTGGCATGAGGCCCATCGGGCGGCCCAGTTGCTGTAGATCAAGATGGATGAAGACCAGCCCAGGAACAAGGAGCCGGATCCACCGGACCGACATTGGAAGTCGGATCCGGCTTGGCCCATTAAGGGTAGCCGGATCTGGTACGACATAGAAGGGAAGGCGGATCCTTGACGTACACGACAAGACATTGTACCGTAGTTAGGCAACTTGTATTTCGGCTAGGACTCTCCGTGTAAACCCTAGATCCATTCGCCTTTATAAGCCGGATCCCGGGAGCCCTAGAGGCACAACCACAACTCATTGTAACAACGTGAAAGCGCCCAGATAATACCAGACAAGTGATACGTCTCCAACGTATCTATAATTTCGATGTTCCATGCTTGTTTTATGACAATACATACATGTTTTGCTCACACTTTATAATGTTTTTATGCATTTTCCGGAACTAACCTATTAACAAGATGCCACGCGTTCCTGTTTTGTTGTTTTTGGTTCCGAAAGGCTGTTCGGGCAATATTCTCGGAATTCGACGAAACGAAGACCCAACATCTTATTTTTCCCGGAAGACCCCAGAACACCGAAGGAGAGTCGGAGGGGCCGAGGGCCACGGACCATAAGGCGGCGCGGCCCCGGCCTGGCCGCGCCGCCTATGGTGGGAGCCCGGTGCCCTCTGCGTCGCCTCTTCGCCTATAAGACCCCTTTCGACCTAAAAACGCGATACCGATTGACGAAACTCCAGAAAGACTCCGGGCGCCGCCGCCATCGCGAAACTCAATTCGGGACAGAATCTGTTCCGGCACGCCACCGGACGGGAAGTGCCCCGGCCATCTCCATCAACGCCACCGCCTCCATCATGCTCCGTGAGTAGTTCCCCCATGGACTACGGGTTCTAGCTGTAGCTAGTTGGTATTCTCTCCCCATGTACTTCAATACAATGATCTCATGAGCTGCCTTACATGATTGATATTCATCTGATGTAATCGGTGTTGTGTTTGTTGGGATCCGATGGATTGTTACATTATGATTAGTCTATCTATAAAGTTTGTGAAGTTATTGTTGCTGCAATCTTGTTGTGTTTAATGCTTGTCACTAGGGCCCAAGTGGCATGATCTTAGATTTAAGCTCCATAATTATTGCTTAGATTGTATCTACAAGTTGTTTGCACATGTCTATGTCCGAACCCGAGGCCCCGGGTGACAGAATCGGATAACCGGAGGGGAAGGCGTAGGTATGAGGATCACATGTTTTCACGGAGTGTTAATGCTTTGCTCCGGTGCTCTATTAAAGGGAGTACCTTAATTTCCAGTAGATTCCCTAGAGGCCCGCTGCCAGCTGGTAGGACAAAAGATGTTGTACAAGTTTCTCATTGCGAGCACGTATGACTATATATGGAAAACATGCATACATGATTAATAGACTTGATGTTCTGTCTTAATGCTATTTCAATCCTATCAATTGCCCAACTGTAATTTGTTCACCCAACACTTGTTATTGGAGAGTTACCACTAGTGTAGATAGCTGGAACCCCGGTCCATCTTTCATCATCATATACTCATTCTATATGTCATTGGAAGTAGTATCAACTATTTTCTGGTGCCATTGCTCTCATATTACTATTACGCTGCTGTGTTGTTACTATTGCTCTCATATTACTGCTGCTTTCACATCACCCCTGTTACTAGTGCTTTTCCAGGTGCCTGAATTGACAACTCAGTTGTTAAGGCTTATAAGTATTCTTTACCTCCCTTTTGTCGAATCAATAAATTTGGGTTTTACTTCCCTCGAAGACTGTGCGATCCCCTATACTTGTGGGTTATCAAGACTATTTTTCGGCCGTTCGGGAGATCAAGACACGCTGCAAGGGGAGTCTCCACTTCCAATCTCTTTACTTTGTTTTTGTCTTGCTTTATTTTATTTACTGTCTTGTTTGCTTCATATTAAAAACACAAAAAAATAGTTACTTTACTTACTGTCTTATTTACTAGCTCTATATCAAAAACACACAAAAAAATTACTTGCATTTAGTTTACTTTTGTTATCATCTCTAGCTCTGTACCTGTTACTTCTTCACCTGAGGAATTAGTCTTTACTTTTAAGCAAGGGGATGAGGAGAGTTTTAAAGATGCTTGGTCTAGAATTTTTTATGCTTATCGTAAAACTAAACCTCAAATGACTCTAAGTTTGCTCCTTAGTAATTTTTATTTTGGGCTTATGATTTGCTATAGATATGCCTTAGATTCTATAGTGGGAGGAGATTTCCTTCATTGCAACGGGGATCAAGCTTTTAATGCCATAAAAAAATTGGTTGCATCACATAGTTCGGCTAACAACTTTGATTCAGCTCTTATTAGCATTTATAATAGATTAAACACTCTTGAGACAAGTGCATCTTACTTGAAAGAAAATTATGGTTATGTTCGAAACCGTCTTGATGAAGTTTTAGTGAACTCTGAACCCTCAATGTGGAACCCCACTATTAAAGTTATTATTGGTGGTGAAACTTTTCATGCCCGTTGTGATATTATGTCTGAATTTTGTCTTATGCCTAAGAGTATTTATGAATCTTTGACACTTTGGGGACTTGTTGAAGGGGAGAAGGAATAACTCTTATTGATAACTCCGTTATAATTCCTAAGGGAATAGCCGAGGGTGTGCACACAACCATTCTTGGAAGAACAGTATCCACTGATTATCTTGTTATTGAATGTGTAGGAACAGGACAAATCACACTTGGAAGATCCTTGCTGAAACTGTTGGGAGCAATCATAAATACGGGAGAAGGCACCCTAAAAATTACACCGGGAGGCCGACATGTATTCCCTAAACCAAAGAGTAAGAAAAAGAGTAAGAAGGGTAGGCGTAAAGCCCGAGGTAATGTTGATGCTCCATCTCTTGATGTTACTTGATTTGCACTTTCTGCGCCTAGCTGAAAGGCGTTAAAGAAAAGCACTTCTTGGGGGATAACCCATGTTTTATTTTATTTACTGTATTGTTGAGTCTTGGAAGTTGTTTACTACTGTAGCAACCTCTCCTTATCATGTTTTTGTGCCAAGTAAAGTTTCTATGCTAAAGTTGATGCTAAATTTGGATTGCTGCGCAGAAACAGCATTGCTGTCTGTCACAAATTCTCGCAGACCTCTCTGTAAAAAAATCAAAAAAATCTACAAATTTACGAGCGTGATCCTCATATATGTATGCAACTTTCATTAGTTTTGAGATTTTCCGTTTGAGCAAGTTAAGTGCCCCTGCCAGATTCGTCTTTACGGACTGTTCTGTTTTTGACAGATTCTGCCTTTTATTTCGCATTGCCGCTTTTGGTATGTTGAATGAGTTTCTTTGTTCCATTAACTTTCAGAAGCTTTGTGGAATGTCCAGAAGTGTTAATAATGATTGTGTCATCTCTGAATATGTGAATTTTTGATTATGCACCAACCCTCTAATGAGTTTGCTTGAAGTTTGGTGTGGAGGAAGTTTTCAAGGGTCAAGAGAAGAGGATGATATACTATGATCAAGAAGAGTGAAAGGTCTAAGCTTGGGGATGCCCCGGTGGTTCATCCCTGCAAATTTTAAGAAGACTCAAGCATCTAATCTTGGGGATGCCCAAGGCATCCCCTTCTTCATCGACAACATCAGGTCACTTCTAGTGAAACTATATTTTTATTCCGTCACATCTTATGTTCTTTACTTGGAGCGTCGGTTTGCTTTTATTTTCGTTTTGGTTTGAATAAAGTTGGATCCCATCATTCTTATATTGGAGATATTACGCTCCGCTTTTTCATATGGAACACTTGTGTTCTTAATTGTGCTTTAATGTTCATGGCAAAGGCCGAAATTGCTTCGTTAAATTGCTATTTGGTTGGAATCAGAAAATGCTGCATATGGTTTGGATTAACTTGGCAATTGTTTGAGCTCTCATAGATCATGTTTAAGCTCTTGCATCATGTAGTTTAATCTATTAATGAAGAACTACCGTAGAGCTTGTTTAATTTGGTTTGCATGATTGGTCTCTCTAAGTCTAGATAATTTCTGGTAAAGTGTTTGAACAACAAGGAAGACAATGTAGAGTCTTATAATGCTTGCAATATGTTCTTGTGTAAGTTTTGCTGTACATGTTCATACTTGTGTTTGCTTCAAACAACCTTGCTAGCCCAAACCTTGTACTGAGAGGAAATGCTTCTCGTGCATCCAAACACCTTGAGCAACCCATGCCATTTGTGTCCACCATATCTACCTACTATGTGGTATTTTTCTGCCATTCCAAAGTAAATTACTTGAGTGCTACCTTTAAAATTTCATTCCTTTATCTTTGCAATATATAGCTCATGGGACAAATAGCTTAAAAACTATTGTGGTGATGAATATGTAGTTATGTGTCTTAATTCTTATAAGTTGCTTGTTGAGCGGTAACCATGTTTCTGGGGACGCCATCAACTTTTTACCTTTGTTGGATATCATGTGAGATGCTATGCATGTTCGTCTTGTCTGAAGTAAGTGCGATTTCATGATCAAATGGTTTGAGTATGCATATGTTAGAGAAGAACATTGGGCCGCTAACTAAAGCCATGTATCATGGTGGAAGTTTCAGTTTGGACATACAACCTCAATCTCTTATGAGAATATTAACTGTTGTTGAATGCTTAAGCATTAAAAGAGGAGTCCATTATCTGTTGTCTATGTTGTCCCGGTATGGATGTCTAAGTTGAGAATAATCAAAAGCGAGAAATCCAATGCGTGCTTTCTCCTTAGACATTTGTACAGGCGGCATAGAGGTACCCCTTTGTGACACTTGGTTGAAGCATATGTCATGTGATGATAATCCGTGTTTTCCGAGCTGATTAGGACAAGGTGCGAGCACTATTAGTACTCTATGCATGAGACATGCAACTTGTAGGAAGTATTATGCATAGCACATATGAATTATTACTACCGTTGACAAAATTGTTTCTATGTTTTCAAAACAAAAAGCTCTAACACAAAAATAGTAATCCATGCTTCCCTCTGCGAAGGGCCATTCTTTTACTTTTATATTGAGTCAGTTTACCTACTTCCTTCCATCTTAGAAGCAAACACTTGTGTCAACTGTGCATTGATTCTTACATACTTGCTTATTTGCATTCATCATATTACTTTGTGTTGACAATTATCCATGAGATATGCATGTTGAAAGTTGAAAGCAACTGCTGAAACTTATATCTTCCTTTGTGTTGCTTCGATGCCTTTACTTTGAATGTACTGAGTTAACTCTTATGCAAAACTTTTGATGCTTGTCTCGAAAGTACTATTCATGAAAAGTTTTGCTATATGTTATCTATTTGTTAGCAAATATAGATCATTGCCTTGAGTCACTTCGTTCATCTCATATGCTTTGCAATAGTATGGTTAAGATTATGTTGGTAGCATGTCACTTCAGAAATTATTCTTTTTATCGTTTACCTACTCGAGGGCGAGCAGGAACTAAGCTTCGGGATGCTTGATATGTCTCCAACGTATCTATAATTTCTGATGTTCCATGCTTGTTTTATGACAATACCTACATGTTTTGCTCACACTTTATAATGTTTTTATGCGTTTTCCGGAACTAACCTATTAACAAAATGCCACAGTGCCAGTTCCTGTTTTCTTGTTTTTGGTTCCAGAAAGGCTGTTCGGGCAATATTCTCGGAATTCGACGAAACGAAGACCCAACATCTTATTTTTCCCGGAAGACCCCAGAACACCGAAGGAGAGTCGAAGGCGGGCCAGAGGGCCGCCAGACCATAAGGCGGTGCGGCCCCAGGCCAGGCCGCGCCAGCCTATGGTGAGGAGGCCCCAGGTGCCCTCCTGCGTCGCCTCTTCGCCTATAAGACCCCTTTCGACCTAAAAACGCGATACCGATTGACGAAACTCCAAAAAGACTCCAGGGCGCCGCCGCCATCGCGAAACTCCAATTCGGGGGACAGAATCTCTGTTCCGGCACGCCGCCGGACGGGGAAGTGCCCAAGCCATCTCCATCAACGCCACCGCCTCCATCATGCTCCGTGAGTAGTTCCCCCATGGACTACGGGTTCTAGCTGTAGCTAGTTGGTATTCTCTCCCCCATGTACTTCAATACAATGATCTCATGAGCTGCCTTACATGATTGAGATTCATCGATGTAATCGGTGTTGTGTTTGTTGGGATCCGATGGATTGTTACATTATGATTAGTCTATCTATAAAGTTTGTGAAGTTATTGTTGCTGCAATCTTGTTGTGTTTAATGCTTGTCACTAGGGCCCGAGTGGCATGATCTTAGATTTAAGCTTTATAATTATTGCTTAGATTGTATCTACAAGTTGTTTGCACATGTCTATGTCCGGAACCCGAGGCCCCACAAGAATGGGATAACTGGAGGGGAAGACGTAGGTATGAGGATCACATGTTTTCACGGAGTGTTAATGCTTTGCTCCGGTGCTCTATTAAAAGGAGTACCTTAATTTCCAGTAGATTCCCTAGAGGCCCGGCTGCCACCGGCTGGTAGGACAAAAGATGTTGTACAAGTTTCTCATTGCGAGCACGTATGACTATATATGGAAAACATGCCTACATGATTAATAGACTTGATGTTCTGTCTTGATGCTATTTCAATGCAGGATCTCCGCTATCGCGGGAACGGCCGCATAAGGAAGTACTGTCCCCTGAAGAAATAGTGGAGCAAGCAGGCTTGGATGCAATCGCGCGCTCGGATATCCTCAATAAACCTATAACTCCTGACGATGCTGCAGATCCAGAGGCTCTAGAAGCCAAGAGGAAGGAGATGCTGGACACCGCCAATAAGTTTGCCAACACCGCAGGTGCGATGCTGGATGAGAGGAAAGAGGCTACGCATTTTGTGGATCATTTTCGCAAGAAAGATCGCGAAATTGACGAGTCACTCGAAAAAGTCAGGAAACTCCGGAAGCACTGGGAGGACAAGATGAGCACTGCTCAGGCGGAGATTGATAGGATCAGGCGGGAAGCTATTCCTCCCCGCAAGATCACCTTCGCAACTCCCACTGAGCAACAGCCATTCACAACTCCAAAGGACAACATGAAGAAGGCTGCGGAGCTCTTGACAAAGAAGGACGAGGAGATTGATATCAACTACGTCTGTACGCTCGTTGCTTCAGCAATGAAACAGCAGAGCAAGGCAGACACTTCGCGCAGGTTGGAATCCAACCCGGAACACTGTGTGTCCACCGCGCAGAAGGACGCCCTCGGCAATCAGCGTCATGATGACGAATCATGCACCGGATCCATGGAGCGCAGGAGAAAAGTCAAGGAGCATCCGAACCCAATCCCGGTGCCCTCGGACTCAACTCCGAGAGACCCAGCAAAGGGAAAGGGCCCGATGTATGCTGGCAAGTACAAGTACCGCAATCCGTCACCGCCACCCTGGATTCCGCGTCCTCCGCTGCCACCTCGTCGACGTAGTCCAGCCGGAAATGCCAGGCCCCATGGGCCCGGTGGAATCAACATCCGTGACAACATGCCACCGCCAAGGAACAGGAGCAGGGAGCGCACGCCGGAACCACGCAGAAGCCGGAACGAAGGCCGCGAGCCCGAGCCTCGCAGGAGCCGGAACGAAGAGCACGCGCCTGAGCCTCGCAGGAGCCGGAACGACGGAGGCGACCGTCACCAAGAGGAAGGTAGCCACCGAAGCCGGAGTCAGCCGCGGGAAGAATGCCGGGAGTCTGAAGGCGGAAGCAAAAAATCCTATAGGCCCCCTCACAGATCTCCCTCACCACCACCCAGTGGAGGCGGAGGTGGAGGCGGAGGTGGAGGCCGGAGGTCCCGCTCTCGCTCAAAAACCCCTGGCGGCGGCCTGCGCGACGCACGGGAATGTCTCAACGAGTACAGATCCGACTACATCGGCCCAAAGTGCTTTGGCCGGATGATCCGAGAGGAACCAAAGACAAGAAGCTTGAAGCTCAAGCTACCCGGAAACCTGAAGCATTATGATGGCAGTGAAAGGCCGGATACCTGGATTGAGGATTACTACAATGCAGTAACCTTCGCCGGAGGAACCCCCAATATAGCCCGCCGCATGCTCCAGTTGTACCTTATTGGTCCAGCTCGTGTTTGGCTCAGTGACCTCGAGGAGAATTCCATCTTTTGCTGGTATGACCTGAAGAAAGCTTTCGAGAACCACTCCAGGGGCACCTACAAGAGACCGGCCACCACAAGCGATCTGCAGGCATGCATCCAGAAGAAGGGTGAAACATCTAGGAGTTTCCTCACACGATGGTTGGCGACCAGAAACGAGTGCGAGAACGTAGATAACCGCACAGCTATGCACGCCTTCATTGGTGGCTTGCAGCGAGGAGGGCTGTTGTGGCACAAGCTTACTTGCCTGGTCAACGCGAACAAACTCACGTTAGATGAGATGATTAACATCGCCAGTGATCACACTGCCGCCGATGATGACGTAGGCGGAGATCTCGCAGCTACAGCCATGCACTAACCAAAGAAAAACCGTGACAATGGCGTCAGCAACAACAACAAGCGGAAGAACCCCTCTGAAGACTCGAAAGGCGGAGGATCCGACATGGTCGCCATGACGTTCCAACGCGGAGGTCCAGGAGGCGGAAGAGGCCACGGACGTGGTGGCGGAGCCGGCCGGGGCCAACAACGCGCTGACGAGGTCACCGCTGCCGGATCCCGCGCTCCCCAGACGTACGAGGAGTACAGGGATATGCCGTGCCTGGCTCATCTAGATCCCGCTACGGGAAAATCCACTCGCACCAATCGCAACTGCAAGTGGGTCAATGACCTGAAGAACGACCCGGAAGCAGGATACAAACGAGCCCGGAAGCACCGCCCTCGCGGCAAAGGAGGCAAGGGCAAGAACAAGGACAAAGAGGAGGACAGTTCCGAGGCGATGGACGAGGATGACGCTTTGCCGGATCCCAAAGAGGGTACCGCAGCTAACAAATCCAACCCCTTCGGAAAAAGAGTGTTGGAGCTTATCACACCTTCCTCGGAACCCCAACAGTCCGGGCAAAGAAATCGGCGCTCGGCTCTTGAACGCCACAGTTCCGGCTGTGCCGCAGTACGTCAAGTGGTTGGAGAAAGCCTGCACCTTCGATAGGTCGGATCATCCGGATGTCATCCCCAAAGAATGCTACGCTCTGGTTGTAATTCCCCGCATCGACGGGTATGACTTCTCAAAGTGCCTTATGGATGGCGGAGCTAGCTTGAACATCATGTACCTAGAGACTCTGGAGAGGATGAACCTTACCAAGGAGCAGCTCAAGCACAACACCACTGAATTTCATGGTGTGGTTCCGGGTAAAAAGGCAAACTCCCTAGGCAGCATCAAACTTCCCGTGGCTTTTGGCAATGTTAACAATTACCGCGAAGAGATTATCACATTTGAAGTAGTGCCCTTCAAGAGCTCCTACCATGTAATCTTCGGCAGGCCCACCTACCACAAGTTCCACGCCAGGGCATGCTACATCTACAACAAGCTCAAGATTCCGGGTCCTAACGGTATGATCACCATATCCGGAGACTACAAGAAAGCTAGGGACTGCGAGGAGGGCGAAGCCGCCTTTGCAGAATCCGTCATATCTGGAGAGGAACTGCAAGGCTACAGAGCCGCGGTGGATCCGAGTGAGATGCAGACCACCAAGAAGCAGATCTCCGAGCAGAAGAACTCGTTCTAGGCCGCGATAGACACCAAAAGGCACGACCTCATAGTAGGTGATAGCTCCAAGCAGGTGTCAGTCGGAGCCAACATGGACCCTAAATAGGAAAGCGCTCGTCGAGTTCCTCCGAGCTAACATGGATATCTTCGCATGGAAACCTTCTGACATGTCCGGAGTACCAAGGGAACTCGCCGAGCACCACCTCAACATAAATCCGGGTGCAAAACCGGTGAAGCAAGCTATGCGACGCTTTGGAGACAAAGCGCCGCGCCATAGGAATGGAATTAGCAAAGTTACTAGAGGCAGGTTTTGTAGTAGAAGTTATCCATACTGATTGGGTCGCAAACCCCGTCCTTGTACCCAAAAAGAATTCTGAAATACTAAGAATGTGCATCGATTACTCCGGCTTGAATAAGCATTGTCCGAAGGATCTGTTCCCCTTGTCGCGCATTGACCAAGTCATTGATTCGATGGCAGGGGCGGAACTTCTGTGTTTTCTTGCCGCATATTTCGGGTATCACCAGATCCGGATGAAGAAGTCCGACCAAAAGGCGACCTCATTCATCACCCTTTGGCACTTACTGCTATGTTACTATGCCTTTTGGCTTGAAAAACGCAGGTGCCACCTACCAACGTACGATGCAGCGGTGCCTGAAGGACCAAATTAGCCGGGACGTGCACGCCTACGTCGACGACGTCGCGGTCATGACCTGGAAAGGATCCGACTTGATCAGCGATCTCAAGGAAACCTTTGAAAATCTCTGACGGTACAAGATGATGTTGAATCCGCTGAAGTGCGTCTTTGGCGTGCCGGAAAACTCCTTGGCTTTATTGTCTCTCACAGGGGCATTGAAGTTAACCCGAAAAAGATCAAGGCTATCCTGAACATCAAGAGACCAACTTGTCTCAAAGATGTGCAACGATTAACGATTGTGTTGCATCAATCAGTAGATTTGTTACCCGTCTTGGCGAGAAGGCCCTACCCCTATACAAGCTGCTAAAGAAAACAGACAAATTTGTCTGGGACGATGCAGCCGACGAAGCACTTCAGGGATTGAAGAACATACTCTCCTCACCACCTATATTGGCAGCTCCAAGCGAGTCAGAACCTATGTTCCTCTACTTTGCAGCCTTCAACAAGGTCGTCAGCTTAGTAATCGTGGTGGTGCGAAAGGAAGAAGGTCTTGAGCATGGAGTTCAAAGGCATGTCTACTACGTTAGCGAAGTCTTGACGGAATCCAAACATAGATACCCTCACTTTCAGAAGCTAGCCTATGGCGTATTCCTAGGCAGCCGGAAGCTGAGGCATTACTTCTAGGAGCACCCCATGACAGTGGTGAGCAAGGCTCCATTGTCAACCATCAACAACAACTCCGACGCAACAAGGCGTGTAGCAAAGTGGGGCATATAATTATCTGCCTTTGACATCAACTACGAAGCCAGAACCGCAATCAAGTCTCAAGTTCTAGCGGATTTCATCACGGATTGGACTGGAGCGCCGGAGGGCACACATGTGCCGGAACCTGAAGCTTGGGTCATGCACTGTAACATCCCAAAATTTTCAGAATTTTCGAATGTTAAAATTTATTAAATAAGTGTGTTGAATTACTTTGGGTTTGTTGAATTTTCTGGAGAAATTAAAACTTTTGAGGACTTGTTAAAACTTTTTCTCAAACCATGCCCGAAACATTATACATGAGTGGAATAATATGACTTTCCGAAGAGAGATGGAATAATATGACATTTCCAAAATATATAAATGGTTTGGGAAATATTTTCATTGGTGATGTTATTTGACTTTAATTGCATCTCAGAAAATAAAAATGAGCTGAGGATAACATGACATCGTCGCATCTTAAGTTGGAAATGATTTACTTGCATGTATTTTTATAAACAAATGATTTTGTAAAAGTAAAGTGGCTGGAAACTATCTTTCCAATGCCCACTATAAGTATTTGTTTTTATTTGGATTTTCTGAAATTTCTGTACAAAATGTGATAGTATATGAATCCTATTCCCAAGTTAGAATAGAGGAAAAAAGAAAAGAAAAAGAAAAAGAGAATCAACCATCGAACTGGACCAGTCGGACCAGCCCAGCCAGCCCGATCGACCGAGAGGGTCGTCTTCCTCGAGAGCACGTACACAGCTCGACAGTTCCAGTCTAATGGCAGCCACCTCTTCCCCTTCAAATTCCAATCAATCTAGTGACTCTTTTCCTTCGACTCCGATACAAGACTTGTTGGAAATTCAATGTAGGTTCAATTCCATGGATTAAAATCCCAATTCAGTGCACTTTAAATCGCCACTAGTGGCCATGGTGACCATCATTACCGAGTTTATGTTTAAAACCTTTATCGAGTCCGTTTGAATCACTTCGCCTCCCTGGCTCCCTGTCGTTCTCTTCACCTCCCCACTCACCGAGCCTTCCTTCTCTATAAAAGGACCCCTGACCCTCCCGTCCTCGCACTCCACCACTCCACCTCACCACGCCCCAGCGCTGCCCTTCGGGCAGAGGCAGATAGTCGGTGAAATTGCATGTCGGGACACCGGCGACTGTGACGAGGTATACATGGGGAACCAGGCCCCAGAATTTCTTCCTTTCATCTTACCTTGCCGTGCACACATTCCTGAGACCCTAACTCCTTTCTACGACCAATTTTCGTAGCCAGAGAACACTTACGGCGAGCACGGGACGTTACCGATGCTCTATCCGCCCGCCGCCGTCTCATGAGCTTTACCAAATATTCTGAGCACCGCCTCGTCTTCAGCGTGTAGAGAGGAACTCTTCCACTGTTAGTTCTCCACCGGGAACATCACATATCGACTCCATCTTCAACCAAGCCGCGAGGAGCGACCAAACTCCCTTCCATCGGTGAGCTGCACTTTCAGTAATATTTTTTTTCCAGACTAGTGTACGTGCTTAGAAACCACGTCTTGAGTAGTACATCAGGAGTAGCTGTCCTTCCTAGCCTTTGCATCTTTCGTGAGCTGCAACCTGGTTTCAGCGAAGTTCCTTTTCACGTACGTAGCTCTCAGTTTAGGACAATTCTGAACCTGCAACGTGTATAGCCAGTTTCAGTGAAATTCGTTTTTGGACAGCTTGTACGTGTAACTTCAGTAGATTATAACTTTAGTTTTACTTGGCCAAATTTTGCAAATAAAATATTTCTGGAAACTTTAGAACGAGTAGAATACAGTGGAGCACTCGGTATTCTTCTTTAGTAGATTTTCATTTGGTCAAAGTTGAGCCAAAGTTTCGAACCTATAAACAGTTGTTTCAGTTTTGTTCCTTCAACAAAATGTACGGATGAGTATAACCATCAGCTGGGCTGTCAAAGATTGTTTTCGCCAATACTAATTCCTAATTAGATTAACTTGTTAACACCCTAGTTTATATGGTTAAAACTTGGCATGAATCATTTGAACAAAATAGCTTATGTATGCGTGCGTTCTTTAGAGTTATAATCTAGTACTTACTTTTCTTTGGTTGTTGTTGGAATGATTCGATGTTCTATTTGTAGTTTTATGCATGTTGCCATGTCTTCATATTTTGTTGAATATTTCCTTTTGAGTTTGTGTGTATGTTTATGTATACTATTCTTTCCTTTTTGTTGCGATAGATTTCACGGAGAGTGACGGGATAGTTTATCAAGGAAATAATATGAGTTGCTAAATTCACAAGATAATTACTCTTCGTCAAAGAAAGGCAAGTTACACATGACTTTTTGTCCTACTATTTTTGATATGCATGGTTTTACAAATATTTTCGTAGAAATGCCTCTGTAGGGAAATTATGCTTCGCTATCCTAGTAGAGAGCCATAGGATTTCTTACCATGTTCCTTGTAGCCCTTTTATTAAAATGTGTATATTGTATGAGTGCTTAGCTAATTGCTTGGTAGACGTGGGATAAGGGTGTTCAAAGAACAAAACCATTTATGAAAATTGACATGCGCCCATTCTAGGGTGGTATGTTGAAAATATTTTTGAAATAAAAACTTATCAAAATGTTTTCCTCTGGGCGGAGTGGTATGTTGGGAGCGTCTACAAGAGCTGCATCCAGTGAGTGGCTCTGCAGACTCGGGTTTTGGTGGGGACCACCGCCCAGGGTCAAAGAGATCTTCAAAGTTTCAGTTAAAGAAGCTTCCAGTACAACCACATGCTATATGGGCTCTGGCTTAGTCGTACATAGAGGGAAACCCTTGCATCGGTACCGCCATTGGAGAGGGGTCTTCGGATCATAGTTGCGGGCGGACTGGGATTATGTATAGGGGGCTTCTATGGAAAACTTCGTCATGATCCATGCCCGGTTAAGCCAAATGAAGGATACAACAAAAAGGATGGATTGTGACATATGGGAAAAGTGTACAACCTCTACAGAGTGTATGATCTAATCGATTAGCCGTGCTCCCGGATATGAGCAATTTGAGCAACTGAAGATTGAAGCGGATGAAGGATCTCCTATGTTTTCAAAACCTTTTCAAAAAAAATTTGGCATGCTAAGTTTATCTAGTGAGTGGCTCTGAACTTAGGATTGTCAAACTGTTTTGCAATTACTACTTCCAACCAGTGAGTGGCTCTGAATTTAGTATTGCATAAAAACTTAACTCTTGCTAACTTTATCCAATGAGTGGCTCTGGAGTTAGTTTAGCTTGTTTTGGGGATGGGATGTAGGATGGTGAACCTTGGTGGATTCCTTGTGTTTGTCCATCCCTATATTATTTTGTTTTAAAAATATATAAAGACAAAGAAAGTTTCTAAAAAGATTTTCACGAAACAAAATTGGCTTTACGCAAAATAAACCCTGAGCCTTCCTTTGACATACCTTTGCATATATATAATTATAAACCACCTTTGCAACTTGTGTAACTTGCCAATACATTCAAAATATTGACCAAATGTTTTTGGCTGTAACTTTTACCTGTTGCAGATGATGAGTGAGGACGACTAGGATCACGGGCCTATACTCAACAATCCCCGTGGCGTTGATGAAGCCCAAGACGTGCCTTTACGTTTCCGTTGTAATGTGAGCAAGCCACTATGTTGTGCATCTGGATTCATCGTTTGAGTAATAAAATGACGTATGTTATATCTTCATATTCATTTGTTACTGTGTGTGCTAGCTATGATCCAGGGATAGCACTGTAAGCACAAAGATTCGAACCCTACTGAGATGTACACGTCCGTTGGGAACCCCAAGAGGAAGGTATGATGCGCACAGCAGCAAGTTTTCCCTCAGAAAGAAACCAAGGTTATCGAACCAGTAGGAGCCAAGAAGCACGTGAAGGTTGTTGGTGGACGAGTGTAGTGGCGCAACACCAGTGAAACCGGCGCCAACGTGGAACCTGCACAACACAATCAAAGTACTTTGCCCCAACGTAGTGAGGTTGTCAATCTCACCGGCTTGCTGAAAACAAAGGATTAAGCGTATCGAGTGGAAGATGGTGTTTGTTTGCAAAGAACAGTAAGAACAATGATTGCAGTAGAATGTATTCAGATGTAAAAGAATGGATCGGGGTCCACAGTTCACTAGTGGTGTCTCTCCAATAAGATAACTAACATGCTGGGTGAACAAATTACAGGCGGGCAATTGACAAATAAAGATTCAATACATACCAATGATGATTACTATGTGATTTAATCAGGGCATTACGACAAAGTACATAGACCGCTATCCAGCATGCATCTATGCCTAAATAATCCACCTTCAGGTTATCATCCGAACCCCTTCCGTATTAAGTTGTAAACAACAGATAATTGCATTAAGTATGGTGCGTAATATAATCAACACAAATATCCTTCGACAAAGCATCGATGTTTTATCCCTAGTAGCAACAGCACATCCACAACCTTAGAACTTTCTGTCACTGTCCCAGATTAAATGGAGGCATGAACCCACTATCGAGCATAATTACTCCCTCTTGGAGTTACAAGTATCAACTTGGCCAGAGCCTCTACTAGCAACGGAGAGCATGCAAGAACATAAACAACACATATATGATAGATTGATAATCAACTTGACATAATATTCTATATTCACCGATCCCGCCAAACACAACATGTAGCATTACAAATAGATGATCTTGATCATGTTAGGCAGCTCACAAGATCTAAACAATGATAGCACATGCGGAGAAGACAACCATCTAGCTACTGCTATGGACCCATAGTCCAAGGATGAACTACTCACGCATCAATCCGGAGGCGGGCATGATGATGTAGAGCCCTCCGGTGATGATTCCCCTCTCCGGCAGGGTGCCGAGGCGATCTCTGAATCCCCCGAGATGGGATTGGCGGCGGCGACTCGAATGTTTTCCGTATCGTGGCTCTCGGTACGGGGGTTTCGCGACGAAGGCTATTTGTAGGCGGAAGGGTAGGTCGGGGCGACGCGAGGGGCCCAGACCACAGGGCCGCGCGGCCGGGCTGGGCCGCGCCGCCTATGGTCTGGCCACCTCGTGGCCCCACTTCGTTATCCCTCCGGTCTTCTGGAAGCTTCGTGGAAAAATAGGACCCGGGCGTTGATTTCGTCCAATTCCGAGAATATTTCCTTACTAGGATTTCTGAAACAAAAAAAGAAAAAAAGAACGGCACTTCGGCATCTTGTTAATAGGTTCGTGCCGAAAAATGTATAATAATGCTGTAAAGTATGTATAAAACATTCAAGTATTGTCATAAAAGTAGCATGGAACATAAAAAATTATAGATACGTTTGAGACGTATCAAGCATCCCCAAGATTAGTTCCTACTCTCCCTCGAGTAGGTAAACGATAACACAAATAATTTCTAAAGTGACATGCTACCAACATAATCTTGATCAACATTATTGTAAAGCATATGAGATGAATGGAGTGATCTGAACAAAAGATTGGTAACAAAGATAATGACTAAACAAATGAATCATATAGCAAAACTTTTCATGAATAGTACTTTCAAGACAAGCATCAATAAGAGTTGCATAAGAGCTAACTCATAAGCAATAAATTCTAAGTAGAATGCATTGAAGCAACACAAAGGATGATTAATTTCAGAAGTTGCTTTCAACTTGTAACATGTATATCTCATGGATATTTGTCAACATAGAGTAATATAATAGGTGCAATAAGTAAACATGTAAGAATCAGTGCACACAGTTAACACAAGTGTTTGCTTCTAAGATAGAAAGAAGTGGGTAAACTGACTCAACATAAAGTAAAAGAATGGCCCTTCGCAGAGGGAAGCATGGATTACAATTTTTGTGCTAGAGCTTTTATTTTGAAAACGTAGAAACAATTTTGTCAACGGTAGTAATAATTCATATGTGCTATGCATAATACTTCCTACAAGTTGCATGTCTCATGCATAGAGTACTAATAGTGCTCGCACCTTGTCCTAATCAGCTCGGAAAACACGGATTATCATCACATGACATATGCTTCAACCAAGTGTCACAAAGTGGTACTTCTATGCCGCCTGTACAAATGTCTAAGGAGAAAGCACGCATTGGATTTCTCGCTTTTGATTATTCTCAACTTAGACATCCATACCGGGACAACATAGACAACAGATAATGGACTCCTCTTTTAATGCTTAAGCATTCAACAACAGTTAATATTCTCATAAGAGATTGAGGTTGTATGTCCAAACTGAAACTTCCACCATGATACATGGCTTTAGTTAGCGGCCCAATGTTCTTCTCTAACATATGCATACTCAAACCATTTGATCATGAAATCGCACTTACTTCAGACAAGAGGAACATGCATAGCATCTCACATGATATCCAACAAAGGTAAAGTTGATGGCGTCCCCAGAAACATGGTTACCGCTCAACAAGCAACTTATAAGAATTAAGACACGTAACTACATATTCATTACCACAATAGTTTTTAAGCTATTTGTCCCATGAGCTATATATTGCAAAGATAAAGGAATGAAATTTTAAAGGTAGCACTCAAGTAATTTACTTTGGAATGGCAGAAAAATACCACATAGTAGGTAGATATGGTGGACACAAATGGCATGGGTTTTGGCTCAAGGTGTTTGGATGCACGAGAAGCATTTCCTCTCAGTACAAGGTTTGGGCTAGCAAGGTTGTTTGAAGCAAACACAAGTATGAACAGCAAAACTTACACAAGAACATATTGCAAGCATTATAAGACTCTACATTGTCTTCCTTGTTGTTCAAACACTTTACCAGAAATTATCTAGACTTAGAGAGACCAATCATGCAAACCAAATTAAACAAGCTCTACGGTAGTTCTTCATTAATAGATTAAACTACATGATGCAAGAGCTTAAACATGATCTATGAGAGCTCAAACAATTGCCCAATTTCCAAACCATATGCAGCATTTTCTGATTCCAACCAAATAGCAATTTAACGAAGCAATTTCAGCCTTCGCCATGAACATTAAAGCACAATTAAGAACACAAGTGTTCCATATGAAAAAGCGGAGCGTAATATCTCCAATATAAGAATGGTGGGATCCAACTTTATTCAAACCAAAACGAAAATAAAAGCAAACCGACGCTCCAAGTAAAGAACATAAGATGTGATGGAATAAAAATATAGTTTCACTAGAAGTGACCTGATAATGTTGTCGATGAAGAAGGGATGCCTTGGGCATCCCCAAGCTTAGATGCTTGAGTCTTCTTAAAATATGCAGGGATGAACCACCAGGGCATCCCCAAGCTTAGACCTTTCACTCTTCTTGATCATAGTATATCATCCTCTTCTCTTGACCCTTGAAAACTTCCTCCACACCAAACTTCAAGCAAACTCATTAGAGGATTAGTGCATAATCAAAAATTCACATATTCAGAGATGACACAATCATTCTTAACACTTCTGGACATTGCACAAAGCTTCTGAAAGTTAATGGAACAAAGAAACTCATTCAACATAGAAAAAGCGGCAATGCGAAATAAAAGGCAGAATCTGTCAAAAACAGAACAGTCCGTAAAGACGAATCTGGCAGGGGCACTTAACTTGCTCAAATGGAAAAACTCAAAACTAATGAAAGTTGCGTACATATCTGAGGATCACGCTCGTAAATTTTCAGATTTTTTCGATTTTTTTACAGAGAGCTCTGCGAGAATTCGTGACAAACAGCAATGCTGTTTCTGCGCAGCAATCCAAATATAGCATCAACTTTAGCATAGAAACTTTACTTGGCACAAAAACATGATAAGGAGAGGTTGCTACAGTAGTAAACAACTTCCAAGACTCAACAATACAGTAAATAAAATAAAACATGGGTTATCTCCCAAGAAGTGCTTTTCTTTAACGCCTTTCAGCTAGGCGCAGAAAGTGCAAATCAAGTATTTTCAAGAGAAGAAGCATCAACATCATAACTTGTTCTAATAATAGAATCAAAAGGCAACTTCATTCTCTTTCTAGGGAAGTGTTCCATACCTTTCTTGAGAGGAAATTGATATTTAATATTACCTTCCCTCATATCAATAACAGCACCAACGGTTCGAAGAAAAGGTCTTCCCAACACAATAGGACAAGATACATTGCATTCAATATCCAAGACAACAAAATCAACGGGGACAAGGTTATTGTTAACCGTAATACGAACATAATCAATCCTCCCCAAAGGTTTCTTTTTAACATTATCGGCAAGATTAACATCTAAATAACAATTCTTCAATGGTGGCAAGTCAAGCATATCATAAATCTTTTTAGGCATAACAGAAATACTTGCACCAAGATCACATTGAGCATTACATTCAAAATCATTGAATTTCATCTTAATGATGGGCTCCCAACCATCTTCTAACTTTCTAGGAATAGAAGCTTCAAGTTTTAATTTCTCTTCCCTAGCTTTAATGAGAGCATTTGTAATATGTTTTGTAAAGGCTAAATTTATAGCACCAGCATTAGGACTTCTAGCAAGTTTTTGTAAGAACTTTATAACTTCAGTAATATGACAATCATCAAAATCTAAAACATTATGTTCTACAGCAATGGAATCATTGTCACCAATATTTTGAAAAATTTCAGCAGTTTTATCACAAGCAGTTTCAGCAGGCAATTTTGCGCGCTTTGTACTAGGAGTAGAAACATTGCCAACACCAATTATTTTACCATTAAGAGTAGGAGGTGTAGCAACATGTGTAGAATCAACATTACTAGTGGTGGTAATAGTCCATACTTTAGCTACTCCCTCCGTCCCGAATTAATGGGCGTCATGTCATTTTTACAAAACGCCCCTTATGTTTTTTCCGACAAACAGCCGAGTTTGGCGTCGTCTCCCCCGTACCAAACTCCCCCGCCGCTCCCCCGTTGCTTCCCTCGCCGGCCGCGTTCTCGCCCGCGCCGCCTGCCCCGCCCTTCCCTCGCCGGCCGCGTTGCTTCCTCCTCGATTCCCCATGTTTCGTCCTCCGCCTTCCACCAATCGGAACCTAACGAGGAGGGAGATCAAAGATAAAAGGGATCCCTTTCCCCCCCCCCCCCCAAGCTCATCACTTTGCTGGCTCCGGCGGCAGTGCTCGTGGACGGCGGGCCAATCGAGAGAATAGCAGCGTCAGAGCGAATCCAGAGGGTGTAGAGGTACCTCGAGCATACTCAGCAACGAGCACGGCTGAGATCGGGTGCGGATCGGGAGCAGGATGGCTAGGTGCAGGCAGATGGCATGGCTCCTCTACCACGCCAGGGTCAACGCCT
Source organism: Lolium multiflorum (assembly GCA_030979885.1). Classification (NCBI taxonomy): domain Eukaryota; kingdom Viridiplantae; phylum Streptophyta; class Magnoliopsida; order Poales; family Poaceae; genus Lolium; species Lolium multiflorum. The sequence goes on from CM061749.1 coordinate 166,847,722, forward strand.
CATCTCTTCTCTTCGCGGACGAGGTAAACCAATGCTAGGTAGATGGCTAGCTTCAGTTAGGGAGGATTCATCTCAGACAAATCTAACAACTGTGTAGATCCCGAAGTTAGTTGGGTGTTTATAATTTGTACAAACTCTACAAGGATAAGGCTATCCTGCATCCCATTGCTGCCGTGCCATGTGTGTGTTCTTAATTTCGATTGATGCCTGTGGCTGCCATTCCATTCTAGTGACAGATTATAATGCGCTCTGCATTTGCGAGTTTGTGCAGCAAGAGTTGAAAGTCTGGGGCTTCAATGAAGTGTTCTACTGTAGCTGCCAGGGAGCTGACTACAAGATGCAAATACGCCAGTTGGAACCAGGAACGATTCAGCAAATGAAGCAGCCTTGCAGTGAGTGCAGGGCAACTGGTGAGACCATCAACTGGTGAGCTAGTAGACATTATATTATCTATCTAGTGCGGATTACCATACTTGGAATCTATGTTTATTTGGCTGAGCATGCTTCTCTGGAGTACTTTGAGCTGGCCTTGCATTGTTCAGCTATATTGTGTGTATGCAGTTGATGTCCCGGTAGTGATCAATGATATTGTGCTTAAACTGTGCATATATTATACAGTTAGAACTGTATGATGCTCCTATAATCAATTATGCGTGCCAGTATATTCCATCAATCTATTACTCGTCTCTGTTATTGCAATATACCAGTATATGCCATCCAGTACATATATGAACAGTAGTAAACACAGTTGTAGAATAATGACTTGAGTTCAAACAATTACAACCAACACAATTATATACAGCCATCTTCACATTTACATTTTTTGCAATATACCATGCTTCTACTTTACATTTGCTTGCTCCTTGTTCAATATACCCTGCTTCTCCTCTGTTCAATTGTACAGTACTCCATGCCAGCTATTTTAGGACTGTTTGTTTGCGCCCTCCTTATCCGAGCTTCTCCTGTATTGAAGCTTGGAATTCGCCTATTTTGGTTTCCCGGATGAGGTTAATTTTCTGTGTCTCGACTCGACACCTTTGACGGACAAGGCTTGATGGGTCATTCAACCATGTGTCATATGTATTTCCTGGGATAATTATGTGATCATCCACAATTACTTGGGGGCCAGTCCCGCGTGTTTTTCTCTTTGATGCTTTGGCTGGTTGTTTTCCTTTGATCTTCTTCTCCTCTTGCTCCTCTTGTTGAGCCAATGCTGCCACACGGTTTTGTAGTGTGCATTGTTGCTCATACTTGGCTATCAGCTCCAAGGTTTTTTGATAGAGTTTGTCGTCAACTTCTAGTGTATCAGACAACTTTCCCTCCTTTTTGAGTTTGTCCTTGCCCATGTGCGGTGGCTTGTATTTGTTTCCACCTTCATCTTTCATAACCTCCAGCAAGACAGTTTGCAAGGTTATAAATACTTTCTCAAGTGTATCCACCTTGTAAGCATCGTAAGCTTGTTCAACAGATTCTATCAGTTCTTTCAGAGTGTTAGGTGCACTCTCAAATGCTAGGGATTGAATTGAACTGAAAAAGCAAAGATCTAGAACATTCAAGTCAGGTGAATTTGGAGGTTGGTAAGTCAACTTGATATCCAGTCCTGAATCTTTAACGGCAGCCAGAAAAGCGGGATCATCTGGCAGAACATGCGTTCTAGCATTGTCTTGTTGTATCCAGATTGTTTCCCCATGACCATCGTCGGGCCATAGTTCTGCGATTGCTGGAATTACTTTTTCACAGAGATATTCCCGCATGACATCTCTAGTAACATTGATTGTCTTTAGTTCCATGGTGCCTTTTGTCCTATTCTTGGAGTTGTATTTAGCTGCACTTTCAGTGACAAAGGCCCATATTCCTACCTTTCCATCGAACGTTACATTTCCTTGCGCATCATGTCTGGGTTTCGCAACCGCAGTTAAGAACATGACTTTGCCAATACTGTTCTTGTTTTGAATAGTGCGCACAGGATCTTCTTCTTCTGGAAGGAGGTAGTACGTTCGATTTCTTTTGGTCATATCAAACCATTTTTCGTCTATGTGAATTATGTTCTCCATCTTTTTGAACAAAGGCATTGCATTTGTTGTTGTTGTTGTTGTTGTTGTTTCATCAATCATTGAAATGCAGAACTTGAGCCGTTTGATCTTGTTTTCCACAGATTGAAATGGCTTGAGGCTGCTGGTGTGGCGCCTTAACTCGCCCCATGTTAACCGTCTTTGTAGTGTAGAATAAGGGATATCAAGGGACCTTGCCAGCGCTCTCAATGTACCCCTTTTGTTGAGTGCAACCTGAGGCACCCTTTCAGAGAGATTAAGCGCTTTCCTCTTTCGACCACATCTGCCATTTCGCTTATTTGAAAAATCAGGTTCTTCATTTTTTGCCTCTTGCTCGACTGCCTTCTTCCATGCCTTTTCGACGGTTCTAAGACTTGTTTTCAAAAGTTGAGCCACAAGTTCTTTATCTACCTTCTCAATTGGTTTATATTTGCTGAGAGCTTTCAACGCAATATATGCTGCGAATTTATGACTCTCTGGTACATCTGTACGGTGCCTCTGCGGAACATGTTCTTCTTCTTCCTCGGGAAATATGTCTGGGTGTACAACATGTTCTTCTTCTTCTTCTTCGGGAATATGGTCTGGGTGCACAACATGTTCTTCTTCTTCTTCTTGTAGTGTGATGTTGAGATCTAGGTATAGCCCTCTATCCTCCTCCTCTTCTAGTCTGACATTGAGATCCAGGCCCATCTCTATATCCTGCATCAATGAGCAACATGTTATAGAGATAATGGAGCATGTCTCTATGTAATTTTGCAAGTTTGCAAGAGAAGCTTAGTTACTTCTCGAAATGCTGACACCTCAAAATACTGACACCTCGTTGTGGATGAGATGCATACTAATAGGTTAGCTTTTAAGAGGATATCATACTGTACCTAAACTATGCAGTTTTAGCTTTTAAGAGTACTCACTAATAGTTGGCTGTGTTTCCAGGAATTGCAAATATATCTCTGTGGAAGATGACTAATAAATGGAAATTCAGATACAGGCATCAATTTAGGCACTGCCTGTGTTTGCTTTTCTGGAGTCAATACAGGTGCTGGGTCTATATGGTGGCAACAAGCTCAACTGGAGTCAATAAGCAGTCTGTGCCACCTATACTTAAGAGTAAGATGGTGTAGTTTTTGGCGGCAATTCTTTTCCAGTTAATTGCATATTGCTGTAATTACTACTCTGACTATCTATGTTTGGGATACTGGTTTTTAGCTCCTCGACTATGTTGAAGAAATCTTGATAAGATGTGTCTTGCTTTGCAGGTATTTTCATCGGCTTGTCTCAGACTTGTCTGACACAACACCATCACTCCCTCCGGAAGAACTGCGGCCATTTGGTCCATGAAGCCAGAGTGTTCCATGGAGAGCTTTCTCTGTATTCTGCATCTTCTTTGTATCATGACAAGAAAGATGTGCCAAGACTGACGATACCCAACCCTTTCAATCTACATACAGATGTGTGTGAAATGTGTTTCTAATCTACTGCAAATAACATTAGTGTACCCATGTTACAGGAAAGAGGGCATGACAAGGAGAGGAAACTAGAGGCACAACTGTTACAGAAGAAACTGGAGGAAGATAAGGCCAGAAAATTCAAAGCTATTCCCTACCTACACGACAGACTATCCAGTGGTATGTGCAAAGTGATCTATGCTGAGTATATGCTGGTTGCAGGCCATCTCTTAACATACAGCTATATTTCAACCTGCTAGATACTTAATTCAACCATAGACCAACACTGAATAATTTCAACTAGCTAGATACCTCATAGACCAACACTGAAACCATTTCAACCAGCTAGATACTTCAATTCTCTAAGATACCTAGCAAGACAAAGAGGAGTACCGCCGCCCCAATGACGCTCGGACGTTTTCGAGATCGAATTTGGATGAAACCTGTTTCGAATTTGACATACAGTACACACGACCCCTGTTTCGAATATTGTTTGTCTGAGTATAGCTGTCAGGACGGGCACTTTGATCAATCACTGCATGCCACTACGGTCAGTTTTTCAGTTCTTGACCAGGTTGAGGCTCTTTGGTTTGTTCTGTACCATTCAAACTTGCTATTCAGCAACGCTTTGTTTGTTTAGGTTTCAAGTCGCTACCTGAAACTAGCGTCACCTATACACTGCAGCAATTCACCTTTCTTGTGTGGCAAATATACCAGCATGTATTGTGATGGAAATGGCTATCTGGATTGCAGGTATTTTCTCACCGAGGCAAAGGCGTATCCAGGAGGGCGAAGTCTCAGACCACGTCACAGAGGGGCGCGGAAGGGGTCGCTGACGGGCACGGACGGGACGGTGGCGAGTGCGTCCGACGGAGGCGGAGCGGCGGCGGAGTGGCTGTCGCGAAAGAGGAGGCCGAAGCTCGACGACCGACGGCGGCCGTGCTCGATGGTGGAGGTGCCGTCAGGGCCGAGCTCGATGAGGTCGCCCACGAGGCCGGCCTGGGCAGGGGAAGGGGAAGCGGCCGGCCGGCCGGCGGTTCTCCTCCGCGGGAGCCTCCCAAATGCGAGCGGATCCGCGCCGCGCAGACTACGTCTCGCCGGGAGCTGCCGGCAGCAGCGCGTGGTCGCCCGACACGAGGAAGACGATGGCCCTTTGGTTTGGACCGATTTTTAAATAAATTTAAACTGTTGAGGGGTTTATTGTAAAATTAACTTAAATCACGGACACGCCCATTAATTCGGGCCGGAGGGAGTACATTATTTTCTTTAGCAAGTTTTTCTTTTTCTTCTCTATCCCACCTAGCATGCAATTCAGCTAACATTCTAATATTATCATTAATTCGAACTTGGATGGCATTTGTTTTAGAAAACCTAGCATCTTTAACTTCCTCAGGCATAACTTTAAGTTTTAAAAGATCAACATCAAGAGCAAGACTATCAACCTTGGAAGCAAGAACATCAATTTTACCAAGCTTTTCTTCAACAGTTTTATTGAAAGCAGTTTGTGTACTAATAAATTCTTTAAGCATGACTACAAGACCAGAGGGTACACTCTTATTATTGTTGTAAGAATTAACATAAGAATTACCATAACCACTACCATTATTAGAAGGATATGGCCTATAGTTGTTGTTACCATAATTATTCATATAAGCATTGTTGTTGAAATTATTACTCTTAATGAAATTCACATCAACATTTTCTTCTTGAGCAACCAATGAAGCTAAAGGAACATTATTAGGATCAATATGAGATCTACCATTTGCAAGCATAGACATAATAGCATCAATCTTATCACCCAAAGAAGAGGTTTCTTCAACAAAATTTACCTTCTTACCTTGAGGAGTTCTTTCAGTGTGCCATTCAGAGTAATTGATCATCATATCATCAAGTAGTTTAGTCGCGGCGCCCAGGGTGAAGTACCTCCAGCAGCTGAATCCAATAGGTTCCTCGAGGAAAAATTCAATCCTGCATAAAAGGTTTGGATGATCATCCAAGTAGTCAGTCCATGGGTTGGGCAATTCTTTACCAAAGATTTCATTCTCTCCCATGCTTGAGCAACATGTTCATGATCAAATTGTTTAAAATTCATTATGCTACTTCTCAAAGATATAATCTTAGCAGGAGGATAATATTTACTAATAAAAGCATCTTTACATTTAGTCCATGAATCAATACTATTTTTAGGCAAAGAAAGCAACCAATCTTTAGCTCTTCCTCTTAGTGAGAAAGGAAACAATTTCAGTTTTATAATATCACCATCTATATCCTTATACTTTTGCATTTCACAAAGTTCAACAAAATTATTAAGATGGGCAGCAGCATCATCAGTACTAACACCAGAAAATTGCTCTCTCTTAACAAGATTCAGTAAAGCAGGTTTAATTTCATAGAATTCTGCAGTAGTAGCAGGTGGAGCAATAGGAGTACATATAAACTCATTATTATTTGTGCTAGTGAAATCACACAACTTAGTATTTTCAGGAGTACCCATTATAGCAGTAATAAAAGTAAACTAAGCAAATAGAATAAAGACAAGTAACTAATTTTTTTTGTGTTTTGATATAGAACTAGTAAATAAGACAGAAAGTAAAGTAACTAATATTTTGTGTGTTTTTAATATGAAGCAAACAAGACAGTAAATAAAGTAAAGTAAAGCAAGACAAAAACAAAGTAAAGAGATTGGAAGTGGAGACTCCCCTTGCAGCGTGTCTTGATCTCCCGGCAACGGCGCCAGAAAAAGAGCTTGATGCGCGTAGATGTACACGTCCGTTGGGAACCCCAAGAGGAAGGTATGATGTGCACAAGCAAGTTTTCCCTCAGAAAGAAACCAAGGTTATCGAACCAGTAGGAGCCAAGAAGCACGTGAAGGTTGTTGGTGGAGGAGTGTAGTGCGGCAACACCAGTGAAACCGGCGCCAACGTGGAACCTGCATAACACAATCAAAGTACTTTGCCCCAATGTAACAGTGAGGTTGTCAATCTCACCGACTTGCTGAAAACAAAGGATTAAGCGTATCGAGTGGAAGATGGTGTTTGTTTGCAAAGAACAGAAAGAAACAATGATTGCAGTAGAATGTATTCAGATGTAAAAGAATGGACCGGGGTCCACAGTTCACTAGTGGTGTCTCTCCAATAAGATAACTAACATGGGTGAACAAATTACAGGGGCAATTGACAAATAAAGATTCAATACATACCAATGATGATTACTATGTGATTTAATCAGGGCATTACGACAAAGTACATAGACCGCTATCCAGCATGCATCTATGCCTAAATAATCCACCTTCAGGTTATCATCCGAACCCCTTCCAGTATTAAGTTGTAAACAACAGATAATTGCATTAAGTATGGTGCGTAATGTAATCAACACAAATATCCTTAGACAAAGCATCGATGTTTTATCCCTAGTAGCAACAGCACATCCACAACCTAAGAACTTTCTGTCACTGTCCCAGATTAAATGGAGGCATGAACCCACTATCGAGCATAATTACTCCCTCTTGGAGCTACAAGTATCAACTTGGCCAGAGCCTCTACTAGCAACGGAGAGCATGCAAGAACATAAACAACACATATATGATAGATTGATAATCAACTTGACATAATATTCTATATTCATCGGATCCCGCCAAACACAACATGTAGCATTACAAATAGATGATCTTGATCATGTTAGGCAGCTCACAAGATCTAAACAATGATAGCACATGCGGAGAAGACAACCATCTAGCTACTGCTATGGACCCATAGTCCAAGGATGAACTACTCACGCATCAATCCGGAGGCGGGCATGATGATGTAGAGCCCCTCCGGTGATGATTCCCCTCTCCGGCGGGTGCCGGAGGCGATCTCCTGAATCCCCCGAGATGGGATTGGCGGCGGCGGCGTCTCAGTAATGTTTTCCGTATCGTGGCTCTCGGTAAAGGGGGTTTCGCGATGAAGGCTATTTGTAGGCGGAAGGGTAGGTCAGGGGGCGACGCGAGGGGCGCAGACCACAGGGCCGCGCGGCCAGGGCCTGGGCCGCGCCGCCCTATGGTCTAGCCACCTCGTGGCCCCACTTCGTTATCCCTCCGGTCTTCTGGAAGCTTCGTGGAAAAATAGGACCCTGGGCGTTGATTTCGTCCAATTCCGAGAATATTTCCTTACTAGGATTTCTGAAACCAAAAACAGCAGAAAACAACAACTGGCACTTTGGCATCTTGTTAATAGGTTAGTGCCGGAAAATGTATAATAATCTGTAAAGTATGTATAAAACATTCAAGTATTGTCATAAAAGTAGCATGGAACATAAGAAATTATAGATACGTTTGAGACGTATCACCTACCAGGTTCGGGTCGCTACAAAATGGTATCAGAGCATATGTTGACTGTAGGACGTGACCCTAGAAAATGGAAACCATAGGATCAACTATATTCTTAAAGAGTTTTTGAAAATACTCTCATACTACTCATCTTTCGTAGGTTTGAAACAAATGATTTCTGGTCTCTTGCCTCTTCAAATATGTAGTTGGACATTACCCACTAGAACCCGGAAATCTCAAAATTCTCTTTTGACAAGAATACTTATTTGTAAAGAAAGGTATTTGTGAAAATTCTCGTATTCTACTTCTCGGTTATTGTCTTTCTTGACCGATTTGGTTTTTGAAATAATCTGAAACTCTTCTCTTAAAATTCTTCAAGACCAAGTGCTTTCACATCTGAGGTGATGACCACATCTAAAACGACACCATCAGATATCTTCAGAAGGAGTGAAGTTATAAATACCAAAGACTCTAAGTATTTGAAGATTCCAATATCACCTATTAGGAACCAAATACCTGATAGGTTTAGCTAAATCGTTAGATACGACAATTTGTGTGATTTGTGAGCTGTCATTTTTCTGGTTTTCATGACACTCGCAAATAAAATTATTTTCAGAATAAAAATTGTTTGTAAGGTTATATCTATAGTCCTTCTCCCTAGGATCTACCTCTTTCCTACCTTAACCCTCGAGACCGAGAACACGGATTCAAGATGTGGAGAAGACCTGAAGAAGAACAAAGTAATTGGAGATACCTAGAAGATATTTGGTGATCTACAAAGACTTTCTTTTAAGGGTGGTAGCACCCATGTTTCTCGCCAAACCCATTTTCTTTCTAGCCTTCTCGAATATCGAGGACGAGATTCCTTTTAAGGGTGGTAGTTTGTAACATCCCGAAATTTTCAGAATTTTCGAATGTTAAAATTTATTAAATAAGTGTGTTGAATTGCTTGTGGTTTGTTGAATTTTCTGGAGAAATTAAAACTTTTGAGGACTTGTTAAAACTTTTTCTCAGACCATGCCCGAAACATTATACATGAGTGGAATAATATGACTTTCCGAAGAGAGATGGAATAATATGACGTTTCCAAAATATATAAATGGTTTGGGAAATATTTTCATTGGTGATGTTATTTGACTTTAATTGCATCTCAGAAAATAAAAATGAGCTGAGGATAACATGACATCGTCGCATCTTAAGTTGGAAATGATTTACTTGCATGTATTTTTTTATAAACAAAGGATTTTATAAAAGTAAAGTGGCTGGAAACTATCTTTCCAATGCCCACTATAAGTATTTGGTTTTATTTGTATTTTCTCAAATTTCTATACAAAATGTGATAGTATATGAATCCTATTCCCAAGTTAGAATAGAGGAAAAAGGAAAAGGAAATGATGGCGATCGGCTTGGGTGGTAAACCCTAACTCCGGCGATCTCCCCGGTGAGAGGTGATCGGTGGATCTCTCCTCTCTCTCCCTCTCAGGTAACCTTGGCTCCCCTCTCCCCTCTCTCACCAATGTCACCCCCCTCATGGAAGTGGATGGTGAGATACTCGAGGTCATCCGATCCGGGTGCCTCAGATCCAGAAGTGTTGGAGGGAGAATTGCATCTTTGGATCTTGAAGGAGTGGATCACACTCACATCGGCAGAAGGTGTTCCATTCGTTGGCAAATTCTTGACTGATAATGAAATCTTGAAGATTGGATCGGTAGTGCAATTTTCCTCGTATCAGGCCAAAGTGGTTAGATGTATTCTCTCACCGTGCATGGATGAAAACAGTACGTCAGTTATTAATATACCAGCGGTGTATGATTCTTCTGAAGTGCCACATCTTCTGAAGACGTGGAAGATCTCCGGCCTACTCCACGATCCGTGATCTAGATCGGGGTAGAATGAAATCGTATGATGGTTCCTTATGCCTGTATGAGGATTTGCTAATGCTGAAAATTGCGAAGGGCGATCGTGTGGGTTTCAGACCCAAAGAGAAGAAAGATCTCTTCACCGTGGGTGCTAAGCTCTTTTTTCCTAAGCATGTGGTCAGGATGGGACTGCCTGCGTACACCCCATCGAAATCTGAGGCAGGAGGATTGACAAAGGAGATCCTCGATCCATGACATGGGGGCACTACCCATTCAGTGGCAACTTTAAATATTGATCTGTTGCAGCAACATGAGGAGACTATGATGGAGACTAAATCATCTGATGGTGGTCGGCAACATTCTCACTTCTCTAAGGAGCATGGATCACTGAATTCTGGTTTCAGTTTCTCTCATGGAAGAAATTTTGCCAGAGATGTGCTTGCTAAATTTCAGTCTACAGTGGCTCCCTCGGAAGATTCTGGTCATTTTATGATGGTGGTTTCCTTTGGCAGATCTGTCTTTAAATTGGAGGAGAGTTCAGCCAGTGTGGCATTGGAAGCTGTAACCGGAGGGCAGTGTGATCATCTCAAAGTATCTGGGCTGGGTGAAAGACTGTTTTCTTTTTGTGTGGCAAGCAAAGAAGTTGGTTTTCACATCTTGAAGCTTCGGAAGTTTGCTTGTACACAATTTAAATGTTTCTTTCACCTTTGGGGACGTGGAGGTCCAAATTGGCAGTGGGAATTCACACAATGGAAAAAAGAGATCGAAGAAGAATGGACACTGGTCAGTCCATCTTGAACTGTAGCTAAAAAAGTTCTAGCGGCTATTAAGTTGAACCCTAAGAAGTCTGCAATTGCAAAGAATCAGTTTGAGAAAAGGAAATTGGTGTTTGCTGACAATTTAAATTATTCAGCTTGCTTGGGATATTCTCAGCCTTCTGCTTCTGTGCAACTGCCAAAGGATATGTTTATTACAGAGACTTCTCCACAAATTACCTTTGGTTCAGCTAAGGCTTTTCCTTTTGCACATGAGAAAGTATCTGACCCTAGCTCTGTACAATCTGGGCGGGATGCCCACTCCATTTTAAACGAAGACAAAGCTAGGCCTGGTACTAGTGGGGCTGATGAGGCCGAATTGCAACAAATCTCGGAAGATGAGGCCCAGGATGATTTTAATAAGATGATTGATGATATGACTTATAAGGTTTGGGCCTGTGGGCGTTGTTTGCATATGGGCCACCTAACTAAGGATTGTGAAAATGATGTCAGGTGCAGGGCTTGTTTTTCTTATGGGCATATTAAACGTAACTGTTTTGGACAAAAGAAACAGAAAAAATGATGGATTCACAAAATCGGACGTTCCTTCTTCCGATAAAGGAACAGAGTCCCTGTCTCCACCGGTCGACTCGCCTTCTCCGCACAAAAAGACAAATCCTGCAGCTACTCTGCATAGCAACCCTACTCCGCCGCCATCGCCGTCATCAACTTCTCCTATGGTCGTTTTCGAAATTGATCTGTTGCCGTGGTTGCCGTGGGGGCACCAAGTGATTGACGGCGGTCCGACGAGGTTGTCGCCGTCCTACTACTTCCCGGCGCAAGACCCTCCTTCTGAGCACCAGGACTACTGCATTGCGGTGCATGAGCCGCCTCCACCTCCTCAGGCCGCAGCGCTTTGGAGGGAACATGTGCATGATTTCCTCGTTGGACCTCTGCAGCGCAATGTTGTTTCGATTCAAGCTAGTCTATTTGGGGTAGGGCTTTTCCAGTTGAACGGACCAAACTCGGTCAATGCATTGGTTCAGCATGGTCACTACCAGCTGCAAAATAGAGGTCTTCGATTCTTGCATGTTGGTGAAGCACCATAGAATCACCGTGCTGCTGTTGGTTTTCGTAGAGGCTGGATCATGTTCCTCGGGATGCACCCTGATTACCGCAATAATCTTGACATAGCCAATACAGTCTCGACCTTTGGACAGTTCCATACTTGGAATCATAATGATCCTATCAAGGAGAGGGCGTTGGTGTATGCTTCTTTCCCCTCTCCACAGCTGGTGCCGCGTGATGTTGTCTTTGTGAAATTTGGCACGGTGGGAGGGGTGAGAGAGTCCTGGACTGCGCCGATTTACATTCTGACAGCGGATTTTGCTGATGTGTTGCCTGCTGATGAAGATTAGATGTCGTTGGATGGTAATCCGCATCCGCTCCTGGTGAACTGCTACCCAATAACAATCTTTTTGTCAACCCCCAATTTCCAGAGATTGGGTGGGATGCTGTTGAAGGTGGACATGATAACCAGGCAGGTCAGCATGATCATGTTGATCCACAGCAGGAGAATGTCGATGAAGAAGTTAATGAGTTGCCTGAATCCATGGTACTGAGTATGTCACATGATTCTAGCTCGTCAGTTAACATGCAGGATGTAGCACCTCAGCAGCTGCATCAGGTGGCTCACCCTCCTTTCAATGTGATTAATCTTGGTATGGTGGTCACTAGAATTGGGCCAGTTATCCCTCCTGATTTGCAGTGGAGAAAGATGGCTAACTGGGTTCTACCAACTCTATGTTTTAAAACAATTCCAGAAGCTATGAAGGTGTCAGCATTTGCTTTGCTTGATTTGAACAAGTTGCCTTCTACTTGGATACTTACTGGGAAACATGGCAAGCATATTGAAAAGTGACAGGGAGGACTCAGGGTGACTCTATTGAAGAAGGATACAACAAATAATGCTATACTGCAGATGAAGAAATGTGAGATACTGCAAGGATCCGAAGAAGGAATTGATGTCACTGTTACTCCCTTTGTTTTGAACAAAAGGGCTCCTAGAAGGGCAAAATCACATCTGGTGCAACCTGCAGAAAGAAGGTTTACCAGGAGTTGCCTAGCAGAGGGTTATAATCCCAAACCAGTACTCTCGGTTCAACCAAATATCAAGAAGAAATCCAGATCTAAACTGCTGATTCAGAAGGCAGAAGATGAGGAGGAGAAGAAAGGCAATGCTACTGAAGAAAAGGTGGCGGCAGAGGAAGGTTATCCTGTCACTCCAGTGCATGTGTTGCAGAGGGTTGGACTTTCCCTTGGGATTGATCCAAGCAAATTGACACAGGACCAGCTTGAGGCTGTGGCCAAGAAGAAGACCAAGCCTGATGTGAAGCATGATTAATACAAGCAGAAGGGTTTATGGTGTGGCTAGTGAGGTGTTTTGGTGTGTGCATCAGTGTGAGGAGGTGTGTGAGTTTGTGACTTGGGTTGTGTATGGCCATATCAGTCCGGTACTGGAAAGCTTTTGTCTAGATATTTGTGTTCTCATGGATGTGGATATTATCAGTGTTAGTTGTGCTTTTGTGTCAGTCATGGGTGGTGTGTTCAATACTAATGATGAGAAGTGGTCTATGTGTTGGCTGTTGCTTTGGACTGATATTACATGTCAGTTTTTTACTTCTTACTATGTTATGTTGATTAATTATGAGTACATTCCATAAGAGAAAGTGGAGAATACTTTGTTGGAATGTTAGAGGAATTAATGCTGATAACAGACAAAGGCAAGTAAGATCAAAAATTGAGGAAGGTGAATGTGATATTATCTGTTTACAAGAAACAAAGTGTGAGAAATTTGACTGGCGAACTATTAGAAAATTATGTCCCAAACGGTTTGATTGCTTTGCCTGTGCTCCTTTAGTAGGTGCACCAGGGGGAATTTTGGTGCTATGGAATTCAGCTATTTTCTTAGGAGTGCTAGTACAAACTGAAAAATATGGCATAATCATTAACTTCACTTCTATGCATAATAATGAAGCTTGGACGCTTGTGTGTGTTTATGGGCCTTGTCAGGGTGTGGAAAGAGATAATTTTGTCACTTGGTTATACAATTTGCAAATACCTTCTGAAGAAATCTGGTTATTTCTTGGCGATTTCAATTTTTTGCACTCACAAGATAATAGAAATAAACCTGGTGGGGACATCAATGATATGTTTTTGTTTAATGAAATCATTGGTCAGTTGGGGCTTCTGGAAATTCCTATTAAAGGGAGAGCATATACTTGGTCAAACATGCAACAAGATCCACTTCTTGAACAGTTGGATTGGTTTCTCACAAGTGCAAATTGGATCACTACTTTCCCTAATACTAGCGTGTCAAGGTGGGATCCCGGTGGGATGTCATTTTGTACTATGTAGTTTAAATTTTGATGTCAAAATTTATACTAAAAAAGTCAAATTATACTACAAGTGGGACAAAAGTGGGATCCCACTTGACACCCTTACCTAATACTTTGGTTATTCCTTTGGCCAAAAATGGATCTGATCATGTGCCATGTATTGTTAATATTGATACAGATATTCCCAAGGCTAAGATTTTCAGATTTGATAATTATTGGGTCAGTATGCCTGGGTTTTTGGATTGTGTTGCTGATTCCTGGGGAAAGGATTCACATAAAACTTATAGTTCAGCTATAGTGGCAGACAAGATGAAAAAATTAAGATATGAACTGAAAAAATGGCATGTTAGCTTGGCCAAATTAAAAGCACTGATACAAAAATGCAATGAAGTGATCTTAGCTTTGGATACTTTGGAAGAAAGGAGACCACTTTTCAGAGTAGAATTTAACTTCAGAAATATTGTCAAGATACATTTGGATGAGTTATTGTTGGCAGAATGCAACTATTGGAGAAAAAGATGCACTATCAGATGGATCAAGCAAGGGGAAGATAATACCAAGTTTTTTCATGCAATGGCAACTGAAAGATATAGGAGGAACACAATTGCTATGTTGATAGATGAGGAGGGTAATGAAATAAATGATCATGAGACCATGGCTGGGATCTTATGGAAGGAATATAAAGGAAGAATGGGATGCTCTGAGGGTATTTCCATGCAATTTGATCTAGGAAGAATTCTGCAGAGGGTGGAAGACCTGGATGATCTTACAAAGCCATTTGAACAAAAAGAAAAAGATGAGGTAATTAAAGAAATGCCAGTTGATAGAGCACCTGGGCCTAATGGTTTTAATGGTTTATTCCTTAAGAAATGTTGGCACATAGTGAAACATGACTTTTATAAGTTAGCTGCTGATTTCCGTGATGAAACAATACAATTGGGAAATATCAATGGATCATACATTACTTTGGTGCCCAAGAAGCAAGTGCCTGCCAGGGTGAATGATTTTCGTCCAATTTCTTTGACTAATGTGTGCGTAAATTTTTTGACAAAGTTGGCAGCCAATCGTTTGCAAGGGAGAATATTGAGCTGTATTCATAAAAATCAATATGGTTTTCTCAGGTCCAGATCTATCCAGGATTGCTTAGCTGGTCCTTTGAATACCTCTATCTCTGTCAGCTCACCAAAAGACCAATTGTCATTCTGAAATTGGATTTTGCTAAAGCTTTTGATACAATTGAGCATGAAGCTATTCTCAAAGTGATGGAGTTTAAAGGGTTTAATAGAAAATGGATTAATTGGCCTAAAGCTATAATGTCTTCTGGTACCTCTTCAATTTTGCTAATTGGAATTCCAGGGAAACAGTTTCAGTGTAAACGTGGTGTTCGTCAGGGTGATCCAATCTCACCTTTGTTCTACATCTTTGGATCTGGTCTGCTTCAGTCTGTAGTGAATGATATGGTGCAGATAGGTACTTTGTGTAGACCTATTGAAACTAATGATGATGATTTCCCCATAGTACAGTATGCAGATGACACTTTGTTGATTTTGCTTGCTGATGAGAAGCAACTATTGGCTCTTAAGGAAACATTGCAGAAGTTTTCAGTTTCTACAGGTTTGAAGATAAACTATGAGAAGTCTTATATGCTGCCCATCAATGTGTCTGAAGATAGAATTCAGCAATTGTCTCAGGCCTTTGGGTGTCAAGTGGGTAAAATGCCTTTCACATATCTAGGTTTACCTCTGGGTACAACTAAGCCGACGATCACAGAGTTAACACCTGGTTTGTAGATTGGAAAGAAAGTTGACAGCTAGTTCTAGTTTCTTATCTCAAGGTGCTCGGCTACAGCTGATAAACTCTGCTCTTGCTTCCATGCCTTTGCATTTCTTATGCACTTTGCAACTGCCAGTTGGTCTAACTAAGCAGTTGGATAGAATTCTTAGACAATTTCTCTGGAGAGATAAGGAAGGGGAACCAAAGCAGTCACTAGCAGCTTGGGAAATGGTGTGTAAACCTAAAGAAAGGAAAAAAGAAAAAGAAAAATAGAATCAACCATCGAAATGGACCAGTCGGACCAGCCCAGCCAGCCCGATCGATCGAGAGGGTCGTCTTCCTCGAGAGCACGTACACAGCTCGACAGTTCCAGTCTAATGGCAGCCACCTCTTCCCCTTCAAATTCCAATCAATATAGTGACTCTTTTCCTTCGACTCCAATACAAGACTTGTTGGAAATTCAATGTAGGTTCAATTCCATGGATTAAAATCCCAATTCAGTGCACTTTAAATCGCCACTAGTGGCCATGGTGACCATCATTACCGAGTTTATGTTTAAAACCTTTATCGAGTCCGTTTGAATCACTTCGCCTCCCTGGCTCCCTGTCGTTCTCTTCACCTCCCCACTCACCGAGCCTTCCTTCTCTACAAAAGGACCCCTGACCCTCCCGTCCTCGCACTCCACCACTCCACCTCACCACGCCCCAGCGCTGCCTTCGGGCAGAGGAAGATAGTCGGTGAAATTGCATGTCGGGACGTCCGACGTACGCGTGATGCACACGTCCGTTGGGAACCCCAAGTGGAAGGTATGATGCGTATAGAAGCAAGTTTCCTCGTATGAAACCAAGGTTATCGAACCGGTAGGAGCCAGAAGCACGCGAAGGTTGTTGGTGGAGGAGTGTAGTGCGGCGCAACACCAGTGAAACCAGCGCCAACGTGGAACCTGCACAACACAATCAAAGTACTTTGCCCCAACGTAACGGTGAGGTTGTCAATCTCACCGCTTTGCTGAAAACAGGATTAAACGTATCGAGTGGAAGATGGTGTTTGTTTGCAAAGAACAGTAAGAACAATAATTGCGTAGAATGTATTCAGATGTAAAAGAATGGACCGGGGTCCACAGTTCACTAGTGGTGTCTCTCCAATAAGATAACTAACATGCGGGGTGAACAAATTACAGGCGGGCAATTGACAAATAAAGATTCAATACATACCAATGATGATTACTATGTGATTTAATCAGGGCATTACGACAAAGTACATAGACCGCTATCCGGCATGCATCTATGCCTAAATAATCCACCTTCGAGTTATCATCCGAACCCCTTGGTATTGTAAACACAGATAATTGCATTAAGTATGGTGCGTAATGTAATCAACACAAATATCCTTAGACAAAGCATTGATGTTTTATCCCTAGTAGCAACACACATCCACAACCTTAGAACCTACTGTCACGATCCCAGATTCAATGGAGGCATGAACCCACTATCGAGCATAATTACTCCCTCTTGGAGTTACAAGTATCAACTTGGCAGAGCCTCTACTAGCAACGGAGAGCATGCAAGAACATAAACAACACATATATGGTAGATTGATAATCAACTTGACATAATATTCTATATTCATCGGATCCACCAAACACAACATGTAGCATTACAAATAGATGATCTTGATCATATTAGGCAGCTCACAAGATCTAAACAATGATAGCACATACGGAGAAGACAACCATCTAGCTACTGCTATGGACTCATAGTCCAAGGATGAACTACTCACGCATCAATCCGGAGGCGGGCATGATGATGTAGAGCCCTCCGGTGATGATTCCCGGCAGGGTGCCGGAGGCGATCTCTGAATCCCCCGAGATGGGATTAGCGGCGGCGTCTCTGAATGTTTTCCGTATCGTGGCTCTCGGCACGGGGTTTCGCGACGAAGGCTATTTGTAGGCGGAAGGGTAGGTCAGGGCGGCGCGAGGGCCCGGACCACAGGGCCGCGGCCGGGGCTGGGCCGCGCCGCCCTGTTTTCTAGCCACCTCGTGGCCCCACTTCGTTATCCCTCCGGTCTTCTGGAAGCTTCGTGAAAAAATAGGACCCTAGGCGTTGATTTCGTCCAATTCCGAGAATATTTCCTTACTAGGATTTCTGAAACCAAAAACAACAGAAAACAGCAACTGGCACTTCGGCATCTTGTTAATAGGTTAGTGCCAGAAAATGTATAATAATGTTGTAAAGTATGTATAAAACATTCAAGTATTGTCATAAAAGTAGCATGGAACATAAGAAATTATATATACGTTTGAGACGTATCAAGCATCCCCAAGCTTAGTTCCTACTCGCCCTCGAGTAGGTAAACGATAACACAAATAATTTCTGAAGTGCTACCAACATAATCTTGATCAACATTATTGTAAAGCATATGAGATGAATGGAGTGATCTGAACAAAAGATTGCTAACAAAGATAATGACTAAACAAATGAATCATATAGCTCATGAATAGTACTTTCAAGACAAGCATCAATAAGAGTTGCATAAGAGCTAACTCATAAGCAATAAATTCTAAGTAGAATGCATTGAAGCAACACAAAGGATGATTAAGTTTCAGCAGTTGCTTTCAACTTGTAACATGTATATCTCATGGATATTTGTCAACATAGAGTAATATAACAGGTGCAATAAGTAAACATGTAAGAATCAATGCACACAACACAAGTGTTTGCTTCTAAGATAGAGAGAATGGGTAAAATGACTCAACAATAAAGTAAAAGAATGGCCCTTCGCAGAGGAAGCATGGATTACTATTTTTGTGCTAGAGCTTTTGTTTTGAAAACATAGAAACAATTTTGTCAACGGTAGTAATAATTCATATGTGCTATGCATAATACTTCCTACAAGTTGCATGTCTCATGCATAGAGTACTAATAGTGCTCGCACCTTGTCCTAATCAGCTCGGAAAACACGGATTATCATCGCATAACATATGTTTCAACCAAGTGTCACAAAGGGGTAAGGAGAAAGCACGCATTGGATTTCTCGCTTTTGATTATTCTCAACTTAGACATCCATACGGGACAACATAGACAACAGATAATGGACTCCTCTTTTAATGCTTAAGCATTCATCAACAAATAATATTCTCATAAGAGATTGAGGTTGTATGTCCAAACTGAAACTTCCACCATGATTCATGGCTTTAGTTGGCTGCCCAATGTCCTTCTCTAACATATGCATACTCAAACCATTTGATCATGAAATCGCACTTACTTCAGACAAGACGAACATGCATAGCATCTCACATGATATCCAACAAAGGTAAAGTTGATGGCGTCCCCAGAAACATGGTTACAGCTCAACAAGCAAGTTATAAGAATTAAGACACATAACTACATATTCATCACCACAATAGTTTTTAATCTATTTGTCCCATGAGCTATATATTGCAAAGATAAAGGAATGAAATTTTAAAGGTAGCACTCAAGTAATTTACTTTGGAATGGCAGAAAAATACCACATAGTAGGTAGATATGGTGGACACAAATGGCATGGATTTTGGCTCAAGATGTTTGGATGCACGAGAAGCATTTCCTCTCAGTACAAGGTTTGGGCTAGAAAGGTTGTTTGAAGCAAACACAAGTATGAACAGGTACAACAAAACTTACACAAGAACATATTGCAAGCATTATAAGACTCTACACTGTCTTCCTTGTTGTTCAAACACTTTACCAGAAATTATCTAGACTTAGAGAGACCAATCATGCAAACCAAATTAAACAAGATCTACGGTAGTTCTTCATTAATAGATTAAACTACATGATGCAAGAGCTTAAACATGATCTATGGGAGCTCAAACAATTTCCAAGTTGCCAAACCATATGCAGCATTTTCTGATTCCAACCAAATAGCAATTTAACGAAGCAATTTCAGCCTTTGCCATGAACATTAAAGCACAATTAAGAACACAAGTGTTCCATATGAAAAAGCGGAGCATAATATCTCCGATATAAGAATGGTGGGATCCAACTTTATTCAAACCAAAACAAAAATAAAAGCAAACCGACGCTCTAAGTAAAGAACATAAGATGTGATGGAATAAAAATATTGTTTCACTAGAAGTGACCTGATAATGTTGTCGATGAAGAAGAGGATGCCTTGGGCATCCCCAAGCTTAGATGCTTGAGTCTTCTTAAAATATGCAGGGATGAACCACCGGGGCATCCCCAAGCTTAGACCTTTCACTTTTCTTGATCATAGTATATCATCCTCTTCTCTTGATCCTTGAAAACTTTCTCCACACCAAACTTCAAGCAAACTCATTAGAGGGTTAGTGCATAATCAAAAATTCACATACTCAGAGGTGACACAATCGTTCTTAACACTTCTGGACATTTCACAAAGCTTCTGAAAGTTAATGGAACAAAGAAACTCATTCAACATAGCAAAAGCGGCAATGCGAAATAAAAGGCAGAATCTGTCAAAAACAGAACAGTCCATAAAGACGAATCTGTCAGGGGCACTTAACTTGCTCAAACGGAAAAACTCAAAACTAATTAAAGTTGCGTACATATCTGAGGATCACGCTCGTAAATTTTCAGATTTTTCCGATTTTTTTACAGAGAGCTCTGCGAGAATTCGTGACAGACAGCAATGCTGTTTCTGCGCAGCAATCCAAATATAGCATCAACTTTAGCATAGAAACTTTACTTGGCACAAAAACATGATAAGGAGAGGTTGCTACAGTAGTAAACAACTTCCAAGACTCAACAATACAGTAAATAAAATAAAACATGGGTTATCTCCCAAGAAGTGCTTTTTTTAACGCCTTTCAGCTAGGCGCAGAAAGTGCAAATCAAGTATTTTCAAGAGAAGAAAGCGTCAACATTATTATTTTTCTTACAAACAAAACTTGTTGCAGAGGGTACCTGTTACCCTCAAAACCCCCCGACGGGCCTTGGTTAAGCAACACGACGAGCCGGGAAGCTCCCGGGCCGCTTAGTGGATCCCTGGCACCTCGCGTCGTCCCGCAAATCTTACGGCCAACGTCCTGGCGGTTGCTAGGGCGTGCCACCTGACCTAGACCCGATCAGGAAGGTGTTAGTGCTTCGATTGTTCCTGCATGGTAGACACGTAAACGTTAAATACGAGCCCTATCGGCTCTCAGGTTTCCCTGTGGAGCCGATCGCCCCATGTTTCATGTTGGATTTGCAATGGCATGGGGATCCTGCTTGATCAGGACGAAGCTAAAACGATCCACGACAGTTTAGGCTTTTCACCGCATAATCGGAACGTCCTAAGTGCGATCGGGCCTAGCAGCTACGAGAGACGATGCAAACTACCCCTACGAGAGGCCTAAAAACCAACATAACGTTGATCCTCGGAACATCCCTCGCGGGACGGTAAACAACGCCTAACGCACCACCGGATCCTCCGACCCCAACATAAGGCCTAACTATGCAGATATTAAACTAATCCTTGCGGAGCAAGGAGCAACTATAACGGATTGGATCTACTAAGTAAGAACAAGCAAGATGCTGCCCTTACGTGGATAGACGTAAGGGCAGCTAGGTGTCGAGGGACGGCATTGCCACGCAGATATGCACGTGAAAGCACCAATGCTAGCCCCTAAACACCTAAGGATAAATAGTACTGCTCGCCATCAACAAGGCTTCAGCACACGAGCAGTACAAGGTTGACGAATAAACGTGTATCGCCTAGATCGCTAGATGCGATCTAGGCAACATGGTGCTTACCCGGGAGAAACCCTCGAAGAGAAGGGGTGGCGATGCGCCTGATTTGTGTTGGTTGAACGATGATTGTCCTCTTTTTCCGATAACCCTAGATACATATTTATAGTCCAAGGGACTTTCTAATTGAGGCGTGCACCTAACCGTGCACGGGCCAGACTCTATCTCTTTAATCTAAATTACAACGCGATCTACTAATTTACAGATACATGGGCAACTTAGCCCAAACTCTCAGCGCAAGGCCGCTTCGAAGATGCTCCACGTGTACGTCCTTCAAGCCCATCTTCACTTACGGCCCATCTCCTGATTTGGCCAAAATCAGGTGATAACACATGCCCCCTGGTTTTGGTAATGATAATATCAAAACCATCTTTTTTTTTCGAGGGGTCATGTCGTGGCAGAGCAGAACCGTCGCAGTATTCTTCATCATGACTCTTGCCTTCCCAACTTCTCTGCATGATTGGACGACTTTGGCATCACATCTTCGAGAACCGTCACGGCATTAAATCTTCACGGCATCCCCTTTATTTATCTGTGCCAAACGGTTCGCCACTTCATCCCCTTGCTCTGTTCTGCCCATCAACACCAAAAACCCTCTTCCATTACAGCAATGTCTTCGTCTTCCTCTACCTCCTCAGATCTCTCCGTCCGAGCTCCGCCGAAGAATGAGGGCGACCCTCATCCCGGGGCGACCTCCTCCAACAAGAAGGAAGAACCAGTAAAGAAGGAAGAGGCCCCCTCCTCCGCCAGGCACCCGCCGACGAAGCGCTCCCGCATGTGGGCGGACAGCGAGGACGATGATGATGACGAGGAAGGAGAAGAAGAGGAGGAAGATGATTCCTCCTCTTCCGCTGGATATCCGCCGACGAAGCGCTTCCGCAGTTGGGCGGACAGTGAGGATGATGATGATGACGAGGAAGAAGAGGCTTCAGCTGAGGACCTGGGCAGCAGCGACGAAGAAGCCTCCGGAAGCAGTGCTGATGGTGGCTCCGGCGCTGACGATGAGGCCAGCGACGATTAGCTCTGTAGGATTAGCAATTCCCGAGCAGTCGGCTCTTCTTTTGTTCTTCCTTTCTTGAGCAATCGGCTCTTCCTTGTAAAGATCCTTTCTTATTAATGAAGAAAATTTCTCTACATAACCTTTGCTTTCTTGTCAACTTGGCCGATTTGTCCAATGAAGTCACTGCTCAAAAAGCCGATGGCACAGCGTCGGCCTGCATTCCAAACGCGATTCCAGGCGAGATGTGCCTGATTTTTACCCTTTTATTATTATTTTTTTACCGGCCGATTTCATATAATCGGCCCCCATTTACCCTTTTTTTTACTGGCCGATTTGTGTATCGGCCTCCATATCTTTACTGTCCATCATCCCACATACTTGGGAAATATTTCTTTAGATGCTGGCCATTGACGGCTACCGGGAATTTCACGCCATCCAACATCTCGAGCATGTACGCATTCCCCTTCAGAACTTGGACAACTTTATACGGGCCATGCCAATTCGGAGACCATTTCCCATACTCTTTATCCCTTGTCCCCAATGGCAATACAGCTTCCCATACCAAATCACCAACTTGGAATTCTTTTGGCTTCACCTTCTTATTATATGCCCGAGCTACCTTGGCTTTGTTCTCCTTGATCTTCTCGAGTGACCATAGCCTAAGCTCCGTCGCATCCTCAATGTTGTCGCTTATCAGGGCTGCATATTCTTCAGCAGTTAGATCATTCTGAAACGTGACCCGCCTTGATCCTGCCTTGACTTCCCAGGGTAACACAGCTTCCTGTCCATAGACCAGCTGGTATGGGGTGGTTTTGATTGCCCCATGACACGACATACGGTAGGCCCACAACGCCTCTGACAACACCTCATGCCATCGCTTGGGGTGCTCGTCAATTTTCCTCTTGATCAGCTTGATCAAGCTCTTGTTGGATGCTTCGGCCTGCCCATTTGCTTGAGCATAATATGGAGACGATCGGATCAACTTGATTCCCATGTCGTCGCAGAACTTTTTCATCTCTTTCGAAACGAAGACCGAACCTCCATCGGTCGTAATAGTTTGGGGAATCCCGAACCTATGAATAACATGTTCCAATACGAACTTGATAACGTCTTCCGACGCTACTTTCTTCATAGGGACCGCTTCCACCCATTTCGTGAAGTAATCTGTGATGGCCAGAACCCATCTATGGCCCTTGCTCGATGAAGGATGAATTTCTCCGATCATGTCCATACCCCACCCTCGGAATGGCCAAGGCTTGATGATGGGATTCATTGCTGATGCAGGCACCATCTGAATGCTCCCAAACTTCTGACATGCTTGGCAACCCTTGTAATACTGGAAGAAATCTTCAAGCATGGTAGGCCAATAAAATCTGGAGCGCCTAATCAGCCATTTCATCTTATGGGCCGACTGGTGGGTTCCACAAGCACCCTCGTGTACCTCGTGCAAGAGCCGATTGGACTCGGCTGACCCCAGACACTTGAGGAGTAATCCTTCCAGCGTTCTATAAAACATGTCATCGCCTATCAGTACGTACTTCATGGCTCTGTATCTTGTACGCTTAGGTGCCCCCCGAGCCGGATCTTTCAAATAATTGAAGATATCGGCTCTCCAATCGTCTGGTTCCAGGTATTGCACCTGAAAATCGGCTTCTCCTGCCATGTCCTTGTACCCTGATGCTGTTTGTGCGAGGTCGTTGGCTTCAGTATTTTGCAACCTTGGGATCCAATTTAAGCTTATATACCTAAACTGTGCCATTAGCTCACGGCATTGTATCCAAAATGGGAAGAGTGACTCGCTCTCGCACTTGTATTCTTCCGTGAGCTGAGAGATCACCAATTTGGAATCTCCAAAGATCTCGACTGCTTCAGCCCCAGCTTCCAGGAGTAACTTCATTCCCTTGCAGATCGCTTCATACTCAGCCACGTTGTTGGTGCAGGGGTCAGCTAACTTGATAGAGAAGGAGTATGTTGCCCCCCGAGGCGACACGAGTAGCACGCCAATGCCGCAACCATCCTCACAAACCGATCCGTCGAAGAACATAGCCCATGCGCGCACCGATAGTGCCGCTACGTCCGTGTTTATTCGTTCGGCAATCAGATCTGCTAGCGCTTGCCCCTTGACTGCCTTTGCCGGTTGATATCGGATCTCAAACTCCGATAGTGCAAACATCCATTTGCCGAGTCGGCCTTTTAATACGGGAGCCGACAACATGTGTTTGATGACGTCCGATTTGCATATAACGATGATATCGGCCGACACAAGGATGTGTTGGATCTTGGTGCAGGTGAAGAATAGACAGAGGCACAACTTCTCAATTTCAGGGTACCTTGTTTCTGCGTCCAACATCCTTCTACTGAGGTAAAAAACCACTTTTTCTAGGCCATCATAAACCTGCACCACCACTGACGCGATGGAGGTGTCAGCTACTGACAAGTAAATATAGAATGGCCTGTCCTGTCGCGGCGGAACTAACACTGGTGGCTTGGTCAGGTATTCCTTAATATCGTCAAAGGCCTGCTGTTGCTCTGCCCCCCAGCGGAACTCTTCATCGGGCTTGATTTTGACCAAACCCATAAACGGCTCAATTCGCCCAGACAGGTTGGAGATGAACCTTCTGACGAAATTAATTTTGCCGATGAGACATTGGAGCTCCTTCTTTGTGGTGGGCGGCTTCATCGTTCGAACTGCCTCCTGACTTTTTAGGCCAATCTCAATCCCACGCTCGTGGACCAAGAATCCTAGGAACTGACCGGCCGTCACACCGAAGGCGCACTTCTTCGGATTCATTCTCAGTCCGAACTTCCGAGTTCGGTCCAGGACTCGTCGCAAATCCTCTAAGTGTCCGTCCGTCGCAGCAGACTTTACCACCACGTCGTCGATGTAAATCTCCACCAACTTGCCGATTAAGTCATGGAAGATGTAGTTCATAGCCCTTTGGTATGTCGCGCCGGCGTTCTTCAGTCCAAACGTCATGACCACATATTCAAACAAGCCTACCGAGCCTGGCACTCTGAATGCAGTCTTGTGTATATCCTCCGGAGCCATGAAAATCTGGTTGTAGCCAGCATTGCCATCCATGAAACTCAATATTTTATGACCGGCAGCTGCATTAATCAGGGTTTCTGCTACTGGCATCGGATACTCGTCCTTCGGAGTGGCGCTGTTAAGGTTCCGAAAATCTATGGCTACACGCCATCGGCCGTCCTTTTTCTCCACAGGCACCACATTGGAAATCCATTCAGCGTACCTGCATGGCCTGATGAATCCGGCGTCCAGCATCTTCTGGATTTCTTTCTTGACTTCTTCCAAGACTTCGGCCTTCATCTGTCGTGCTCGCTGCTGGAACGGCCGAAATCCTTTCTTCAGAGGGAGCCGGTGCTCGATGATGCTCCTATCTAACCCAGGCATCTCTGTATAATCCCAGGCAAAACAATCTGGGTACTCTTTTAATAGGGCTATCATCAGGCCCCTCAGGTGTGGGTCTAGCTTCTTGCTGATAAATGTTGGCCGGGGCTTGTCCCCAGGACCAATATCAACCTCTTCTAGTTCGTCCGCTGATGTAAATCCATAACCCAGCTTTCCATCGCCTGCCAAGTCAATGTTGAACACGGGCAAAGCGTATGTTGAGGATAATGCTGGCCGATCGCCGAAATCGGCCTCCTTTTCCATTGTAATGCTCGATGAGGGTTTACAACTTCTTGGTCTCTTATTATGGGGACGTGGCTCGACGGAGGCATGTTCACCATGTCTTGGGTCATAAATCTCTGACGAGATCTTGAACACTGTGTTTGTGCCAGCCGACGTCTCTACATCGGCATCCGCCGATGCCTGCATCGGCTTTCGTCCGTTTAGGGCGCCATATTCTCTTTGGCGGGCGCGCCTTTGTCTCCAATGTTTGCTGGATTTTCACGGCCAGATCGGGCCGTGCTCTTCTCAATGTGTACAGTCGTGCCTCGGCTTCTTCCAGGTCACCGCGCACTCTACGCTTCGAGAATGGCTGAGTCCGTCAGGGCACCACCTTGGTCGGTGATACCTATCTTCTTCTCCATCTGACTCCTTGAAGTCTTCTTCTTGAGATGACTCAGCTCGTTTACTCTGATGTGGGAGAGGTCCTAGACGCTCGAACACTGAAACTTCGTTTGCCCTCCTCCTTCGCTGTTTGCACTCTGGGCAGTTCTCGACAATCGGCTCATTCTGAGTCCCAGCAATGTTTGAAGAAGGGACAGCTCCAGTGCTTATCCACGCCTGTCTTGCTCCCTTGACCTCCCACGCGACGTTCGTACCCGTCGTTGTTGCCGTCATTCCGACGATACCTTTCTCCGCATCAGACCGACGATATCTTTCATCATCTTCGTCGTAGCGCCGACGTCGTCGTACTGCTGCTCATATTTGTTGAGGAGATGCACGGATAATGGGCGCTGATACCGTATGCTTCTCACCTCCTCCTCGGTTAGGTACCGTCTGTCATCGTCTTGGGGCCGGTCGCTTGGAACGGCCTCCTCTTTATCTTTGCCACGAGAGTGGCTGCTCTCTGCTTTATCTTTGCCACGTGAGTGGCTGCTCTCTGCCTTGTCCACGCCATGGCGGATCACAAACCCTGCCATATTGACATCGAAAGAGAACCCTGGCTCTCTTATGGAGTGGCTTAGGTCCACCATGTTGACGTCCGGAAACGGACGCATGTCTACCTTCATGGCAAACTGTCCGAAAGTTAATCGGCTTGATTCTATCGCCATCTGAATTTGTGCGCGCAATACTTTGCAGTCATTGGTGGCGTGCGTGAACGTATGATGCCATTTGTATGGCCTCTTGTTCATCTCCGTGCCGTAGGGATCTTGTGGCCTTCGGGTAGCTTCAACTGTTTCTCTTTCAGCGCAGATCGAAGATCTGTTCAGTCTTGGTCACGTCAAAGTCCAACCCTCTTGTAGGCCCTGGTGGGTTCACCCATTTGCAGGACACAGTACTGGCGTCCGAGTCCACTCGGCCACTGCAACTTCCTGATCTTCCGCAGAATCTTCATCCTCATCAGCATTGACCAGGGTTATCGCGCTTGAACTTGTCCTGCAGTTCTGGATGGCGTTGTTCATATAAGGTCAGTCTATTGACCAGGTGCGTCAACGAGTTGTACTCAACCTGGAACGTCAGGTCCTTGAACGACGCTGCAAGGCCTGCCACGGCCAGCTCGACTGCCTCTTTCTCAGTTAAGTGAGCCGAATAGCATCGGTTCTTGACAGTAAACGTTGGATGTATTCAGAGACTGTCTCTCCTCGCTTCTGCCGAACTGTGCTAGTTCGGCAATACCAGCTCGTAGCTTCGAATGGTACTGGGTGTGAACAGTTCCTCCAGCTGCTTCCATGATTGCACCGAATTTGGCTGCAACGAGGTGTACCATCCAAAAGCTGGACCGGTGAGGGACTGCGAGAAGAACCTCACCCGTAGCTGATCCGATATCAAACCATGCCCAAGCAAGGTATCGGCTCACGTGCTCGATGGAGCTCGACCCTCGACCCACTGAATTTGTTGAAGTCCGGAAGCCGGTACTTAGGCGGTAGTGGGATCAGGAACTCATTGGGGTACGGCTTGGAATAGCCGATTATCTTCTTCTTCGGCAAGATGCCGAACTGATCTCTCAGGACTGCGCTGATCTGATCTGCGGTGGAGGTAGTGGCAGCTGAACTTTCCTGGACTGGTGCAGTGGTATACTTGGCTAACCACGCTTGTTTCTCAGCTTCTGCTCCTAAACTCCCCGCTGCTGCAGTCGTTCTTCTGCGGAACAATTGCTCCTGCTCTGGCAATCCCTCCTGGTGGAGCCTGGATCGCCTGCATCCAGTTGTTGCAGTCCGGCAGATATGCGCACACGTATCCGTGTGGGATTTCCTTGGGCGGGTCATGCAAGAACTGATAGTCGCCCGGGTCACCCCCAACTTTGTAGACGACGTATGCCGGTGAGCCTTGTTGTTGTGGAGCCGCCGTTGCGTACGGCAGAGGTGGCCTGGTGTGGAGTTGC
Organism: Lolium multiflorum; assembly: GCA_030979885.1. NCBI lineage: Eukaryota > Viridiplantae > Streptophyta > Magnoliopsida > Poales > Poaceae > Lolium > Lolium multiflorum. Next base: position 166,876,061 of record CM061749.1, read on the forward strand.
ATCTCTCCCTGGTGAGTCCCTAGAACAGGTCCCGAAGGGGAGTATCGACGCTCCATGATCTCTTGCACCACACGGAGCGCAACGCGCTCCAAAGTGTTCACCAGGCTCTCAGAGTGCCGATGCAGTGAATGGGCCACCATGTAGTTGACCTCCTGTCGCAGGGCTCTGGTACGTTCTGAAGGGAGGGACAGATCCAACCCATCGAGGATGCCTTGTGGTGCGAATCCTTTGAACCTGACGCCGTGCGACCGGGTCTTCTCGAAGGAGCCGATGAGTTCGGCCTCCAGGATGGCCTTCAGGTCATCGTACTTCTTCTTGTGTTCCGTGGGGAGATCCTTGTACGTGATCGGTTCCCCCGCCATCTCGGATGCCGATGTTGACATGAATGTTGCAGAAGATTGTCCGTCCCACCGGGCGTGCCAGAATGTGTTACCCTCCAAAACCCCGACGGGCGTTGGTTAAGCAACACGAAGAGCCGGAAGCTCCTGTGGCCGCTTAGTGGATCCTGGCACCTCGCGTCGTCCCGCAAATCTTCCGGCCAACGTCCTGGCGGTTGCTAGGGCGTGCCACCTGACCTAGACTCGATCAGGAAGGTGTTAGTGCTTCGATTGTTCCTGCATGGTAGACACGTAAACGTTAAATACGAGCCCTATCGGCTCTCAGGTTTCCCTGTGGATCGGCTCAAGGAGCCGATCGCCCCATGTTTCATGTTGGATTTGCAATGGCATGGGGATCCTGCTTGATCAGGACAAAGCTAAAACGATCCACGACAGTTTAGGGTTTTCACCGCATAATCGGAACGTCCTAAGTGCGATCGGGCCTAGCAGCTACGAGAGACGATGCAAACTACCCCTACGAGAGGCCTAAAAACCAACATAACGTTGATCCTCGGAACATCCCTCGCAGGGACGGTAAACAACGCCTAACGCACCACCGGATCCTCCGACCCCAACATAAGGCCTAACTATGCAGATATTAAACTAATCCTTGCGGAGCAAGGAGCAACTATAACGGATCGGATCTACTAAGTAAGAACAAGCAAGATGCTGCCCTTACGTCTGGATAGACGTAAGGGCAGCTAGGTGTCGAGGGACGGCATTGCCACGCAGACATGCACGTGAAAGCACCAATGCTAGCCCCTAAACACCTAAGGATAAATAGTACTGCTCGCCATCAACAAGGCTTCAGCACGAGCAGTACAAGGTTGACGAATAAACGTATACTGCCTAGATCGCTAGATGCGATCTAGGCAGCATGGTGCTTACCCGGGAGAAACCCTCGAAGAGAAGGGGTGGCGATGCGCCTGATTTGTGTTGGTTGAACGATGGTTGTCCTCTTTTTCCGATAACCCTAGATACATATTTATAGTCCAAGGGACTTTCTAATTGAGGCGTGCACCTAACCGTGCACGGGCCAGACTCTATCTCTTTAATCTAAATTACAACGTGATCTACTAATTTACAGATACATGGGCAACTTAGCCCAAACTCTCAGCGCAAGGCCGCTTCGAAGATACTCCACGTGTACGTCCTTCAAGCCCATCTTCACTTACGGCCCATCTCCTGATTTGGCCAAAATCAGGTGATAACAGTACCTTAGATGCTCCATTATCTAAATTTTCTATGGTGGTGCTAGGGGTTTTATCAATTTTGGGCCTATAATAATTCTTTGGTTTAGGCACCTTAGAGGCATACATGAATTTTTGCTCTTTTCCCACATAAGCTTTCTCCTTATACTTAAGAGAAGAAAAAGTTGAACCCAAGGTTCCCATAGCTTTTTCAAGTTCACCAATCCTATTGATTTCATTATCATGGACAACACAAGTTCCTAGGACACTAATTCTTTCATCAATTCCTCCTAAGGATTTATCAAGTTCATCAGTTTTATCTAGTAACATTTCCAATTTAGTTTCAACACTTGGAAATTTTTTCTCTATGGTTTCCAATTTTTTCATAACATCCTCAAGAGAGATTTCAATTTTAACTTCATTAACAGGTGGTATTCCAACTAGACTCTCAATGATGCAACTACCTTCTAAAGCGGGAGTACCTAGGAAATTACCTCCCGAAAGAGTATCAAGAACATACCTATTCCAACTAGATAGGCCAACATAAAAGTTCCTAAGAAGGATAATAGTGGAGTGTTTCTTAATGCACCTATGATGAGCATTACTAATTCTGTACCAAGCATCTTTAAAACTTTCTCCACCTTGTTGCTTAAAAGAACGAACTTCAACTTCAGGATTACTCATTTTAGTAGTAATAAAGTAAACTAAGCAAAGACAAGTAACTAATTTTTTTGTGTGTTTTTGATATAGAGCTAGTAAACAAGACAGTAAGTAAGTAACTAATTTTTTGTGTTTTTAGTATGAAGCAAACAAGACAGTAAATAAAATAAAGCAAGACAAAAACAAAGTAAAGAGATTGGAAGTGGAGACTCCCCTTGCCGTGTCTTGATCTCCCCAACGGCGCCAGAAATTTAGCTTGATACGCGTAGATGCACACGTCCGTTGGGAACCCCAAGTGGAAGGTATGATGCGTATAGAAGCAAGTTTCCCTCAGTATGGAACCAAGGTTATCGAACCAGTAGGAGCCAAGAAGCACGTGAAGGTTGTTGGTGGAGGAGTGTAGTGCGGCGCAACACCAGAAACCGGCCAACGTGGAACCTGCACAACACAATCAAAGTACTTTGCCCCAACGTAACGGAGGTTGTCAATCTCACCGGCTTGCTGAAAACAAAGGATTAAACGTATCGAGTGGAAGATGGTGTTTGTTTGCAAAGAAAAGTAAGAACAATAATTGCAGAATGTATTCAGATGTAAAAGAATGGACCGGGTCCACAGTTCACTAGTGGTGTCTCTCCAATAAGATAACTAACATGCTGGGTGAACAAATTACAGGCGGGCAATTGACAAATAAAGATTCAATACATACCAATGATGATTACTATGTGATTTAATCAGGGCATTACGACAAAGTACATAGACCGCTATCCAGCATGCATCTATGCCTAAATAATCCACCTTCAGGTTATCATCCGAACCCCTTCCGCATTAAGTTGTAAACAACAGATAATTGTATTAAGTATGGTGCGTAATGTAATCAACACAAATATCCTTAGACAAAGCATTGATGTTTTATCCCTAGTAGCAACAGCACATCCACAACCTTAGAACCTACTGTCACGATCCCAGATTCAATGGAGCCATGAACCCACTATCGAGCATAATTACTCCCTCTTGGAGTTACAAGTATCAACTTGGCCAGAGCCTCTACTAGCAACGGAGAGCATGCAAGAACATAAACAACACATATATGATAGATTGATAATCAACTTGACATAATATTCTATATTCATCGGATCCCGCCAAACACAACATGTAGCATTACAAATAGATGATCTTGATCATGTTAGGCAGCTCACAAGATCTAAACAATGATTGCACATGCGGAGAAGACAACCATCTAGCTACTGCTATGGACCCATAGTCCAAGGATGAACTACTCACGCATCAATCCGGAGGCGGGCATGATGATGTAGAGCCCCTCCGGTGATGATTCCCCTCTCCGGCAGGGTGCCGGAGGCGATCTCCTGAATCCCCGAGATGGGATTGGCGGCGGCGGCGTCTCAGTAATGTTTTCCGTATCGTGGCTCTCGGTACAGGGGGTTTCGCGACGAAGGCTATTTGTAGGCGGAAGGGTAGGTCAGGGGGCGACGCGAGGGGCGCATACCACAGGCCGCGCGGCCAGGGCCTGGGCCGCGCCGCCTCGTCCGGCCACCTCGTGGCCCCACTTCGTTATCCCTCCGGTCGGGAAGCTTCGTGGAAAAATAGGAACCTGGCGTTGATTTCGTCCAATTCCGAGAATATTTCCTTACTAGAATTTCTGAAACCAAAAACAGCAGAAAACAGCAACCGGCACTTCGGCATCTTGTTAATAGGTTAGTGCCGGAAAATGTATAATAATGTAAAGTATGTATAAAACATTCAAGTATTGTCATAAAAGTAGCATGGAACATAAGAAATTATAGATACGTTTGAGACGTATCAGCGACTGTGACGAGGTATACATGGGGAACCAGGCCCCAGAATTTCTTCCTTTCATCTTACCTTGCCGTGCACACATTCCTGAGACCCTAACTCCTTTCGACGACCAATTTCCGTAGCCAGAGAACACTTACGGCGAGCACGGGACGTTACCGACGCTCTATCCGCCCGCCGCCGTCTCATGAGCTTTACCAAATATTCTGAGCACCGCCTCGTCTTCAGCGTGTAGAGAGGAATTCTTCCACTTTTAGTTCTCCACCGGGAACATCACATATCGTGTCCATCTTCAACCAAGCCGCAAGGAGCGACCAAACTCCCTTCCATCGGTGAGCTGCACTTTCAGTATATTTTCTTTTCCAGACTAGTGTACATGCTTAGAAACCACGTCTTGAGTAGTACATCAGGAGATTTTTATTTGGTCAAAGTTGAGGCAAAGTTTCGAACCTATAAACAGTTGTTTCAGTTTTGTTCCTTCAACAAAATGTACGGATGAGTATAACCATCAGTTGGGCTGTCAAAGATTGTTTTCGCCAATACTAATTCCTAATTAGATTAACTCGTTAACACCCTAGTTTATATGGTTAAAACTTGGCATGAATCATTTGAACAAAATAGCTTATGTATGCGTGCGTTCTTTAGAGTTATAATCTAGTACTTACTTTTCTTTGGTTGTTGTTGGAATGATTCGATGTTTTATTTGTAGTTTTATGCGTGTTGCCATGTCTTCACATTTTTTTGAATATTTCCTTTTGAGTTTGTGTGTATGTTTATGTATACTATTCTTTCCTTTTTGTTGCGATAGATTTCACGGAGAGTGATGGGATAGTTTATCAAGGAAATAATATGAGTTGCTAAATTCACAAGATAACTACTCTTCATCAAAGAAAGGCAAGTTACACATGACCTTTTGTCCTACTATTTTTGATATGCATGGTTTTACAAATATTTTCGTAGAAATGCATGTGTAGGGAAATTATGCTTTGCTATCCTAGTAGAGAGCCATAGGATTTCTTACCATGTTCCTTGTAGCCCTTTTATTAAAATGCGTATATTGTATGAGTGCTTAGCCAATTGCTTGGTAGACGTGGGATAAGGGTTTCAAAGAACAAAACCATTTATGAAAATTGACATGCGCCCATTCTAGGGTGGTATGGTGAAAATATTTTTGAAATAAAAACTTATCAAAATGTTTTCCTCTGGGCGGAGTGGTATGTTGGGAGCGTCTACAAGAGCTGCATCCAGTGAGTGGCTCTGCAGACTCAGGTTTTGGTGGGGACCGCCGCCCAGGGTCAAAGAGATCTTCAAAGTTTCAGTTAAAGAAGCTTCCAGTACAACCACATGCTATATGGGCTCTGGCTTAGTCGTACATAGAGGGAAACCCTTGCATCGGTACCGCCATTGGAGAGGGGTCTTCGGATCATAGTTGCGGGCGGACTGGGATTATGTATAGGGGGCTTCTATGGAAAACTTCGTCATGATCCATGCCCGGTTAAGCCAAATGAAGGATACAACAAAAAGGATGGATTGTGACATGTGGGAAAAGTGTACAACCTCTGCAGAGTGTATGATCTAATCGATTAGCCGTGCTCCCGGATATGAGCAATTTGAGCAACTGAAGATTGAAGCGGATGAAGGATCTCCTATGTTTTCAAAACCTTTTCAAAAATTGTTTTGGCATGCTAAGTTTATCCAGTGAGTGGCTCTGAACTTAGGATTGTCCGAACTGTTTTGCAATTACTACTTTCATCCAGTGAGTGGCTCTGAATTTAGTGTTGCCTAAAAACTTAATGCATGCTAACTCTATCCAGTGAGTGGCTCTGGAGTTAGTTTAGCTTGTTTTGGGGATGGGATGTAGGATGGTGAACCTTGGTGGATTCCTTGTGTTTGTCCAGCCCTATATTATTTTGTTTTAAAAATATATAAAGACAAAGAAAGTTTCTAAAAAGATTTTCACGAAACAAAATTGGCTTTACGCAAAATAAACCCTGAGCCTTCCTTTGACATACCTTTGCATGTATATAATTATAAACCACCTTTGCAACTTGTGTAACTTGCCAATACATTCAAAGTATTGACCAAATGTTTTTGGCTGTAACTTTACCTGTTGCAGATGATGAGTGAGGACGACTAGTATCACGGGCCTATACTCAACAAGCCCTGTGGCGTTGATGAAGCCCAAGACGTACCTTTATGTTTCCGCTGTAATGTGAGCCAGCCACTATGTTGTGCAAGGATGTAATAAACTCTGGATTCATCGTTTGAGTAATAAAATGACGTATGTTATATCTTGATATTCATTTGTTACTGTGTGTGCTAGCTATGATCCAGGGATAGCACTGTAAGCACAGAGATTCGAACCCTACCAGGTTCGGGTCGCTACATGCACTTTGACGGATCCAAGCAACATCAAGGCTCGGGGGTTGGAGTCACCCTGAAGTCACCTACCGGAGAAGAACTGCAATACGTCCTGCAGATTCACTTCGAAGCTACAAACAATATGGCGGAATACGAGGCTCTACTATACGGTCTGCGCATCGCTAAGGAAATTGGGATCAAACACATCATATGCTGCGGAGATTCCGACCTGGTGGCACAACAAGTAGCCGGAACCTGGAACGCCAGAAACTCCGTCATGGCGGCTTACAGAGACGAAGTTGACGAGATCGCCAAGTGCTTCCTCGGATACGAAGTCAAGTACGTCAGGAGAGACGATAACACAGCGGCAGATATGTTGTCCAAGCTCGGATCCGGCAGGAAACCAATTCCGCCTGGAATTTTCCTAGAGCATCTACGGATACCCTCGGTGAAGGGCGTGAACCCGGAAAACCCAGATCTGGCAGTATCTCCGGCTAAGGAAGTGATGGCTATCATTCCGGCCTGGACACAGCCGTTCTTGGACTACCTCATTGATCGAAAGTTGCCGGAGGACGAGGTCCTCGCACGACAGATCATCAGACGAGCAAGATCCTACACAATCGTTGATGGACAGCTCTACAAACGAAGTGCAAACGGGGTATTTCTCAAATGCGTCTCGAATCAAGATGGCATTGAAATCCTCAGAGAGATCCACGCAGGGGATTGCGGGCATCACGCCGCCCCCAGGTCCCTCGTTGCAAAAGCTTTTCGACTAGGATTTTATAGGCTCACAGCTAAAGAAGTGATGGGATTCGTAGCATAGAAAACAAAAATTTTCCTACCGCAAGAACGAATAACAAGCCAAGATCTAATCTAGTAGATGGTAGTAACGAGAAGATCATGAGACTAACCCTTGAAGATTTCCAAAGCCTAACAAGATTAGATCTCGTGCTGGATGTAGTCGATCACTTGCCGCTTGCAAAAGCGCGTAGAAGATCTTGACCGCTTGCAAAAGCGCGTAGAAGATCTTGACAATGCCACAATCAGGCAGCACCTCCGTACTCGGTCACACATACGGTGTTGATGACGACGTCCTTCTCCCCGTTCCAGCGGGCAGCGAAGTAGTAGATCCTCCTCGGAATCCCGGCAGCACGACGGCGTGGTGGCGGTGGTGGTGGAGATCTCCGGCAGGGCTTCGCCTAAGCGTTTGCGGGAGAGGTGTGAGGAGGAGGGCGGTGATACGTCTCCGACGTATCGATAATTTCTTATGTTCCATGCTACTTTATTGATGATACCTACATGTTTTATACACATTATATGTCATATTTATGCGTTTTCCGGAACTAACCTATTGACGAGATGCCGAAGTGCTTCCTGTTTTCTGCTGTTTTTGTTTCAGAAATCCTAGTAACGAAATATTCTCGGAATTGGACGAAATCAACGCCCGGTTCCTATTTTCACCGGAAGCTTCCAGAGCACCCGAGAAGGACCGAGGGGGCCACAGGCCCACCACACATGGCCCTGGCGCGGCCAAGGGGCCCACGCCCTATTGTGTCGTCGTTCGTCAGCCTCCGACTCCGCCTCTTCGCCTATATAAAGGTCCCTGACCTAAAACACGATACGAATAAGCCACGGTACGCGAAACCTTCCAGAGCCGCCGCCATCGCGAAGCCAAGATCTGGGGGACAGGAGTCTCTGTTCCGGCACGCCGCCGGAACGGGAAGTGCCCCGGAAGGCTTCTCCATCGACACCGCTGCCATCTCCACCGCCATCTTCATCAACGCTGCTGCTCCCATGAGGAGGGAGTAGTTCTCCATCGAGGCTCGGGGCTGTACCGGTAGCTATGTGGTTCATCTCTCTCCTATGTACTTCAATACAATAATCTCATGAGCTGCCTTACATGATTGAGATTCATATGATGATGCTTGTAATCTAGATGTCATTATGCTAGTCAAGTGGGGTTTACTTATGTGATCTCCGGAGACTCCTTGTCCCACGTGTGTAAAGGTGACAGTGTGCACCGTGTGGGTCTCTTAGGCTATATTTCACAATACTTATTCACTGTTATGAATGGCATAGTGAAGTGCTTAGTTATATCCCTTTATGATTGCAATGTGTTTTGTATCACAATTTATCTATGTGCTACTCTAGTGATGTTATTAAAGTAGTTTTATTCCTCCTGCACGGTGTAATGGTGACAGTGTGTGCATCCGTGTTAGTACTTGGCGTAGGCTATGATTATGATCTCTTGTAGATTATGAAGTTAACTATTGCTATGATGGTATTGATGTGATCTATTCCTCCTACATGGTGTGAAGGTGACAGTGTGCATGCTATGTTAGTACTTGGTTTAGTCGTGTCGATCTTTCATGCACTCTAAGGTTATTTAAATATGAACATTGAATTGTGGAGCTTGTTAACTCCGGCATTGAGGGTTCGTGTAATCCTACGCAATGTGTTCATCATCCAACAAGAGAGTGTAGAGTATGCATCTATCTATTCTGTTATGTGATCAAAGTTGAGAGTGTCCACTAGTGAAAGTCTAATTCCTAGGCCTTGTTCCTAAATACTGCTATCGCTGCTTGTTACTGTTTTACTGCGTTACTGCTGCGCGTTACTGCTTGTTTACTTCCTACAATATTACTACCATCAATTGCACGCCAGCAAGCTATTTTCTGCGCCGTACTACTGCTCATATTCATTCATACCACTTGTATTTCACTATCTCTTCGCCGAACTAGTGCACCTATTAGGTGTGTTGGGGACACAAGAGACTTCTTGCTTTGTGGTTGCGGGGTTGCTTGAGAGGGATATCTTTGACCTCTTCCTCCCTGAGTTCGATAAACCTTGGGTGATCCACTTAAGGGAAAACTTGCTGCTGTTCTACAAACCTCTGCTCTTGGAGGCCCAACAGTGTCTACAAGAATAGAAGCACCCGTAGACATCAAGCTATTTTCTGGCGCCGTTGCCGGAGAGGAAAGGTAAAAGGTACTCACACTCCGGATCTCGGCTACTAAGCTATTTTTCGCGCCGTTGTAAGTACTCGAAGCTATTTCCTTTAGACTCTGCAATTGCGACATTTGGTTTCTTGTTTACACTAGTTAGGCATAATGGACAACAATGACCTTCTTATTCTATTTCCTGATTTAAGACATGGATGGTTTGATGCGAAAATTAAAAAACCCATGGAACATATTAATATGAATGCTTTGAACACTATTGTTGCTAATGCTATGGAAAATTCTAAGCTTGGGGAAGCTGGCTTTGATGAGCATGATATTTTTAGTCCCCCAAGCATTGAGGAGAAAATTTACTTTTATGATACTATGCCTCCTATATTTGATGATGAGAATAATAATGATAGCTACTTTGTTGAATTTGCTCCCACTACAACTAATAAAATTGATTATGCCTATGTGGAGAGTAATAATTTTATGCATGAGACTCATGATAAGAATGCTTTATGTGATAGTTATATTGTTGAGTTTGCTCATGTTGCTACTGAAAGTTATTATGAGAGAGGAAAATATGGTTGTAAAAATTTGCATGTTACTAAAACACCTCTCTATGTGCTGAAATTTTTGAAGCTACACTTGTTTTATCTTCCTATGCTTGTTACTTTGCTCTTCATGAACTTGTTTATTTACAAGATTCCTATGCATAGGAAGCATGTTAGACTTAAATGTGTTTTGAATTTGCCTCTTGATGCTCTCTTTTGCTTCAACTTCTATTTCTTGCGAGTGCATCATTAAAACTGCTGAGCCCATCTTAATGGCTATAAAGAAAGAACTTCTTGGGAGATAACCCATGTGTTTTTTTTTACTACAGTACTTTGTTTTATATTTGTGTCTTGGAAGTTGTTACTACTGTAGCAACCTCTCCTTATCTTAGTTTTGTTGCATTGTTGTGCCAAGAAAAGTCTCTATAGTAAGGTTCATACTAGATTTGGATTACTGCGCAGAGACAGATTTCTTTGCTGTCACGAATCTGGGCCTAATTCTCTGTAGGTAACTCAGAAAATTATGCCAATTTACGTGAGTGATCCTCAGATATGTACGCAACTTTCATTAGTTTTGAGTTTTTCCATTTGAGCAAGTCTGGTTCCATTTTAAAATTCGTCTTTACGAACTGTTCTGTTTTGACAGATTCTGCCTTTTATTTCGCATTGCCTCTTTTGCTATGTTGGATGAATTTCTTTGTTCCATTAACTTTCAGAAGCTTTGTGCAATGTACAGAAGTGTTAAGAATGATTGTGTCACCTCTGAACATGTGAATTTTGATTATGCACTAACCCTCTAATGAGTTGGCTTGAAGTTTGGTGTGGCAGAAGTTTTCAAGGGTCAATAGAAGAGGGTGATATAATATGATCGAGAAGAGTGAAAGGTCTAAGCTTGGGGATGCCCCGTGGTTCATCCCTGCATATTTTAAGAAGACTCAAGCATCTAAGCTTGGGATGCCCAAGGCATCCCCTTCTTCATCGACAACTTATCAGGTTTCTTCTAGTGAAACTATATTTTTATTCCATCACATCTTATGTACTTTACTTGGAGCGTCTGTATGTTTTTGTTTTTGTTTGAATAAATACTTGTGTGGGAGAGACACGCTCCGCTGGTTCGTATGAACACATGTGTTCTTAGCTTTTAATTTTCATGGCGAAGGTTGAAACTGCTTCGTTAATTGTTATATGGTTGGAAACGGGAAATGCTACATGTGGTAATTGGTAAAATGTCCTGGATAATGTGATACTCGGCAATTGTTGTGCTCATGTTTAAGCTCTTGCATCATATACTTTGCACCTATTAATGAAGAAATACATAGAGCTTGCTAAAATTTGGTTTGCATAATTGGTCTCTCTAAGGTCTAGATAATTTCTAGTATTGAGTTTTGAACAACAAGGAAGACGATGTAAAGTCCTATAATGATTACAATATGTCTTTTATGTGAGTTTTGCTGCACCGGTTCATCCTTGAGTTTGCTTCAAATAACCTTGCTAGCCTAAATCTTGTATCGAGAGGGAATACTTCTCATGCATCCAAAATCCTTGAGCCAACCACTATGCCAATTGTGTCCACCATACCTACCTACTACATGGTATTTCTCCGCCATTCCAAAGTAAATTGCTTGAGTGCTACCTTTAAAATTCCATCATTCGCCTTTGCAATATATAGCTCATGGGACAAAATAGCCTTAAAAACTATCGTAGTATTGAATATGTACTTATGCATTTTATCTCTTATTAAGTTGCTTGTTGTGCGATAACCATGCTTCTGGGGACGCCATCAACTATTCTTTGTTGAATATCATGTGAGTTGCTATGCATGTCCGTCTTGTCTGAAGTAAGAGAGATCTACCACCTTAATGGTTGGAGCATGCATATTGTTAGAGAAGAACATTGGGCCGCTAACTAAAGCCATGAATCATGGTGGAAGTTTCAGTTTGGACATATATCCTCAATCTCATATGAGAATAATAATTGTTGCTACATGCTTATGCATTAAAGAGGAGTCCATTATCTGTTGTCCATGTTGTCCCGGTATGGATGTCTAAGTTGAGAATAATCAAAAGCGAGAAATCCAAAATGCGAGCTTTCTCCTTAGACCTTTGTACAGGCGGCATGGAGGTACCCCTTTGTGACACTTGGTTGAAACATGTGTATTGCGATGATCCGGTAGTCCAAGCTAAGTAGGACAAGGTGCGGGCACTATTAGTATACTATGCATGAGGCTTGCAACTTGTAAGATATAATTTACATAACTCATATGCTTTATTACTACCGTTGACAAAATTGTTTCATGTTTTCAAAATAAAAGCTCTAGCAAAAATACAACAATCGATGCTTTCCTCTTTGAAGGACCTTTCTTTTACTTTTATTGTTGAGTCAGTTTACCTATCTCTCTCCACCTTAAGAAGCAAACACTTGTGTGAACTGTGCATTGATTCCTACATACTTGCATATTGCACTTGTTATATTACTTTACATTGACAATATCCATGAGATATACATGTTATAAGTTGAAAGCAACCGCTGAAACTTAATCTTCCTTTGTGTTGCTTCAATACCTTTACTTTGATTTATTGCTTTATGAGTTAACTCTTATGCAAGACTTATTGATGCTTGTCTTGAAGTACTATTCATGAAAAGTCTTTGCTTTATGATTCATTTGTTTACTCATGTCATTACCATTGTTTTGATCGCTGCATTCATTACATATGTTTACAATAGTATGATCAAGGTTATGATGGCATGTCACTTCAGAAATTATCTTTGTTATCGTTTTACCTGCTCGGACGAGCAGAACTAAGCTTGGGGATGCTGATACGTCTCCGACGTATCGATAATTTCTTATGTTCCATGCTACTTTATTGATGATACCTACATGTTTTATACACATTATATGTCATATTTATGCGTTTTAACTAACCTATTGACGAGATGCCATGCCGTTCCTGTTTCTGTTTTTGGTTTCAGAAATCCTAGTAACGAAATATTCTCGGAATTGGACGAAATCAACGCCTGGTTCCTATTTTCACCGGAAGCTTCCAGAGCACCCGAGAAGGACTGAGGGGGCCACAGGCCCACCATGGCCCCGCGGCCAAGGGGCCCGCGCCCTATTGTGTCGTCGTCCCGTCAGCCCTCCGACTCCGCCTCTTCGCCTATATAAAGGTCCCCGACCTAAAACACGATACGAATAAGCCACGGTACGCGAAACCTTCCAGAGCCGCCGCCATCGCGAAGCCAAGATCCGGGGACAGGAGTCTCTTCCGGCACGCCGCCGGGACGGGGAAGTGCCCCCGGAAGGCTTCTCCATCGACACCGCTGCCATCTCCACCGCCATCTTCATCAACGCTGCTGCTCCCATGAGGAGGGAGTAGTTCTCCATCGAGGCTCGGGGCTGTACCGGTAGCTATGTGGTTCATCTCTCTCCTATGTACTTCACTACAATAATCTCATGAGCTGCCTTACATGATTGAGATTCATATGATGATGCTTGTAATCTAGATGTCATTATGCTAGTCAAGTGGGTTTTACTTATGTGATCTCCGGAGACTCCTTGTCCCACGTGTGTAAAGGTGACAGTGTGTGCACCGTGTGGGTCTCTTAGGCTATATTTCACAGAATACTTATTCACTGTTATGAATGGCATAGTGAAGTGCTTAGTTATATCCCTTTATGATTGCAATGTGTTTTGTATCACAATTTATCTATGTGCTACTCTAGTGATGTTATTAAAGTAGTTTTATTCCTCCCGCACGGTGTAATGGTGACAGTGTGTGCATCCGTGTTAGTACTTGGCGTAGGCTATGATTATGATCTCTTGTAGATTATGAAGTTAACTATTGCTATGATGGTATTGATGTGATCTATTCCTCCTACATGGTGTGAAGGTGACAGTGTGCATGCTATGTTAGTACTTGGTTTAGTCGTGTCGATCTTTCATGCACTCTAAGGTTATTTAAATATGAACATTGAATTGTGGAGCTTGTTAACTCCGGCATTGAGGGTTCGTGTAATCCTACGCAATGTGTTCATCATCCAACAAGAGAGTGTAGAGTATGCATCTATCTATTCTGTTATGTGATCAAAGTTGATAGTGTCCACTAGTGAAAGTCTAATCCCTAGGCATTATTCCTAAATACTGCTATCGCTGCTTGTTACTGTTTTACTGCGTTACTACTGCTGCGTTACTACTGCTTGTTTACTTCCTACAATATTACTACCATCAACGCTAGTAAGCTATTTTCTGGCGCCGTACTACTGCTCATATTCATTCATACCACTTGTATTTCACTATCTCTTCGCCGAACTAGTGCACCTATTAGGTGTGTTGGGGACACAAGAGACTTCTTGCTTTGTGGTTGCAGGGTTGCTTGAGAGGGTATCTTTGACCTCTTCCTCCCGAGTTCGATAAACCTTGGGTGATCCACTTAAGGGAAAACTTGCTGCTGTTCTACAAACCTCTGCTCTTGGAGGCCCAACACTGTCTACAAGAATAGAAGCACCCGTAGACATCAGGCGGCTAGGGTTTGGGGAGAGGGTGGTGGTGCGGCCAACTCATGGCTTGGTGTGTCCGGCCCCCTCCCCTTGCTCCTCATTATATAGGTGGAAACCCCAAGAGTTGGTATCCAAGTCTTCGAATAAGACCCGAAACCAAAACTTGCCATAAGGACGAAACCTACCCAAGGTGGGACTCCTACTCAAGGTGGGACTCCCACCCCTTCGTTGGGGGGGTGGCCGGCCACCATGGTGGAGTCCTCCTGGGACTCCTCCCCCTTAGGGTTGGCCGGCCATGCTAGGTGGAGTCCCTCCGGGACTCCACTTTCCATGGTGATTTCTTCCGGACTTTTCTAGAACCTTCCATAAATGCACCGGATCATTTCCAAACTTGGAAAGTGACTTCCTATATATGAATCTTATTCTCCGGACCATTCCGGACCTCCTCGTGATGTCCTGATCCCATCCGAGACTCCGAACAAAACTTCGAACTCCATTCCATATTACATATCTACTTAAACGACATCAAACCTTAAGTGTGTCACCCTACGGTTCGTGAACTATGCACATGGTTGAGACTTCTCTCCGACCAATAACCAATAGCGGGATCTGGAGATCCATAATGGCTCCCACATATTCAACGATGACTTAGTGATCGATTGAACCATTTACATACGATACCGATTCCCTTTGTCACGCGATATTTTACTTGTCCGAGGTTTGATCATCGGTATCTCTATACCTTGTTCAACCTCGTCTCCGACAAGTACTCTTTACTCGTACCGTGGTATGTGATCTCTTATGAACCATTCATATGCTTGCAAGCTAATCGATGACATTCCACCGAGAGGGCCCAGAGTATATCTATCCGTCATCGGGATGGACAATATCCCACTCTTGATCCATATGCCTCAACTCATACTTTCCGAATACTTAATCCCACCTTTATGACCACCCATTTACGCAGTGGCGTTTGATGTAATCAAAGTACCCTTCCGGTATAAGTGATTTACATGATCTCATGGTCGAAGGATTAGGTAACTATGTATCGGAAAGCTAATAGCAACTTGAACTTAATGACGTGATCTTATGCTACGCTTAGTTGGGTGTTTGTCCATTACATCATTCATCAATGACATAACCTTGTCATTAATAACATCCAATGTTCATGATCACGAAACTATGATCATCTATTAATCAACAAGCTAGTTATACAAGAGGCTTACTAGGGACTCCTTGTTGTTTACATAACACACATGTATCAATGTTTCGGTTAATACAATTATAGTATGGTATGTAAACATTTATCATAAACACAAAGATATATTATAATAACCATTTTATTATTGCCTCTTGGGCATATCTCCAACAGTCTCTCACTTGCACTAGAGTCAATAATCTAGTTTACATTTGTAAAGATATAACACCTTGGCCTTCTGGTGCTTTATCATGTTTTGCTCACGGGAGAGGTTTTAGTCAACGGATCTGACACGCTCAGAAACGTATGTATTTTGCAATTCACTTGCGTCTCAACGCATCATTCATTTTCCAAATGAGTCGGCATTAATTATAGGGATTTCTATTTTCGTGCCCCTGCTTCGTTAGTTGTACTCAGTTTTCCCCAGCTCCTTAGTTTTTCCTCAGTTTTACCCAAACGTTTGTCCGAACCGCAGAAGGAGCTCGGACGGAAGGAATCCGTTAAGTTGACCGTTCCGTGCTGACGAGTGGGGTCGTGTCGTTTGTGGGGTCGCGTCGTGTGGGACCGCGTCGTGTGGGGCTGGTAGGAAGGGACCGCGTGGGACAGGACGAGGCCGTGTTTGTGGGGCCGTAGCGTGTAGGGCCGTAGCGTGTGGAGCCGTGTGGGTCCGGGACGGGGGCACGAGTGGTTTCTGTCTCTTTCGCCCAGATTAGCAGTTTTCAATGTACCTTTTTCCTCTCTATCGCTCGATCTCATTCATATTTGATAGCCCAAATTGGTAGCAAATCTAGAGAAGCTTCTCCTTCTGTTTTTTAACGCCATTCATTTCTTTATGCCTTCGTTTTTACCCAATCAGGTAGGAAATCTAGGGCACAAATCCAGAGAGAAAATATAGGATAAGCTGCATACAGCAACCAACATAGCATAGATATATTCAGGACAGATCCAAATGTAGTACCGATAGATCCAACATAAGCTACATTTTACATGAATTTAATCTGCTCTACAGATAGAGCAGTCACATACAGAGAGTGCAGTAGGCACGTTCAACGCCTCCAGGTGGCGCGTGTGACTCGCTTGGAGGTTGCGCAGGTGAATCCCAAGTGCTTTGTGTTTGGCCATGTACGCATGCACGTTCACGGTACTTCCAACTCTAGCGCCATGTCTGCCAATGGATTCAGCATGGTTCAGCAGGGTGTTGAAGTTGGTGTCGAAGAGCCTCCTGTTGCAGAAGGGGCACTTGTAAATGCCTTGAGCAAAGGGGCGACCGTATTGGCCGGCCTGCAGCCTCCTGAGGACGTGACGAGTCTTGGTGTGGAAGGACTCGTCGTCGCTGTCGACGTCGCTGCTCTCACCTGTCACGTAGCACCAAAGATCGTGCAAAAAACACGGAGTCAATTGCAACGATGATTGAACAGAGAGTGAACAAAAAATCATGCATGATAATATGGGCTCGAAAAAAAGAGGTAGCCTCAGTTACATTGGACACACTTATATCCAGGATTTGAGTAAGTAAACCAAAGATCATGCACAACAAATTTGTACACACCAATTGTTTACTGACCAAACCCTGAATCAATTTAGGGATGCCCAAATATTCATCATCATCGGCACAAATCTGAAACAAAAGCAAATCACAAACACTAATAACGCAAGATCTAACACAAAAGGATCGAACTAGGAATAACGCAAGATCTAACACAAAAGGATTGAACTAGGAACAGACGAACAGTAATAACGCAAGATCTAACAAAAAAGGATTGAACTAGGAAGAGACGAACAGTAATAACGCAAGATCTAACACAAAAGGATTGAACTAGGAACAGACGAACCGTAATAACGCTAGATCTAACACAAAATGATTGAAATGAGATAAGAACAAGGGAACAAAGGGTTACCTCCGAATCGTAGTCGACGATGGTGGTGTCGTAGGGGTTCTTCGGCGCGTCGTACTGCACTGGTTCGTACGGGTCCCAATGGACGTGGGTCTGGACGGGGGCGGCGGCCGATGCGCCGGCTGCTACGTTGGAAGCAGCGACAGGGGCCTGGACGGGGGCGGCGGCCGATGCGCCGGCTGCTACGTTGGAAGCAGCGACATGGGCCTGGACGGGGGCGGCGGCCGATGCGCCGGCTGCTACGTTGGAAGCAGCGACAGGGGCCTGGACGGGGCGGCGGCCGATGCGCCGGCTGCTACGTTGGAAGCAGCGACAGGGGCCTGGACGGGGGCGGCGGCCGATGCGCCGACAATGGGCATCTCATTCTTCTCCATCGCCGGCGGTTTTCTTCGGGGTTTTTCTTCGGTTGTGGAGAAGATGATGGGACAGGAGAGGCGGTTGCAGTGAGCCAGTGAGAACGTGCGTCGAGGGAGAGAAAGAGGGGCTCTATAAAGACGAAGGTGGCGTGTACCGCAACACGCGTCCGCTATGCACGGCTGCAGCGTGCACCGCTACACGAGTCTAACCCTGGGACGTTTGGTGTACTCAGTTATAACCTCAGGCCTTATACAGAAATTTTATCTGTACTCAGTTTTCCCCTCGAGGACTTAGACCGGCAAGTGCAATATACTCAGTTTTACCCTCAAGTAGCTGGTCAACAGAGAGTCAACAAATGAGATTAACATAGCTAATTGAGTCATTTCATGCGCAAAAAAATCCAAAAAAATAAAAACATAGTGGCAACTACTCATGGAGTCTTCCTACGCAACCTGCCACCTAGAAAACCTTAACAAACATATATAAATCAAGTTTTACCACAAATTGCCACTTCTCAGAATCACTAGTGTAGCTATGAAGATGCATGGTTTTCCACCCAAACCCCTTTGCAAAACATCTTTCCCAAAACATAGTTTGTCTAAATGATGCCATAATTGTCACACTCATGTATATTTGAATTGCAAATAATTTGATGTAGCCCAATATGAATTATATTGTACAAAACACACATTTTTCATTTTGTAATTCTTTTGTTTGAATCCCTTAGTCTATTTACTATTTATGTGCCCTTGGATTCTTAGTACTACTCAGTTTTGCCCTCAAGTACTGTCACAAATGCTCTGAGAAGCCCAAACTTATCCTGATTGGTTGAGCCGTTGTCACACGGATCGACTCCACGAACCGTTGATCCACTGATCTAACGGGCAGTATACCCCTATCCGTCTCTTCGTGGCAACCTCTCTCTCTCTCTCTCTCTCTCTCTCTCTCTCTCTCTCTCTCTCTCTCTGTCGGTGGAGAATAAACATGAGGAATATAGTTTGGGATATAGTATTGGTATTTTGAAACGGCCTAAAAGTGGTATAATTTTGTTATAAACATGAGGCATACATTTTTGCTGATTTCGGCGATTGCATTATTTGTCACCCCTCTAACAATTATCAACTATCTTTAGCTGTCCTTTTCTTTTAGGGAATATAGTTTGGGATATGGTATTGGTATTTTGGAAAGGCCTAAAAGTGGTATAATTTTGGTATAAACATGAGGCATACATATTTGCGGATTTCGGGGATTGCATTATTTGTCACCCCTCTAACAATTATCAACTATCTTTAGCTTTCCTTTTCTTTTAGGGAATATAGTTTGGGATATAGTATTGGTATTTTGAAACGGCCTAAAAGTGGTATAATTTTGTTATAAACATGAGGCATACATTTTTGCGGATTTCGGCGATTGCATTATTTGTCACCCCTCTAACAATTATCAACTATCTTTAGCTGTCCTTTTCTTTTAGGGAATATAGTTTGGGATATGGTATTGGTATTTTGGAAAGGCCTAAAAGTGGTATAATTTTGGTATAAACATGAGGCATACATATTTGCGGATTTCGGGGATTGCATTATTTGTCACCCCTCTAACAATTATCAACTATCTTTAGCTTTCCTTTTCTTTTAGGGAATATAGTTTGGGATATAGTATTGGTATTTTGAAACGGCCTAAAAGTGGTATAATTTTGGTATAAACATGAGGCATACATATTTGCGGATTTCGGGGATTGCATTATTTGTCAGCCCTCTAACAATTATCAACTATCTTTAGCTTTCCTTTTCTTTTAGGGAATATAGTTGGTAATTTCGGTGAATGCACACACTAACTTTGAAAACAACTACAAGTACATGTAACTGAATAATGGATTTGTAACAAGGTATCCCTTGTAACAACTTCTAGCGCCTGGTGAGCAATGATAAGAATCCGATCGTAATTATACAACAAAAAAACAACCAGCCATCATATTAGCTTGCTTCTTCAACTCGATCAGCTGCCTTAACTGCTTGTTCATTTTCTTCAGTTCTCCCTTCACTTCCACCAGTTCTGCATTGGGAGCATTAGGCATAATCGGAAGGTCCCTAATCGGAACGGCTCCTCTCTCCGCCGCATTCTCAACAAGTCCCCCTCCCAAATTGCGCCCCCAATAGCGCCAATTGATTCCTGCAACTGAAGCCTCTGAACGTACACATCGATCCACTCGAAATGCCTGCATTTCTTCAAGATCTGAAAACAACAACGTGAACCCTAAATCCCAAATTCGAGGGAATAACAAGAAAATCGAGAGAAAACAGAGAAATTGGAGCGAGATCTAACCTTATCCCCCTCTCTATATGGCAAGCTCTCGCATGCAACGAACTCACGTCCACGGTTGCCGTTCTCGTCCGTCTTACAGATCGACCGCTTCAGAGGCTCCTGGCGTGGGCAGTCAGGGCATCTTGTCAAAGGCACGGGTCCATACTGCGGCCATGAAGAACGGGAGGTCGAAGAGAAACTAGACATCACCCGCGTGCCGGAGAAGGGCTGCCGCTGGCGGAGAAGAAGAACAATGGGGCACGGAGAAAGAAAGGGGAAGCAATGGCACGGGCACGGGCACGGGGCTAGCTCGGGCTCCCATTTTGCAACGGTCACCTGGGTAAGCTGTGGGTCCGGCGCGCTAACATGGACAAGTTGTGGGTCCCACGATGATCTGGATAAGTGGAGACGTGTCCACTGCGGGGCACCAACAGCGGCCCCACTTGCCAGCACCAACCAACGTCAACTAAACGGGATTCCTTCCGTCCGAGCTCTTTCTGTTATAGACAAGGGGGAAAACTGAGGAAAAACTAAGGATCTGGGGAAAACTGAGTACAACTAAGGAGCCGAGGGCACAAAAATAGAAATCCCTTAATTATATATGTTCAGTCTTCTGGTGGAACCTTAATTCCGCGGTCTGAAATATGTCACTAATATTGTCATACACAATATAGCTTCAAAGTTCTGACACTATCGGAACTACACCAAGTTCTCAAAGAACTCGACTTTGAACATCCTTAGTCATTGTCAAAACAATGACATACTCTGCCTTCGTTTTTAGAACATATCTAAATCTAGCATAGACAACTTCTAGCTCATTGTGCTACCTTTTAAACAACACTTAGCCTAATTGAGATTGAAATTTATTTTTATATGTGACCAAACCAATATCGGTGCAACACCTTACAGCGATTTGTTTGTCATTACCCCATACAAAACTATATATATATCCTCGGTTCTTCTAAAGTACTCAAGGATATTCTTACTGTCATCCAATGATCATCACATGAATCATTCTGGTATATGCTCATAACACTTTAGAGCACATGACATCTGATTATGTACATATTATTCGTGATCTATAATCACTCATGTGTTTTTACTCATTGAGTGTCACATACACTCAAGTTTTGTTAAACCTTCACATGAAAAGAACACCTTCTTAATATTTCTATATTGAACTACTTCAATATCCATTCTATGTGCTTTGACTTAAACTTATTATGTGTTTCAATCTATCTTCATAGATCTTGACACTAAATATGTTTCAGTCCATATCCTTTCATTGATGTTAATTCTCAATGAAATCTTTTTACACTATTTATAATCAACGATATGTCATCTACATAAAGTATTACAAATATGTCTCAGCGCTCCCACTTAATTTCTTGCAAATGCAAGCATCTTCATCGTTTCTGATGAAATCAAAAACTCTTTGACTATTTCATCCGGTGAAGATTCCAACTCCGCGATACTCACTTCATCCAATTGAAGTTCGTATACCTATCTAATATTCCACGGACTAGCAAAACTCTTGGTTGTATCTTGTATACACCTTTAATACACACTTATGTTAAGTAATATATTTTGCCATCCTACTAGCATATCTCATAAAAGAAATATGTAGCGATTACTAGAATAATCCACATAGACTATAAGCATCGCTACAGAAGATCTAATCTTATCGTAGTCAACTCTTTGAAATTTGTCATAAACAACTTTTCGACAAGTCGAAGTTCTTCAAGGATATTTCATCCAAGTCCATCAATTTTATAGATCCATTTACTTTCAAAAAGTATTCACCTATCTTGGATTTCATGGCGCATAGCCATTTTAACGGAGTCAGGGCCCATCATAGCTTCTTTGTATGTAGTTGGTTTATCATTGTTCAAAACCAATCCTTTGTTCACAAATCATTTATTTGATCTCAAAGTAAACCATACCTACAAGGTTCAATAGGTACTTTGATCTCCATGACTATAACACTTTGTAGACATGGGAGCCATGATCTTCGTAGCTGCTTCCGGAACCATTTCCGATGCTGTGCTACTCTGATCATCATGCTCAGGTTCATGAACCTTATCAAGTTCCATTGTCCTCCCACTCAAATACTTCGCTAGAAACAATTTCTTGGAAATAAGTAAGAAACATCGACAAACAATTTTGTCTTTGACTCCATAGTGGAAAGAATTCCCAATCAATTCTCTAAGATAACCAACAAAGACATTCATCCGATTTTGGTTGTAAACTCATTTACTTATGCTATGCATACCAAAATTTAAGAAAGGACTATTAGGGTTTATACCCATGCCATAACTCGTATGGTGTCATTTCAACGGATCATGATGATGCTCTATTCAGTGTAAAAGCGGTAGTCTCTAAAGCATAATCCACAAAAAATATAATGGCGTTATTTTATCTCATCTTTAACCCAACAAGGTTTGGATACGTCTCTCGGATACTCCATCATCATTATGATACTCCAAGAAACGTGAGTTGTAGAACATTTTCATAACTCTCTTAGATGTTCGCTAAAACTCGTAATTCAAATATTTCCACCATGATCAAATCATAGATATTTGACTTTTCTATTACGATGATTTCCACTTCATGCTGAAATTTATTTGAATCCATTCAAATGTTTCAAACTTCTTCCTTATCGAATATATCCACATATATATACTCAATTCATTGTTGGAAGTTTTCATGAAGTAGAAGAATCTCCCGCACACAACTATGCCCAGTGAACCACATACATCATCATGTATGTTTCCACTAAGTTAGTTGCCCGTTCAACTCTTGGCCTATGAACGGTATTTAAGTCATTCTCTTTAGAAGAGATTTGCAAGCGCCAAATGATTCAAAAATCATATGACTCCAAAAATCCATCTTCATGGAGTTTCTTCATGCGTTCCTTTTTAACATGATCTAAATGGCGGTTCCAAAAATAAGTGGAACTCAAATCATTTTCCTTATGGCATTTTAGCGTCAGTGTTATGTATGTGTGTTTCACCATTAAGATTTATAATAACTTATCCATCGTACATGGAGTAATGTCATAATTCGAACAACTCATTGTTTTCATTTGACCAGAGCAAAATAACAATTATTAAGTTCTTTATTATAAATTCTAAGGGCTAGGTAGAATGCCAACGATAAACATAACAACACTTCATTATGTTCCAGACGTGCATTATTAGCATATTCCTTATCAGTCATTTAGGCCATCGTATTCTTGTATTGTGTTGTATTGTATGACATCTCATACCAACCAATCTGGTACAAATACCCAAGAATTTCATTATGTGACTAAACAAGGAATACATCCATAACATGTATATCATCTATATACACCTGAGCTAGACTTTCTAGTCTTTTCTTTCTGCCAAAATATCTTTTGTAGTTTCTCTTTTAGCTTTCCTCATTCTCAGAAAACACTTCACCTTCAATAACTTCTAGGTCCATTGGTCAAATACTGATGACCCACAAGTATAGGGGGTGTATCGTAGTACTTTCGATAAATAGGAGTGTCGAACCCAACGAGGAGCAGAAGGTGTTGACAAGCAGTTTCGATGAAGGATTCACTGTAAATGCTCACAGACAAGTTTTCAGGAGGTTTTGATATAGCAGATAAATAAAATACAAGTAAGTAAAATGCGAGAGTAATAATTGCAGCGAGTGGCCCAATCCTTTTTAGCACAAAGGACAAGCTGGTTTGTTTACTTATGATGACCAAACGTTCTTGAGGACACACGGGAATTTAGTCTAGTGCTTTCGCTTCATATAGTTGATTAATCTTCATTGTTTTGATAAGTGTTGTGTGGGTGAACCTATGCTAATGCACCGCCCTTCCTAGGACTAATACATACTTGTGATTAAACCCCTTGCAAGCATCCGCAAATACAAGAAAGTAATTAAGATAAATCTAACCACAGCCTTAAACTCTGAGATCCTGCTATCCCTCATGCATCGATATACCAACGGTGGTTCAGGTTGCTGTCACTCCGGCAACCCCACAATTAGCAAACGAATACAAGATGCATTCCCCTAGGCCCATAAAGGTGAAGTATCATGTAGTCGACGTTCACATGACACCACTAGAAGAATAACACCATAACTTAAATATCAAACCACATTAAATATTACTCAACATAGTTCACTACTAACATTTAGACTTCACCCATGTCCTCAAGAACTAAACGAACTACTCACAAGACATCATATGGGACATGATCAGAGGTGATATGATGATGGATAACAATCTGAACATAAACCTTGATTCAACGGTTTCACTCAATAGCATCAACAACAAGGAGTAATCAATTCCGGGAGAGTTTCCCCTATGAAATACTCAAGATTCAACCCTAGATGTTACAGCGGAGACGAGGTGCAGCGGTGGAGATGACGGTGTCGGTGGGGATGATGATGATGATGATCCCAATGAAGTCCAGCTCGATGCGGTGACGATGGCGACGATTTCCCCTCTCCGGGAGGGAATTTCCTCGGCAGATTTGTTCCTGCCGAAGAGCTCTTTTCTGTCAACACCCGGATTTTTAAGTCCGGATGCCCTACTACATCATACATCGCAATCCCAGGAAGATTGTTTTTGCGAGACATAATAGTAAGCCGTTCAGAGTCATCATTTATTACAACACATAAGGTCTTACAGCAAGGGATCACATGATCCAATATTACACAAATAGATTGTTCATCACAAGTAAGTAGCGGAAACATAGTAGTAGTGGACTACATATTCCACAGGCAACGCTTGACGTTAGAAGACGATCCTAGTTATCGTAGACGTCCTGTTGTCCGTCATCCTGATACTGTTGCTCCTCTTCAAAGTCTGGCATTTGAATAGCCAGGGCAAAGCCATGAGTACTTTTAAAGTACTCGCAAACTAATACTAAGGTAAAACATGTTAAGTGTAGTAAGGGGTACTAAGCTCTAGGTTTATTTGCATAAAGCCAAGTTTTCATTTGATAAACATTTAGTAAACCCCATTATTTAATAGACTAACTCAAGTGGGAACATTAGTGTCATTCCCACCATTCATTTGGGATCCAAGTCAAATCATCATTCACCATCATCATTTCAACATAAATTTTGATAATGGAAATAGTATGGCCCTTCCAACCGTCCATAACCGCGGACACGGCTATTCGAATAGGTTTAACACTCTGCAGAGGTTGTACTCTTGTGCCACAACTTTTGATTACATCCGTCGAGGATAACCTCGAATCATCGTAACTCAGTACGCGGATCATCAACCATAACCTTTCACTTATATGTCCTAGTATAGGCACCTCTCCCCATGAGCTTGGCCCCCCGGTGAGAACCAACTGTTAACCCGGGAACTGCACAGGGCTTGGGTCGTACATTCACCTCATATTCACATCACTTCTCATATACGGAGGCAGCCTCGGCTTAACCCCTATGATGCTTGTTTAGAGGGAACCCATACTAAAATACACAAGTTTCTAGTTAAGCCCTACCCATAATCAGGTATTGTGGGGGTACTTGTATAATTGGAAAGGTATCGCATTCAAACCCATATCAGGTTTATATCAAAAATCACCATCTTCTCTTGGTCATATTCACCTTCAAAGTCATTCAATGGAATGAACCCTCATTCCAAGGTTTAAACTTCATTTCAAAGTCACATGTTCCCATCTAGAGTAGTCAATTTTTAATTGATTAGCAATAGCAACTATATGAGGGGTGCTATCTAGCTTGGAGTGGTGTTGATCTAAACCAAGTATTGTTCTACTCTAAACCCAAGTGAATCATAAATCAAAAAGTACTTTGAAATAAATAAGCCAAAGTAAAAATAAGTAAAAAACATGGGATAGGTAATACATAAAAGTAAAATGTGATGGTGCCTTTGCTCTTGTAGAGCTAAGCACTTGGATTTAGCAAGGGTTAGCTTGCCTTGAGCTGAGTAGTGATCAAAATTCTCCTCTTCTTCTTGAGAGTAGGCCTCCTCCTCTTGATACTCCTCGTTACTAGCGTCTATATACGAATACGAGGTATAAATACTAAACCAAGCTCACATACTATACTAGAAACACTTAAAAGGTTTCACACACTAATCTTATCATCAATCAAACATGGCATGGTGGATTGTTGGATGAGTTCTTATTAAAAATAAATTCCTCTTATTATTACTATTTCTTAACTTTGGTATGTAGCTCCTTAGAGAAATTTATTTCCTCTTATTACCTTATATTAAGATTTAATCTCTTCATATAATAATCAGGTATGAAATATAGGTTGACCCAAGGTCAACATTTCATATCTATTATATGTGAGTGTATAATATTTGAAATACTATATTTCACAAAGTTTTAATATTTATTATTTACATGAATTAAAATCTCTAAGTAATAGCTATCAGAGGTTCATTATTCTAAGTCATCCCCTCTGGTTGTATTACCTAGGATCAAAGTTTAAATGAGAGGATAGCTCTCATATTACTTATTTAATTCAAATTCAAGTGGAAAATCACTAGAATTGACTACATAGCCTTTTTATTTCATCTTGTCCATGATCATGCAAATAACATATCTATATTATTGCATAATCAATTAGAGGACATCATTTTTGATTTATTAGAATTGGAATCAACTCAAAATGAATTATGGTTGAATTTTAAATTAAGTTTCAATTTGTAAAAGTCCCTGACTTGTTATTTTTAATATTTAAATTCTACTACGAATTTGGAGATGGGGCTAGTGGCATTAGTTAGATAATTTCATGGGCTTTCTAAGGATATAAAGTTTGCTAAATTTGGTTTGGCAGATTTCAAACTATTCAATTTTTACTAAACCATCTGCAGCACAATTCAAAATAAGTTTAAATCTATATTTGAATCGTGGGCTTGGGCGGGAAGCGCTACTGGGCCGAAACGGGATTTAAAACTATTGCGCGGCCCAGCAAGCCACGGGTGCGAGTGGGCTGCCTGACGAGGTGGGGGCCACCTGTCGGCGGCTCCTAACGCGCGAAACGGTATGATTGATTTTGACCGTAGGATCTGGGAAGCGATCGACGGCTTGTGAGCGTCGTCGTCCCCGGCGGGATTCCGGCGAGCTCACGGCGTCAGTAGGGGGTCGGAGGCACCAGGCCGTTGCAGGGGTCTGGCAGGGTGCGCGGAGATGTTGTCGTCGACGAGGAGGCTACGGTGCAGGTGGCGCCGGGGAGGCTCCAATCGCAGAGCTTCCGCGGGCTCCGGCGGACCTCAGCTTCCAATTGCCGCTGCTCCGGCGAGGTGGTGCTCAATTGAGGTGGGGAGAGTGTTCAGAGAAGGGAGAGGAGCAAGATGTGTGAAGGAGTCGTGGGCTGAGGAGCTCTATTTATAGAAGGCGATGGTGGCCGTGAGGTGCTGCAAGGGCGCGGCCATGGCGTGGCTCCTGTGGCGAGCGAAAGGGCAAGTGAAGGACGGCAGCGTGTAGGCGTCGTCCTGGCGATGCTCAGGACTAGCTGGCGCAGCGAGGGGACGAAGGAATCGCTCGAGCGCTTGCAGTGATCATTACGGTACCCGCAGTACTCGCCGGCGAGGACGACGGTGACAAGGCCTCTGCGCGTGCTTGAGCATGTCTAGGCGCTAGGGGGTGCGGAGTGGCTACTCGACGCGGCGATAGGGATGCAGGAGGAGGACGGCCGCGCTCGAGCGCGCGACGTATCTGGCGCGTCCAGTGCGCGTGAGCGCGCGTGCTGGCGCGTCCTGGCATGGTTTGGACACGCTGCTGCTGGCCAATGCCAAGCCTTGGCGAGCTGGGGCTGTGTACCGTTGGCGTCCTTGTGCTGCAGGGATGCTCGAGGACATGGAGAGAAAGTGAGAGGGAGGCCAGAGAGAGTTTTGGCCAAAGGTGGCCGGCATGGCCACGGCATGGTTTGTTTTCTCACTTTTCCACTTTTCCTAACCCTAGCAAGTACTCAGCTCGATGCAGGGGTCCTAGAGATAGCTAATGATCACAAGTTTAAAGTGGTTTAGTGAAGAAACCAGTGGACAATAGGTTGTAACTCAATTTGGAAATGATGCCTGCAAGGTGTTTGTTAAAATGGCCGCATGAACTTTTTATTTGAATTTTGAAATTCTTTTTGGTGAATCTCTTTTATATAATTAAAGTGAAGTATTGGTGGTGGTGGCACTCAATTTAGAGTTGTTTTGCAAAATGTCAAAAGTGACATGATCTTTACTTTATTTCAGCATCCCTACTTGTCACTCTTATTCTGGTCAACCTAGTCAACTCTAGCCATGGTGGTCAACATCAAAGTTACTCACTTTGACATGGTCTTGGATGACATGGTTTTGTTTGACCAAGTTTAGTTTAGGAATTGAGAAATACAGAGGGGTAAAGTGGTGAAGAAAATATTTTTGGTCCAAATGACCATTATCATATGTATGTAAGATTTTTGATTTCCTTGTGTTTGATTCATGATCCAATGATGCAATTGTGTTAGTTTATCATATTGAAGTATTTTAGAAGCAAGGGAGCAAGCAATTATGGCCTTGGTTGAGGATTTGCCATTTTGCATATTGTGTATGTAAGTGAAAAATGGGTTTTTCCCATTTTCTCCAATTCACTTCAAATTAGGGTTTGGTGATCTTGGTTAGTGTTCATATAACAATAGTTACTCATACTAACACTCATCATGGCAATTGCACAAAAGAAATCACTCAAATGCACAAACTATATGTGGCACTATATGCATAGAAAAAGTTTTTGTTTGTTGTAAATTTTGAATAATTGAAACTCTCTCTTGATTTATTATTGTTGAAACTTGGGATGTTACAAACCCTTCCCCCTTACAAAAGATCTCGTCCCGAGATCTTAAAGAAAACTAGGTACTAAAGAGATCTGGGTACTCAGTCTTCATAAAGTCTTCTCTCTCCCAAGTGGCTTCTTCTTTGGTGTGATTACTCCATTGGATCTTCAGAAACTTGATACTCCTGGTACGAGTGGTTCTGAATGCTTCTTCCAGGATGCGAATAGGTACTTCGCGGTATGTCAGATCTGAGTTGATATCCACAGTTCTATGGTCGATGTTCTTGAAAACCTCGGTCTTCTCACCTCTAAGCATTTCCGGAGTAACGAGATGTGAAACACATTGTGCACCGTTGACATTTCTTCGGGTAACTCCAGTTGATAGGACACTTCCCCTCGGCGACTCAGGACTTTGAAGGGTCCGACATATCGGGGTGCAAGCTTTCCTTTAAGCTGGAATCTCTGCATTCCTTTAAGATATACGAAATCTCCGATCTCGAAAGTCATCTCCCGGCGTCTCTTGTCGGCGTAGCTTTTCTGTCTTGATTGAGCGGTCTTGAGGTACTCGCGGATCTTGTGAACCTTCTCTTCAGCTTCTCAGAGAATATCTGGTCCAAAGACTTGACTCTCTCCAACTTCCGACCAATTGAGGGTACGGCACTTCCTTCCGTACAGGGCTTCAAAGGGGGCCATTTGTAAACTGGCTTGGCTGTTGTTGTATGAGAATTCTGCGTATGGCAAGCAGTCTTCCCACTCGGATCCATACTCTAGCACACATGCCCTCAGCATATCTTCCAATATCTGGTTGACTCTTTCAGTCTGTCCATCCGTCTGCGGGTGATAGGCTGTGCTGAAGTTCAGCCTAGTTCCGAGTCCTTCATGTACCTTCTGCCAAAATCTGGAGGTGAATTGGGATCCTCTATCGGATACTATTGACTTTGGGGTTCCGTGTAGGCTGACTATTCGTGAGATATACAGCTCTGCAAGTCTTGGTCCTTGGTAGGTGGTTTTGACGGGGATGAAATGGGCAACCTTGGTCAGTCTGTCGACCACTACCCAGATAGAATCATTCCCTTTACTAGACTTGGGCAATCCGGTGATGAAGTCCATTCCTACCGAATCCCACTTCCATTCGGGAATCTGCAGGGGCTGTAGCAGTCCTACGGGTCGTTGATGTTCTGCCTTGACTCTCTGACATGTCACACTTGGCGATGTAACTCCTGATTTCTCGCTTCATCCCATGCCACCAGAACTGTTCCTTCAAGTCCTGGTACATCTTGGTACCTCCGGGATGAATAGAGTACAAGGTGTCATGGGCTTCCTTCAGAATAACTTGTTTCAACTCCGAATCTGATGGCACGCACAAGCGTCCGTTGTACCAAAGTACTCCTTCTTCATCTACGGTGAATCCGGGTGCCTTTCCTGCAGCTATTTGGCTTTTGACTCGTCAATACGAGCATTTTCCTTCTGAGCTTCCTTGATCTGACTAATCAAGGTGGGTTGGAGTTCAATGCTGGCGAGAAAACCTTTACTAACTAGTTCCATCCTAAACTGCTCAAACTCTTGGTGAAGGCTAGGTTGTTCTTCGGCAATCATGGAGTTCAACTGACACGGCAGTCTACTCAAAGCATCTGCTACCACATTGGCCTTGCCTGGGTGATAGTGGATTTCCATATCATAGTCCTTGATTAACTCTAACCATCTCCTTTGCCTCATGTTTAGCTCCTTCTGGGTGAAGATATACTTCAAGCTCTTGTGATCCGAATAGATCTCGCATCGATTACCCATGAGGTAATGACGCCATACTTTCAAGGCTAACACGACGGCTGCTAGCTCTAAGTCATGGGTCGGATAGTTCTGTTCATGCTGCCAGTTGCCTTGATAGGTACGAGATCACTTTGCCTTCTTGCATCAACACACATCCAAGGCCAATCTTGGAGGCATCACAATACACATCAAATGGTTTGGTGATGTCCGGCATGATCAGTATTGGGGCTGAAGTCAGTCTGCTCTTGAGCTGTTGAAAACTCTTTTCACACTTGTCCGTCCATTCGAACTTCTTGTCCTTTTTTAACAATTGGGTCATTGGTATGGCTATGCTCGAGAATCCTTCAACGAATCGACGGTAATATCCCGCTAATCCGAGAAAAGCACGGACCTCAGTCTGGGTGGTTGGGGCTTTCCATTCTGCAACTGTCTTTATCTTTGAGGGGTCAACGGCAATTCCTCCTGCGGACAAGATGTGTCCCAGGAATCCTACTTCCTTCAACCAAAACTCACACTTGCTGAACTTGGCGTACAGCTGGTGTTCCCGAAGAGTATCTAAGACCATTTCCAAGTGTTGCTCATGTTCTTCTTCGGTTTTGGAATAGATAAGGATGTCGTCGATGAAGACAACGACGAACTTATCCAGGAAGTTCATGAAGATCTTATTCATGAGATTCATGAAATAAGCGGGGGCGTTGGTCAATCCAAATGACATGACATTGTACTCATACAATCCATATCTGGTGGTGAAGGCAGTTTTGGGGATGTCCGATGCACGGATCTTCAGCTGATGGTAACCGTCCTAAGATCAATCTTAGAGAACACGGTGGCACCGGTCAATTGGTCAAACAGGTCTTCTATCTTGGGCAAGGGATACTTGTTCTTGATGGTGACGTCATTGAGCTTGCGGTAATCCGTACATAAACGGATCGCACCATCCTTCTTGTCCACAAACAATACTGGTGATCTCCAGGGTGATGCACTTGGTCTAATCAAACCTTTGGCTAACATATCATCCAGTTGTTTCTTTAGTTCTACTAATTCTGCCGGGTTCATACTGTAAGCTCTCGGGCTATAGGTCCTGTTCCGGGGATTAGCTCGATGATAAACTCGATATCCCGATCTGGGGGCGTACCGGGTAG
Source organism: Lolium multiflorum (assembly GCA_030979885.1). Classification (NCBI taxonomy): domain Eukaryota; kingdom Viridiplantae; phylum Streptophyta; class Magnoliopsida; order Poales; family Poaceae; genus Lolium; species Lolium multiflorum. The sequence goes on from CM061749.1 coordinate 166,907,879, forward strand.
GTCATCGGGAAACACATCAGGGTATCTACAGACGACCCTGATTTGATCCAAGGTAGGTTTGGCTAAACTTTGGTTGCAGGTAAACTTTCTGGGCAGTTTTCTGAGATGTGCTCTACTAACACTCCGGTGCTACTAGTCATGGTGATGGCCTTCTTGGCACAATCAATCAGTCCATGATGTTTGGACATCCAGTCCATACCCAGTACTACTTCCAAACCTTTTGTTCCCAGAACAATCAGATTGCATAAAAGTCTATTTCATGAATTCTGATAGGAACATCTTTGCAAATTTTTCTAGCTTTAGTGGTGGATCCAGGTATTTGCACTACCATGACATGCTTCAAACTGATGGGGTGAATCTTACTAGTGCATGCAAACTCTTCCGTAACAAATGAATGCGATGCTCCAGAATCAAACAGCACTCTTGCAGGTATTGAGTTAACAGAGAACATACCCAGCACGACATCTGGGGCTTCCTGGGCTTCTTCCGCACTCATGTGAAAGAGGCGGCCGCTACGGTTGTTCGGGTTTTGGGGGCGAACTTCTTGTTGTTGGCGACACGGCATTGCTGCTGAGCAGGGCCAGTGGTGTTGGCGGCCATCTTGGCGAGTCTCTGGGACACTCTTTGGAGTAGTGCCCCACCACACCACACTCATAGCAGTTGATGGTGGACTTGTCCTTGGGGGTGACAGGGACGGCGTTGCTCCCAGTCCTTGGAGCGGTGTTGGTGTTGGGGTTGGCAGGGGCTCTTGTCGGAGCGCGGTTGAAGTTGTTGTTGTGGTGGATGAAGTTATTGTTGTTGTGGTGGTGTCCTCCCGTCCTGGGGTTTCCTCCACTCCGGTTCTGATAACCGGGGCGTGACATCGGTGCCGGTGGCCTGTTGTTCCTGGGGGTAAATCCTCCGCTTGAGCTGGGGCGAAACTTGGATGTGTTGCTGGGCCCACTCTGGTGCATCATGCGGCGCTTGCGGTTTTCATTGGCTTGGTTCAACTTGCCCTCCATCTGATGGCGGAGTCAACAAGGGCTTCGAGGTCCGCAAAAGGGATGTTGACCAACACGGTCTGCATCTCATCATGTAGTCCGTTCAGGAACCTCTCTTTCCTCTTCTCGGTGGTCGCCGTCTCATCCGGGGCGTACCTTGACAGGGTGAGGAACCTGTCGCGGTATTCTACCACGGTTAGACGGCCTTGCTTTAACTCGCGGAACTCATCCCGCATCTTCTTGATGAGACCCGGGGGCACGTGGTACTTGCTAAACTTGAGCTTGAAATCTGCCCAAGGCATGATTTGCCCTGCATTCAATGCGCGGGCACTGGTCCACCAGGCACGTGCAGGTCCTGCCAAGTAGTGGGTGGCAAACAGCACTTTGTCATTATCTTCTACTCCGGCAACCTCAAGATTGTTCTCCATTGTTTGGAGCCAATCGTCAGCATCAAGGGGTTCCTCTGTTTTGCTAAACACCGGTGGGTTGGTGTTCTGAAAGTTCTTCAGCTTGGAGCCCGGGTGGTCATGGTTCCCGTGGCCTTGGTTGTTCTGTGCCAGTTGTTGCAGAGCAGTGATATTGGCTTGCCTTTCAGCGCGTTCAGCCTCTCTATCCTCCATCATGAGTTGCAGCATCTGCACCAGCGCATCCTGATTTGCGTTGCGATTGGGAGGTGCCATCTGAACAGAGATATGGATCATAAGATGAGAGGGAAATTTCTACGGCTCATTTTGGGAAGTAAAATCACATTTATTTAAGACTTGATTCATAAGATGATAATATTACACACCACATAGTCATGAAGGTAGCACTTATTACAAGCTAACAAATCCGGAGGGTTTGAAGAACCCTTTCACAACCTACGATACATGGGGCGGATACAAGGGACCGATACATCTCATACTACGCAAGTGCTCAGAGGGGGATGGAAGCTATCCATCGATGCGGAGCGGGAAGGTGGTGTCCATCCCGGCAGGCAGGTGCTGGTAGAAGTCCTGGTCTCCTTCTTCCTCCGGCTCGTAGTCGTTGTCGTTGCTGACGTAGGAGTAGCCATCCCCTTGGATGTCTTCCCCCTCGCCTTCTCCCTCCAGGATCTGGAGCTGCTCCGCCTGAGTGGAGATGGTCTCCTTCAGGACGGAGATCTTGGTCTTGAGGCGGTGGATGGTGGAGTCCCTCTTCGCAACCAGCTGGCGAAGAGTCCTGCGCTCCTTTGCGATGACCTTGATGGTCTCCGCATACTGGTTCAGCTGCTGCTGAGTGTGGTTGGCGGCGGCGCGGGAGTTATCCAGCGCAGACCGAGTCTCGAACAACATGTAGTCGAGGTGATCCACATGGTGCCTCAGCACGGGGTGGTATGGCAGGCTGAGGGGCAGCCCAACAGAGGAGTGCCTTGCGAAGTGCGCAAAGCGTTCCCCTTCAATAGCCACCGAGTTTTGCCCGCACAGACGAGCGAGAGCCTCCTGGAGTGCACGGGCGAGTCCATCCACCCAGGTGTTGTCTCGGAGAGAGAACTGAATCTGGCGGAACATGGGTGACTCCGGCTTCCCAGGAAGGTTAGCCATGATGAGCCACTGGAGCTGGCCGTTGGCTTGGTCCGCGACCTGGCCTCCGTAAAACACGGGAGGCGAGCGTCCGAGGAACTCGGTGAGAGCAAACAGATCCCTTTCAAAGATCAGATCCCCACCGTTCGCCAAGTCGTACACTTGGGTTTGGATGAAGGGCTCCATCGGGATGATGGGCTCCATCTGTAGAGGGAGTGATAAGCAAGTTAATAAGTGTAAGTGTTAAAAATTTTAAGTAAGAATAACATGACCTGGTTATTTTGAAAAAGAATTCCAAGGTAAGGGTATGATTGCATTTTCATAACTATTTTATTAAAAACTAAGTTTGTTGGACGTCCATTCTAACTAGGGTCTCCTAAGGTCAAACAATGGCTCTGATACCAACTTGTCAACTCCCGGATTTTTAAGTCCGGATGCCCTACTACATCATACATCGCAATCCCAGGAAGATTGTTTTTGCGAGACATAATAGTAAGCCGTTCAGAGTCATCATTTATTACAACACATAAGGTCTTACAACAAGGGATCACATGATCCAATATTACACAAATAGATTGTTCATCACAAGTAAGTAGCGGAAACATAGTAGTAGTGGACTACATATTCCACAGGCAACGCTTGACGTTAGAAGACGATCCTAGTTATCGTATACGTCCTGATGTTCGTCATCCTGATACTGTTCCTCCTCTTCAAAGTCTGGCATTTGAATAGCCAGGGCAAAGCCATGAGTACTTTTAAAATACTCGCAAACTAATACTAAGGTAAAACATGTTAAGTGTAGTAAGGGGTACTAAGCTCTAGGTTTATTTGCATAAAGCCAAGTTTTCATTTGATAAACATTTAGTAAACCCCCATTATTTAATAGACTAACTCAAGTGGGAACATTAGTGTCATTCCCACCATTCATTTGGGATCCAAGTCAAATCATCATTCACCATCATCATTTCAACATAAATTTTGATAATGGAAATAGTATGGCCCTTCCAACCGTCCATAACCGCGGACACGGCTATTCGAATAGGTTTAACACTCTGCAGAGGTTGTACTCTTGTGCCACAACTTTTGATTACATCCGTCGAGGGATCATCGTAACTCAGGACGCGGATCATCAACCATAACCTTTCACTTATATGTCCTAGTATAGGCACCTCTCCCCATGAGCTTGGCCCCCCGGTGAGAACCAACTGTTAACCCGAGAACTGCACAGGCTTGGGTCGTACATTCACCTCATAATCACATCACTTCTCATATACGGAGGCAGCCTCAGCTTAACCCCTATGATGCTTGTTTAGAGGGAACCCATACTAAAATACACAAGTTTCTAGTTAAGCCCTACCCATAATCAGGTATTGTGGGGGTACTTGTATAATTGGAAAGGTATCGCATTCAAACCCATATCAGGTTTATATCAAAAATCACCATCTTCTCTTGGTCATATTCACCTTCAAAGTCATTCAATGGAATGAACCCTCATTCCAAGGTTTAAACTTCATTTCAAAGTCACATGTTCCCATCTAGAGTAGTCAATTTTTAATTGATTAGCAATAGCAACTATATGAGGGGTGCTATCTAGCTTGGAGTGGTGTTGATCTAAACCAAGTATTGTTCTACTCTAAACCAAGTGAATCATAAATCAAAAAGTACTTTGAAATAAATAAGCCAAAGTAAAAATAAGTAAAAACATGGGATAGGTAATACATAAAAGTAAAATGTGATGGTGCCTTTGCTCTTGTAGAGCTAAGCACTTGGATTTAGCAAGGGTTAGCTTGCCTTGAGCTGAGTAGTGATCAAAATTCTCCTCTTCTTCTTGAGAGTAGGCCTCCTCCTCTTGATACTCCTCGTTACTAGCGTCTATATACGAATACGAGGTATAAATACTAAACCAAGCTCTCATACTATACTAGAAACACTTAAAAGGTTTCACACACTAATCTTATCATCAATCAAACATGGCATGGTGGATTGTTGGATGAATTCTTATTAAAAATAAATTCCTCTTATTATTACTATTTCTTAACTTTGGTATGTAGCTCCTTGGAGAAATTTATTTCCTCTTATTACCTTATATTAAGATTTAATCTCTACATATAATAATCAGGTATGAAATATAGGTTGACCCAAGGTCAACATTTCATATCTATTATATGTGAGTGTATAATATTTGAAATACTATATTTCACAAAGTTTTAATATTTATTATTTACATGAATTAAAATCTCTAAGTAATAGCTATCAGAGGTTCATTATTCTAAGTCATCCCCTCTGGTTGTATTACCTAGGATCAAAGTTTAAATGAGAGGATAGCTCTCATATTACTTATTTAATTCAAATTCAAGTGGAAAATCACTAGCATTGACTACATAGCCTTTTTATTTCATCTTGTCCATGATCATGCAAATAACATATCTATATTATTGCATAATCAATTAGAGGACATCATTTTTGATTTATTAGAATTGGAATCAACTCAAAATGAATTATGGTTGAATTTTAAATTAAGTTTCAATTTGTAAAAGTCCCTGACTTGTTATTTTTAATATTTAAATTCTACTACGAATTTGGAGATGGGGCCAGTGGCATTAGTTAGATAATTTCATGGGCTTTCTAAGGATATAAAGTTTGCTAAATTTGGTTTGGCATATTTCAAACTATTCAATTTTTACTAAACCATCTGCAGCACAATTCAAAATAAGTTTAAATCTATATTTGAATCGTGGGCTTGGGCGGGAAGCGCTACTGGGCCGAAACGGGATTTAAAACTATTGCGCGGCCCAGCAAGCCACGGGTGCGAGTGGGCTGCCTGACGAGGTGGGGGCCACCTGTCGGCGGCTCCTAACGCGCGAAACGGTATGATTGATTTTGACCGTAGGATCTGGGAAGCGATCGACGGCTTGTGAGCGTCGTCGTCCCCGCGGGATTCCGGCGAGCTCACGGCGTCAGTAGGGGGTCGGAGGGCGTACCAGGCCGTTGCAGGTGTCTGGCAGGGTGCGCGGAGAAGTTGTCGTCGACGAGGAAGCTCCTGGCAGTGGTGGCGCTCGGGGAGGCTCCAATCGAAGCAGAGCTTCCGCGGGCTCCGGCGGACCTCAGCTTCCAATTGCCGCTGCTCCGGCGAGGTGGTGCTCAATTGAGGTGGGGAGAGTGTTCAGAGAAGGGAGAGGAGCAAGATGTGTGAAGGAGTCGTGGGCTGAGGAGCTCTATTTATAGAAGGCGATGGTGGCCGTGAGGTGCTGCAAGGGCGCGACCATGGCGTGGCTCCTGTGGCGAGCGAAAGGGCAAGGGAAGGACGGCAGCGTGTAGGCGTCGTCCTGGCGATGCTCAAGGACTAGCTGGCGCAGCGAGGGGACGAAGGAATCGCTCGAGCGCTTGCAGTGATCATTACGGTACCCGCGGTACCTCGCCGGCGAGGACGACGGTGACAAGGCCTCTGCGCGTGCTTGAGCATGTCTAGGCGCTAGGGGGTGCGGAGTGGCTACTCGACGCGGCGATAGGGATGCAGGAGGAGGACGGTCGCGCTCGAGCGCGCGACGTACTGGCGCGTCCAGTGCGCGGTGAGCGCGCGTGCTGGCGCGTCCTGGCATGGTTTGGACACGCTGCTGCTGGCCAATGCCAAGCCTTGGCGAGCTGGGGCTGTGTACCATTGGCGTCCTTGTGCTGCAGGGATGCTCGAGGACATGGAGAGAAAGTGAGAGGGAGGCCAGAGAGAGTTTTGGCCAAAGGTGGCCGGCATGGCCACGGCATGGTTTGTTTTCTCACTTTTCCACTTTTCCTAACCCTAGCAAGTACTCAGCTCGATGCAGGGGTCCTAGAGATAGCTAATGATCACAAGTTTAAAGTGGTTTAGTGAAGAAACCAGTGGACAATAGGTTGTAACTCAATTTGGAAATGATGCCTGCAAGGTGTTTGTTAAAATGGCCGCATGAACTTTTTATTTGAATTTTGAAATTCTTTTTGGTGAATCTCTTTTATATAATTAAAGTGAAGTATTGGTGGTGGTGGCACTCAATTTAGAGTTGTTTTGCAAAATGTCAAAAGTGACATGATCTTTACTTTATTTCAGCATCCCTACTTGTCACTCTTATTCTGGTCAACCTAGTCAACTCTAGCCATGGTGGTCAACATCAAAGTTACTCACTTTGACATGGTCTTGGATGACATGGTTTTGTTTGACCAAGTTTAGTTTAGGAATTGAGAAATACAGAGGGGTAAAGTGGTGAAGAAAATATTTTTGGTCCAAATGACCATTATCATATGTATGTAAGATTTTTGATTTCCTTGTGTTTGATTCATGATCCAATGATGCAATTGTGTTAGTTTATAATATTGAAGTATTTTAGAAGCAAGGGAGCAAGCAATTATGGCCTTGGTTGAGGATTTGCCATTTTGCATATTGTGTATGTAAGTGAAAAATGGGTTTTTCCCATTTTCTCCAATTCACTTCAAATTAGGGTTTGGTGATCTTGGTTAGTGTTCATATAACAATAGTTACTCATACTAACACTCATCATGGCAATTGCACAAAAGAAATCACTCAAATGCACAAACTATATGTGGCACTATATGCATAGAAAAAGTTTTTGTTTGTTGTAAATTTTGAATAATTGAAACTCTCTCTTGATTTATTATTGTTGAAACTTGGGATGTTACATTTTCTCTCTGGTGTTTTCCGCCTGGAGGAGGCGGCGGTGTCTATCCTCGATTCCTCCCTGCACCTTAGGGTTTCTGGGAGATGAAGTACGCGAAAGGGCGATGGCCGAGGGGGTCGTGGGCCCCCTCCCCACGTGGCGGCCCTCCTCGGCCTCCCCTTTTGGCTGGCTCCGTCATCTGGACAAATAGGAGCTTCGGTATATTTTCCGTCAATTGTTGATCTTCAGAAATATTGTAGCTGACGGTGCTTTTTCCAGAGAATTGACTCCGGTGAGTAATTCTCCAATAGTCATGAAACATGCAAAATAGGTGAAATAGCATAAGTATCATCTCTAAATATGAAATATATCAATGAATAACAAAAATTATGATATAAAATAGTGATGCAAAATGGACGTATCAACTCCCCCAAGCTTAGACCTCGCTTGTCCCCAAGCGAAACTGAACTCAGTAAACAAGACCACATGTTTATGGAGTGAAGAGTCGATAAATAAAATACGGACAAGAAGCATCACATTTACTCACACAAGACATTCTAGTAAACGACTTCCTCATATGACTCAACTTGAAATAAGTAAAGGGAAATCACAAATAAAGGTGCATAGGAAATCATAATTGGTGATGGCAAACTTCGTTCTTGGTCAAAGAACAATTAACAGATTGTACTTATCTTTCGAGCAGAGCCTTTAAATTAGAGCTTATATGGCAGAACTTACATGCTCAATCATAACAATCTCCTCATAATCATTGATAACCTTCAAAGTCATATTCATTCAGATAATAATTGTACTAAACAAGGAAGAATAAAAGACATGATTAAATAGATCACAATATAAATGGTTGGATCACAACAACTCAATTGCTTGCTTGAGATAGAGGGAAATAGGTTTACGACTCAACATAAAAGTAAAAGATAGGCCCTTCGCAGAGGGAAGCAGGGATTAAATCATGTGCTAGAGCTTTTTTTAAAGTTTTGAAATCATAAAGAGAGCATAAAAATAAAGTTTTGAGAGGTGTTTGTTGTTGTCAACGAATGGTAGTGGGCACTCTAACCCTCTTGTCAAACAGACTTTCAAAGAGCGGCTCACATGAAGGACGTTATCTCTACTAGCAAGGTAGATCATCCATCTTCTCTTTTGTTTACACATGTACTTTAGTTTTATTTATGGATGACACTCCTCCCAACCTTTGCTTTCACAAGCCATGGCTAACCGAATCCTCGGGTGCCTTCCAACATTTCACATACCATGGAGGAGTGTCTATTGCAAAATTAAGTTGCTTACTGATAAATCAGGGCAAAACATGTGAAGAGAATTATTAATGAAAGTTATTAATTGGGGCTGGGAACCCCGTTGCCAGCTCTTTTTGCAAAATTATTGGATAAGCGGATGTATATGCCACTAGTCCATTGGTGAAAGTCTGTCCAACAAGATTGAAAGATAAAACACCACATACTTCCTCATGAGCTATAAAATATTGACACCAATAAGAGATAATAACTTTGAATTGTTTAAAGGTAGCACATGAAATATTTACTTGGAGTGGTGCAAAATACCACATAATAGGTAGTTATGGTGGACACAAATGGCATGAGTTTGGTTTAAGGTTTTGGATGCACGAGAAGCATTCCCTCTCAGTACAGGTCTTTGGCTAGCAAGGTTGGTTAGCAAGCATAAGAGTTGAGGGAAACAAACAAATATACATGTGATAGAAACAATCATGCATCTTCCTTGTAAGCACAAACAATTTTAACTTCAGAATACTAAGCTCATTAGCTAACAAGAAAGAAAGATAATGAAATAATATATCTACATGTACTTCCTCTTTTCTACTTAAGCCTCAAAGTATTGTTGTTGTTGACCAATGCTAAGTTTGCCAAAACCAAATAGATTTACTTGATGCTCCCAAAGTGATATTAATACTAACAACAAGATCAATCATATAACAGAAATTACAAACTAAAATAAGGTGTGCAAAAAGTAAATGATAAAACTTCTCATTAATATTCCATAATGATAACTCACACCAAGGGATACATAGATAACCAAATAAAAGAGAGATACTTCCACACTGCAACCCATCTTATATGATAACTTCCCTACTCATGATATGACACTACTTGACAGTAAAAGGTAAAAGATAGTGATGATGTGATACCGCGGCACTCCCCCAAGCTTGGAACAAACCAAGGGGATGCCAATACCAATGATGAATTACTCCTTCGGTGATGGTGAATTCTTGATAAGCTTCTTAACAAGCTCCTTTAGCTCATCAATCTCGTAGGTGAGGTTGCGGATCAGCTCCGAGTTGTGCTCGACGCGGTTAATGAGTATGTCAGACGGCGAGTCCCAACTCTTAGAGTTGTTTCCCCACTCCTCAGGTTTCATCCTTTCTACATTGTTAGAACGATCCATATCCCAGCTACTAGGCAATTTTGCCTTAGGAATCCTTTCAATTTGACTCTTATGAATTAGAGTGTGGAAGGGGTTATTGATGCCTGGAGAAGATGTCCTTGGAGCTCGGAAGCGACGTGGAACTTTCCCTCCGGTGCTCATCCGTGCGCCTCTCTTGAGGTTGAACGGATTCGCCACCACCCCGATGCTTGCGACGGTGGCGCGCGGGTATACACGCGGGTCTTTGATACGTCTCAAACGTATCCATAATTTCTGATGTTCCATGCTAGTTTTATGACAATACCTACATGTTTTGTTCACACTTTATATCGTTTTGATGCATTTTCCGGAACTAACCTATTAACAAGATGCCGAAGTGCCGTTCTGTTTTGCTGTTTTTGTTCAGAAAGGCTTTTCGGCAATATTTTAATTCGATGAAACAAAGACCAAACATCATAATTCACCGAGACGGACCAGGACACCGAAGGGGAGTCGAGGGGAGGCACAGGCCCCCACACCATAGGGCCGCGCGGGCTCAGGCCTGGCCGCGCCGCTTATGGGGAGGGCGCCCGGTGCCCCTCCCGCGCCGCCTCTCGCCTATATGCCCTTTTCGACCTAAAAACGCGATACCGATTGACGAAACTCGAAAAGCTCCAGGGCGCCGCCGCCATCGCGAAACTCCAATTCGGGGACAGAAGTCTCGTTCCCGCCCCGCGGGACGGGGAATTGCCCCGGAGCCATCTCCATCGACACCACCGCCATCTCCATCAACGTTGCTGCTCCCATGATGAGGAGGGAGTAGTTCTCCCTCGAGGCTAAGGGCTGTACCGGTAGCTATGTGGTTAATCTCTCTCTGTACTCCAATACAATGATCTCATGAATTGCTTGCATGATTGAGATCCATATGATGAGCTTTGTATCGCTACTAGTCTATGTGCTACTCATGTGATGTTATTAAAGTAGTCTATTCCTCCTGCATGGTGTAAAGGTGCCAGTGTGTGCATCATGTGGTTCTTGTCGTAGGCTATGATCATGATCTCTTGTAGGTTATGGAGTTAATTATCATTATGATAGTATTGATGTGATCTATTCCTCCTTTTATAGTGTAATGTGGACAGTGTGTATGCTATGTTAGTTCTCGGTTTATTTTGCAAAGATCTATTATGCTCTAAGGTTATTTAAATACGAACATCGAATGTTGTGGAGCTTGTTAACTCCGGCATTGAGGTGCTCTTGTAGCCCTACACAACGAATGGTGTTTGTCATCCAACAAAAGAGTGTATGTAGCACAAAAGGTATTTATTATGCGATCAATGTTGAGAGTGTCCACTAGTGAAAGTATGATCCTAGGCCTTGTTTCCAAACATCGAATCTCCGTTTATTTACTGTTGCATGTTTACTCGCTGCCATATTTTATTCAGATTACTATTACCACTCATATACATCCATACTACTTGCATTTCACTATCTCTTCGCCGAACTAGTGCACCTATACATCTGACAAGTGTATTAGGTGTGTTGGGGACACAAGAGACTTCTTGTATCGTGATTGCAGGTTGCTTGAGAGGGATATCTTTGACCTCTTCCTCCCTAAGTTCGATAAACCTTGGGTGATCCACTTAAGGGAAAACTTGCTGCTGTTCTACAAACCTCTGCTCTTGGAGGCCCAACACTGTCTACAGGAAAAGAAGCGTGAGTAGACATCAGTTTTCCTCCACTTCTCCTTCATCTTCGCTCTCGACTTCTTCCTTCAAATCGGGGTCTTGAATATCTTCCTCCAAAGGCCCCTTGTCCTTGTTGTTGGAGACCATGGTGCTTCTAGATCAAAAACAGATCTGGAGAAAACAGCTCGAAACAAAACACGACGAGAAGACGATATACGGACCTCGGGAGGTCCGGGGGATTATATAACAAAATTTTCACGACAAAAGGAAAGTACCAGGTCGAAGACGAGTGGGAGAGGGACTCCGAGGAGCCGTCCCTGTATGGCGGCGCGGCCAGGGTAGGGCCCGCGCCACCAGTTGGGACGCTCCCTCGTGCGCCTCCTCCACTCCGGTTTGATCTCGTAATTTTTCATATTTTCTAAAAATAGCAAAAATATTGTTCGGAAAGTTAAACGCGGACTTTTTACTACCAAAACTGTTACCTATTCGAAGTCGAACTCTGCATAACTATCAATTTGATCCTTAATGAAAGTTTCAGGAGTCACCACTCGAATAACATCAACATCTTCATTATAAGAATCTCCAGAAATATAATGCTTGAGTCTTTCTCCATTCACCACTTGTGTGGCATCATCTTTCAGCGAAGCAATTTTTATTGCCCCTGAACGATACACCTCCACAATGACATATGGTCCTTCCCATTTTGAAAGTAATTTTCCTGCAAAAAATCTGAGACGAGACCGATACAATAGGACTTTATCTCCAACATTAAATTCTCTTTTAATAATTCTTCTATCATGCCATTTCTTAACTTTCTCCTTAAAAAGTCTAGCATTTTCATAAGCTTCACTTCTCCATTCATCTAAAGAACTCAATTGTAGCAACCTTTTCTTACCGGCAAGTTTAAAATATTTATTAAGTTCTCTTACAGCCCAATAAGCTTTGTGCTCTAGTTCTAAAGGTAAATGACAAGCTTTTCCATAAACCATTTTATAAGGAGACATTCCCATAGGATTCTTATAAGCAGTTCTATAAGCCCACAATGCTTCCTTCAACTTACTAGCTCAATTTTTCCTAGATTTATTAACAGTCTTTTGCAAGATAGATTTAATTTCTCTATTTGATAATTCTACTTGCCCACTAGTTTGAGAATGATAAGGTGAAGCAATTCTATGATTAATACCATATTTAGCAAGAGTTTTTCTAAAACCACCATGAATAAAATGAGAACCTCCATCAGTCATAAGATATCTAGGTACTCCAAACCTAGGAAAGATAACATCTAAAAGCATTTTTAAAGAGGTCTCACCATCGGCACTTTTTGTGGGTATGGCTTCCACCCATTTAGTAACATAATCAACAACAACAAGTATATGAGTGTTACCTTCTGAAGAAGGGAAAGGACCCATGAAGTCAAATCCCCAACAATCAAATGGTTCAATAACAAGAGTATAATTCATAGGCATTTCATTGCGTCTAGAGATATTACCAACTCTTTGGCATTCATCACAAGATAAAATAAACTTTCTTGCATCTTTAAAAAGAGTTTGCCAATAAAAACCTGACTGTAGAACCTTTTGCGCGGTTCTATCTCCGGCGTGATGTCCTCCATAAACACTACCATGACACTTACTCAATATCTCTTGTTGTTCATATTCAGGGACACATCTTCGCATAATACCATCCACTCCTTCTTTATATAAGTGTGGGTCATCCCAAAAATAATGCCTCAAATCATAAAAGAATTTCCTCCTTTGCTGAGCTGAAAAGGTTGGAGGCAAGTACTTGGAAACGATAAAGTTAGCATAATCAGCATACCAAGGACTATCTCGCGAACTCACCTTTATTGCATCCAATTGTTCATTTGGAAAACTATCATTAACAGGAACAGGATCATAAGCAATATTTTCCAATCTAGACAAATTATCAGCAACAGGATTATCAGCACCTTTCCTATCTACAATATGTAAATCAAATTCTTGCAAAAGAAGCACCCATCTAATAAGCCTTGGCTTAGCATCTTTCTTTTCCATAAGGTACCTAATTGCAGCATGATCAGTATGAATTGTGACTTTTGAATCAACGATATAAGGTCTAAACTTGTCAAAAGCAAACACTACAGCTAATAACTCTTTTTCAGTTGTAGCATAATTTCTTTGAGCAGCATCAAGAGTCTTACTAGCATAATGAATAACATTCAATTTTTATCTACTCGCTGTCCAAGAACAGCACCTATAGCAAAATCACTAGCATCACACATAATTTCAAAAGGTAAATTCCAATCAGGAGGTTCAACTACAGGAGCAGTTGTTAAGGCTTTCTTTAGAGTTTCAAAAGCTTCCTTACAATCATCATCAAAAACAAAAGGTACATCTTTTGAAGAAGATTAGTAAGAGGCTTTGAAATTTTAGAGAAATCTTTAATAAATCTCCTATAAAACCCAGCATGACCAAGAATACTACGAATACCTTTAACATCCCTAGGATAGGACATCTTCTCAATTGCTTCAACTTTAGCTCTATCAACTTCAATACCTCTCTCAGAAATTTTATGTCCCAATACAATTCCTTCATTAACCATAAAGTGGCATTTCTCCCAATTAAGAACAAGGTTAGTTTCTTCACATCTCTGCAAAACTTTATCAAGGTTTCGCAAGCAATTATCAAAAGAATTCCCATAGACGGAAAAATCATCCATGAATACCTCTACAATCTTTTCACAAAAGCCATGAAAAATAGCAGACATGCATCTTTGAAAAGTAGCAGGAGCATTACATAAACCAAAAGGCATACGCCTATAAGCATAAGTTCCATACAAGTGAAAGTGGTTTTCTCTTGATCTTTAGCTCTAACAGCAATTTGTGAAAACCCAGAATAACCATCAAGAAAGCAGAACTGAGTATTTTTAGATAACCTTTCTAGCATTTGATCAATAAAGGGTAAAGGGTAATGATCTTTCTTAGTAACTTTATTAACCTTACGAAAATCAATGCACATTCTATACCCTACAACTACTCTTTGAGGGATGAGCTCATCATTATCATTAGGTACAACAGTTATTCCTCCTTTCTTAGGAACACAATGCACAGGACTAACCCATCTACTATCAGCAATAGGATATATAATACCAGCTTCAAGAAGTTTCAATACCTCATTCCTTACCACATCCTTCATCTTAGGAATTAGACGACGTTGATGTTCAACAACAGGCTTTGCATCATCTTCCATGTTGATGGCATGTTGGCAAATAGAGGGAGAAATCCCTTTCAAGTCATCAAGAGTGTAGCCAATAGCTCCTCGGTGTTTCTTCAATATTTCCAATAATCTTTCTTCCTCAAAATCTGAAAGCTTAGCACTAATAATAACAAGATATGTTTTCTTATCATCAATATAAGCATACTTAAGATTATCAGGTAACGGTTTCAAATCAAAAACAAGATCTTCCTTTGGTGGTGGTGTTGTACCCAGATCTTCGACCGGTAAGTCATGTTTAAGAATGGGTTGACGAAGGAAAATTTCATCAAGCTCATTCCTTTCTTCCCTAAAGACTTCACTCTCGTGATCCTCCAAATGTTGCTGCAAAGGATTAGTAGGAGGAAGAGCAATAGATGCAAGCTGTTCAAATCTAAAATCATCATTAGGCAATTCAGCTTCATAAGGAACTTTGGCAAATTTAGAGAAATTAAACTCATAAGATTCACCAGCAAATTTAGTCACAATTTTCTCTTTCTTGCAATCTATAATAGCTCCACAAGTATTTAGAAAAGGTCTACCAAAAATGATAGGACAAGTCTTACTAGCAGCAGAACCAAGTACCAAAAAGTCAGCAGGATATTTAATCTTACCACATAGAACTTCCACATCTCGAACAATACCAATAGGAGAGATAGTTTCTCTATTAGCTAGCCGAATAACCACATCAATATCTTCAAGTTCACAAGAACCAATTTCATGCATGATTTCCACGTAAAGCTCATAAGGAATGGCACTAGAATTTGCACCAATATCACATAAACCATAATACCAATGATCAACAATTTTAACAGAGAGCATAGGAACGCTGGCTTTCCTAGACTTACTAGGATGTGAAACAATATTAGAAGCATCTTCACAGAAAATGATGTGACCATCTTCTACATTTTCAGTCACAAGGTCTTTAACTATTGCAACAGCAGGTTCAACATTTATTTGCTCCTCAGGTTCTATAGGTTTCTTTGCACTTTTGTTAACCACACAAGTTATAACAGAATACTCCTTCATTTTAGCAGGAAAAGGGATTTTTTCGATATAAGCTTCAGGAAGAATGTGATCAATAGTTTTAACTTCAATACATTTACCTATAGGTGAATCAGTTTTATCTTTGTAAGATTCATGATACTTATTAAAATTCTTCCTAGGCAATTCAAAATGAGAGGCAAAAGCTTTATAAAAATTTGCCACAACTTGAGAGTCAAGACCATAAGTAGCACTCATATTTCGAAATTTATCAGTATCCATAAAAGTTTCAATGCATTCATAATCATAATTTATACCTGACTCTCTACCTTTGTCGTTCTCCCATCCTTCAGTATTCTCCTGAATCCGATCAAGAAGGTCCCATTTAAACTCTTCTTTGTTGCGCGTGAATGATCCAGAACAAGTAGTATCCAACAAGGTTTTATCTTGAAAAGAAAGTCTTGCATAGAAATTATCAATGATGATATTACCAGAAGCTCATGAATGGGGCATTTGAGCATTAAAGACTTCAATCTCCCCATGCTTGGGCAATACTCTCTCCATCATGAGGCCAGAAATTATATATGCGGTTTCGGTCTTTGTGAATTTCACTTGGAGGATAGAATTTAGAATAAAATAGAGGTATAATATCCTTCCAATCGAGAGAATGCCCATTCTTCAGCAGTTTATACCAATGCGCTGCTTTACCAGATAGCGACATAGAGAATAGTTTCTTCCTAACTTCATCCATAGAAATACCTGCACACTTGAATAACCCGCATAATTCATGTAAAAACAATAAATGATCTCCAGGATGGACAGTTCCATCCCCTTCATAGCGGTTATCCACAACACGTTCAATAATTTTCATAGGTATTTTGTATGGAATCACTTTCTCACCTGGCGCCTCATCCACTACCTTTGCAGTAGTAGTAGATTTTCTAAATATGAATTTAAGAGAAGATCTCTCCATAATGAATTATAGCAACAGGCAGAAATAAAAACAGCACGCACAGTAAAAGTTTTCCTTACCAATTCCACTTACCAATAGCGCTTCACTCCCGGCGCCAAAAAATAGTCTCGATGACCCACAAGTATAGGGGTGTATCGTAGTACTTTCGATAAATAGGAGTGTCGAACCCAACGAGGAGCAGAAGGTGTTGACAAGCAGTTTCGATGAAGGATTCACGTAAATGCTCACAGACAAGTTTTCAGGAGGTTTTGATATAGCAGATAAATAAAATACAAGTAAGTAAAATGCGAGAGTAATAATTCCAGCGAGTGGCCCAATCCTTTTAGCACAAAGGACAAGCCGGTTTGTTTACTTATGATGACCAAACGTTCTTGAGGACACACGGGAATTTAGTCTAGTGCTTTCGTTTCATATAGTTGATTAATCTTCATTGTTTTGATAAGTGTTGTGTGGGTGAACCTATGCTAATGCACCGCCCTTCCTAGGACTAATACATACTTGTGATTAAACCCCTTGCAAGCATCCGCAAATACAAGAAAGTAATTAAGATAAATCTAACCACAACCTTAAACTCTGAGATCCTGCTATCCCTCATGCATCGATATACCAACGGGGGTTTAGGTTGATGTCACTCCGGCAACCCCACAATTAGCAAACGAATACAAGATGAATTCCCCTAGGCCCATAAAGGTGAAGTATCATGTAGTCGACGTTCACATGACACCACTAGAAGAATAACACCACAACTTAAATATCAAACCACATTAAATATTACTCAACATAGTTCACTACTAACATTTAGACTTCACCAATGTCCTCAAGAACTAAACGAACTACTCACAAGACATCATATGGGACATGATCAAAGGTGATATGATGATGGATAACAATCTGAACATAAACCTTGATTCAACGGTTTCACTCAATAGCATCAATAACAAGGAGTAATCAATACCGGGAGAGTTTCCCCTATGAAATACTCAAGATTCAACCCTAGATGTTACAACGGAGACGAGGTGCAGCGGTGGAGATGAAGGTGTCGGTGGTGGGGATGATGATGATGATGATCCCAATGAAGTCCAGCTCGATGACGGTGACGATGGCGACGATCTCCTCTCCGGAGGGAATTTCCCCGGCAGATTTCTTCCCGCCGGAGAGCTCTTTCTCTCTCTGGTTTTCCGCCTCGAGGAGGCGGCGGTGCCTATCCTCGATGCCTCCTGCACCTTAGGGTTTCGGGAGATGAAGTACGCGAAAGGGCGATGGCCGAGGGGGCCCCTCCCCACGTGGCGGCGCGCCGGCCTTGGTGGCCGCGCTGGCCTATGGGGAGGGCCCATGGCGGCCCTCCTCGGCCTCCCCTTTTGGCTGGCTCCGTCATCTGGACAAATAGGAGCTTCGGTATATTTTCCGTCAATTGTTGATCTTCAGAAATATTGTATCCTGACGGTGCGTTTTCCAGCAGAATCGACTCCGGTGAGTAATTCTCCAATAATCATGAAACATGCAAAATAGGTGAAATAACATAAGTATCATCTCTAAATATGAAATATATCAATGAATAACAGTAAATTATGATATAAAATAGTGATGCAAAATGGACGTATCAAATACCAATAACCTTGAGGTTCTTACTTTGAAGTTGATCATCATATGACTAGTGTTCCAGATTTCACTATTAGTAACTTTTAATGTGTGATGAACAATTTCACTCATAATTTTATCCAACAAATCATGACGACTTTCCGAGACCATGTCTGTACATGCTAGGCTCGTAAAGTTTAACTTTAGTATTCGCATGTGCAAATATGGCTTTCACCCGTTGTATGCACTCGTAGAATCTATAACACCCGATCATCACGTGATGCTTCGAAATGACGAGTCTTAGCAACTGTGCATACTAAGGACAATTACTTCATGGATATGAGAATATCGTTAGTGCCCAAATAGTTGGAGGATTGAGACGCCAGTCGTCTTCAACCTTCGTACATTCCCATAAAACTTATGAGTTTATGTAGTCTCACTAGATTATATTCTATCATCTTGCAATAAGGTCTTAGATATCACATATATCTTATACCTCGCTTATTTCTGAAAACAAAATTTCCATGGAGACAAGATGATTTTAGGTACTAATTGAAACCATTGTTCTTTGAATCAACAATGTGAAGTTTACTAAAAGTTTGCAATAGGACTTAATCATTTCTTGATTCTTTAACAATACGGTACCAGTCCGTAAAGTTACTTGTCAAACTTAACAGTATTTCTATCTCAATTACAAGACTAGCGCATGGTAGAAACCGGATGCCAACTCTACAAATTTAATTCAAATACTATTCAGACTATGTTCATGATAATTAGTTCAAGTTTTAATCTAATTACTAATGAACTCCCACTTAATAGAACATCCCTCATAGTTGTTAAGTGGCACACGATCCACATCCACTACACCAAAACCGATCATCACGTGAGATGATGTAGCTTCAATGGTGAACATCAACATGTTGATCATATCATCCATATGACTCGTGTTCAACCTTTCGGTTTCCGTTGTCCCGAGGCCATGTCTGTACATGCTAGGCTCGTCAAGCAAACCCAAGTATTTCCGCGTGTGCAACATGGCTTACACCAGTTGTATGTGAACGTAGAATCTATCACATCCGATCATCACGAGATGCTTCGAAACGACGAACTGTAGCAACGGTGCATACGAGGGAGAACACTTTATTATCTTGATATTAATGTGAGGGATCATCTTATAATGCTACTGTCGCGATCTAAGCAAAATAAGATGCATAAAGGATTAACATCACATGCAATTCATATGTGATATGATATGGCCCTTTAGTCTTTGTGCCTTTGATCTTCATCTCCTAAGCACAGACATGATCTCCATCATCAACGGGCATGATCTCCATCATCGTCGGCGTAGCGTCAAGGTCCATGGCGCCGTCTTCATGGTTGTTCACCGTGTGCAGCAACTATTACAACTACTTTGAAATAATACTACAACATGAAATATAAAGACAACCATAAGGCTCCTGCCGGTTGCCACAATACAATAATGATCATCTCATACATATTCATCATCACATCATGGCCATATCACATCACCAAACCCTGCAAAAACAAGTTGGACGCCTCTAATTTGGTTTGCATATTTTACGTGGTTTAGGGTTTTCGAGTAAGATCCAATCTACCTACGAACATGAACCACAACGTGATACTAGTGTTGTCAATAGAAAGAGTAGATTGAATCTTCACTATGGTGAGAGAGACAGACACCCGCAAAGCCACTTATGCAATACAAGTTGCATGTCGAGCGTGGAGCAAGTCTCATGAACGCGGTCATGTAAAGTTAGCCTGGGCGCTTCATCCCACCATCCCGCAAGATGCAAAGTACACAAAGTAAAGACAACAAAAGCATCAACGCCCACAAAACCATTGTGTTCTACTCGTGCAACCAATCTATGCATAGACACGGCTCGATAACACTGATGGGATTCGTAGCATAGAAAACAAAAAACTTCCTACCGCAAGAACGAATAACAAGCCAAGATCTAATCTAGTAGATGGTAACAACGAGAAGATCATGAGACTAACCCTTGAAGATTTCCAAAGCCTAACGAGATTAGATCTCGTGGTGGATGTAGTCGATCACTTGCCGCTTGCAAAAGCGCGTAGAAGATCTTGACCGCTTGCA
Organism: Lolium multiflorum; assembly: GCA_030979885.1. Classification (NCBI taxonomy): domain Eukaryota; kingdom Viridiplantae; phylum Streptophyta; class Magnoliopsida; order Poales; family Poaceae; genus Lolium; species Lolium multiflorum. Next base: position 166,928,006 of record CM061749.1, read on the forward strand.
AAAGCGCGTAGAAGATCTTGACGGTGCCACAATCGGGCAGCACCTCTGTACTCGGTCACATGTACGGTGTTGATGACGACGTCCTTCTCCCATTCCAGCGGGCAGCGGAAGTAGTAGATCCTCCTCGGAATCTCGGCAGCACGACGGCGTGGTGGCGGTGGTGGTGGAGATCTCGGCAGGGCTTCGCCTAAGCGTTTGCGGGAGAGGTGTGAGGAGGAGGGCGGCTAGGGTTTGGGGATAGGGGGGGTGGTGCGGCCAACTCATGGCTTGGTGTGTCCGGCCCCATCCCCTTGCTCCTCATTATATAGGTGGAAACCCCCAAGAGTTGGTATCCAAGTCTTCGAATAAGACCCGAAACCAAAACTTGCCATAAGGACGAAACCTACCCAAGGTGGGACTCCTACTCAAGGTGGGACTCCCAACCCTTCCTTGGGGGGTGGCCGGCCAACAAGGTGGAGTCCACCTGGACTCCTCCCCCCTTAGGGTTGGCGGCCATGCTAGGTGGAGTCCCTCTGGGACTCCACTTTCCATGGTGATTTCTTCCGGACTTTTCTAGAACCTTCCATAAATGCACCGGATCATTTCCAAACTTGGAAAGTAACTTCCTATATATGAATCTTATTCTCCGAACCATTCCGGACCTCCTCGTGATGTCCTGGATCCCATCCGAGACTCCGAACAAAATTTTGAACTCCATTCCATATTCCATATCTACTTAAACGACATCAAACCTTAAGTGTGCCACCCTACGGTTCGTGAACTATGCGACATGGTTGAGACTTCTCTCCGACCAATAACCAATAGCGGGATCTAGAGATCCATAATGGCTCCCACATATTAAACGATGACTTAGTGATCGATTAAACCATTTACATACGATACCGATTCCCTTTCACGCGATATTTTACTTGTCCGAGGTTTGATCATCGGTATCTCTATACCTTGTTCAACCTTGTCTCCGACAAGTACTCTTTACTCGTACCGTGGTATGTGATCTCTTATGAACCATTCATATGCTTGCAAGCTAATTAGATGACATTCCACCGAGAGGGCCCAGAGTATATCTATCCGTCATCGAGATGGACAATATCCCACTCTTGATCCATATGCCTCAACTCATACTTTCCGAATACTTAATCCCACCTTTATAACCACCCATTTACGCAGTGGCGTTTGATGTAATCAAAGTACCCTTCCGGTATAAGTGATTTACATGATCTCATGGTCGAAGGATTAGGTAACTATGTATTGGAAAGCTAATAGCAACTTGAACTTAATGACGTGATCTTATGCTACGCTTAGTTGGGTGTTTGTCCATTACATCATTCATCAATGACATAACCTTGTCATTAATAACATCCAATGTTCATGATCACGAAACTATGATCATCTATTAATCAACAAGCTAGTTATACAAGAGGCTTACTAGGGACTCCTTGTTGTTTACATAACACACATGTATCAATGTTTCGGTTAATACAATTATAGCATGGTATGTAAACATTTATCATAAACACAAAGATATATTATAATAACCATTTTATTATTGCCTCTTGGGCATATCTCCAACAAGAAGATGCTGAAAAGCTGGTAAAAACTTGTCGAGGTTGTCAGTACTACGCTACTCAACCAAACGCTCCAGCCCAAGAGCTAAAGACCATCCCTATCACCTGGCCGTTTGCGGTCTGGGGCTCGATATGGTTGGGAAACTAAAGAAATCATCTCCTGGTGGTCATGAATACCTCCTGGTCGCTATTGACAAGTTCAGTAAGTGGATCGAGGCAAAGCCAGTGAGAAAAGTCGATGGTGCTACGGCACTAAAATTTGTATGCAGCCTCGTGACGAGATTCGGCATCCCACACAGCATAATCACAGACAATGGCACAAACTTTGCGCAAGGATAACTCAAGGATTATTGCCATGACGTAGGGATCTGGCTTGACCTTGCATCTGTGGCACACCCACAATCCAATAGTCAGGTTGAACGAGCCAACGGCCTTATACTAGCCGGAATCAAACCTCGCCTCGAAGAACCACTGCGACGCGCAGCCAGAGCTTGGGCTGATGAGTTAGACTCTTTTTGTGGAGTTTACGAACTACCCTAACAGTTCAACCGGATTTACTCCTTTCTTCCTGGTATACGGATCCGAAGCGTGCTCCCCACTCACATCATCCACGATTCACCGCGAGTTTCGCCTACGATGAAGAAACTGGCCGAGGCTTGACAGCTATCGTGGACCTGATCGAAGAAGCTCGAATTTAGCTGACCAACGCTCCACCATTTACCAGCAGAAACTCCGACGCTATCACGGTCGTCGAGTTCGGAACCGCTCGTTCATGGTCGGAGACTTAGTCCTCCGCCTTCGCCAGGTGAAAGGTCATAAGTTGCAAACTCCATGGGAAGGACCCTTCGTCATCAGCAAAGTGCTTCACAACGGATCATACTACCTTGTTGATTTCCGGGAACTAAAGGATAGACCTGATAACTGGTACCGGAAACGCAAACGAGAGGATCCGGATGAAATTTATGATGAAACAGATCGACCCTGGAATATAGCACAGCTACATCCTTTCCACACTTAGCATCCTCCAATTTACATACCTTGCAATATCTATGATACATGATCAATGAAATAAAGCATATGGTTCACTCTTAGAGTTTTTTACCTCCTTTAGTTTTTCATTTTTGGATCGTGTATGTTTTCCGACTAAAACCGCAGAGCTGGATCTTTCCGCCTAGGCATGTATGAAAGTTGTGATTTTCAAAATCGTCCTTAAGGACGTAAGTTTAAGTTTTCTGGCGGAAAAATTCTCCGTTGTGAACTCATGGATTCCTAGCGACTTCCGGCACCTAGGCTGGGGTCTTGTTTCTGCGGTTATTGACGGATTGCCATTGGGCTTCGTCGCCTCAGGGAGCGTCTCCGGCCAAAGGTCTTCCGGCTCGTGGAAGGTCAAGTGAGTAAGCCGGAAAATTTATAAACCAGCACTTGCTTTCCAAATAGATGAAACATGCATATATTTATAAAGGATAGCAGGATAAGTTCCTTCCGCCCACATGCAATTGTTTCGTTCCTAGATACTCACAAATACTTAAGTTATATATTACAAACCCACTTCGGGGCCAAAATGATACATCTGTTTAAATTATTTGACAGGGTTCACTCGGAGGCCTGGTCATCATCTGAAGCATTGTAGGCGGAGCCATCGCCGGAGTCATCGCCGGAGCCTTCCTCGGAATGATTTGCGCTGGACCCGGAACCCTCCTCAGCACCTTCCTCAGCACCTTTCTCTTCTTCATCCTCTGCGTCGAAGAAACCATCGGGCAGATTGTACTTGTTGTACCAGAACGAGTGGTTCACTTGTCCGGCAAACAATCGATCATACCCTTGGGTCTCCGCGAGAGCGGCTCTCATGTTGGTGCCTTTTGGAGCTCCGCGCGCAACATCCGCGAAGTTCATGGTTGGGAAGTGCGCTTTGCACGTTGCCAGCGTGAGGGAAGCGACTCCGCGTGCGGAAGATTCTTGCCAGTCCTTGATGAGCTCCGGCACCTGACGCATCAGCTTGGACATGGTGTCGATCAGCGCAGTTCCGGCTCTCTTCAAGGACAGCGATTTGGCGATTACGTGACACGCTTCGAAGAGATCATTGATTGAACTCCGTGCTTCTTCATAGGCTTCAGACCTTTTGAGGGTCGATTCTTTTGTCCATTCAAAGCCAAGAGTTGCTGCAAAGAGAGTAGGATCAGTTTCTTCCGCGGTCGAAGGACAAAATGAGGAAGCCGGAATCACACAAAAAAGTCCTTACGGAAGATCAACTTGTCGATGGCCTCCGCCTCTGTCTCGTAAGTTTTATTTTTTCCCACCAAGGTCTTGATCCGATTCTGGCTCTTCTTGAGGTTCTCGGCGAAAGCCGCCATATCTTGAGCGTGCTTCTCCATGAGCTCCTTTTTCTTTTTGGTTTCTTCCTCGGAGGATTCCTTAAGGAACTTCTTGAGGGACTCATTCTCGGCTTCCAAGACCTTGACTTGGGCGGAAAGGGCATCAATGGAGGGGCGCTTGGCAATTTCTTCTGTCAGGCGGAAAGCAAAAAACCAAACAGTTATACACTACACTTGTTCATATCAGACACGCGTTGATAAGCTTAAGAGGCAACCCGGAGTTCTTACCTTCGTAATTTTTTACGCGGGTCTCCAGGATTGTGATAGCTTTCTGGCTATCCGCGTAGCTCTGGCGTTGTCCTTCTATCTTTGTTTTCTGCTCCAGCACATGGACGCGCAGGTCTTCGTGCAGCTTCCGAGTGTTCTAAGAAGCAGGCAGAAGTTAGCCGGGAATTCAAAATTCTGGGGGCTGGCGAGAAGTTTAAATCCTTATGCTGGGAAAATTTTAAGTTTCCGCTAAGGTGCACATTTTAAAGCATCGGCTCATACATGTTACTCGGAGAAATGTCCAACCCAATGCTTGGGGGCTAGTGTTACCTGGCGCACGTGCTTGTGCTGAGCAAAGAAGACCTTGATCTCCCCCTCGAGCTTCGCCAGCATCTGCTCTTCTGTCTCCGGGTTCCCGCATACATCATTCATCAGACGCGACATCTCCGCGTGGCGTTGAGAGAAGGGAGCTTTTTGGAGAACCGGAAACAAATGTTGGTGCGTCTGGGGTGTACCAGTCGCACCACTTAGTGGCAGTTTATGTTCGGCATCATGAGTTGTAGCTTCAGCCGAAGCAATGTCTTGTTGCTCGGGTGGAGGATGAGACGAGTAAGCATTCTTGCCGGAATCGCCTTTGCCGGAGCCGCCTTGGCCGGATTCAGCAGTGGGATCCTCGGGAAGATCATCTAGGTTGATGACATCCTTCGGATTTGCGGCAGCGGATGAGGAAGGCTTTGGCGGAGCCTCCGCTTGCGGGGTAACATGCATTGTGGCTGGAGATGGCTTGGCCTTCTTCTTGGGGTTCCTGGGGGGCTTGCTTCCGGGGTTTTTGCTGCAAGATAAGGGAGGCATATTACTTAGCATATGCTGACTTTCAGCAGCGAAAGATTTTTAGCCGGAAATCAAGTACTTACGCGGACGACATGAAGAACTGGTGGATGTTGGGCTGGGACTGGTTGCTGGTGTCGATGAGTTTGAGGCGCTTCTTTTCCACCTCCGCCTTCCGGGTTGCCGCAGTGTTGGGCACTTCGCGGGCACGTTTGGCGGCTGGGCCGGAGCCGAAGGAAGCACCCCTCTTCCTCTTGGAGGGAGCCGGAGCTTCGGGAGCCTCCGCGTCGGACGCGACCTCCGGGTCGGTGTTGCCCGCGTGAGGGACCCGGGTAAGGGTTCCGAGGTCTTTCTCCTCAAGGGCCTCAAGCTGAACCACACAACCAACACTAAGACGAATTTCGCAAAGATTAAAAGGAACTGACGGTTGAGACAAAGAAAAATGTACCGCGGTCCCGGAGCCGTTGGTGTGGATGTCAATGTTGCACACATGGATCCGAAGATCACGCGGCACTTTGATCAGCACCCGGATCCGTTTGTCCAAGGCATCGGCGGAGAGGTTGTCCTTGGAGGCGCGCATAGTGTCGTCGCGCCCCGTGTACTGGAACAGCAGGCGGTCCCGATGTTGTAGGGGCTGGATCCGCTTAGTGAACCAGGACATCGTGAGGTCCTTCCCCGACAGGCCTTCCTCCGTGAGCTTGCAGATCCGCCTAACTGCCCGAGTCAGTTGAGGTGACTCGGACAGGTGAGGGCACTGAGTCCAGGCCGGAGTCTCGCTGGGGGGCGTCCTTGAAGTCCGGCAGCACCTTCGGGGAAGCCGGATCAGCGACGTCCTTCAGGTAGAAGAAGTTCCCGGACCAGTACCGCACAGATTCGTGACGGTCTGTGTGCGGGTACACGCGCCCGGGGCGGAGCTTGAAGGTTATGCCACCGCAGGTGGAAAGCGTGGAAGTCTGCGATACTTTCTCCTTTTTGACGGAGAAGTAAAATTGGAAGAGGGAGAGTTCCGGGGTTACCCGGAGGTGGCCTTCGCTCAGCACCACATGGTTGCTGATGGCCAGGATGTTGTTCAGAGAAATGTGGTGAGGCTGTAGCTCGTATGCCTTCAGGATTTCTAGGAAGAAGTCGCTAGGCGGAAGAGAGAAGCCTCGTTCGACGAGCGCCTTGGTCACCACCCATTCTCCGGCTTCGGGAGCTGGAGTTAGGGCGCCCGGAATTGTACGCCATGACCCGGGTTTTAAGAATCCCTCCGCCTCGAGGTTGCGGAGCTCGGTTTCCGTGGTTGTGCATGGCCACCACTTTCCCTTGGCTTCGCTGCCTCGCGTGTGAGCCTTGGATTTCTTGGTGGCGGCTTCTTCCGCCTTCTTCTCAGCTTGTTTGGCCCCGGTAGTTTCTTCCGGGTTCGCTGAAGATTCCTCGACGTCCTTGCCGGAGTCCTTTTGTGGCTCCAGCTGGACTAGGGCAAAGGGAGGAGGGGCGGAGGAGATTGGCGTTGCCATGATAGGTTCAGACGCAGAGGGAGGCGGAGTCGATGAAGACATCTACAAACAGAATGAGGGTTGACTGAATTTAGCCGGATCCAATGTTACCATCCTAATCATCCCTACTGACTACGGCGAGAAGGCAAAGCTTGAAGGGCTTACCGGAATGGAGTCTGCGGTGGTCGGAGTCGCCGGCGACAAGGTTTCGTTGCGGTGGCTCGCTGAAGTTAAGAACACGAAGAACAGCACATGGCGGCGACGAGGCTCCGGTGATCTTCCGGCGGACTCCGGTGCGGCGGAGGAGGAGCTCGGAAGCGGCGCTGTGCTGAGAGGTGAAAAGGGGGCGAATGGGGTGATTAGGGGTGAACGGCGGATATTTATAGGCTGAAGGGAGGAGATTCGTGCTCCACATCCTGTGGTCGGAACGCAAGCGTCGCACCGTTGGATGGCCGACATGTGTCGAAAATCCTAAGCGGTAAAAATGGCTAAGGATAAGTTACCGCTCAAATCGCCCGAAAATGGCGCCAAGATTGGCGGAGCCGTTTGAACTTTTCGAGGTTCTGGGTAGCAGTTTGAAAACTAACAACCATTATCTAAGCAGGGGAGTAACCCGGAGACGCGCTGTAAGAGTGGTGTCGGTGGATGAAGTCCAGCGGGGTAAAGGTTTTTTCCGACTTGAAAGTTGGAACGGAAGAAAAAGATGAGATTGGAGTTCTTCAAGTTTCCCATGTTACCGAGAGGATTGTCGGAAGCCACGGAGCTTTGGCAAGGCGGAAACAAGAAGTGAATCTCGGAGAACTCTGGGGGCTACTGTTGTGGGTATACTTCATGGGTGTACCATCGACAGTGCCTGGATCCGGCAAGCCCGGGTGGCCCATAGACGGTGATGGTGGCATGAGGCCCATCGGGCGGCCCAGTTGCTGTAGATCAAGATGGATGAAGACCAACCCAGGAACAAGGAGCCGGATCCACCGGACCGACATTGGAAGTCGGATCCGGCTTTGCCCATTAAGGGTAGCCGGATCTGGTACGACATAGAAGGGAAGGCGGATCCTTGACGTACACGACAAGACATTGTACCGTAGTTAGGCAACTTGTATTTCGGCTAGGACTATGCGTGTAAACCATAGATCCGTGCGCCTTTATAAGCCGGATCCCGGGAGCCTTAGAGGCACAACCACAACTCATTGTAACAACGCGAAAGCGCCGGATAATACCAGACAAGCAGCAGTAGGCCCTGTCTCCGTGCAGGTGTTCCGAAGCTGGGTAACTCGCGTACTACCGTCCTGAGGACACTCCGCCCTATGGCCCATACTTCTTTTCCCCCTCGTGAGGATCCCTCCTCCGAGGTACCGTCTACTAAGCAACGACACCGCTCGAATTCGACGGTGTCGGTGCTGAGGAGGACGATGGGGTGAGGAGGAGGAGGAAGAGGAAGAGGAGGGGGTGGAGGACGACGACGAGGACGAAGAACCGGCTGACGCGTCTTCTCTTGCTACTGTGTTGGCCTGCGTCGGCGACGGAAGCGGAGCATGCACAGCACCGGGCAGATCGCGACGAGGTCATCGTGATCGACGGGCCTGCATCGACTCAGGATACGTCGCCGTCGCCCAACCCCTTCTTCTAATTACCATGCACCACAGGTCTGTAATATGATCGCGCGCCCAGTACTTTGATCGCCGCTGCTCTGATCGCGACGATTCGGCGGGAACGATCTCTTTTGAATGCAACTATTTGAATTTCTGATTGAGGGCGGCGTTTAGGGGACGCGGCTAGGGAGCAACGTCCCCCAAACGCGGCACGAACAAAACACGTCCCCCAAACGCTAGATCCGGCGCGGTTTGGGGACGCTTTGGGGGATGCTTTGGGGGACGGGACTGGAGATACTCTAAATTTTGTTGTATTAGGGAATGAAGCACGTTTCTGTTTATCGACCAAGCAACCATCACAAATTTGATTTACATGAGGGAGACCTATTACCATTTTCTCTCTGGCGAGCTTTCTGATGACCATAACGCGCGTGCCATTGCCACGCGTCATCTGAATAATTCGCCAACAAGCATATTGGCTTCCCCATGCTGAGATCGAGCATATACAACCGATTTGTTGGTCTTCTCGCCATTGCCATTAGTTGTCGCTCCTTGTCATACACGCGAAGGAATATCCCTCTATCACAATCTTGCAGCCTCGTTCAGACAATTGACCGAGACTTATGGTGTTTGATTTCAGAGAAGGAACGAAATAAACATTTTTTAGTGCATGGTGCTCTCCATTTTTTGCATTGAAACAAAATTGTTCCACGTCCCATGATCTCAACCATTGAGTTGTCCCCAAATTTAACTTTGCCTTTAATTGACACACTAAATCAATGAACTTCTCTTCAATGCCAGTCATGTGATTACTAGCCCTGTGTCCAAGTACCAAATGTCTCTTCCATTTTTTTCAATTTTCTTAGGAATAACCTTCTCTTCATTTAGGAATACTTCCCCTCTGACTTCATCTGCTGTCATAGTAAATTAGTAACCTCACACACCTGCATCATCAATAGAGCTTGATTCTCATCATCACCATCTTTTCTGGCCAAGTAAGCCTTTTCTTTCTTGGGCTGCTTACAATCTTTCTTGAAGTGTCTTTTTCTGCCACAATTGTGACACTTCACCATTTTTATATCAAACTTCCATCCAGGGTCTCTATTTTTTTCCATCCTTCTGACTGCTACTGCCAGTTGTTCGTTCAGACTTATATCTTTGCCCTCCATGAACCCTCTTGCTGTGTTTGGTTGCAAGGAATTGGACTTAGAATTGGGGAATCTAGAATTGAGGGGCCAATTCCGATGTTTGGATGTGCTAGATATTGATCTGTGGAATTGCTGGCCAATTCTAAGCGCAGGCCCGCGCGAGGCAAATTATGTCGTGCCCCAATTCAGAGCTCCCGACCTCTGTATTGCCTGTGAATCGAGCGACAGGCTCGCTCTCTCCCGAAAAAGTACGAGGCGCGCTCCTCCCGTCGCCTTCCTCCGCATCGCCGGCCGCCAGGTACATCGCCGCCCCTCTCTCCCTCCGTCCCCACTCCGGCCGCCCTCCTCCGCCCCTTCCCTCCCTCTCCCCCTTGGTCCCCTTCCCCCACTGCTGCCCACTGCGACCCGAACCCTAGGTCCGCCGGTGGTAGAGAGGCGGCGGGCGGCGGACGCGCGGCGGCGTCCCCTCTCGCGGACGAGCTTAGGCCTCCCCTCGTGCGGACGAGCGCCGACCTCCCCTCGCGCGGACGCGCGCCGGCTTCCCCTCGCGCGGACGAGCTTAGGCCTTCCCTGGCGCGGACGAGCGCCGGCCTTCCCTGGCGCGGACGAGCGCCGGCCTTCCCTGGCGGCCTCCCCTGCGTGGACGAGCCTGCCCTGTGTTGTGTTGTGCCTGCCGAGTATTGTGCCTGCCGAGTATCTATTGACTCCAATTTTATTGACTCCAATTTTGTTTCGATTTTTGCAGAAGTTGAGAACAAGTGCTGAGACCAATTCGTGTTGTTGCGACCAAGGTTCGAAATTCATGTTGATATGAACTTGGGCTATGCATATTTGTTGTTCATAATGTTAATGCTTCCATGTTAATATGAATTTGGGCTATGCATATTTAAATTTCAAACTTTGTTTGTGCATTGTAGAATCATCATGTCTCACCAAGAATTGGTTCATTACATTTGTGAAGAGAACAAACGAAGAAAAAGAAAAAGAATAATGCTCACAAAGATGTATTTTGAGGTGTCTATGGTTGCATTAGCATATGCTAGTACTCAGAGGTCACCGAGGGACCTAGGTGCCTTCGATGACTTTGAGAAGAAGGTGGCATATAGAAAGTATGTATTGGCAAGAACATACAATGGGACAGAGACAAGATGCTATGATGAGTTGCGTTTAACAAAAAGAAATTTCCATAATCTTTGTGCTATGCTGCGTGAGAAGGGTGGTCTCAAAGATACAACCTATGTCACGGTAGAAGAAAATGTTGCTATGTTCTTACAAGTAGTTGGGCATGGAACTAAAATGCGGATGATTGGCTATGAGCTATCTTTAGAGACAACCAGTAGGCACTTCGGTAATGTGTTAACTGCCATCTTATCTCTAACTGGGGAGTTCATCAAGCTTCCTGAGCCTACTGCCACCCCTCCCGATGATTACAAATGGAAGTGGTTTCCCAATGCACTTGGAGCTCTAGACGGGTGTCATATTGATGTGTTTGTTAGGGTGGCTGACAAAGGGAGGTATAGGAATAGAAAACAAGACATCAGCACTAATATGTTGGGTGTGGTTGATTGGAACATGAAGTTTCTCTATGCTCTACCTGGTTGGGAGGGCTCGGCATCGGACTCTAAAGTGTTGAAAGATGCCATGAGAATTGACCGCCAAGATGCATTTGTTGTACCAGAGGGTACCTCTATTTGCTCTTGGCTTTCTTTTTCTCATGTTTAATTCATAACTAACTTACTTATTTGATGCATATAGGGAAGTACTACCTAGTTGATGCGGGTTATACAAATGGACCTGGATTCCTATCTCCATTTCGATCCACTAGGTACCACTTGAAAGAGTGGGCTGCTAGTATACTAGGGCCCCAAACTGAAAAGGAGTTGTACAACTTGAGGCATTCTCGTGCTAGAAATGTAGTGGAGAGATGTTTTGGGCTATTGAAGAAAAAATGGGCCATCCTACGTTCTTGTTCTTTCTTTTCCATAGAAGACCAGGTAATACATGTCGGTATGGTTTGTAGATGGTTTGGGTTGTTCAAGAATTGCTAACTATGACATAAATATTTGCAGATTCGAATTATTAATGCTTGTTGTGTGTTACACAACTATGCAAGGGATAGACAACATGTGAGGGATGATCTATTGCTGCAGGAGATTGACGCTGAACTAGCAGCTACGGTCCCTGAACCTGCAGATGATGTCGCACTAATTAGAAGTGTGCAGCTAAGCGAGACATGGACCACGTTTAGGCAGGATTTAGCTGATGAGATGTTTGCTGAGTACCTTGTGACACATGACGAACTAGCAATGGAGTAGTGTTGGAGTAGAAATCTAGCTTATGGTGTCCTTTTTTTGCTAGCTAGATGATGATGCTTTTGCCATTTGTGTGATATTTCCTACATGGAACCTTTGGCTGAATATATATATGTTTTAACTATCTACAACTTGCTATTTCTCCTTACTTGTATTATATATGTCACTTGTAGAAGCATGGCTGAACCAAAAAATAAGAAGGCTAGTAGTACTTACCTTGTGTGGACTAATGAGATGGACACTGCATTATTGTCCGTTCTTGTTGACCATCACAACAGAGGTGACCATGCACAAAATGGTTGGAAGCCACATGTGTACAATGCTTGCATAAAGCATGTGAAGGAGACATGTAATATTGTCATCAACAAAGACAAGATAGTAGCAAGAATTAAAACATTTGACAAGCATTATGAAGTCATCAACAAGATGCTTTCCCAGAGTGGCTTTGGATGGGATTGGGATAATAACATGGTGAGTGTTGACAGTGATGAAGTGTGGGCTAGATATGTGGAGGTATGTAACATACTAATTTTTTGCAACTTGACTATGCATTCTTTTCAACTTGAACATCATCTCGAATATATGTGCATATTATGTAGGCAAACAAGGATGCAGCTCCATATAGGCACAAAGAAGTGAAGAATTGGCAAGCTATCTCTACTATATATTCAAAAGACCATGCCACGGGTGCAGGTGCAAGGACAGGAGGTGAGTGTGCTCAAGTTGGATCCTCATCCGTTCCTCAGGTGGTGCTTGAGGATGATGAAGAAACTCCTGAGCTGCCTAAGAAGAAGAAGCAACGCACTGCTGATGCTATCATGAGCATGGTGGGAGAGCTGAGAATGACGATTTGAGGAGGCTTTGAACTCAACCGCCCCACTACCACCACCACCACCACTACCAGCACCAAAGGTTACTCCTTCATCTGAAATCTTGGTTGAACTGAAGAAAATACCAGATTTGGTGGGTAATGAGCTGTTGATAGCTTATGGGAAGGTCACCGCCAACGAGCGCACCTTCGAATCACTCATGGCACTACCCATGGAACTGAGGAAGGCATGGCTCATGACCTTGCCTTGATGATTTGTGAGACGTACTGTATCCAATTTGTGCTATTTGTGAGACATAATATATCCACTTTGTGCTATTTGTGAGACATAATGTATCCATTTTGTGCTATTTGTGAGACATAATGTATCCACTTCGTGCTATTTGTGAGACATAATGTATCCATTTTGTGCTATTTGTGAGACATAATGTATCCACTTTCTACTATTAGTAAGACAGAATGTATCCACTTTCTACTATTTGTAAGCATAATTGTTCACTTTCTGCTATTTGTGCTATTTTCATTCATAATACATATGTTATATGTTATATTGTTCAAAGTCAAAAATACTCTCAATTCCACACATGTGACATCCAAACAGGATTTGGTATTCCATTGAAATCTGAATTCTGTAGCTGAATACCACGCGCATCCAAACACTCTTTGTGGTATTCCATTGAATTGGTTGATTTGGTTTTCCATTGCCAATTCAATTCAGAGCTCAATTCATTGCAACCAAACACAGCGTCTGTGTTTTTCTTCTTGCTGGAGAAATCCCACCAAGTCTTCAACGGACAAGGTATTTAAGGGCAGACATTGTTCAATAGATGTGACGATCTGCATGAAGCTAGCAGGTGCAACAGCTAAGAATTTTTGCACAACTCTAAGGTCGGGTACATTGCTTCACTGTCGCCCATCTTCAGTTCTTCAAAGTCCAGCCGCGTCGACTGCAGGCTGGCCTCCTGGACGTGTTTGTGGCCGACGTTCGCCACTCTGATGGCATCCCCACGCCGCCTTCGCCGAGTCGTGGCTGGCAAGCAATGACATGACGGAGTCCGGCACCGCCGAGTAGATGCCGAGGAGCCCTTCATGGTCGACTTCAAAATCGACATCAGTGCGCTCGATGGCTTCCTAGACACGCGCTGCTTGAAGAGAAACACGCATCTTCATCGCCCAAATCCCATAATTCTTGGAGGTAAGCTGCGGCCAGTCGATGTGTGGTCGCGCTCGTGGATGCACTGGTACGAGGGTCGCCAACGGCAGAGTAATTTCACCACTCTTGCCGTCGGTCACCGCCTTCGCCCATCAAGACGTTTCTTGGGCGCCTCTGCATCAGCGATCTCATCCGGAGTTGGTGCCGCCATCAACCGCCGCCCGCCCGCCGCCTACGGAAACTAACCTAGCTCTGAGGCCAAATGTAAGGACCGGAGCTGCCACTCTCGTCTCACTATTTCAGGTGGACACACATGCAGCTAGCTCTACACGATTCAGGGAAATAGAGAAGCAGAGCACACGATGGATTTTGGTCCAGCTCCCTTTAGCTTTGGGAGCCTTCCTCTTCTTTACTGAATATTTAGAGTTGTGTTGCTACACATAGCAACCCTCTCTTTTACATCTGCTGTCCGATCAGCAGTACACCCAGGTCGTGCTTCTACAGTGCACCGACCATACACAATATCAGCTACACTAGTGCTGATCTAAGCCATGCCTCTACTAGCCTGCTGCAAGAAGCAACACTGTAGATGACTGAAGATGTTGCCAGACATTGTGCTTATACAATTGCAGCAAATGCCGGTCAACTGAACTTCAAAATACATACATTCACGTTTGTGTCAAATACATCACTGTACAAGGTCACAGGTTCTAACACGTGGTGGTAGTGGCCGCGGCCGTGGCGCCGGGGAAGCCGCATGAGATCCTCCCGCTTTGGAGCTTGGCCATTAAGGCGTCGGTGAAAGAATGGCGGGGACCGTCGTGACCTTCTGGTAAAATCCTAGTGAATCCGAGCTCGACGCGTCAGTGCAAACTTTGTGGGAGGATTTGAAGGTCCAGTCAAGGCGGCGGCGCGTTGTGCACCTCTGTAAGCCGCCGCGGCGCCGACGGTGAAGGAGGAGCGGTTGCTGCTCTCGGGTATTGGTGGGCGCGAGGAGCCCATTGGCGGCCGCGTCGCTCGTCGTGTGAGCCTGGGAACCCAGCCTAGGTCCCGTTCGTACCGGCCGGCCCGAGGGGGGGGGGGGGGGGGCGGGGGCCCCGGGCCCTCGGAACCAAGGGGGCCCCAAGTCCCAGCTAGGTATGCGTATGCTGCGGCCAGGAGCGACGCCATTAGAGCAGGTAAGAGGAGAATTTCTGTCGTACAATACAGTTGAGTTGAGGAACGATGAAGCGTTATGGAGCGAACTAGATCTTGGGCCCTTTTATTACTTTGGTTAGATGGGCCGTATCAATTTGGCTAGCTTTGTTTTTTCACGTTAGCCAGGTATAGGGGATTAAATGGTGTGCGGCCCATGGCTAGACTAGACAGACCGATAAAAAAAAATCAATGGATTCTCACGAAAAATGCAACAACTGACGCATTTTCCTGCCCAATAAAAATGGCGCATTTTGCTTTTCATTGGGCGTTGATTTTTTCTTTTTTGCAAATCATTGGGCGTTGATTTCTAAAACTCCATCTGTTTAAAAATCAAGTGATTCGGATTTTTCTAGATTCACATGTATTAGATGCATTCTAGTGTATAAATACACGTGAATTCCGATAAGTCGGAGTCACTTAATTTGGGACAAAGGACGTAGTTGCAAAGCTTAAATGAATAGGTATGAACCTAATTTTAGACAGCGTGGCGACAAGGTTTGTGCAAGATCGACATATATAATATTAAAAAAATATTTAATACAACATGTATGAATCATTTAATATAAATATTTTTCTAAGTGTTTATTGTTATAACTTTGGGCACCTCGATGATCCGACATTGCGCTTTCACGAGTTTCTTTGTTACGGTAATACTTTTCTCGAAGTGGCATCGGGTAGTGAAAAAAAATTGAATTGACTAGCACGGATATATCGATAAGAAAATTTCTACAAAAATTTATAAGAAATATGGATTTGAATATAATTTAGATATTTACTCTTAATAGTTACTCCCTCCGTTCCTTTCTATAATGTCTATTGTTTTTTCGTAATTATTTCAGAATATAAGAGGAAAGCTGTGTTTTTTTGCAAATAACCCTTCCACCGATTTGTTTCCGTCCAGAAAATCTGGAACGAATCTGTTCACGTAGAGAAAATCTGGTATGCAATCACGTGGAGAAAATCTGGACGTGAGATTAGGAAGGAGTAGATCACGCACGCGTCTGTTAAGGAAATAGCAAATACAGATCACGTGCGATTAGGAAGGAGTAGGCCGCGCGTAGGGAGCAGATCACGTCTCCGATCTGTTTCCAGTTTCCGCTTTTTTCTCTCAAATAGCGCTGGGGGGTTTTGTGTCAATAAATTTGCTTGCGCTAATTTCCGTGACAAAAAACAATAGGCACTATAGAAAGGAACGGAGGGAGTATTATACATTAACAATATTTACTACTTATTTTTATAATTATATTGAGGGCCCTTAATTATAGTTTCGCCCAGGCCCTCGAAATCCCAGGACCGGCCCTGCGTACCATCTGGCTTGTCTCCATTTCGCCTACGAGGCATCTCCAACGGGGCTACTTTGAGCAATGTTTGCGTCCGCCACGACCGAAAATGCGTGTGGGTTCTCCTCCAGCGGGGCGACGCAAAGTGATCGGATCGTCCGCAGCGACGCAAACCTAACCCAAATATGCGCCAGATTTGCATCTTCGCGGAGCGGTCGCGCCGAGTGTCCGCCGCAACTTACGTAGCACCCGCGCGTCAGTGGGAGGGAGACCGATAACATTCCCGCCAGCGGCCATTCCCCGCGCGAAAAATCAAAGTAGACTGGCGCGCAGTCCTGAAGCGATGGACGTCCTCGCCGCCGCAGTCACCACCATGGATTCCGAGGTAACCCTCGCACCCGCCGCCACCTCACACTCCCCCATAGCCACGACCATAGCCACAATGGAGGTTACAGCTCCGACGGAAGCAAAGCGGGCCGCCACCGGCGGCCGGGACGCTAAGCCGAAGGTGCTGTCGAGAAAGGCGTCGAGACCGCGAAGCGCCGCGGCCGGTGCAAGAACCTGAAGGAGAGGAATGCAGCGGCCGCCGCCCTGGAGGCCAGCCAGCAGGTGTGGCAGATGCAGCTGAAAGTCGGCGCCGCGCAAGTAGGCCTCCATCCAAGCTTAGCGGAGGCCTACATGCTCGTCAAGCGAGAGGGGAACGCTGGTGTCGCTCCTCCGGCCTCGTCGGTGAGCTCAGTAAGTTCCCAGTTGCGTCCTGGAACTCCCGATCCCTTGCAGGTCCACCCGGCGTCGCGGTTCGCCTCCGGCGTGGCGTCGGTGCAGTTCAACGGGGCGCCGGTTCCCGAGCTCAACCGGACGCCTAGAAGCAATGACTCGTGCCCGGGCGCGGCACACAAGACGCGTCAGCTGCCAGAGGAGAGCATGTCGGTGCCCCGCATCCTGTTTGACGAAATGGCACCGCCCCGACGATGGACGACCCGTACGTGAGCTCTCTCAATGTGTGCGACTGTCGTGTACCATGTGTCTGACGTCCGGTGATTCGTAGACCTATTGGAAGGACCGGAATGACAAAGACATCGAGACCATGATCTTCGGCGGCGGCTTCGTTGGCGACGCCGGGGCCGGAACAGGCCCGCATGATGAGTGGGCACCAACACAAGATGCGGAGGACATCGATGGCGCACGGCTGTTCTCCACCCAGCCCACGCAGCCAACACTCGTGTGCGTCGATGACTTTGAGAACGCGCCAACAGGTCCTGTCCTCACCACGGACAATGCTACCAAGAAGAAGGGGAGAGCCACAGGACACAAGGATTCATCGACGACGAGGACAAGTGTTTGTGCGACGCGTGGCTGACAACAAGCCATGACTGTATTAATGGCGCCCAACAAAAGAGCAAGGTGTACTGGTCCAAGGTCATGCAGGAGTACAACGAGAAAAAGATGCACGCGCCCTACCATATCCCAAGCCCTCGCACGGAAGAGTCCATCAGAAAAAGATGAAACTACATAAAACAAGAGACAAGCAAGTTCTGCTCGGCCGTCGAACATACTATCAACCACCCCGTTAGCGGCGCTGGCGTGATTTCAGTGGCAAACAAGAGACAACCATCATCATTCTATTCTATTTACATCATTCTATGTACATCATTAGCGGTGTTGGCATGATTGCAGGTATTCCGGGCCTTGGAGAGGTTCAAGGCAATGCATAAGAAGGGCTACCATATGGTCCATTGCTGGGAGAAGCTCAAGGACGCGCAAAAGTGGAAGACAAGCTTTATGGCCTACGGTGAAGCTGTGAAGAATGGGACAGCGGTTAACCTCGACGGCGAAGACGACGATCATGGCCGTCAAGCCCTTCCACCTCGTCCCCGAGGCCATAAGGCTACCAAGGCTGATCTAGCCCGGGAGGCACAGGCCATTGCGTTCACTCAGAGCCTGGAGAAGATGATGACCGTCAATCATGCCGCCATGGCTGCTAGGGACGAGATGAAGCATCTAGAAAAAAAGGCCGCGGCTGCCATCTACCTCAACCTCACGAAAGAGGTCATTGAGGTCCAAAGGATGGACGTCGAGGCCAAAAAGGCAGACGCCAAGGACAAATTGTGTGACGTCGAGGCCAGGAGGATGGACGCCGAGGCCAAGACCCGTGCAAGGACACAAGGATCATGCTAGCCGACTTGAGCAGTGTCGACGACGACACCAGGGCTTGGTTCATGAAGAGGCGCGCCGAAATCCGCGCGCGAGACGCCTAATCACCGGCGCCATGCGCCCAGCACCATGGCCTCCTTTTGGACTTTTTTATGTTGTTCAGGTCTTGTTGTGTCCCTTTTGGACTCGACTTTCGCCGTACCATGTGCAAATGTGATGAACTTATTTCATACCTCAATTCGACGTAATTTGAGGCTATAATTTCGTGCAAATTTGAGCTAATTTGAGGCTACAACCTCTTTTCTGAATTTTCTGAAACTAAATTAGCCCGCGCCAAAAATACGTCGCTCGCTGGAGCCACCCCAACACAAACAGACGCACAATCATTTCCGCATCCGCGGACCGATACAAACGGACGTCTATAAATAATTTAGGCGTCTGAAATGCGTCCCCGTTGGAGATGCTCTTAGTTCTTCCCATCTACCTGTGCAAATCGGGGCGGCCCGTAGTGTGTCAAGTGAATCCCATGTACAGTGAATTTTGCTTCTTCTAGTACTTGCTCCGATCCAAATTAAGTAACTCTACTTTATCTAATACGGTGCGTTTGTTAACTAGATAAATTCGTATGTACATAAAGTAAAATTAATTAATTTAAATTGGAGAGAGTATAAACTTTAACACTAAAATTTAAACTACAAAGATAAAATACACTATAAGTGAAATCCCACCGAAATTCTAACTTGACACCTTCGCGGCCCGACTAATGCAACAGAATCGGTGTATGAGCGTGTTTCCGTGCGTGCGTGTCAGCGTGTGAGATGCATAGCTGCGAGGGTGGCATTTGGTGCGTACCATTTGGAAAGATGTGAGCTCGAAAACAGGAAACGTGCTCATTTCGTGCAGCAACCAAGAAAACTACATTCGGAACATTTTTTTCGTGAGTAGGCCAAGACATGCCGTATTTTTTTTTATAGAAGACATGGTTTTAAGTACTCCGTAGAAGATGACTACAACACGCTACAAACAGCAAGCATGGTACGAACTCTAGACCAGGGCTAGTGAAGACAGGGAACTTGCCTCCACAATGTGCGCACTTCAGGGATCATTTATACTCAGGAATGAAGGGAATGGCCTCTCACTAAAATCTATTCATCTGAATTACATTAATAGTTACATGCGCCAATTGCTATACCCAAAAGAAACATGCGCACTAAACACCATTCCAAGTGCATGTATGAAAGGGTCATTCACACACAGAGGTACATACAAGAAACTGATGACAGATTGGATATAACCTCAGGCATGTGTGCGTCTCTACATGATAATGCTGCAAGAATCTGGTATTTGACATGTACCACATCAGACCCAGTTTAAAACTTTCTTTCACTCTTTTGTACACAGCCGCAACTACTGCAGGTCATTCCTATGATAGTGCAGCTAGTCCAATGTGATCATCTTCTTCAGCACCGGGTCCATAATGTGCCACAGTGCTCCGATTTCGAGCTGGAAAGAAAGCAATGTTGGTTAGTGTACACCAGAATAATCTTCAACATCTGCTCTGATTATTTCATATAAACTAACAAGACATAACTAGATGAAAGAAAATGCTAGTACAAGGAAGAATGCCAGTCATCAAGTTATCACAAGGCGCAAAAGCTCAATGAAACCCAATTTTCAATAACAGATAAATACAGATGGAAAATAAAATGGGTGCTATGTTTCCCTGCTTACTCATGAACACATTATGCAATACAGAAAACTGGAAGAAATGTGACTCAGTCCACTCACTTGTAACATTGGTAATAACATTAGTGGTCTTCTGGGAAGCGAGAGCTCTTAATTTGCTCCCTGTAAAGAAACGAGAGAAGCGAGAGAGATTGAAGCGAATGGAATACTTTATTGATAGAGACTGCGGCTATTTATAGTAGGCCAACAGTCGGAGTACAAGTCGGTTCCTTTACATGCGTCTGTTCGGAAGGGACGCAACTTTTCATAATACACAGCGATTGGACAAAACTCTAACTGCTAGGTAGTTATGCTAAGGAAATCCTAACTGCTATATTAGCCTAGATCTAACGCTAAGATCTAACTGCTAATATTTCCTAACACTCCCCCTTGGACAATGCTGTATTCTAATCTTCATTGTCTTGATAATCTTCAATATCTCAGAGTGACGGAAAATATTTGTAAGATCCTGATGATTCTCGATCTTGAATAACTGACTTTTCTCAACCTTGTAGAGTTGATATCCTCCAACAAATCCTGTAAAATTATAAGGAGAAAATATAGGAATCCGATATACCGTTGGTATAATAATTGTACCATTAAAACCTATATGAGAGATCGGTTGAAGATCTCATAAGGAAAAGTACAATATATTGTTATCGGATGATAATTAATAAGTTCAGTTCTAGGAATTTTCTCCCCCTGAACCTTGCAAATTCCGTAGTCGTCTCATACCAATGCCATGAATGCATTTTTGAAATGCAGTTGTTGGTAAAGACTTAGTGAACAAATCTGCAAGATTGTCACATGATTTTGTTTGCAAAATATCAATTTCTCCATTTTTCTGTAATTCATGAGGAAAAAACAGTTTTGGAGCAATATGTTTTGTGATATTACTTTTAATATATCCCATATGCATTTGAGCAACACATGCAGCATTATCTTCATAGATAATAGTTGGTGATTCTAATGAACCTATGCCGCATGATGTCTGGATGTGATTAATCACTCTGCGAAGCCATACACACTCACGTGAAGCTTCATATAATGCAATTATTTCAGAGTGATTAGTGGAAGTTGCTACTAGAGTCTGTTTAGTTGACTTCCATGAGATAGCAGTTCCACCGAATAAAAATACAAATCCAGTTTGTGATCTAGCATTATGGGGATCAGAAAGATAGCCAGCATCAGTATAGCCAGTCAAAGTCATATCTTGATTCTTCTTATAGAATAAACCAATATCTTTGGTACCTTGTAAATATCTGAAGATATTCTTCACTCCAGCCCAATGGCGTTTTGTTGGAGCTGCACTATGTCTAGCCAGTAAATTTACTGCGAAGGCAATATCTGGTCTAGTACAATTAGCAAGGTACATTAGTGCTCCTATCGCACTAAGATATGGAAACTCAGGTCCCAATACATCTTCGTTATCATCCCTAGGTCTAAAAGGATCCTTTTCCGTATCAAGGGATCTAACGACCATGGGTGTTTTGGATGGATATGATTTATCCATATTGAATTTTTCCAAAACTTTCTGAATATATGCGGGCTGATAAACGAGTATTCCTGAGGGAAGATGCTCAAGTTGTAAACCTAAGCAAATTTGGTTTTTCCCAAATCCTTCATCTCAAACTCCGTCATTAAATGATTGCGTGCTACAGATATATCTGCCGCGTTACCAATGATGTTGAGGTCATCAACATAAACTGAGATGATGCAAAATCCTTTTGAGGATTTCTTTATGAAAACGCATGGGCAATCATCATTATTTGAGTATCCTTTCTGAAGAAGGAACTCACTAAGCCGGTTATACCACATTTTACCCGACTGCTTTAAGCCATAGAGTGACTTTTGTAATTTTACACAATACATGTTGCGATTTGTGTTTGGATTAGGGATTTTAAGTCCATCAGGGACTTTCATATAAATATCCGCATCGAGTGACCCATATAGATATGCGGTCACTACATCCATTAACTGCATTGATAAATTCATTTGTACTGCCAATGATATTAAGTATCGAAACGTAATTCCACTCATTACAGGAGAATATGTATCGTCGTAGTCGATACCGGGTCTCTGCGTAAACCCTTGTGCTACTAGTCTCGCTTTATATCTCACCACCTCATTATTTTCGTTCCTTTTTCGAACGAAAACCCATTTAGCTCCCACAGGGAAGACTTTTTGAGGAGTAGGTATTACTTTAGAGAATACCTCTCTTTTATTAAGCGAGCGCAGTTCTGCCTCAATTGCCTCCTTCCATTTAGGCCAATCCGAGCGCTTCAGGCACTCTTTCATAGACTTTGGCTCTGGATCCAGTTGAAGGGTTTTAGCAATTTTAGAGGAGAAATATGTGTCGACAAGTGTAGTCTTTCTATTGTATGATTCTCCCGAATCGATATAGTTTATGGAAATTTCATTGATTTCTTCAGTCACCGTGTGATTTCCCATAACAACGGCGTCTGGTTGTTTCGATGTCCTAGCATTAGAATTTGTGTGCACAATTATGCTAGGTTCTTGATGTTGAACATCATCTTGGTGTCTATCAACTTCAGGTTGATTTGCATTTACCGTCATAGATTTCTTTTGTTTCCGCGGTGGCTTTGGAGAAGCCTTTTCCCTTGAGACCAGATTTCTCCCCCTTTTATTTGCAATTGGGAGTTGAGTAGTTTTATTTGGTACCTCTACTCGTTCTGGTGCATTGACTGCAGGGATATATGATTTAGTGACACCTTTGTGATCAGTAAATGCATCTGGCAAGTTATTTGCAAAGTGTTGCAAATCTATTATTCTCTGAACTTCAGATTCAGATTCTTTAGTACGTGGATCTAAGGATTGGATGCCTGTTACATTCCAATCTATTTCCTGGCATTCTTTGTGGTTTGCTTCTCCCCCTAATGCCGGGAAATGATCCTCATCAAAAATGGAATCAGCGTACCGGGCTGTAAACAGGTCCCCTGTTAGGGGTTCTAAATATTTTATAATTGACGGAGATTTATATCCCACATAGATTCCAATTTTTCTATGGGGGCCCATGGAGGTACGCTGCGGTGGTGATATCGGTACGTATACAGCGCAACCGAATTTTCGCAGGTGGGAAATACTTGGCTGATTGCCTCGTACTATTTGAAATGGGGAAGTTTCATGATATGCAGTTGGTCTGATTTGCATCAGATCTGCGGCGTGTAAAACCGCATGTCCCCAACAAGAGGTTGGTAAATTGCAATTCTGCAATAATGGTCTAGCAATTAATTTAACTCTTTTGATTAAAGATTCAGCCAATCCATTTTGAGTATGAACATAAGGTACAGAATGTTCTAGATGAATGCCTAAGGCCATACAATAATCATTGAATGCGCGTGAACTGAATTCAGCCGCATTGTCCATTCTTATTGTTTTAATCCTGTGTTCAGGATGATTTGCTCTTAATTTGATAATTTGAGCTATTAATTTGGCAAAGGCATGGTTACGTGTTGATAATAAACACACATGTGACCATCTAGTAGATGCATCAATTAGCACCATGAAGTACCTAAATGGTCCTGATAGAGGTTGTATTGGACCACATATATCTCCTTGAATTCTTTCAAGAAAATTAAGCGACTCATTTTTCACTTTGAGGTAGGATGGCCTAATAATTAATTTCCCGGTAGCACATGCGGTGCATACAAAATCTGATGACTTGGGAAATCTTTTAATTGGTAAATTATGACCAATAGAATTGCTTATAATTTTTCTCATCATACCTATTCCAGGATGACCAAGGCGATCATGCCAAGTCTTGAATTTATCAAGATTTTGAAAAATTATTTTGTACGCAACATAAGGTACGGGTTTGATGTATGTAAAGTATAATCCGGATGAAAATGAAGGGAATTTTTCAAGAGTTTGTTCCTCATATCCGTCGCTTTTTGTTAAAAGCAAATATTCTTTCTTATCCATCTTAACGGTTTTAAGATGGAAATCATTTGATCGGATATCTTTGAAACTTATAAGGGTACGTGTTGATTCAGGATACAAGAGTGCATTCTGAATTACAATAGTAGTACCCATAGGGAGTGTGAATGTGGCTCTTCCTGAACCAATTATTGCTTTGTTACTCCCGGTTATAGTCATAACATCTTCCTTTCTCTTAGTAAGAGTTTGGAAGTATTTTGTTTCCCTTAAAATTGTGTTAGTGGTAGCACTATCCACTAAACATAATTCTTCTTCCATCGGATTTTTTCCGTAATATTTCTAAAAATAGAAAGAGAATATTTTAGAATAAATTTATTTTATTCATATATTCATCAAATTACATACATAGTATTTATATTACAAATTCAAAATAAATACATTACAATATTATGTCTGATTCACATAATACAATACATGTAGTCTGAAAGACTTTATTCTACTTGTTGTTATACAATATATAACACATCGTAGTATTTGAATAGTAAGTGACATCAATTGTTTAGGAGATCAATTGAGGTCTCCAAAAACATCTTGGGTGTAGTCCACAAGCATGTCTTCATCGAGGATGATGTTGTCCTTTGGCTTGAATTCTTCAATAGCACTTTGAGAAGGACTAGCTTGAGGGTTGTCTTCAATGGCGTTGAAGTGAGCTTCAGCCTTGTTTCCATGAACTTGCTTCCCGTTTCCTCCATACTTCATGTATAGATCCACTAGGTGCTTGGGAATACGACATTTGTTTGTACGATGATTCGCACATCCACACCTTTGACAAACTTGAGAGTTGTCATTTTGATCATTTTTCTTGAAATGACCTTTCCCCTTAAATTGACCATTGGTCCTTTGACCATTATTCTTCCACTTTCCCTTGAATTTTCGGAAGTTCCTCTTACGGTTTCCAAATTTATTAGTAAAATGAGCATTAGCATGTGCTTCAGGGATCGGCATGGCACCCGTTGGGCGAGCATTGTGATTTTTCATAAGAAGTTCATCATGCTTCTCGGCCTGAAGTAATGTGTATATAAGCTCAGAATACTTCGTGTATTTGTGTTGACGATATTGCTGTTGCAATATCCTCATCGAGGGATGGAAAGTGCATAAGGTTTTCTCGATTAAATCTTCATCTGAAACTTGCTTGTTGCAAAATCTCAGTTTGGAGTTAACTTTATGCACGGCAGAATTATATGCCGCAACGGACTTAAAGTCCTGGAACCTTATGAGAGACCATTCTCTCTCGGCTTCCGGCAACATAACCGCTCTTTGTTGGTCATATCTTTCCTTGAGGGAGTTCCATAAAGCTAGTGGATCCTCCTCCATCAAATATTCATTTTTTAAATCGGGATGGAGGTGGTGCCTTATGAAATGTAATGCCGCATACTTTGCCACTTGGGGTATTTCTGGAGCATTTTCGGGGGTGTGATAATCACGGGGCCAAGGCCACGACCGTTTAAATTTATTTTCATATCCATGGCCCATGATAGATAGTTACTTCCATCAAGTTGTAGTTCTTGGAATTCTTTTTTACTGATGTCACCCATTTTTCCTGCATGTATGATCATGCATTTAATTAATTTTACTTGATAGTAAAATTTATTTTGGTAAACAACAAATTTGTTCTGGAGGAACAATTTGAACGCTGATGAATTTACAGCGCGGGATAAAATTGCTGTACCAAATAACATGTTATAATATGCTAGAGGCAAATATACAGATAACATGTCATATTCAATTAGACGTACGGTCTAGAATATTAATTTACAATGCAATACATTGTCAAACTAACTTGTCAAACTAAACAAAGTACAAACTATGCTAGACATTGCTTTACAGTACACGATACATCTAAAGTGGTAGATGTGCAGATTCTGTAGATATATGAACTAATCTGCTACAACATGTACAATAGCTAAATAAGCATGCTATTTATTTAACACGATCGTGGTGGCATGGAAAGCCCGGCACTGTCGGCAGCGGCACCGCTTGGACCCGGTCAAAAAGGTGTGGTACAGTATAGACACAGACTACAGGATAATTAATCCCGTCGTCTCCTTCCTCTGTCCCCCACAATTTCTCTGCCTAGCTAGCACCGCGCCAGCGCCCGTGGCGAACGATTTAGCGGCGGCCTGATTCCTCCACGGAAGAGGATGGGAGTTGAGGGGCGGCCTCGTTGAGGTGGAGCTCCGCGACGCGGTTGGCGAGGCCGAGGGCCTCGGGAGACCAAGTCCCTCTGCGGATGCCGCTGGAGCGAGCCGCCATGGTCGAGGCGAAGCGGCGGAGGAGCACCCGGGCTTCAGGCGAGGGTGTAGGGAGGGCGAGGGACGGCGCTGCGTCCTGGTTCTTCTCCTCCTCCGCTTCCTGTGCCGGAAGGTTGAGGTCGGGCAGTGCCGTTGGAGGTGCATCCACGGGAGCCGCGACGGGCGGTTCGAAGAACTCCGTCATGTCGGCGTACCCCGGCGGCGCGAAGTGTTCCGCGACCTCGTCGGGGGGCGTCGGGGGCTGGAGGCGCGGCCTGTTCCCAGGCGGCGGAGTCTCAAGTTCATCACCGGAGTACTCGCGCTCGGGGTCGTCGACAAGCCACCCGGCGCTCGGCCCGCCCAGTAGCCATTCCATGGGCGGGACGACGAACGGCGGCAGAGGCGGCATCAGATCTTCAGGATCTGCTGTGACGTGGGAGGCAGATGCCTCAATCTCGTTCTCGGCGACGACCACTTCTTCCGCAATCTCCGGCGCTGTGACCTCCGGCGCGGCGACGACGACGGCCGGTTCGGCAGCGACCACCGGGGTTTGTTCCCGGCGTGCAGCAGCCGTGGTGCTTGGCCCCGGTTCTCCATGGTAGCGGTGGCGCTGCAGCCAGCGGTTGCCGTGACGGTTGTGCTGCTGGGGCGCCGAGCGGTTGCCGCGGAGGCGGCGGCGGAGGCCACCGCCAGGGCCGAAGCGACGACGGGGCACCCAGCGGTTGCCGTGGTGGCCGTGGTGGCGGCGGCGGAGGCCACCGTTCCACTCCCGGCGACGGCCGGAGTTCCAGCGGTGTTCCCTGGCCACAAACCGAGCGAAGCAAAAAGCGAGTTTGGGCAGAAAAGCCATTTTCTACTCACCTTTCTCTGTCTCTTCTACTGTAGCCTATTGCTTTGGCAGATGCGCGTGCATGATAACGTGTAAAGAAACGAGAGAAGCGAGAGAGATTGAAGCGAATGGAATACTTTATTGATAGAGACTGCGGCTATTTATAGTAGGCCAACAGTCGGAGTACAAGTCGGTTCCTTTACATGCGTCTGTTCGGAAGGGACGCAACTTTTCATAATACACAGCGATTGGACAAAACTCTAACTGCTAGGTAGTTATGCTAAGGAAATCCTAACTGCTATATTAGCCTAGATCTAACGCTAAGATCTAACTGCTAATATTTCCTAACACTCCCTGTAGCTAGCAGAAGTAAGTTCCGCATGTGTTGCTTTTGCTCCTTTGGACTAGCAGTTTTGCTCAAGGAATCATTGAAAGCTAGCAAATCTTCCTGCTTCATGTCTGGGAGGGAAAGAAGAACCTAAAAGGTAGTACTTTATATTAGTCTCAATGCACAAAACTCGCAAGGTTAAACCATATGGATACCAACAAATAAAAGAATATTCCCGTATGGTATATTTTCTAGTATTAATAGCTTTCTAAAACGGCTTATATTTAGGAACAGAGGTAATAGTAACCAATGAGAATATGTACTCCCTCCGTACTGGTTTATCCTGGCCTTCACGTCCTTTAAGAAAAACTTTGACCATTAATTTGGTCAACAAAATAAAAGATATATGCCACAATAGTAATACCATTGGATTAATATTCAAAAGAAATTAGAAGCAGATTGGATATACCATTCGTAAAAAAGCTTCGCTACTTTTTCTAGGTACAGATGAATCTAAAGCTAAAGCATGTCTATATACCTCCGTATCTAGACAAAGTTTAGAAGCTTTTTTAGGAATGGAGGGAGTATAATTTTTGTAGCATGCATATCATATTTTATTGACCAAATTAATGGTCAATTTTTTTCTTGAAGTACGTGGAGGCCTGATAAAACGGTATGGAGGGAAGGCTATTTTCTGAACCAGAAAAATGTGCTATTGATCAAGTCAATGGTATCCGGTGTGTCAGCGGACACCATGCTAAGTTCAGCATCTGTTCACTTACAATGTACTGTAGTCCCTTAAATGTTTCCGCATAATCAGCTTTTAATAAGGTTTAAAAACATCGGTGTCAGTGTCACGACAAGGTCTACTCATAGGACAAACCGTCCAGGGCTGCAAGCCAGCAAGGCACAGGAACATAAGCCCACAACAACCTCAGGGTGCGACAACCCCATAAAAAAGGAGCGACAAAGACACCATCATCACACCACCCGCTCCAGCAAAACCTCCATGGCGACGCCTCCAAGGAGGGAACAACGCCTGAGAGTGCCACTGTCGCTTGCACCAACAGATCTCGTAGCAACATTTTCACCTGGAGCTCCACCTCGCCAGCCAAAGGAAGGCCCTTGGAGCCACTACCCTCACGCAACTTCCATGGTGGCACCTCACGTCGCGACAGGCGCCATCACAGCAGAAACACCAGATACACAAAGTCCCAACCACCACCACATGTGCTGCAGCTTTATACAGACACACAAAGCCTCTGTCACCTCGAGGTATGGAACCGACCAAGCGGCTCCGGACATGAGACCCCAAACCCCTTCAGAGGCAGGCTGGACATGGAGGTCAGAGCTAGGGTTTGGGCCACTGCTCAGAAAAAAATCAAAAAGCCTACCACAGCAAGGTCTACAAACGCGGTTGACCAGCCACCCAAAATAACCTTTCTATAAGAAAATATTTTTTACTGCGTGATGTGTAAAATATACCAGAGAATCATTACAAGCAAAACAAGGAAATTCAATATAAGTGAAAACGATTATATGATACCAATGTTATTAAAGGTTAAGGGAATATTGATGTGCATGCAGATGGTGGTTTACATGCAAACATGTGATGTGCGGCATGCCCAAAGAAAGATACTTGCCTAACTTGAGCGTGGAAGATAAACAAAAAATGGAATCGACTATATTTAGTGTAGATCTAAGAAATGAAATCGAGAAAAACTACCAAAACTGATTCAGACATGTGTGTACCACCCTCAATAAAAGATCAGCAAGTAAAAGAAAAGATTGCCCACATGCCATACACCCTCCCACTTGCAGGCTTTGCAGCCACAGTTAAAAATAAAATTCTTATTTACCGGTCGGTTGCAATGTCATCGAAACGAAACGCATCTATATGAAGCATAGTTATTCATTAGCTATAGTTCTGGGAATCATCATAGCACATGATCTCTTGTATAGCAATAGGAATTGCTTTCAGGATTTCAGATTAATATCACACATATTACAGAGATAGAACCAGTTATCTGATATCATGAATTTCAAATCACATATTTTCATCAACTAATTAGATTGACTCAGTTATAATCTCAGCAAATTACCTGTTTAGGTGCAGGATCTTTATCTGACAGATAGATGTATATTTCACGACAAAGTCCAACAAGTTCAGCACTAATAACTGCATTCAACTCGACAGATAAGCCTTGTATTATAGAAGAAAATAGATCCTTTCCAACAAACTGCCTCAGCTCAGCCCGGTTTGTTGCAACAGCAAGGTGAATCAATGCACCACAAAAGGGAACTAATTTAGTCACTGCTTCACTATCTGTCCAACTGAACACTTCAACAGTTATCTTTAATGCAGGAAGGGCAGTGCTAACATTAAGCATAAGAAACCTATGAAGGATTAGTACCAATCAGTATATGTTCATTAGCTGAGGTTTTAATGAAATTAAAGAACTAAAATTCAAACACACACACAAGCGGCAAGAAGTTTTCTATTACCCAGTAAGGGAGCTGGAAGCAAGTGACTCCAGATCTTTAACAAAAGAATCAATCCGGTTGGCAGGTCCAAGTTGTTCCAAAGATGGAAGTCCGCTATTTAAACCCGGTGATGCTAAAACCCAGAGCAGAGAACAAACTTCACGAGTCAAGTCTCGTAGCAGCTTCTCCTCCATCACTTCTACCTTCAGTTCTGACCCAGAAAGATTACCGAAGTTGTCAGGAACCTTAGCACGACCCTCACGAAGAAGACTTGACCATGAATAATCAAGAGCTTGCTGACAGTGAACAAATATGGGCTGCAAAAGGTTAAGTGTCCATATCTGCCATAGTTCAGCAGGACAATATTTAACCAAAGGAACAACAGCAAGGTGCATGAGTTGGCGCAAATGGCGGAACTCCATAACTTGCACATTCTCCATAAGAGCAAGGGTTACAGAGGAACCCTCTACGCAACGGAAAAATGCTTCACCGAGAGTAGCTGCTAATCCTATAAGATTGTACCTGCAGTATGGTATTATCACATGGGTCAAAGATAGATTACAGGAGCAATGCATACTTAACAGACGAACAGCAAGATGAAAATTTCTGGTGAAGTGTAGCTCAATCGTTCTTGCATTATGAAGGACTGTCGGAGCATCATTGATGATGAGGATTCAATGGAGCTCAGTAAGAAAAATGTAAATTCAGTACTCTAAATCCTTACCCACTGTCACGGATACCCCGTAACCAGTTTCTTATGTTATTTTCCTTAGACTCTCCCTCCCTTTGAACATCCAGTAATCCATCAGCAGGTGCAACCTGGCCCTTGGTGAGTTTACTTGTCTCTCCCAGAAGGCTGGCCTGTTCCGCGATAGTCATGCTTTTGGCCGCTTTGATTTCTCCTCCAAGTGACTGAGCAAATGGCTCGGCCCAGAGTGCATGTATGCAACGCAGCAGCTGAAGATCGGGCAAAAGAAAGTGTCAGATTAGCCAATGTATAACAGCTAAAGAAAATTTTAAGATCATGCAAAGCGCATTTACATATTGCAACAACTGAAGAACATGCAACGAAAAAGAGAAATAACAACTGAGTCCAAACTCAAGTTAGTCATCTCCGCCAGTGCATAACAGCTACAGAAGAAGTAAAGAGGTATCCTGAATTATCCAACTTCCATCCTTGTGTCCTATTACTATCTAAAATGGTAAAAAGAATCTGCAACATACTCTTAAGAGAGGGGGCAGTATCCATGACAGATGTGAAGACATCGGATGCAGATAGCCAGTTGCTGCTGTTGTGGTGGCTGCTTGTGGAGCAGTTGTAGACTTTTTGGTACCGCTCCGCTTGAGTGCCTTCTCAAAGAATGTAACCGTGTGATAAATTGACCACATAAATTGGCTGTCAGCAAACATGCGTGTCAAACCAGATGGGTCAGACAAATATGCAGTTTGCCATTCCACTTGGGTCCATGTTTTGTTAAGAGGTTCAAGCAGCCAGGCCAGGACTTCTTGTTGCTGTTGAATCCTACAAAGATGTTAAATATATGAAACATGTTTGATTTGGAAGGAACGCGATAATATCATTGTTGTGGACATATACGTGAAAAGTTGTCACAGCATTACCCAGAAGAGGAGGCCATAATAAGGAACGCTTCACATAGGTGATCATGCTCGGCTCGTAGTAAGCGACCCTCTCCTTGAAGGTAAGCCATGGTGTCAGCAATGTTCTGCACCATTGGCAAAACCTTTTAAGCAACCAAATTTCCAAAAGAACGGCAGATGCAACAGTGAACTGCATTCATGGAAGGCAAAATACACTACGTGTGCTTAAAATAAATTAGAGCGGGAGTCTAGAGCACTGCATTTCGAATCTTGTTCACATACTCCCTCCTTACAGAAATGTATGACGTTTTAGCCATCTTAGAGGTTCACCCACTTTTATTTGTATCTAGTCTACTTTTTTTGAGGTAAAAAAAAAAATCTAGTCTACTTCAAAAATATCTAAAACATGTTATATTAGTGCACCGAGGGAGTACTTCTTTAGACACCCATGAGGAAAAAAGTCAACTAGAGGGAAGTCCAAGAGCTAGGCGAACTGAATCAGGAAACATGACTTGGGATGAGTACAGGAGGATCAAAAAGCATGTATCAAATACATGTATCAGGAGGTTTCCTGGTTATAATACAATAGATACAAGCGAGCATGTACCAAAACTGAGATTAGGGCCATAAAGAAAAGCCTGTACACGGCGAGCATGTTTCCTTCATATTGCATGTTAAAATATGAAAGACAAGTATTCTTTCTGTTCTTACAGACTTATCGATAAACAGATAACTTCAGTCCAAACAACACAACTGCACTTAACAACTTCAAGACTACAAGCAGACTGCCATAGAATACTCTAGTGTAGCCCTTCACGTAAGATCAAATTATAACAAGAATTATAACAAGAATCAATTGCGAACAGATCCTGACCTTCATATGAGGCAGAAGTGCCTTATCAGCAGCTCTTGATATGCGAATGAATGACGAGCAAATCTGTAACCTAGCTTGCCGGGAATTATTTGATGGGTCCTGTTGCTACATCAAATGACACAAAAATGGCATTAAGAGCATATAACTGTAACCACATAATTTAGAATAGAGTGAACAGCAGGGAAATAAAATGCATGGAATGATTGCAGTGTGGAGAAAATTGTTGCACATGATGGCATCAGCATATTGTAATTGAATTCACTGAAGGATTTAATCCGAGCCTAACAGCCTCATCAAATGACAACATTACGGTAGTTAATGCATTGCATTCACTGCAGCAAAGAAAATGACAAGGTACCTGAATTGTGATTGGGAGAGATGTCAACAGTTCAAAAAGCTTATTCACAACACTGGCAACTGCATCTGGATAATGTCTCAAAAACAGACCCAAAGAATCCAAATAATGACCATGAATAACTGCAAGGCTAGGTTCTGTCCACTTCAAGGAAAGAAGCTGCTGAAGTAAGCCTTGTCCACAAGAAGAAGGAAAAAGTAAACAGGGCTGTAGAACAAACAATAAATCCAACATAAATGTTGACAGGTCAAACCTTCAAATGTCCTGTGAATTTGGAATTTTGCCTCCTGGTCAGTCTTTGTATAATCACCAGAGCCATCAAATATGGCACTAACAACTGTTTCAAGCCCTAGCTGGGCACCTTCCATAGCATCAAGATCCTGCAATGGATAATGGATAATTACTGAAAAGTTAAATAAAAACATGAACTAGAAAGTTACTTCTTTGAGATAGTGGCAAGACAAATCATTGAGTTGAAATTTTAGATGTATGCAGGCATCCAACCTGGGGAGACTTTGTTGCTTGATTAGCATCTCCAAAAACAACATTAATTCTCTGTAGAATGTTCGCTGCAGCAATAACAGGTCTTTGAGAAGCAACGACTCTTATGAGATCCAGCTGCAAGAAGAATTCAGCATAAGTACTTGTTAAGTAGTAAAAGCATCATATGCAGGTTTTAAAAGGAAGCGACAGTTAGAACAGACAGTAAGATAGACTCCTCATGCAAACATCTTGCGGTTACCACAAATTACAAGGCTATATTGAAAAGTTGCACCATAAGAACAATGCAGTAGGCAAATATTGTATGTGCTCAAAGGTAAATATTTCTGTTGGCATGTCAGTATCCCTCTTGACTGTCATGAGTTACATGCTAATTGACTGTGTATTAAAGCACATTTGGATTTGGTTAGGTTACACTTATATGCATGCCCATTTTTAGATCAACAGGCCACTGCCCCATTCCATTTCCATAGAAAATGGAAAGTAACAACAGCAATTTTGAGTTCACACACACTCCCAGCTAAAACCAGGTCTAACACACCAGGGACATAACACAGCCAAAGGACACCCAGTTTTACAGTTCCAGGCATAACATCTTGGAACACAGGCCGTTCTACCAGCTTATTTTTTGCCTTTTCAACCATGGAAGATTGTAGCGAGCGCCTGCCAGCACCCGCGGCATCAGCAAATCTGGCGTCCTTAAAAAAGGACCTGAGTCTGTATGTCTATTGAACTTAAACAAGGAGATTGCAGCATCATTGTTCAATAGATGCGCTCGAGATCATGACATCAGTTTCCCCACATGACCTGAGTCCTCTGGGTAGAGGACGCCATGGGCTCATGCAGTGGCGAAGCTAGAGCACATTGTTATTGGGTTCATCTCTATTTCGTATGGTATAATCTCTCACTAAAATTAACTCAGTACTAATTTAATGAAGATTTGGCAAAAATCATTGGGTTCATTTGCACCCAATAGTTCTACACCAGCTCCGCCACTGGGCTCATGGCCTCATGGCTGTGGGTGTCCAATACATTTGCTCGCATGTGCCATGTTCCCTGTCCTCTTCTTCTCCACCTGCCATTCTCTCCTATTTCTGCCACTACTGGCTCATGTGCCACCACGCTACAACCAGTAACCCACGGTGCACCGGCTTCCAGGCCCTTTCTCTCTGATTCCTCTACAAGCCCTAGATGACCTGTGGTTGGCTGTGCGCTTTGTGCGCAACTGCCTTGCTTCTTCCCTGATGCCGTTAACAGGTCCCTTACATGTACCCCTTTGCTCGGTCCTCTGTGCTTTTTCGGGAGACCGCAAGTTAAGAATTAAGACATTACCAGGTCAAAACCAAAATTTTCATTTGAAAGCTGAAGTTTGAGTTGAAAGTTTTATGGGTCATTTAGTTGAATGAACTACCCCAGTTTCAAAGTCCAATATTTCCCTGGATGAAAGCAACTCCTATAAGTTAAAAGTGCAATTTTTTCACAGTTAATGTTGATTTTTTTTATTTTGAATGAGCATTCTTCTCTGTTAAAGGTGTACCTCCAGAATTAGTTCTGGCTTCGTGGAACAAATGAGTGGTGGGTGGAGGATACCAACAGCATGCTTTGGCATATGTACTAGATATAGCTGGTAACAATTTCTCCCTCCGTCCATAAGTACTTGTTATCAGCTATATCGTACATATACCAAAGCATGCTGCTGGTATTTGTTTCATTAGTTTTTATCTAGTTTCCCCAATAAACAAGGGCAAACACAATCACACAAAAGCTCAAAATTATTGAATGCAAGGGGCAATGACCATATATAGATGCCTAGAGAAAACAAGACATACCAATCTGGTACGGTAATTGCTGAAGTCACTCTTCCCCTCTAGCTCTTCATTCCATAGCTCTAACAGACTTGAAGACGAACTTGCACTTTTCTTGAGCATCCTTTTGAAAGAAACGTCCAATATTGTACTGTATATTTCATCAGTAATAAATACCGACACGCCTTTCTTCTCCTTTTCAGTTGAACTGCCACCAATAGATGCCAAATTTCCAGCAGGAGATGGGTCGCCAGAAACACGGGCAACAGACTTAGCTTTTGATGGTTCCCTCAATACCACCTAAATGAAGTTTGTGTTAACTTCTTTGGAGTTACGAACAGCACGACACACATTTGAATTACACATGAGACCAGGAGTATACCAGCCAAAACAACAAAGATTGGAAATGGAGTGCAATCCTGTAGTGTTGGTAATATTCCAGCATCTGTGAGGAGCCAAAATAAATTAAACACGAGAAAGTGAACAGTAGGAACAAACTGGTAACACGTGAGATTTTCATGTTGATGTGTATTGAAGACATGCGTGATTTTTTTTTACAAAATATCCAACTAGCCTTTGGTGACAAACCAGCTAGCAGTTGAAACAAAATTATAAGCCTCTGCCCCTTCGAGTCTTCTCATCTCTCTCGATTATCAGAAGATGGAGTGAACTCCTTTTATTTACATCAAGAAGCAGAGTTTTAGCTTTCCAAGAACTGGTGCCAGCGGCTCCGGGGCGGCCAACACCAACGCACTCGGGCCCCTCCCCGACCTCGCTCGCCTCACCAGGCAAAGCCCACACGGCGCGGCGGCAGGACTCCCTCTCGCAGCCCTGGGGTGAGACAGCGGCGCCCGGTCTAACTCCTCCGGCTGCGCGGCGCCAAGGCGGTGGTGCGGGGCGATGGCGGCCGGAGCACTGCCCTGCGCTCTCAGATGCAGGCGGGACGGCAGCTGGCGGTGGAGCGGCTTTGAGGCCAGATCTTGGCCCGTGTGGACCTGGAGGGTCGCGTGCGGCTGCTTCTGCTGGACTGCGTCTGCTCCAGGCCGCACACAGCCTGCATCACATGGGCGCCGGGGGGGGGGGGGGCATCGTTTACTCGGGCTGGGGGAAACCCTATATCTGGGTTTATCGGATTGGACGATGCAGCGCTATCGGTGTCGCTCTCCCTCCTGGGGGCATCGTTCTTGGAGCAGGTGCTGGATGGAGGCAAGAGGTGGTGCAGTGTTGCATCTTCCGCATCGACGACAACGAGTCCTGGCGGCGTGGCACAGCAGGGTCTCAGCGATGGCCGCGTGTTGATGAATACGCGCAAGATGGAGGCGATGTTCGGCGCCGTGGCAGCATCGACAGCAGGTCAAGCAAGTGCTATGTAGATCTCTTCCCTGAACATGTACCCGCGGTTTGATGGCGGTGATGGTTTCTGAAGCAAGGGCATGAGGCGCTCGTCAAGGTCTGCTAGACCGAATGTGTGCTCCTGTTTTCGCCATAGGGTGAGTCAGTGATGCCCCCAGTAATTGGCTGGTGTTTCTAGGGCATAAGGCCCTAATGGCATTTTTCTTCACCCATTGTCGGGTTTGTAGGCCTTGAGTGGTGGCTTCGGGTTTTGTGATGTATGCTTTTCGCAGATCTTTGTTGAATAAAATTTAATTAAAGACCGTATGCATCGATTGATGCAGAGGCCAGGGCTTCCCCATTTTGAAAAAACTTGAACAAGATTAGAAGGTAAAATGCTACAAAGAACTAAGCATTTGGAGAGGTGCGTTTGGAAATGCTCACTTGTTGTAGGAAATGTGAAGTCCTAGCGCCATCAGCCAATATGCACTGCATGTTAGAAGAGCCTAGAGCAACCACTGTCTCACAAACACACACTGCAAACTCATACTCATTTTCATCAATAGCACTGGGCTGCATCCTAGATTTCGTTAAAAATTCTTGGGAACTGGTCATCAACACCTGGAAGATGTTGCTCATTGCTGCATCATACTCACAAATTGCGACATCAACAGGCCGTCTTCTAAGCTAGGCCACATTGCAAAAGCAAAGAACACATCAAAAAAAAAAAGGCACCAACACAATAACTTTTAGTTATAAAGTGCATTAGTCTTTCTATACCTCTGACAAATTACTTTAAAGAACTCACAAGCATGGAGGCGAAAATCGCTGTAAGAAAGCAAGGACCCACATCTGCAAAATAGGAATATAATTGAGATAAATGAGACAGGATGCTATCAAAACTCGAGAGAAAGAAATTCTAGTCAACAGACCCGTGAATTAAACCATATCGGGCAAGATCTGTCACAGGAGCCCATTCAGCATATGCATTGACAGCATTTAGAACAGCTGTTACCGTCCCTACATGTTGTTTGGCCAGCTCCATTTGCTGCTTCGTGTGCTCACTTAAAGCAGCTACAAAATGTTTCTCAAGTAGCTTCAGATGAGACACCAGACAACGCTTATGTTAGTATGTTGTGTAACACTAGGAGCCAAATTTGTTAGACAAAGTAAGGATAAACTTACAGAATATAACAAAGGTAGAATTTGTGGCAGTGCCTCCGTAAGGCCACGCAAGAGCGCTCTTCGCTTATCACCTGTTGGATATATAGTGGTTCAATACAAGTGATATGACGATGTTTGTTCAATTTCAGTTAAAATAAATGGAAATACGGTTTCAAGCAATCATGACAGAGAAATGGAAAAGAAAAACTGACCTTCTAAATCCTCATTGTGAACAGTGATATCCTCTGGAAGCCACCTTAGTATCATGGCAACTACCTCAGCCTAACATTTTAGATAACATGGTTACAGAAAGCAATTTTATAATTGGATGATCAAAGCACAAATCTTGTGTAGTACTGTTGAGAAACATACCTCGACTGGACCCGAATTAGACAAAGAAGCAATAGAGGGAAGTAACGTATTCAATAGATTAACTCCCTCCCTTCTAACTACCTGCAGATATAAGATAATTGCCAAAAGATAGTACTTGAAGTACAAATAAAGGTAGAAGAGAAGAAACCCATGATGATAACCTCTGCTACTAATGCAGCTGTTTGACTCTTCAAAGCCCACTCCTCAACGGGATCAATAACCTCTGACAACAAATTGATAGTCAAATTAGCAAATTCATTCCGCTCTGCAACACTGAGTTCCTCCCACCTCAATCTCACCAAGTGCTGTAATGATCAACAAGATAACCATCAGACAATGATAGCTATAAGTAGGTTAAATCAGAAAAAATATCTCCTCATCTAGAAAACTACAGTGATTATGTAACATAACCATAGGCATCGAAGGACTTTAAGTTAAAGTTCTGCGAAACTGTCTGTAATTCAACCGTTGCTGAGGAAATTACTGATGAGGTCAGGTAGAAGATGTAGTAGGCATACTTGAGTCTTATTTACAGTAATACTTACAGTGTACATTAAGTTGATCACAAACATGATTTTCCCCTAAAAAGGTTCTTGGCCTGACACCGTGACTAAGAATATTGTTGTGAAGGGCGCTTTGCCGCTTTGAATGTGCAGGAAAAATAATAACATCACCTTTTCCATCCAAGAAACCATAAATGCAAGTCCCTACCGGCAAACCTATCATCTCATCATCATAGAAAATTCCCAGTCTGGAAAAGTTTCCTAGTTTGAGCTTTCAAGTGCATCAACAATACCCCTCGTGGCTAGTGTAACTGGATCACAAAATTATATACAGTTATGCACGCAGCTTCTAGTTACCGGCTTACCGCATAGCCTCATAGAATATACTGAACCCACAAATACATACATGATTAAATCTTGGGTATGATCCTAATTGCTTTCTGTACATTTCCATATTATAATATCTCAAATTATTCACTTTGACCTGGCATTTCTTTTTGATAAGGTACCTCGTCAATCATCTAAAGCAAGACATCACGCACAAAACCTTCCGCGCACGCGTGCGTGCGACACGCACAGTCATAAATGCACAAAAGAAAGAGAACAGAAAACTATCCACAAGGCCATGTGTACACAAATTTGACAGGTCAATTGTCCAAACATCCATTCCCCACCCAAAATCCAACTGGTACTACACACTAGATTACTCATGGAACTAACAGGTGGGTTTTTATTTGACTACACCCAACTCAAAAGAGGTTTGCACAGAGATCCATTAGACCCCAGAGAGGAATTGAAACTCAGTTCTCATAGAACCATGCATCCAACATGCTTTCCCATACAGCCATCTAAGAAGATGACTCTCATGTCTGTTGAATAAACAAATTTAGCAGATAAGCAGTTATGATGGCTTAGCAAGACAAGCTAACTCCTAGTACCTAAAACAAAGAAGAGACATTATGATGCATAACACGTGGAATTAAATTGCTGATTAAGTGCTTCTCTATGATTTTGTCAAGGAATTTTCAAACTTCTCACTGATATACAGCTTACAAGGCAGCATACTGACTAACAGCACACCGCTTCTTAAAACATTAAATGTTATGTTGTTTCTTCCTCACTTGGTTGTTTTGACTATCAGAACATAACACAATCAAAGCAACCCCATTTCCAAATTATTGCACTACAATGAATAATTCTGCAAATTTACTCATACTCCCTCCAGTCTCTTTTAATTGACTCGGATTTAGTACAACTTTATACTAAATTCGAGTCAGTTAAAAAAGACCGGAGGGAGTACCTTGTTGGCTCATTGTGCCAGGAACATTATAATATTTGCCACTGAAAACTGTTGCCGAATATGTATTTAGCGAACCAGGTGTTTACAACACACCATCAGGATACATAGGGTAGTAAAAGCTGCAGAATTTACAGTCGCAATTTACAGTAGTCCTGCATTTGGCCTAACTTCATGTACCAAGAATGGCATTATACATTTCCAAGATAATTCTCCAATTTCAGTACAAACTTTGCAGTAATCTTCCTACTATTTGAACTTGTTTCCATTATATGAGACCATTAGTCGCTTAGCACCCTAATCTTCTTCCTCTTAAAACCTGACCCATCAATCACTTAGAACAAATCAACCCATGTATATGCTAGAACAATTTAGATCCAAGAGAATTAACATTTTTAATAGATTAAAATGTTTCTATGGAATATATATCGTGTGTGTTTTTAGGACTGCATATACACCGTTTCTAACTTGTGTGATAGGCATGCAACTGCCCCAATTACGGAAAAGTACCTGTTGAGTTCTGAGCAGTACAAGATTCGTACAAATTTTGAAGCAAAAAAAAAAAAGGAAAAACGTGATCGTAGGTTCAAGTGTTTGTACCGTTTTATGCAGTTTAGCAGTTTTGAGTTTATGAAAGCAATTTACGGAACCACAATGACTAAGATGGTAACATGGAGACGGGATGCAAAATTTACCTGCAACATTTTGAAGCCATGCAATCGGATCTCTGAAGCCTGGTCCTTGCGGACCAACAGCAAAGATGTGCTCGCCAAAGCTCGGACATCTCCACTTTTAACCTGCAGTCGTTAGGTTTCATCGTCACACCATGGGTCCCGAAACAGCATTACAGTTGGAGCACAACCTAGACTTTTCTTACTCCCTCCGACCCTAAATACTTGTCGCATTTTACCTAAATTTGCGACATGTATTTAGGGAGTAGTAAAATTGCAGCAGAGATGTGCACAGAAGTGGTTGGTGGAATTAACTATTTGATCAGAGCAGTAACCTTTCTCTAACAAAGAATGGCCCAAGGTTTATCTAACACGTTAAGCTCTAAGTCGTCTATTGTGGCGATGCCTAAAAGTTGAGTATTATCAAACACACACACACACGCAGATGTTACCCAGCAACATATGCGCACTAGTCGCACGCTTGCACCAATATTTGTGTCAGAAGAGTCGAAATAGCTCAAGGAAATTAGGTAAATCTTAAGCAGCCTGGACACAACGTTAAGGCACCAAACAAGCAAGCAAGAAGCGGACATGGGCGGGAGAAGGGGGATTAGGATGAGGACACGGACCGATTCGAGATAGGCGAAGGCGGCGTTGCGGGCGTCGGGAGAGGAGCGCCAGTCCATGACGGCGGAGATCGCCGCCGCCGCGGAGGCCGCGGCAGGTTCGGCGGCCATCTTGGGATGAGGTACTCCTTCTAGAACGCGAAGCAGGAGCAGCGTGAAGTGGATACTAGGGTTGGCGTGCGGGGCATTGGAGTCGAGTTCTCGAGGGTTGCTAGGGTTTCGGTGTTTGCGGCGGCCGGAGATGCGCTGCCTGCCTTAACGCTGGATTCCTGGGTTTAAGAAGAAAGAAAGAATGGGGAAAGAGCGTCACAGGACACAGGAGTAGTAGGGGCCAAGGAAAACGGAGGACAAAGTGGTCCGTGGTCGTGGGTCTCGGCCGATGTTCTATTTTATCGTTTCTACACTACATATTTCTAGTTTGTGAGAGACAGCATCTTCAGAGAAAGGAGAATAACTCGCTTAAAATATGTTTTCGTGAGAGGAGAGAAGATTTATGAGATTGAAAACTGCTCAACTCTACAAGACTCCTAAAAACTCATTCTTAAAATACAACCTGTATAGTCGCGCTCTACATATATAAACTAGTTGATTCCCCGCGCGTTGCGGCGGACATTAAAGATGATTTTCGTGTATGCAAAAAACATAAACAGTCCATAAAAAATGGTCTCCGTTGACAGAATTGCCTCGGACCATAGGAGAAGACCAATTAGAAAGCTCTACCTACACAAAGCAATCAACCGGAATTAGCAACCAGATCATGCTAAAAAAAACAAATAAAATTGTAACTGAGATGTAATTTAAGGCAAAAGAAAAACTAACATCATTTTCTTGAAGTGAAAAGGTGCCAATAATATTACTCCAGGAGAAGCATGAATCAACCAACTCTTCGTTGGAGGTTCTCATATAGTATTTCAGTAGGTCCTTTTCTGGGGTCATTGACCAATTATATATTTTTTTGCGAATAGGATTGACCAATTATATTCTATACACATAAAAGAGAAAAACTTAAATTACCAAAGGCTTATTTTTGGGTATGTTGCACATCCGATTGACACATAGAATAGTTGTTCTGTTCATGAAAATGTTGTAGAAACTTTAAAATTACCAGCGGCTGCAATATAATTCTATACTTCAAGAACAAAATAAAATAGTGAATATCGGGAAAGATTGGACAACAGGAACACTATGGATCATTTCCTCATGGTCATCATAGAGTAAGAAGCTGGAGGTGGAGGGAAGCTGCTCACTTTGCCAGATGTCCACGAAGCTGCAGTGCACATACTGAGAAAATAAACTTCAGTACACATGCGTAATGTTCTAACGGGATTTCGATCAAGCAAAAAGTAAATAAATCATGCTAAGGTGCAGCAAAGTATGAGAACGGCGAACGTAAATGGAATGCTTATCGTGAAATTAAAATCGAACAGGGAGTGAGAGAGGATACCTTCACATCCGGCAGAGGTTGTAAATTTGTAAGGTACTCAGGCGGAGCGGCTGGGAGCAGGATTGTGCAAATTTATATGCAGGGGATCTTGGAGGACCGACCACCTGAGCTTGTCGAATCCAAACTGAATAGTGATTGGCGATTTGGCGCAAGTGACTTGAGGAAGAGATAAACAGGGTGTTCCTTGGTGCTAACGCTGGCAAATCTCATATTCTTCGACTGTAATATTCTTCATATGATGCGTTCTACAGCACGCAGAATTCTGTACCAATTCTGAATGCAACAACCGCTAGACGGTGAAGATGCACTAAGGGAAGCATGGCCACTAAGAACTGATGGGAGGACGAATGGAGGGGAGGAGAATGAAATAGAAGGTCATGGAACACGAATGGATGGGAAGAATAGCTCCCTGAACCTTTTTTATATGGTAGCTTCTTGAACCTGTTCATTTGCCAAAGTGGACAGAAGTAATTTTTTGGTGCAAGGAATGAAACATTAATTGCAGAAGGGAAGAGGAAGAAGAATTATACAGGGGCCAGTCAAAACGCTTGAGAATGTGAAGCATCAGACATGTGCTGCCTGACGAGATATTGAGATGAAACAGCCGATGCGGACATGAGTACTAACATTTTGTGACTATCAAAACTATAAACAAAAGTACCGCTGAGCTGGCAAGCTAGATGAAGTCTATGAGTTGATCCGACGGACATGATTAATTGGGGTGATGTGGTTGCATAAGGTTTCAGCTTGCAAACATTAAATGCATTTTAGTGGGGATGAACTTTATAGATATTATAGATAGTTACTCTACACTCACACTCAGTGGCGCACCCACCAATTTGTCGAAGCCTAGGCAAGTCGTAAGGTGACAAAAAGAAACTCACACATGTCAACAAATATAAGCATCACACACTACACTATTTTCTTTTGAAAATTTTGACCTCTCGGCAAAACTAATGCCTCATCAGACCCCGATGAAAGTATTTCGGAATGTGGCCATGGATTCGGCACAAGCAAATGGAGTTGAAATAGCGTAGGTCGGCACCAAAGCCGCCAAGGATGGTCGGCACCGAAGTGAGGTCGCACCATGGTGTCGGGCCCCGAACTAGCACCCGTTATGCATTCCCATTCACGATTTCATGGTCAGTGTGTCGTGAAGACATAACCGAACTGGTATCAAATACAACATCCATTACAGTACCGAGTAAAAAGATTACAATAGGTCACATGATCAATAATACTTACATAAGAGCCGCAAGGGCAGGAGATCAACAATCACACATCGAAAATACTTCAGACGAAAGTGTTTGCAGGGCCCAGGTCATGCCATAACCCTATAGGCAACTGACTAGGAAGACGTTCCTAGCTCGCATAGACGTCGTCAACTCCTTCTTCATTTGTCGAACTCCACCAAGTCTGGCCAAGTATAGCCAGGAACAAAGCCATGAGTACATTATGAATTGCACTCGCAAACCACCTTAGAGAAGTAAAGGATATGCATATTCTAGGGTTACAAGGAGTGAGAGATAGTTTTCTCTCGAGAATATGACATCTCTATATCTTTGTTGAAAAACCCTTTTGAAAACGAGTTTTTTTTAATACTAACAGGTAAGGGTGACATATTTTCCTTTTCGGCCATCTCAGTATGACCAAAACAACTTTTCCAACTTTACCACCATACCTCCGAGGTACATTTCCACCAGTCCCACTGGTATTCCTCCGTACCTCACAGGTACACTTCCACCAGTCTCACTGGTATTCTTTTCAAAATCCTTTGGA
Source organism: Lolium multiflorum (assembly GCA_030979885.1). Lineage (NCBI taxonomy): Eukaryota > Viridiplantae > Streptophyta > Magnoliopsida > Poales > Poaceae > Lolium > Lolium multiflorum. Next base: position 166,971,997 of record CM061749.1, read on the forward strand.
AAACTCTTTTATAAACCAAACCTCTTCAGTGTAAATATCATGTCTTCCCAACCGTCCATATCTTTCTCACCATGTGCCTTCCGCACACCCCATTTCTGATCCTTCCTTTCATAAAATCACACTTGGGCGAGGTTACCCCATTCCAAAGTTTTCGAAGAACTTTATTTCTTTGAAAACTTTTTCACAAAACCTTTTTCCAAGGGGTTCCCAACCTATAGCCTAGCTTTATTTAAAAAATGGCGACAGAGAGAGGATAAGGTGTTAAGCACCATATCGCTACCAGGATTGTCCAGTAGGTATCAACGAGGGGCAACACCCGTAAGGGTGGGCTGGTAAAAATCCAAGTGGCACGATCACTCACATAAATAAATAAAACCATGCAAATTTGTAAAACTTGTAATAATGCAAGAGCAAGATAATTAGGACAAAGTATGTATCAAGAGGTGGCTTGCCTTGGTTGGCTATTTGTTCATGGACTTCATCTTCACAAAACTCTGCTCTTCCTTCCTCTTCGAGATCCTCACCAAAATCCTCTCATTCTTCTCCGATAATGATCGCATTCTAACGTTGCCATTTAAAAGGAGAACAATCAACACATAGCCATAGAATCAACCACTCACACACAACTAGTATCAAACCACTCAATCAGAGACACTAAAAATTCGAACAAACAACAGCTAGGGCAAGATGGTTTATAAAAGAACTATCTCTATCGTTACTAGAAAAGGCCTTAATAGAACATCTATTTGCTAAAAAGGCTTTGCCTCACATAAAAGCATAATCTACACAAGCACTGGTGGCTAATGACTTCTGGAAACCACCAGAAGTGGTCTAGTGCCAAAGTTCAATATAAAACATTTTTAACAAAACTATACAAAAACCTGGTGGTAAATATGCCTAGAACTCTAATTAATTAGACAAAAAAATTCTTTACAACTTCAAGTTGTAAAACTTCACATGTACTGGTAGCTAAGATCATTTAGAAACTAACAGAAGAGGTTTTGTGCAAAAATCTAATATAAAATATTTTTAACATGTTTCATAAAAACAGAAATCTTTAACCTAGTTTATTTGTCACACAGAGCAATATACAACTCCAGCAAACAAACTTTATACCACTGGATAGGTATTCAAACAAGGTTCAAACAAAATTGGTTTCACATTTTTCTGAGTAAAAACAATTACTATAATTTTTACACTAAAAATGGCTTTGTTTTCCTTTCAAAAAGTCTCAGAAATTCCCTGCATCTTATAAAAATTTGTCCTCTAGCCCAAAGATAGCCTAATAAGGGCCCAAAGATAGCCTAATAAGGTAAGAACCTCTGGGATTTGGTTTGGTTGCAAAAACTTGTTTAATTTACATTTTAAAAATCACACAAGTCCAAACTGGACAGATCTTATTTCTAAATTACACAAAATCCAGGAAGCTCTTGCATGGGTAATCTATGCCAAAATATAGTTACTGAGATGTACTTTACCACAAAATTTACCCACTGCAAAAAGACAAGCACAACTCTCACAAAACAGTAAATACTACAACAACCCTATTTTAGTAGATTAAATACTAGTCATTATTTATAGCATAAAATCACAAGCATGAAAGTCTAGGCGGTTAGGAATTTGTTTGTGAGTTCAAAGAAATTTTGATCCAGTGATTTGGATACTCGAGGAATTTCCTACGAATTAAAAGTTATAGGCTAGATTCTGTAGGATTTAAATGCTGAAAAGAAAAGAGGAAGGGGCACTAGGCTGGCTCGGCCTAGGCAGCTGAGTTCCACGCGGGCCGGCCCAGCCGAGCGGTGGCACACGTGAGCAACGGTTAGCGGCACAAGTGCTCAACATGGGAGCCTCCTTGGCCGGCCATGCAACCCGGCGCGAGGGAGGGTGCATGCAGCCCATGGATGCGAATCGGACGGCCAGCGGATGCTACCTTCCGCGTTGACCTGAAACATGCGGAGACGCCGCGATGGCTGCGGCGGAGGGTTTGAGAGGCTCGGCGACAGCGGGTGAACGGTGCGGAGAGGCTTGGAGGCCGAGGTGACGCAGTGGCTTGGCAAGGACAACTCGGGCGGCTCCCAGATGCCGGCGCGGACGAGACGGCTCCCCGGCGACGACCCGCGTGATGAGGACGACGAAGGTGGAGCTCGATGGAGACGAGATGGGGAGGAGGTGGAGGCTCGCGAGGTTCCGCGGACAGGGACAAATTGGCAGGGTAACCAGTACGTGCTTGCGGCTCCCGTTCGCGGACGCGCACGCATGTGCAACGACACGGCAGGAACGAGCGAAATCGGAGCTCGACGTCGGGGGCTTCCTAACGGTTCCTGGGCATGGAAAACAGAGGTTAGTTCAGCACGTAAGAGGAGAGAATCGTACGCAGAGAGTGAACGGGGATAGAGAGAGGGGTAGCATCGTCATCCATGGCATGCTGCGCATAGACGAGCTTCGTCTCGGTTCCCACCGGCGGCGAGTAAAGGAACGAGTAGGGCGTCGCCATCTAGGGAGATAAGTGAGGGTGAAGAGAAGGATAGGAGGGGATTGTGATGAGGCTCGGACATGGGAAACAGCGGGGTCGGGTTTTATTTGCCGGACGACGGTGCACGGTGGACGGGGAGTACGAGATCGACGACAAGTTGTGCGCGAACGTGGTTAGGTAGCTGGGCGGTGGGAACTGGCACAACATTAAGGGGTGGTTCTAGAACGGACGTGATACGTCACCAACGTATCTATAATTTCTTATGTTCCATGCTAGTTTTATGACAATACCTACATGTTTTGTTAACACTTTATGATGTTTTGATGCATTTTCCGGCACTAACCTATTAACAAGATGCCGCAGTGCCAGTTCTGTTTTGCTGTTTTTGGTTCCGAAATCCTACACAGAAATATTCTCGGAATTGGACGAAACAAAAGCCCACGGTCTTATTTTGCACGGAGCCTTCCAAAGTCCGAAGAGAGAAAAGGGCGACGAGGCGGCCACACCCTAGGGCGGCGCGGCCCCACCCTGGGCGCGCCGCCACGTGGTGTGGGCCCTGCACCCCCTGCGCTGCCTTCGCCTACTTAATCCCTCCGTCGCGAAAACCCTAGTACCGAGAGCCACGATACGGAAAAAGTTGCGAGACGCCGCCGCCGCCAATCCCATCTCGGGGATTCGGAGATCGCCTCGCACCACGGAGAGGGAATCATCAGGGGCTCTACATCACCATGCCCGCCTCCGGACTGATGCGTGAGTAGTTCATCCTTGGACTATGGGTCCATAGCGGTAGCTAGATGGTTGTCTTCTCCTCTTGTGCTATCATGTTTAGATCTTGTGAGCTGCCTAACATGATCAAGATCATCTATTTGTAATGCTACATGTTGTGTTTGGTGGGATCCGATGAATATTGAATACTATGTCAAGTTGATTATTGATCTATCATATATGTGTTGTTTATGTTCTTGCATGCTCTCCGTTGCTACTAGAGGCTCTGGCCAAGTTGATACTTGTAACTCCAAGAGGAAGTATTTATGCTCGATAGTGGGTTCATGCCTCCATTGAATCTGGGACAGTGACAGAAAGTTCTAAGGTTGTGGATGTGTTGTTGCCACTAGGGATAAAACATCGATGCTTTGTCTAAGGATATTTGTGTTGATTACATTACGCACCATACGTAATGCAATTGTCTGTTGTTTGCAACTTAATACTGGAGGGGGTGCGGATGCTAACCTGAAGGTGGACTATTTAGGCATAGATGCATGCTGATGGCGGTCTATGTTCTTTGTCGTAATGCGATTAAATCTCATAGTAGTCATCATGATATTTGTATGAATCATTATTTGTCAATTGCCTACCTGTAATTTGTTCACCCAACATGCTATTTATCTTATTGGAGAGACACCACTAGTGAACTGTGGACCCCGGTCCATTCTTTTACATCTGAAATACAATCTACTGCAATCTGTTCTTTGTTGTTCTTCGCAAACAAACATCATTTTCCACACCATACGTTTAATCCTTTGTTTTCAGCAAGCCGGTGAGATTGACAACCTCACTGTTAAGTTGGGGCAAAGTATCTTGATTGTGTTGTGCAGGTTCCACGTTGGCGCCGGAATCACTGGTGTTGCGCCGCACTACACTCCTCCACCAACAACCTTCACGTGGCCTTCATCTCCTACTGGTTCGATAAACCTTGGTTTCTTTCTGAGGGAAAACTTGCTGCTGTGCTCATCATACCTTCCTCTTGGGGTTCCCAACGGACGTGTGCTTTACCGTCACAAGGAAGTTGTTGTCTCCCAGCCAGCAGGACGCAAATGGGGAAAACGCGTGTTGGGCTTGTCGGGACGAGACGGTGTCTATACATGCACGAAGGTGTTTGATGAGTATTGCGAGACAAATAGGGAACAAGGGTGGCTTCTGGTGATTTAGATGTGACCCTGGAACAACGCGAAAGCTGTCTTGCGCTAGGTTCCGACGTAGGTGCATCGATGCTCTGGGAACGAATCGGCATGCCCAGACGTGGTGACCACGGGCACGTCGAGCACGGGCGAGAGGCCTGTAGGGCAGGCGCGGCCTCGGGAGTGTGTGTGATACGGTCAATAGAGACAGGACACCTCCATGGCATGACCTAGGGTGTTGGTTTTGTCAAGTCATTGCCGACCATCCTGGGTGAGAGAGAGAGAGAGAGAGAGAGAGAGAGAGAGAGAGAGAGAGAGAGAGAGAGAGGAGAGAGAGAGAGAGAGAGAGAGAGAGAGAGAGAGAGAGAGAGGAGGGAGGAGGGCGGCGTGCTCAGACAGGGCTAGGTATAGGTCGTGGTGTCTATGGGTGGCCGCGGTCTCCTCTCATTCGCGGCGAACCCGTTGGTCACGCAGTGATTAACTTGTCAATGCCTACGATTGTAGACTAGGGTTTTGCTAGAAGTAGAGGGCAAGTAGATCTCGAAGGTTTCAGCGAAAAGTACTCGCTGATTGTAAAAACTAGGGTTATGTTGACAATAGATTCGATCCTTTCTTTGTCCCTGACTCTTATATAGGAGGTAGAGGGGTTTTCGTAATACACAAGTACAGTTTCGGGGTTTCGTATCACCCGTAAGATTACAAGTCTCTATATTTCCTAATACAATCTATCTTTCCTTAATACTAATTGGGCTTCCGAATCTTCTTATCCTTCGAGTCCTGGGCCTTCAATAAACCCGGGTACTATCTTCGGTAGGCCCATTGGGGATGCCTATGTCAGTAGCCCCCGAGATTTTGCTTGAATCGAAGAATCAGGGAAAATCTCCAACTTTAATCATTTAATAATCTCGCCAATTTATCACATATCTTTTGGATACGCAATACTTGTTGCAGGGATAATGGTAGTTGGGGCTAGTTCATCTGACGGATCAGGTACTAGTTAACTGCTCTAGTGACAATCCGCAAAAACCTACTTCAAGATCACGTCCATGGACATGATCTCGGGATACTGGTGTAAACGTCGACAGTGCCGCTAAGGTCTTACCATTCTCGAGTCCCAGTCATATTTTATCGGGTACCTAACGCGTCCGTTAGGATTTTTCTTCGTATCGTTGACACGGAACAAAGTAGCAAACGCCGTCGAGACGGTGCCACGCCGCTCGAAACGGATCTGGGGTCTTACCTTCGCAAAGTTTTGCGGCATTCGAGAGATTATTCGCGACTTTTAGCGCTCTGAGAATATATTGTCGAGTGCTTTTCGGCTGTTGGAATAGCACATTTTATTGAGTCATATTTGATGACTTATTTTGCCTTCCCGATGGGAGTATATATAGAGTTATCTGTATAACTCGAAATATTCTCACTTCTTTTTCCTCTCTCTATATTTTTGTATGAATTCATCGGGCACGCGAACAGCGTTCCGATGGGAGTAGCCCTCGAGGCTACAGCCAAGGACTTGTACTTGGTTGTAGGCTCCACAGATTAGTATCCTCTGTCGCTATATTGTTATTCCTTCTCGAGTATTTCATATTTATCGGGTGCGCGGCCAGCGCTCCCGATGGGAGTAGCCCCGAGGCTATGAACAAATGCTTGCATTTGGTCATAGGCTCTCGCCATTTCTATTTTGTTATACTCGAAGTTTTCTTTCTTTCTCCAAAGTAGCCCCCGAGCATTTGGGCAAAAACTTGTATTTGATCAAAGGCTCACGAAATAATCTTCTGCTATCGACATTTTTACCAAGATGCACAGTCGAAAGTTTTGCTCTCGCCAAGGTGACATCATTGCTGACGATAGCCACGATTACTGTATCGGGAACGTGTGAGAACCACTGCTCTCTCTGTCTCATGGGCCCATATTTCCTATCAAGTTGACACGTCGTGCAAGTGGGGGACACATGTCCTCCGCTTTTACTGGGCACGCACTGTAGGCCCTGTGTTTTCTCGTCTTAATGAAATTACCTTTTACCCCTTGTCCACGTGTACACCATCTACTCCGCAATTTCTTCATCCAACGGTGCGTCGTTTCACCGCACCTGTACTTAAGGTCTTCGTCTTCCTCCATCAACACTTCCACTCGCGCCGCACCTCTGTTCCTCTGCAAAAAATCCTCCATTGCTCCCATTGCTCCTTGCGCTCACCCACGCTCGTGTTGTTCTTCTCCGTTCTGATTGATGCCACCACGCGCGCGGCTGACCAGGCATAGCACTCCAGAATCCCAAATGGCGACCGAAGATTTGGAGTGGGAGAGATCCAAGATATGAACTTGCTGAAGAAGCTGGGGTTCGCTAAGAAGGAGAACGCGTTGCGCTTCCCCCACGAGGAGAGCTATCCATCTCCTCCAATGGAGTACCGGGTCAGTTTTGTTGATCATCTCATCCGCGGTCTTTCCCCTCCTATCCATGAGTTTCTTCGAGGTCTTCTCTTGTTTATGGGCTTCAGCTTCATCAGCGACGCCCAATTCTATCTTGCACGTGTCGATTTTTATCACATTGTGCGAATGCTTCCTCGGAGTCCTACCTAATTGGGCTTTGTGGAAGCGTATCTTCTGCCTCCGCCGTAATGGCTCCCACGGCGTCGCCTATAATATCGGCGGCGTCGTTATGTTCGCTCGCGTCGATTACTTCGACGTCAAATTCCCCGATTCCGTCAAGGGTGGCGCAAGTGGTGTATGTACACGAAGAAAGCTCTGATTCAGTAGAGTACAACATTGCCCCTTTCGACGGAAAAACCAAGATTCTTCGCCGCCGCTCCTGGGACGCTGAAGCTACCGAAGAAGAGAAATTGGCGACAGAGGCGCTGATGACTCGCATCCGTGAGCTTCGAATACCCGTGGCAAGGAGCTATCGGGTGTCCAAATCACAGCCTACTTCCTTAGGATTAGAGTGCAGCCTCTGCAAGCTTGAAAAAATCCCCTTTGGACGTATGCTGGTGGTGAAGACGTCGAAAGGCTCTCCAAAGATCTTCCTTTGAAGGACTTGGAGAAGCTGATTCGAAGAATCTCCAAGCTTAACAAGAAGGACACCATTCCGTCTTCTTGCCAAGTTAAGCCATTTTGTAGCACCAATCCCCTTCTCGAGGTAATTTTTCTTTCTAACTATTATATTGTCTTCTTGAATTTTTGCATCTGTCGACTACTTTTTTGATGGCACTTTTTGACATAACTGCTTGTCGATACTCCTTATTTTTCACAGGGCCACCTTATTCTATCCTCTCTTCCTCCCCTTCCCGAGGGTGGGGAAGTTGAAGAACGGGCCGTTGTCACCGACGACAACCAGGGTACTTCTCGCCCTGAAAGTGAAGTCGCGGGTTCCCAAAAATCCGCGGCTTCTCTTGAAAAAGAGAATGAGGCTACCTCGTCGACACGCTCGTCTCTCCCCGCTGCTTCTCCAAAGGGCAAGAGGAAAAGGGATGAAACTGTTGATTCTGGCACCTCCAAGGCCGATGTTGCACGTGTCGGAGAACCTGCGCCTGATGCTGGGAAGAAAGCTTTGGATCTTTACGAAGTTGCTCTTATCAGCTCGTAAGTTTTTGATGCACTATATTTGCCTCTTCTCGATACCTTTTCAAATTGCTTTCTTATCTTGTTGCTTTATTTGTTGTAGTGGCGATGAAGAGGAGGATATACCTATTGACGCGACTACTCGAACGAGCACGTCCCGTACTTTAGTTGTTTCAGAGGCTCATCCTGATGGCGATGAAACTTCGCCTCCTCAACAAAACCTGGAGCATCCGACGCCAGCTGTGAGCCCCCAGGCTCCTTCCCCGAAGAGAGCTAGGGTGGAATCAGCTAAGGAACCAACCATATTAGTTGGTTGTTCCTCGATTCCTTTGATGGAAGAAGTAAGTTATTTTCTTTTTCCTTTCTTGATGTCGAACTTATCGTTTCATGTATTGATCTTCTTTCCATTGTCTTTTGTCCAGCCTTTCATGAAGGAGCTTATCCGCTTCGGTACCCAGTTTGTTGGGTACCGCGAGTATGCCGCCCAACTTGAAGGTACTATCTTTTTTCCTTGTCTGTCTTTCCTTGTCGAGTATAATCTGTCACCATTTTGCGCTACAATATTTTACTTGTCTCTCTTATTATGACAGAAAAACTTGCGGAAGCCAACAAACGCGCTGACGCTCTTGCTGCGGAGTTAGAGCAAAGCGAAAAAGCTCGCATGAAAGCTGAATCAGATGCTGCTGCCGTCGAAGATCTCCAGAAAAGACTCGACGACGCAAAAAATGCTCTGAGCGAAAACGTAGCTCAGCATTCTGCTCGCGAGGAAGAAATCCTTAGTCGACTGGAGTCGCAGAGTCGATGGTTTGTTAGTAAGTGTTCACACCCTTGGTGCTTTCTTGCGTCGTCTTTGTTCCGTTTTTCCTTTGATTAACTCTTTTTTATGCTTTAAGCAGGGAGAACAAATCAAGAGTATGAGCTGGAAAATCCTGAAGGTGACCAGCTCCTTGATGCGCTTTCTCTCCTTGAAATCCACGGTACTGAAGCTCGTGACGGCCTTGCTGAAGCTAAGCTTGGCCTGTCGCGGCTTTTCCCATATTTTTTCAAGAAGAAGGAGGAACCCGCAATTTTTATTGATCTCGCCAAGTGCTTCACTTCCCAAGAGGAACTTGGACTCCAACTTCGCCAAGAAGGGTTAAAAGTTGGTGTCGAAGGTACAATTGTCTTGGTTGCTAATAGCCAACAAAACGTCGACTGGACAAGGGTTGGCAACACGGAGGAGATCGAGACGAAGAAGTGGCAGTCGCTAATTAAAGCGGCGAAGCCCAATTCAAAGAAAATCCTTGCCACCCTTGGCTACAAGGCAGCTCCTGCTCCCAGTTCTTCGAAGCCGGAGGTCAAGTAGACCACTTTGCTTTTTCTTTTAGTTTTTACTCTCTTTTGGCGCTGTCGCCTTAGTAGCTTTGGCGGCAACTGCTTCAGTAGTTCATTAGGGATCCTTCGTTTGTAATAGCCATGTATATACTTTGAGAATTAATGGAAATCTATCTTTGCTTGATGATTGATGTCGAAACTTTATTTTTCAGTTGATTTTTGACAATTACACTGCAACTCCTCGTCCTTCCGAAGTTTTCCCTGCTTCATCCTGTTCGAAGAAAACGCATGTTGCTGCCGAATTTACTGGAGATTCATCGAATAAAAACTCAGCACAAGACTTGGAAGAACTTCGCCAACAGCTCCAATCCACGAAGAAACAATCACTTATGATAATGGAACAGTCCCGAAGATCTTCCGAGAGGGAAAAAATTGCGCTGCAACAAGCTCGAGATGCCATAGCTGAAAAAGAAACCGCGGTTGCTGAGGCTGCTGCAGCTACTGCTCGAGAAAATTTCATGCTTCAGCTGCTGACGGATGCTAGCTCGGATATGACAGGTGTGCCTTATTAACTTAGTCGTACTTCTTTTTTCTCTTGCTTGTCCCGTCTTTTTCTGCTGATTCTGTCAAAATAGGATCTTTCTTGGACGCTGCTGCCGAAGATGAGCGTGTTGAAGCTCGATCCAATGCACTTCTCAGACTTGCGCGGGATCATGGTTCTAATTTTTGGGGTACACCTGATCGTACCCGCCAGATCGTCAGATTTCAAGATCGCGCGCTGCAAGTCCGCGAATTTCTCGACTTCTGTACAAGGACCTTGTCTTTGGTCTACGGCACCATGTTTCCTCATAATAAAATGCCGGAAACCCTTCCTGCTCTGATGGAAAAATTTCGGGATGCTCCTCGAATCCATGGCTTTGTGCGGGCCCAATTAGCTGCTGGCGCAAGGTTTGCTATGATTATGATAAAGATCTGCTACCCGAAGTTAGATGTGGGTCAAATTGTTCCCAAGTGCTTGGCCAAGATGGCGAAAAGGAGGAGGAACTTCGGCAAATATGATGACATTGTGACCCCTGTTGCAGAGGACATGATGGACGAGCTTCTTCGGATGGATGCCGAATTCTTCGTGAAGGGCAGCTATGCTGAACATAGTACCCGTGCTGTAAACAATGAACGGTTGACGATAGATAATATACTGGGCAACCCTTGAATACTTATTTCCCCAAGAATTGTATCCTGTGTGTTGTAAACATAATCTATATTGTAAAGTCACTAGTTTTTTGTTTTTCAATGTCAAGCCCCCGGGCATTTTGATTGCGATGTTTTCTTTTTTGTAATGCGAGGTTGACCCAAGGTGAGATAAATTATATAGATTGTACTATTTTTGCGGGCGCGAGCCCCCGAGCTTTATGTTGATCACTATTTTGCGCCACCTTTTTATTTTGGCGAGGTGCTTTGTACCAAGGCGAGATATTTTGCAAGTTGTATTCGTCGACATTGTGTATATATATATATATTGTATCTTCTGGGTGCAAGCCCCCGAGCCTGTCGAAAAGATATATAACTCCACTATTTTTATTATATTGCAGCACCGCGAACCCGCCTCATTAAAAACCTTTCCCGGCCCCACTCGGTGCCCCGAAAAAGGAAAAGAGTGCGTCTGAAAACTCGCGGGTGTTTCAGTACATTGTATGTTTACAAAGGAGACTATATTTCAGCTTCTAAGCGTAAAAACGCCTGAGCCGTGCCACGTTCCAAGGATTTGGCTCAGCAATCCCCGTCTTCTTGTCCTTGATTCTGTATGCTCCTCCTTCAATTACTTCTGTGACGATGTAAGGTCCAAGCCACGGCGACTCGAGTTTTTCATGACTTTTTTGATTGAGTCGTAAAACCAAATCTCCAACTTAAAAGATCTTGGTCGCAATCGTCGTGTGGTAGTTTTTCAGGTCCTGTTGGTACTTGGCGACGCGTGACAACACTTCATCTCGAGCCTCATCGAGTGCATCGACATCATCCTCTAGAGCTCTTCTCGAAGTTTCTTCATCGTACTCTAAACTCTTGGAGAATCATGCTCTATTTCTATCGGCTGCTTCAGCTCCATGGACCAAAAAGAACGGCGTCTCCTGTGTCGTTGTATTTGGTGTTGTTCGGATTCTCCACAACACGCTTGGCAACTCCTCGGCCAAGTATGTCGAGCTTTTCCAACGGTCCTAACAGGCTTCTTGATACCATTGCGGATGATGCCATTGGCTTTCTCGACTTGACCGTTGGTCTGTGGATGTGCGACAGACGCAAAACTCAATTTAATGCCCACTTCTGCGCAGCACACGCTTTGAACTCCTTGGATGTGAAATTACTGCCATTGTCTGTGATGCTATGAGGGACTCCAAATCGAAAAACAATGCTTTTCACAAACTTTATTGCCGACGGGCCGTCCGGTGAATTTATCGGCTTTGGTTCTATCCACTTGGTAAATTTATCGACAGCAAGCATATACTCATATCCTCCTGCGAAGCTTTGTGTAATTTTCCCACCATATCGAGACCCCATTGGGCAAAGGGCCAAGACAACGGGATTGGCATCAGTTCTGCTGCGGAGAATGAGGTTTTGCGGCGAATCTCTGGCACGCGTCGCAAGTTCGCACTATTTCCTTCGCGTCTTCAATTGTTGTTAACCAATAGAATCCTGCTCTGAAAACCTTGGCCGCAATAGCTCGACTGCTTGCGTGATGCCCACATATTCCTTCGTGTACATCTTTCAGGATTATCCTTCCTTCTTCGGGTGTGACGCACCTCTGGAGCACACCCGAAATACTTCGCTTGTACAACTCCCCTTTGACCACAGTAAAAGCTTTAGAACGTCGGATTATTCGTCTTGCTTCCACTGGATCGTCAGGTATTGTTTTCCTTAGGATGTATGATATGTACGCCTGCATCCATGGAATTTGCACCATCATGACTAGTTCCTGTTCTTCTTCTTCCAGTGATTCTTTTGCAACACCCGAGGGTTTTTCATCCTTCTCCTTCTTTTTTGGTTTCATCGGCTTGGTGGATCTTTCGCTTATTTCTTCCCAAAACACGCCTGGAGGAATCGCGAGACACTGCGACCCGATGTTTGCAAGAACATCGGCTTCATCATTGCTTAACCTGCTGATGTGATTTACCTCGCATCCATCAAACAGCTTTTCTAGCTCATTATACATCTCCTTGTATGCTATCATACTCTCGTTAACTGCATCACATTGATTCATGACCTGCTGTGCCACCAATTGTGAGTCGCCAAAGATTTTCAGTCGGGTTGCACCACAAGCTTTCGCCATCTTCATCCCGTGTATGAGAGCTTCATATTCTGCTTCATTGTTAGACGCGTTTGGGAACGTCATCCGTAAGACATACTTCAATTTGTCGCCTTCAGGTGATATTAGTATCACGCCTTCTCCAGCGCCTTCTAACCTTTTGGACCCATTGAAGTTCATAGTCCAGGTTCTCGATAAATCTGGAGGCCCTGTATTTTGTAGCTCCATCCACTCTGCAATGAAATCTGGTAAGATTTGCGACTTTATTGCTTTTCTCTTTTCATACGTGATGTCCCGAGGGGAAAGCTCTATTCCCCAAAGGGAGACACGACCTGTAGCTTCTGGGTTGTTTAATATATTTGATAGAGGAGCCTCATTAACCACTATTATCGGGTGCGCCGAAAAATAGTGTCGCAATTTTCTTGCTGTCGTAAACACTCCATACGCCAACTTCGTATTGCGGATACCGCTGTTTTGAAGGCGATAATACTTCACCGATGAAATATACGGCCTCTACTCCATGGAGCTTTCCTTCTTCCTCTCTTTCGACTACCGAGCCGTGCTGACCACCGGGTGTGTGGCTGCGATGTATAGCAGGAGGGGTTCCTTCTCCTTAGGCGCCACCAAGGTTGGTGGTGTCGAAATTGTGCGCTTGAGATTCTCGAAAGCTCTATCTGCTTCCTCGTTCCATTGAAATTTCTCTCCTTGTTTGATCAATGCATAGAACGGCAACGCCTTTTCTCCCACTGCGACACGCAAAAGTGCGACTCGCCCGTCATTGTTGTATTTCTTTCAACTTTGTCGGCTTCCTCATCGTTACGATGGCCTGGTTTTCTCCGGATTGGCCTCGATCCCTCTTGCTGATACCAAGAATCCGAGAAGTTCAGGAACACCAAAGGAGCACTTCGTCGGGTTTAACTTAAGGCAGAACTTGTCGAGGTTGTCGAAGGTTTCTTTCAAATCTTCGATCAGCGTTGTCCCCTTTTTTGATGTTATGACGACATCTTCAATGTAGACTTGTACATTTTTTCCAATCTGTGTTGCAAGGCACTTCTGCATCATCCGCTGATATGTTGCTCCCGCGTTTTTCAAACCAAAGGGCATTATTCTATAGCAGAACACGCCGTAAGGTGTTATGAACGTTGTCTTGGCTTCATCATCTTCTTTTTAATCTGATTTGGTTATAACCAGAATACGCGTCCAAGAAGGAAAGACGTTCACATCCTGCCGTGGAGTCGATGATTTGATCGATCCTAGGGAGGGGAAAGTGATCCTTTGGACAGTGTTTATTGAGACACGTAAAGTCGACACACATGCGAAGGACTTTCGTGTTTTTCTTCGGCACCATCACTGGGTTAGCTACCCACGTGGCCTCTGTAGATATCTCTTTAATAAAACCAGCATCTTTGAGTCGATCTATTTCTGATAGCATAGCTTTGCGGTTTGGTTCAACGCCGCAAAGGTTGTTTGATTGGTCTCGCAATAGGATCCAAGTTTATGTGGTGCTCGGCAAGTTCCCTGGTACTCCGGCATGTCAGCTGGACACCATGCGAAGATTTTCCAGTGCTCACGGAGGAACTCGACGAGCGCGCTTTCCTATGCGAGATCCATGTTTGCTGCAATGGATGTCCTTTTCTTTGGGTCTGTCGGGTGGATCTGCACCTCTTGTGAATCCTTGGCAGTATTGAAGGTTGGTTCCCTTCGTGGCCTCCCTGTATCTGGCAGCACATCATAATTAGTGAGCCTTGGCGCCATATATTCTGCTTGCATCCCGAAAGTTTCCGACAGTCGATGAAAATCTTTGTCGCACTTATCAGCCAAAAACTTCCCTTAATTGTGATTGGTCCCTTAGGTCCAGGCAACCTCCACAATAAGTACGTGTAATGAGGTACCGCCATAAACCTGGCATATGCTGGTCGTCCCAATAAGGCGTGATATTGCGACGGGAAATCCACAACTTCAAACTCTAAGTTCTCTATCCTGTAGTTTTCTCGGGTCCCAAACTAAACGTCGAGATTGATCTTGCCCAACGGATAACTTGGCTTCTCTGGCGTGATCCCGTGGAAACGTGTATCAGTTGGTTTTAAATTTGCCAGGGATATGTTCATCTTCCTTAGTGTATCTGCGTACATAAGGTTTAAGCTGCTGCCACCATCTATAAAGACTCTCGACACGTCAAATCCGGCAATTACTGCGGGTAGGATAAGTGCAGATTGCCCTGGTCTAGGAACTTGTTGTGGGTGATCCGCAATTGTGAAGCCAATGTCTTGTCCCGACCAATTTAAGTATTCAACTGTTGGCGGAGGCATCTTCTCTGCCATGAACACTTGCCGCGAGATTACTTTCTGCGCCCTATTAGATGGCCTAGCTTTTTGAATCATCGAGACCGCACCACTGGAGTTAGGGTCAACATATGGAGGTGGGTGTGGTGCTGCCGCTATTCTGAGCTGGTGCCGATTTTCGTCCGTAATTGCGGGAGGAGGTGGGAGGTGGATCTCACTCCTTGGCCCCTGGGGGTTTCTGTTCATTGCTTGGGCATTGGCGATCCCTGCGCCCAACATTGCTTGGAATTGCGGCAGTCTTTTTGGAGATGTCCTGACTGCCTCTTTCCATTATTGTCGAGATAGAAGTGCATCTGACATGGCCCGTTCATCATTTCTTCGGGGGACACATAAGGTCTCTGAAACCTTGGTCCACTATTTTGCCTGTTACCACGGAAATCACCTCTGTTGTCGCCTTGTTGCTCATTACTCCTTTGGTAATCATCTCGACTATTCCCTCCAGAGTTCCCTCGGAAACCAGCCGATATGTGGCCAGGAGCATCATTATTGTAAAACTGGCGAGAAAATCGCCTTCTATTTTGAAAATTTCGACTGCGGTCCTCCTCTAGCGACCTATGTCGCTTGTTGTGTATCGCATCTTCTCCATCTGCCCATCTGTTTGCTATCTCCATCAATGCTGATATTGTCTTAGGGTTGGTTCTCCCTAAGTCTTCGACGAAATCTCCCGTCGAATTCCTGCCACGAACGCGTCTATTGCTCTCTCGTCGATATATCCTCTGCCGAGTTTTTAATAATGTTCCACCTCTGTATATATTTTCTCATTGATTCGTCGTGTTTCTGTCTACACGCCCTCAGCTCTTCTAACGACGCGGGTTTCTTGCAGGTGGATCGGAAATTCCTCACGAAGATGTCTTCGAAACTATCCCAGCTGTCGATGGAACCTGGGGGAAGTTTCTTTATCCAAGATCGCGCGGCTCCACTCAAGTGTACTTGGATGCTCTGCATGGCTGTTGCCCTGGTTCCGCCTATCAACTTCACCATCTCGAGGTAATCAACGAGCCAATCCTCGGGATCTTGTAGGCCGTCGAATTTTTTGAAATTTTCGGGTAACTTAAACCCTTTCGGGACTCGAGTTTTTCGAACTCGTCTCGTAAAGCACGGGAGCCCACACATATCTTCGTCGGCAACTTCCGGTGAATGCTGATGTTCTCTTCTTTCTTGTCGCGCTCTATCCACCCTTGCTTGAGCCGCTGTGTCTCTTGCTCCACTTGCTCTCGGTGGATCTTGCACTGCTGCAGTGGGTCGTGGACTATTTTGCCTTGGAGTTCCTTCGGGAGGTGTAGCTGCGAACGCTGTTCCCATGACTCCAACTCCAGCCATTGCCATATTGAACAATGCTTCTCTCGGGTCCCCAGGAGGTGGTCTGGACGCGAGGATATAAGCTTGCGTTGCCATGTACCCAGCTTCTGGTGTTTTCGGGATAATATTTCCCCTTGTATCAATCGTCACGAAGGACATGTCGAGATTTTGAATTATATTTCCTCTCTCTGCTTCAGGTATATTTTGCAGTCGAGATCTTGCTCTCCTCCGAGCTTCTCTGTGACTATCTCCCGAAGTTCCTGATTGTCGACTGAGCTCTGCTCGTCGCCTGCTTGACGCGGAGGCTGCCTCCTTTCTCCTATTCAGCGATTCTGTCTGTTTTGTCCAGCTCCCTACTTACACGAGCAAGTCTATATTGATAGGCTTGTAATTCTTCTGCAGTAGCAGTGGTGGTCATTGGTTCTGAACCATACATGGCTTTTGCGGCTCTATCCCACGCTGCCTGCGGGAGCTGAACTCTTAAACGTGGAGTGGTCCCGACATATTTTGTGCCTAAACCTTTTCTGAGATCGGAGGGATCAACGTATGGATTTCCCAAATCGTCGAAATCCTCTGACGTCTCCGGTTGTGCTCGGTTTGTCTCCTCAATCGCGTAGACCTGATGATATTTTGGGTGTTGATTTTTACCAGGATTGGTGACACCATCATAGAGATTGGTGAAGACCCTTCCGATGGCAGCAGATTTGTCGATGAAGTTGAAGCTGTCGACACTGTCGGAGTCGCTGCTTATAACAGAGTTTGCAGACGACTCGAAGGATGTGTCTCTGAATATCTTGGCGAGCTTTCCGCTTGCCTTGGTGTCGATGAAGCGTGAAGACGAAAACTCTTCGTTGCTCGACGAAAAGTCAGAATCGATCGCTGAAAATTCCGACGTGATCGGAACTTCGAGACGATAGGATCCTTCCTTGTTGACGCCAAATCGGAATTCTCCGAACGTCATGACGATGGGCTCCTCCAGATACGCACATGCATCCAAACGGGAGGGCGGGTGAGGAATAAAATCGACTAGATCAGTTTTTTCCCGTTTACCTCGATCCATCGCATTGCTTGCTACCGACGAAGTCGACGATTCTGGACGTGCCATCGAGATCAGCTCCTTGCAACCTCTAATTCCCACACGGCGCCAATTGACAAAGGATTAACTTGTCAATGCCTACAGATTGTAGACTAGGGTTTTGCTAGAAGTAGAGGGCGAGTAGATCTCGAAGGTTTCAGCCAAAAAGTACTCGCTGATTGTAAAAACTAGGGTTATGTTGACAATAGATTCGATCCTTTCTTTGTCCCTCGACTCCCTTATATAGGAGGTGGAGCCGAGGGTTTTAATACACAAGTTACGAGTTCGGGAGGGTTTCGTACCCGTCCCGTAAGATTACAAGTCTCTATATTTCCTAATACAATCTATCTTTCCTTAATACTAATTGGGCTTCTGAATCTTCTTATCCTTCGAGTCCTGGGCCTTCAATAAACCCCGGGTACTATCTTCGGCAGGCCCATTGGGGATGCCTATGTCACGCAGTGTTACCCATGGGTGGTTAAGGTGGCTGTGTTTGACGCCGATGTGCATGGCGTTGGTTGGGGGTCAGTAGAGCAGGTGTGGGTGCAAGCGTGCGAGGGAGGAGAGGCGTCTAGGGAAGCTGCGCAGCAATAGTGCCACGTCGGGAAGTTGCTTTACATGAGACAGAGGGGAGAGAGGGAAGCGTGCATCGCCCTCCTCGGTTTGTCATCGGCAGAGAAAGAAGAAAGGGGAGTGGTGGAGGCGGTCGTGGAGCAGTGTGTGGATCCCATGAGATCATGATGTTGCAACGAAAAGAACTGGCCAAGCCAGGATGGGAAGGGATAATGTAATGGAAGGGTGGCATGCCATGCATGGCCGGCCATGCCATCACCTCATTTTCTCCAGTTTTGCCAATTTACTAGAGATGCTATAGATGCAAAGATTTGGGTATTTGATGTGTCGATGTGTTAAGCAAGGATTAGATAGTCTAAAAAAATCAGTTGAGTAGAGAAGAATTGGGAGAGTGGTCCCTTTCTCCAAAAAGATGGTCTTCAAGGATCATCCGTT
Source organism: Lolium multiflorum (assembly GCA_030979885.1). Classification (NCBI taxonomy): domain Eukaryota; kingdom Viridiplantae; phylum Streptophyta; class Magnoliopsida; order Poales; family Poaceae; genus Lolium; species Lolium multiflorum. The sequence continues at coordinate 166,990,256 of CM061749.1, forward strand.
GATGCACTTAGCAATATTCAGAGATGAATTCAGTGTAAGAGTTAGTGGCATCACAATGCTATTTGTTTTGACCTAAGGTTAACACTTAGAGGATTCTTTGCGATGCACATAACTGATACGTCTCAAACGTATCTATAATTTCGATGTTCCATGCTTGTTTTATGACAATACCTACATGTTTTGTTCACACTTTATATCGTTTTGATGCATTTTCCGAACTAACCTATTGACGAGATGCCGAAGTGCGAGTTCTGTTTTGTTGTTTTTGGTTTCAGAAATCCTAGTAAGGAAATATTCTCGGAATTGGACGAAATCAACGCCCAGCATCTTAGAAATCCACGAAGCTTCCATCAGAGAGGACCAGAGGGGGCCACAGGGCCCCACACGTAAGGCGGCGCGGCCAGGAGGGGGGGCGCGCCGGCCTGTTGTGTGGGCCCCCCGTAGCCTTTCCGACTCCGCCTCTTCGCCTATTTAAGCCTCCCTGACCTAAAACCTCGACACGGAATAAGCCACGGGACGAGAAACCTTCCAGCCGCCGCCATCACGAAGCCAAGATCGGGGACAGAGTCTCTGTTCCAAGCACGCCGCGGGACGGGAAGTGCCGGAAGGCTTCTCCATCGACACCGCTGCCATCTCCACCACCATCTTCATCACCGCTGCTGTCTCCCATGAGGAGGAAGTAGTTCTCCATCGAGGCTAAGGGCTGTACCGGTAGCTATGTGGTTAATCTCTCTCTATGTACTTCAATACAATAATCTCATGAGCTGCCTTACATGATTGAGATTCATATGATGATGCTTGTAATCTAGATGTCATTATGCTAGTCAAGTGGATTTTACTTATGTGATCTCCGGAGACTCCTTGTCCCATTTTGTAAAGGTGACAGTGTGTGCACCGTGTGGGTCTCTTAGGCTATATTTCAGAATACTTATTCACTGTTATGAATAGCATATTGAAGTGCTTATTTATATCCCTTTATGATTGCAATGTGTTTTGTATCACTATTCATTTATGTGCTACTCTAGTGATGTTATTAAAGTACTCTATTCCTCCTGCACGGTGTAATGGTGACAGTGTGTGCATCGTGTAGTACTTGGCGTAGGTTATGATTGTGATCTCTTGTAGATTATGAAGTTAACTATTGCTATGATAGTATTGATATGATCTATGCCTCCTTCATAGTGTGATGGTGACAGTGTGCATGCTATGTTAGTAATTGGTTTAGTTGTGTTGATCTATCGTGCACTCTAAGGTTATTTAAACATGAATATCGAATATTGTGGAGCTTGTTAACTCCGGCATTGAGGGTTCGTGTAATCCTACACAATTAGTGGTGTTCATCATCCAACAAGAGAGTGTAGAGTATAGCATTTATCTATTCTGTTATGTGATCCATGTTGAGAGTGTCCACTAGTGAAAGTATAATCCCTAGGCCTTGTTCCTAAATACTGAAATCGCTGCTTGTTTACTGTTTTACTGCATCTGTACTGCCACAATATTACCACCATCAACCACACGCCAGTTGTAGCATCAAGCTATTTTCTGGTGCCGTTACTACTTCTCATATACATTCATACCACCTGTATTTCACTATCTCTTCGCCGAACTAGTACACCTATACATCTGACAAGTGTATTAGGTGTGTTGGGGACACAAGAGACTTCTTGTATCGTGATTGCAGGGTTGCTTGAGAGGGATATCTTTGACCTCTTCCTCCCGAGTTCGATAAACCTTGGGTGATTCACTTAAGGGAAAACTTGTTGCTGTTCTACAAACCTCTGCTCTTGGAGGCCCAACACTGCCTACACAAGAATAGAAGCACCCGTAGACATCAAGCTATTTTCTGGCGCCGTTGGGAGGAAAGGTAAAAAGCACTCATACTCCGGTCCCAGGTAACTAAGTTATTTTCTGTTGCCGTTGTAAGTGCTCAAAGCTATTTCCTTTAGATCCTGCAATTGCATCTTTTCGTTTCTTGTTTTACACTAGTAAGGCATAATGGAGAGCAACAGTTAGCTTCTTATTCTATTTCCTGAGTTAAGACATGGATTGTTTGCTGCGAAAATTTAAAAACCTATGGAATCTTATTTGCATGCTAGTAGCAATGATATTAGTATGAACGCTTTGAACACCATTGTTGCTAATGATATGGAAAATTCTAAGCTTGGGGAAGCTGGTTTAGATGAGCATGATATTTTTAGTCCCCCAAGCATTGAGGAGAAAATTTTCTTTGATGATACTTTGCCTTCTATTTATGATGATTATAATGATAGTGGTCTTTTGGTGCCGCCTACTATGGAGAGTAAATTTTATTATGATTATACTATGCCTCCTACACTTGATGAGAATAATAATGATAGCTACTTTGTTGAATTTGCTCCCACTACAACTAATAAAATTGATTATGCTTATGTGGAGAGTAATGATTTTATGCATGTGGCTCATGACAAGAATATTTTATGTGATAGTTATATTGTTGAGTTTGTTCATGATGCTACTGAAAGTTATTATGAGAGAGGGAAACATGGTTATATGCATCTTAATAATATTAAATTTCCCCTCTTTATGTTGAGAATCTTGAAATTGCGCTTGTGTTGCTTTTCTATGCTTGCCACTTTGTTCTTCATGAATTTATTTGTGTACAAGATTCCTTTTCATAGGAAGTGGGTTAGACTTAAATGTGTTTTGAATTTGCTTCTTCATGCTCTCTTTTGCTTCAACTCTTGCGAGAGTATCATTAAAATTGCTGAGCCCATCTTAATGGCTATAAAGAAAGAACTTCTTGGGACATAACCCATGTCTTTATTTTACAGCACTTTTGTTTTATATTTGAGTCTTGGAAGTTGTTTACTACTGTAGCAACCTCTCCTTATCATGTTTTTGTGCCAAGTAAAGTCTCTATGGCAAAGTTGATGCTAGATTTGGATTGCTGCGCAGAATTCTTTCTCACGAATTCGCGTAGAAGTATCTGTAAAAAAATCAAAAAAATCTGCCAATTTACGTGCGTAATCCTCAGACATGTACGCAACTTTCATTAGTTTTGAGTTTTTCCGTTTGAGCAAGTTAAGTGCCCCTGCAAAATTCGTCTTTACGGACTGTTCTGTTTTTGACAGATTCTGCCTTTTATTTCGCATTACCGCTTTTGTTATGTTGAATGAGTTTCTTTGTTCCATTAACTTTCAGAAGCTGTGCAATGTCCAAAGTGTTAAGAATGATTGTGTCACCCCTGAACATGTGAATTTTTGATTATGCACTAACTCTCTAATGAGTTTGCTTGAAGTTTGGTGTGGAGGAAGTTTTCAAGGGTCAATAGAAGAGGGTGATATACTATGATCAAGAAGAGTGAAGAGTCTAAGCTTGGGGATGCCCCGGTGGTTCATCCATGCATATTTCAAGAAGACTCAAGCATCTAAGCTTGGGGATGCCCAAGGCATCCCCTTCTTCATCGACAACTTATCAGGTCACTTCTAGTGAAACTATATTTTTATTCCGTCACATCCTATGTACTTTACTTGGAGTGTGTGATTTTATTTTCATTTTGTTATTTTCATTCTCTGAATAAGTTCATCCTTGTGTGGGAGAGAGACACGCTCCGCTTTTTCATATGAACACTAGTGTTTTTCATTTTTGCTTTTAATGTTCAAGGGCGAAAGTTGATCGCTTCACTTATTGCTATTTGGTTGGAATCAGAAAATGCTTCATATGGTCTTGAATAATTTGATACTTGGCAATTGTTTTGAGCTCTCATATTTAAGCTCTTGCATCATGTAGTTTAAATCTAGTAGTGGAGAACTATTGTAGAGCTTGTTGAAATTTGGTTTGCATGATTGGTCTCTCTAAGGTCTAGATATTTTCTGGTAAAAGTGTTTGAGCAACAAGGAAGACAGTGTAGAGTCTTATAATGCTTGCAATATGTTCTTATGTAAGTTTTGTTGTACCGGTTTATACTTGTGTTTGCTTCAAACAACCTTGCTAGCCTAAGCCTTGTACTGAGAGGGAATACTTCTCGTGCATCCAAAACCTATGCCATTTGTGTCCACCATATCTACCTACTATGTGGTATTTCCTGCCATTCCAAGTAAATACTTCATGTGCTACCTTTAAACAATTCAAAAGTTATTATCTCTTATTTGTGTCAATGTTTTATAGCTCATGAGGAAGTATGTGGTGTTTTATCTTTCAATCTTGTCATTTACTTGACAGACTTTCACAATGGACTAGTGGCTTCATCCGCTTATCCAATAATTTTGCAAAAAGAGCAATGGGGTTCCCAGCCCCAATTAATTAACTTGCATTAATAATTCTCTTCACATGTTTTGCTGATCTATCAGTAAGCAACTTAAATTTGCAAATAGACACTCCTCCATGGTATGTGATTGTTGGTCGGCACCCGAGGATTCGGTTAGCCATGGCTTGTGTAAGCAAAGGTTGGGAGGAGTGTCATCTAATAAATAAAACTAAAGTACATGTGTAAACAAAAGAGAAGAGGGATGATCTACCTTGCTGGTAGAGATAACGTCCTTCATGGGAGCCGCTCTTGAAAGTCTGGTTGATAAGGTAGTTAGAGTACCCATTACCATTCGTTGACAACAACAAACACCTCTCAAAACTTTACTTTTATGCTCTCTATATGATTTCAAAACTTGAAAAGCTCTAGCACATGATTTAATCCCTGCTTCCCTCTGCGAAGGGCCTATCTTTTACTTTATGTTGAGTCAGTTTACCTACTTCCTTCCATCTTAGAAGCAAACACTTGTGTCAACTGTGCATTGATTCTTACATACTTGCTTATTTGCATTCATCATATTACTCTATGTTGACAATTATCCATGAGATATGCATGTTGAAAGTTGAAAGCAACTGCTGAAACTTATATCTTCCTTTGTGTTGCTTCGATGCCTTTACTTTGAATTTATTGCTTTATGAGTTAACTCTTATGAAAGACTTTTGATACTTGTCTTGAAAGTACTATTCATGAAAAGTTTTGCTATATGTTATCTATTTGTTAGCAACCTATAGATCATTGCTTTGAATCACTCCATTCATGTCATATGCTTTACAATAATGTTGATCAAGATTATGATGGTAGCATGTCACCTCAGAAATTATTTGTGTTATCGTTTACCTACTCGAGGGCGAGTAGGAACTAAGCTTGGGGATGGTTGATACGTCTCAAACGTATCTATAATTTATGATGTTCCATGCTTGTTTTATGACAATACCTACATGTTTTGTTCACACTTTATATCGTTTTGATGCATTTTCCGGAACTAACCTATTGACGAGATGCCGAAGTGCCAGTTCCTGTTTTCTGCTTTGGTTTCGAAATCCTAGTAAGGAAATATTCTCTTGGACGAAATCAACGCCCAACATCTTAGAAATCCACGAAGCTTCCGAACACCCGAGAGGGACGGAGGGGGCCACGGGGCCCACACGGTAGGCGGCGCGGCTAGGAGGGGGGCGCCCTGTTGTGTGGGCCCCGCCCCCTCCGCCTCTTCGCCTATTTAAGCCTCCCTGACCTAAAACCTCGACACGGAATAAGCCACGGGACGAGAAACCTTCCAGAGCCGCCGCCATCGCGAAGCCAAGATCTGGGGGACATGAGTCTCTGTTCCGGCACGCCGCCGGACGGGGAAGTGCCCGGAAGGCTTCTCCATCGACACCGCTGCCATCTCCATCGCCATCTTCATCACCTGCTGCTCCCATGAGGAGGGAGTAGTTCTCCATCGAGGCTAAGGGGTACCGGTAGCTATGTGGTTAATCTCTCTATGTACTTCAATACAATAATCTCATGAGCTGCCTTACATGATTGAGATTCATATGATGATGCTTGTAATCTAGATGTCATTATGCTAGTCAAGTGGATTTTACTTATGTGATCTCCGGAGACTCCTTGTCCCACGTGTGTAAAGGTGACAGTGTGTGCACCGTGTGGGTCTCTTAGGCTATATTTCACAGAATACTTATTCACTGTTATGAATAGCATATTGAAGTGCTTATTTATATCCCTTTATGATTGCAATGTGTTTCGTATCACTATTCATCTATGTGCTACTCTAGTGATGTTATTAAAGTACTCTATTCCTCCCGGTGTAATGGTGACAGTGTGTGCATCGTGTAGTACTTGGCGTAGGTTATGATTGTGATCTCTTGTAGATTATGAAGTTAACTATTGCTATGATAGTATTGATGTGATCTATGCCTCCTTCATAGTGTGATGGTGACAGTGTGCATGCTATGTTAGTACTTGGTTTAGTTGTGTTGATCTATCGTGCACTCTAAGGTTATTTAAACATGAATATCGAATATTGTGGAGCTTGTTAACTCCGGCATTGAGGGTTCGTGTAATCCTACACAATTAGTGGTGTTCATCATCCAACAAGAGAGTGTAGAGTATAGCATTTATCTATTCTGTTATGTGATCCATGTTGAGAGTGTCCACTAGTGAAAGTATAATCCCTAGGCCTTGTTCCTAAATACTGAAATCGCTGCTTGTTTGTTTTATCATCTGCTGCAATATTACCACCATCAACCACACGCCAGTTGTAGCATCAAGCTATTTTCTGGTGCCATTACTACTGCTCATATACATTCATACCACCTGTATTTCACTATCTCTTCGCCGAACTAGTGCACATATACATCTGACAAGTGTATTAGGTGTGTCGGGGACACAAGAGACTTCTTGTATCGTGATTGCAGGGTTGCTTGAGAGGGATATCTTTGACCTCTTCCTCCCTGAGTTCGATAAACCTTGGGTGATTCACTTAAGGGAAAACTTGCTGCTGTTCAACAAACCTCTGCTTTTGGAGGCCCAACACTGTCTACAAGAATAGAAGCACCCGTAGACATCAATAACCTTCTTTGGTTTAGAGAAAATAAATAAATGCAAAGACTTCTTTTTAAAAAAAATAAAAGGAGACAAGATGATATTTTGAAATAAAATAGGTCTACTTGCATCATAATGCTTAGTAGTTTTTCTCATCTTTTTTTTATTTGATATCAAAAAGTGTAAGAAATGGCATATGTACCATTAACATGCATTTTGGTATATATGTAATAGGACAAAGGAAAAAAAATAGAAATTATTGTTGAATGGAAAATGATATAACAAAACATATAAGTAACATTTAAAAAAAATGAAAAAGGTTTGTAAAACTAGAAACAGTTTTGTAAGTGAACAATATAGAACAAAAAGGGTTGCTAGGGTTTTAGGTCAATTGGATGCTAGGGTTTTAGGTCAATTGGAGGGAAGTCCAAATTTGATAATTTGAGATGCTACCATAAGATCATGGGGTGACTTTAGAGTTCGGTTAGGTTTTCAAGGATGCATGAGCAAGCAATCTTGGTGAAACAGAAGCACGCACACAAGAGAACACTCAGGTTATGGTCAACAAAGTCAACCGGGATGTAGGGTTATGTGTAGGGATTCGTAGCATAGAAAACAAAAAATTTCCTACCATAAGAACGAATAACAAGCCGAGATCTAATCTAGTATATCGTAGCAACGAGATGAGATCAACATACCCTCGAAAACCGCTAAGCGTTAACGAGATAAATCTCGTGGATGATATAGTCGATCACTTGCCGCTCTCAGGAGCGAGTAGAAGATCTCGACGGTGCAGCAATCGGGCAGCACCTTCGCACTCGGTCACACGTACGATGTTGATGAAGACGTCCTTCTCCTTGTTCCAGCGGGCAGCGGAAGTAGTAGATCCTCCTCAGAATCCTGGCAGCACGACGGCGTGGTGACGGTGGTGGTGGAGGTCTCCTGTAGGGCTTCGCCGTAGCCGTGCAGAGAGAGGTGGAGGAGGGTGGTGCTAGGGTTTGGGGGAGAGGGGCTAGGGCGCCGGCCTGGTGCCCTTGTGGTGGTGTGGCCAGCCCCTCACCTCTCTCCCCTTTATATAGGTGGAAAACGTAGCCCCCAAATCATACTCCCTCTAGGATTCTTATTGGAAACATACCATAATGAGAAACCTAGTCAAGGTGGGATTTCCCCTTTTCCTTTTGAGTTGGCTAACCATTGAGGTGGAGTCCACCATGGACTGCACCCTCCCACCTGGTGGGTCGGCTAGGGCTGGTGGAGTCCCTTCGGGACTTCACCTGCCATGAAAAGTTTCCGGACGATTCTAGAACCTTCTAGAACCTTCCATAAATTCACCAGACCATTCCCAAACTTGTAATATGACTTCCCATATATGAATCTTATTCTCCGAACCATTCCGGAGTTCCTCGTGATGTCCTGGATCCCATCCGAGACTCCGAACAACATTCGGTCTCCATTTCAAATTCCATATCTACTTAAACAACATCGAACCTTAAGTGTGTCACCCTACGGTTCGTGAACTATGTAGACATGATCGAGACACTTCTCTGATCAATAAATAATAGCGGGACCTGGAGATTCAAAATGGCTCCCACATATTCAACGATGACTTCGTGATCGAAAGAACCATTAGCATACGATACCGATTCGCTTTGTCGCGTGATACTCTACTTATCCGAGGTTCGATCATCGGTATCTCTATACCTGGTTCAACCTCGTTACCGATAAGTACTCTTTAATCGTTCCGTGATATGACATCCCTTGTGAGCCAGTCACATGCTTGCAAGCTAATTGGATGACATTCCACCGAGAGGGCCCAGAGTATATCTATCCGTCATTTGGATGGACAAATCCCACTATTGATCCACGCGCTTCAACCTATACTTTCCGAATACTTAATGCCACCTTTATAACCACCCATTTAATAAGTAATGTTTGATGTCATCAAATTATCCATCCGGTGCAGGTGATTAACATGATCTCATGGTCGAGGGATTAGGTTACTATGTATCTTAAAGCTTGTAGCAAAACGAACTAAATGACTTGATCCAATGCTATGCTTACAATCGGTGTGTGTCCATCACATCATTCTCTTAATGACATGATATTGTTATTAATAACATACAATGTTCATGATCACGAAACTATGATCATCTATTAATCAACAAGCTAGTTTAGCAAGGCCAAGTCTAATGTTCCTGGCATCTGCAGCAAAGTCTGACCAATTTTTGTCAAAGTCTTCCCAAGCCTCGCCCTCAGCTGGATGGCTCATTTCACCCAAATCTTCTCCTACCTTAGGCTTTTTGTATAACTTGTGCCACTGTGCTTCATTTTATGCTTTTGTCGTAGAAAAAAATCCTCTACAGCCTAGTTATCAATGGAAAATGCATCAACACTTTCTACGGAGTCTTCTTTGCTTCAACATTTTTCCATCTTGACTCGCCGCACTTGGGGCAATTATCAAAGTCGGCATATTCCTTTCTGAAGAGAATGCAATTTTTGATGCACACATGTATTGAAATGTATCCAAGCCCTAATTTATCGATAACAGCGTTCTCTTCACGGTATGTTCTTGGGAGTGTATTAGCAGGTGGAAATGCTTCACGCAAGATCTGAAGGATGTCAGTAAATGCAGAATTGGTGATCAAATGTTTTGACTTCATTGAAGAATTGTAACCAGAAAGGAGAATCTCGTGAACGAGGAAGATCCAGGATAAAGTGTAAGTTCAGCCTCTTTCCTAAAATCCTCATAGAATGACTTCTTTTCTTCCACAATATTGGGAATAGAATTTGAGTCATCTTCATCATCGTTGTTTCCATTTCCATTCCCGTACCCATTTTCCCAAGCATCCTGGTCTGCTAGTAAGTCATCTAATCGCACATTGAAAGGAGAATGCACTCCGACAACACCTTCAATAATAACTGCATCAACATCTTCTTTATGATATATCCACCGACTATAGGTTGAAGCCATGCCGTTCATTAACAAGTTTCTCCGCACAGCACTCTGAGATCTGCGACACTGATTACATCACAAGTTACAGGGGCAATATATGAGTTTAGTAGGATTGTATCTAGCACTGATAAAGTCCACAAAACTATTCACAATAGCCACGTATTCGGGTGTAAATAGTATACCATTCATCACCCATCTTCTATCCATCTGGTCAACAATTAATGTTCATACGGTTAGACCGCTTCACATGTCAGAAGTTTATTGATAAAATTATATATATATACATACATAATCTATACCGTATTAAAATATACTTTATGATGGATACAATGGTGTTAATTTGAGACTCTAAATGTTGATAGTTTTTGGCATAAATTTGGTCAAAGTTCACCCGGCGGTTTGACTTCAAAAATCTTATAAATATTTTGGCATAGAGGGAGTACAGTAATATACTACTCCATAAAGAATGGATCGAGGGACTATATGCTAGGGACTTACTGTGGCTGCCGGAGAGCGAAAACAGAGATTTGTCGGGGGCAGTCTGGCGACAGTCAAGAGGTGCACGCCATGGCGGGCGACGGCGATAGATCCGCTCTCGCGTGCCAGAGAGCGTCAAAGTGATACGGCGGCGTGGCCATCAATGGATCTACTTAGCTCACTATCCCTGGCTATTCTCCCGCTGTGAACTAAACAATGTGGTGAACCGTGAAGTAAACAATTTGGCGAACTCCCCTCCCAATACTGTTTGTAAGGCGCGAACACTATGTTTTTTTCAAGCGGTCTCCCACCGCTTTCACGAGCTGGGGCGCATGGGTAAACAACTCGTTCAACCAAGGCTGCTACTGAGAAAGAAGACAAAGCCGGCTAACTGGGTCCAGTAGAACAATGTTCTAGACTGAGTGACGTTCCCCAGAGTCAATGAAGTATTTGTCCACACCTAAATCTGGCCCAAAAGATCCAGAGGTAGCCCCCACCCAAAACAAATAGGCCATCAACAGCCCAACCCAAAATAGTTTTACGAAATAAACCTTCGTTGTGATCAAACCTGCTTATTTTGTACCTGTGGGCCTGATGGGAATGGCACTAGGGACCCACGTAGGCCCGACATATTATATAGGCCCACCAAGCTCTGGCATGCGGGGCCAGGCGTCGAGAATGACACATCTCCATGTGGGCCCGATGGGAATGGCACCTGGGACCCATGTAGGACCGACAAAGTATGTAGGCCCAACAAGCTCTGACACGCGGTCCCACCAATCTCTAAAATGCGGGCCCACCAAAGCTCTGACATGCCGGGCCACGCCACATCTCCTTGTGGGCCCGATGGGAATGGAACCTCGGACCCACGTAGGCCCGACGTATTATGTAGTCCTAGCAAGCTCTGACCTGCGGGGCCATGCGTACAAAATTGACGGCAGGCAGACACTTGTGCTGGCACGTGCGCATTTTTTTTTGGCATGGCAACTGACATGTGGAGCCCATCTTGGTGGTACTCCAGTTCGCATGCTTGGAGGTTGTCAGAACGGGTGGCCTGTAATATCCCAGGATTTGGGGTTACAGAAAAAGAGAGGAAACAGATGTGTGCATTGCATTCATGCATAGAAAATCCGGGAATTTTCGCTTTAAAGTAAAATCACATTAACTGAAGTTTCACTTGATCTTGGTGGAACTGAAGTAGCTCATCAAGTCAAGCGCTATAAACCTCAATGTGACTTTGTTAAAACCTTGTTTTGGGTAGAGATGATTTGATCTAAGGGGTTAGATCAAATGGAACTAATAATCAACACAACAACACTTTACTCAATGATAAATTGATTGATCTTATAAAAGATTATAATATGGTAATCCTTGTCATAACATATGAACAACTATTCAATTGCAAATCAAGTAACAATAAAATGGAGAAACCATTCTAGACTTATCTTTTCCATGTCTTAAACTAATCCTTGATCCTACCATGAACCTCATGGTATTTCTTGAACTAAACTTTTGAATTTAACACCAACATAAGCTTATCATTAAACCCTAGAGATGGGAGAGGTTTATACCCATCAAAGAGATAAGAAACAAACTCTAAATTATTAACACTTAAAAGTTGAGCAACTAACTTTGGGGTATAATTTAATTCACTTTAAAACTTATTATCAAATATGGTAAAACACAAGGACCTAAGTGCATAAAAGCTACACATTTTGATTTTAATCATAACTTATTAAATATGTGGAATATCACAAAACTAAATTCGTTTACATTACGAATTATAGTTCAAACTATTTGAATAAAATAAACTATGAGTATTTTGAAACTCATATGATCATGCCTTGGTGAAATCAAACATCACCATTCAAAATTGGGGTATAATCCTTGTCTTGACATTTTGACCCCAATTACAATATAAATACAATCACATATGATATAATGACTCAACCACAAGCATAAAATCATTCACAAGATATTTAGTAACAAAAGCCACTTGGCTACCCAAAAATAAATCACATGAGAGGATAATACCCATGCCACATAGGATGAAAATATCTACATAGCTTGAATCCTAAGCTATGCCACCTCATGCTTAAAGGATTGCTATGGATAAGAGCATGACAACCAAGCACCTTACTCATCAAATCAAAACAAGAGTCACCCACCTATGTGTCATGATACTAGAGCATGCCCAAGCCTATAAAAGGAACCCTCTACCTCATTCATTCCATCATCTTGTACCATGATACAAGCAAACCAAATAGTTGGGCCAATCCATGCTTTAGATAGGACCAAGATGAAGCAGCTAGGAGGTGGAGGCATACCACAAGAAGCAGGTTTATCAGATTTCCTGAAGAATAAGCTACAGAAGATAGCAAGGTAGAATTCTTAGGCAGACCATATATTTAGATAATCACATCATCATCCCTTGAGTAGAACCCTAGATGATAATCCAAGTCCTTGTGGAGTGAGAGAGATAATTAGTATAACCTAGCCAAATATTTCTAGTGATACTTTGGGAAGCCCATACCATGCATGATCATCACCATTGGGTAATGATCATAAACCCTAAGAACTTTAAGTAAGGAGCTATTAAGAATAAGTTGATCATGATGATGCCATGATCTTGCTTTGGATAAATAGGAGAATAAGCCATAAGTTAAACCTTAATATGATAAGCACATATCAGCCTCACATAAAATCATAGGGAGAATACTATCACCCTAAACCAATTCTAGTGTCATGAGTAGAGGAGTAATGGCATTGTACTAAACCCTTGCCTAGCCAAGTACTTGTGACAACTCTAGTAGTATTTAGATACAAGCACCCTATAAATAGTGTGGGGGAACTAAATCCTAGCCAACCCATTATGGTATCAATTCATATCCATAACCTAAGTCTATACCTCAACCCTAGTTTGTGTATCACTTTTGTGATCACAACTAAAACCTAATGAAGACATAATTGAGTTTCAAACCATGTGTCATTAAGCAAATATAATTAGAACCCTAGCAATGCACCCTCATTAAATCCTATGCTTAATTAATTATGGGACTTGGGAATAACCTAATGCTAAACCCTTTACTTAAACCCATGGGTGGTGATCAACCATTTAACCCTAAAAATAAGACAAACCATTCTGGAAACAATACCTACTCTAGGTATTTCAAGGTGTTGTTAAAAATATAATACTTGTGCCAACTCTAAAATAGGGTTATAATAAAATTCACAAGACCTTAACAACTAAGTGTTCACATAAAATCATATGTAAGTGACTAAATCAAGACCCTAGAAATATTTAGGTACATACAGCCATGCCATTTGGTCACCTCCTTAAATCATAAAAATATTTGGAATTTCAAAAGAAAGAGAATAGAAATTATAATTATTAACATATCCATTTGAAATATTGTGTATATTGAAGCTATCATTATATTAAAAATCAAAATAGTATTTCTCAAGTAGAAATATTATTTAAGTGGTAATGGCCAAGTGAAAATAGTTACAAATATCGGCTAAGAGAATTGAATTCAATTCTGAATTCAAAATAGAAAATAGAAAACAAAAAATAAAAACAAAAAAATAAAAACAGAAAAAGAAAAGAGAGAAGAAAAACTCACCTGGACCTCACCTGGCCGCAGCAGCCCACCAGCACGGCCCAAAGGAGCCCAGTAGCAGCCCAACACCACGGCCTGGCCCAGCCCACTATACCCCTTCGTGAAATATCAACGGGGGAGGTGGTCGTCCTCATCCCTTTCTCGCGCATGGAGGACACCACGACGTCGTGGCCAGCTTCTCCTCGTCACTGGCGGCACCTCCTCGACCTGAGGCATGACGAGGCGCACCCTAGCGCCGTATAAAAGCCTCGGGACGAACCCTAGCTTCGGTTTCTTCCTCCCCTGCTCCAAAATTCTCCCCAGACGAAACCCTAGCTCGCCCCGGCCATCTTCCTCGCCGCCGTTCAGAGCCTCCCCAAGCCCAGCCGTGACCACCATCAGCACCGCCGTGGTCGACTTGCTCTTCTTGCAAGAAGAATCGACCCCAATCAACCCATAGCGCCGCCGTCGACCTTGTCTTCCCCAACGCCGGTGATACGCGTAGATGCACACGTCCGTTGGGAACCCCAAGTGGAAGGTATGATGCGTATAGAAGCAAGTTTCCTCAGTATGAAACCAAGGTTTAATCGAACCAGTAGGAGCCAAGAAGCACGTTGAAGGTTGATGGTCGCGAAATGTGATGCGGCGCAACACTGGGGATTCCGGCGCCAACGCGGAACCTGCACAACACAACCCAAGTACTTTGCCCCAACGAAACAGTGAGGTTGTCAATCTCACCGCTTGCTGTAACAAAGGATTAAACGTATCGAGTGGAAGATGTTTGCAAAGAAAACAGTAAACACAATTGCGATTGTATGCTATGTAAAGAATAGGACCGGGTCCAGTTCACTAGAGGTGTCTCTCCCATAAGATAAAAGCATGTTGGGTGAACAAATTACAGTCGGGCAATTGACAAATAGAGAAAGGCATAACAATGCATATACATGATATGATAAATATAGTGAGATTTAATTGGGCATTACGACAAAGTACATAGACCGCCATCCAACTGCATCTATGCCTAAAAAGTCCACCTTCAGGTTATCATCCGAACCCCCTCCAGTATTAAGTTGCAAAGCAACAGACAAATTGCATTAAGTATGGTGCGTAATGTAATCAACAACTACATCCTTAGACATAGCATCAATGTTTTATCCCTAGTGGCAACAAGACATCCACAACCTTAGAACTTTCTGTCACTGTCCCAGATTCAATGGAGGCATGAACCCACTATCGAGCATAAATACTCCCTCTTGGAGTTAAGAGTAAAAACTTGGCCAGAGCCTCTACTAATAACGGAGAGCATGCAAGATCATAAACAACACATGAACAATAGATTGATAATCACCATAATCATAGTACTCTCTATCCATCGGATCCCGACAAACACAACATATAGAATTACATATAGATGATCTTGATCATGTTAGGCAGCTCACAAGATCCAACAATGAAGCACAACAAGGAGAAGACGACCATCTAGCTACTGCTATGGACCCATGGTCCAGGGGTGGACTACTCACTCATCACTCCGAGGCGACCATGGCGGTGTAGAGTCCTCCGGAGATGAATCCCCTCTCCGGCAGGGTGCCGGAGGCGATCTCCAGAATCCCCCGAGATGGGATTCGCGGCGGCGGCGTCTCTGTAAGGTTTTCCGTATCGTGGCTCTCGGTACTGGGGTTTCGCGACGGAAGCTTTAAGTAGGCGGAGGGTCAACGCGGGGGCCACACGAGGGGCCCGGGGGCAGGTCGGCGCGGCCAGGGCTTGGGCCGCGCCGGCCACCCCCCTGGCTCCTCGTGGCCCCACTTCGTTAGGTCTTTGGTCTTTGGAAGCTTGCAAAAATAGGACCCTGGGCGAAAGTTTCGTCCAATTCCGAGAATATTTCTTTACTAGGATTTCTGAAACCAAAAACAGCAAAACAACCGGCTCTTCGGCATCTTGTTAATAGGTTAGTTCCAGAAAATGCATAAATATGACATATAATGTGCATAAAACATGTAGGTATCATCAATAAAGTAGCATGGAACATAAGAAATTATCGATACGTTGGAGACGTATCAGCATCCCCAAGCTTAGTTCTCGTCCCGAGCAGGTAAACGATAACAAAGATAATTTCTGAAGTGACATGCCATCAAAATCTTGATCATACTATTTGTAAACATATGTAATGAATGCAGCGATCAAAGCAAAGGTAATGACATGAGTAAACAACTGAATCATAAAGCAAAGACTTTTCATGAATAGTACTTCAAGACAAGCATCAATAAGTCTTGCATAAGAGTTAACTCATAAAGCAATAAATCAAAGTAAAGGTGTTGAAGCAACACATAGGAAGATTAAGTTTCAGCGGTTGCTTTCAACTTATAACATGTATATCTTCATGGATATTGTCAACATAAAGTAATATAACAAGTGCAATATGCAAGTATGTAGGAATCAATGCACAGTTCACACAAGTGTTTGCTTCTTAAGGTGGAAGGAGATAGGTAAACTGACTCAACAATAAAAGTAAAAGAATGGTCCTTCAAAGAGGAAAGCATCGATTGCTGTATTTGTGCTAGAGCTTTTTATTTTGAAAACATGAAACAATTTTGTCAACGGTAGTAATAAAGCATATGAGTTATGAAAATTATATCTTACAAGTTGCAAGCCTCACGCATAGTATACTAATAGTGCCCGCACCTCGTCCTACTTAACTTGGACTACCGGGTCTTCGCATGCCATGTTTCAACCAAGTGTCACAAAGGGGTACCTCCATGCCGCCCGTACAAAGGTCTAAGGAGAATGCTCGCATTTCGGATTTCTCGCTTTTGATTATTCTCAACTTAGACATCCATACCGGGACAACATGGACAACAGATAATGGACTCCTCTTAAATGCATAAGCATGTAGCAAAGTTATTATTCTCATATGAGATTGAGGATATATGTCCAAAACTGAAACTTCCACCATGGTTCATGGCTTTAGTTAGCGGCCCAATGTTCTTCTCTAACAATTTTGCATGCTCCAACCACTAAAATGATAGACCTTCAGACAAGACGGACATGCATAGCAACTCACATGATATTCAACAATAGTTGATGGCGTTCCCCAGAAGCATGGTTATCGCACAACAGGCAACTTAATAAAATATAAAGTGCATAAGTACATATTCAATACTACGATAGTTTTTAAGGCTATTTTGTCCCATGAGCTATATATTGCAAAGGTGAATGATGGAATTTTAAAGGTAGCACTCAAGCAATTTACTTTGGAATGGCGGAGAAATACCATGTAGTAGGTAGGTATGGTGGACACAAATGGCATAGTAGTTGGCTCAAGGATTTTGGATGCATGAGAAGTATTCCCTCTCGATACAAGGTTTAGGCTAGCAAGGTTATTTGAAGCAAACTCAAGGATGAACAAGTGCAGCAAAACTCACATAAAAGACATATTGTAAACATTATAAGACTCTACACTGTCTTCCTTGTTGTTCAAAACTCAATACTAGATATTATCTAGACCTTAGAGAAACCAAATATGCAAATCAAATTTTAGCAAACTCTATGTATTTCTTCATTAATGGGTGCAAAGCATATGATGCAAGAGCTTAAACATGAGCACAACAATTGCCAAGTATCACATTATCCAAGACATTTTTAGAATTACTACATGTAGCATTTTCCAATTCCAACCATATAACAATTTAACGAAGAAGAAACTTCGCCTTGAACATTATGAGTAAAACCTAAGGACACATGTGTCCATATGCAACAGCGGAGCGTGTCTCTCCCACAAAGTGAATGCTAGGATCCATCTTATTCAAACAAAAACAAAAACGAAAACAAACCGACGCTCCAAGTAAAGAACACAAGATGTGATTGAATAAAAATATAGTTTCAGGGAGGAACCTGATGATGTTGTCGATGAAGAAGGGGATGCCTTGGGCATCCCCAAGCTTAGACGCTTGAGTCTTCTTAAAATATGCAGGGGTGAACCACGGGGGCATCCCCAAGCTTAGAGCTTTCACTCCTCTTGATCATAGTATATCATTCTCCTCTCTTGACCCTTGAAAACTTCCTTCACACCAAACTTCAAGCAAACTCATTAGAGGGTTAGTGCACAATTAATAATTCACTCATTCAGAGGTGACACAATCATTATTTTCACTTCTGGACATTGCATAATGCTACTGGACATTAGTGGATCAAAGAAATAAATCCAACATAGCAAAAGAGGCAATGAGAAATAAAAGGCAGAATCTGTCAAAAACAGAACAGTCCGTAAAGACGAATTTAGAAATGGCACCAGACTTGCTCAAATGGAAAAACTCAAAACTAATGAAAGTTGCGTACATATCTGAGGATCACGCTCGTAAATTGGCAGATTTTTTCGAATTTTCTACAGAGAATTGTGCCCAGATTCGTGACAGACAGCAATGCTGTTTCTGCGCAGCGAACCCAAATATAACATCAACTTTGACATAGAAACTTTACTTGGCACAAAAACATGATAAGGAGAGGTTGCTACAGTAGTAAACAACTTCCAAGACTCAACAAAACAAAAAATTGCTGTAGGTAAAAACATGGGTTGTCTCCCATAAGCGCTTTTCTTTAACGCCTTTCAGCTAGGCGCAGAAAGTGTAAATCAAGTATTATCGAGAGTAGAAGCATCAACATCATTACCAGGGGTGTTGGGAGTTTTCTCAACAATGCATTGTATGTTTGATATATAAGTTTTAGCGTCTCCCTTTTCATTAGTCTTAGGCTTGCTACTCTCATCGAACAAATTTTCAGGAACAAGCCAAGCATAGTTATTTTCTAGTGCATCATTCATAGCTAGGAGTTTACATGGTATTGGTGCTTTGATTTCCCCTCCATCATTAATGTTATTAGTGTACATTATTCTATCCATGTCCATTTTTTCAAGGAGACCAATAAAATTGGTATGAGAACCTAGCATATTAAATTTAGCAAAAACCTTTCTAGCCTCTCTTGCTAGACCACCAAATTCTCTAAGAAGGGTTTCTAAAGCAAAATCTTTCTTTTCCCCTTCTTCCATATCACCAAGTGTAAGAAACATGTGTTGGATTACAGGATTGAGATTAACAAATTTAGTTTCCAACATGCGAACTAAAGCAGCAGCAGCAATTTCATAGGTAGGTGCAAGTTCTACCAAGTGTCTATCTTCAAAATCTTCAGTAATACTAACATGATTGAAAAATTCTTCTATATTATTTCTCCCGACTATGGACCCACGTCCTACCGGTATGTCTTTTGTGGTAAAATTAAAAGGAAACATGATGCAATAAGCAAAAAGTAAACTAGGCAAACAAAGTAAAGACAAGTAACTAATTTTTTGTGTTTTTGATATAGAGAGCAAGAGGTAAATAAAGTAAAACTAGCAACTAATTTTTTTGTGTTTTGATTTAGTGCAGCAAACAAAGTAGTAAATAAAATAAAGCAAGACAATAACAAAGTAAAGAGATTGAGAAGTGGAGACTCCCCTTGCAGCGTGTCTTGATCTCCCGCAACGGCGCCAGAAATTTAGCTTGATACGCGTAGATGCACACGTCCGTTGGGAACCCCAAGTGGAAGGTATGATGCGTATAGAAGCAAGTTTCCCTCAGTATGAAACCAAGGTTTAATCGAACCAGTAGGAGCCAAGAAGCACGTTGAAGGTTGATGGTCGCAAAATGTGATGCGGCGCAACACCGGGATTCCGCGCCAGCGGAACCGCACAACACAACCAAGTACTTTGCCCCAACGAAAGTGAGGTTGTCAATCTCACCGGCTTGCTGTAACAAAGGATTAAACGTATCGAGTGGAAGATGTTTGCAAAGAAAACAGTAAACACAATTGCAGTAGATTGTATGCTATGTAAAGAATAGGACCGGGGTCCACAGTTCACTAGAGGTGTCTCTCCCATAAGATAAAAGCATGTTGGGTGAACAAATTACAGTCGGGCAATTGACAAATAGAGAAAGGCATAACAATGCATATACATGATATGATAAATATAGTGAGATTTAATTGGGCATTACGACAAAGTACATAGACCGCCATCCAACTGCATCTATGCCTAAAAAGTCCACCTTCAGGTTATCATCCGAACCCCCTCCAGTATTAAGTTGCAAAGCAACAGACAATTGCATTAAGTATGGTGCGTAATGTAATCAACAACTACATCCTTAGACATAGCATCAATGTTTTATCCCTAGTGGCAACAGCACATCCACAACCTTAGAACTTTCTGTCACTGTCCCAGATTCAATGGAGGCATGAACCCACTATCGAGCATAAATACTCCCTCTTGGAGTTAAGAGTAAAAACTTGGCCGAGCCTCTACTAATAACGGAGAGCATGCAAGATCATAAACAACACATGAACAATAGATTGATAATCACCATAATCATAGTATTCTCTATCCATCGGATCCCGACAAACACAACATATAGAATTACATATAGATGATCTTGATCATGTTAGGCAGCTCACAAGATCCAACAATGAAGCACAACAAGGAGAAGACGACCATCTAGCTACGCTATGGACCCATGGTCCAGGGGTGGACTACTCACTCATCACTCCGGAGCGACCATGGCGGTGTAGAGTCCTCCGGAGATGAATCCCCTCTCCGGCGGTGCCGGAGGCGATCTCCGAATCCCCCGAGATGGGATTCGCGGCGGCGTCTCTGGAGGTTTTCCGTATCGTGGCTCTCGGTACGGGGTTTCGCGACGGAAGCTTTAAGTAGGCGGAGGGTCAACGCGGGGGCCACACGAGGGCCCAGGGGGCAGGTCGGCGCGGCCAGGGCTTGGGCCGCGCCGGCCACCCTCTGGCCTCCTCGTGGCCCCACTTCGTTAGGTCTTCGGTCTTCGGAAGCTTCGTGCAAAAATAGGACCCTGGGCGAAAGTTTCGTCCAATTCCGAGAATATTTCTTTACTAGGATTTCTGAAACCAAAAACAGCAGAAAACAGCAACTGGCTCTTCGGCATCTTGTTAATAGGTTAGTTCCAGAAAATGCATAAATATGACATATAATGTGCATAAAACATGTAGGTATCATCAATAAAGTAGCATGGAACATAAGAAATTATCGATACGTTGGAGACGTATCAGCCGGCACCGACAAAATCTAGCGAACCAGACCTCCCCTCGCCTCGCCGACAAGCCCGTCGTGCTCGCGGTGAGTCTTAGCTCCCTCTAATCCCCTTTGCATCGCCGTCGCACCGACCGTCCGTGAGCGCCGCCGTCGAGCACCATCGCCGCCACCGCTCCGGTGACCATTAACTAGCGGCGCTACCACCAGTAGATTCCCTGCGACGCGCTGGTTCGAATGGGACCGGTCGCTAGTCCGCGCGTGGCCGGAATCATCGCCGCCGGCGACGTCTGCCCGCCGGCCACCGTGTCCTTTGCCACGTCTCCGATTTTGACCCAGTCAACCGCCAACGTGGCAGTTGACGTGGCCAAGGCCCACCTATCAGTGACTGAGAGTAGAATAGCCCGGGTAGGTTTAGTAATTCCATTTAAATTTCAAATTTCATTAATATCTGAAACTTTGCAAATTTATCAAAAATTCATTTTAACTCGGAAAAATATAAATGAGATATCAAAATGATCCTAAAAATATGATCTATCCAATAAAAATATAATATGAAATTTTCATTTTTAATAAAAATTTAATTGTTTAACCATTAATAATTAAGCCTTTATTTCTAATTTTAAATTCAATTAAAATTCAATAATTAGGAAAACTTTCCAAATTAAATAAAAACCAGTAAGTAAATAAATAAACATTAAAACTAATTTTCTTTATTTGTTATTTTATTAAATCCTTATTAGAGGGATTTAAACCTAAGTAATAATTACCTTAATTATTAATCCTTTAAAAATAATAAAATGCCAATTTCAATATTATTTTTATTTCAAAGTTATTAATAACTTCAACTTTATAATGAAGTTATTATCTTAAGAACTATATGGTAGATTAGAAAACCCTAGTTCCATTATACATAAAATAGTAGTTCATAATTTTATGTGGATTCCTAAAACCCTAATGCCACTAGGAACCCTAGCTCCATTACTTCATATGAACCCTAAATGGTTTCCAAACCTAAACCCCAAGTTAACATGTGATCATGTCATTTCAATAGTAGTCATAGAACCATAGTAGCAACTAAATATTTGCCATGACCACATAAAACGTAGTAACCTATCATTACTAAATTAGTATCCCATGTGTTCATCTTAATCAAACCTAGATGATCAAATAGAACCAACCATAGTTCCTATCCTTAGAATTATCAACCTTACTTAACCAGGCTTAGCATCACACCATTGTGATGAATCCTAATAGCAATCACACCTAATGTTTATCATTACATAACCATAGTCCACTAAACCCTACAAGTGCTTCATAACTATGAACCATCCTATTTAGGAGTCAATTATTCCTTACTTAGTGGAATCCAATAGCAAAACCTAGACCATCAACCCTAATTGCTATACTTCTTATTATTTAAGAAGTATGTTCTTCAAAAGTTATTCTTTTGAAGTAAACAGAGAATCATCATCAACCCTGCTTATAAGGACCTATGAACCATAGCTAGCTATCACCAACAAAATGCACCAATCTTGATAGCAACCTTGTATGAATAATTGCTTAGAATGCCTAGGCTTAACTCAACCTTACAAGCCCCAGATGTTGATGAATCCAACTTTGTTGGGATCCATTTAATACTTACTCCAGAAACTAGTTGAAACCATAATAAACTATAGAAACCCACAAACCCAATTGTCCTACTTGTTCTTTATTAAAGAACATGTTCTTCAAAAGTTATTCTTTTAAAGAATATAACCAGCAATCATTAACCATGCCCTATAGTACTAAAATTGACAACTGTTCTTTACATATTAACATTATACCAATTCTCATTTTTTGTATGCTCAATTGATTACTATGCTTTATTATATAACTTGTTTATAATACCAAGTAACCAAACCTTAATAATAAGAACCTTGCTTATGAATCACTCTAAAAGTGCAACACACCCTGAACTAATCATTACCACTCACTAATCCTAAATCATCGGGGTTAGGACACGCTTAGAACGATTGCATCTCATACTTATGCATTATTGCATCCTTGCCAATCTTTTAAACATCGTCCTTACCGGACGACTATTTCAGAATTTGGAGTTATTGCGTACCGAAGACCTTTGATACGCGTAGATGCACACGTCCGTTGGGAACCCCAAGTGGAAGGTATGATGCGTATAGAAGCAAGTTTCCCTCAGTATGAAACCAAGGTTTAATCGAACCAGTAGGAGCCAAGAAGCACGTTGAAGGTTGATGGTCGCGAAATGTGATGCGGCGCAACACCGGGGATTCCGGCGCCAACTAGGAACCTGCACAACACAACCCAAGTACCCAAAAGCAGTGAGGTTGTCAATCTCACCGGCTTGCTGTAACAAAGGATTAAACGTATCGAGTGGAAGATGTTTGCAAAGAAAACAGTAAAACAAGTAGATTGTTTGCTATGTAAAGAATAGGACCGGGGTCCACAGTTCACTAGAGGTGTCTCTCCCATAAGATAAAAGCATGTTGGGTGAACAAATTACGTTCGGCAATTGACAAATAGAGAAAGGCATAACAATGCATATACATGACATGGTAAATATAGTGAGATTTAATCCGGGCATTACGACAAAGAACATAGACCGCCATCCAACTGCATCTATGCCTAAAAAGTCCACCTTCAGGTTATCATCCGAACCCCCTCCGGTATTAAGTTGCAAAGCAGACAATTGCATTAAGTATGGTGCGTAATGTAATCAACAACTACATCCTTAGACATAGCATCAATGTTTTATCCCTAGTGGCAACACACATCCACAACCTTAGAACTTTGTCACTGTCCCAGATTCAATGGAGGCATGAACCCACTATCGAGCATAAATACTCCCTCTTGGAGTTAAGAGTAAAAACTTGGCCAGAGCCTCTACTAATAACGGAGAGCATGCAAGATCATAAACAACACATGAACAATAGATTGATAATCACCATAATCATAGTACTCTCTATCCATCGGATCCCGACAAACACAACATATAGAATTACAGATAGATGATCTTGATCATGTTAGGCAGCTCACAAGATCTAACAATGAAGCACAACAAGGAGAAGACGACCATCTAGCTACTGCTATGGACCCATGGTCCAGGGGTGAACTACTCACTCATCACTCCGGAGGCGACCATGGCGGTGTAGAGTCCTCCGGAGATGAATCCCCTCTCCGGCAGGGTGCCGGAGGCTCCGAATCCCCGAGATGGGATTCGCGGCGGCGGCGTCTCTGGAAGGTTTTCCGTATCGTGGCTCTCGGTACTGGGGGTTTCGCGACGGAAGCTTTAAGTAGGCGGAGGGTCAACGCGAGGGGCCACACGAGGGGCCGGGATAGGTCGGCGCGGCCGGGGCCGGCGCGCGGCCACCCCTGGCCTCCTCGTGGCCCCACTTCGTTAGGTCTTCGGTCTTCTGGAAGCTTCGTGCAAAAATAGGACCCTGGGAAAGTTTCGTCCAATTCCGAGAATATTTCTTTACTAGGATTTCTGAAACCAAAAACAGAAAACAAATCGGCTCTTCGGCATCTTGTTAATAGGTTAGTTCGAGAAAATGCATAAATATGACATATAATGTGCATAAAACATGTAGATATCATCAATAAAGTAGCATGGAACATAAGAAATTATCGATACGTTGGAGACGTATCAGCATCCCCAAGCTTAGTTCTGCTCGTCCCGAGCAGGTAAAACGATAACAAAGATAATTTCTGAAGTGACATGCCATCATAATCTTGATCATACTATTTGTAAACATATGTAATGAATGCAGCGATCAAAGCAAAGGTAATGACATGAGTAAACAACTGAATCATAAAGCAAAGACTTTTCATGAATAGTACTTCAAGACAAGCATCAATAAGTCTTGCATAAGAGTCAACTCATAAAGCAATAAATCAAAGTAAAGGTGTTGAAGCAACACAAAGGAAGATTAAGTTTCAGCGGTCGCTTTCAACTTATAACATGTATATCTCATGGATATTGTCAACATAAAGTAGTATAATAAGTGCAATATGCAAGTATGTAGGAATCAATGCACAGTTCACACAAGTGTTTGCTTCTTAAGGTGGAAGGAGATAGGTAAACTGACTCAACAATAAAAGTAAAAGAATGGTCCTTCAAAGAGGAAAGCATCGATTGCTGTATTTGTGCTAGAGCTTTTATTTTGAAAACATGAAACAATTTTGTCAACGGTAGTAATAAAGCATATGAGTTATGTAAATTATATTTTACAAGTTGCAAGCCTCACGCATAGTATACTAATAGTGCCCGCACCTCGTCCTACTTAACTTGGACTACCGGGTCTTCGCATGCCATGTTTCAACCAAGTGTCACAAAGGGGTACCTCCATGCCGCTTGTACAAAGGTCTAAGGAGAATGCTCGCATTTCGGATTTCTCGCTTTTGATTATTCTCAACTTAGACATCCATACCGGGACAACATGGACAACAGATAATGGACTCCTCTTAAATGCATAAGCATGTAGCAAAGTTATTATTCTCATATGAGATTGAGGATATATGTCCAAAACTGAAACTTCCACCATGATTCATGGCTTTAGTTAGCGGCCCAATGTTCTTCTCTAACAATTTTGCATGCTCCAACCACTAAAATGATAGACCTTCAGACAAGACGGACATGCATAGCAACTCACATGATATTCAACAATAGTTGATGGCGTTCCCCAGAAGCATGGTTATCGCACAACAGGCAACTTAATAAAATATAAAGTGCATAAGTACATATTCAATACTACGATAGTTTTTAAGGCTATTTTGTCCCATGAGCTATATATTGCAAAGGTGAATGATGGAATTTTAAAGGTAGCACTCAAGCAATTTACTTTGGAATGGCGGAGAAATACCATGTAGTAGGTAGGTATGGTGGACACAAATGGCATAGTAGTTGGCTCAAGGATTTTGGATGCATGAGAAGTATTCCCTCTCGATACAAGGTTTAGGCTAGCAAGGTTATTTGAAGAAAACTCAAGGATGAACAAGTGCAGCAAAACTCACATAAAAGACATATTGTAAACATTATAAGACTCTACACTGTCTTCCTTGTTGTTCAAAACTCAATACTAGATATTATCTAGACCTTAGAGAAACCAAATATGCAAATTAAATTTTAGCAAGCTCTATGTATTTCTTCATTAGTGGGTGCAAAGCATATGATGCAAGAGCTTAAACATGAGCACAACAATTGCCAAGTATCACATTATCCAAGACATTTTAGAATTACTACATGTAGCATTTTCCAATTCCAACCATGTAACAATTTAACGAAGAAGAAACTTCGCCTTGAACATTATGAGTAAAGCCTAAGGACACATGTGTCCATATGCAACAGCGGAGCGTGTCTCTCTCCCACAAAGTGAATGCTAGGATCCATCTTATTCAAACAAAAACAAAAACAAAAACAAACCGACGCTCCAAGTAAAGAACACCAGATGTGACTGAATAAAAATATAGTTTCAGGGGAGGAACCTGATGATGTTGTCGATGAAGAAGGGGATGCCTTGGGCATCCCAAGCTTAGACGCTTGAGTCTTCTTAAAATATGCAGGGGTGAACCACGGGGCATCCCCAAGCTTAGAGCTTTCACTCCTCTTGATCATAGTATATCATTCTCCTCTCTTGACCCTTGAAAACTTCCTTCACACCAAACTTCAAGCAAACTCATTAGAGGGTTAGTGCATCATTAATAATTCACTCATTCAGAGGTGACACAATCATTATTTTCACTTCTGGACATTGCATAATGCTACTGGACATTAATGGATCAAAGAAATAAATCCAACATAGCAAAAGAGGCAATGCGAAATAAAAGGCAGAATCTGTCAAAAACAGAACAGTCCGTAAAGACGAATTTATAAATGGCACCAGACTTGCTCAAATGGAAAAACTCAAAACTAATGAAAGTTGCGTACATATCTGAGGATCACGCTCGTAAATTGGCAGATTTTTTCGAATTTTCTACAGAGAATTATGCCCAGATTCGTGACAGACAGCAATGCTGTTTCTGCGCAGCGATCCCAAATATAACATCAACTTTGACATAGAAACTTTACTTGGCACAAAAACATGATAAGGAGAGGTTGCTACAGTAGTAAACAACTTCCAAGACTCAACAAAACAAAAAATTGCTGTAGGTAAAAACATGGGTTGTCTCCCATAAGCGCTTTTCTTTAACGCCTTTCAGCTAGGCGCAGTGCAAATCAAGTAACATCGAGAGTAGAAGCATCAACATTATTATTTTTCATGCAAACACAACTTGTTGCAGAGGGTACTTTAGGTGCTCCATTATCTAAATTTTCTATGGTGGTGCTAGGGGTTTTAGCAATTTTAGGCCTATAGTAATTCTTTTGTTTAGGCACTTTAGAGGCATACATGAATTTTTGCTCTTTACCCACATAGGCTTTCTCATTATACTTGAGAGAAGAAAAGGTTGAACCCAAGGTTCTCATAGCTTTTTCAAGTTCATCAATCCTATTGGTTTGATTATCATGGATAACACAAGTTCCTAGGACACTAATTCTTTCATTAATTCCTCCTAGGGATTTATCAAGTTCATAAGTTTTGTCAAATAACATTCCCAATTTAGTTTCAACACTTGGAAAATTTTTCTCTATGGTTTCCAATTTTTTCATAACATCCACAAGAGAGATTTCAATTTTAACTTCATTAACAGGTGGTATTCCAACTAGACTCTCAATGATGCAACTAGCTTCTAAAGCGGGAGTACCTAGGAAATTACCTCCCGAAAGAGTATCAAGAACATATCTATTCCAACTAGACAAACCAACATAAAAGTTCCTAAGAAGGATAGTGGTGGAGTGTTTCTTAATGCACCTTTGATGAGCATTACTAATTCTATACCAAGCATCTTTAAAACTTTCTCCACCTTGTTGCTTAAAAGAACGAACTTCAACTTCAGGATTACTCATTTTAGTAGCAGTAAAATAAAATAAACTAGATAGAGTAAATGCAAGTAATTAATTTTTTTGTGTTTTCGATATAGAGAGCAAGACAGTAAATAAAGTAAAACTAGCAACTAATTTTTTTGTGTTTTGATTTAGTGCAGCAAACAAAGTAGTAAATAAAATAAAGCAAGACAAAAACAAAGTAAAGAGATTGAAGTGGAGACTCCCCTTGCAGCGTGTCTTGATCTCCCCGGCAACGGCGCCAGAAATTTAGCTTGATACGCGTAGATGCACGTCCGTTGGGAACCCCAAGTGGAAGGTATGATGCGTATAGAAGCAAGTTTCCCTCAGTATGAAACCAAGGTTTAATCGAACCAGTAGGAGCCAAGAAGCACGTTGAAGGTTGATGGTCGCGAAATGTGATGCGGCGCAACACCAGGGATTCCGGCGCCAACTAGGAACCTGCACAACACAACCCAAGTACTTTGTCCCAACGAAGCAGTGAGGTTGTCAATCTCACCGGCTGTAACAAAGGATTAAACGTATCGAGTGGAAGATGTTTGCAAAGAAAACAGTAAAACAAGTAGATTGTATGCTATGTAAAGAATAGGACCGGGGTCCACAGTTCACTAGAGGTGTCTCTCCCATAAGATAAAAGCATGTTGGGTGAACAAATTACAGTCGGGCAATTGACAAATAGAGAAAGGCATAACAATGCATATACATGACATGGTAAATATAGTGAGATTTAATCCGGGCATTACGACAAAGAACATAGACCGCCATCCAACTGCATCTATGCCTAAAAAGTCCACCTTCAGGTTATCATCCGAACCCCCTCCGTATTAAGTTGCAAAGCAACAGACAATTGCATTAAGTATGGTGCGTAATGTAATCAACAACTACATCCTTAGACATAGCATCAATGTTTTATCCCTAGTGGCAACAACACATCCACAACCTTAGAACTTTCTGTCACTGTCCCAGATTCAATGGAGGCATGAACCCACTATCGAGCATAAATACTCCCTCTTGGAGTTAAGAGTAAAAACTTGGCGAGCCTCTACTAATAACGGAGAGCATGCAAGATCATAAACAACACATGAACAATAGATTGATAATCACCATAATCATAGTACTCTCTATCCATCGGATCCCGACAAACACAACATATAGAATTACAGATAGATGATCTTGATCATGTTAGGCAGCTCACAAGATCTAACAATGAAGCACAACAAGGAGAAGACGACCATCTAGCTACTGCTATGGACCCATGGTCCGGGGGTGAACTACTCACTCATCACTCCTGAGGCGACCATGGCGGTGTAGAGTCCTCCGGGAGATGAATCCCCTCTCCGGCAGGGTGCCGGAGGCGATCTCCAGAATCCCCGAGATGGGATTCGCGGCGGCGTCTCTGTAAGGTTTTCCGTATCGTGGCTCTCGTGGGGTTTCGCGAGCTTTAGTAGGCGGAGGGTCAACGCGAGGGGGCCACACGAGGGCCCAGGGGGATAGGTCGGCGCGGCCAGGGCCGGGCGCCGGCCACCCCTGGCCTCCTCGTGGCCCCACTTCGTTAGGTCTTCGGTCTTCGGAAGCTTCGTGCAAAAATA
The DNA here is from genome assembly GCA_030979885.1 of Lolium multiflorum. Lineage (NCBI taxonomy): Eukaryota > Viridiplantae > Streptophyta > Magnoliopsida > Poales > Poaceae > Lolium > Lolium multiflorum. The sequence continues at coordinate 167,019,736 of CM061749.1, forward strand.
GGACCCGGGCGAAAGTTTCGTCCAATTCCGAGAATATTTCTTTACTAGGATTTCTGAAACCAAAAGAAAACAGCAACTGGCTCTTCGGCATCTTGTTAATAGGTTAGTTCCAGAAAATGCATAAATATGACATATAATGTGCATAAAACATGTAGATATCATCAATAAAGTAGCATGGAACATAAGAAATTATCGATACGTTGGAGACGTATCAACCTTGTCTGCATAATCTTGCAGTCAAGAAAGGCAAGTTCATCGCTTGCTCATGTCATTTGATTATTTTTACCAAATTACTTGCAAAGTACTATGTTTATCACTCTTGCATGAAAAGCAAAAATACTATTTTCATTACTATGAATATGACTATGTGGTGGGCAATGGAACCATGGTATGTGTTGATATGGTGGAGGTTCCATTGCAAGGGTTTATATCCATCTAGGATTAAACAACAAATGTCGTCTAGTGATTCTTGTGCCGTAAAACTCGTGTTAACCATAAGATCTGGAGTGGGACGGAGTAGCCAATTGTATTTCCACCTCTCGTACATCAACGGATGCGCTTACCGTAGCAGTTGTGTCTTGCGGAGCAACTTGAGGGTGGGGAGCCCCTTCTAATTCCCCACGGTAATGCAGTGCTTACCGTAGCGGTTGCGGCTTGCGGAACAACTTGAGGGTGGGGATCCCCTTCTAATTCCCCACGGTAATGTGGTCTATGATGGGTTGCATCTACCGGCGAAGGAGTTTGGTTAACTTGTCCCAAACTGTCGTCGTGGTCGGGGTCCATCCTTAATTGGTATAAGAGGACCGGCGAGGACCCAGGGTCGGGGAATGCAACAAAGGGTGGGTGTGCGAGGTAGCGGGGGAATATGAACGGCTAGGACCTTATACCGGGCCTCACACCAAAGGAAGTGTGGACGGGTAACGTGCTCGGTTGGCACCAAGGTTAAGATCTTTTATGGGTAAAGCAACACACCTCAGAGTGTAATGAACGTGACCGTCACTCCCTTCGGGATATGGAACTGCGAACGCTAGGGAAGGAACTCCATGAAGTTCTAGTCAACCGGTGAAGGCTGACGGATATAGCTCTTCAGAATAAAAGCAACATTTTGAAGAAATGATTACAAAAACTGCATTGCCTATGACTTTCTGGTTTATGGCTGTAGCTAGTGCATTAAACACCTCTTTCCTAAAATGAACTTGTTGAGTACACTCGTACTCATCCCACTCTTAAATCCCCTGCTTAGATATGGAGGCATCGAAGGAGGATATACAGTGCAACTCGAAGGCCGAGGAGTCAACAACTGCTTCAAAGGACAGGACCATGTCAGGAGATACAGATACCACATTCAACAAGGAGAAAACCTAGATTTGCAATAGAAAGGAACTAGCTTCCTAAACTTAGCTCCTATTTAGCTAGAATCTATTCATAGCCTCTATAGCTAGTTAATTACTCTACAAATAGAGTTCATGATAGGATTAGACTACGAGTCATTCTTGGAGTTTATTTGCAGATTTACCTCATTGTAAAGTAGGAGGCTGTGCTGATCTTCTGTAACATTGTCGGAGTTGTAATTCTATAGACATGCCTTGGACCCGCATATGTTTCTGTTGTACCACTCTGAGCGATATCATACTAGTGGAACGATGTTTCATTGGTGTTATATCAGACTTGCATACTACACCATGCAGTGGTATGCCGGGTCACCACAGTTGGTATCAGAGCAAATGCTTTGACCTTAGGATTAAAACCCTTTAAAGGAGACCTATAGGATTGGTAGTGTCTATAGGAAGTTGTCTTAGCTAAACCAAATTCTCTTATGACTTGAGATGGATATTCACTTGAGAATAATCCTGACACACTTGAGTCAAACCTTCTTACCTACCTTTCTTAAGTGAAATTAGTTAGCTAATCCCAAACATGTAGCACACCATTGAAGTCTTAAAACAATAGATGAGTAGACCACAGTTGGTATACAATACATGGTAGTCCAAAGAGAGGATACAACCATAAGGAAGATATCCTATTGGAAGATGTGTACCAACACATGTTATGGTTAAGTAAGAGTTATCCAGACATGTAATAGGAATAATATTAAGTGATGAAGATAAGTAACATATCCTAATAGAAGGGTATATCAAAGCAAGTAATGAGTAAGTAAAACCTATCCAAACTTGTGAAACAGTTGATAGTAAGTGATACAAATAAGTTATATGAGGTAGTATAAACCATGATGAGTCAATCATGGGAGGAAAGGAAGAGTGATAGGAATAATATATGTCTACTTCCATGGTAGGGATAGTAATCATATAAGATTCACCTTAGAATCATTATGTGATGGATTAGAACATCATAAACATTTAGGAGGAGAACAATAAGAAGCCATTTGTTCAACAATAGTAGAAGAACTGGGTTCCAAAACCATGGGAATCGTGCCAAGCACATTGGAACCCTAGTCACATGGTAGAAACACCTGGAAGTATAGCAGCTATATTCTAATAGTTATGTGTTTAGAATAACCAAGTTAGAACCTAGACATATCATGTGAGGTAGCCCTCAACAAAATGGAAGTTAAGTAGTACTTCCAAAGGAAATTAGGTTAACCTTAATTATCCAGACCACTTTGTTTCAAGTTTATCTCCTTGCAAATGTGCAATTAAGATAAATGTTAAGACAAATAGTAGAAATCCACATATTCGTGCTAAGTATCACGATATAAACCTATCTTATGTGGTGTTATATACTACACATCAGAGCCTGATGTTTAGAGATGTCTTACTCAACTATTATATTCAGGCTTATGATGGTGTGTATTATAAGCACAAAGCTGAATCTTCTTGGATTTTATTGATTTTCATTGTTTGACTAGATCCATACATGAAGTTTGACTTTGATATGCAAATGCATGTTGCAATATCAAGTTCTTACTTGATGTTATAGATCTAGAGGGTAATGGTATTCGTGTGAGGAAGTGACGAATTCAGAAGATTCTGAAGACAAGATGAAGGTTCATCAGAAAAAGGAAACAAAGTTGTGGGAAGAAACCTGTAACACCCCAAAAATTAAAAAATAAAGAAAATGAATTTTTCCAATTACCAAATTTTGGAACCAACAAAAACTTTTATTAAATTTAGTTAGACACCTAGTAACCTAGTTTAATACTTGTGTTATTGCCATGAATGTTTGAGTACTTCATTCAACATAATTTCAAACACCCTAAACCCTAACTTCAACTACTCATTAGGTCAAATAAGAAGAAACCAAAAATAAAATAAAAAGACATCTGTGGGCATAAAGACTAGTAGGCAAATCTTGACTACCACTCATCCTAATTTTCTCACTAATGGTAAACCATCTACTAAACCTCACTAAACCCTAAGCCTCATCCCATTATTCACCATCCAATAGAAAATGAATAAAAAGAAGTGAAATTAAATAAGAAAGGGACATATGTGCCTATGGTTATTTTTGGTAAATCTTTACCCTAAAACTTTTCTACTTGGTTAGAAGTTTGGAACACCTTCATACACCTTACCTAGTGCTTATTACATCAAACCCAAGTTGAATCTCAAGAAATTAAAAAGAAACTAAAAATGCCATAGAGGCATATGAGAGAAAAATGTCAAGTTGTGGATTTGAGAATCTTAACCCTAAGACATGTTGTGAGTGGTTGGATCATCTCTCTATACCACCTCAACACTCAATAACCTCAATAGGGTCAAGCCAAATTAAATTAACAATCTAATGCAATCTATGCATAGAGGTATATGTGGCACATCACCAATTTATCCAATTATTGCCTTATGCCTTTTTACCTTGACCAAATGGTGTGAACCTTCTCTAAACTTAAGCTCACACTAATTTGATCCTAACCCATGCTCAAGTAGAGCAAGGGAAAACAAAAATGGAAAGTCACCTCTTATGTGTTTATTGGCCATTTTTACAAATCCTTGAACTATACCTTTGGAGATGGTTTCAATGCTTGTAAAAGGTTTCTAAACTAATAAGAATCACTTTGGAATAAGGAAAAGACAAATCAAATAGAAAGAAATCAAATGGTGAGAAAATCCTATTTATTCACTCACATACACATAGGTCAATTTTGCAAATCCTCACCAAAGGCTACCATTGCTTGATCTTTGGTTTCTAAAATACTTATATGTCTTAAACAAACCCAAATGCACCAAAGAAATCAGAATCAAATCCAAATAAATCTCAAAACCATCTCACATATGATCATGGTCATATGTGCACATTTTAAAATGTTCCTCACTTTACCCCTCTGGTTTTATTCTTTCTTAAACTAAACTTGGTCAACCATTGACACCTCATCCAAGACCATGTCAAAGTCAACAACTTTGATGTTGACCACCCATGCTAACTTTGACTAGGTTGACCAGAATAAAGGAGACAAGTAGGGACTTTGAATCAAAGTGTAGATCACCCCACTTTTTGAATCTTTGCAAACCACCACCAAAATGATCACCACCACCACCATTATATCACCTTAATTATATGATTGAGATACACCAAAAAGAATTCCAAAATTTGACCAAAATGTTCTTGCGGCCATTCTCTCAAACACCTTGCAGGCATAAATCACAATTTGACATACATCCTTTTAACCTCTGGTCCATGACCAAAGCCCACTTGATCATTGCTCATAAGTGTTCCTGTACCTCCCTTGCACCCTCTCCTGTACTGCAGCCATGGAGAAAATGGAGGAAATGCACCCTTGCCTCCATGTCGTGCCCATGCCGGCCACCTCCACCCCTCTCTTCTCTCTGGCCCTTCTCTCTGGTTATGATCATGTCCAGTACACTCCCATACACTTGCTGATCATGACGGTGCACGGCCCAAACGCGCGCGAGCACCACATTGGCCAAAATCCAACGCGCCCAGACGCGCCCATGCCGGTCGTGGCGCGCCAGAGCGCGCATGGGCACCGTCCTGGACGCGCCAGTACCCCGCGTCGCCTGGTCGCTGTCGAGCTCCCCCCTCTCTCTCCTTGCGCATGCGCCACACCTCACCAGGACACCGCCGGACACCGCCATTGGCCATCGCCGGGCCGTAGACGACGCCATCATCAAGCTCTGCCGCGCCGATCTGCGAGGACGACGATGACGCCGCATGCTCTGTCCTCCCCTAGCGATGCCATCAAGCGCTCTAGCACCGCCTAGCGTCGCCTACCTCTGCGCCCATGCCTTGCCCCTTCGCGTCCTGGATCGCCGGCGCCATCGACGACCTGCTGCTCCGCCACGGCCACCACTTCGCCCTATAAATAGCGACCCCCTCAGCCTTCCCTTCCCACACCAAACCTGCTCCACTCCTTCTTCTCGACCTCCTCAACCAACGCTCCACCTCGATTAGGCCCTAGCCAGCCCCAATTGCACCATCGATCGCCGGAGCCTGTAGCAGAAGCCGCCGTCGAATTCGGCCACCATCGGAGACGCTGGTACCAGACGACTCCCTTCGTCGACAACATCGCCTAGCACCAGCGCCGCTCCTCGCCGGAGCTCCAGCACGCCGTCGACCCCCTACCTCCGCCGTGCCCGCGTCTGCATCTCGTCGACGACGACGACGCACCTCCACCGTCAGATCTCATTCTGATCCAGCGGCTCACACTCACAGGTACCGTTTCGGTGATTAAGAGTGACTGACACGCAGGCCCCACCCTGTCAGTTGGCCCGTGGCGCGCTGAAGCGTTACTGGGCTGGCCTGCTGCATTTTAAACGTTTTGGCCCAATTCGTTTCCCGCGCTGGCCCAAATACTCAAATTCAAATTAATGTAATTAATTCAAATGTCTCTCAGATGCCTTGTTAGAAAATTAATAACTACAAATTCACTAGGCCAAATTTTACAAATCTTATATATTTGGAAAGCTTAGAATTTTATCTACAACATGCCACTGGATTGAATCCTAGATTCATTATAGAATTAAAATAGGAAAATAAACAAGACAGGGACTTTTCTGCCTTAGAATAATTATTAAAAATCAACCACAAATGCTTTTAGTTAATTCCAACTCCTATAAATCACATTACACTTGTATTAATTGTTTCTGCAAAAATATGCCATGCTTACCTTGAATGATCATGGCCTAGTTTAATTAAAAGACTATATGGCTATTTATAGTCAAAAGTATTGGCCAAAACTATTAATAAATCATATGGGAGTGTTTCTCTCATTTAAATCTTGTCACAAACAATTCCCAAATAAGGTAGAGACTCTGGTAATTTAGGTTCTCATATGTTTGGTTTGAGGATATTAAATCATTACCATGATTAATACTAAATTGTATGAACTATATCACCTTTAAATAACTTTCCCATGTGCTCTAAAAGTAATGTGATGACCTTTGTTCATAATCTCATATTTGCTCACTTAAGGATCTTAAACCAAAGTAGCATCTAAAATGCATGGGATAAGGACCTTAGTCTTCAAGACCCATATGTTCTAATTAAAGATTATTAAATCATTTGTATAGTAGTGTTTAAATTGTTCCAAACTATTTATTAAATCATATGAGATGTATTGGTCTCATTTAAATCTTTGTCTCAAGTAAATTCAACATAAGGTAATGACCTTAATATAATAAATCTCATGTTGTATGAATTGATGATATTAACCTCTTAATAAGATAGTATTAAATTGCATGAGGTGTATTCCCTCATTTAAGTCATATTTCTCAAAGGATAAGTGTGAAGTGTTGACCTTGGTCAACATGTGACCATACCTTGTCAATTGAGGAGATTAAATCTTAACCAGGTTTAATAAGAGGAAATTAATTCATAAGAATAAATAAATAGAAACAATAACAAATATTTTTAATGAGAGGAAATTATCTTTCTTTAAAGAAAAACCAAGTCAACCCACAAGTGAATAATATGGTGATGCTAGACTAGCTTGTGTGAACCATTTGTGTGATTAGTTTAGCACTTAAGGATTATTTGGTGATTGTATCCTCGTATTCGTTTATAGACGCTAGTACCGGAGACTATCAAGAGGAGTTCTTCTACTCAGAGGAAGGAAGAGAACTTTGATCACCTCACCAATCAAGGCAAGCTATAGTATTGCAAGCTATTACCAATGCAAGCTAAACTGTTGCAGGCTATTCTAATGCTAGTTATATTAGAACAAGCTTTTACTCATGCAAGTAAGATTAATATAAGATAGATTGTGGCAAGCTAATATTCTTGCAAAGTGCAAAGCTACAAGAGCAAAGCACCCCCACATCTTATCTTATGTTTAATAAGCCTATCCCAAGTTTTTACTACAAGCTTTTACTTACAAGTTTCAATACTTTTGTTTATTCAAAGTACTTTTTGATTCATGATTCACTCGATCTAGAATAGAACACTATCATCAAGGTTAGTCTATGGCAATCAAAGCTAGTTAGCACCCCTCATGAAATAATTGCTAGTGCTAATCAATTTAAAATTGGACTACTCTAGATGGGAACATGTGACTTTGAAATGAAGTGGAAACCTTGGAATGATGGTTCATTCCATTGAATGATTTTGAAGGTGAATATGACCAAGAGAAGATGGTGATTTTGATATAAAACTGATGGTTGGGATGCGATACCATTCCAATTTTGAAAGTACCCCCACAATACCCAATATGGGCAAGGGCTTAACTAGAAATTTATGTGCTTTAGTATGGGTTCCCTCTAAACAAGCGTCATCGGGTTAGGCTGAAGGCTGCCTCTACAATAAAAGAATTGATGTGAAATGACGTGAATGAGGTGAATTGTCCGGCCCAAGCCTGTGCAGTTCCCAGTGACGGTGTGTCTTCACTGGGAGGCCAAGCTCATGGGGAGAGGTGCCTATACTAGGGTATGTAGGTGAAAAGTTATGGTTGGTAGTCCGCGCACGGAGTGCGGTAAATCAGGGCCAGTTAACCCTGACGGATTATTGCAAATGTTGTGGCACAAGTGTACGACCTCTGCAGAGTGTAGAACTATTCGAATAGCCGTGTCCACGGTTACGGACGATTGGAAAGGCCATACTGTTCCGTCATCAGACCATTTTCAAAAATGTGACATGTGAAGGGTGACTTGTGATTTGAACTTGAAATGGTGACTTTGACTTGAATCACAACAGAGTTGTGGGAATGACACTAATGTTCCCACTTGAGTTAGTTAGCAAATGAAGAAGCTTTTACTAAATGCTTATGAAATAAAATTGGCTTTATGCAAATAAACTTAGAGCTTAGCACCCCCTTACTATAGGTTGATAGTGCTTACATTAGTATTAGTTTGCGAGTACTTTAAAGTACTCATGGCTTGTCCCTGGCTATTCAAATGGCCAGACTATGAAGAGAACATCAATACGAGGAAGATGGACAGCGGGACGTCTACGACAACTAGGATCACTCTGACGTCAACGGTTGCTGTGGAATAGATGGACCGCAGTTACTTCGCTTCCGCTGTGTTTTGTAATAGGATCTCTAGATCCACTATGATGTATTAAGACTGGATCATGTGATCCCTCTATGTAAGACAATTATGTGTTGTAATGAATGATGTGTTGTGATATCAATCTATTATGTCTCGCAAAAACAATATTCCTGGGATTGCGATGAATGGCATAATAGGCATCTGGACTAAAAATCCGGGTGTTGACAAGTTGGTATCAGAGCCATTGTTTGACCTTAGGAGACCCTAGTTTAGAATGGACGTTCTGAAAAATTTAGTTTCTAAAACAAATGAAGTGAATACTTGGAAAAACTTACTCATTTGCTTTTCTACAAGATCTTTTCAAAAATGATGACCATGCTCCTTCTTTTAAATCCATCTAAAATTTTTGCCACACTTGTTCACATCTCTAACTTACTCATCCATTTCACTTTCAGATGGATCCCTACGTCCAGACGGAGTCCTACGAGCTGGGAAACGGAGGAAGTCTGGTGTTTGAGCGTGACTTGTACCTGTGTCCGAGAAGCTCGAACGCCCACCTCCCCGTTCCACGGAGTCCGGATCCATAACCCCACTGGGAGGAGCAGTGGATGATCACCGCTGACTTGAAGGGAAGCCGGAGCCTCCCATCTCGGAGAGGATCCTTTTCTCCTTCAAGGCATGCAACTGGGTGGACGGTCTTGCTCACGCCCTTCAGGAGGGACTTGCTCGGGTGTGCGGGAGAACATCGCCGCACTCGGGAAGCCGCTTCGCCTACTTCGCGAGACACGACACCATGGGAGAACCCATGGCACTCTCTTCGCACGGTGCTCAAGATCCATGTGCAGCATTTGGACTTTATGCTCCATGAGACCGGAAGGACCTGGAGCTGACGCGTGTCCACGCCCATCGTGCCAGAGATGGCTTTGGCTCATCATGCGCCATCGGGATGCTCGCCAGGACCGCGAGTCACTCCCCTTTAGCGCGCCAAGAATGTCGCTACTATCACCGTCTTCGCGAGAAGATTCGCACCTTGGAGGTGACTGTCCGCCAGGACCAGATCCAGGAGATGGAGGAGGATGGAGAAGACATCCAGGGAGAGGACTTCCTGAGTGTGACAACGACTTTGAGAAAAGCAGCTCAGGGGACTACGAGTTTCTGGAGCTGGAGAGGATGGGATCATTCCCATTGATGTGGATGAAGATGGTGAAGAGTAGCTGCACCTAGTCACTTGTGTAGGTGTGAGTTGTACCCCCCCGTTGTATCGTAGCTGGAGACGAATGGTTCTTAAAACCATTAGTGTGGTGTGTTAGTTTGTAATATATGCGGAATAAATAAATAAATATGTGTTATCTGTATCATCCAAAAAGAATCCAAGTTTTTTTTAAAAAGTCTTAAATTCACTAAAAACGAACCATAGAAATTTCCCTCGTATCTTATCACATACCTTAATGATCAGATGGCCCCTCCGAATCACGGTGCTAATCAAGACGCAATGATGCAACTATTACAAACTCTGATGGCAGACCGAGAAGCTGAGAGAGCCGAACGACAAGCCAACATAGTTGCACTCCAACAAATAGCTCAGAACAATCAGGGTCATGGAAACCACGACCACCCTGGTTCCAAGCTGAAGAACTTTTAGAACACCAACCCACCAATGTTCAGTAAGACGGAAGAACCCCTTGACGCAGACGATTGGCTCCAAACAATAGAGAACAACTTAGAAGTTGCGGGAGTGGAAGCCGCAGAGAAAGTACTATTCGCCACCCACTACCTGTCAGGACCTGCAAGAGCATGGTGGACAAGTACGCGTGCCATGAATAATGGACAGATAATGAACTGGGCAGATTTCAAGCTGAAATTCAGCAAATACCATGTACCCCAAGGACTAATCAAGAAAATGAGAGACGAGTTTCGCGAACTCAAGCAAGGAAGAATGACCGTGGTGGAATACCGCGACAAATTCCTCACCCTGTCAAGGTATGCCCCGGACGAGACCGACACCGATGAGAAAAGGAGGGAAAGATTTCTGAATGGACTGCACGACGAAATGCAAACGGTGTTAGTGAACATTCCGTTCGCTGACCTCGAAGCCCTCGTGGACTCAGCCATACAAATGGAAGGAAAGCTGCATCAGGCCACTGAAAACCGCAAGCGCAGGATGATGAACCAGAGTGGACCCCACCATAACCAAAGGCACCGCAACCATTCGACTGGAGGACTTGCCCCAAGATACAACAAGCCCCCTGCTCAGAGTTACCGCCCCAACCACAGCCATAACAACGGAGGACCCCCGAAGCCCGGAGGCAACCCCAACCACAACAACAGCAACACCCACCCCAACACCCACCACCCCAATGGGAATAATAACAACCCCAACACTGGCCCGAGAACTGGAAGCAATGCGACCCCTATCACCACCAAGGACAAGGCAACAATCACCTGCTATAATTGTGGCACCGTAGCCACTACTCGAAGGAATGCCCCAATAATCTTGCCAAAACTGCCCTAATCTGCTGCACAGACAACAACGTCGTTTTGCAGGTAGAAGGAACCAGAACAACAACAACGGTCGCTTCTACCACATGAAGCCACTGAAGCCCAGGAAGCCAAGTATGTTTTCCGGTTAATTATGCTACCCAATTCCTCTTAGGAAACCCAATCTTTTCTTAAAATCTCGGGACGAGATTTGTTTAAGGGGGAAGGGTTTGTAACATAAAAATTTAAAAATAAAGAAAATGAATTTTTCCAATTACCAAATTTTGGAACCAACAAAAACTTTTATTAAATTTAGTTAGACACCTAGTAACCTAGTTTAATACTTGTGTTATTGCCATGAATGTTTGAGTACTTCATTCAACATAATTTCAAACACCCTAAACCCTAACTTCAACTACTCATTAGGTCAAATAAGAAGAAACCAAAAATAAAATAAAAAGACATCTGTGGGCATAAAGACTAGTAGGCAAATCTTGACTACCACTCATCCTAATTTTCTCACTAATGGTAAACCATCTACTAAACCTCACTAAACCCTAAGCCTCATCCCATTATTCACCATCCAATAGAAAATGAATAAAAAGAAGTGAAATTAAATAAGAAAGGGACATATGTGCCTATGGTTATTTTTGGTAAATCTTTACCCTAAAACTTTTCTACTTGGTTAGAAGTTTGGAACACCTTCATACACCTTACCTAGTGCTTATTACATCAAACCCAAGTTGAATCTCAAGAAATTAAAAAGAAACTAAAAATGCCATAGAGGCATATGAGAGAAAAATGTCAAGTTGTGGATTTGAGAATCTTAACCCTAAGACATGTTGTGAGTGGTTGGATCATCTCTCTATACCACCTCAACACTCAATAACCTCAATAGGGTCAAGCCAAATTAAATTAACAATCTAATGCAATCTATGCATAGAGGTATATGTGGCACATCACCAATTTATCCAATTATTGCCTTATGCCTTTTTACCTTGACCAAATGGTGTGAACCTTCTCTAAACTTAAGCTCACACTAATTTGATCCTAACCCATGCTCAAGTAGAGCAAGGGAAAACAAAATAGAAGAATAAACAAAAATGGAAAATCACCTCTTATGTGTTTATTGGCCATTTTTACAAATCCTTGAACTATACCTTTTGAGATGGTTTCAATGCTTGTAAAAGGTTTCTAAACTAATAAGAATCACTTTGGAATAAGGAAAAGACAAATCAAATAGAAAGAAATCAAATGGTGAGAAAATCCTATTTATTCACTCACATACACATAGGTCAATTTTGCAAATCCTCACCAAAGGCTACCATTGCTTGATCTTTGGTTTCTAAAATACTTATATGTCTTAAACAAACCCAAATGCACCAAAGAAACCAGAATCAAATCCAAATAAATCTCAAAACCATCTCACATATGATCATGGTCATATGTGCACATTTTAAAATGTTCCTCACTTTACCCCTCTGGTTTTACTCTTTCTTAAACTAAACTTGGTCAACCATTGACACCTCATCCAAGACCATGTCAAAGTCAACAACTTTGATGTTGACCACCCATGCTAACTTTGACTAGGTTGACCAGAATAAAGGAGACAAGTAGGGACTTTGAATCAAAGTGTAGATCACCCCACTTTTTGAATCTTTGCAAACCACCACCAAAATGATCACCACCACCACCATTATATCACCTTAATTATATGATTGAGATACACCAAAAAGAATTCCAAAATTTGACCAAAATGTTCTTGCGGCCATTCTCTCAAACACCTTGCAGGCATAAATCACAATTTGACATACATCCTTTTAACCTCTGGTCCATGACCAAAGCCCACTTGATCATTGCTCATAAGTGTTCCTGTACCTCCCTTGCACCCTCTCCTGTACTGCAGCCATGGAGAAAATGGAGGAAATGCACCCTTGCCTCCATGCCGTGCCCATGCCGGCCACCTCCACCCCTCTCTTCTCTCTGGCCCTTCTCTCTGGTTATGATCATGTCCAGTACACTCCCATACACTTGCTGATCATGACGGTGCACGGCCCAAACGCGCGCGAGCACCACATTGGCCAAAATCCAACGCGCCCAGACGCGCCCATGCCGGTCGTGGCGCGCCAGAGCGCGCATGGGCACCGTCCTGGACGCGCCAGTACCCCGCGTCGCCTGGTCGCTGTCGAGCTCCTCCCTCTCTCTCCTTGCGCATGCGCCTTCCACACCTCACCAGGACACCGACGGACACCGCCATTGGCCCTCACCGGCGCCGTAGACGACGCCATCATCAAGCTCTGCCGCGCCGGTACTGCGAGGACGACGATGACGCCGCACGCTCCTGTCCTCCCCTAGCGATGCCATCAAGCGCTCTAGCACCGCCGTCGCCTACCTCCTGCGCCCATGACCTTGCCCCTTCGCGTCCTGGATCGCCGGCGCCATCGACGACCTGCCGCTCCGCCACGGCCACCACTTCGCCCTATAAATAGCGACCCCCTCAGCCTTCCCTTCCCACACCTGCTCCCCTCCTTCTTCTCGACCTCCTCAACCACCGCTCCACCTCGATTAGGCCCTAGCCAGCCCCAATTGCACCGTCGATCGCCGGAGCCTGTAGCAGAAGCCGCCGTCGAATTCGGCCACCATCGGAGACGCCACTGGTACCAGGCGACTCCCCTTCGTCGACAACGTCGCCTAGCACCAGCGCCGCCCCTCGCCGGAGTCCCAGCTCGCCGTCGACCCCCTACCTCCGCCGTGCCCGCGTCTGCATCTCGTCGACGACGACGACGCACCTCCACCGTCAGATCTCCTTCTGATCCAGCGGCTCACACTCACAGGTACCGTTTCGGTGATTAAGAGTGACTGACACGCAGGCCCCACCCTGTCAGTTGGCCCGTGGCGCGCTGAAGCGTTACTGGGCTGGCCTGCTGCATTTTAAACGTTTTGGCCCAATTCGTTTCCCGCGCTGGCCCAAATACTCAAATTCAAATTAATGTAATTAATTCAAATGTCTCTCAGATGCCTTGTTAGAAAATTAATAACTACAAATTCACTAGGCCAAATTTTACAAATCTTATATATTTGGAAAGCTTAGAATTTTATCTACAACATGCCACTGGATTGAATCCTAGATTCATTATAGAATTAAAATAGGAAAATAAACAAGACAGGGACTTTTCTGCCTTAGAATAATTATTAAAAATCAACCACAAATGCTTTTTAGTTAATTCCAACTCCTATAAATCACATTACACTCATATTAATTGTTTCTGCAAAAATATGCCATGCTTACCTTGAATGATCATGGCCTAGTTTAATTAAAAGACTATATGGCTATTTATAGTCAAAAGTATTGGCCAAAACTATTAATAAATCATATGGGAGTGTTTCTCTCATTTAAATCTTGTCACAAACAATTCCCAAATAAGGTAGAGACTCTGGTAATTTAGGTTCTCATATGTTTGGTTGAGGATATTAAATCATTACCATGATTAATACTAAATTGTATGAACTATATCACCTAAATTAAATAACTTTCCCATGTGCTCTAAAAGTGATGTGATGACCTTTGTTCATAATCTCATATTTGCTCACTTAAGGATCTTAAACCAAAGTAGCATCTAAAATGCATGGGATAAGGACCTTAGTCTTCAAGACCCATATGTTCTAATTAAAGATTATTAAATCATTTGTATAGTAGTGTTTAAATTGTTCCAAACTATTTATTAAATCATATGAGATGTATTGGTCTCATTTAAATCTTTGTCTCAAGTAAATTCAACATAAGGTAATGACCTTAATATAATAAATCTCATGCTGTATGAATTGATGATATTAACCTCTTAATAAGATAGTATTAAATTGCATGAGGTGTATTCCCTCATTTAAGTCATATTTCTCAAAGGATAAGTGTGAAGTGTTGACCTTGGTCAACATGTGATCATACCTTGTCAATTGAGGAGATTAAATCTTAACCAGGTTTAATAAGAGGAAATTAATTCATAAGAATAAATAAATAGAAACAATAACAAATATTTTTAATGAGAGGAAATTATCTTTCTTTAAAGGAAAACCAAGTCAACCCACAAGTGAATAATATGGTGATGCTAGACTAGCTTGTGTGAACCATTTGTGTGATTAGTTTAGCACTTAAGGATTATTTGGTGATTGTATCCTCGTATTCGTTAGACGCTAGTACCGGAGACTATCAAGAGGAGGAGTTCTTCTACTCAGAAGGAGAGGAAGAGAACTTTGATCACCTCACCAATCAAGGCAAGCTATAGTATTGCAAGCTATTACCAATGCAAGCTAAACTGTTGCAGGCTATTCTATTGCTAGCTATATTAGAACAAGCTTTTACTCATGCAAGTAAGATTAATATAAGATAGATTGTGGCAAGCTAATATTCTTGCAAAGTGCAAAGCTACAAGAGCAAAGCACCCCCACATCTTATCTTATGTTTAATAAGCCTATCCCAAGTTTTTACTACAAGCTTTTACTTACAAGTTTCAATACTTTTGTTTATTCAAAGTACTTTTTGATTCATGATTCACTCGATCTAGAATAGAACACTATCATCAAGGTTAGTCTATGGCAATCAAAGCTAGTTAGCACCCCTCATGAAATAATTGCTAGTGCTAATCAATTTAAAATTGGACTACTCTAGATGGGAACATGTGACTTTGAAATGAAGTGGAAACCTTGGAATGATGGTTCATTCCATTGAATGATTTTGAAGGTGAATATGACCAAGAGAAGATGGTGATTTTTGATATAAAACTGATGGTTGGGTTCGGATGCGATACCATTCCAATTTTGAAAGTACCCCCACAATACCCAATATGGGTAAGGGCTTAACTAGAAATTTATGTGCTTTAGTATGGGTTCCCTCTAAACAAGCGTCATCGGGGTTAGGCTAAGGCTGCCTCTACAATAAAAGAATTGATGTGAAATGACGTGAATGAGGTGAATTGTCCGGCCCAAGCCCTGTGCAGTTCCCGACGGTTTGTCTTCACCGGGAGGCCAAGCTCATGGGGAGAGGTGCCTATACTAGGGTATGTAGGTGAAAAGTTATGGTTGGTAGTCCGCGCACGGAGTGCGGTAAATCAGGGCCAGTTAACCCTGACGAATTATTGCAAATGTTGTGGCACAAGTGTACGACCTCTGCAGAGTGTAGAACTATTCGAATAGCCGTGTCCACGGTTATGGACAATTGGAAAGGCCATATTGTTCCGTCATCAGACCATTTTCAAAAATGTGACATGTGAAGGGTGACTTGTGATTTGAACTTGAAATGGTGACTTTGACTTGAATCACAACAGAGTTGTGGGAATGACACTAATGTTCCCACTTGAGTTAGTTAGCAAATGAAGAAGCTTTTACTAAATGCTTATGAAATAAAATTGGCTTTATGCAAATAAACTTAGAGCTTAGCACCCCCTATGGTTGATAGTGCTTACATTAGTATTAGTTCAGTACTTTAAAGTACTCATGGCTTTGTCCCTGGCTATTCAAATGGCAGGACTATGAAGAGGAACATCGATACGAGGAATATGGATAGCGGGGACGTCTCGACAACTAGGATCACTCTGACGTCAACAGTTGCTGTGGAATAGATGGAGCAACCGTTACTTCGCTTATATGTGTTTTGTAATAGGATCTCTAGATCCACTATGATGTATTAAGACTGGATCATGTGATCCCTCTATGTAAGACAATTATGTGTTGTAATGAATGATGTGTTGTGATATCAATCTATTATGTCTCGCAAAACAATATTCCTGGGATTGCGATGAATGGCATAATAGGCAGGACGTAAAAATCCGGGTGTTGACAAAACCACAATATTCAAAAGAAGTACCAATCAAAACTCATGCTTTGCCTCAATAGAGGAGTACTTTAGTACATAAGAAGCATGAAGGTGAGAAATATGATGATTATGGTGAAGCTGAAGCAGATCCATAGTCAATATAAAAGAGGGAATGCATGGGAAATCACTCAGGATACTATATTCATAGTGTCAGCTAGTGGTTTTCTTGCAAAAATAAATCCTCGAAAAAGAAAGATAACCTATGAAACCAAAGCGGATATAAGAAGACCATAGTTGGTATCAGAATACCACAGTTGGTATAGGATCAACACTGCGAGATAAAGTAGAAGATGTCCTGACCAATTGGTCAAAACCTATAATAGAGTACACTTTTAGATAACATATAGCCACAGTTATTATTAAATAGTCTGTGATGACCCACAAGTATAGGGGATCGCAACAGTCTTCGAGGGAAGTATTACCCAATTTATTGATTCGACACAAGGAGAGACAAAGAATACTTGTAAGCCTTAACGCGGAGTTGTCAATTCAGTGCACCTGGAAACAGACTTGCTCGCAAGAGTTTATCGGTAAGCAACGGTTTATAGCGGTGGGAATAGTGAAATAACGGCGGTGAAATAAAGACAGGAGTAGTGATTATAGTAAACGAGGATTAAAATACGTAGGCACGGGGACGGATGAACGGGCGTTGCATGGATGAGAGAATTCATGTAACAATCATGGTAGGGCATTTGCAGGTAATAATAAAGCGGTATCCAAGTACCAATCAATCAATAGGCATGTGTTCCGTATATAGTCGTACGTGCTCGCAATGAGAAACTTGCACAACATCTTTTGTCCTACCAGCCGGTGGCAGCCGGGCCTCTAGGGAAACCTCGAAATTAAGGTTACTCCTTTTAATAGAGTAGGAGCAAAGCATTAACACTCCGTGAACACATGTGATCCTCACATCACCGCCTTCCCCTCCCGGTTGTCCCAATTCTTGTCACTTTGGGACCTCGGGTTCGGACAGCAACGTGTGTATACAACTTGCGGGTAAGATCATAAAACAATGCATATCATGATGAAACAATAACATGTTCAGATCTGAGATCATGGCACTCGGGCCCTAGTGACAAGCATTAAGCATAACAAGTTGCAACAATATCATAAAAGTAACATCTACGGATACTAGGAACCATGCCCTAACAATCTTGTGACTATTACATGATCAATCTCATCCAATCCCTACCATCCCCTTCAGCCTACAGCGGGGAATTACTCACACATGGATGGAAACATGGCTGGTCGATGGAGAGGCGTTGGTGGTGATGGCGGTGAAGATCCCCTCAATTCCCCGTCCGTCGGAGTGCCGAACGGAGTTTCTGGTCCCGAGGCGGAGTTCGCGATGGCGGCGTATTGGATGGTCTCGAAATATGGTCGAACCCCTGGCGTTTTTAGGTCGATAGGCATATGTAGTCAAAGGGGAGCTCGGGGGCCCCGAGCGCCACACAACAAGGCGGCGCGCCCCTCCTGGGCCGCGCCGACCTGGTGTGTGGGGGCCTCGGGCCTCCACGGCTTGCTCTTAAACTCGTCAATATTATGGGAAAATAGGACCTTTAAACAAAATTCGAGGATTTTCCTGAAAGTTGGATTTCTGCACAAAAACGAGACACGAGAGCAATTCTGAAAACAGCGTTAGTCCGTGTTAGTTGCATCCAAAATACACAAATTAGAGGCAAAACAATAGCAAAAGTGTTCGGAAAAGTAGATACGTTTTGGACGTATCAACTCCCCCCTTAGCTTATTGCTTGTCCTCAAGCAATTCAGTTAACAACTGAGTGCGATAAAAGAACTTTCACGAACACATTTGTTCATATGATGTAAATATTCTCATGATATGGCAAGTGCTTAAGCAATTCATAATAAGGTACATGCAAATAAAGTCATCTAGTAACTGTGTCAATCATAAAAGAGATACCAACAAACTAATAACAAGCATCATGAAACACTTCAATAAGCAGGATTGCAATGTTCATAGAAGGATATGATAAAGTGGTATCTCGCTTGCCTGTATTTGTAGCAAAACATAAATTCCCAGGCACCTCTGAAGTTCATAGAAAGAGTAGAAGTAAAATTGTCAAAGATAAAAGCATCAAAGTTATACCACAACTGATCATATTTTGGGACAAGCATATTATACTAAGAATGACAGTCATGCTCTCAAGAAAGTGCTCAAAGAAAGGATGGTGACTCAACATAAAAGTAAAAGATTGACCCTTTGCAGAGGGAAGCAGGGATTAACATGTTCTAGAGCTTTTCATTTTTCAAAGACAGAAGTAAAATTATTTTGAGAGGTGTTTGTTGTTGTCAACGAATGATAGTGGGTACTCTAACCACCTCGTCAACCAGACTCTCAAGAGCGGCTCCCATGAAGGGCGTTATCTCTACCACAAGGTAGATCATCCCTCTTCTCTTTTGTTTACACATGTATTTTAGTTTCATTATGGATGACACTCCCCCAACCTTTGCTTACACAAGCCATGGCTAACCGAATCCTCGGTGCCTTCCAACATTCACATACCATGGGGAAGTGTCTATTTGCAGGTTAAGTTGCTTCGATGAATCAGAGCAAAACACGTGAAGAGAATTATTAATGAAGGTTGATTAATTGGGGGGAACGTTGCCGGCTCTTTTGCAAAATTATTGGATAAGCGGATGTGCCACTAGTCCATTGGTGAAAGTCTGTCCGGAGTAAATGACAAGGTTGAAAGATAAAACACCACATATTTCCTCATGACTATAAAACATTAACACAAATTGAGAAGTAGTTTGAAGGTTTAAAGGTAGCACATGAGAGTTTACTTGGAGTGGTTTGAAATGCCATGCATAGGTATTTATGGTGGACACTTTGGAACAACTTGGTTTTCAGGTGTTTGGAAGCACGAGCAGCGTTCCCGCTCAGTACAAGTGAAGGCTAGCAATAGACTGGGAAGCGACAATCAAGAGAGCAATAACTGTCATAATCATGCTTGCGACAAAATAAAATTAACGGAGGCATAAAAGTGATACAAGAACTCTGAAGCAAAGTAAATCATCGAGGCTTAATTGACTTTTGTTTAGTCATATGCATGCGTGAGCATGTGCCAAGTCGATTCAAGTGAATTATTCAGAGGAGGATACCACAATGTCATACCTATTTATGAATAAAACAATGCAAGCAAATATTCATGACATGCTACTCATTATTAATAGATTGGAACTAATCATGAGAGATCATAAACTACTAGACTTCATTAAATGACATATACCTCACATGAACCAACTAAGCATGCTCACATGGATGAGTATATGTATAAAAATGAAAACAAATAGAATTCATACAGCCTCACCACGTCAAATTGCCATAGATCGTCATTATTGCCTTTCACTTGTGCAGCTTGAATAATAATATGGAATGAAATCAAGCTCCAACCACCGGAGACCACTGAACTCCCTAATGAATTTTACAAAACCAAAGAAGAACAACAAATATTTTTGGTGTTTTCGGGTTAGAAACAAGAACAAAAGAAAACAAGAAAACAAAGCAAAATCTTTTTGGGTTTTCTCATAGCAAACCAACGATAGCAAATAAAGTAAAATAAGAGCAAAGAACCAAATAAACAAATGGTGAAGAGAAAAAACAGAAATATTTTTGGTCTTTTTGTGTTTTAGGAAAAGAAACAAAGCGAAAACAAAGAACAAACTAACAGAAACACGAAAAACGGGCAGCAATCTGCCAAAACACGACAACAGTACAGAAATCGAATTTAACAAAAATCTTCCATGCTCAGTTCAAAAAGTGTTCAACTAATGAAAGTTAGATAACAATCTGGGGCACATGCTCAAATTTTCAACTCAAAATAACGTTCTGGCTGTGCGTACGAATTTTTGGGTAACAGCCGAATCTGTTTTTGGACAGTACTTCCCCAAATATCATCTCCCTCTCATTAGAAAACCACTCTAAGAAACTAAACAAGTATGTACAAGTATCCAGCAACCATAGTATGCAAAGAATGAGTGATGCCGGTATACCTCCCCCCAAGCTTAGGCTTTTGGCCTAAGTGGAGTTCATTCCCACGGTCCCCATGAGTGGTGTCTCCGTAGTATGACGAAGAACGACCCGGTTCTAGGTATGTGCTGGAAGAAGCAACATGGTACGTGACGGTGTAGTCGTAGGAGGGCTCGGCGTCCTCGGAGTCATGTTGCTGGTGGAAGCCTTGTATCTTCAGTTGCTCATCCACCTCCTCCTTAGAGCGCGACCATGGTTTCCTGTCAACACTGAACAAATCTGTTTGGGGCAAGAGGACTTCCCTCTCATCCCCGTCAGCAAATAACATTCTATAAACAATATTATCCATACTAGAGTCAGCTGTAACAAATTGGTGACTCTTCATAGCAGCAATATCTAACTTAACAGGTGGTATTTCTACATCAGTAGGATCAAGAGGAAGATCTAGACGTGCCAAAATACGCGATGCAATTATTCCCCCATAAATAGGCCCCTTATTAGACAAACGGCGAGCAACAAGAGCACCAAGATGATAAGGTGTCTCTCCAGTGAGTGCAGCAATTAAGAAAGCAAGATGATAACTAGAAATATTACTAGTGTTCTCCCTACCAAGAATGCTAGTAGCAAGGTAATAAGCAAAATACTTAATGGCGGGAGTTGAATGTTTCTTATCTTGCCACGCTGAATGGTGCGGCAATCGTCATTTGTAATTTCTCGATAGAGCTCAGCAAAACCCGGGGTTGTCCTCGATCTTCCTTGCTGTACCTGCAGGGGCAATATCCAATGCAGCACAAAAATCCTTCAACTTCATAGTAACGGGATTACCATAGATCTTGAATGCAACCGTCGGGTGGAAGTGCTTGTTGTTGAACTTGAAGCTCTCCACAAAGATTTTAGTAAGCATGTAGTATTGCTTCCTCTCATCCTCCATATAGGCGGTTAAACCCGCCTTTCCGACGAGAGTCAAGAAATCATCCAGCAACCCTGCATTGCTCAAAAAGTTATAACATGGAAAAGGTGAAGCATTAGGGGCTCCATTGTCCTCATCGAAGCTTGGTGCAATCACGTCCTCATTATAGGATCGTCTAATCCGAGTGGATGCCCTTGAGGGCCTCCCCGTGCTCGTCGTCTCTCCTTCGAACACCTCTCCAAAGTTGTAGTTGTTCATTTTCCTTTTCTGAAATTTTCAACAATCATTATAAAATTTGATTTCAAGGTATATAATTGAGAGAAAACTACTATAGGAACTTGCTAGAGTACTAAACATGCATCAAAACTAGTTTCTACCACTTAGAACAAGCATGCAAGCTCACTAAACATGTTACCTACAACAGCAAAATATTCAAGATATACTCAACCAAACAAAATTCTAATTGGATAATCAAAGGAGTCACATACCGGAGAGCAAATGTGCCAAATTACAATCTGGGCTGAGCAAAGAGATCGAGAAATCTCGAGTTCTTGAGCAGAAACGCGAGTGAGAGAAAGTGATTACGAGTTTTTCGGGAGAGAGGAGAGAATGGGAGGAAGAAGTGAAAAAGTGGGGCAAGGAGGGGCCCACACACAGTGGCGCGCCCCCCTTCTGGCCGCGCCGGACTTGTGGGGTACCACAGGGTGCTCTGGTCATCCAGTGCTCCCAGTGCCCCTTCGAAAAATAAGACTACCATTATAATTTTTGTAAATTTTTGAGAACTTCGAAAAATGCACATTTGGTGTTAAAGTAATTATTACTGCGCAGGAAAATGATTTCCAAAATCTTAAACAACTAAAGCATATTGCAAAACTAAAAGTGCTACAGCAAGTAAAACAAGTGAAGGAAGAAAGAAGGAAAGAAATGTTGTTTAGCTTTCTCATGCATTAAAATATATTTGTTAACAAGGTTGATCAAGTCTTGCTACCAAATAAATTTTATATGACATAAGAAGAAATAAACCTCAAATCAATCATGTTACCTTATATTGAATTGATATGGATCCAATCACAAGAGTTTGATATTCTTCTTTAGGCTCATATATAGGACAATCAAATGATCCCACCTTGATAGTTTTCAAATTACAAATTGTATTAACTCCATATACTTTATCAATCCTCTTGGGAAAATAGACAGTATGTTCCTTGTCATCAACATTGAAAGTAACCTTGCCTTTATTGCAATCAATAACCCCCTGCAGTATTAAGAAAGGGTCTTCCAAGAATAATAGACATATTATCATCTTCAGGCATTTCCAACACAACAAAATCAGTTAATATCAAGCAATTTTGAGTAACTTGAACAGGAACATCTTCACATACACCAACAGGAACAACAGTAGATTTATCAGCCATTTGCAAAGATATATCAGTTGGTATCAACTTATCTAAATCAAGTCTCTTGTAAAGAGAAAAAGGCATCACACTAACTCCTGCTCCCAAATCACATAGAGCAGTTCTAACATAATTATTCTTGATGGAACAAGGAATAGTCGGTATACCTGGGTCTCCCAGCTTCTTTGGAACCTTACCATTGAAGGAGTAATTAGCGAGCATGAAATCTCCTCATTGGGAATTTTCCTTTTGTTAGAGACAATATCTTTCATATACTTTGAATAAGGAGGCAATTTAATAGCATCAGTCAAAGGGATTTGCAAAAATAAAGGTTTCATCCAATCACAAAATTTATTATAATGTTCCTCCTCCTTTGATTTCAGTTTCTTAGCAGGAAAAGGCATTTGCTTTTGAACCCAAGGTTCTCTTTCATTACCATGTTTCTTTGTAATAAAATATTCTTTAGTGTACTTTTTATTTTTAGCATGCTTTTCAGGTTCTTTTTCAATTTCTTCTTTATCAGGAGCATCATTCTTATCATTATCTTCATCATGTTCATTACCACTTTCAGTTTCAGCATCAAATAGAAATACTATTAGGATCATTAACGGGTTCAGAGATTCTACAACAGTTTATGTTTCTTCTTCTTTCTTAGAAGGACTACTAATTTCTTTAGTTCGTTGAGAATCTTGTTCAATTCTTTTGGGGTGCCCTTCGGGATATAGAGGATCCTGGGTAGAAACACCACCTCTAGTTGTTACTTCATAAGCATGTTTCTCTTCATGAGTATTTTTTAACAAGTCATTTTGCACTTTAGTAAGTTGATCAATTTGAGTTTGAATCATATTAAAATGTTTAACAAGCATCTTAACATCATTGGAGGTTCTCTCCACAATATCATGCAATTTACCATTAGCTTGAGAATTTTCCATTAGATGATTCTCTACTCTCATATTAAAATTATTTTGCTTAACAATATAATTATCAAATTCATCTAAACATTGATCAGGAGGTTTTGAATACGGAATATCTCCTCTATCAAAGCGTTGAAGGGAGTGTACCTCAATTGTGGATGAAGGGGAATTATCTTACATAGGTCTTCTATAGGAGGCAAATTCTTCACATCTTCAGATTTAATACCTTTCTCCATTAGAGATTTCTTGGCTTCCCTCATATCTTCATCATTTAATTCAATCATACCCTCTTCTTCAATATAGGTGTCGGGGTTGGTTCAGGTGTAGACCAATCATCATGATTTTTGCTTATCTTAGCCAATAATTCTTCAGCTTCGTCCGGAGTTCTCTTCCTGAAAACACAATCAGCACAACTATCCAGGTATGCCCTAGACTCAATGGTTAGTCCACTATAAAATATATCAAGTAAATCATGCTTTTCCAAATCATGTCAGGCTGAGCTCTAATAAGAGAGCAAAATCTTGCCCAAGCTTCAGGCAATTTCTCTCCATCTTCTTGATCAAAACTATAAATTCTCTGTAGAGCAATATGTTGAGCACTAGCGGGAAAGTATTTTCGAAAGAAAACATCAAGCAAACAACTTGGACTATCAATAGAATCAGGAGGCAAATTATTATACCAAATCTTAGCATCATCCTTTAATGAGAATGGGAAAATCTTAGCAACAAAATAAGTACGCATCTTAACATCATCAGAAAACAAGCTACTTAAAGTAGAAAGCTCATTCATGTGCTCTACAGCACTTTCTTTTTCAGTACCACAAAAGGTGTTTTCTCAACAATAGATATATGAGATAAATCAAGAGAAAAGTCATAATCTTTATCCTTAATGTTTATAGGAGATGTGGCAAATTTAGGATTAGGAGACAGTTTATATCTAACAGCATGTTGTGCAATAAGCTTTTTAAGGCTACTTGTACTAGTAGTAGCATTGCATTATCAATAAAATCATCATCAAGTTCCACATAATCTTCATCAAGATCATCAATCTCAGGTGAATTAACAGGTGTAACAGTATTTTCATTAGGAGTTTCAGGTATTTTCAATTTGTCTAGACCTAGCAATTGTAGCATCTGAAAAGGACCTAATGAACCAGTATTATCAAGCACGGTAGAAGCATCATCAAAATTATCAGAGGAATTTTCAGATTCAGAAATACCAACACGTGAAGTTTGTGGTGGTGAAACAAGTTGACTTATCACGGATGGTGAATCAAGAGCAGCAGAGGTAGAGAGTTGTACCTTTTCTTGTAGTGGATGGTAATATGGCAAATTTAGTATCACGAGATTTACCCATGATGGAGAATTTGCAGCGAACAATATCAATCCAGGTGAACTTGCAAATAAAGCTATGCTCCCCGGCAACGGCGCCAGAAAATAGTCTTGATGACCCACAAGTAACAGTCTTCGAGGGAAGTATTACCCAATTTATTGATTCGACACAAGGGAGACAAAGAATACTTATAACCTTAACGGAGTTGTCAATTGCACAGAAGCAGACTTGCTCGCAAGAGTTTATCGGTAGCAACGTTTATAAACGGTGGGAATAGTGAAATAACGATTGAAATAAAAATGATAGTGATTATAGTAAATAGCAGGATTAAAATACGCAGGCACAGGCGGATGAACGAGCGTTGCATGGATGAGAGAATTCATGTAACAATCATGGTAGGGCATTTAGGTAATAATAAAGTGGTATCCAAGTACTAATCAATCAATAGGCATGTGTTCCGTATATAGTCGTACGTGCTCGCAATGAGAAACTTGCACAACATCTTTTGTCCTACAGTAGGTGGAGCCGGGCCTCTGGGAAACTAAGGAAATATGGTACTCTTTTAATAAATGGGAGCAAAGCATTAACACTCGTGAACACATGTGATCCTCACATCACCGCCTTCCCCTCCGGTTGTCCCAATTCTTGTCACTTTGGGGCCTCGGGTTCCGGACAACAACGTGTGTATACAACTTGCAGGTAAGATCATAAAACAATGCATATCATGATGAAACAATAACATGTCCAGATCTGAGATCATGGCACTCGGGCCCTAGTGACAAGCATTAAGCATAACAAGTTGCAACAATATCATAAAAGTAACATCTACGGATACTAGGCACCATGCCCTAACAATCTTGTGACTATTACATGATCAATCTCGTCCAATCCCTACCATCCCCTTCAGCCTACAACGGGTGCTCACACATGGATGGGGGAAACATGGTTGGTCGATGGAGGCGTCGGTGGTGATGCGGTGAAGATCCCCTCCAATTCCCCGTCCCGTGTGCCAGAAGGAGTTTCGGTCCAGATTTGCGATGGCGGCGGCGTCTGGATGGTCTCTGGAAATATGGTCGAACCCCCTGGCGTTTTTAGGTCGAAAGGCATATGTAGTCAAAGGGGAGCGTCGGGGGGCCGCCGTGCGCCCACACAACAAGACGCGCGCCCCCTCCTGGGCCGCGTGGCCTGGTGTGTGGGGGCCTCGGGCCCCCCACCATCAGCAAATCAATATTACAGGAAAATAGGACCTTTCGCATAAATTAGAGGATTTTAGAAGTTGGATTTACTCACAAAAACGAGACACAGAGCAATTCTGAAAACAACGTTAGTCGTGTTAGTTGCATCCAAAATACACAAATTAGAGGCAAAACAATAGCAAAAGTGTTCAAGTAGATACGTTTTGGACGTTAATCGAATTATTATTCGTACCAAGAAGTTGTGAACAAATAAAATTTTGTCCAAATAACTATGACCTATAATCATTTAGTCGAAGGATTCACATTGGATGTCCACAATTGAGTGGATACACCACAGATATTCTTCGCAAGACCTTAGAAGAGTACAACCCATAAGCTAGACCTAGACCAATATTCTAACCATAAGTCCAATGGTTGGAAGAAAGGAGTTGAAACATAAGAAAACTCTAAGGGGTAGAGTAAATATTGAGTTGGATGTACAATGACCCAATACTTTGAGCAAAAGAAGAAGAAGGTCTGAACGAGAGGAAGTTCGATCTTATTTTCATAAGATTATCGAACATTACTTTCAGAAGGATGTCCAGAAGCCGAGATTTATACCTCGAGGAAGTAAGAATTGGACTATAACTTGAGAAAGTGAGTAGTATTTACCCAGAAGTACGAAAGCTCAAGTAAGTTAAAGCTACAGAAGTTGGATGAAGGAAATATCGGAGACCAAATAAAGCTCGAGAAGGCCAAACCAAAGGAGTTTGACCATACTAAAACTAAAGACTGATTGAAAGATTCCTTTCATGGAACCTAAAAGGAGCCAAAATAGTTATAGGTATCAACTATAATCCATGATTAGATGGACTAAATGAGTCTAATCCATTCTTAGGAAATAAACCATCAAGACCATTTCCATGGTAAGTACCTTACCAAGTACCATTATTGCAGTTTTGGTGGTAAGGGAAACAAAGACCTATTTACCATTTAGGAATATGTTATCAAATTAGTCTTCAGTTAAGACTATCAGCATAGAAATTGTCCTAATCCTTGAAGCTTGAAAGAAGAAAGGAAACCAGCTTATAGAGTTGGAAGAAATCAACGAATTAAAGTAAGAACCATGATTCAGAGATTACTATTGGATTCCAGGAAGAATCTGGAAAGGGATATATTTAATTATATCCAGTGAGATCTGGAGTTCGAGAAAAGATGTAGTCTGCACAAGTCAGATCCACACTCCGGAACCGTGAGAGAGTGCAAACTTCGAGGACGAAGTTTAGTTTAAGGAGTAGAGGCGTAATATCCCGATTTGGGTTAAAGAAAAAGAGAAAGAGATGTGTGCATTGCATTCATGCATAGAAAATCCGAGAAATTTTAAAGCTTTAAGTAAAACGGTCCATCTGAAGTTTCACTTGATCTTGGTGGAACTGAAGTAGCTCATCAAGTCAAGCGCTATAAACCTCAATGTGACTTTGTTAAAACCTTGTTTTGGGTAGAGATGATTTGATCTAAGGGGTTAGATCTGGAACTAATAATCAACACAACAACACTTTACTCAATGATAAATTGCTTGATCTTATAAAAGATTATAATATGGTAATCCTTGTCATAACATATGAACAACTATTCAATTGCAAATCAAGTAACAATAAAATGGAGAAACCATTCTAGACTTATCTTATCCATGTCTTAAACTAATCCTTGATCCTACCATGAACCTCATGGTATTTCTTGAACTAAACTTTTGAATTTAACACCAACATAAGCTTATCATTAAACCCTAGAGATGGGAGAGGTTTATACCCATCAAAGATATAAGAAACAAACTCTAAATTATTAACACTTAAAAGTTGAGCAACTAACTTTGGGGTATAATTTAATTCACTTTAAAACTTATTATCAAATATGGTAAAACACAAGGACCTAAGTGCATAAAAGCCACACATTTTGATTTTAATCATAACTTATTAAATATGTGGAATATCACAAAACTAAATTCGTTTACATTACGAATTATAGTTCAAACTATTTGAATAAAATAAACTATGAGTATTTTGAAACTCATATGATCATGCCTTGGTGAAATCAAACATCACCATTCAAAATTGGGGTATAATCCTTGTCTTGACATTTTGACCCCAATTACAATATAAATACAATCACATATGATATAGTGACTCAACCACAAGCATAAAATCATTCACAAGATATTTAGTAACAAAAGCCACTTGGCTACCCAAAAATAAATCACATGAGAGGATAATACCCATGCCACATAGGATGAAAATATCTACATAGCTTGAATCCTAAGCTATGCCACCTCATGCTTAAAGGATTGCTATGGATAAGAGCATGACAACCAAGCACCTTACTCATCAAATCAAAACAAGAGTCACCCACCTATGTGTCATGATACTAGAGCATGCCCAAGCCTATAAAAGGAACCCTCTACCTCATTCATTCCATCATCTTGTACCATGATACAAGCAAACCAAATAGTTGGGCCAATCCATGCTTTAGATAGGACCAAGATGAAGCAGCTAGGAGGTGGAGGCATACCACAAGAAGCAGGTTTATCAGATTTCCTGAAGAACAAGCTACAGAAGATAGCAAGGTAGAATTCTTAGGCAGACCATATATTTAGATAATCACATCATCATCCCTTGAGTAGAACCCTAGATGATAATCCAAGTCCTTGTGGAGTGAGAGAGATAATTAGTATAACCTAGCCAAATATTTCTAGTGATACTTTGGGAAGCCCATACCATGCATGATCATCACCATTGGGTAATGATCATAAACCCTAAGAACTTTAAGTAAGGAGCTATTAAGAATAAGTTGATCATGATGATGCCATGATCTTGCTTTGGATAAATAGGAGAATAAGCCATAAGTTAAACCTTAATATGATAAGCACATATCAGCCTCACATAAAATCATAGGGAGAATACTATCACCCTAAACCAATTCTAGTGTCATGAGTAGAGGAGTAATGGCATTGTACTAAACCCTTGCCTAGCCAAGTACTTGTGACAACTCTAGTAGTATTTAGATACAAGCACCCTATAAATAGTGTGGGGGAACTAAATCCTAGCCAACCCATTATGGTATCAATTCATATCCATAACCTAAGTCTATACCTCAACCCTAGTTTGTGTATCACTTTTGTGATCACAACTAAAACCTAATGAAGACATAATTGAGTTTCAAACCATGTGTCATTAAGCAAATATAATTAGAACCCTAGCATTGCACTCTCATTAAATCCTATGCTTAATTAATTATGGAACTTAGGAATAACCTAATGCTAAACCCTTTACTTAAACCCATGGGTGGTGATCAACCATTTAACCCTAAAAATAAGACAAACCATTCTGGAAACAATACCTACTCTAGGTATTTCAAGGTGTTGTTAAAAATATAATACTTGTGCCAACTCTAAAATAGGGTTATAATAAAATTCACAAGACCTTAACAACTAAGTGTTCACATAAAATCATATGTAAGTGACTAAATCAAGACCCTAGAAATATTTAGGTACATACAGCCATGCCATTTGTCACCTCCTTAAATCATAAAAATATTTGGAATTTCAAAAGAAAGAGAATAGAAATTATAATTATTAACATATCCATTTGAAATATTGTGTATATTGAAGCTATCATTATATTAAAAATCAAAATAGTATTTCTCAAGTAGAAATATTATTTAAGTGGTAATGGCCAAGTGAAAATAGTTACAAATATCTGCTAAGAGAATTGAATTCAAATCTGAATTCAAAATAGAAAATAGAAAACAGAAAATAAAAACAAAAAAACAAAAATAGAAAAAGAAAAAAGAGAAGAGAGAAGAAAAACTCACCTGGACCTCACCTGGCCGCAGCAGCCCCCCAGCACGGCCCAAAGGAGCCAGTAGCAGCCCAACACCACGGCCTGGCCCAGCCCACTATACCCCTTCGTGAAATATCAACGGGGGAGGTGGTCGTCCTCATCCCTTCCTCGCGCATGGAGGACACCACGACGCCGTGGCCAGCTTCTCCTCGTCGCTGGCGGCACCTCCTCGACCGGAGGCATGACGAGGCGCACCACTGGCGCCGTATAAAAGCCTCGGGACGAACCCTAGCTTGGTTTCTTCCTCTGCTCCAAAATTCTCCCCAGACGAAACCCTAGCTCGCCTCGGCCATCTTCTCGCCGCCGTTCAGAGCCTCCCCAAGCCGTGACCACCATCAGCACCGCCGTGGTCGACTTGCTCTTCTTGCAAGAAGAATCGACCCCAATCGACCCATAGCGCCGCCGTCGACCTTGTCTTCCCCAATGCCGGCACCGACGAAATCCGGCGAACCAGACCTCCCCTCGCCTCGCCGACAAGCCCGTCGTGCTCGCGGTGAGTCTTAGCTCCCTCTAATCCCCTTTGCATCGCCGTCGCACCGACCGTCCGTGAGCGCCGCCATCGAGCACCATCGCCGCCACCGCTCCGGTGACCATTAACTAGCGGCGCTACCACCAGTAGATTCCCTGCGACGCGCTGGTTCGAATGGGACCGATCGCTAGTCCGCGCGTGGCCGGAATCGTCGCCGCCGGCGACGTCTGCCCGCCGGCCACCGTGTCCTTTGCCACGTCTCCGATTTTGACCCAGTCAACCGCCAACGTGGCAGTTGACGTGGCCAAGGCCCACCTATCAGTGACTGAGAGTAGAATAGCCCGGGTAGGTTTAGTAATTCCATTTAAATTTCAAATTTCATTAATATCTGAAACTTTGCAAATTTATCAAAAATTCATTTTGACTCGGAAAAATATAAATGAGATATCAAAATGATCCTAAAAATAAGATCTATCCAATAAAAATATAATATGAAATTTTCATTTTTAATAAAAATTTAATTGTTTAACCATTAATAATTAAGCCTTTATTTCTAATTCTAAATTCAATTAAAATTCAATAATTAGGAAAACTTTCCAAATTAAATAAAAACCAGTAAGTAAATAAATAAAACATTAAAACTAATTTTCTTTATTTGTTATTTTATTAAATCCTTATTAGAGGGATTTAAACCTAAGTAATAATTACCTTAATTATTAATCCTTTAAAAATAATAAAATGCCAATTTCAATATTATTTTTATTTCAAAGTTATTAATAACTTCAACTTTATAATGGAGTTATTATCTTAAGAACTATATGGTAGATTAGAAAACCCTAGTTCCATTATACATAGAATATTAGTTCATAATTTTATGTGGATTCCTAAAACCCTAATGCCACTAGGAACCCTAGCTCCATTACTTCATATGAACCCTAAATGGTTTCCAAACCTAAACCCCAAGTTAACATGTGATCATGTCATTTCAATAGTAGTCATAGAACCATAGTAGCAACTAAATATTTGCCATGACCACATAAAACGTAGTAACCTATCATTACTAAATTAGTATCCCATGTGTTCATCTTAATCAAACCTAGATGATCAAATAGAACCAACCCTAGTTCCTATCCTTAGAATTATCAACCTTACTTAACCAGGCTTAGCATCACACCATTGTGATGAATCCTAATAGCAATCATACCTAATGTTTTGCATTACATAACCATAGTTCACTAAACCCTACAAGTACTTCATAATTATGAACCATCCTATTTAGGAGCCAATTATTCCTTACTCAGTGGAATCCAATAGCAAAACCTTATACCTATAAACCCTAATTGCTATACTTCTTATTATTTAAGAAGTATGTTCTTCAAAAGTTATTCTTTTGAAGTAAACAGAGAATCATCATCAACCCTGCTTATAAGGACCTATGAACCATAGCTAGCTATCACCAACAAAATGCACCAATCTTGATAGCAACCTTGTATGAATAATTGCTTAGAATGCCTAGGCTTAACTCAACTTTACAAGCCCTAGATGTCAATGAATCCAACTTTGTTGGGATCCATTTAATACTTACTCCAGAAACTAGTTGAAACCATAATAAACTATAGAAACCCACAAACCCAATTGTCCTACTTGTTCTTTATTAAAGAACATGTTCTTCAAAAGTTATTCTTTTAAAGAATATAACCAGCAATCATTAACCATGCCCTATAGTACTAAAATTGACAACTATTCTTTACATATTAACATTATACCAATTCTCATTTTTTGTATGCTCAATTGATTACTATGCTTTATTATATAACTTGTTTATAATACCAAGTAACCAAACCTTAATAATAAGAACCTTGCTTATGAATCACTCTAAAAGTGCAACACACCCTGAACTAATCATTACCACTCACTAATCCTAAATCATCGGGGTTAGGTCACGCTTAACGATTGCATCTCATACTTATGCATTATTGCATCCTTGCCAATCTTTTAAACATCGTCCTTACACGATGATGCTATTTCAGAATTTGGAGTTATTGCGTCGAAGACCTTGTCTGCATAATCTTGCGATCAAGAAAGGCAAGTTCATCGCTTGCTCATGTCATTTAGTATTTACCAAATTACTTGCAAAGCACTATGTTTATCACTCTTGCATGAAAAGCAAAAATACTATTTTCATAACTATGAATATGACTATGTGGTGGGCAATGGAACCATGGTACGTGTGATATGGTGGAGGTTCCATTGCAAGGGTTTATATCCATCTAGGATTAAACAACAAATGTCGTCTAGTGATTCTTGTGCCGTAAAACTCGTGTTAACCATAAGATCCGGAGTGGGACGGAGTAGCCAATTGTATTTCCACCTCTCGTACATCAACGGATGCGCTTAGCAGTTGTGTCTTGCGGAGCAACTTGAGGGTGGGGAGCCCCTTCTAATTCTCCACGGTAATGCGGTGCTTACCGTAGCGGTTGACTTGCGGAACAACTTGAGGGTGGGGATCCCTTCTAATTCCCCACGGTAATGTGGTCTATGATGGGTTGCATCTACCGCGAAGGAGTTTGGTTAACTTGTCCCAAACTGTCGTCGTGGTCGGGGTCCATCCTTAATTGGTATAAGAGGACCGGCGAGGACCCAGGGTCGGGGAATGCAACAAAGGGTGGGTGTGCGAGGTAGCGGAGGAATATGAACGGCTAGGACCTTATACCGGGCCTCACACCAAAGGAAGTGTGGACGGGTAACGTGCTCGGTTGGCACCAAGGTTAAGATCTCTTATGGGTAAGCAACACACCTCTGCGAGTGTAACAACCGTGACCAGTCACTCCTGTTCGGGATATGGAACTGACAGCTACGGAAAGGAACTCCATGAAGTTCTAGTCAACCGGTGAAGGCTGACGGACATAGCTCTTAGGAATAAAAGCAACATTTTGAAGAAATGATTACAAAACTGCATTGCCTATGACTTTCTGGTCTATATAGGTGTAGCTAGTGCATTAAACATCTCTTTCCTAAAATGAAGTTGTTGAGTACGCTCGTGCTCATCCCACTCTTAAATCCCCTGCTTAGATATGGAGGCATCGAAGGAGGATCTACAGTGCAACTCGAAGGCCGAGGAGTCAACAAGTGCTTCAAAGACATGACCATGTCAGGAGAGTCAGATACCACATTCAATAAGGAGAAAACCTAGATTAGTAATAGAATGGAACTAGCTTCCTAAACTTAGCTCCTATTTAGCTAGAATCTATTCATAGCTTCTATAGCTAGTTAATTACTCTACAAATAGAGTTCATGATAGGATTAGACTACGAGTCGTTCTTCTGGAATTTATTTGCAGATTTACCTCATTGTAAAGTAGGAGGCTGTGCTGATCTTCTGTAACAGAGTCGGAGTTGTAATTCTATAGACATGCCTTGGACCCGCAAATGTTTCTGTTGTGAGCGATATCATACTAGTGGAACGGTGTTTCATTGGTGTTATATCAGACTTGCATACTACACCATGCAGTGGTATGCGGGTCACCACATGGCCCCACGCAGGTGGGTCATGTCGGTACCCGACATGCGGGCCCGAGTGCTGCAAGCCGAGTTCATGTGTGCAAACAGTGGTTGTCTCCCCTTACAAATATGGGTTCCAGTGCTGCAGGCCTTGGACTGTTGTGCGGGTAGACCGAAAAGTACGTGAACAGAAGCATGCAGGTGTGTTCACCAGCCCAAAGCCCAGTTGTTGTGACGCCCCCTGTTGACTCAACAGTTCGGGCCGCCCACCTCCCGCGATGCTCATTTCTGCATAATCGTTGACCTTTAGACCTCGCCCATCACTAATTTTTCGGGCCGAGCGGCCCAAAACGCCATATGTGAAGCATAAACGCCGTATCGTCATAGAAAAAAGACAATCGCTGACTGATTTCTCAAACGTCAGCCCCAGACCGTCATTGAAGCCCCATATGTTACTAGTGCGTGCATTCTTATTAAATTAACTTGAGAGCTATCACGGTGAAGTTAATAACATTAGCCTGACGTGTTTGCCACAACCATCAAGTTATTTCCAATTAACTTGAGAGTTTTACTCTCCCCGACAAGAAAATTAATTCTTAAACCTGACGAGCAGGACCTCACGTCACTTTAATCGTATTAACCTGACGGGCATAGCAGATCGTCACTTTAATTGGTCATTAACCTAACGTGTTTTTCACAACCATCAAGTTATAGCCAATTAACTTGAGAGCTTTATTTTACCCGCCAAGAAAATTCATTTCCTTGAGGTTAGTTTTTGGGTCCCTCAAGCAAATAATTCCCCGTCAAGGTCTTCACGTTTTCTGGTAGTGGTAGATAAACCTTAAATGATGGTGAAATTGATCCAACGTGTGTGTGTGGAATATATATACAGACTACAGTGCACCATTTTTGAACTAGCTAGACATGTATCAGCAATTTAATAACTGTTGGTAACGTTTGGAATTAGAGGGATTCATGTCAACAATTACCACCTCAGCATCCACGTGTTTCGAGACAACCATCGATCTTGTAGCCATGGAGTGGCAATGTTTTTAGAGGAATCGTTCACAAATTTTTCCAACAAAGTAGCAATTTAGTTGGCTTTCTACCTTAGCTGGCGTATACGTTGACTATGTAGGCGTGCATTGGAAGGATGCATTATGCCGGCAAAGTTTTCAAATGTTCAAACCTTTCCGATTTCTCATACAGTATTTGGCTTCCTTGAGAAGCATTGATGTGATCATATAAGGTTATGCAAAACTTCGCCATTCCCGTACTTTCCCGAGCACTTGACTCCCCTCTTCCAATGGCGACTCCTCCACCCTTAGCCCCGTGCACCCAGGATCCACGACTCAGCCTCGGAGGGGTGTGCGCTAAAAGCTCGCAAATGTCTATGTGCCATTGGTGTGCGATGAAGCAGGCGGCTCTGTGCCTCGCTGTGGCTGGACTCCTGGCGCCCTTTGATCTAGGAGGGGGAGAGGAGGGAGGGGGTCCCATGAAGCGGCGGTGGCCCAGGTATTGGCGGCAGCCCAGGCAGCGGCGGCAATGTGGGCTGGTCTGAGCAGAGGCAGGCGCCGGGGGTGAACTTCGCCGGGTGAGGATGCTTTCATTGTGAAGAAGCATTTGCCATCCAGGGCTTTGGGTTCGCCAACAAACTCATCGCCTCAGTCCATGGCGATGTCGTCATGGGGACGCCGGGGGAGGCGGCGATGTGCTGCAGCCCCAGCCTGTAGTGGGGACCAAAGTGCGACCGACACATCACGGCGTCGGCAACATTGGGGATGCCGATGGGCATGCACTACCAGACCCAGATTTGGGAGGTTCTGGCAGGGCCGAGTTCCAAACTTCCATCCTCGGGGCCGAGGGCTTGGTACTTCAAATTTTGAATCAGGCCGTCCTTCGACCCCAATCAGCTTATGCATGTGGTCTAAATCCGAGATATCTTGGCGGCAGGTATGATGGTTAAGCTTAGCCGGACATCGACAATCGACGATCTGCAAAACCTAGATGCCTTCCGAGGATTTGCAGCAGTCGTCAATGCACTCGTGGAGACATCGCATGCTGGTAGCAGCGTCGAATGCGGGTATGTCAGTTTTACTTGCTTTGTATGCATTTGTCATAGAAATCAGTTTGCTAATTTGTAATATCCCGGGATTTGGGGTCACAAAAAGAGAGGAAACAGATGTGTGCATTGCATTCATGCATAGAAAATCCGGGGAATTTTCGCGCTTTAAAGTAAAACAGTCACAGTAACTGAAGTTTCACTTGACCTTGGTGGAATTGAAGTAGCTCATCAAGTCAAGCGCTATAAACCTCAATGTGACTTTGTTTAAAACCTTGTTTTGGGTAGAGATGATTTGATCTAAGGGGTTAGATCAAATGGAATTAAAACTAACACAATAACACTCTAATCAATGATCAATTGCTTGATCTCATCAAAGATCATAATATGGTATTCTTTGCCATAACATATGAACACATATTCAATTACAAATCAAGTAACAATAAAATGGAGAAACTCTTACCTTATCTTTTCCAGGTCTTAAACTAATCCTTGATCCTACCATGAACCTCATGGTATTCATTTTACTTCATTCTTGGAAACATGATAAGGAGATCAACCCTAGGAATATGTATTCTTCTCTATTCCATATTTATTCTACATCAAACCTAGAGAGGTGAGAGTTCTATATTATGTATTAGAGAAACCATAACAAACCTTGAGCTAAACCTTTGATATACATCCATGTGTTCATATCATCAACTTTAAGAGGAACCTTAGGATGTTATTCAAGACAATCCCTAGAGAGAAAACCCATTTATGTTAAACATAGAAATGGATGATCACATCATTATCTATGGAGTCTAACCTTAGGTTAGCATTGTAGTCCTTCCCAAAGGAGAAAGGCCATTCATCCCAATCCTAGCTTTACCTATTTAAGAATCAAGGACAATCTTTGAACTATAGTATTGGGAGATAAACCATTTAATCTTGGAATGGTGAGATAACCTAATATCACATGGAATAAGACTATATCCATGAATTGATAAAGTAAGGAGGAAACCAATCCAATTAAGTTAGACAAATGGAATCTTAGCCTAGATACCTAAGGAGATATTAGGAGTACACCCTAAACCCTAAAATAACTATTCCTATATGAG
The DNA here is from genome assembly GCA_030979885.1 of Lolium multiflorum. Lineage (NCBI taxonomy): Eukaryota > Viridiplantae > Streptophyta > Magnoliopsida > Poales > Poaceae > Lolium > Lolium multiflorum. Next base: position 167,057,221 of record CM061749.1, read on the forward strand.
AGAACTCAAGCTATGGTGTTACACTCAAGATAGTTGAGGCAACACTTGGATTTGAGGGAGAGACCTATCCATATATCCAAATGGTTAAACCATCATTCCTTGAGAGAACTCTAAGTAATTATCTCAAGCATTCTCCTTGGATATAAACTATTGAGGTAACCACAGCTATGTCCACCCATGAGAGTATCAAAGAAGTACTATACCTAGTTAATCAAGACAATACTTGATATTGGAAGTGAGAAACCCAATTCATGAGAAATACTTAGGAAGCCAAACCTTGATCATTATAAATTGAGTAATGATCATAAACCCTTAGAACTTGAAGTAGAAGATATTAAGAACAAGTTGATCATACCTAATCCATGATCATGCTTGGAGGTATATCATTACTAGTTAAACCTTAGTGGGTTAAGCAAGTATAATCCAGCACATAAAATTATAGTTGAACTACTAGCAACCCTAAATCATTTCCAATATGTTAATTGGAGAAACAACTGGATAATAACAAACCTTGTTTAGTTCAGCCCTATATCAATCTAAATGATCTTGAATTGAATCATCCTATGTGTGATGAGAAACCATTCATCATTATAACCAAAGTTAACTATAAAAAGAACCATAGCCACTTTAGTTACTTTAATAATAGATTAAGGATAATAATAGAAGTCTATTGGTATTAGATAAAACCAATTCTCAAGTCCCTAGTAACTAAAAGAGAACAACAACTATTAAGCAAGTAACCATCTTATCATGGATAGGGGAGACTAAACCCTAGAAAATGCAATATGGTGTCATCTCATCTCTACAAACTAGAATTATATCTCAACTCTAGTTTGTGCATCACTAGGGTGATTACAATTAAAACCTATGCCATATTTGAGATTCAAACCATGTGCCATTAGTAGAAGATAATAAGAACCCTAGAATTGCTCATTAGTTAAACCTTATGCTTCAATAATTGAACATAAGAAACACCTAGTGCTAAAACCCATAATTAAAACCATGTGTGGTGATCAACCACTCATCTCTGTAACCAAGACCAAGCCATTATGGGAACAATATCTAATTTGGATATAATCTAACAATAATAAAAGTGTGGTCTTAAAAAGGTGTTATAATAGAACTTCCAAAACCTTAATATATAAGTGATCCCCTAAAATAATATGTAAGTGAGCAACAATCTCAAACAAGAAACCAAGACTCCTTAATGATCTTTAAAATGTTTTGAATAGAAGTTATCCACCTTAATAATTCAGAAGAGATTTAGAACCAAGAAGAAAAAGGAATTTTAAAGAACACATAAATTCATACCTAAATGGAAATTTAATCCAAATACCAATACTAATTAATAAACAAATGTTATAGTATCATATTAAATTTGCAAATACACCACTCAAGACTTTGCAGTACCCTGGACTAATACTTGTATGAATTAAATGAGCAATACCTGCAAGATAGAAAATAATTCAAATCTGAATTCAAAACAGAATTCAAAACAAGAAATAAAAACAGAAAAAAAGGAAAAAAAAAGGAGAGGAAAACCTTACCTGGACATCACCTGGCCGAACAGCCCAGTATCACAGCCACCAGTAGCCCAGCCGCACTAGCCCAACACAGCCCATCGCGGCCCAAGTACCCCTTCGCGTGGATAAAGACGAAGGAGACGTCATCGTCTTCGTCTTCGTCCTGGACGCACGAGAACTCGCCACCGCGACGCCGATGCCACGTCCCGCGGTTGCCGCCGCCGTTGTTGACCTCCAGCGCACCCGTAGCTCCTATAAAACGTGAAGGAAACCTCCATTTCCCCTCTCTCTGCCTATTTCTCCCCAATTCTGAAACCCTAGCTCGCCCGGCCGTTCATCCTCGCCGGCGACTGAGGCAGTCCCGAGCCTCGCCGTGGATACTCCCGTCACCGCCATCTTCTCCTCGTCGACACGTGCGAGCTGGGAGGCCCCGGACATGGCGAATTTGGCCATTTTCCCCGACTACCGCCGCCATTGCCATGGACGAAATCGCCACCGTCCGAGCTCCATCGACCTCTCCTTCAAGCCCTTCACCATCAGGGTGAGTATGCGCTTCTCGAGGGCCTCATATTACATACTAGAACCCACCGTAGCTCGCTGTCGCCGATGCACGTCGGAAACCGCCGCAGACCATCGCCACCGGCCACGCTCCGGTGACCATTTCGGAGCGGCGCCGGTACCATTCACCACGACGCCCTGAGTCTAGTGCTGCAAGTAGCTCGTCCGCGGGAGTAGCCTAGAGTCGTCGTCGTCGTTCACTGCCCGCCGGTCACCGTGTCCCTGGCCACGTTGTCAATTTTGACCATGGTCAAAGCCATCGTGGCATATGACGTGGACACTGGCCCACCGATCAGTGACTACGGGTAGGTTTAGCCGGGTACGTTTAGTAAATCTCAATTTTAATTCAAATTCAATAATTACTGCAACTTTAAAAAATTATATAAAATTCATCATAACTCAAAAAAATATAAATGAGATATCAAAATTCTTATAAAAATAAACTCTATCCAATAAAAATATAATATGAATTTTTTTATTTTAAATAAAAATTTAATTGTTTAATACTTATTATTTAAGCCTTTTCTTTTATTCTTAATTGAATTAAAATTCAATAATTAGGGAAATTCTCAAAATTAAATAAAAACCAGTATATAAATAAAGAAAACATTAAAACTAATTTTCTTTATTTATTATCTTATTAAATCATTATTAGAAGGATTTAAACCCTAAATAATAATTTCCTTAATTATTAATTATTAAAAATAATAAAATGCCAAATCCAATATTATTTTTATTTTAAAGTTATTAATAACTTCAACTTTATAGCGAAGTTATTAACTTGAGAACTATATGGTAATTAGAAAACCCTAATTCCTTATTGAATGAAATTACAACCTTATCATTTCATGTGAAACCCTAAAAACCCTAATTCCATTAGGAACCCTAGCTCTATTATTTTAGGTGAACCCTAACTTGCTCCTAACCTAAACTCTAGGTTATATAATATGATCATGATAATTTCCTATCAATTATAGAACTACAATTAGCCACTAAGTGCATATAGATGTCCACATAAAATATAGGAGCCTATCCCTAATGAATTAGTGTTTCATCCTAATAAAACATAAATGATCAAATAGAACCAACCCTAGTTCCTATCATTAGAGTTATAAACCTTAATTAACCATGCTTAGCATCACACCATTGTGATGAACCATAATAGCAACCATGCCCAATATTGTGCATCATATACCCTACACACTAAACCCTACTAGTGTAGATATTTATGAACCATCTTATTTAGGAGCCAATTATTCCTTACTTAGTGGACCCAATAGCAAACCTTAGACAACCTCAACCTTAATTGTAATACTTCTTATTCCTTAAGAAGTATGTTCTTCAAAAGTTATTCTTTTGAAGAAAATAAAGAGTAGCCATCAACCCTGCCCTATAGGACCTATAAACCCTAGCTATCTATCACCTGTAAGATATAACCAACCATGGTAGCCACCATGTATACTTAATTGTTTAATTAATATGCCTTGCTTAACCCAAACCATGCCACCATTACATGACTAAGAACTCAATCCCAACTTTATTGGGATCCATCTAGTCCTTAAGCTAATTGGAACCATAGCAAACCATAGAACCCCACAAACCTAATTATCATACTTGTTCTTTATGTAAGAACGTGTTCTTCGAAAGTTATTCTTTTGAAGTATATTATAAGTAATCATTAACCATGCACTAAAGGACTTAAAATTGACAACTGCTCTTTATTTATTATACAACTACTATTCCTTGGGTGTGTATGATTATTATTATTATTATTATGCATTACACCACTTGTTTATGCTTCTAAGACAACAAAACCCTAATAAGAACCTTGTTTGTGGAATCACTCTAAAAGTACAACACACCCTAAACAACTCATTTCAACTCACTAATCCTAAACCATCGGGGTTAGGTCACGCTTAGAGTGATTGCATCTCATACTTATGCATTATTGCATCCTTGACAATCTTTTAAACATCGTCCTTACCGGACGATGATGCTATTTCAGAATTTGGAGTTATTGCGTATCGAAGACCTTGTAATCTTGCAGTCAAGAAAGGCAAGTTCATCGCTTGCTCATGTCATTTGTGTATTTTTACCAAATTACTTGCAAAGTACTATGTTTATCACTATTGCATAAAAAAGCAAAACCACTATTTTCATAACTATGAATATGACTAAGTGGTGGGCAATGGAACCATGGATTGTGTTGATATGGTGGAGGTTCCATTGCAAGGGTTTATATCCATCTAGGATTAAACAACAAATGTTGTCTAGTGATTCTTGTGCCGTAATAACCGTGTTAACCATAAGATCTGGAGTGGGACGGTATAGTCAATTGTATTTCCACCTCTTGTACATCAACGGACGCGCTTTACCGTAGACACTTGTATTCCAAGGGTGCATTTGGTGGCTGGGGAAGCCTAAAGTCCCCACGGCATTGTCCGTAGACACTTGTAGCCCAAGGATCATTTGGTGGCTGGGGAAGCCTAAAGTCCCCACGGTATTGCGGTCTATGATGGGTTGCAGCTACCGGCGAAGGAGTTTATGGTAAGAGACCAGAACTGTTGTCGTGGTCGGGGTCCACCCTAAAATGGGAATAATGGAACCGGCGAGGACCCAGGGTCGGGGATGCAACAAAGGGTGGGTGTGCGAGGTAGCGGAGGAATATGATTGGCTATGACCTTATACCGGGCCTCACACCAAAGGAAGTGTGGACGAGAACTAGACTCGATTGGCACCAAGGTTAAGATCTCTTATGGGTAAAGCAACACAGCTCTGTAGAGTGTAATGAATCGTGACCAGTCACTCCCTGTTCCGGGATATGGAACTGCGAACGCTGCCGGAAAGGAACTCCATGAAGTTCTAGTAAACCGGTGAAGGCTGACGGACATAGTTCTTCTGAATAAAAGCAACCTTTTGAAGAAATGATTATCAAAACCTGCATTGGTATTAGACTTTCTGGTCTAATGCCGTAGCTAGTGCATTAAACACCTCTTTCCTATAATGAACTTGTTGAGTACGCTCGTACTCATCCCACTCTTAAATCCCCGCTTAGATATGGAGGCATCGAAGGAGGATCTACGGTGCAACTCAAAGGCCGGGGAGTCAACAACTACTTCAAGAGACATGACCATGTCAGGAGAGTCAGATACCACAACTAACAAGGATAAAACCTAGATTAGTAATAGAAAGGAACTAGCTTCCTAACCTAGCTCCTATTTAGCTAGAATCTATTCATAGCCTCTATAGCTAGTTAAATACTCTATAAGTAGAGTTCGTAATAGGATTAGACTACGAGTCGTTCTTCTGGAGTTTATTTGCAGTTTTACCTCATTGTAAAGTAGGAGGCTGTGATGATCTTATGTAACAGAGTCTGTGTGTAATTCTATAGACATGCCTTGGACCCACATATGTTTCTGTTGTACCACTCTAAGCGATATAATACTAGTGGAACGGTGTTTCATTGGTGTTATATCAGACTTGCATACTACACCATGCAGTGGTATGCCGGGTCACCACTAATTCTCATTCCATTTAAAATTAGACCCATTCATCATCAGAACAGTGGACACTAGTAATATGTAGAACTAGAAATTACACAAGATTTCTGTACTCCTAGTACTACTACTTTGACGCTACATGTTGTTTACATGAGGAAATTGCACAAACTACCACTTATTGTTGTCCTGTTATTTTTTTTTGCACAAACCACCAACTATACGTGTTCTATTGCAGGGAGGTTCAAATTTAGGATTGAGCTATTTAAGAGCAAATCAGATGATCGGTGATCACCAACTACTAGTTTTTATTGCAAATAGTATCGATTTTCCAAAATTATGAAATGCGCATAAAGTTTCAATTACTACAATTTTTGAAGGTTTGATATTTTCATCATTTTTTGTGTGAATCTCACACTCAACTTTCAGACGGAATATAAAATTATTTTCAAACTTTCCTAGATTTGTGAGCTCGCATATTTTTAATTGCTAGCTTTTTAAGATTATTTTACAAAGTCAAAACACTATATTTTGGTTGAATGTTAGAAAATATATTTCATGGTTATCCCATATTAGTTAATTTATATTTTTTCAATTACTGGAACATTTTCATATTATTTTAGATTTTAAAAACTGCTCTAGACAATGACAACGGATATAATCATTGTCTTTTAGGTCCTAATCCTTAGATTTATAGTTAAGTAGCTTAAACACAAATTTAGACCTTTTGTGCAACAAATACATCAATAGTTGGTCATATGTTCAAAAAACAAGTAAAGTGAGTGTTTTGTGCAACAATTACAACAATAAGTGGTGTTTGGTACAATTTCCTATGTTTACCTACTCCTACTATTAACCCATCAATGTAGTAGTACTACATTAATGCATCCTGTGTAGGAAGTAGTGAGACTGCTTCGTTTTCTTTATTGTTGTTGATTGCAAAGGTACATTGTAGACAAATATGGAACAATTTTTTTGTCTAAGAAGTGCATAAACTACTAGTAGTAATAAAGAACGGAGGGAGTTTATGGAGATACAACCATTAAGGCCATGTTAGTGTGTGTTTGTGTATTCGAGTGTACATACTTATGCCTTCGTTGGTTAATACACTTCTCAAGTGTGTATAAATTTACAGATATCACCGCAAACCCTCTATTGTTGCCTAGAATAAAAAATTCCCCGTGCATTTTTTGGATGAGTATTCTAGAGGATTGGGTGAACACCAAGGATTTGCATAGGAAATTGGTAGAATTGAATCCTTGGTTGTTTGATTTGTAGGATTGTTTCCGATAGGAATTTTTCCTAAGGATTCCTTTGCACAGATTCCATAGGAAATTAAACATCTACTCATGCCTCTTTTTAAGAATCCTTTACTTTTCCTATAGTGGAATCTGATAACCCACAAGTATAGGGGATCGCGTGTAGCCTTTTCGATAAGTAAGAGTGTCGAACCCAACGAGGAGCTAAAGGTAGGATAAGTACTCTCTCAAGTTCTATCAACCACTGATACAACTCTACGCGCACTAAGCGTTTGCTTCATCTAGGAAATAAAACTACAATAGCAATACGGGTATGAGAGATAGCTTTGCAAGATAATAAATACATGAAATTAAATGTTAGTGCTGCAGCAATAAAGTACACTAAGTAACCATATACTAACTGACAATGGATTAACTTGTCAATGCCTGGTTGTAGACTAGGGTTTTGCTAGAAGTAGAGGGCAAGTAGATCTCGAAGGTTTAGGCGAAAAGTACTCGGCGATTAAGAAAACTAGGGTTATGTTGACAGTAGATTCGATCCTTTCTTTGTCCCTCGACTCCCCCTTATATAGGAGGTGGAGCCGAGGGTTTCGTTTTGTACAAGTTACAGAGTCCGAGACGGTTTCTAACTCATCTCGCCAGATTACAAATAACTCTTCCTATTAAAATTCTAGCTTTCCTTAACATATCTTGGACTCCCGAATCTTCTTATTCTTCGGGTAGTGGGCCTTCAATAAACTCCGGGTACTATCTTTGGCAGGCCCATTTGGGATGCCTATGTCAGTAGCCCCCGAGATTTTGCTTGAATCGTAGAGTCAAGGGAAATCTCATCTGTTTATATTTTTTCGAGAACTCTTATTTATGCGTCTTCACATAAAATTCTATATTGTACAGGGATAATGGTAGTTGGGGCTAGTTCATCTGACGGATCAGGTACTAGTTAACTGCTCTAGTGGCAATCCGCAAAAACCTACTTCAAGATCACGTCCCACATGATCTCGGGATACTGGTGTAAACTTCGACAGGTGCCGCTTAAGGTCTTACCATTCTGTCGAGTCCCAGTCAATTTATCGGGTACCTAACGCGTCCGTTAGGATTTTTCTTCGTATCCGTTGATACGGATAAAAGTAGCAGAGCGCAGTCTTTGGCGATGCCACCCAGAACGGATCTGGGGTCTTACCTTCGCAATTTTGCGGCATTCAGAAATTGATCGCAACTTTGGCGTTCTGAGAATATATTGTCGAGTGCTTTTCGCCTTTGGAATAGCACATTTTATCGAGTCATATTTGATGACTTTATTTTGTCCTCCCGATGGGAGTATATGTAGAGTTATCTGTGTAACTCGAAATATACTCACTTCTGTTTCTTTTTTTGAAAAAATTTCATCGGGCACGCGAACAGCGTTCCCGATGGGAGTAGCCCCCGAGGCTACAGCCAAGAACTTGTGCTTGGGTGTAGGCTCCACAGATTAATATCCTTTGCCGCTATATTTATAATCCTTCTCGATATTGTTATATTTATCGGGTGCGCGACCAGCGCTCCCGATGGGAGTAGCCCCCGAGGCTATGAACAAATTCTTGAATTTGGTCATAGGCTCTCGCCATTTCTATATTGTCATACTCGAAATTTTCTATTTTTCCAAAGTAGCCCCCGAGCATTTGGGCAAAAACTTGTATTTGATCAAAGGCTCCAAGAGTATTCGAATGTTTTACCCTGTCGCCATTCTCTTTTTATTTTTCTTGTCAACATATTTTCCTTTGTCATATTCTCTTCATCTCTGTCAATAATTGGGATTTTTCTGCCTTGTGGGTCCATTGTTCCCACCACGTTGACACGTCGTGCAAGTGGGGGACACACGTCCTCCGCTTTTCCTGGCGCACGTACGGTAACGCCTGTTCCATTCCTTCTTCGTAAAAATACCTTTTTACCCTTGTATCTGCGAGATCCTTTTTCACCACACGATTTCTTCATCCAACGGTGCACTGCTTCGCCCGAACCCTATATAAACCTTTCTTCAACCTCGGTCCAGTCCTTCGCTTGCACATCTATTCCCCTCTGCAAAAACTTCCCTTGCGCCCAAGCATTGCTTTGTCCACTGCCGTTGATGCCACCACGCACGCGTCTCACTCGCCACAACACGCCTGAATCCGCAATGGCCGCCGAAGATCTTGACTGGAGATCTAAAATCTCCAACCAAGACCTCAACCTGATGAAGAAGCTTGGCCTGATGAAGAAAGATGACGCCATCCGCTTTCCCAGCGAAGAAAGCTACCCCAACCCTCCAATGGAGTACCGGGTTAGTTTCGTTGATCACCTCATCCGCGGCCTTTCTGCCCCTATTCACGATTTCCTCCGCGGCCTTCTCTTTGTTTATGGGATTCAACTACACCAGTTGACCCCTAATTCCATCCTCCATATTTCTATTTTCATCACGCTGTGCGAATGTTTCCTTGGAGTTCCTCCCAATTGGGCTCTTTGGAAACGCATTTTCCTTCTTCGTCGCAATGCCTCTCGCAACGCCACTTATAACATAGGCGGCGTTGTTATTTGTGTCCGAACTGATGTTGAATACTTCGACGTCAAATTTCCCGATTCTGTCCAAGGGTGGCGCAAAAAGTGGCTCTACATTCACGAAGAGAGTGCCAACTCTGTGGAGCACAACATAGTCCCCTTCGACGGAAATGCCAAAATTCAACGCCGCCGCTCCTGGGATGCTAAAGCTTCCGAAGAAGAGAAAAAGGCGACAGAAGCACTTATGTCTCGTATTCGTCAGCTTCAAAATACTCGAGGCGAAGAGCTATCTGGTGTTCAAATCACTGCCTACTTTCTTAGAATTAGGGTGCAGCCTCTTCAGGCTCGCAAAAATCCCCTTTGGACATATACTGGTGTAAATGACGCCAATAGGCTCTCCAGTGATCTCTCTGCAAAGGACTTGGAGAAGCTGATTCGAAGAATTTCTCGTTTAAATAAGAAAGATCCTGTTCCTTCTTCCTGCCGCGTGGAACCATACAGCTCCACCAATCCTCTCCCCGAGGTATTTTTGTCTTCTCGAATTTTTATCTTGTTCCAAATGTTCCCTGCATCTTACTGTATTGATATCTCGCTATTTTTTCTTTTGTCGCTATTTTTGCAGAACCATCCTACTATGTCTTCTCTTCCTCCCCTTCCTGAGGATGGAGAAGTCGAAGAACAAGCTGTCGTTGCCGAAGACAATCAAGGTTCCTCTCTTCATGAAAGTGAAGTCGCAGGTTCTCACAAATCTGCGGCTTCCCATGAAAAGGAAGTTGACTCTGAAGCCAGCGAATCGACGCAATCCCTTCCTCCTGCTGTTTCCCCAAAGAACAAAAGGAAAAGGGATGACGCCGAAGCTTCCGGCACCTCCAAACCCGAAAAAACTGTTCCTTCTCATCCGGGGTCGGCTTATGATCCATACCTCGAAACTCTTATCAGTTCGTAAGTACCATCTTCCTGTTTTGTTTTGCTTTGAAGATTTTTTGTCTATCTTGCCTTTATACTGTCGACTTGTACTCGTAGTGATGATGAAGTGTTACCAACTGTTGATGTGGCTACTCGAACGAGTACGTCACATACATTAGTCGCCTCAGAAACGCCAGTCGAAGGGGAAGAAACTTCGCCTCCTCGACAAAATGTCGACACCTCGACTCCTCCGACAAGCCCCCGAGCCTCTTCACTAAAAAGGGCAAGGACAGAAATTATCGCGGAACCTACTCTCCAATTGAGTAGCTCCTCGAACCTTCTCATGGAGGATGTAAGCTCTCCACTTTTTTGTCATTGTTCATGTTTTCTCTGCTTACTTCTGTGTATCATTATATTTTTCTCATACCCCCATTTTCTCTTTGTCCTCTTTTTTTAACAGCCTATGATCAAGGATCTTCTCCGCATCGGTGCCCAATTTGTTGGGTACCGTGAATATGCTAATAAAACTGAAGGTAATGCTTTACTCCTTTTGCTTCTGCCCTTTTGTTCCTCTGTTGTCGAAGTTTTTAACTATATTTTTCTTCCTTGCCAGAAAAACTGGCGGAAGCCAATGAGCGTGCCAACACGCTTGCTCAACAGTTAGAGCAAAGTGAACAGGCTCGCAAAAAGGCTGAGTCAGATGCTGTTGGTGCTCGTGCAGAGGCTGATAAGGCCAAGTCTGATGCTGCTGGTGTCGAAGATCTCCGGAAGAGACTTCATGATGCCGAAACTTCGCTGAGTGAACATATAACCGCTCAATCTGCTCGCGAAGAGGCGATCCTTAAACGTTTAAAGACACAAAGTCGCCGCTTCGTCGGTAAGTATCACTTATCATTTTTTGTATTTCCTTTTCTGTGTTTGTTTGTTGCTCAATAAGTTTCTTTTTTGACAGCTAGAACAGCTCAAGAGTTTCAACTTGAAGAACCCGTCAATGATCCTCTTCTTGACGCCCTGTCATTTCTCGAGGTTCATGGATCAGAGGCACGCGAAGGCATTGATCAGGCCAAAGCAGGGTTGTCGCGGCTTTTTCCTTATTTTTTCCCAAAGAAAGAGGAACCCGCAACTTTCCTTGATCTCGCCAAGAGCTTCAATTCAGCAGAAGACCTTGGACTGAAAATGCGCCAGGAAAACATGAAGGTTGCTGTCGAAAGTACTGTTGCCCTGGTTGCTGACAGCCGACAAACTATTGATTGGATGAAGGTTGGCGACACCAATCAAATAGAACAGTCGAGGTGGAGGTCGCTGATTAAGGCAGCCAAACCCAACACAAAGAAAATCTTGGCATATCTCGGGATCAAGCCACCCTCGACTCCCAGCTCATCAAGGCCGGAGGTCTAGTTTCATATTCTTTTGCTTTGTTTTAGTTTACCTCCTCCTTTTGGTACTGTCGCTGTAACGCTCCTAGCGATGATTAGGTCTTGTAGAGGTCCTTCTTTTGTAATAGATATGTATATACTACAAGAATGAATGGAAATCGAACTTTTGTCTCAATGATTGATGTCGACGTTTTTCTATTTTTCAGTTGATTTTTGACAATTATTCGTCAATTCCTGATCCTCCCGAAGTTTTTCCTTCGTCCTTTTCGAAGAAGTCTTCTGTCCCTATTAACCTTGATGATTCGTCGAGTATGGATCTGTCAGAAGAATTGAAAGAACTTCGAGTGCAACTTCAGTCTGTGAAGAAGCAGTCGCTTATACTTATGGAACAGTCTCGAGAATCTTCTGAAAAGGAGAAAATTGCACTTCAACGAGCTCAGGATGCCATATCTGAGAGGGATACTGCTGTTGCTGAGGCTGACGCAGCTGCATCTCGAGAGAATTCTATGCTCCAGCTGCTAACAGATGCTAGTTTGGATATGGCGGGTAAGTTTCATTGTCTATCTTGCTTCTTCGTTTCCTTTGCTGCTTGCTTCCTTATTGCCCACTGAATTGTTTTATGAAACAATAGGTGCTTTTTTGGATACTATAACTGAAGATGAACGTGTCGAGGCTCGTTCCAATGTTCTTCTTCGGCTTGCACATGAACATGGGTCGACTTTTTGGGGTACACCTGAGCGGACCCGCCAAATCGTGAGATTTCAAGATCGTGCACTTCAAGTTCGTGAATATCTTGACTTCTGTACAAGGACTTTGTCTCTGGTTTATGGTACCATGTTTCCTCGCAATAAGATGCCAGAGACCCTTCCTGCATTGATGGACAAATTTCGAGATGCTCCTCGCATCCACGGCTTTGTACGAGCTCAACTAGCTGCTGGTGCAAGGTTTGCGATGATCATGATAAAAATTTGCTACCCGAAGTTAGACATAGGGCAAGTTGTCCCAAAGTGCCTGGAGAAGATGTCGAAGAGGAAAAGAAACTTCGGCAAATATGATGATATTGTTACTCCTGTTGCCGAAGATATGATGGATAAACTTCTCCGGATGGATTCCGAATTCTTCGTGAAGGGTAGCTATGCTGAGCATAGTACTCGCGCTGTAAATAACGAGCGCTTAACCATAGATAATATATTGGGAAATTCTTGAAGACGAAACTTATTCCGAAATTTGTATCCTGTATAGACGAGCTATATTGTAAAGTCATTGTATTTTATTTTTATCGCCAAGCCCCCGGGCGTTTTGATTGCAATATCTTTTGTGTATTATAATGCGAGGTTGTCCCAAAGCAAAATAATATACATTGTGTACTATTTTGTACGGGTGTAAGCCCCCGCGTTTTTGTCGGTCACTATTTTGTCGATATCTCTTTTTATTTTGGCGAGGTATTTTTACCAAGGCAAGGTGCTTCTTTTGTCGAAACTGTGTTTATATATATATTGTATCATGTAGGGGAGAAAACCCCTGATCTTGTCGAGAAAAAGATATATAATTCCACTATCTTTATTATATTGCAGCACCGCGAGTCCGCCTCATTAAAAACCTTCTCCGGCCCCACTCGGTGCCCCGAAAAAGGAAAAGAGTGCGTCTGAAAACTCGCGGCGTACATTGTAGCTTTACAAAGGGAGACTATATTTCGGCGTCTAGGCGTAGAAACGCCTGAGCTGTGCCACATTCCAGGATTTGGCTCGTCGATCCCTGTCTTCTTGTCTTTAATTCTGTATGCTCCTCCTTCTATTACTTCTGACGATGTATGGTCCTAGCCAGGGTGACTCGAGTTTTTCATGGCTTTTTTGATTGAGTCGTAAAACCAGGTCACCCACTTGGAAAGATCTTGGCCGCAATCGTCGATTGTGATAGTTTTTCAGGTCCTGCGATATTTAGCGACTCGTGACAGGACCTCGTCTCGAGCTTCATCGAGTGCGTCGACATCATCTTCCAAAGCTTTTCTCGAAGTTTCCTCGTCATATTCTGCGACTCGTGGAGAATCATGCTCGATTGTCGCGGGACTGCTTCAGCTCCATGGACCAGGAAAAACGGCGTTTCTGTGTCGTTGTATTTGGTGTTGTTCGAATACTCCACAATACACTTGGCAGCTCCTCCGGCCAAGTATGCCGAGCTTTTTCCAGTGGGCCTAGCAGACGTTTCTTGATGCCGTTGCAGATGATGCCGTTGGCCTTCTCGACTTGTCCATTGGTCTGAGGATGCGCAACAGACGCAAAACTCAATTTAATGCCCACTTCTGCGCAGTATGCTTTGAACTCTTTGGACGTAAAATTGCTGCCGTTGTCTGTGACGATGCTGTGAGGTACTCCGAAGCGAAAGACAATGCTCTTCACAAACTTTATTGCGGATGTTGCATCTGGTGAATTTATTGGTTTCGCCTCTATCCACTTGGTAAATTTGTCGACAGCCACTAGCAAGTACTCGTATCCTCCTGGCGAAGCTTTGTGCAGTTTACCCACCATGTCGAGACCCCATTGAGCAAAGGGCCAAGACAGTGGTATTGGCATAAGTTCTGCTGCTGGTGAGTGAGGTCTTGCCGCAAATCTTTGGCACGCGTCGCAAGTTCGCACTATTTCCTTCGCATCCTCGATTGCTGTGAGCCAATAAAATCCTGCCCTGAAGACTTTGGCCGCAATAGCTCGGCTACTTGCGTGATGCCCACATATTCCTTCATGCACGTCCTTTAGGATGATTCTTCCTTCTTCGGGTGTAACACACCGTTGTAACACACCCGAGATACTGCGTTTGTACAGCTCCCCTTTTACCACCGTAAAGGCTTTGGATCTCCTAATTATTCGCCTTGCTTCGACTGGATCGTCGGGTATGGTTTTCCTTAGGATATATGATATGTAAGCCTGCATCCATGGAATTTGCACCATCATGACTAGATCTTGCTCTTCTTCTTCTTCTGCTGTGTCTTTGGCGATACTCGAAGGTTTCTCTTTTTTCTCCTTTATTTTTGCTGGTTTTGTTGATCTCTCGCTAATCTCTTCCCAGAACACACCTGGAGGGATTGCGAGGCATTGTGACCCGATGTTTGCGAGAACGTCGGCCTCGTCGTTGCTCATCCTGATGTGGTTTACCTCCATCGAATAGCTTCTCCAGCTCATTGTACACCTCCTTGTATGCTATCATATTTTCGTTGACTGCGTCGCATTGGTTCATTACTTGCTGTGCTACCAACTGTGAGTCACCGAAAATTTTCAGTCGGGTTGCACCGCAAGCTTTCGCCATCTTCATCCCGTGTATGAGAGCTTCATATTCTGCTTCATTGTTAGATGCGTTTGGAAACGTCATCCGCAGAACATACTTCAACTTGTCGCCTTCGGGTGAGACTAATATCACGCCTGCTCCAGCACCTTCCAATCTCTTGGACCCGTCGAAGTTCATGGTCCAAGTTCTCGATAAATCTGGGGGTCCCGTGTTTTGTAGCTCCATCCACTCTGCAATGAAATCTGGTAAGACCTGCGACTTTATTGCTTTTCTTTTTTCATACGTGATGTCCCGAGGGGAAAGTTCTATTCCCCAAAGGGAGACACGACCCGTAGCTCTGGATTGTTCAGTATATTTGATAAGGGAGCTTCATTGACCACTATTATCGGGTGAGCCGAAAAATAGTGCCGCAATTTTCTTGCTGTCGTGAATACTCCATATGCTAGCTTTTGATATTGCGGGTACCGCTGTTTTGACGGCGACAGTACTTCGATGAAATATACTGGCCTTTGAACTCCATGAAGCTTGCCTTCTTCTTCCCTTTCGACTACTAGGGCCGTGCTGACCACCTGAGGTGTAGCTGCGATGTACAAGAGGAGAGGTTCTTTCTCTTTTGGCGCCACCAATATCGGTGGTGTCGAAATTGCTCGCTTGAGATTCTCGAAAGCTCTCCCTTCCTCGTTCCATTGAAATTTTTCCCCTTGCTTGATCAACGCATAAAACGGCAGCGCCTTTTCTCCTAGCCTGGCGACGAATCTGCTTAAAGCTGCGACTCGCCCCGTTAGCTGTTGTATTTCTTTCAACTTTGTTGGCTTTCTCATAGTAACGATGGCCTGTATTTTTTCGGGATTAGCTTCAATCCCCTTGCTGATACTAAGAACCCGAGAAGTTCTCCTGGGGAACTCCAAAAGAGCACTTTGTCGGGTTCAGCTTGAGGCAAAACTTGTCGAGGTTGTCGAAGGTTTCTTTCAAGTCTTCAATCAAAGTCGACCCTTTCTTGGATGTTATTACGACATCGTCGATGTAAACTTGTACATTTTTCCCGATCTGTGTTGCTAGGCACTTCTGCATCATCCGCTGATATGTTGCTCCCGCGTTTTTCAAACCAAAAGGCATTGTTTTGTAACAAAACACGCCATAAGGTGTGATGAACGCTGTCTTGGCTTCGTCTTCTTCTTTTAGTCTAATCTGGTTATAACCAGAATATGCATCCAGGAAGGAAAGACGTTCGCATCCTGCCGTGGAATCGATGATTTGATCGATCCTTGGGAGGGGAAAGTGATCCTTGGGACAATGTTTATTGAGACACGTGAAGTCGACGCACATGCGAAGGACTATTGTGTGTTTCTTCGGCACCATCACTGGGTTAGCTACCCATGTGGCTTCTGTAGATATTTCTCTGATAAACCCAGCATCTTTGAGTCGATCTATTTCTGATAACATGGCTTTGCGGCTAGGCTCGAAAAACGCCGCAAAGGTTGCTTTACTGGTCGTGCGAGAGGATCCAAATTGAGGTGGTGCTCGGCAAGTTTACTCCTGGCATGTCAGCTGGACACCATGCGAAGATTCTCCAGTGCTCACGGAGGAACTCGACGAGCGCGCTTTCCTATGCGACATCCATGTTTGCGGCAATGGATGTCGTTTTCTTTGGATCTGTCGGGTGGATTTGTACCTCTTTTGAATCTTTATTTATATTGAAAGTTGGCTCCTTAGAAGGTCTTCCTACCTCGGGCAGCACATCATAATCAGTGAACCTAGGTGCCGCATATTCTGCTTGCATCCCGAAAGTTTCTGACAGCCGATGAAAATCTTTGTCGCATTTATCGGATAGTGCAAAGCTTCCTTTGATTGTGATAGGTCCCTTAGGCCCAGCAACCTCCACAACAGATATGTATAATGCGGCACCGCCATGAACCTGGCATATGCTGGTCGTCCCAACAAAGCGTGATATTGCGACGGGAAATCCACCACTTCGAACTCCAAGTTCTCAATTCTGTAATTTTCTCGGGTTCCAAACTGAACGTCGAGGTTGATCTTGCCCAATGGGTAACTTGGCTTCTCTGGTGTGATCCCGTGGAAGCGTGTGTCAGTTGGCTTCAGATTTGCTAGGGATATGTTCATCTTTCTCAATGTATCTGCATACATGAGGTTTAAGCTGCTGCCGCCATCTATGAATACTCTCGATACGTCGAAACCAGCGATTACAGCGGGTAAGATGAGCGCCGATTGTCCTGGTCGAGGGACTTGCTGCGGATGGTCTGCGATCGTGAAGCCGATATCTTGCCCCGACCAGTTTAGGTACTCGACTGTTGGTGGAGGCATCTTTTCTGCCATGAACACTTGTCGGGATATTACCTTCTGCGCCCTGTTGGACGGCCTAGCTTTCTGAATCATCGAGACCACACCGTTAGAGTTGGGGTCAACATATGGAGGTGGATGTGGTGCTGCCGCAATTCTAAGCTGGTGTCGATTTTCTTCGGTAATTGCGGGAGGAGGTGGGAGGTGAATCTCACTCCTTGGCTCCCGAGGATTTCTGTTATTTGCTTGAGCGTTTGCGATTCCTGCGGCTCGCAGCATTGCCTGAAAATTGCGGCAGTCTTTCTGGAGATGTCCTGACTGCCTCTTTCCATTGTTGTCGAGGTAAAAGTGCATTTGACACGGACCGTTCATCATTTCCTCGGGAGACACATAAGGTCTTTGAATCCTTGGTCCGCTATTTTGTCTGTTGCCGCGAAAATCACCTCTATTGTCGCCTTGTTGCTCGTTGCTCCTTTGATAATCATCTCGACTATTTCCTCCAGGATTTCCTCGAAAACCAGCCGATATGTGGCCGGGAGCATCGTTGTTGTAGAACTGGCGAGAAAATCGCCTTCTATTTTGATAATTTCGACCACGATCTTCCTCTGGCGACCTGTGTCGCTTGTTGTATATTGCGTCTTCTCCATCTGCCCACTTATTAGCGATTTCCATCAATGCTGAGATTGTCTTGGGATTAGTTCTCCCCAAGTCCTCGACGAAGTCTGCTCGTCGGATTCCTGCCACGAACGCATCTATTGCCCTCTCGTCGGATATGTCTTCTGCCGAGTTCTTGATAATGTTCCACCGCTGTATATATTTTCTCATCGACTCGTCATGTTTTTGTCGACACGCCCGTAATTCTTCCAACGACGCAGGTTTCTTGCAGGTGGATCGGAAGTTTTTCACGAAGATGTCCTCAAAGGTTTCCCAGCTGTCGATGGAATTCAAGGGGAGTTTCTTTATCCAAGATCTTGCGGCACCACTCAGGTGGACTTGGATACTTTGCATAGCTGTTGCTCTGGTTCCTCCTACCAGTTTTACCATCTCAAGATAATCCACGAGCCAATCCTCGGGATCTTGCAAGCCGTCGAACTTCTTGAAATTTTCGGGTAACTTGAACCCTTTTGGGACTCGAGTTTTTCGAACTCTTCTCGTAAAGCACGGGAGCCCACACATATCTTCGTCGGCAAGCTCTGGCGAGTGCTGACGGTCTCTTCTTTCTTGTCGCGCTCTGTCCACTCTTACTTGGACTGCTGTGTCTCTTGCTCCACTCGCTCTTGGTGGGTCTTGAACTGCTGCGGTGGGTCGTGGACTATTTTGCCTAGGATTTTCTTCGGGAGGTGTTGTTGCAAACGCTGTTCCCCATAACTCCTACTCCAGCCATCGCCATATTGAACAATGGTTCTCTCGGGTCCCCAGCAGGTGGTCTGGATGCCAGGATATAAGCTTGTGTTGCCATGTAACCTGCCTCTGGCGTTTTTGGGATGATGTTTCCTCTTTCATCGATTGACATAAAGGACATGTCGAGATTTTGGATTATGTTTCCTCTCTCTGCTTCGGGTATGTTTTGCAGCCGAGACATTGCTCTCCTCCGAGCTTCTCTGTGACTGTCTCCCGAAGTTCTAGATTGTCGACTTAAATCTGCTCGGCGTCTGCTTGATGCAGAAGCTGCTTCTTTTCTCCTATTCAGGGATGCTGTCTGTTTTCCAACTCTCTGCTTACTCGAGCAAGTCTATATTGATATGCTTGAAGTTCTTGTGCAGTAGCGGTGGTGGTCATAGGTTCTGAACCGTCCATGGCTCTCGCAGCCCTATCCCACGCTACTTGCGGGAGCTGTACTCTTGCGCGAGTTGTAGATCCAGGATATTTGGTGCCTAGACCATGTCTGAGATCAGCGGGATCGACGTATGGATTTCCCAATTCGTCGAAAGCCTCTGATGTTTGCGGGTCTGATGTGCCTGCCCCTTCTACCACATAGATCTGATGATATTTTGCGCATTGATTTTTGTCGGGATTGGTGACACCATCATATAGAGTGGTGAAGACCTTTCCGATGGCAGCAGACTTGTCGATGAAGTTGAAGCTGTCGACGCTGTCGGAGTCGCTGCTTATAAAGGAGTCCGCAGACGACTCGAAGGATGTGTTGCTGAAGATCTTGGCGAGCTTTCCGCTTGCCTTGTTGTCGACGAAGCATGTCGACGAAAACTCCTCGTCACTCGACGAAAAGTTGGAGTCGACCGCTGAAAATTCCGACGAGATCGGAACTTCGAGACGGTAGGATCCTTCCTTGTTGACGCCAAATCGGAATTCTCCGAACGTCATGACGATGGGCTCCTCCAGATAGGCACATGCATCCATACGGGAGGGCGGGTGAGGAATAAAATTGAATAGATCAGTTTTTCCCTTGTTACCTCGATCCATCGCGTTGCTTGCTGTTGATGAAGTCGAAGATCTTGAACGTGCCATCGAGATCAGATCCTTGCAGCCTCTAATTCCCACAGACGGCGCCAATTGACAAAGGATTAACTTGTCAATGCCTACAGGTTGTAGACTAGGGTTTTGCTAGAAGTAGAGGGCAAGTAGATCTCGAAGGTTTAGGCGAAAAGTACTCGGCGATTAAGAAAACTAGGGTTATGTTGACAGTAGATTCGATCCTTTCCTTGTCCCTCGACTCCCCCTTATATAGGAGGTGGAGCCGAGGGTTTCGTTTTGTACAAGTTACAGAGTCCGAGACGGTTTCTAACTCATCTCGCCAGATTACAAATAACTCTTCCTATTACAACTCTAGCTTTCCTTAACATATCTTGGACTCCCGAATCTTCTTATTCTTCGGGTAGTGGGCCTTCAATAAACTCCGGGTACTATCTTTGGCAGGCCCATTTGGGATGCCTATGTCACTAACAGTACCATGAGTGTGGAAAAGTGGTGGTAATTGTGGTGGCTTTGTCCAAGATTAATTAGTGAAGACATTTAGTTCATTGTCTTTGATGTAGTTTTCAATGTGGGAGAGGCTAAATATACAAGCGCTCCACTACTTGGGATTACAAGTACTATATGATTGGATTGTTAGCAAACATCCGTAAATACTAACAATGCATTAAGGTTTCCCCAACCATAGCCTTAAGTTTATGGTCCTCTTACTCCCATACATGCAACTAACCGGTTTGAGCCCTTAGGTTTCTGTCACTCCGGCAGGACTACCCCCTTCTTTTGCACATACTACTAACCCTATGGTGTTGATCCATGCGCGCACAAGTATAATGGACACCAAAGGACAGTACCATATCAACATACAACTCTAATGAACCATAGACATTCAACAAAGCAATCAAAAGACAAATATACTACATAAACATGACATAGATCATAGGATAAATATTATAGCATCAAACACCATGTTACATAGGACGGTACAGAGGTTTATGAGAGGATGAACCACTGAATACAAGGAGGAGATGGTGATGGAGATGGCGGTGAAGACGTCGGAGAGGGGCAGCGCGGCGGCGCAGGGCGGCGGCGGCGCCGGCGGCGCGGGGAACTCCTTTCCCCGCCGCCGGCAAGCTTGGGGAGCGCCGCCCCTTAGCCTCCCTCCTTCATGGCTTCTTGGGAGCCCTCCCCCATGGAGATGGGATCCATGGGGGAGGCAAAAACGTGGCTTTGGTGGCTGGAAATTCGTGGGTGGAGGAGTCCTCCACGAGTTAGGGTTTCCTCCTTTATATAGACTCTCGGATTTCCGTCATCCCATCTAGGGCTTCAGTAAAACGGGTCTCTAGGCCGCATACGGACTCCGATTGGGCCGAATTTTAACTCTAGAACGTTCAGCAGAAAATTATCTACAACTTCCTCTTCAGGCCCAACTCCGTTGGAGGTCATCTTCGAGGGTCAAACAGACAATCTCCGAAAACAGTTCTGGGACAGATTTCAGCAAAGTTCCAATTCGACTCCAACAAGGTTTCCTCTTATATTCTTGATAATTCCTACACATCAAAGTGTAAAACAAGAACATTGTGCACTTTTGAAACTATTAATAGGTTAGTCCAAATAAATCATAAACTTAATATAAAAACAAGTGCCAAAGGCATAATATTAGCATGAAACAATCAAAAATTATAGATACGTTTGCGACGTATCAACATCCCCAAGCTTAACTCCTGCTCGTCCTCGAGTAGGTAAGTGATAAAAAGAATAATTTTTGAGGTGACATGCACCTTCAAAGTTCAAAGGATGACTAGATACAAATAATTTAAGAACAAGTAATAACACATTCATGATTGAATCAATAATAATTTTGGGACCATGCACATAGAACTAAGAATGACAACTATCACTACAAGAAAAGTTGCCATGGCCGACGAAGTTGAAGTCGCGCCGTGGTTGCTGGTGCACCATGGCCGACGATTTTTGGTCCCTCCGTGGTTCATGTCAAAACTTTTTTTTTTGAGGCCACCTAGCCCGACGAAAGCGGCCAAAACGTCGCGTATGGTGGCCCGGGACGTGGTGCATCGCGAATTCTCGGGTTCGCCGGCCGAGTCAACGCAAATCCGCACCGCCCATGGATGTAGGGCCCACATGGCAGCCTCTCTAGCATTGTTTTTTTCTCGATCGCGCCATCTCGTTCAACGCTCTCCGATCGAGCCGTTTACGATGCAGGATCATGGGTCCCGCTTGTCATCCTCTATGAACCAAAATTCTTTCTTTTCTTGGATTTTTTTGACCCCCTGATTCTGGCTACTTCCTTTTTCTTTTGATCCCGTGCCGCCTTGGAAACGTTGAGACCGCTGCTGCTAAATGGGACCCGCATGTCATCCTCTATGAGCAATCAACTTTCTTTTCTTGGAGTTTTTTTGGCACCTCATATTTGGTCACTTGCCTTTTTCTTTTGATCCCCTGCCGCCTCTCAAACGGTGATACCGCTGATGCTAAATGGGACCCGCATGTCATCCTCTATGTACTATAAAATTTTCTTTTCTTGGATTTTTTTGGCACCTCATATTTGGTCACTTGACTTTTTCTTTCGATCCCCTGCTGCCTCTCAAACGGTGATACCGCTGCTGCTAAATGGGACCCGCATGTCATCCTCTATGTACTATAAAACTTTCTTTTCTTGAATTATTTTTGGCACCTCATATTTGGTCACTTGCCTTTTCTTTCGATCCCCTGCCGCCTCTCAAACGGTGATACCGCTGCTGCTAAATGGGACCCGCATGTCATCCTCTATGAGCAATCAACTTTCTTTTCTTGGAGTTTTTTTGGCACCTCATATTTGGTCACTTGCCTTTTTTTTGATCCCCTGCCGCCTCTCAAACGGTGATACCGCTGCTGCTAAATGGGACCCGCATGTCATCCTCTATGTACTAT
Source organism: Lolium multiflorum (assembly GCA_030979885.1). NCBI lineage: Eukaryota > Viridiplantae > Streptophyta > Magnoliopsida > Poales > Poaceae > Lolium > Lolium multiflorum. Next base: position 167,079,783 of record CM061749.1, read on the forward strand.
AAAACTTTCTTTTCTTGGATTTTTTTGGCACCTCATATTTGGTCAATTGCCTTTTTCTTTCGATCCCCTGCCGCCTCTCAAACGATGATACCGCTGATGCTAAATGGGACCCGCATGTCATCCTCTATGTACTATAAAACTTTCTTTTCTTGGATTTTTTGGCACCTCATATTTGGTCACTTGCCTTTTCTTTCGATCCCTGCCGCCTCTCAAACGGTGATACCGCTGCTGCGAAATGGGACCCGCATGTCATCCTCTATGGACTATAAAACTTTCTTTTCTTGAATTATTTTTGGCTCCTGATATTTGGTCACTTGCCTTTTTCTTTCGATCCCTGCCGCCTCTCAAACGGTGAGACCGCTGCTGCTAAATGGGACCCGCATGTCATCCTCTATGAGCAATCAACTTTCTTTTCTTGGAGTTTTTTGGCACCTCATATTTGGTCACTTGCCTTTTTCTTTCGATCTCATGCCACGTTTGAAACGTTGAGGAACCTGCTGGCTCATGGGACCCGCATGTCATCCTCTATGTGATATAAAAGTTTCCTTTGTTGGATTTTTTTCACCCTCTGATTTTTGGCTTGCCTTTTTTCTTTTGATCCCCCCTTTTGAAACGTTGAGTAAGCTGTTGGCTCAAGGACCCCCATGTCATCCTCTATGTCCATCAACTTTCTTTTCTTGGATTTTTTTCACCCCCTAATTACTAGCTACTTTCTTTTTCTTTTGATCTCAAGCCGCATTACAAACATTGAGACCGCTGCTGCAAAATGGGACCCACATGTCATCCTCTATGTACAATAAAGTTTCTTTTCTTGGATTATCTTTGGCTCCTATTTTGTCACTTGCCTTTTCTTTCGATCTCATGCAGCCTTTGAAACGTTGAGTAAGCTGCTGGCTCATGGGTCCGCATGCCATCCTCTACGAACAATAAAAGTTTCCTTTCTTGGAGTTATTTTTGACCCCTAATTTCTAGCTATTTGCCTTTTTCTTTTGATCTCCTGCCCCTTTGAAACGATGAGGACGCTGTTGGCAGGTCGGTCCCACAAGTCATCCTCTATGAACAATAAAAGTTTCCTTTGATGGATTTTTTTGAACCCCTAATTAATTTCTGGATATTTCCTTTTTTTCTTTGATCCCTGCCGCCTTGGAATCGTTGAGGATGCTGCCTCATGGGTCCCGCATGTCATCCTCTCAGAACGGTAAATGTTTCTTTTCTTGGATATTGTTTACCAAATGATTTTTGGCTTATTTTTCTTTCGATATCCTGCCGCCTTTAAAACGTTGAGGACGCTGCGGCTCACGGGTCCCACATGTCAGCCTCTATGAACAATAAACGCCGGATGCTGTGCCTCATGGGTCCCGCATGTCATCCTCTCGAACGAAAATGTTTCTTTTCTTGGATTTTTACCAACAGATTTTTGGTTTATTTTCTTTCCGTCCCTGCCGCCTTTAAAGGCTGCGGCTCATGGGTCCCCGATGTCAGCCTCCCCGTACAAGAAACATGTGATATCTTGATTATTTTGCAGACAATAAAAGTGTATTGCGCTCTGAGCTATTTCAACGGATAAATTAAATCTTTATTTTTACATAAACAAATTTATATGCTGAATCTCCTTGTTTTTTGTTTTTGCGAAGCATAGGACTTTCCTGTTTTTTTTAGAAAAATCCGAACTATCCTGTTTTGGAGTGGGCTGAAATTGTACGAGTCAAAAGGCCCACAGGATAGTTCGAATGCCCAGATGTCCACATGCAGCCCAATTGAAATCGTTCTTTTTTGGATTTTTTTCACCCTGATTTCTAGCTACTTCATTTTTCTTTTGGTCATGTGCCGCCTTGGAAACGTTGAGACCGCTGCTGCAAAATGGGACCCGCATGTCATCCTCTATGTACAGTAAAATTTCTTTTCTTAGATTATTTTTGGCTCTGATATTTGGTCACTTGCCTTTTGTCCATCCCGTGCAGCCTCTCAAACGGTGATACCGCTGCTGCTGGGACCCGCATGTCATCCTCTATGTACAATCAAGTTTCTTTTCTTGAATTATTTTTGGCTCGATATTTGGTCACTTGGCTTTTTCTTTCGATCTCATGCCACGTTTGAAACGTTGAAAAACCTGCTGGCTCATGGGACCCGCATGTCATCCTCAATGTACAATAAAACTTTCTTTTCTTCGATTTTTTTGGCACCTCATATTTGGTCACTTGCCTTTTTCTTTCGATCCCCCGCCTCTCAAACGGTGATACCGCTGCTGCTAAATGGGACCCGCATGTCATACTCTATGTACAATCAAGTTTCTTTTCTTGAATTATTTTTGGATCCTGATATTTGGTCACTTGCCTTTTTCTTTCGATCTCATGCCACGTTTGAAACGTTGAAAAACCTGCTGGCTCATGGGACCCGCATGTCATCCTCTATGTACTATAAAAGTTCATTTTCTTGGTTTTTTTTTCACCCTCTGATTTTCGGCTATTTCCTTTTTCTTTTGATCCCGCCTTTGAAACGTTGAGGACTCTGCTGGCTCATCGATAAAACTTTCCTTTCTTGGAGTTTTTTTACCCCCTAATTTCTGGCTACTTTCTTTTTCTTTTGATCTCAAGCCGCATTTGAAACGTTGAGACCGCTGCTGCTAAATGGGACCCGCATGTCATCCTCTATGTACAATAAAGTTTTCTTTTCTTGGATTATCTTTGTCTCTGATATTTTGTCACTTGCCTTTTCTTTCGATCTCATACCTCCTTTGAAACGTTGAGGAAGCTGCTGGAGCATGGGTCCCGCATGTCATCCTCTATGAACAATAAAAGTTTCCTTTCTTGGAGTTATTTTTTACCCCTAATTTCTGGCTACTTCCTTTTTCCTTTGATCCCCCGCCTTTGAAACGTTGAAGACTTTGCTGGCTCATGGGTCCCACATGTCAGCTTCTATGAACAATAAACATTTCCTTTCTTGGAGTTATTTTGTACCCCTAATTTCTGGCTATTTGCCTTTTCTTTCGATCCCCGATCGCCTTGAAACGTAGAGGGCCCTGGCTCGTGGGTCCCAGATGTCGCCTCCATGAACAATAAACCTTTCCTTTGTTGGATTTATTTTTCACCCTCTGATTTTGGCTATTTCCTTTTTCTTTTGATCCGCCGCCTTGGAAATGTTGAGTAAGCTGCTGACACATGGGCCCCGCATGTCATCCTCTATGTACAATCAACTTGCAAGATCTTGGAGCAAAAGAGCTTGTATTAGTGGGACCCATATGTCAACCTCTATGTACAATAAAAGTTTCCTTTCTTGGATTATTTTAGCTCCTGATATTTGGTCACTTTCCTTTTTCTTTCGATCTCAAGCCGCCTCTGAAACGTTGAGTAAGGTGATGGCTCATGGGACCCGCATGTCATCCTCTATGTACAATAAAGTTTCTTTTCTTGGATTTTTACCCCTGATTTTTTGTCACTTGCCTTGACGCTGCTGGGCTCATGGGTCCCACATGTCGGCATCTATGAACAATAAACCTTTCCTTTGTTGGATTTATTTTTTACCCCTAATTTATGGCTATTTGCCCTTTTCTTTTGATCCCCGGCCTTTGAAAACGTTGAGGAACCTGCTGGCTCATGGGACCCGCATGTCATCCTCTATGTACTATAAAATTTCTTTTCTTGAATTTTTTTTCACCCTCTGATTTTTGGCTATTTCCTTTTTCTTTTGATCCCCTGCCGCCTTGGAAACGTTGAGACTCTGGGACCCGCATGTCGTCCTCTATGTACAATCAACTTTCTTTTTTTGGAGTTTTTACCCCCTAATTTCTGGCTACTTTCTTTTTCTTTTGATCTCAAACCGCATTTGAAACCTTGAAACCGCTGCTGCAAAATGGGACCCGCATGTCATCCTCTATGTACAATAAGTTTCATTTCTTGGATTATTTTTGGCTCCTGATATTTGGTCACTTGCCTTTTTTTCGATCTCATGCCGCCTTTGAAACGTTGAGTAAGCTGCGGCTCATGGGTCCCGCATGTCATCCTCTACGAACAATAAAAGTTTCCTTTCTTGGAGTTATTTTTTACCCCTAATTTCTGGCTACTTCCTTTTTTGTTTTGATCCACTGCCTTGAAACGTTGAGGATTCTGCAGACTAATACAAGCTCTTTCTCTCCATGATCTTGCAAGTTGATAGATTAAATCATGGAATTATTAGGATATGTTTTAAATTTCAAATCCACTTTATGAATTATTAAAAATACCGTTATCCATGTGGGTATGGAGCGATCAAGGATTTTCATATTGGGCATGAGCAGTTTCAAAAATTGGAACCCAATAATTTAAAATAAATAAAAACAACTTTTATGTAGAATCTCCGTGTTTTTTTTGCCAATCATAGGATCTGTGTTTCATTAGAAAAGGGCCGAAATTGCATGAGCAGAAAGGCCCATTTGTAGTTATTGGGCTTCGACAGCCGGAGCAAGTTGGCCGATAGCAATTACCATGTAGATGGCCGTTGGCAACCCAAAGTGAAAATATTGGGCCCAACAGGGGAAGGCTGAACATTACTATTTTCTAATTGGAAGGTGGTACATGGCGTAATCCTGCCAAAAAAAAAGATGGAACACGGGTTGCTGAAATTTGCCCATCTGCGCCTAATATCGCCGCCGCGGCTCCGCTTCCGCCGCCGCCGCCATGCCTCGTCTCGCGTCGAGCTCGCGGTACTGCCGCGTCTCGGGCACGGGGTACCGCGGCGCGCGCCCAAAGGTACGTATTACGCGGAGATACGTGACGGCGGCGAGCGCATCGGCCTCGGCAGCTACGAGACCGCACACGAGGCCGCGCGCGCGTACGACGCCGTGGCGTGGCGGCTCGGGCGCCCGCGATCGTCGATGAATTTCCATGACGTGTGGACGCGCCAGCAGGCCGAGGATCTCGCGCCGCCGCCGTACATCGTTAGACAGGAGGAACAGCGCCGCCGCCGTGAGACGGAGCGCCGTTTGCGCATTGCCGAGCGGGACGAGCGCGCGGCGCGCGAGTGGGCGGCCCGCTTCCCCGAGGACGTAGCCGCCGAGAACGAGCACTTCCGCAGACGGAGGGCGGAGAAGGCTACGAGGCGGGCTGCGAAGAAGGAGGACCGCGCACAACGGAGGGCGGAGAAGGCGACGAAGCGGGCCTTCATCGAAGCGCAGCTCGCCGGGCCGACCACCATTGGCGAGGACGACCCCCGTTGGATTGACCTCTTCTCGTCGGATCCGGTGTCGGGCACGACACCGGACTCGTCAGATGTCGAGTTTTAGTTTAGTTTTATCGCACTACTTTGTACAAATATGAACTACGGAGTATCTATCAAGCTAATTTTCTCCTATTTTATGTCTATTTCTAGTCTTTATTTGATCTTCTGTTTTACTGCACTCTATTTTTCATTATATTCTGTTTTTGGCGCTGCATTATAGCGCCTCTGAAAATACGCTATTTCAGCCCTGCATTTGGCCGCCACAGTTTGCAGCTTCCGGTGAAGCTATTGCCGGCTCCATGCGCAGCATCAGCCCACAGCGCCAAAATATAGAGCCACTGCTGGAGTTGCTGTAATATGTTTGTCAGCAGGAGCTTACCTAATTAGTGAAAAAGATGTTCAGCGTGGGATTCGAAAAAAAGATCTTCATGTTTTTTTCTAGCGATCCTAGTTCGGACTTTTGATTGTGTTGGCTAGTGCATGAAGCTTGACACCTGTATTATGTGATCCTGATATGAGGATAAGAACACCTTCAGGTTGCATTGCTAATGGTGTCTACTGCAGCAGTGGCGTACCTTCAATGGAGACTGATGCAAGAGAGTTGGTACTGGTGAACCTGCACCTGACATCATCGTGCCACCTGAAGTAGGTTGTGTATTGGGATTAGACTGATAAGCATAGCACCTTGCAAAGAACAAGATGCTGCTAGTGTTGGTTAACGTGATTTTACGACAAAAGTCATGTATGCTCAACAGGTGCCGTACCTAGTTTGGATATTGTGTTGTTACCCTTTTGTGGTTTGGTGTTTGTCCAACAGAGAAAGCTACTCTTTTCCCGTGTAAGTGTTATTATGTGAACAAAAGTTGTATGTACATATATATCGGTCAGAGAACCAAGATTGCATATTCTTGCCTGGTTATAACACATAAGTCATAATAACAATTAAAGAGAAAAGGAACATTTGCCTTTGCAATGTGATTGTGCCAAGTAGATTAGACAACCAACCACAAACATTACAGGTCAACAGCCAAACGCATGCGAAAGTCCTAAGGTAAGCTCCATAATACATGTTGAAACCAAAAGCCTAGAAACCATAAGAAAGGTAGCTCGACATCACAGTTCCACGACAGCAGCATACTGATCATAAAACATATATCAAGTCAGGACAGCTGCACCACTGGGTAAGCATCCATGGGGTCTGGCTCAAGAGCGAAGACTGTGTGAATGCTGCAAAATGTGGCTCTTGCCTCACCCCACCCATACATCTTATCATGGAACCTTACCAAATCAGCATGAATCATCTTGACATAAACATAGCTCCTCTCTCCATGCTGATGGGATTGAACAATGCGCCAGTTGCAGTGCTTCAGCTTGTCAAACAGTATGCAGGAGATAACGAAGCATGCTGGCTGGTCTTTTGTAGTGACAATGGCTTGGAGTAGCTGGTCCTGTGAACCACCCAACTGGATCTTTAGAGCTTGAAGGATAGTCCGTGCCATATAAGCTACCGTTGCTGACTTCAGCTCGGGTTCAGGTGAATGACAGCTGACATCTTGTCCTCGAGATGCAGATCCTTCTTGATCAGATTCAGCGGAATCATCACCACTACTTACAGGTGCATCAGGTTCTACAGAAGGCACATCAGGTACATGCTCCAGTTCATAGGAGTTGGGTGGGACAGCGCTGTTTGCTGAAATCTCTACAATACCAGCTCCAGGTAGACCACCAGTATCTACAGAGGGTAAACCACCAATATCCACTTCAGAGGATTCTCGTGGCACGACACCTTTCGCTAGAGGCTCTACCCTACCAGCTCCAGGTCCACCACCAGTCAGTACTGTGGGCATAGTCATGACGGGTTCTACCAATACAAAACCTCCTTCGGGTGGCGTGGCAACTTCGGGTGCAGGATCATCAGTAGCAACTCCAGCATCAGCACCAGTTACATCGGTCTTGACAATAGGTAAACCGTCTTGCTCTAGTTCAGAGAATTCCCGTGGCACGACACCGTTCACTAGAGGCTCTACACTAGCAGCTCCAGCTGCACCACCAGTTTCTACAGCAGGGGGTAAACCCAATCCACAACCTTCTTCATGTGGCACGATGATGCCACGTATAGGCTCATCAGTACCAGGTCTAGCTGCATCAGTCTCCATAGACAGTAAACAAGGTGGCGTCGGAGGTTTAAAAGACTGGCATGCCATTTCACCTTTGTCATCAGACAATATAGAGTTTTCTTCAACTCTATGTTTCTGCAATAATAAGCACATGAACAGAAATTAGATGTAGCGACCCAGAAAATATCCCCATAATAGATTTGTTTGTTATTTTCTTTTGTGCACCATCATGACGTCATGCATCATATCATTCATGTTTTTACTAAATAAAAATTATTTTATAAACCCTAATTATTTTATTTTTACCTCTCATATGGTTTTATTAATAAACCTCCCCTCTCTTGTCATTTAATAAACCCTAACACAAAATTATTTTATTTTGCTATAAAACCTTTGGCTCTTATTTTATCTCTATCTCTACCCTATATCCTAAACTCAACTTTTGTTGGTGTTGGTTCAAAACAATTCGCTAAAATAGGTTTCCTAAGATAAACAAAAGAGAAAAGGATTTACTAAATAAAAAGAAAACCCCTTCCCTCTCCCCTGGGCCTTTTCTCTCTTCCCCTGGCCTTCTCTCTATTCTGCTGGCAGCCCACCTTCCTTTCTCCCACCAGGCCCGAACCCATCTTCTCCTTTGGCCATACCCCTTCGATGAGAAAAGGTCTCCTCCTTCGTTTGTCGTCATCTCCCTCACGAAAATGGCGTGGGTGGAGTCTGTGGTCCTCCACCAAGCGCACTCACGGCTCTCACCTGCTCCCTTCCCCCCTTTAAATCCCTCTCTTGCCCTCCTCCAAACCCTAGCCTCCCCTCCTTCCTCACCTCGCGCCGCCACCTCTTTTCCCCTTCCTCTTTATCTCTCTGTAAACAAACGAAGAGGAGAAAACCACCACAGCAACCACCAACCTCACCATGGCGCCGCCGCTCCACTGCGTCCCCCGCCGTTCCGAGGGCATCGGAGCATGCGCCTCGTCGTCCTCTTCATCTACGTGCAAGGAATCGACCTGGGAGTCCTTCAATCGCCGCCAAATTCGCGGATTCTCTGCTTCGGCCGTCGTCTTCCGGCGACGATTCCGGCCGCCGTGGTTCCCCTCCGACGACCCCGACCACACCAACGTCTTCGTGGTGAGCTCGCGCCTCCCCTAGACGCCTTTCCCCTCTCGTTTGTTTCCGTTTACTGCCTCTCACCGTGGTGGCCGTCGCCTCCTCCGCAGGACCTCGCTGCCGGCAAGGTTCCGTTGACCTCCCTGGTGCCGGCTCCCCCACCTTCTGGTTTAGTACGGTGAGGCGCACCCGCGAAGCCGTATCACCCATCCCAGTTCGCACCCAGACGTCGACTTCGTCTCCAACCAGAACCGTTCGCCATGGCTGGCATCCGTGAGCTCCGCGTCTTTGTTTCCTTTATGTTGCAGCGTGCCCTTCTTTTAGCACGATCCGTACAAGTGGCAAAGTGGTTTAAGTCCTTGCTTCCTAACCATGTGATCTTGGGTTCAAATCCCAAATCTGCCTAATTAAGCCACCTTTTTATTCTTTGATTCTGTGCATCAGATCTAGCGCTACCAATGGGCCTCAGCCCAGTTTCTTCCCGCAGCAGTACATCGCCCGCGGCCCATCTTTTCCCGCGCCGGCAGCGCCCAGATCCGGCCCAGGACAGCACAGGTCCAACCAATTTCGTCCCTTATGTTCTGTTTTTGCGGGAATGTTTCAATCTTGCTAAAATCATACTCCCTCCGTTCCTTTCTATAGTGCCTATTGTTTTTCGGCACGGATATTAGCGCGAGCCGTTTTTTGACACAAAACCCCATAGCGATATCACAGACAAAATAGGAAAGTGAAAACAGATCTCAGAAATACATGACGAGATTTTCCAGATTTTCTGAACTTGACCTGATCGGTGGAAGCGGTTCTTTGCAAAAAAAAACATAGCTTTACTCTTATATTCTGAAACAAATGCGAAAAAACAATAGGCATTATAGAAAGGAACGGAGGGAGTATCTCCCAATCCGTAGCTCGGATTAAAATATATTTTATATGTTTTTCGATCAGAAAAATATGAGGAACCTGAATATGCCATCCATATATCTGTTTGCATCTCGCATCATGACGCGTCGTGGTAGTTTTGCATGTTCACCTAACATATATGCGGAGTATTTCGGGATTCCAATTAGCTTTCCCCGCTCCGTTTAATATTGAAGTAGCGCACCCCTGCCATGTTGTGCCATGCTAATCAACACTTAACTTTGACGGTAGAAATGCAACTCCAAACCTAATTTGATTGTCCGGGGTTCCTACTCCGATTAATATGGATAAGTTGCACCGCATCATCCTTGCCATGTCATGCATATCATCTTTAGCATGCTGGTTCTTTATCCGTAGTAGTAAGATTGCATACGTTGTGTGTTCCAGCATTTTCTTCTTCCCGGATAGGATCACGAAGTGGTGCGGTGAGATACGACAAGTTCTCCGGATGTCCCTCGGCAAGCTTTAACAGGCAAGCATTTCCCTATACTCCTGTCCCTGCAGGAGTCGCTCACCTATTTTATTTTGCCTTCTCCCTCATGCTAGCTTTAAGTTGCGTTCTTGTCACGTGTCCCTTCCACTCGTTACCTCAAGCAGCCTATATTGCCTCCACCAACCTCCTACAACTGTTGTTTGGTTTCGGGTCTGGCGAGTCGTAGTGCATGCTAGTGATGTTTATATCTCGTTACCGTTATCGCTATCTTATCGGGGTATCTGTTGGAAGTTCATGACACATGGTTTATGGATATATCTGTTGAGGGTATCATGGTTACTTCAATTGTTAAGCGGAGACATCGGTGAGTCAGTTGCTCGTTTTATGACGGCTCACTTGTGTTTCTTTAAAGCTTAGGACCCGAGTTCCTGTTATCTGTTCCGAGACTGAGCGCTCTAACCACACGTGGGTATGTTTATTGGGTCTCCCCTCGACCACTACCGGAATCTTCAGCTTTGTCCAGTGGCCACAACTAGTTTGCAATGTTTTACCATTTGTTGTTGCGTGCATGCCAGCCTGTTACTTCTTTATCTTTGGGAAGCCCCTGGGTGCCTTGTATCCCTTGTTTCTGGTATGCACGTATAGGATGCGGTACGTTCGTTCATCGATGCTGAAGCGGGTCATTCGCCCCAGTGTGTGTTCTGACCCTCGGAAGCCGTAGGCGCAAATAGCTAAGTCCGTTTCGGAGATACGGCCGGACTTCGATTCGGGTTCAACTTGGTTAGGTGGCTTCCTGGACATTGTTGTCGTGAAGGAGAGTGCGAGCCGTGATATCCACCTGTCGTAAGTGGAACGATCGGTGCGTGTGGGCACATTTGGGCACCCCTGCAGGGTTAAATCTTATCGATAAGCCGCGTCTTATGGACGACTTGGATGTATGACTCGACCATAGACAACTTACACCTGTTGTTTCAATACTAATAACTTGCATAGTAAGATAGAACAACTTAAATAATAACTGGTTAAAACTTGTCAACCGTGTGAGTGTCTTTATAAGTACTTCCTTGCGAGGGGGGAACGCATCGGCTGTGTTATGTTTGCAGAGTATAGAACTGTTAGTTATGCGCTCTCTCACCTTCTCTGTTTAGACGAATGTTGTAGAGTGTCTCTATAGGTTTTTAGTGCTTGCGCGCTGCCGCTTAACCCCACCATATTGCCTATGACGTTCCTCTTGCGTCCTCTAAGTCCCCTGCGTGCCTCAAGTACAAAGGACGACTGGTTGACGAATGCTTATACGTCTTGAAGTCTTGTTAAGTACGAACCCGTACTTATTGCTGCTTCTACGGGACATAACCGGGCAGGTATGAAGATCGATGTGATGAAGACGACGTTAGCAAGGTTACCCTTCCGGCTTGGCCTGGGCAGGGTTATGGACGCCACTTGGTTATCTTCAGGACTCTTAGTCCAATTTGTATCTTGTCCGTACTCGGACATATTTGCTCTTCTGTATGATTTGGATCTTGTATTGTATATTTGTATCTTGACTCGTTGGAGTCGTTGTTGTAATATATATGTTTCTTGTGGGCTCTATTGTAATCCTGTTGTAATGTTACCGCTCGTGTTAATTCCTCCGTCATCACGTGTGTGATCCATCGCGCACGTCTTGTGGGAGGGCGTCTCAGGATCGATATCGTGCGGATTTCGGCGGATTCGCTGGGATCCTCATGGTACCGGTTTTGGGGCGTCACAAGTTGGTATCAGAGCTCAGGTTGACGGTACCCCACTAGTCCAGCCTGTAGGATAACCTTGCCAACGGTCGTTGAGTTTAGAGAGTCCAAACTATTTTCTAAAATTCGTTGGATAGATCTGATTAGCTCTGATTTTTCTCCTTATCTTTTCTTACCTATGCGAGTTTTGAGTCTTCTCTCTTATCTGAGTTTTCTGAGTCTTAGGTCTCTACGCGGGTTGGACGATCTTTGCCCCTCACCTATTAGGTCCGATCTTCGGAGGATCCCGACGGAAGTGCATCATCACCAACGGAACAACGACTTCTTGTTAGTGGTGTCGCCCGATCATGGAGCAAGAACTCTTGTTAGTGGTGTCGAGAAGATCAACACTTCGCCAGAAGAAGGTTCCACCTCGAGGTCGGGCGTTTGTCAAGATGGTACAAGAAGATCCGATAGTTTAACCAACTCCCCCTTAGGTTGACGTGGAATCTCGGGGCGAGATTCCTTGTTAGTGGTGTCGATTGTAGCGACCCAGAAAATATCCCCATAATAGATTTGTTTGTTATTTTCTTTTGTGCACCATCATGACGTCATGCATCATATCATTCATGTTTTTACTAAATAAAAATTATTTTATAAACCCTAATTATTTTATTTTTACCTCTCATATGGTTTTATTAATAAACCTCCCCTCTCTTGTCATTTAATAAACCCTAACACAAAATTATTTTATTTTGCTATAAAACCTTTGGCTCTTATTTTATCTCTATCTCTACCCTATATCCTAAACTCAACTTTTGTTGGTGTTGGTTCAAAACAATTTGCTAAAATAGGTTTCCTAAGATAAACAAAAGAGAAAAGGATTTACTAAATAAAAAGAAAACCCCTTCCCTCTCCCCTGGGCCTTTTCTCTCTTCCCCTGGCCTTCTCTCTATTCTGCTGGCAGCCCACCTTCCTTTCTCCCACCAGGCCCGAACCCATCTTCTCCTTTGGCCATACCCCTTCGATGAGAAAAGGTCTCCTCCTTCGTTTGTCGTCATCTCCCTCACGAAAATGGCGTGGGTGGAGTCTGTGGTCCTCCACCAAGCGCACTCACGGCTCTCACCTGCTCCCTTCCCCCCTTTAAATCCCTCTCTTGCCCTCCTCCAAACCCTAGCCTCCCCTCCTTCCTCACCTCGCGCCGCCACCTCTTTTCCCCTTCCTCTTTATCTCTCTGTAAGCAAACGAAGAGGATAAAACCACCACAGCAACCACCAACCTCACCATGGCGCCGCCGCTCCACTGCGTCCCCCGCCGTTCCGAGGGCATCGGAGGATGCGCCTCGTCTTCCTCTTCATCTACGTGCAAGGAATCGACCTGGGAGTCCTTCAATCGCCGCCAAATTCGCGGATTCTCTGCTTCGGCCGTCGTCTTCCGGCGACGATTCCGGCCGCCGTGGTTCCCCTCCGACGACCCCGACCACACCAACATCTTTGTGGTGAGCTCGCGCCTCCCCTAGACGCCTTTCCCCTCTCGTTTGTTTCCGTTTACTGCCTCTCACCGTGGTGGCCGTCGCCTCCTCCGCGACCTCGCCGCCGGCAAGGTTCCGTTGACCTCCCTGGTGCGGCTCCCCCACCTTCTGGTTCGATACGGTGAGGCGCACCCGCGAAGCCGTATCACCCATCCCAGTTCGCACCCAGACGTCGACTTCGTCTCCAACCAGAACCGTTCGCCATGGCTGGCATCCGTGAGCTCCGCGTCTTTGTTTCCTTTATGTTGCAGCGTGCCCTTCTTTTAGCACGATCCGTACAAGTGGCAAAGTGGTTTAAGTCCTTGCTTCCTAACCATGTGATCCTGTGTTCAATTCCCAAATCTGGCTAATTAAGCCACATTTTTATTCTCTGATTCGTGCATCAGATCTAGCGCTACCAATGGGCCTCAGCCCAGTTTCTTCCCGCAGTACATCGCCGCGCGGCCCATCTTTTCCCGCGCGGCAGCGGTCCAGACCCGGGACAGCACAGGTCCAACCAATTTCGTCCCTTATGTTCTGTTTTTGCGGGAATGTTTCAATCTTGCTAAAATCATACTCCCTCCGTTCCTTTCTATAGTGCCTATTGTTTTTTGGCACGGATATTAGCGCGAGCCGTTTTTTGACACAAAACCCCATAGCGATATCACAGACAAAATAGGAAAGTGAAAACAGATCTCAGAAATACATGACGAGATCGTTTTCCAGATTTTCTGGACTTGACCTGATCGGTGGAAGGGGTTCTTTGCAAAAAAAAAACATAGCTTTACTCTTATATTCTGAAACAAATGCGAAAAAACAATAGGCATTATAGAAAGGAACGGAGGGAGTATCTCCCAATCCGTAGCTCGGATTAAAATATATTTTATATGTTTTTCGATCAGAAAAATATGAGGAACCTGAATATGCCATCCATATATCTGTTTGCATCTCGCATCATGACGCGTCGTGGTAGTTTTGCATGTTCACCTAACATATATGCGGAGTATTTCGGGATTCCAATTAGCTTTCCCCGCTCCGTTTAATATTGAAGTAGCGCACCCCTGCCATGTTGTGCCATGCTAATCAACACTTAACTTTGACGGTAGAAATGCAACTCCAAACCTAATTTGATTGTCCGGGGTCCCTACTCCGATTAATATGGATAAGTTGCACCGCATCATCCTTGCCATGTCATGCATATCATCTTTAGCATGCTGGTTCTTTATCCGTAGTAGTAAGATTGCATACGTTGTGTGTTCCAGCATTTGCTTCTTCCCGGATAGGATCACGAAGTGGTGCGGTGAGATACGACAAGTTCTCCGGATGTTCCTCGGCAAGCTTTAACAGGCAAGCATTTCCTATACTCCTGCCCCTGCAGGAGTCGCTCACCTATTTTATTTTGCCTTCTCCCTCATGCTAGCTTTAAGTTGCGTTCTTGTCACGTGTCCCTTCCACTCGTTACCTCAAGCAGCCTATATTGCCTCCACCAACCTCCTACAACTGTTGTTTGGTTTCGGGTCTGCCTTGCGAGTCGTAGTGCATGCTAGTGATGTTTATATCTCATTACCGTTATCGTTATCTTATCGGGGTATCTGTTGGAAGTTCATGACACATGGTTTATGGATATATCTGTTGAGGGTATCATGGTTACTTCAATTGTTAAGCGGAGGCATCGGTGAGTCAGTTGCTCGTTTTATGACGGCTCACTTGTGTTTCTTTAAAGCTTAGGACCCGAGTTCCTGTTATCTGTTCCGAGACTGAGCGCTCTAACCACACGTGGGTATGTTTATTGGGTCTCCCCTCGACCACTACCGGAATCTTCAGCTTTGTCCAGTGGCCACAACTAGTTTGCAATGTTTTACCATTTGTTGTTGCGTGCATGCCAGCCTGTTACTTCTTTATCTTTGGGAAGCCCCTGGGTGCCTTGTATCCCTTGTTTCTGGTATGCACGTATAGGATGCGGTACGTTCGTTCATCGATGCTGAAGCGGGTCATTCGCCCCAGTGTGTGTTCTGACCCTCGGAAGCCGTAGGCGCAAATAGCTAAGTCCGTTTCGGAGATACGGCCGGACTTCGATTCGGGTTCAACTTGGTTAGGTGGCTTCCTGGACATTGTTGTCGTGAAGGAGAGTGCGAGCCGTGATATCCACCTGTCGTAAGTGGAACGATCGGTGCGTGTGGGCACATTTGGGCACCCCTGCAGGGTTAAATCTTATCGATAAGCCGCGTCCGCGGTTATGGACGACTTGGAGCTGTATGACTCGACCATAGACAACTTACACCTGTTGTTTCAATACTAATAACTTGCATAGTAAGATAGAACAACTTAAATAATAACTGGTTAAAACTTGTCAACCGTGTGAGTGCCTTTGTAAGTACTTCCTTGCGAGGGGGGAACGCATCGGCTGTGTTATGTTTGCAGAGTATAGAACTGTTAGTTATGCGCTCTCTTCTCTGATGAGGACATCGCTATGATAGATACAACCAATACTCCTACAACCACATCTCAGGTACCTTCGTTACTAGGAATCCTTCCTGATATATATGAGAATATGATGCTGCCTAAATCAAATGTATTTATATTATTTAGGAATGGATCTAGCATGGACGCCAAGCATTGGAACGTGCATGGAGATGGCAGCAGACCTGCAAGGATTCAGGATGGCGTTGCAAGCGAGGATTTCAGAACATTGAAGCCACCATAATGGAGCAACGATGCTTGGACGAATTCTACAAGTTTCCCCATCATAAAATTCGTCCAAGAGTTATTATTGGTGCTGCGTCACCTTATTTAATGGGCCAGACCCATGTATTTTCGGATTAGGTATTTTAGGGGATTTTAAGAGGCCATATAAGTGGAGGAAGGCCCATTTAGGGTGTTTTTGGCCAACCCTAGCTGGTTGGACGAAAATCCCTTCACTTCCCCATATATATCCCTCTGTAGCCGTCATTAGAACTTGGATTTTGATTAGATTAAAAGTTAGCCATTGCTGCAACTCTCGTGTACTTCTTTTGAGGCCAACGCCAGAACAAGACCGACTATTCGGAATCCCACCTTTTCAATAAAGCTTTCATCTATATCCGCAATACTTCTGATTGCAATATTAGTTCTTACTTGTTCTCGATTTCAGGTAGGAATTAAGACCCTCGCTGGTCAGGCTGATCGTGCATCCGCAAGATCAGTAACTCCCGGAGATTGTCCTAGTGATTGCATTGGCGCACGAGCTTTGCACGTGTAGTCGGATCGTCAAGCACGAACTCCACCAACAAATTGACGTTATCAAACTCTCATCGAAAGATCGGACACTTTTGCCCTATCAAGTGGTATCAGATTTCAGGTTGCTCGGTGAGATTTACAGTTTTCCTAGTGTAGATTTTTTTTTACCTATAACCCAGAAAAAGCCCCACAAAAAGAAGTTAGATTAGTTCATCCTCACCTAAAACCAGTCTTAGCCTTTTCGCTATCACCACTTTGTTTTTGTTTTGTTGAATTTTCGTTGCATCGTGTCGAGTTGCTGGTTTTAGAGTCTAGTCTTTTAGAGTTTCGAGTTCTAGTCACGTTTAATCACGTCGCCGAGTTCACCCGCCTTTTGTTTCCGCATCGCCACGCCTCCATAATTTCAACTTCATTGTCTCCACAGTTATCAAGTGTTTCGCCATCGTCTGTTGCATTAGCTCTTTGCTCGTCACCACCACTTCTGCCTTTGCATCCGCCTTCTTCTTTTCCGCTACCATAATTGTCCAATCCGATTTTGTTGTGCTAAACTCCGGCCAGATTAGTCTAGATCGCCGTGTTGTTTCAGCCAGGTTCCCTCAAATACCTTTGTTTGGCCAGATTTCATCAGCTTACTTTGTGGGTTCAAGTTCCAAAAAGAAAAGAGACAGTCGGGTATTAGTCTGTTTTGGAGGAAAGGAAATTTGTGATCAGATCGCTTGAGTCACTTGGAACAGCCCATACAGCTTAGATCGGTTCTCAGTTTGTATCTGATTGCGGAAACGTGGATAGAAAAAAAGTGAGCGGTCTGTCTCTCGTTGCTTCTCCAGAATATCTTGGTTCAAGTTTCTAGAAAAGACATGCTCGTATACTACTTTGTTTTGGCAAGTCGGCAAAGGAGGAAAGGAAAGAGATATAAAAAGAAAGTTGGTCGGTATAGAAAAAAAAAGGACAGTGCTGGGCGTCCCCCGGGGGATCTGATTTCTCAGCCCCCGGGTCCCCAGCCGTCGGATCGGCCATCTTAAACAGTCAGATCTGCTTTTACTGGATGCAGCAAAAAATACCTCCCGGCAGCAAAAAAATAACCCGCTTTTGCTACATTGTAGCAAAAAACGGTTCAGCCACGAAAATCAAATAAAAAGACTGAGCTCGCCGGAGACTCGCCGGAGACTCGCCGGAGACCTCGCCGGAGAGTTTGTAAAATGCTATTGTAGCAAATATACAGATATCGTCGGAGACATCAATGGAAAAGTCGCGGAGACATCGCCGGAAACCTCGCCAGAGACCCCATATCAAACATATTGTATAATTGTAGCAAAACCACTGCTAAAAATGTAGCACAAATGACACCTTGGTAGCAAAACCCGCCTCCGCAGGTAGCAACACCGCAGGCCTAAGGCAGCAAAACTCCTAACAAAGCAGAGGAGCGAGATGGAGGCAGCGCTGGTAGCATCGGCGGCGACCGCATGTAGCATCGGCGCTCTCGGTTGGTAGCACCAGTGACAGCCACTAGTAGCATCTCGAATTGGCCTACACAGCAGCATCGTCGACCGCCGGTAGCACTGGCGCCCACCCTTAGCAGCAGCACCCGTGTAACGTTTGTAGCTCCGGCAGCCACCGCTCGTAGCAAAACAAAAAAAACTTTGCATCGACCGCTCCATGACCTGCAGAAAATCCATGACGAAGGGGCAGCTACGGGGCGAGCATGGGACTGGTGCCTCATACTGAAGGTGGAGTTGCAGTTCGCGATGCACGGCCTCGTCGGGTCGGTGGTGTTGTGCTCGTGCTGGCTGTAGGCATGGCGGCGGAGGAGCGGTCATGGGGCCACCGGAGGAGCAGCACGGTCCTGGGTGCGGCGGAGGAGCAGCATGGTGCTAGGGGCGGCGGTGGAGCAGCACGAAGTCGTGGGGCCGTCGGAGGAGCATCACGGCCGTGGGCGGCGGAGGAGTTGCGGAGCCGTGGTGGCGGTGGCGGCGCGTCGTGGGGAGAGCTACGCCTGAACGTGGGGTACACCGGCGGCGGAGGAGCGGCACACGATCGGGCTGCGACTGGCTGAGGGAATCGACGGCGGCGGGTGGTGGGGAGAAGCGGCGGCGGCGGTTTCTTCTCCATGCCATGACCGGAAAAGGCACAGAGAAGAGGATGAAGAGGAACGTGAGGCTGGGAAGAGATAAGGCAACTCACCTGCTCGCCTGTGGGCCCCGCGGACGCGTGTCGTCACCAGGAGGCGGGGGTTGCCAACGTCCGATCCCCCGGGGGGATCTAATCATTTTCCAAAAAAAAAGTGCAGATTAGCTCCGTTTTGCTTTGTTCATTTTGCAAGGAAAGTCAGATCCGTGTCCTACAAAGTTTCTATTTTATATTCCGTTTTGTTTGGGATCTTCCTTTTATACAAGCCTGGCAAGGATCGGCACGAAAGAAAAAAAAACGGACGCATAGATCGGTTTTAAGTGCTTGGACAAGGAGAACTCAGTTTTGCTTCGCATATCAAGGACAGTACGATCCGTTCAGGTTGTCCTGTTCGTGTGTCCGTTTCATTGAAAATAAAATTGATCGGCACAGAAAAAAAGGATTGAGAAAAAAAAGGGTGCGAAAGAAAGAGAAAAAAAGGTGCCGATCAAAGCTCAAGTGTCAAGTCCACGTTCAATTCATATCAAATCTTGTCTCTTTCCATCGTAACTTGATCCATATCCTGATCAGAGTTGGTATTAATACGTTGTCGTGAGTTGGGTCATTGTGCGACGCACCACAACAACGTTCACCATCCGGCCACTGGTTTTCGCGGTAGGCGTCCATCTGATTCAAAATTTGTGTACATCTACATACTACATACCCTCGTGTGAATTTTTGTTCCATATGTGTCTAGGTTCGCGTCTCTAGTACGGTCTAGCCTAGGACCAGCACTTGACAAACTTTGAACAAATTTTCAGCTTTACATTAATTATTGTGGTTGTAGTTCCACATATATTAAGCCTACCTACAGCTCTACATATTTCTACATCGTGCGGTATACGTGTGCTTGGCAATCGCTTCGCTCAATCTTTGGAGTTACTTGATACTGTTGGTTGCCGATCGCCGCCTCCTGAATGGTAAGAACTTGTAAGAGCTTTGTATTTTGCTTGACGAATTGCGCGTGATACCACCATATTTGCGTAGCTTGTAGGCATATACACTTGTGATTTTTGGGTACTAACCATGCCAGGAATTGAGGACCAATCCGCCGACCCGAAGACCATGACGAACATGGAGATGCACGTGCGACCATTTATCGGAGATCATGATCAGGTTATTTCTTTACCAGTTTATGAGGGTAGATATAATACTGATGCTTATTTTGATTGGGAGTTTGAGGTCGACCATATTTTTGGATGCCATGATTTTACTGAACATGAGAAAGTAAGAACTGCTGCTAGAGTTTTTACGGGTTTTGCTTCCATTTGGTGGGATATGACTTATAAAGAAACTGTTGATAATAAACCTACTACTTGGGGAGATTTAAAATCTGCTTTGCGACATAGATTTGTGCCTCTTTCTCATCAACGTGAAATAATCCGCAGACTCAAACGGTTAGAACAAGGTAGTAACACTGTGCATGTTTACTATCAGGAATTTAAATTTTACATGTACCGTTGTGATATAAAAGAATTTGAGGAAAATACTAGAAACATGTTTTTCAATGGCTTGAACCCTGATATTAAGGTTATGTTTAAGTATATTCCTCGTACTACTATTGGTATATATGTTCGCGCTTGTGCTTTTGAGAAACACATACAGGAGAAAACGTTGGACCATTCCGGCGCCTTCAATTCATGCACACTAGCACCGGTTGTTTCTTCCAACGTTCCACGCATGAATATTGTTGTGCGAGCCGCCGCCTCAAACGTCCTGCGAACATCTTCTAAGTCGGATTCACAAGGTAAAAATAAAGGTACTGATTTTATCCCTCCACATGAGATTGATGAATGCAATGTTGACTTAAATATATCATGTGCTGAGATAGAAAATGAGTTGGTCACTCCGTCTGTATTAGAGGATCTAGCTACTGGTTTGCATGTACCATGTGATCAAGCAACTACGATAGATTCTGTTATGAGTGCACATATTGCTCAGTTTAATTCCTCTTTAAATCTGAGTACATGCACTGAAATTGTTGTTGATACACATGGCTTAGAGAATTGTGTATATGAGATACATACTATTTTGAATGCTCCTGAAATTGGTTCTTCTACTGATTTACCTATACCTATTGAGCTACATGTTGTGAATGAGCCTTCCGATTTGTTAGTGGCATCTGATTTGGTTCACATAAAACTGGTTAGACATGATGAAGTGATAACTGAAATTTCCAATGATATTTGTTTATGGTCTATTAAGATGGATCCTCCTATGTCTTTATCACATGCTAGAAATAAGATTGCTGAACTCAAATATTTGAAGAGTGTTTATGCCCATGGTTATACTTTTAATTTAATTGGAGAGTATGGCGTAGACAATGAATTTTTGGTGAATAAAATTTGCATTACATGTGATGATGTTCCATATACTATTGGTTTGATGGGAAGTAAAATTCCACCTATGTTCAATCATTTTGATATGACCTCCAATAACGGTATAGACTTTATGCCAAATAGCTTGTTGCATGATCGCTTATTTAAGCTAGTTGTAGCATGTAATTTGGAAATACTGAATTTTGGTTTACCACTATTGGGATGGTTTAATGATGAGCATTACAATTTGAAAGGAGTTAATATGTGCTTCACTTATATCTGCAAACTGAGTTGTGATAAATGTTTAATGGGGACTAATGATCTTCTAAGCTACTACAATACTGCAATATGTACAAAATTAAGTGGGCGACATGACAGAGCTGTTAAAACGGATGACATATACATATACCATGCATATACCTTGTCTCTTTTGTTAGCATGTTTACAGAATAAACATCGCCGAGGACGGCTTTTCTTTCAAGAAAGGGAGGATGATGAGGACATGATTACCTGCGATTTGAAGGCATATTTTGGTGAAAAAGATGAGACTACGTCGAGGACGACTTCAATTCAAGTAGGGGAGGATGATGAGGACATCGCTATGATAGATACAACCAATACTCCTACAACCACATCTCAGGTACCTTCGTTACTAGGAATCCTTCCTGATATATATGAGAATATGATGCTGCCTAAATCAAATGTATTTATATTATTTAGGAATGGATCTAGCATGGACGCCAAGCATTGGAACGTGCATGGAGATGGCAGCAGACCTGCAAGGATTCAGGATGGCGTTGCAAGCGAGGATTTCAGAACATTGAAGCCACCATAATGGAGCAACGATGCTTGGACGAATTCTACAAGTTTCCCCATCATAAAATTCGTCCAAGGGTTATTATTGGTGCTGCGTCACCTTATTTAATGGGCCAGACCCATGTATTTTCGGATTAGGTATTTTAGGGTATTTTAAGAGGCCATATAAGTGGAGGAAGGCCCATTTAGGCGTGTTTTTGGCCAACCCTAGCTGGTTGGACGAAAATCCCTTCACTTCCCCCATATATATCCCTCTGTAGCCGGTCATTAGAACTCGGATTTTGATTAGATTAAAAGTTAGCCATTGCTGTAACTCTCGTGTACTTCTTTTGAGGCCAACGCCCAGAACAAGACCGACTATTCGGAATCCCACCTTTTCAATAAAGCTTTCATCTATATCCGCAATACTTCTGATTGCAATATTAGTTCTTACTTGTTCTCGATTTCGGGTAGGAATTAAGACCCTCGCTGGTCAGGCTGATCGTGCATCCGCAAGATCGGTAACTCCGGAGATTGTCCTAGCGATTGCATTGGCGCACGAGCTTTGCACGTGTAGTCGGATCATCAAGCACGAACTCCACCAACAAATCGACGTTATCAAACTCTCATCGAAAGATCGGACACCTTTGCCCTATCATTCTCTGTTTAGACGAATGTTGTAGAGAGTCTCTATAGGTTTTTAGTGCTTGCGCGCTGCCGCTTAACCCCACCATATTGCCTATGACGTTCCTCTTGCGTCCTCTAAGTCCCCTGCGTGCCTCAAGTACAAAGGACGACTGGTTGACGAATGCTTATACGTCTTGAAGTCTTGTTAAGTACGAACCCGTACTTATTGCTGCTTCTACGGGACATAACCGGGCAGGTATGAAGATCGATGTGATGAAGACGACGTTAGCAAGGTTACCCTTCCGGCTTGGCCTGGGTAGGGTTATGGACGCCACTTGGTTATCTTCAGGACTCTTAGTCCAATTTGTATCTTGTCCGTACTCGGACATATTTGCTCTTCTGTATGATTTGGATCTTTGTATTGTATATTTGTATCTTGACTCGTTGGAGTCGTTGTTGTAATATATATGTTTCTTGTGGGCTCTATTGTAATCCTGTTGTAATGTTACCGCTCGTGTTAATTCCTCCGGCATCACGTGTGTGATCCGTCGCGCACGTTTCTGAGGGCGTCTCATGATCGAAATTAGACCAGAGCATCTAGCCATCTAACGGGGGCAGCAGCAAAACAAGCGTCGGTCCATATGTTTACCTTGTCATCTGGGATATCAGAACACACAGATTTAGAAGTCATTTCACATAGCATCCGCTTTTTCGTTCCTTCCCCTACGTCCATCTGGAATAAGTAATACTATTGATCACATAAAACTAATTAATCAAATAAATGCATATGTTGAGAAGTTTGCACGGCAAATTGTGGATTCTGCTTTCATCACCTACGAATCATCGTTCTATATATTTACCTTGTCATCTAGGATATCAGAAGTCACAGAATGAGAAGTCATTTCACTAAGTATCGGTTTTTTCGCTCTTTCCCCTCCATCCATCTGCAATAAGAAGTAATATTGATCACATAAAGCCAATTCAACGAATATATGCATATGTTGAGAAGTTTGCACAACAAATTGTGGATTCTACTTCCAATCACCAAGTAATCTCGTGAGAAATGCATGATCAAGATATGTTTCTCCCTCTTGATCGACATCTGCATCTCCATTAAGACTAATCATCGTGCGATGGTGCTCTTCAGAAGAGCGCATACAATTCCAATCACCAGACAAGCAAAAAATTGTTGATTCTAGTAATGATTAATCAGCAGTGGCCATGGAACGACCACAGATCGACCAAGCAAAAAAAATCATCAGCCTACTGACCACCAAGCAAAGGAAACAAACTAGGCCCATACATGGCCTCACAAATCATCATCAAACGTCGATCAAACTAGCAAGTTTGAACATGGATTACTAATTTATTTTCTGATAAAGTGAGTATATTAATATCGAAAGATATTGATTACACTGAGCCTCTGCAACAACGCAATACCTTACTTGTAGTACGGATGCACAAGGATTCCTAATACTCCCTCTGTTCGGTTTTAATTAGTCGACGCGAGGGAGAGAAGAAAATGAACTGTCGATGCTTTCAACTAGAGTCAATTAAATACGAACGGAAGAAGTACGTAGTAGTATTGACAAATATCCGGATCTAGTCTAAAAACAAATTGTCATGTAAATCCTAGTAGTCTACTAAACTAGGATCAATACCCTAGATTAGGGTTGCAAGCGGCGTCCGCGAATCGTCCCGCAAAGCAGAAAATTAGAGCAAATAGTGGTTGAGATTAGAGCAGATTTAAAGCACTCGCACTGAAACTAGCTAGCCCGCTACCCACCCCGCTTGACACCCTGCCCTAGATGTGAATCTACACCAAATATTCAAACAAGGATGAGCAACCGCCAATAAAATTTTATCCGCACATCATCATCTCTACCATACAAAAGGGTATGGTGATTTCACATACAGCCATTGTTGCCGCGGGACGAGGATGAGTGATGCGCCGCGGAGAAGGTGCCTCACGCCTCTGTCGCCGCCGCCGTCGAAGAGGAAGTCGAAGCCGCACGATTGTGGTCCGTCGCCGATATGGAGGTGGAGCTACTAGGGAAGAGATGGAGGTGGAGGTGGAGAGGGAGTGATGGTTTGTACTAGTGGCGGCCGGTGAGGTAGTTATAAATACAGCCTCTCTCTCTTTTTTTGGCAAGGAATGCAGCTTCTCTTGGAAGGCAACGAGGCAACGCACTCCAGATTTCGTACTACCTCTGTCCATAAATAGATGTCTGAGATTTGTCTAAATCTAGATGTATCTAGACGCTATTTACTATAATAATATGGGCGGAGAATTTGGACGCATCTATGTTGTCTTGTCAAATGAATCACCAGGATTTGCTTTTAGTACTCCAGATTTGGGCGACCCAAGGAAGTAGAGATAGTAATGTACGCCATCTAGCTGCACGCTATCAAATCAAATAAATGGTCATGCCATTTACTTTTAAGATGGTGCAGCAGTTATTCTGACCAAAGAAACATGCACGTCTGCTGATTATTTCTGATGGGTATACATTTACCGTCCGCTAGCAAAGATTGTTTGGCACATTGTTCTTATGGCTTTCAACATCACACCCCTTAATAATATTATTAATCAATGTTTGGGCAATCAATTGAGTGTGTTAATAAAAAATTAAAACCCACAAATCCAACTGTACTATTTTTAGGGCCATATGAAGGACAAGGAATGATTTTAAATGCCATATGGAGTACCTCCAACCATGTGAAATATGGTTCTGTCATGCAGGTGATACCCATGGCTTCGCATTGGATCTGTATGTTGTCCTACATACAGTCAACTATGAAGTACCACGATTTGGTTTTTGGGTGCAACCGGCTAGAGAATGATGCACGGGTTTGTACAGCCAGTACAATTCACATTAAGATTTTCTGATAGGATGTTGATGTGTATATGTAAGAATCATACACTAGAATGTCTTCTATGTTTAGATGGTTGATCTACGTTTATACTTTCTGTGAACCATGAGGTTAAGACCTTTGTACTGTAATAAAGATTGCTAAATAACAATATATATGTATGCCTCTAGGGACACTGAAACAGCCAAACAACCATGCATGTGTATAGACCGTATTTGATCAAATTAAAAGAAGCACCTGGGTTCATGCAAATAGCATAAATTTATCACCTAAGTACATTAGCTATAAATAGTTAAATAGGAGTCAAGACCAACTGAGCTAGCTAGTAGTATGATCCTACTATTACATAAATATCCCTAACTTTGATTGTCTTTGTTCCAGTCCAGCGCGTTGGTGTAGCTTGGGATGAACCAAAACCCCGTATGCCAGTTGGCCCCTGGACCGCTGCTTGAGAAAGATATGCTTTGGTGGTCTTCGCCATTTAGACTGAAGCGGAAAATTTCTTGATGTGATGTGTCAAACTGAGAGCCAATGGCCTGAGGCGTGGTGTAGATGCAGTTTCTTCTTGTCAAATATCCTGGGGGAAATGTTGCACCACCCACTGGCATGAAAATCGGATAGTTCAACCCAAGGAACATAGAATAGTCTCCAAGATTAGTAACCCTTTCCCACGGGTTGGCTGGAAGTAACCGACTAGTGTCATTCGAGAATACAATGCAGGTATACCCCGAATAGCTGTGAACAGCGCGACCGCAATGGACAGAAGGGGTACTATCATAATAAGTTGGAGCACCGTCAGCGTCAAAATCCATTACGCCACGTGCATAGACCAGGAGAAGTCTAGAACGATCTTGAGATCTTGCCAGCCACCACGCACGACTATTAGAGTCAAAATCAGCATCGCCATCAAATCCAGCCGTCCACGGAATGAATGGAGTAGGGAGCACTATAGGACCTTGAAAAAGGAAAGAACACGTCACATGAAAATATATTTCATGATTTATCTACTAGTGATATTGATTTGAGATTGGGATGCCAATACTAGTACTTTATAAAATCATGGTCGAACATAAGATGGTTTGAAATATATTTTGAACATCTTGGTAAAACTTCATATGGATTTAAAACATGTTCCCAAAAATATTGGTCCAAATTTTAGATGGTTTGAATATAGTACTCCTTATTCTCTAGAACCGGGGGAATATAAACAAATGAAAGTCTTTATCAATATTGCATGGCACCTTTATTGATTCTATTTCTACTATACCTTAAATTTTCTAGGGAGTAATAATAAAGAAACTTAATTACTAGGGGGCCTTTTTCCTAAGGAACAACATGCACATTAGACCATACTAAAATTCCTATAGATGTTAAATTCTATATATGTCCATACCACAAGAGGGTTATGGTGTGCGCCTATGGAATTCCTTTAAGCCAAAAGATGCTAAGACAGTTCAACAAATAAGAGGTGAAATACTATATAAGTTACGTATATAAAAAAGATAGGGAGGAAATGTTACCAAATTGATTAGGATCCCATGCATAAACATTTCCAAGCTCAGTAACGGCGAACACAAGTCCGTTATGTATAATTGCATCGCAGTATATGGCGCCGTACTGAAACTGGTTTTCAAGAAATATCCATGTACGAGGATATTCGCCATGGAGGTAGGCAATTGCAAAGTCGAAGATTGCGACAAGGGAGAAATCTTTATACCCCCTAGCAGCTGTAGGAACTTGGCAAATAGCTATCTTCTGCAGTTGAATAGCAGAACGCTGATACTCGAATATAAGTGGATTGCGTGTGGTTTCCAACTTCTTCCTCAAAGATGGAAGCTTAATCTTGCGATGAGTGTAGACATTGAGGAGGTTCCACTTGCCTTCGGGGCCAACCATGGCGATCCAATCTCCATTGGCGCCTGCCCGCTCCTCATCCTTACCGTGTGGCATTAGGCCATCATAGGAGAACCTGTCCAGCGGCAGTAGTTTGCACTTGCTGTGCACCGGCAAATCCTCCTTGAACACCGCCCATGGTTTATCCGCCGGGTCACAACAGAGAACACACGGAAGGCCAAACGGCTGAGAAGCAGGCAGAGTGGCACTGTATTTGGCTGACTGAAGAATACTTTTGGAGGAACCGACTAGGGACGCGGCGGTGATGGCGTCGCACTGGCTGATGAGCACTTCAAGGGGGCCTTCCGTAAACACCTTGTGAAACAGCCCAGATCCACAGACCCTGCTCGATTTCGCCATCGCAATGAGGCAGGTGGTACAATGGGGTTGGTATTTTCTTGGGAGATCTACTGATTCGAACTTTGGGAGAGAGATGGCGATCAATGGCGGCAGGTGGGGGTTTGAGTTGGAGAACAGAGGCTCTCAAACTGGGCACTGCTGGATAGGATGCGAAAGCGCCATGGCGGAGACGCAGGCGCGTGCTATGGAAGCTGGGCGGAGTGGGGATAGACGACGGAGGTGAACCGAGACGCTCCTCCTCTTATGCATATACTGCCTACTGCAGTTTCGAGGAGAGTGTGAATGTGTTCAAAAAAAGAGGAGAGTGTGAATGTGTTCAAAAAAAGAGGAGAGTGTGACTGTGACCCGACACCCGAGTAGGAGCCGAGCAGACGGACTATAGGAGTAGCCCCATCATTACAGAACATTAATCGTGCTTCCTACAATAAATAAGTGAAACATCCCAGGCT
Organism: Lolium multiflorum; assembly: GCA_030979885.1. Taxonomy (NCBI): domain Eukaryota; kingdom Viridiplantae; phylum Streptophyta; class Magnoliopsida; order Poales; family Poaceae; genus Lolium; species Lolium multiflorum. The sequence goes on from CM061749.1 coordinate 167,107,456, forward strand.
TGTGTTGTCTAATCAAATCGATGGCCATGTCAGTATTATGGTGAACAAATAAAACAAATACACACCAACCTTGTTCTTTTTGCAACGTACACCAACCTAGCAAGGCATCAACCTTCTCGCCATCAACTACGACTCCGTGGCTCCGTCCCACCAAAGTTGTCTCAACTTTGTAAAAAAAAACATCTATCCATCTAAATTTTAACAAAGGTGAGACACTTTTGGTGGGACCGAGGGAGTACAAAAAAACTTCACTACTCCATGCTAGTATCGGCCACTAATTCAAATTTCAACTGAAGGCGTGCTATTTTATGGTCCTGAAAATTGCCAAAAAAAATACAACCCAAAAATGCAACAGATCCATGTTAAGGGGGTACACCCTACGCAATATACATTAAGAAACTTTGAAACTTCAGCGACCTTGTAAGAATGCCCATGACAGTGCAGTTTTGCCAAATTAGGAAGAGACGAAATATGAATTCAACCAAAGAAATCTAAACGAATCCTTAGACAATAGCATAGTTAACACGTTCAGAAAAAAATGATGACTCCAAAAGAACAACATTAGCAAGAAATACTCCATTTTAGTTTGAATTTGCAGTCACATACATATACTAGTAGTACTGCCAAAATACTATAATACTCCGAGCTGCATTCTAGCACTCCAACTAGCTAGCTAATAGTTCAGTAGTAGTACTACTATACAAGTCCAAAATACATCCGAACGAACCCTAGAACTAAACTACTCCCTCCGATCTTCGAGTAACTACATTGCAGTATGACTAAACGAAGATTATTGTATAACCTTCTTGTTGATGCAAACGCAGATAGGCAACACACGCTGCCCTCCATTCTGCTTCGCGTAACGGGGCGGCACCGCCAGGAAAGAAGTGAGCTGCTGCAACATGATCGAGCTAGGCGTCGGGGAGCTCGTCGGCTCGATTACCGCCATCAAGGTGTCCGTCGAGAGGTCACTGGTCCCAGCCGTCGCCGGCGCCGGCGGACCAATCACCAACAGCTGCGCCTTGTACATCGGAAACAAGCACGCGGCCGACCTGATGCACACACAGGACACAATGGTGGTCGGGCCGAGCGCTCCAACGGTGATGGCGAACACGCTACCGTCTTCTTCCCCACTGCCGATGAACAGGTGTCCCCGCGGTTGTACCGGAACACGAACTATGCACCAGGCGGGTATGCCATACTGGAACGTAAACACTGGGATGGAGTGGGATGCTTGGAGGTGTACCAGGAGCTCCCGCGGCGGGCCGGTGAAGCTGCAGCCGGTATTGATGGCCTCTGTGCAGCCGCACGGACCATGCGGGCACGCGATATAGTGCTTGTAGGACTCCGTGGAGGCGACCAAGCTCTGGCAGCCGACGCACTTGACCATTGCCCCAGATCGATTCGACGGCGGCAATCTTGCCCCAGATCGATTCGACGGCGGCAACCACGCCGGCTGCTCGCACTTCTTGCACGGGTTCGGCGCAAGCTCGCCGACGCAGCGCCGACAGCCCATATGACCGCCCTTGCACTGCACGGAACAACGTACGTGGCATCAGTTGTCATTGACATTTCTCACAGGTGAACCTAAGAATGAAATCGGAAGGGAGCGACCTTGGATATGGGGGGTTTGAAGGGCAGCAGGCAGAGGGGGCACAAGAAGAGGGCCTCCTCCATCTTCAGAGAAGAGTGATCGGGAAAACGAGAACGGGATGGGTTCTTTTTTTATACATGCCTTGGAGTGGAGTATGGATACTACTACTTATAGGAAGAACTTCCTTGCTAAGAATCGGCGTCGGCCGTACGCAAGCATAGATGCACCAGCGGCTCTGCAGTTTGTCAAAATAAAAGGACAGAGCTGCAGTGACTTGAAGTCTCCAAATCTCATTGTGACTTGGTGCCACCATCTACCAACCATTTGAGATCCAACGTTCCAAACTATCTCTTATTTCGAACCTAAAAACAAAAATTATGAAAAAAATCCAGTAAAATGTAGATGCCTTGTTCTAAAATCTGTGAATATTTCATCCCACTCGGACGATTAGCTTGTGATTAAAGAGCTTTTTACGTATACGAGCACTAGTTTAAACTAAATACTCCCTCTGATTCATATTAATTGACTTCAATATGGATGTATCTAGAACTAAAATGTGTCTAGTACATCCATATTAGAGTCAATTAATATGAACCGGAGGGAGTATATATTTGCTCACAAACCTTTGATTCAAATCGAATGAAACTTCACCAAAATATAAATCGAAATATGCACGATTAACTGGAAGTTCTTGAAATATTTCTGAGCAATTATAATAATTATTTAGTTTAAATTCTAAGTCGATCGCATACATTGGATCTGAGATGGATGGTGGATGGTGGCACCAAGTCACTGTGAGACTTGGAAGTATCAAGTCAGTGAAGCTCTATCCCAAAATAAAAGCTTCGTGAAGGGGGCAGTTTGGTTCAAAAAAGAAGACAGTGCCAAGCAGTTGTCAAACAATACCCATATAGTCAAATGTACTCCCTCTGATTCAAATGAATTGACTCAACTTTGTCTAGATATATGGATGTATCAAGTCACTGAAGCTAAAATAAAAGCTTCATGAAGGGGGAAGTTTGGTTCGAAAAAAAATACAGTGCCAAGCAGCTGTCAAATAGTACCATAACGTCAAATGTACTCCCTCCGATTCAAACGAAATGACTCAACTTTGTATTTTGCATGTTAAAGGTTTTTCGTAAAACTTGGCCAATCTTAACATAGTTTGCCTTTCTAAAAAAAGATATAAGCCCTAAGGCTCCTTTGATTCATAGGATGGGAAAACCATAGAAATATGAAAAACATAGGATTGAGATTTAATGGCTAGTTGAATCATATAGGAAGATGAGTTGTGTTTGATTGTGCCAAAGGAAATTTTCCATGAGGTATGACCTAATGTTTTATTCTTATAGGATTTGCACTGCAAGATTCCTATAGGATATGTTCCTATGAATCAAACAACTAGTGTGGGGAAAATTCACATGTGATCTAAATCCTACATAATTCCTATACAAATCCTATATATGAATTTTAGTTGTTAGGTCACTTAAAATGACTTCACTTGAAGAGTTACATTTTTGTTTTTTCTGAATTAGTAGTGATGCCTAACCATATATATACCTAAACCAAGAGAATCAGCATAAACTTATGTATATTAATAGTAAGCGCATATATGAATGTTTTTTTATCTACAAACCCAGGGTCATATATATGTACATAGAAACATGCATATATGCTAGTTTTTGTACCTTGGTGTGTTCCTCTTTTGGGCTATCTCTTTTTGTTCACCGGTTCACAACCAACGCCCTAGATTAATTTGGCACTTAGAAAATAACATTTTGTTTTTGGCGCACTAACACAAATAGTAGTAGCACGGTCAACACTGTAGAGAAGTACAAAATAAATGTGTGTGGGAAAAATGACTTAAAGTGACCATTACATTGAGAAAAAGGGTAGAACCAAGCATTGCACAGGGAAAAAGCAGTGTAGTGCCCAGAAGAAAAAAACAAGTTGGGTTATACTCCCTCCATCCTGAAATAATGGGTGTAGAGTTAAAATTTGTCCATAAAAGAGTGTACTTCTCGTTTTGCAATGCACTTCAAAATTTGTCCACAAAAGAGTGGTAGTAAAAAATATTTCTTTCTCATCACGAGGGATATAGTTTCTTCACGACTAGTACGTACTACCTCCATCACAAAGCTTAAGTCTTTTTTAAGAGTCAAAGCAAGTAAAGGTTGACGAAAATTTAGAACAATCTATCAACTAATATAATATTTTGTAGATACCATACCAAAAAAAAATCGTTGTCTATGTATTGATATTAATTTTGTATTTTGCATGATAATGATTTTTGGTAAAATCTTAGTTTACCTTGACATAGTTTGAGCTTCTAAAAATAATATAAGCCTTACGCTTTGGGATGGAGGTAGTAGTATTTAGCATAATATGGTTTTCTTATTTACTACATGCATTTAGTTCATTGGAGGTGGAAAAGTTGAAGAGGAAAGTGATGGTCGATGACAGTTTCCCAATGTAATAATAAAATCCTTAATATGCCTTGAAAACCCACACGTACGCTCTTTCTAGGACAGAGGCAGTATGAGGTAATGCACCCACGCGCTGTCATCTGCCCGTTCGTGCTATGTCTCCCAAATCTTGAAATATCGTCAGTTATCCATTTCACGTCCACACTTCTCCCTCTCTCCACGGACTAGGAAAAAAACCTCTCTTCACTTCCCCTTCCCATTCCACCGATGGAGAGCCCAACCGACGCCGTCAACGCAGCGAAAGCGAAAGCCGCGCGGCTGGCCTTAGCCGCAGAGGAGGCGTCCAGAGCCGCGACCGCAGCACGCATGGCCGCAACGGCGGCGATCATCGCCGCAGCGGATGCCAAAGACGAAGCGGAGGCCATTGCCGAAGGTCGGGCCATCGGTCGCTCATCGGCATCTGATGCTGTTGGTAGATGGGTCCACTCTCTTGGGAAGCATCCCCTAGATGACGAGGACGAGGTTGAACTCATCTTTGAACCGCCGCCGCCGACCTTCGACGAGAATATCGTCGACGAGGGGGAGGAAGTATGTTCCGATTCACCTCTCTCCCTTATTCAACATAGCCCTGTATCGATTTGCGCTATGGTCTCTCCCTCTTTTTTTGCGCTATAGCGTTTTGAATTAGCGTCAGAATCTTTTTAGATTCATATTCAGTATTAGTTGCAACTGCTACATATTTGCTTCACATCCGATTCACCTCTCTCCCTTATTCAACATAGCCCTGTATCGATTTGCTCTATGGTCTCTCCCTCTTTTTTTTTTGCGCTATAGGGTTTTGAATTAGCGTCAGAATCTTTTTAGATTCATATTCATTATTAGTTGCAACTGCTACATATTTGCTTCACCTGTTTATTTGGCATGTATCAGGTTGCTACTGATGAGGTTGACAGCGATGTCGAGTCGCGTCATAGGAAGGCCAGGGCCACTCTCAACAAGCTTAAGGCGGGGAAGTTCGACAAGTATTGGAGTGAACCCTGGACTGGTGCCAGGAACAGCTGCCCCTTCTGCACAAAGAGCATAAAGGTTGACTTTCGAAGCGTCCTGCAGCATGCCGAAGCCGGTGGGTCCGGCTGTCTCAAAGTTGGGGAAACTGTTAACCGATCCGGCTTCATAGCCAACCACATGGCCTATGGGCTATTCCTAAGGAAGAAATTGAACCAAGCTATCGAGACCGGTCGTGTGCCTCCTCCCAAGCCCAAGCCACCAAAGATTAAAGGTATGGGCAGCAAGAAGCAGAAGAAGCGGGACCGGGAGGAGGCGACAGGAAGAAGATGGTAAATATACTCCGTAACTGTTGTGCATGTTTGTCTCTCCTACTGCTTCAAAAGCAGCATCTTTTGTTGAACTCTGTTTATGTTTGCTGCTCAGCAGCGTTTGTGGTGAACCTATTAGCTTAATTAGGGGTTGTTGAACTATGTCTGTGTTGAACCTTGCTTAATTAGGTTGTGTTGAACTCTGTTTGTGTTGGCGTGGGAAGGGGGCATGATGCTACCCTGAATTTGCGGGACCCCCAAAAAACTTGCAAATACGAGTGATGCATCCAAAAGGAACAAACTTTTACATGGTAGACCCCAGTCTGAAAGCAAGAAATGCGATCGGGTCCTTAACAGCCACCGCCCGGATTGATCGGGTATTTTGCCTGCCTACCGCATGTGACTTGTGCTCACCGAAGTTTGGGACCTCACGCATGGGCACCACACGTAAGTGACAGACCTGTTGGTGTAAAAACTCGGGTGATTATTATACTGCATTAGTACAAAGTTTCCTATGGATTCAAGGGTTGGAAAGCCAAGTTAACTCATTTTCATGACTAAGAAGGAGCCAGGCTTACTTTTTCATTTTCATGTTTTAACTTGTTTAAATCTTGGTCAAACAAAGGATTTGACCAGGATTCAAATGGGCATAAAAATTCAAAAAAGAAATCAAAAAAAACCAAAGCACATAAGCTTTATGTCATATAGTAAGCATTACAGTTGTTGATCAACGAAGTCTAGACATATTCAAACCAGAAAAATATTGTATATACCCCCTAACCCTAAACTCGGTCTTATGAAGTCAAGCATGAAGAAAAGTGGTTTTGGGTTTCAAACTTGGAAATTGAAAAACTCCCAAAAAGCTTCATTTTGGAGTGACTAAGAAGAATCCAGGCTTTTCATTTTCATTTTCATGTTTTAATTGGTTTAAATCTTGGTCAAACCTAGGATTTGACCAAGATTCAAATGGACATAACAAATTCAAAAAATCAAAACCAAACACATAGTCTTTTGATGTCATATAGTAAGCATTCAAGTTGATAAACAAAGTCTAGACATATTTAAACAAGAAAAATCATGTATATACTTGGCCCCTAACCCTAAACTCTGTCTTATGAAGTCAAGCATTAAGAGGAGTGGTTTTGGGTTTCAAACATGGAAATTTAAAAAACTCCCAAAAGCTTCATTTTGGAGTGACTAAGAAGAATCCAGGCTTACTTTTCATTTTCATGTTTTAAATGGTTTAAATCTTGGTCAAACCTAGGATTTGACCAAGATTCAAATGGGCATAACAAATTAAAAAAAAAAAAACAAGTCTTTTGATGTCATATAATAAGCATTCAAGTTGATAAACAAGGTCTAGACATATTCAAACCAGAAAAATCATGTATCTACCCCCTACCCCTAAACTTTGTCTTATGAAGTAAAGCACGGAGAGATATCATTTTGGGTTTTGAACATGGAAAATTTAAAAAAACCTCCCAAAAGCTTCATTTTGGAGTGAATAAGAAGGATCCACACTTACTTTTCATTTTCATGTTTTAAACTTGTTTAAATATTGGTCAAACCTGCTAGGATTTGACCAAGATTCAAATGGGCATAAAAATTTAAAAAAAATTAACGAAAAATTCTCTTCGTCCTTGCCTGTGAAGAGAAGGGGTTTTGGGTTTGGGGGTATATATATACATGATTTTTATTGTTTAAATATATATAGACTTTGTTGATCAACATGAATGCTTAATTACTATATGACATAAGAAGTTTATGTGCTTTGGTTTTTCATTTTTTGAATTCTTTATTGAATTTTTATGCCTATTTGAATCTTGGTCAAATCCTAGGTTTGACCAAGAATTAAACAAGTCAGTAACATGAAAATGAAAAAGTAAGCCTGGATCCTTCTTATTCACTCAAAAAATGAAGCTTTTGGGAGGGTTTTTGAATTTTCCATGTTTGAAACCCAAAACCATTCCTCTTATATGCTTGACTTCATATATATGACAGAGTTTAGCCTTAGGGGGTATATACATGATTTTCTAGTTTGAATATGTCTAAACCTTGTTTATCAACTTGAATGCTTACTATAAACCAAAAACTCATGTATCTACCCCTAACCCTAAACTATGCATGAAGAGAAGTGGTTTTGGTTTCAAACCTGGAAATTTCCAAAACCCTCCCAAAAGCTTCATTTTGGAGTGAATAAGAAGGATCAAGGCTTAATTTTTCATTTTCATGTTTTATCTTGTTTAAATCTTGGTCAAACCTAGGATTTGACCAAGATTCAAATGGGCATAATTTAAAAAATGAAAAATCAAGGCACATAGTCTTCTTATGTCATATAGTAAGCATTCAATTAAGTTGATAAACAAGCTCTAGACATATTCAAACCAGAAAAATCATGATGTATCTACCCCTATATATCCCTAAACCCTAACTTATGAAGTCAAGCATGAAGAGAAGTGGTTTTTGGTTTAAATCATGGAAATTAAAACCTCCCAAGAGCTTCATTTTGGAGTGACTAATTAAGAAGCATACATGCTTACCTTTTCATATTCATGTTTTAAACTTGTTCAAATCTAGGTCAACAAACCTAGGATTTGACGAAGAATCAAATGGGTATAAAAAATTAAAAACAAGCTCTAGATAAGCTCAAGTTGAAAAACAAGTTCTAGACATATTCCAACCAGAAAAATCATGCATCTACCCCCTATATATCCCTAAACCCTGACTTATGAAGTCAAGCATGAAGAGAAGTGGTTTTTGGTTTCAATCATGGAAATTTCAAAAACCCTCCCAAGAGCTTCATTTTGGAGTGGCTAAGAAGGATAGATGCTTAATTTTTCATATTTATGTTTTAAACCATGGTCAAACCTAGGATTTGACCAAGATTCAAATGGGCATAAAAATTCAAAATAAATGAAAATAAATGAAAAACCAAGGCCTGTAGTCTTCTTATGTCATATAGTATGCATTCAATTAAGTTGATAAACAAGGTCTAGACATATTCAAACCAGACATCATGTATCTAGCTACCCCTGTAGTGACCTCACTATTAAAAGTGCAAGTCCGTGCATTAGTGCTAGTCCCTGGATCAACTGCTAGCACACACAGTTTAAGATGAAATACCAAGTAGCAAAGGTCTTCATTACAACCTAAGATCCAGCGAAAATAAAATAGTTCGATACAACTTGCATAGCTCAAGGGCTAGCATAAACATAAATCAGAGTTCAACATCAAGCGGAAAGCAAATAGCATGGAGTCCTCTTCCTTCACGGATGCCACAGGCAGACATGTTGGGCAAAGACTCGTGATCCTAACATCTTCTTCAGCAGCTAGGGATACCTGCAACATCAAACGTTGCAGCCCGAAGGAATCAATACATTTGGAATTGTATTGGCAAGGACACTTTTGTGGACTCAAAAGGCATCCTACACCTACGTGCACATCTGGCAGGTAGAGCTCAGGTTCATTTTGCATAAAGCCAATTTTTCCCTATCATTTATCAAAACATTTTCTTTCAATCTAATTAGCAGTAACATTGGTAAAACCCCAATGTACCAAATTAACAGTAGCATTGGTAAAGCCCCAATGTACCTTCCTACCCTTGTTCACCCATCCGGATTTTATTTAAGAAATTGGGATGAGGAGATCTTCGAACAAGGACTTGTCAGTTCGCTCAAGTTGTCCATAACCGGGGACACGGCTAAGTACTTAGATTTACACTCTCGAGAGGTTGTACACCTTTACCCACATGGCCAGGTCAATCCTTCTACCTCGATGCACATTTTGCTCAGAGGACAGGTGCAGACCGTGGCCGAGACCTTCTGTGTGTAATCACCCGAACCATTCCCTAAGGGCCCCGTTCCACCTACAGTATCCCTCTACCACCACCTGGCCCCTAGGATCCGGGTTCATACAACATACTTTGTCAAGCCAGAGCCATAGTAGCATGTGGTTGTACGGAAAGCTAATGAGCAAGGTTTGTCTACAATCTCTTTAAGCCTGGGTGACTTTCCGCAAGTGTGCACTAGCACCAGGGTCTTGCCCCCTGATACAGCCACCCTCTCCATAACTCCACCATTCACCCAGGTAATTCATTAAACTTAGTTGTTTTTCCTTAACCTCTATCAAAACCTTTTCCATGGCATAGCAGGTAACAACTAAATTTAATGGCGGCTAAGGGAGTCTAGGAGTGGTGTAGCTAAAACTACTAGGATCTACTAGCAAGCATAAAGCATAAACCCTAGACATGTCTACTATAAAAACACTACAGTGCAAGAATTAAAACTGGGACTTTTGGTGTGTGTCACTTGCCTTTCTCAAAGGGAGGAGTTGCAATCTTCGCAGTCACAACGGTTGCAGCTGTCACAGTCGCAATCTACAAGCATACATGCATAGCACCATAAACACAATGCACAACACAAATGCACAAGCATAGACATGAGATGCATATGATATTTACACAAGTGCACTCCATTTAATGATCTCTGGTTGTGACTATATGCATGATGCCATGGTCAAGTTTTATGGTTGGTTGAATTATTGCGAACCGTCTATGTCGCACTAGCGAAGGGCAACTACCATTAAATGTAAAAGGTGTTTTGGTACAGTAGACAAATGGTGATTTTGGTACTACTGGACAGAGGGTAACATCTGCAAGCATATGCAAAAGGAATCACCCGAAAAGGGTGTGTAGATATCATTTTATGGACACGGTACTCTAATAAGGCATTTAAATATGGATGAATCTCAAACTTCTGTAAGTCCACATTTATTGTTCCATAATGTTCCTTATATTTTTAGGATTCCAGAGGTATAAAGTTTGTAATTTTTGACAAGCGAGCTCCTCAAGTTACGATTTACAAGCGCGCACTATCGAAATTTAATTAAACGCAATCTAGGTGTGTCGCACACATGGCGCAATACTAGTGGTGCGTACCTTCGCGCCGGATCAGCCTCTATAAACCATTGGATCTTCATAACATCTACGCTTCAGATTATATGATAGATTTGGAAAGGAAATAAAAGAAAAGAAAGGGTGCTTCACGTGGCGCCGACCGGGCAGCGACGTGGCTATGACCAGGCGTACGCGTGGCTGGTGAGGTGGCTACCGACGGCCGGCGGCGACGTGAGCTCGCCGGCGGCGATGGCCTGGGCGGCGCGCAGCAGATCCCGGCGGCCACAGGTGGCTGCGACTGGCGGCTCGAGGCGCGTCTGGAAAGCCATGGCGTGGCCTATGCACCCGCGGCCGGCGCGATGGTCGGCGGGAGGCGGCGCGGCGAGGGCGAACTCCGGCGAGCAACTGAGCCCACTGAGGCGGGTTCTAAAAGTGTGGGGAAAAGGGAATGGAGAGAGGAGTGGCTCAGGTACTGAGGTGTAGGGGGCTGCTCGACCGAGTGAGGCGCTAGGGTGGTGGCCGACGTGGGGGTCGGGTGGCCAGGGGCGCCGCCCTCTCGCGCTGCGTGCGTGGGGAGGGCCGGGCATGGCTGGAGAGGAAGGGAGGAGAGAGGAAGGGGCCGCAAGGGGGCGCCCGTCGGTCAAGCCAGATGGTTCTCGCCTTGCCTCGGCCATTCTCCTTTTTTTTTTTTCTTTTTTTTTTCTATTCTTTCGCTTTATTGAAATGCATTTGAGGCGCCAAAATACTCTTTAAAAATACAAACAAAAATATCATGGAAACCTTGTGAAAAGGCCTTCATTTTGGAACCATTTTTGAAACAAAATAAAATACTTTTAAAACCAAAGTTCGCATACACGCCTAAGTGTATTGCCATTTTGGGGTTCGGGGTTTTGAAACGAATTTGAATTTTGGGTTTTCCCTATAAATGCAATGATGACATGATGCGTATGAATGCCATGCATGATGTTTGTTTAAAAATTGATGTTACAAACCCATCTCTTAAGATGATTCTCGCCCTCGAGAATCGGAGTGGCTAGCAAATAGGTGTGGGTGATCTTCACGGAGGTCATCTTCTCGTTCCCATGTAGCTTCTTCCTCTGTGTGGTGGTTCCACTGGACCTTGCAAAATTTGATCGTCTTCGTACGGGTCACTCTTTCTGCTGTCTCCAGTATCTTGATCGGCTTCTCTTCATATGTGAGATCACTCTCCAACTGAACTTCCTCAAGTGGCACTGTATCTCTCAACGGGGTCTCTGCCATTTCTGGGTGACACTTCTTCAGTTGGCTTACATGGAACACATTGTGAACTGCAGCTAGAGATTCTGGCAGTTCCAACTCATATGCTACTTCACCTTTGCGAGCCAGGATCTTGAATGGTCCTACAAAGCGGGGTGCTAACTTTCCCTTGACTCCAAATCTCTTCACACCACGTAGGGGTGAGACTCTTAGGTATGCTCTATCACCTATCTCATAGGTCACTTCCCTACGCTTTGAGTCAGCGTAGCTCTTCTGTCTAGATTGGGCTATCTTCAATCTATCTCTGATCAGTCTGACCTTCTCTTCGGCATCCTTGATTAGGTCTGGGCCAAACAGACTTCTTTCTCCTACGCCACTCCATAGCAATGGGGTGGTGCACTTCCTTCCATACAATGCCTCAAAGGGTGCCATACCAATACTAGCTTGGTGGCTATTATTATATGAAAACTCTGCATAAGGCAGATTATCATCCCAACTTGATCCATAGTCCAATGCACATGCTCTTAACATATCTTCCAAGATTTGATTCACTCTTTCAGTCTGTCCATCAGTCTGTGGGTGAAACGCTGCTGAACTCAAGTCTAGTTCCCAAAGACTCGTGTATTTGACGCCAAAAGTGAGATGTAAACTGAGTACCTCTGTCTGACACAATGCTCTTGGGCACTCCATGCAAACATATGATTTTGTTCATGTATAACTTGGCTAGTTTGGCGCTTGTGTAGGTGGTCTTCACTGGAATGAAGTGAGCCACTTTAGTCAAACGGTCTACTACGACCCAAATGGAATCATATCCCGATCTAGTCTTTGGCAGTCCGGTGATAAAATCCATGCCAATATTCTCCCACTTCCATTCTGGTACAGGTAGTGGTTGCAACAATCCTGCGGGTTTCTGATGTTCCGCCTTGACTCTACTACAAACATCACACAGTGCAATATACTCAGCGATGTCTCTCTTCAGATTACTCCACCAGAACCTTTCCTTCACGTCCATGTACATCTTGGTGTTACCCGGATGAATGGAGTATGGTGAATCATGGGCTTCCTGGAAAATCAACTTCCTAAGCTCAGGGTCCTGGGGTACACAGATACGCTTCTCAAACCATATGGTTCCTTGTTCATCTGCATGAAATCCTTTTGCTCTGCCTTCGCTCATATTGGACCTTAATCTCCTCTATTTCTTTGTCTAACTTTTGAGCTTCTCTAATTCTGTCCATTAGTGTTGGCTGAACTTCAAGTGATGCCAAATAACCTTTGGGCACAACCTCTAGTCTGAGGTCCTTAAACTGTTCACACAGTTCCTCTGGTAATTCTCCAGCGGTGAGGCCGTTTACATAGCTCTTACGGCTCAGCGCATCGGCTACAACGTTAGCCTTCCCTGGGTGGTATTGCAAATTCATATCATAATCTTTTATTAACTCCAACCATCTTCTTTGCCTCATGTTCAGCTCCTTCTGAGTGAATATGTACTTCAGGCTCTTATGGTCTGTGAACACATCACAATGCTTTCCCATCAAGTAGTGTCTCCACACTTTCAGGGTATGAACAACAGATGCTAGCTCTAAGTCATGGGTTGGGTAGTTTCTCTCATGCTGCTTGAGTTGTCGCGAAGCATAGCACACTACTTTTCCATCTTGCATTAAAACACCTCCAAGTCCTTGACGAGAGGCGTCAGTACACTTGGAAATCTTTATTGATATCCGGCAAACATAGAACCGGTGCACTTACTAGGCGTTGCTTCAACTCTTGAAAACTAGCTTCACACTCATCAGTCCAGATGAATTTCTTCTCCTTCTTCAACAGTTCTGTCATGGGCTTTGCAATTTTGGAGAAATTCTCAATAAATCTCCGGTAGTATCCAGCGAGTCCTAGGAAACTCCGGATCTCTCCTGCATTCTTGGGTGATTCCCACTCGGTCACAGCTGCAACTTTACTCGGATCAACTGCGACTCCTTCTGCTGAAACTATATGTCCAAGGAATCCAACTCTATCCAACCAGAACTCACACTTGCTGAACTTGGCATACAACTTGTGCTCTCTAAGCTTCTCCATGATTAGGCGCAAGTGCCTCTCATGTTCGGCTTCATCCTTTGAGTATATCAATATATCATCGATGAATACTACTACGAACTTATCCAAATATTCCATGAACACTTTGTTCATCATGGCCATAAAATATGCCGGGGCATTGGTTAGACCAAATGGCATAACTGTATACTCATACAGACCGTATCTAGTAGTGAATGCGGTCTTAGGTATGTCTTGCTCTCTGATCTTCATTTGGAAGTAACCCGATCGAAGATCGATTTTGGAAAATACTTTTGCTCCCTTCAGTTGGTCAAATAGGTCGTTGATATTGGGCAACGGGTACTTGTTCTTGATAGTGACTTCATTGAGTGATCGATAATCCATTACCAGTCTCTTGCTAGAATCTTTCTTCATCACAAACAAAACAGGGGCTCCCCATGACGATGAACTAGGTCGGATGAAACCCTTTTCCAACTGTTCCTTAAGCTGCTTCTTCAACTCCTTCAATTCCTCTACATCCATCTTGTATGGTCTCTTGGCTATTGGTCCAGTTCCAGGCAACAGTTCAATGAGAAACTCAACTTCTCTGTCCGGCGGCATTCCTGGCAACTCTTCTGGGAACACATCCGGGTATTCTCTCACAACGAGCACAGTCTCCATGCTAACCCCCTTAAGAGAGTTGACCTTACTACCTTTAAGCTCAAAGGTTGATTTGAAACGAATCCTCTTCATTTCTGGGGTTGTGAGTGTAATTGATCTCTTTGCACAATCTATTATGCCTCCATAAGTGGTCATCCAATCCATGCCTAGGATTACATCCACACCTTGGGATTCCAAAATTACCAGTTGGGTTGGATCACGTCTTGGCGGCATTTGTGGTTGTTTAGCATAGATGAGAAACAAGATAGACAGATCTAGGGAATAAAATTTCCTACCCATGCACAAACAAGTCACACAATAAACAATCCTCGAAATCATGCAAGAATTTTTTAAATACTAACAAACTAGTATGGTCATACCACAATTTGGTATGATCAATGCGTTTTTAAGATATCGTTGGTCTGATAAAAGAGAGAAAGTGGTGGTCTACTCTATTTCCATCTTGGGTGCTTCAAGCTTCTCTTCCACTTCCTTGAGGTCTTCTAAGATTGGACGTCTAAATGATGAAGATTTGTTTTGAAGATGAAATAGGTGAGAATACAAGAAAACCAATTTGCAAACATTTCTTTTTAAAAGAAAATGGATTAGATAGATAAGATGGAATTTCATCCTAAGGTCTTCCTATTTCTAATCCAAACCTAGGGTCACGAACCTATGGGCAACACAGTGCTCTGATACCATCTGTAGTGACCTCACTTTAAAAAGTGCAAGTCCCTGTGCATTAGTGCTAGTCCCTGGATCGAACTGCTAGCACACACAGTTTAAGATGAAATACCAAGTAGCAAAGGTCTTCATTACAACCTAAGATCCAGCGAAAATAAAATAGTTCGATACAACTTGCATAGCTCAAGGGCTAGCATAAACATAAATCAGAGTTCAACATCAAGCGGAAAGCAAATAGCATGGAGTCCTCTTCCTTCACGGATGCCACAGGCAGACATGTTGGGCAAAGACTCGTGATCCTAACATCTTCTTCAGCAGCTAGGGATACCTGCAACATCAAACGTTGCAGCCCGAAGGAATCAATACATTTGGAATTGTATTGGCAAGGACACTTTTGTGGACTCAAAAGGCATCCTACACCTACGTGCACATCTGGCAGGTAGAGCTCAGGTTCATTTTGCATAAAGCCAATTTTTCCCTATCATTTATCAAAACATTTTCTTTCAATCTAATTAGCAGTAACATTGGTAAAACCCCAATGTACCAAATTAACAGTAGCATTGGTAAAGCCCCAATGTACCTTCCTACCCTTGTTCACCCATCAAATTTTATTTAAGAAATTGGGATGAGGAGATCTTCGAACAAGGACTTGTCAGTTCGCTCAAGTTGTCCATAACCGGGGACACGGCTAAGTACTTAGATTTACACTCTCGAGAGGTTGTACACCTTTACCCACATGGCCAGGTCAATCCTTCTACCTCGATGCACATTTTGCTCAGAGGACAGGTGCAGACCGTGGCCGAGACCTTCTGTGTGTAATCACCCGAACCATTCCCTAAGGGCCCCGTTCCACCTACAGTATCCCTCTACCACCACCTGGCCCCTAGGATCCGGGTTCATACAACATACTTTGTCAAGCCAGAGCCATAGTAGCATGTGGTTGTACGTGAAGCTAATGAGCAAGGTTTGTCTACAATCTCTTTAAGCCTGGGTGACTTTCCGCAAGTGTGCACTAGCACCAGGGTCTTGCCCCCTGATACAGCCACCCTCTCCATAACTCCACCATTCACCCAGGTAATTCATTAAACTTAGTTGTTTTTCCTTAACCTCTATCAAAACCTTTTCCATGGCATAGCAGGTAACAACTAAATTTAATGGCGGCTAAGGGAGTCTAGGAGTGGTGTAGCTAAACTACTAGGATTTACTAGCAAGCATAAAGCATAAACCCTAGACATGTCTACTATAAAAACACTACAGTGCAAGAATTAAAACTGGGACTTTTGGTGTGTGTCACTTGCCTTTCTCAAAGGAGGAGTTGCAATCTTCGCAGTCACAACGGTTGCAGCTGTCACAGTCGCAATCTACAAGCATACATGCATAGCACCATAAACACAATGCACAACACAAATGCACAAGCATAGACATGAGATGCATATGATATTTACACAAGTGCACTCCATTTAATGATCTCTGGTTGTGACTATATGCATGATGCCATGGTCATGTTTTATGGTTGGTTGTAATATTGCGAACCATCTATGTCGCACTAGCGAAGGGCAACTACCATTAAATGTGGGGGTGTTTTGGTACAGTAGACAAATGGTGATTTTGGTACTACCGGACAGAGGGTAACGTTTGCAAGCATGTGCAAAAGAAATCACCCGGGTGTGTAGATATCATTTTATGGGTGAAGTACTCATTAACCATTGGATCTTCAACATCTACGGCTTCGATTATATGACAGATTTGGAAAGGAAATAAAAGAAAAAGAAAGGGTGCTCACGTGGCGCCGACCGGGCAGCGACGTGGCGTACGTGGCGTGACCAGCGTACGCGTGCGGTGAGGTGGCGGCGTGGCCGGCGGCGACGTGAGCTCGCCGCGGCGATGGCCTGGCGACGCCAGCGGTGGCCCGCGCGGCGAGGCGCGACCGGCGGCTCGAGCGGCGCGCGTCGGGTGGTGCCGCCGGCGTGGCCTAAGGTGGGCCCGGCCGCGCGATGGCCGGTGGGAGGCGCGCGGCGAGGGCGAACTCCGGCGAGCACTGCTCTCACTGAGGCGGTTCCCAAAAGTGGGGAAAAGGAATGGGGAGAGGAGGTCGGGGCTATGCGGTAGGGCAGCTCGGACCAGTGGGGAGGCGCTGGGGAGGTGGCGACGGGGGTCGTAGTGGCTGTGGCGCCTCGCCCTGCGCGCGTGCGTGGGGGAGGGCCGGCGGTTGGAGAGGAAGGGAGGAGAGAGGAAGGGGCCGGGTGGGGCTGCCAGCAGGTGTATGGCTCGGCCCGGTTCGGCCATTCTCCTCTTTTTTTTCTTTTTTTTTCTATTCTTTCGCTTATTGAAAATACATTTGAGGCGCCAAAAATACTCATAAAAATACAAATAAAATATCATGGAAACCTTGTGAAAAGGCCTTCATTTTGGAACCATTTTTGAAACAAAATAAAATACTTTTAAAACAAAGTTTGGCATACATGCCTAAGTGGCTAATAGTGTCGTTTGGGGTTCGGGGTTTTGAAACAATTTGAATTTCTCTTATGAAATGCAATGATGCATGATGCGTATTGAATTTTTTTTTTAAATTGGGATGTTACACCTAGCCCTAAACTCTGTCTTATGAAGTCAAGCATGCATGAAGAGAAGTCGTGGTTTTTGGTTTCAAACATGGAAATTTCAAAAACCCTACCAAGATCTACATTTTGGAGTGACTAAGAAGGATATGCTTAATTTTTCATATTCATGTTTTATTAAACTTGTTTAAATCATGGTCAAACCTAGGATTTGACCAAGATTCAAATGGGCATAAAATTTAAAAAACAAAAAATGGAAAATCAAGGCACATAGTCTTCTTATGTCACATAGTAAGCATTCAATTAAGTTGATAAACAAGGTCTAGATATATTCAAACCAGAGAAATCATGTATCTACCCCTAACCCTAAACTCTATCTCATGAAGTCAAGCATGAAGATATGTGGTTTTTGGTTTCAAACATGGAAATTTCAAAAACCCTCCCAAGAGCTTCATTTTGGAGTGACTAAGAAGGATATATGCTTAATTTTTCATATTCATGTTTTCAACTTGTTTAAATCATGGTCAAACTTAGGATTTGACCAAGATTCAAATGGGCATAAAAAAAACAATAAAATGAAAAACCAATGCACATAGTCTTCTTATGTCATATATATAGTAAGCATTCAATTAAGTTGATAACAAGGTCTAGACATATTCAAACGATAAAAATCATGTATCAAGCTACCCCTAACCCCAAACTCTGTCTTATGAAGTCAAGCATGAAGAGAAGTACGTGGTTTTTTGGTTTCAAACATGGAAATTTCAAAAACCCTCTCAAGAGCTTCATTTTGGAGTGACTACGAAGGATACATGCTTAATTTTCATATTCATGTTTTAAACTTGTTTAAATCATGGTCAAACCTAGGATTTGACCAAGATTCAAATGGGCATAAAATTAAAAAAACAATAAAATGAAAAACCAATGCACATAGTCTTCTTATGTCATATATATAGTAAGCATTCAATTAAGTTGATAACAAGGTCTAGACATATTCAAACGAGAAACATGTATCTACCTGGATACGTCTCCAACGTATCGATAATTTCTTATGTTCCATGCTACTTTATTGATGATACCTACATGTTTTATGCACATTATATGTCATATTTATGCATTTTCTGGAACTAACCTATTAACAAGATGCCGAAGAGCCAGTTGTTGTCTCTGTTTTTGGTTTCAGAAATCCTAGTAAAGAAATATTCTCGGAATTGGACGAAACTTTCGCCCAGGGTCCTATTTTTGCACGAAGCTTCCGAAGACCGAAGAGCTAACGAAGTGGGGCCACGAGGCGGCGAGAGGGCCGGCGCGGCCCAAGCCCGGCCGCGCCGACCTACCGGGCCCCTCGTGTGGCCCCCCGTTGACCCTCCGCCTACTTAAAGCCTCCGTCGCGAAACCCCAAGCCGAGAGCCACGATACGGAAAACCTTACTGAGACGCCGCCGCGAATCCCATCTCTGGGGATTAAGGAGCCTCCGGCACCTGCCGGAGAGGGGATTCATCTCCGGGAGCACTCTGCCATGGTCGCCTCCGGAGTGATGAGTGAGTAGTTCACCCCTCGACCATGGGTCCATAGCAGTAGCTAGATGGTCGTCTTCTCCTTGTTGTGCTTCATTGTTGGATCTTGTGAGCTGCCTAACATGATCAAGATCATCTATCTGTAATACTATATGTTGTGTTTGTCGGGATCCGATGGATAGAGAGTACTATGATTATGGTGATTATCAATCTGTTGTTTATGTGTTGTTTATGATCTTGCATGCTCTCCGTTATTAGTAGAGGCTCTGGCCAAGTTTTTACTCTTAACTCCAAGAGGGAGTATTTATGCTCGATAGTGGGTTCATGCCTCCATTGAATCTGGGACAGTGACAAGGTTGTGGATGTGCTGTTGCCACTAGGGATAAAACATTGATGCTATGTCTAAGGATGTAGTTGTTGATTACATTACGCACCATACTTAATGCAATTGTCTGTTGCTTTGCAACTTAATACTGGAGGGGGTTCGGATGATAACCTGAAGGTGGACTTTTTAGGCATAGATGCAGTTGGATGGCGGTCTATGTACTTTGTCGTAATGCCCAATTAAATCTCACTATATTTATCATATCATGTATATGCATTGTTATGCCTTTCTCTATTTGTCAATTGCCCGACTGTAATTTGTTCACCCAACATGCTTTTATCTTATGGGAGAGACACCTCTAGTGAACTGTGGACCCCGGTCCTATTCTTTACATAGCATACAATCTACTGCAATTGTGTTTTACTATTTTCTTTGCAAACATCTTCCACTCGATACGTTTAATCCTTTGTTACAGCAAGCCGGTGAGATTGACAACCTCACTGTTTCGTTGGGGCAAAGTACTTGGGTTGTGTTGTGCAGGTTCCGTTGGCGCCGGAATCCCTGGTGTTGCGCCGCATCACATTTCGCGACCATCAACCTTCAACGTGCTTCTTGGCTCCTACTGGTTCGATTAAACCTTGGTTTCATACTGAGGGAAACTTGCCGCCGTGCGCATCATACCTTCCTCTTGGGGTTCCCAACGGACGTGTACATCTACGCGCATCAAGCACTTTTTCTGGCGCCGTTGCCGGGGAGATCAAGACACGCTGCAAGGGGAGTCTCCACTTCTCAATCTCTTTACTTTGTTTTTGTCTTGCTTTATTTTATTTACTACTTTGTTTGCTGCACCTAAACAAAACACAAAAAAATTAGTTGCTAGTTTTACTTTATTTACTGTCTTGCTCTCTATATCAAAAACACAAAAATTAGTTACTTGCATTTACTTTATCTAGTTTGCTTTATTTATTGTCCTGCACTCTATATTTAAAATACAAAAAAAAATTAGTTACTTTTATTACCATGTCTAGCTCTGAACCTGTTACTTCTTCACCTGAGGACTTAGTTTTTACTTTCAAACAAGGGGATGAGGAGAGTTTTAAGGATGCTTGGTCTAGAATTTTTACTTCTTATCGTAAAACTGAACCTCAAATGACTCTAAGTTTGCTCCTTAGTAATTTTTATTTTGGTCTTATGGTTCGCTATAGATATGCTTTGGACACTTTAGTAGGAGGAGATTTCCTTCATTGTAATGGGGATCAAGCTTTTAATGCCATAAAGAAATTGGTTGCATCACATGATTCAGCTAATAACTTTGATTCAGCCCTTATTAGCATTTATAATAGATTGAACAATCTCGAGATAAGTACATCTCGCTTAAATGACAATTATCACTGTGTTCGTAATCGTCTTGAACAAGTCTTAGAGAATCCTAAACCTTCATTATGGGATCCTGCTGTTAAAATTGTTATCGGTGATCGAACTCTTCATGCCTATTGTGATATTATGTATGAATTTTGCCTTATGCCTGAAAACATTTATAAATCTTTGAAACTTTGGGGAGTCGATGAAGGGGGAGAAGAAATAACTCTCATTGATAACTCTATTATAATTCCTAAGGGAATAGCTGCAGGTGTGCATACAACCATTCTTGGAAGAACAATATCCATTGATTATCTTGTTATTGAAACAGGAAAAATCATACTCGGAAGATCCTTGCTGAAACTATTGGGAGCAGTCATTGATGTGGGAGAAGGCACTCTGAAATTCACCTCTATACCAGGGGGAAATCATATATTTCCTAAACCAAAAGGAAAGAAAAACAATAAGAAAGGTAAGGATGAAGCCCAAGGTAAGGTTGACACACCGTCTCTTGATGTTACTTGATTTGCACTTTCTGCGCCTAGCTGAAAGGCGTTAAAGAAAAGCGCTTATGGGAGACAACCCATGTTTTTACTACAGCAATTTTTGTTTTGTTGAGTCTTGGAAGTTGTTTACTACTGTAGCAACCTCTCCTTATCATGTTTTTGTGCCAAGTAAAGTTTCTATGTCAAAGTTGATGTTATATTTGGGATCGCTGCGCAGAAACAGCATTGCTGTCTGTCACGAATCTGGGCACAGTTCCCTGTAGAAAATTCGAAAAAATCTGCCAATTTACGAGCGTGATCCTCAGATATGTACGCAACTTTCATTAGTTTTGAGTTTTTCCATTTGAGCAAGTCTGGTTCCAGCTTTAAATTCGTCTTTACGGACTGTTCTGTTTTGACAGATTCTGCCTTTTATTTCGCATTGCCTCTTTTGCTATGTTGGATTTATTTCTTTGATCCACTAATGTCCAGTAGCATTATGCAATGTCCAGAAGTGAAAATAATGATTGTGTCACCTCTGAATGAGTGAATTATTAATGATGCACTAACCCTCTAATGAGTTTGCTTGAAGTTTGGTGTGAAGGAAGTTTTCAAGGTCAAGAGAGGAGAATGATATACTATGATCAAGAGGAGTGAAAGCTCTAAGCTTGGGGATGCCCCGTGGTTCACCCCTGCATATTTTAAGAAGACTCAAGCGTCTAAGCTTGGGGATGCCCAAGGCATCCCCTTCTTCATCGACAACATCATCAGGTTCCTCCCCTGAAACTATATTTTTATTCAATCACATCTTGTGTTCTTTGCTTGGAGCGTCGGTTTGTTTTTGTTTTTGTTTTTGTTTGAATAAAATGGATCCTAGCATTCACTTTGTGGGAGAGAGACACGCTCCGCTGTTGCATATGGACACATGTGTCCTTAGGCTTTACTCATAATGTTCAAGGCGAAGTTTCTTCTTCGTTAAATTGTTATATGGTTGGAATTGGAAAATGCTACATGTAGTAATTCTAAAATGTCTTGGATAATGTGATACTTGGCAATTGTTGTGCTCATGTTTAAGCTCTTGCATCATATGCTTTGCACCCATTAATGAAGAAATACATAGAGCTTGCTAAAATTTGATTTGCATATTTGGTTTCTCTAAGGTCTAGATAATATCTAGTATTGAGTTTTGAACAACAAGGAAGACAGTGTAGAGTTTTATAATGTTTACAATATGTATTTTATGTGAGTCTTGCTGCACTTGTTCATCCTTGAGTTTGCTTCAAATAACCTTGCTAGCCTAAACCTTGTATCGAGAGGGAATACTTCTCATGCATCCAAAATCCTTGAGCCAACTACTATGCCATTTGTGTCCACCATACCTACCTACTACATGGTATTTCTCCGCCATTCCAAAGTAAATTGCTTGAGTGCTACCTTTAAAATTCCATCATCCACCTTTGCAATATATAGCTCATGGGACAAAATAGCCTTAAAAACTATCGTAGTATTGAATATGTACTTATGCACTTTATATTTTATTAAGTTGCTTGTTGTGCGATAACCATGCTTCTGGGGAACGCCATCAACTATTGTTGAATATCATGTGAGTTGCTATGCATGTCCGTCTTGTCTGAAGGATCTATCATTTTAGTGGTTGGAGCATGCAAAATTGTTAGAGAAGAACATTGGGCCGCTAACTAAAGCCATGAATCATGGTGGAAGTTTCAGTTTGGACATATATCCTCAATCTCATATGAGAATAATAATCATTGCTACATGCTTATGCATTTAAGAGGAGTCCATTATCTATTGTCCATGTTGTCCCGGTATGGATGTCTAAGTTGAGAATAATCAAAAGCGAGAATCCGAAATGCGAGCATTCTCCTTAGACCTTTATGGCGGCATGGAGGTACCCCTTTGTGACACTTGGTTGAAACATGGCATGCGAAGATCCGGTAGTCCAAGCTAAGTAGGACGAGGTGCAGGCACTATTAGTATACTATGCATGAGGCTTGCAACTTGTAAGATATAATTTACATAACTCATATGCTTTATTACTACCGTTGACAAAATTGTTTCATGTTTTCAAAATAAAAGCTCTAGCACAAATACAGCAATCGATGCTTTCCTCTTTGAAGGACCTTTCTTTTACTTTTATTGTTGAGTCAGTTTACCTATCTCCTTCCACCTTAAGAAGCAAACACTTGTGTGAACTGTGCATTGATTCCTACATACTTGCATATTGCACTTGTTATATTACTTTATGTTGACAATATCCATGAGATATACATGTTATAAGTTGAAAGCAAACGCTGAAACTTAATCTTCCTATGTGTTGCTTCAACACCTTTACTTTGATTTATTGCTTTATGAGTTAACTCTTATGCAAGACTTATTGATGCTTGTCTTGAAGTACTATTCATGAAAAGTCTTTGCTATATGATTCAGTTGTTTACTCATGTCATTACCTTTGCTTTGATCGCTGCATTCATTACATATGTTTACAAATAGTATGATCAAGATTATGATGGCATGTCACTTCAGAAATTATCTTTGTTATCGTTTTACCTGCTCGGGACGAGCAGAACTAAGCTTAGGGATGCTGATACGTCTCCAACGTATCGATAATTTCTTATGTTCCATGCTACTTTATTGATGATACCTACATGTTTTATGCACATTATATGTCATATTTATGCATTTTCTGGAACTAACCTATTAACAAGATGCGAAGAGCCAGCTTTTTTCTGTTTTTGGTTCTAAATCCTAGTAAAGAAATATTCTAATTGGAAACTTTCGCCCGGGTCCTATTTTGCACGAAGCTTCCGTAAGACCGAAGAGTTAACGAGTAGGGCCACGAGGGGCTGGCCGGCGGCGCCCAAGCCCCGGCCGCGCCGACCTACCCCCTGGGCCCCTCGTGTGGCCCCCCGCGTTGACCCTCCGCCTACTTAAAGCCTCCGTCGCGAAACCCACCGAGAGCCACGATACGGAAAACCTTCGAGACGGCGCCGCCGCGAATCCCATCTCGGGGGATTCTGGAGATCGCCGGCACCCTGCCTGGGAGAGGGGATCATCTCCGAAGGACTCTACACCGCTGGTCGCCTCCGAGTGATGAGTGAGTAGTTCACCCCTGGACTATGGGTCCATAGCAGTAGCTAGATGGTCGTCTTCTCCTTGTTGTGCTTCATTGTTGGATCTTGTGAGCTGCCTAACATGATCAAGATCATCTATCTGTAATACTATATGTTGTGTTTGTCGGGATCCGATGGATAGAGAGTACTATGATTATGGTGATTATCAATCTATTGTTTATGTGTTGTTTATGATCTTGCATGCTCTCCGTTACTAGTAGAGGCTCTGGCCAAGTTTTTTCTCTTAACTCCAAGAGGGAGTATTTATGCTCGATAGTGGGTTCATGCCTCCATTGAATCTGGGACAGTGACAGAAAGTTCTAAGGTTGTGGATGTGCTGTTGCCACTAGGGATAAAACATTGATGCTATGTCTAAGGATGTAGTTGTTGATTACATTACGCACCATACTTAATGCAATTGTCTGTTGCTTTGCAACTTAATACTGGAGGGGGTTCGGATGATAACCTGAAGGTGGACTTTTCATAGATGTTTGGATGATGGTTCTATGTACTTTGTCGTAATGCCCAATTAAATCTCACTATATTTATCATATCATGTATATGCATTGTTATGCCTTTCTCTATTTGTCAATTGCCCGACTGTAAATTTGTTCACCCAACATGCTTTTATCTTATGGGAGAGACACCTCTAGTGAACTGTGGACCCCGGTCCTATTCTTTACATAGCATACAATCTACTGCAATTGTGTTTTACTATTTTCTTTGCAAACATCTTCCACTCGATACGTTGATCCTTTGTTACAGCAACGGTGAGATTGACAACCTCACCTTTCGTTGGGGCAAAGTACTTGGTGCAGTGTTCCGCGTTGGCGCCGAATCCCTGGTGTTACGCCGCATCACATTTCGCGACCATCAACCTTCAACGTGCTTCTTGGCTCCTACTGGTTCGATTAAACCTTGGTTTCATAATGAGGGAAAACTTGCCACTGTGCGCATCATACCTTCCTCTTGGGGTTCCCAACGGACGTGTACATCTACGCGCATCACTACCCCCTAACCCTAAACTTTGTCTTATGAAGTCAAGCATGAAGAGAAGTGGTTTTTGGTTTCAAGCATGGAAATTTCAAAAACCTCCCCAAACTTCATTTTAGAGTGACTAAGAAGGATACAAGCTTGCCTTTTCATTTTCATGTTTTAAACTTGTTTAAATTATCTTGGTCAAATCTAGGATTTGACAAGATTCAAATGGGCAAACATATGATAAGTGATGCAAATATCATTTCTAAGTGCGGGCAAACCAGCCTTTAGCTTAACATATTTCTAAGTACAAGGTTTCAGAAAATTGAGTGGGGGCGGCTGCCCCCCTTGGCTATAGTCTGGATCCGCCCATGCTATAGTTTGAGGCCATTTGGATGACGTCGAAAAAATTCTTTGATTAGAAATGGGGTTGTTCGAACCCCGTAGTTGGATTTTTTATGAACTTGATCTGTAGTACTGGGAAAAACCCTAGTTTAACGTATTTAATTATAGATTCGTAGGTTGATTTTTCTACCTTTTTTTATTATTACTATGCAGCACATATGTGTTTGCCCGTCGAGTGAAACTCGGAGGAAGAGGGATCACTCGGAAGGAGAGAAGAAGGGAGAGAATTATGGTGTCTCCCCTTTTCGGGTAATGATGTTGACTGTGCAGGGTTTGTCGTGAGCAGGAGGTGCGAGCGAGCGAGCGAGTTGAGCGAACCGAGAATGAGAGAGATTTGTTTTTTTTGTGAGAGGGACAACCGAAGGATCCTGAATGACCCAGAGACTTCCAATACGCATCCTGATGCGTCTTCTCTTGACAAAGAAAATGGCTGGGAGTTTGCGTACCTATTGCACGTGACTTGTGCTCACTGAAAGTGTGGGACCTCACGCATGGGCACCACATGTAAGTGACAGACCTGTTGGTGTAAAAACTCGGTTGATTATTATAGTGCATTAGAACAAAGTTTCCTATGGATTCAAGGGTAGGAAATCCAAGTTAACTCATTTACATGACATTATTTTTCCATGAAGCAAAGTTAACACATCTATCAATTGGTACATTTTGGAGTGACTAAGAAGGATCCATGCTTACCTTTTCGTTTTCACGTGTTAAACTTGTTTAAATCTTGGTCAAACCTAGATTTGAGATTCAAATGGGCGGAAAATTCAAAAAAAAAAAAACAGAAAAAATGAAAAACCAAAGCACATACGTAGTTTTCTTATGTCATATAGTAAGCATTCAAGTTGATAAACAAGGTCTAGACATATTCAAAACATACAAATCATGTATGTACCCCTAACCCTAAACTATGTCTTATGAAGTCAAGCATGAAGAGAAATTGTTTTGGGTTTCAAACATGGAAATTTCAAAAACCTCCCAAAAACTTCATTTAGAGTGACTAAGAAGGATAATGCTTCCCTTTTCATTTTCATGTTTTAAACTTGTTTAAATCTTTTTAAAACCTAGGATCTGGCCAAGATTCAAATGGGCATCAAAAATAAAAAAATCAGAAAAATGAAAAACCAAAGCACATAGTCTTCATATGTCATATAGTAAGCATTAAAGTTGATAAACAAGGTCTAGACATATTCAAACCAGACAAATCATGTATCTACCCCTAACCCTAAACTCTGTCTTATGAAGTCAAGCATGAAGAGAAGTTGTTTTGGGTTTCAAACATGGAAATTTCAAAAACCCTCTCAAAGAGCTTCATTTTGGAGTGACTAAGAAGGATCCATAGGAAACTATGTACTAATACAATATAATGATCACCCGAGATTAGAGCAACAAGTCTGTCACTTACGTGTGGTTCCCATGCGTGAGGTCCCACACTTCAGTGAGCACAAGTCACGTAGTCTTCTTATGTCATATAGTAAGCATTCAATTAAGTTGATAAACAAGGTCTAGACATATCAAACCAGAAAAATCATGTATCTACCCCTATATATCAATGAAATCCAAGTTAACTCATTTACATGACATTATTTTTTCCATGAAGCAAAGTTAACACTATCAATTGGTACATTTTGGAGTGACTAAGAAGGATCAATGCTTACTTATTCGTTTAATTTCACGTGTTAAACTTGTCTAAATCTTGTTCAACCTAGGATTTGACCAAGATTCAAATGGGTAGAAAAATAATTAAAAAGAAAAATGAAAAACCAAATGACATAGTCTTCTTATGTCATATAGTAAGCATTCAAGTTGATAAACAAGGTCTAGACATATTCAAACCAGACAAATCATGTATCTATACCCCTAACCCCTAAACTCGGTCTTATGAAGTCAAGCATGTGAAGAGAAGTGGTTTGGGTTTGGGGGTATATATATACATGATTTTTATTGTTTAAATATATATAGACTTTGTTGATCAACATGAATGCTTAATTACTATATGACATAAGAAGTTTTTGTCATTTTTTTTTGATTTTTTGAATTTTTATGCCCATTTGAATCTTGGTCAAATCCTAGGTTTGACAAAGATTTAAACAAGTTTGAAACATGAAAATGAAAAAGTAAGCTGGATCCTTCTTAGTCACTCCAAAATGAAGCTTTTGGGTGGGTTTTTGAAATTTCCATGTTTGAAACCCAAAACCACTTCTTCTCTTCATGCTTGACTTCATAAGACAACGTTTAGGGTTAGGGGGTAGATACATGATTTTTCTGGTTTGAATATGTCTAGACTTCGTTGATCAACTTGAATGCTTAGTATATTACATAAGAAGACTATGTGGTTTGGTTTTTGATTTTCTTGATTTTGTTTGATTTTTTATGACCATTTGAATCTTGGTCAAATCCTAGGTTTGACCAAGATTTAAACAAGTTTAAAACATGAAAATGAAAAAGTAAGCATGGATCCTTCTTAGTCATGACAATGAGTTAACTTGGCTTTACTACCCTTGATGAATCCATAGGAAACTTTTTGTACTAATGCAGTATAATATTCTGGTTTGAATATGTCTAGACCTTGTTTATCAACTTAATTGAATGCTTACTTTATGACATAAGAAGGGAATAAAATAGAAAATGAAAAAAATGAAAAACCAAAAGCATGTACTCTCCTTAATTATGTCATATAAATAGTAAGCATTCAAGTTGATAAACAAGGTCTAGACATATTCAAACCAGAAAATTCATGTGTCTAGCTACCCCTAACCCTAAACTCTGCACGAAGAGAAGTGGTTTTGGGTTTCAAACATGGATATTTCAAAAACCCTCCCAAAAACCTTCATTTTGGAGTTAATAAGAAGGATCAAGGCTTACTTTTTCATTTTCATGTTTTAATCTTGTTTAAATCTTGTCAAACCTAGGTTTTGACCAATATTCAAAAGGGCATAATTTAAAAAAATGAAAAATCAAGGCACATAGTCTTTTATGTCATATAGTAAGCATTCAATTAAGTTGATAAACAAGCTCTAGACATATTCAAACCAGAAAAATCATGATGTATCTACCCCCTATATATCCCTAAACCCTAACTTATGAAGTCAAGCATGAAGAGAAGTGGTTTTTGGTTTAAACATGGAAATTTCAAAAACCCTCCCAAGAGCTTCATTTTGGAGTGACTAATTAAGAAGCATACATGCTTACCTTTTCATATTCATGTTTTAAACTTGTTCAAATCTAGGTCAACAAACCTAGGATTTGACGAAGAATCAAATGGGTATAAAAAATTTAAAAACAAGCTCTAGATAAGCTCAAGTTGAAAAACAAGTTCTAGACATATTCCAACCAGAAAAATCATGTATGTACCCCCTATATATATATCCCTAAACCCTGACTTATGAAGTCAAGCATGAAGAGAAGTGGTTTTTGGTTTCAATCATGGAAATTTCAAAAACCCTCCCAAGAGCTTCATTTTGGAGTGGCTAAGAAGGATAGATGCTTAATTTTTCATATTTATGTTTTAAACTAGTTTAAATCATGGTCAAACCTAGGATTTGACCAAGATTCAAATGGGCATAAAAATTCAAAAAATCAAAAAATGAAAAACCAAGGTCTTCTTATGTCATATAGTAAGCATTCAATTAAGTTGATAAACAAGGTCTAGACATATTCAAACCAACATCATGTATCTAGCTACCCCTAGCCCTAAACTCTGTCTTATGAAGTCAAGCATGCATGAAGAGAAGTGGTTTTTGGTTTCAAACATGGAAATTTCAAAAACCTACCAAGATCTACATTTTGGAGTGACTAAGAAGGATATATGCTTAATTTTTCATATTCATGTTTTATTAAACTTGTTTAAATCATGGTCAAACCTAGGATTTGACCAAGATTCAAATGGGCATAAAAATTCAGAAAAAACAAAAAATGGAAAATCAAGGCACATAGTCTTCTTATGTCACATAGTAAGCATTCAATTAAGTTGATAAACAAGGTCTAGATATATTCAAACCAGAGAAATCATGTATCTACCCCCTAACCCTAAACTCTATCTCATGAAGTCAAGCATGAAGATATGTGGTTTTTGGTTTCAAACATGGAAATTTCAAAAACCCTCCCAAGAGCTTCATTTTGGAGTGACTAAGAAGGATATATGCTTAATTTTTCATATTCATGTTTTCAACTTGTTTAAATCATGGTCAAACTTAGGATTTGACCAAGATTCAAATGGGCATAAAATTAAAAAAACAATAAAATGAAAAACCAATGCACATAGTCTTCTTATGTCATATATATAGTAAGCATTCAATTAAGTTGATAACAAGGTCTAGACATATTCAAACGAGAAAAATCATGTATCAAGCTACCCCTAACCCCAAACTCTGTCTTATGAAGTCAAGCATGAAGAGAAGTACGTGGTTTTTTGGTTTCAAACATGGAAATTTCAAAAACCTCTCAAGAGCTTCATTTTGGAGTGACTACGAAGGATACATGCTTAATTTTCCATATTCATGTTTTAAACTTGTTTAAATCATGGTCAAACCTAGGATTTGACCAAGATTCAAATGGGCATAATTTAAAAAAAATGTAAAATCAAGGCACATAGTCTTCTTATGTCATATAGTAAGCATTCAATTAAGTTGATAAACAAGGTCTAGACATATCAAACCAGAAAAATCATGTATCTACCCCTATATATCCCCAAACTCTGTCTTATGAAGTCAAGCATGAAGAGAAGTGGTTTTTGGTTTCAAGCATGGAAATTTCAAAAACCTCCCCAAACTTCATTTTAGAGTGACTAAGAAGGATACAAGCTTGCCTTTTCATTTTCATGTTTTAAACTTGTTTAAATTATCTTGGTCAAATCTAGGATTTGACAAGATTCAAATGGGCAAACATATGATAAGTGATGCAAATATCATTTCTAAGTGCGGGCAAACCAGCCTTTAGCTTAACATATTTCTAAGTACAAGGTTTCAGAAAATTGAGTGGGGGCGGCTGCCCCCCTTGGCTATAGTCTGGATCCGCCCATGCTATAGTTTGAGGCCATTTGGATGACGTCGAAAAAATTCTTTGATTAGAAATGGGGTTGTTCGAACCCCGTAGTTGGATTTTTTATGAACTTGATCTGTAGTACTGGGAAAAACCCTAGTTTAACGTATTTAATTATAGATTCGTAGGTTGATTTTTCTACCTTTTTTTATTATTACTATGCAGCACATGTGTGTTTGCCCGTCGAGTGAAACTCGGAGGAAGAGGGATCACTCGGAAGGAGAGAAGAAGGGAGAGAATTATGGTGTCTCCCCTTTTTCGGTGATGATGTTGACTGTTGGGTTTTGTCAGTGAGCAGGAGGTGCGTGCAGCGAAGTGCGAGCGAGCGAGTCGAGCGAGCCGAGAATGAGAGAGATTTGTTTTTTTTGTGAGAGGGACAACCGAAGGATCCCGAAGGACCCAGAGACTTCCAATACGCATCCTGATGCGTCTTCTCTTGAAAAGAAAATGGGGGAGTTTGCGTACCTATTGCACGTGACTTGTGCTCACTGAAGTGTGGGACCTCACGCATGGGCACCACACGTAAGTGACAGACCTGTTGGTGTAAAAACTCGGTTGATTATTATAGTGCATTAGAACAAAGTTTCCTATGGATTCAAGGGTAGGAAATCCAAGTTAACTCATTTACATGACATTATTTTTTCCATGAAGCAAAGTTAACACTATCAATTGGTACATTTTGGAGTGACTAAGAAGGATCAATGCTTACTTATTCGTTTAATTTCACGTGTTAAACTTGTCTAAATCTTGTTCAAACCTAGGATTTGACCAAGATTCAAATGGGCAGAAAAATAATTAAAAAACAGAAAAATGAAAAACCAAATCACATAGTCTTCTTATGTCATATAGTAAGCATTCAAGTTGATAAACAAGGTCTAGACATATTCAAACCAGACAAATCATGTATCTATACCCCTAACCCCTAAACTCTGTCTTATGAAGTCAAGCATGTGAAGAGAAGTGGTTTTGGGTTTGGGGGTATATATACATGATTTTTATTGTTTAAATATATATAGACTTTGTTGATCAACATGAATGCTTAATTACTATATGACATAAGAAGTTTATGTGCTTTGGTGTTTCATTTTTTTGATTTCTTTTTTGAATTTTTATGCCCATTTGAATCTTGGTCAAATCCTAGGTTTGACAAAGATTTAAACAAGTTTGAAACATGAAAATGAAAAAGTAAGCTTGGATCCTTCTTAGTCACTCCAAAATGAAGCTTTTGGGTGGGTTTTTGAAATTTCCATGTTTGAAACCCAAAACCACTTCTTCTCTTCATGCTTGACTTCATAAGACAACGTTTAGGGTTAGGGGTAGATAGATGATTTTTCTGGTTTGAATATGTTCAGACTGCTGATCAACTTGAATGCTTATATTACATAAGAAGACTATGTGGTTTGGTTTTTGATTTTTTTGATTTTGTTTGATTTTTTATGACCATTTGAATCTTGGTCAAATCCTAACACCAAGATTTAAACAAGTTTAAAACATGAAAATGAAAAAGTAAGCATGGATCCTTCTTAGTCATGACAATGAGTTAACTTGGCTTTACTACCCTTGATGAATCCATAGGAAACTTTTTGTACTAATGCAGTATAATATTCTGGTTTGAATATGTCTAGACCTTGTTTATCAACTTAATTTGAAATACATACAAGTTAATAAAATACAAAATGCAAAAAATGAAAAACCAAACTGACTCTCTTTTATGTCATATAGTAAGCATTCAATTAAGTTGATAAACAAGGTCTAGACATATCAAACCAGAAAATTCATGTGTCTAGCTACCCCTAACCCTAAACTCTGCACGAAGAGAAGTGGTTTTGGGTTTCAAACATGGATATTTCAAAAACCCTCCCAAAAACCTTCATTTTGGAGTTAATAAGAAGGATCAAGGCTTACTTTTTCATTTTCATGTTTTAATCTTTTTTAAATCTTTGTCAAACCTAGGTTTTGACCAATATTCAAAAGGGCATAATTTAAAAAGAAATCCAAAAAAACAAGCACATGGTCTTCTTATGTCATATAGTAAGCATTCAAGTTGATAAACAAGGTTTAGACATATTCAAACCAGACAAATCATGTATCTACCCCTAACCCTAAACTCGGTCTTATGAAGTCTAGCATGAAGAGAAGTCGTTTTGAGTTTCAAACGTTTAAGCCAAAAGCCCCATTTCAAATATTTCAAACTTATTCAAATTTGGTTCAAATTTGAAAGACATACAAGTTATAGCACACATAGTGCATACATTTTCACACATACTGCACTAGATGCTAACCCTATAGTTTGAGGCCATTTGGATGAGGTCGAAAAATTCTTGGATTAGAATCGTGTTGTTCGAACCCCGTAGTTGGATTTTTTGAACCCTTGATCTTTAGAACTGGGCAAAACCCAAGTTTAACCATGCAAGATTCAAATGGCCCTAAAAATTCAGAAAAAAATCAAAAGAATGAAAAACCAAAGCACATATAGTGCATTCTTATGTCATATGTATAGTAAGCATTCAAGTTGATAAACAAGGTCTAGATATATCCAAACCATACAAATCATGTATCTACCCCCCCACCGATCTTATGAAGTCTATTCTAGCATGAAGGGAAGTCGTTTCGGTTTCAAACATAGAAATTACAAGAACATCCCCAAAAGCATCTCCATTTTAGAGTGACTACGAAGGATACCGACTTCCCTTTTCATTTTCATGTTTTAAACTTGTTTAAATCTTGGTCAAACCAAGGATTTGACCAAGATTCAAATGGGCCTAAAAATTTAGAAAAAATTCAAAAAGAGAATGAAAAACCAAAGCACATAGCATTCTTATGTCATATATATAGTAAGCATTCAAGTTGATAAACAAGGTCTAGACATATTCAAACCAAAAATCATGTATATATCTACCCCTAACTCTAAACTCTGTCGATATGAAGTCAACTGCGAAGAGAAGTATGGGTTTCAAACATGGAAATTTCAAGAACCTCCCAAAAGCTTCATTTTAGAGTGACTAAGAAGGATCCATGCTTACTTATTCATTTTCACGTGTTAAACTTGTCTAAATCTTGGTCAAACCTAGGATTTGACCAAGATATGATTCAAATGCGCAGAAAATTAAAAAATCAGAAAAATTAAAAACCAAAGTACATAGTCTTCTTATGTCATATAGTAAGCATATTCAAGTTGATAAACAAGGTTTGGACATATTCAAACCATACAAATCATGTATCTATACCCCCTAACCCTAAACTTTTTCTTATGAAGTCAAGCATGAAGAGAAGTGGTTTTGGGTTTCAAAGATGGAAATTTCAAAAACCTCCAAAAACTTCATTTTAGAGTGACTGAGAAGTTAGCATTAAAGTTGATAAACAAGGTTTAGACATATTCAAACCAGACAAATCATGTATCTACCCCTAACCCTAAACTCGGTCTTATGAAGTCTAGCATGAAGAGAATCGTTTTGAGTTTCAAACGTTTAAGCCAAAAGCCCCATTTCAAATATTTCAAACTTATTCAAAGTTGGTTCAAATTTGAAAGACATACAAGTTATAGCACACATAGTGCATACATTTTCACACATACTGCACTAGATGCTAACCCTATAGTTTGAGGCCACTTGGATGAGGTCGAAAAAGTTCTTGGATTAGAATCGTGTTGTTCGAACCCCGTAGTTGGATTTTTTTGAACCTTGATCTGTAGTACAGGGCAAAACCCTAGTTTAACCTATTTAATTATAGATTCGTATATCGATTTTTCTACCTTTTTATTATTACTATGCAAATACAAATGGTTCATCGAGTGAAACTCGGAGGAAGAGGGATCACTCGGAAGGAGAGAAAAAAGGCAGAGCATTATGGTGTCTCCCTTTTTCGGGTGATGATGATGATGTTGACTGTTGTGCAGGTTTGTCAGTGCGCAGGACGTGCGAGCGAGCGAGCGAGTTCGAGCGAGGCCGAGAATGAGAGATTTGTTTTTTTGTGAGAGGGACAACCAAGGATCCAGAAGGACCCACGGACTTCCAATACGCATCCTATGTGCGTTTCTGACAAAGAAGATGGCGGGAGTTAGCGTACCTTGCACGTGACTTGTGCTCATGTGTGGGACCACACGCGTGGGCACCACACGTAAGTGACAGACCTGTTGGTGTAAAAACTCGGTTGATTATTATAGTGCATTAGAACAAAGTTTCCTATGGATTCAAGGGTAGAAAATCCAAGTTAACTCATTTACATGACATTATTTTTTCCATGAAGCAAAGTTAACACTATCAATTGGTACATTTTGGAGTGACTAAGAAGGATCAATGCTTACTTATTCGTTTAATTTCATGTGTTAAACTTGTCTAAATCTTGTTCAAACCAAGGATTTGACCAAGATTCAAATGGCCAGAAAAATAAATAAAAAACAAAAATGAAAAACCAAATCACATAGTCTTCTTATGTCATATAGTAAGCATTCAAGTTGATAAACAAGGTCTAGACATATTCAAACTAGAAAATCGTGTATCTATACCCCTAACCCCTAAACT
This sequence comes from Lolium multiflorum, assembly GCA_030979885.1. Classification (NCBI taxonomy): domain Eukaryota; kingdom Viridiplantae; phylum Streptophyta; class Magnoliopsida; order Poales; family Poaceae; genus Lolium; species Lolium multiflorum. Next base: position 167,142,609 of record CM061749.1, read on the forward strand.
CTGTCTTATGAAGTCAAGCATGTGAAGAGAAGTGGTTTTGGGTTTCAAACATGGAAATTTCAAAACCCTCCCAAAGCTTCATTTTAGAGTGACTAAGAAGGATACATGCTTCCCTTTTACATTTTCATGTTTTAAACTTGTTTAATTATATTGGTCAAACCTAGGATTTGACGAAGATACAAATGGGTGGGCACAAAATTCAAAAAAATCAGAAAAATGAAAACCAAATCACATAGTCTTCTTATGTCATATCGTAAGCAATCAAGTTGATAAACAAGGTCTAGATATATCCAAACCATAAATCATGTATCTACCCCTCGATCTTATGAAGTTCAGTATGAAGGGAAGTCGTTTTGGGTTTCAAACATTGAAATTTAAAGAACATCCCAAAAGCTTCATTTTAGAGTGACTAAGAAGGATAGACTTCCTTTTCATTTTCATGTTTTAAACTTGTTTAAATCTTGGTCATTAGGGTTTGACCAAGATTCAAATGGCCCTAAAAATTCAGAAAAAATGAAAAGAATGAAAAACCAAAGCACATAGCATTCTTATGTCATATGTATAGTAAGCATTCAAGTTGATATACAAGGTCTAGACATATATATTCAAACCTAGGATTTGACTAAGATTCAAATGGGCATAACAAATTCAAAAAACAAAAACCAAACACATAGTCTTCTGATGTCATATAGCAAGCATTCAAGTTGATAAACAAGGTCTAGACATATTCAAACCAGAAAAATCCGGATTCTACCCCTAACCCTAAACTCTGTCTTATGAAGTCAATCACGAAGAGAAGTCGTTTTGGGTTTCAAACATGGAAATTTCAAAACCTCCCAAAAGCTCATTTTGGAGTGAATAAGAAGGATCCAGGCTTACTTTTCATTTTCATGTTTTATACTTGTTTAAATCTTGGTCAAACCTAGGATTTGACCAGGATTCAAATGGGCATAACAAATTCAAAAAAATAAAAACCAAACACATAGTCTTCTGATGTCATATAGCAAGCATTCAAGTTGATAAACAAGCTAGGTCTAGACATATTCAAACCAGAAAATTCATGTATCTACCCCCTAACCCTAAACTCTATCTTATGAAGTCAAGCACGAAGAGATGTCGTTTTGGGTTTCAAACATGGAAATTTCAAAAACCCTTCCAAAAGCTTCATTTTGGAGTGAATAAGAAGTCAAGCACGAAGAGAAGTCGTTTTCATGTTTTAAACTTGTTGAACTTGGTCAAACCTAGGATTTGACCAAGATTTCAAATGGGCATAAAATATAAAAAAAAAAAAAATGAAAACCAAAGCACATAGTCTTCTTATGTCATATAGTAAGCATTAAAGTTGATAAACAAGGTCTAGACATATTCAAACAAGAAAAATCATGTATCTACCCCTAACCCTAAGCTCTATCTTATGTAGTCAAACATGAAGAGAAGAAGTGGTTTTGGGTTTCAAACTTGGAAATTTCAAGAACCTCCCAAAAGCTTCATTTTAGAGTGTCTAAGAAGGATCCATGCTTACCTTTTCATTTTTCATGTGTTAAACTTGTTTAAATCTTGGTCAAATCTACAAATGGGCATGAAAATTCAAAAAAGAAATCAAAAAATGGAAATAGATGGGCATAAAAATACATTTTTTGCCAACATTGTGAATAAGTAAAATGGTACACTGATATCATTTTGCATATATAGGAGTAAAAAACTTGAGTATTCAAAGTTGATGGCCGTGAGAAGATTCACATACAGTATGTGCCAAAATATGTCTTCACAAGAAAGTTCGCTACAGATCCTGCATGAACCCTTCCCAAGTGGGTACAAAAACAAGCAAACTCATACAGTTTAATTTTGAATTCATTAGGATAAAGCTCAATTATAAAACCATATGTAGATGTGGATCGAGATAAAACACTGCAACTTGATTTGGACATCTTTCAGGGTCTAGCGTACATGTGAAAATTGAAGTGGTTGTAGATTGGTAGAGACACTTCACAAAAGACCACTCGTTTTGCCCTCCTTGTGCACAGATGAAATGGGGAATCCATTTTTTATTGCCAACACATGACCCAAAAAATCTACTACTACATCCCCGTTTGAAAATATATAGGTGTCTCACTTATGTCTTGATACATGCATTTTAGTCAGAGATACATATGTATCCATACAAATTTGAGATGCATATTTTTAACCTAGGGGCATATATGAATCTTTAGCAGGTGCGTTTTTTTACTAATCCATATGGAATATTTTGATAAAACCCTTTTAGAAGGCTTTGTTAAGGCCTCAAGGACAATGAGTTGGGAGGAGGCCAGGTAGACTGTAGCTAGGCATTGATTCGGAATTTATGATGCTTGCGACTTGCTTGCGTGGCTTGTTGATTTCCCAGGTGACGCAGCTTTTTTTGACTGCCCAGCCATGGATAGGTCATAGGAGTGCAGAGCTGTAGGCGGTGCGGATAAGTACGCGGGGCATTGATGATGTAGGTGTGTTCGGTTGCCCACGCGAGTGCAGAGCTGTAGGGTTATGCGAGTAGGCCTTTAAACTGGGAGGTGGCACAAGAAGATTTTAGTAAGGAATGGTTCCTTTCCAGAGGAATGGAATGGTTCCATCCCCGCGTTCGGTTTGGACAAAAAGGAGGTACAGAATGGTACTGTTTTTTGTTCGGTTGGAGGAATTGGAGAGCAGAACGGAATGTGGTTAAACTAAACTTTTGTCTAAGAATCGTAATTAACAATGGCAAATAGCCTTTTAAATCTTAAAATCGTAATTAACAACGCCTAATGGCCTTTTTAATCTTAAAATCGTAATTAATGTTATTTTTTGTATGGTCGGGGAATTTGGAGAGTAGAACGGAATGAAGTTAAAGTTTAATCTTTTGTCTAAATATCGTAATTAATAGTGGCAAATGGCCTTTTTAATCTCAAAATCATAATTAACAACAACTAATAATTTTTTTGGTTGGATTAGTGAAGTGCTTTGTAATTAATAGCGGCTAAGTAACAGCCGTTCCACCACATTCCACCGATTCGGTGGAATGGGTGCATTCTGCATATGGGGAGAATATTCCCTTTCGAGGAACCACTCGGTTCCGTTCCATTCCACAACCGAACACAAGAATGGGCTCTAGGTGCGGAACGGTTCCATTCCATTCCACTTGGTTCTGGAACCGAACACACCCTAAATGCGTTGCAATGGAAAATGACAGTGTGTGGTGGCCTGATGGTGAAGAAGAAAGGTCGGGCGAAGAGTTGTTGGCTAGAGTCGGTTTTATACGAATCGACGAGGTGCGGGATAGTTTGATTTTAAGGGCTCCTTTCATTCACAGGATAGGGAAATCATAGGAGTAGGAATGTAGGATTGGGATTTGGGATGACATGTGTAGTTAAATCCTATAATAAGATGAGTTGCGTTTGATTGCGCCAAATGAATTTTTCCATGAGGTAGGACCAAATATTTAATCCTATACTAGGATTTGCACTACTTGATGATTCCTATAGGATTATTTCCTATTGGATATGTTCATATGAATCAAACTACTAGTGTAGGAAATATTCCTATAAGATCTAAATCCTATTATCTTATACCAACCTAATATGAATCAAAGAAGCCCTAAAGGATTTTCGAAGGAATCATGTACGAAGTATGATTTTTCTAAGTCACCCAACATATATACTAGGAATAGAACTAAGTAGTACCATATACTTAGGCCCACATGCACAAATATTAAGTGTGGATTGAGGAAGTCGACAACTTGGGAAAAAACTTTCGCAACTGCACACCTATGTTACCACCCATGCGACGCTAATTGTCGTAGAGCTGACCTAGAACGAACTCTTGTCTCGGTTAACATGAGAGAGATAAGGGATAAATACAATTGTGATACACTTTCCTAATATTTTGTTGAATGAGATAATCTTGTGTTTCCCTAATAGGGTTAATTAAGTACACATTTGGCAGCTCGTGTGTTGCATACGTTGGTGAACTTTAGACCCCAACTATATATTATTATTTGAACTCACCTCTAACACTTAATTATGTATAATAAGGTCCCTAACTGACCTCAAACACAATTAGGTATAACAGCGGTCCATAACTAACCTCAAACACTTAATTAGGTCTAACATTGCCCCCTTAGACTACCCACAATGGGAGTATCATAGGTAGTACACTATCATGCATCTCATGCTTGCAAAAAAGCTGATGTGGCACTGCAATTAAAGATGAGAGAGAGGATTATAATATCATAGGTAGATACCGTATCATAGCACGTAGTACTAGAAAATTTAATGTTAAATAATCTTGTACATAGATCTGCATTGAGATTCTACAAATCAATTAATATAAGAAGATTATGATACTAGTACATGATACCATGCATCGTTGACATAGTAACATGTAGTATTAATTGTATCATACACACCATACTTTTATATATGATACTATGCATTGTGACTAGTATTACTGACCTCATATATACGCTTACTTAGGTCAAACAATGGTCTTTTAAGTAGTATCGGTTTAATGAAGGTTGACCTATTTTTAACTTCATTTGTGCACTAGTAGATATGATTTGGCCCATTTTTATCCATAGGCTCATCTGATGTGATGTCTGCTATATATATTGTCTTCGATGAGTATCACGCGCATTACATACTCATACCATAGAACGAAGATGAAACCCCTTACCCTCAGCGACGTACGCAACATGGTGTTTGGGTTGAATGGCCCACCCTATTTTAAAATGTTTTAGTTAATTATTTATGTAAAAAATTATCACATATAAAGTGGAAAAAAGAAAATTAGTAAGGTGTGCCCACCTGGCCTACGGTTGTTTTGTGCGTCCTCCACTGCGTACTCCTCTTGATCTGTGACGATGAACATAGTTCTTTAGAACACATGCAACACTTACAGTTGATAGGCCGTTGCAAAGCTAATCAATGATAAAACCTGCTTTTATAATCCATTGTACTTTGATTTAATTAGTCCCTCTAATGGACCCCAACTATGTGTGCTTGAGATTTAGCAAAATGCTTTGCCGCCGTGCCACATAACAAATAATAAACAGACCAATCAAGTTTTTATCATTGCTAGACCTAACTAAGTGTTCAAGTGCTCAATTTTGACCACATTAGAGTTGAGGGGCCAAACATAATTCTTAAATACGTGAGGGACCGAACATATACTTCTAAACACCCGAGGGACAAGACAAATTTGAGTACTATTGTTATTATTAGACTAGTCACAATGGGGAGTATCATATAATAGTATCATGCATATGATACTAATGTACGATATTATTTTCACAGTCCATAGTATCATCATGTAGTAGTATAATATGTTACATGTATTTAGTGATTTGTAGAATCTCAATACAAAAGTGTGTACAAGATTTGTTTGGCAGTAATTTTTCTAGTTCTACATGCTATGATACGATATCTACCTATGATACCACTATCGTCTCTTTCATCATTAACTGATATGACGCATCAACATTTTGCATGCATGTAGTGCATGATACTACTTATGATATTGCCATTGTGAGTAGTCTCCCTTTGTCCTAGAGTACAATGCCAATTTGTTTTCAGAGGCAAACTTAGACTAATACTTGGGCCCGCCAATTATGAGTTGCATGTCATTCAAAACTATATCATCGGATGCTTGTTTCGATGAACTTTCCAATGGTATATTTTGCGGATGTCATAAAATTAGGCTGGTCATACTATTTCTATAGTGGGTAGTATCATGGAGTAGTATCATAGTAATGCTACATTTATTATTTTTTAGAATCTCAATGCAAATTTGTGTACAAGATTTGTTTAGCATTAAGTTTTCTCGTTGTTTGCGCTATGATACAATATCTACCTATGTTACACTAATCTCCTCTCTCCTACTTAATTAGCTGCCACATCAACATTTTTGTGGGACCAATGTGTATGATACTAGCTATGATACTAGCACTATCATGTGGGTACCTAAATCTCGAGTCAAAGTTTGACACGAAACCGATGTGGACTTTATTCATGGTGGAAGGGAGTAACAATCATAAGCACATTATTATTATTGATTGAACAACATTTTATTTGATGTGCCATAAGAAGTTTAGAAACTCCTAGCCCCCGGAGGTGGCGTTTTGGCACACGCGTGCATATGCACCAATTATAGAAAATGATTAAAAAAAATTATATAAATGTTAATTTTTTTGGTATACATTGTGACATCATATGTTCGTTCACAAGTTTTCGTGGAAAAACGACATTTTGTGTGGCGTGTAAAAAAAGGCAAAAAATGTACTGTACGTAGTCGTGTTACAACATCAAAATTTGTCTTTTTTACAGGAGCCACATAATTTTTTTGTGAGAAAACTTGTGTACCAACATAAAATGTCTAGATATACATGTAAAATTTTAGTTTAGAATTTTTTGACACTTTGAAATATGGATTCACATAATGGGAGCATATGCTCCTATGAGGCAAAGTGCATTTCCGCTAGCCCCCGCCATTTCTTATATCTCTATATTGTCTATATATCTATACCTCTACCTCTACCCCCTTGGATTCCTGAACAGACGTACAGTACTAGTAGGGCCTACTATTTATTATTATTACATACTCTCAAAAAAAAAACCTACTGCAGCCAAAATTTAATATCATCGAGCGGTAAAATTCCCCGCCAACGCCCAAATATCTCGCGCCGCAAAGTTTCAGATCTGCGAATATTTTTTTCCTCAAAAGAAGGACTGCGAAATTCCCTTCTACTCCTCTATCGCCCAGCTTCGCCCTAGTTTCGCCCGCAAGCCCTCAGAGAAACCGCCCCTCTTGCCTACCTCCAGACCTTCCCGGCCGCCGCACCGGAAAATCACCGCCGCACTTCGCCGTTCAAGCTGCCACGGCTTCAAACCCCGAGGCTGCCCTATCCGCTTGATCCGCACCTACTCCGGCGTCCACCGCACCGTATCTCGTTCGCCGACTCTATCGACCACCGCACCTGACCAGCTTCGCCGACACCGACGCCCCCGTGCACTGCACATCATCTGCTTCACCGACCTTCTAGTTCGGCCGGCGCGCTGAACACTTCATCGACCGCCCAGCATGTCCTTCTCCGACCCCCCAAGATCTGCTTCCCCGGCACCCACCGCAACAGCAGTCCCCTCGCCGACCTCCACGTCACCCGTAAGAACGCGGAACACGTCTAAACGCCGCCCAGAAATAGGTAACCAGACATCCCTGCGCGTTTTGTTCTGTTAGGAGTATTGCAGCTGACTGTATTTCTGAATTCGTGCTATATTTCTAACTTACAAGTGCTTTCGTTGATAACCACCTCATCCTTTAGGTTTAAACACGACGCATAAGTATGTTTTTCCGTGACCAAACCCACCCATTCGCTGAAACTCTACATGGTATCAGAGCCTAGGTTTCCTTCCTGCTAGCCGCCACAAACAGTACCAAACAAGTTCTTCCTTTGATCACAAAACCCACCGTTGAGATGTAGAAATCCAGGCGGCGGGAGGCCGCATCAGGTGCTCTGCGTGGGTTGCGGCTATCACACACAGCGATGTGAGCTGTGTGAGATCGGCGGCTGCTCGCGCGGGGAGAAAGAAGAGGGTGAAGATCGTTTTGGTTTAGAAAGGAGAGAAGAGGAAGTGAATCCGTGGCAGAGAGATCTGGATCCGTGTGAGGGGCAGAAGTTGGAGGCGTGCGGAGTGGGGCGAGCCTTTGAGCGCAGGGCGGAGCCGGAGGTTGGTGCTGGACGTTGACCAGCGCGAGCCGGTCGATGTGGCCAGGTGCGGTCCGCCAGGTTGGCCAGGGCGCGCAGACGAGGCGCCATCCGAGTGGAAGTGAGGAGAAAATGGAGATGTGAGGCTGTGAGGATATGTGGTGATGGAGTTGATGAGGCTGCGGTTGAGTCGTGATGGAGTTGATGAGGCTGCGGTTTAGTGGTGATGGTGATGGTTGTGGATATGTCCAGGGGAAAGGCATGCGTGCCTGAGGTGAGACTGGTTGAGGCCTGACCGGGGGATAGGCATGGGTGCTTGAGGAGTGGATGGTTGAGGCAGGAGTTGGCTGGGGGTTTGTGGGAGAGACGGAAGAGGTCCGGGCAGAGTGGAGAAGAGAGGCTGAGGACATTGAGGCGAGTGTGGATGGTTCTGCGGAACTTGTGTGGTGAGGCAGCCGGGGTTGTTGAGGACGTGTATGGTTAGGAGTTGTGCGTATCCCAGATGGTTGAAGCTGGATATCTTCGCTGCTGATGAAGAGATGAATCGAGATGACAAGATGATGGAAAGTGCAATGCTGTCATGTATCCTAGGAGTTATGCTGAATGTTCATTACTGGTAGTTGTCATATGTGTCATGTTGTTGTTGCAAGATGGCCATGGTTGTTTACCCATGATCATCTTGAGGGGGTGTGTTGGACCATGAGTGAGTTTAGTAGTAGCGCTGTAGTAATATTGTATCCAGTGTGAGGCCCATAGAGGCCCATGTCCAGTAGTATTGTAACCCTAACTCAGATGATATAAATACACAGTGTGGTGGTCTGAGTAACCTAACCCACCCATTCGCTGAAACTCTACAAAATATGAGCCACCAATCATGAGCCGTTGAATGCTCTACATGTCCACGATTGACAACAACAACAACAAAGCCTTTATTCCCAAACAAGTTGGGGTAGGCTATACAAGTCCACAATTGACACGATTACAATTTCTCACTATTTGGCCGTAGGCTACTGCTCTAGTTACATCATGTTTGATATCTTTCTGCGATCCTGTATTACATGTTTATGCACGTCATAATGCTTCTACTACTATTTGGTGTCAATTTAATTATAGCAAAGCCGTGACTCGTAACTGTTTGTTGTTATTACACGTGCAGCAGGCACATCTTACACTCATAAACGTAGAGTAAAGCTCGCCTATAATCATGTAAGTACCTGCTGTTTTTTGTATATTGCTTAATGCAAACTTCTATATCTTGGACCTGTTTCTGTTTACAATTGGCCTCTCCTTCATGCAGAGGAGAAACAGTGAGGCACCAGGTTCTTCTGTCCAAGTACCCGATGAGGTCCGTGTGACTCAAAAAAAAGCTCACGTAAGTTCCCTGTTTTTTTTGGAATGTTAATTTACCTCCTGTGCATAGTTCAATTGCATCATTTTCTGTATGTTGCACTACCTAAGTTGCCTAATGGAATCTAATAAAATATAAACAATGACCATATGGAACATTGCACACTGCCTTTGACCCATCTGGCATCCGGCATGCCTGGGTATAAGTTACATGATTTGGCTATGTTAATACAAGTCCTGAAATTCTATTATGTTAATTTTTTGCCTGTTGCTTCATTGAGTTTGCCTGTTGTTCCATGGCTAGTGCATGAAGTTTGATAGAAATGATCCTAGCTGAAATGATGCACTTCGTGTTTTTTTATTGCTTTATTCCTAACCTAGCTTCCTATTCTACTTGAAACATGATTGCTTTATTCCTAACCTAGCTTCCTATTCTACTTGAAACATGGTGAAAAAATAGTTATATTACTTGTTTAAATGTCTAGCTTTGTTTTTCTGAGTCCCATTGACATGATGTGGTATATCCATATTCAAATGATCTGGCTGTTTATATAATACGCTCCATGTTCAATTGCTTCATTCAGTTTCTAGTAATCTATTATACATGATGCACATGGTGCTACTTGTTATATGCCCTTTTTTGTTTGAGTTTGATCATGAATTCAAGATTAAGCATTGCCTAAACGTTGACCAACGTAGGAAGATTCCCTCCCTTGTCTATACGTTGTGAGATAGATGATGAGACCTCTCTAGCAGCGAATTTATACGCGCTAGATAACACCCCGTTTAATTCGGTCCTGTTGGGACTCGAACCCGGGTGGGCTGGCTGCGCACTCGCAAGCCTTGCCACTGAGCTAGCACTCAGTTCTCAGATTAAGCAATGCCTCGTTATGCTTAATTTAAATGTTATGGCACTTCATACAAGCCATACAATTAATTGTTGCATTGACCTTCTGCGATGTCGAAGGCACTATCTGAGTCATGCTTAAATCAATCATACATTATTTTCCTAATAGTATCAAATCCAACATGCACATCTTTTGACTGTATTTGGCTATTTGCTAGATTTCTTCTGTGCAGTGACCTGGCTTCGTTATTGGGCACATGATGTCTAGTTGCTTGGTTCATTGTATACATCATCGCCATGATCTAGTTTGGTTTGTTCTAAGAGGCATGTGGCTTAACTGGTTTCTTTGTTGTATCTGCCCATGGTTCTTTCAAAATTATGTCAACAATGCTGTTTGTTTGCCTTGTATTGTATTGCATTTTAACTTGTTTTGTCTTAGTTTCAGCCTGCAAACAAAGCTGTAATGTCAGTAGGGACAACCCATTTATCAAGTGTTGCGGTCATTTCACAGAGCAACAGTGACAGTGGCACGTGCTCTCATTGGTCCACTGAGTCCAGTACACCAACCATTCCAGAAGAAATAGATGTACGAGGCTCTATTTTTGATTGCTTGTTGTGTTATATCAGCTCAATGATGTTCTTGAAATTGGAGGTCTTTTATTGCATCATATGATGTTGTAACTTGTTTTATCTAAATTTCAGGCTTCAAATAAAGCTACAATGCCAGAAGCAAGGGCCAATGCCTCAAGTATTGATGTTTCACAAAGCAGCAGTGAGAGTGCATATTGCTCGCATAGGCCCATGGTATCTATTGGTCAACTTAATCCGGCACAAAGAGATTTGGGGGATGCACTCCAAGAGGCAGTTGATATATTTGGGCGGGAAAACAAAGATGCTGATGAATTAATTGCCAAGACACGCCAAGAGATACATGAATTGAAAAATAGGCAAACTTTGACAGAAAATGTTCTAAAGAATCTCCTATGCACTTGTCATGGTAAGCCAGTTGTGATGTGTCTGGGAATTGAAGGTGTCTAAATAAACTTTGATTCTGTTGTTCAGTCAAGTGGACTGCTGATGCCAATGCTGTAACTAATTACTGCTCAAAATTTCGTTCAAAATTTCGTGGTCTGTAATAATTGCAAATTTTGTTGTTGTACTAAAATTAGATATGTTCCATGTGGCTGCTGTATTTTGTGTGAAATAATATCCTGATGTGTACTTCAATTAAACCATAAATCGACTGCATGCTGAAAATTTGAATCTGAGCGCACGTGTGAACTGTTTTCTGCTCGTAATGCAATAACGGCTGTTTCTTGGAAGGACTACGTACATGGGGAACGGGATCCTCTAACTTGAAGGTGAAAAGTTAGAGAAGCTACAGTACTCTAACTTTCCTTCCCCCAAACCATATGTCTAAAATCCAAATAATTTAAATTAATTTGCACAATACAAACTTGTGTCTTGCATTTGAAGTAATTACATGCAGAGAAAATTATGGTGTAATAAAATTTAGTTTAGTTTTTAAACATCTACAGTAATCACCTTTATTAGTTAAAGACAGTGCATAACCTTGTACTTATGCTACAGAAGCCTGACTTTGCTTCTTTATTTTTCCTGACTTAGCTCCTTCACGTTAGAGGATACGGTTCCCGTACATGGTAGCCCATTAATAATTATGCCTGCTAGCAAGATAGATGGTCCTTATTATAGTCAGGCATGTCAACTTGTATGATTAAAAGTAGTTCGTACACATTAAATCTACCATCTGCATTTTTCTCTGTAATAACTTTTCTTTTTACACAACTCAAAACTTGTCTGGCTAATATGAAATTTGAGATGGCAAAACCCGGGAAAGATAAAGATATCACCAAAAACTCTTTCCTGCGAAATGCTGGGTTTTGAAGCCCAAGTCCAAGTCTTTCTCTGCTCAAGTTTTGGAGGAACAACTCCAAGTAGAACGAGTTGCAACAGCTATGCTAAGAACAAAAGTTGACATGTTGAGATCGAGATTAGAAGCATGTGATGCCCTACTGCACGAGGCCAATCAAGTTCGTTATAATCTCCCAAAGACTAAGAAAATGCCATAGATAATTGGAGATGAACACTAACATAGTGAGTACATTGGTCTTGTGAAATGTTTCCTTAGATTAAGGCACCGTTCAGACTTTTGTTGGTGGATGCATTTATCTGCGGTTGGGATCAACTTGGTAGTTGTTCCTGTGGATGTTATATAAATTAATTGCCTAGCCTTTTTTGAATCAGTTCGAACTTAAATGGTATCATAGCCAAGGTCTCAAGTTTGAATTGTCGAACGTGTGGTTTAATTTAATCTCTGTCGGGCGGCAAAATCTCCCACCAATCCTGAAATATTTCAAACGCATTTTTGAATGGGATTAAGAAGATAGATCATGATCATGGTAGTGACCTATATTCAACGTGATGATGATTTGATTTTGCACTCGGCCTTGAACAGAGGTACTAGTACGGTGTCACAATTTTTTATCATTATACTTGGACAGTAGCCAAATTCAAAATCTCATAGCGGCAAAACTTCCCGCCCACAAAATACAAATATTTCACACGCTTCCAAATTCCCATTCTACCCCTGTGGAGATGACAGCAAAGTCGGTTGGTGAGGGGTTTGCCCGTCATTTTTTCGATCACCACCTCCCTAGCCCGGAAACCCTCCCAAAAAAATACATTTCCTTCAGTCTCTCCTCTGAGATCACCCACCGGAACTTCTCAAGTCCCTCTCTCTACCACCTCCACGACCACCGCACCGGAACATCCCCGCCGGACTTCCCTGGCCTACCCGAGCCCTCGCGATCCTCGTCATCCGGCTGCCTGCCGGAGCCGCTTCATCGACGCCGTCATCAACCGGACCGGATCATCCCCGCCGAACCTCGAAACTATGTGCTCATCCAGCAGTCTACCGCAGTCGCTTCAGCTGCGGTATCGTCCACCCCGCCGGAGCCGCTTCGCCGGATCCGTCGTCCACCGCATCGGATCTTGCTCACCGACACCGCTGTGCATGAACCGGATCTGCTTCACCGGCGCCTTGCATGATCTAAACTCTTCTACTGTCGCTTTTCTATTGCTTGCCTGCAAGTTCTTGTTTAATCTTGGGGGAACCTGTTTGTGCTAACGACGCGCCGTTACGTTTTTGCAGATGAGATGAGTAATCATGAAGTGTAATGGCCGTCTCTCCAACCCCAAGTAGCACATGTAGCGTACTTCATCACCGGATCTATCAACCCCAGGAAGATCTGCTGTGACTCCCACAGAGTGCTTCTCCTAATGTAAGTCCCTTGTTTTAGCGCCATGTTCTGGGTTCAGATGCTTGTTTGTCTGAAGCTCTTTTAGTTCATTCCTAGCTATGACCGTAACACGTTGCTATTTTCTACTTCATTGCTAACTTTAAGCGATTGAACATTTTGGTTTGCATTCCCTGCTCTGTAGATGTAGCCATCATAACTTCTATCTTGCTCAGTCGTTGTTACAAAAATTATAGGTATTATAGTAACATCCTGCTATTATTTAGTTCATGGCCAATTTTAAGTAATTGCACATGTTGGTTCGCATTCCCTGCTCTATAGCTTTTGGCATCGTAACTTCTATATTTGGTTTACATTCCCTGCTCTGTAGATCTAGCCATCATAACTTTATCTTGCTCAGTCGTTGTTACAAAAATTATGGCCTGCTACTATGTTGTTTGTGCCAATTTTTTACTCCATGAACATGTTGGCTTGCATTCCCTGTACTACAGGTGATGCCATTGTTTTGTATCTAGTTCATTGTAAGCTAACAAAGTAAGGACTTAGTTTGGCATGCTATCACTCTGCTATCTAGCCTGTAGTACAAATAAACTTGTCATACTACTAGATAATAATTTTGCGTGCCATCTTGTTCTTCAAAAGCTGCATTATTGACTTGTTTCTCTGACTTGGCATGACGCTCACATATGGAAAGCTGAACATATTGGTTTGCATTCCCTCTTATACAAGTTCACAGGTGATCCCACTATATTCTGTATCTGGTCCATCCTAAGCTCCAGCATTAACTATCCTCTATGTGTTGCTCATTACAAGTTTATATCCCGAAACATCTTGATTTGCATCCCCTTCACTATAAGTTCAGGAGTATTATTTAGTTCACGGCCAAAATGAAGTAATTGCACTTGGCACATGTTGGTTCACATTCCCTCCTCTTTAGCTTTTGCCATCGTAACTTCTATTTTTGGTTTACATTCCCTGCTCTGTAGATGTAGCCATCATAACTTCATCTTGCTCAGTCGTTGTTACAAAATTTATAGCCTGCTACTATGTTGTTCATGCCAATTTTGTACTCCCTGAACATGTTGGTTTGCATGGGACTCGACAGTAGTAAGTCTGCTGTTTCATTCTAACATGCTCTGTTATATTGGCTGTTGGTATGCGGCATGCACTCTTTGTTTGCTTATTGTGCGCATTACAATGATCTTGTTATAACGACGAAATGATGAGTTCCAAATTCTTTGGCAAACAATATTGTAGTGTCTTTGCCTTTCCATTGTTGCTGTCTTAACTTGTAATGTCTTTGTTTCAGATATAGGTGCTGCATGGACAACTTAAAAGATTGCCGGATCGCTTCATTGTATTGCTAGGTTTAATTACCATTCAATTTCTCTGGGTTCTGTAATATTTTTTCAATGCCTTGCAGCTGATGTAATATTTAGTTAGTTTTTATAGTTCTTTCGCGCATTTTTTCTTTGGTGCTTGTGGTAAGTGAGGCTATCCGACAGAAATCAATGCTGCGTAAATATTCTCAGTATCTAAATCACGAATTCCCATCCCTTAAACGGCCCAATTAAGCGAAATCACATATGTGCCTGCCCGCAAAATCCTAAAGCGCCTATTATGCCGGCATATAAACAGCAACTAAACGGGCTGGCCCACTTACTTATTGGGCCAGCCCATTTGATTTACGGTGGACCCCACACTCTAATTGGGCTGCCCACTTGCTTTAAGGTGGACCCCATCCACTACTTAGTTGGGCCAGCCCAATTGCTTTTGTGGTGGATGATGTCACGGCACTTTATTCTGTAGAGTGTTGGGCCTCCAAGAGCAGAGGTTTGTAGAACAGCAGCAAGTTTCCCTTAAGTGGATTACCCAAGGTTTATCGAACTCAGGGAGGAAGAGGTCAAAGATATCCCTCTCATGCAACCCTGCAACCACAAAGCAAGAAGTCTCTTGTGTCCCCAACACACCTAATAGGTGTACTAGTTCGGCGAAGAGATAGTGAAATACAAGTGGTATGAATGAATATGAGCAGTAGTACGGCGCCAGAAAATAGCTTGCTGGCGTGCAGTTGATGGTAGTAATATTGTAGGAAGTAAACAAGCAGTAGTAACGCAGCAGTAGTAATGCAGTAAAACAGTAAACAAGCAGCGATAGCAGTATTTAGGAACAAGGCCTAGGGAATAGACTTTCACTAGTGGACACTCTCAACATTGATCACATAACAGAATAGATAAATGCATACTCTACACTCTTGTTGGATGATGAACACATTGCGTAGGATTACACGAACCCTCAATGCCGGAGTTAACAAGCTCCACAATTCAATGTTCATATTTAAGTAACCTTAGAGTGCATGAAAGATCGAAACGACTAAACCAAGTACTAACATAGCATGCACACTGTCACCTTCATGCTTATGTAGGAGGAATAATACACATCAATACTATCATAGCAATAGTTAACTTCGCAATCTACAAGAGATCATGATCATAGCATAAACCAAGTACTAACACGAGTGCACACACTGTCACCATTACATCGTGCAGGAGGAATAAAACTACTTTAATAACATTGCTAGAGTAGCACATAGATAAATTGTGATACAAAACACATTGCAATCATAAAGAGATATAAATAAGCACTTCACTATGCCATTCATAACAGTGAATAAGTATTCTGTGAAATATAGCCTAAGAGACCCACACGGTGCACACACTGTCACCTTTACACACGTGGGACAAGGAGTCTCCGGAGATCACATAAGTAAAACTCACTTGACTAGCACAATGACATCTAGATTACAAGCATCATCATATGAATCTCAATCATGTAAGGCAGCTCATGAGATTATTGTATTGAAGTACATAGGAGAGAGATGAACCACATAGCTACCGGTACAGCCCCGAGCCTCGATGGAGAACTACTCCCTCCTCATGGGAGCAGCAGCGGTGATGAAGATGGCGGTGGAGATGGCAGCGGTGTCGATGGAGAAGCCTTCCGGGGCACTTCCCCGTCCGGCAGGTGCCGGAACAGAGACTCCTGTCCCCCATCTTGGCTTCGCGATGGCGGCGGCTCTGGATGGTTTCGTGGGTTTCGTCCTCCGTAATAGGGTTTTCGACGGAGGCTTTAAATAGGCGGAAGGGCAGCCTCGGAGGGGCCCTGGGGCCACCACACCATAGGGCGGCGCGGCCCCCCTCTCGGCCGCGCCAGTGTGGTGTGGGCCCCCAGGGCTTCCGGCGGCTCTCTGTTCTGATGGTTCCGGGAAAAATAGGAACTGGGCGTTGATTTCGTCCGATTCCGAGAATATTTCGTTACTAGGATTTCTGAAACCAAAACAGCAGAAAACAGGCACTTCGGCATCTTGTTAATAGGTTAGTTCGAAAATGCATAAATATGACATAAAGTATGCATAAAACATGTAGATATCATCAATAAAGTGGCATGGAACATAAGAAATTATCGATACGTTGGAGACGTATCAGCATCCCCAAGCTTAGTTCTGCTCGTCCCGAGCAGGTAAAACGATAACAAAGATAATTTCTGAAGTGACATGCCATCATAAACTTGATCATATTGTAAACATATGTAATGAATGCAGCGATCAAAACAATGGTAATGACATGAGTAAACAAATGAATCATAAAGCAAAGACTTTTCATGAATAGTACTTCAAGACAAGCATCAATAAGTCTTGCATAAGAGTTAGCTCGTAAAGCAATAATTCAAAGTAGAGGTATTGAAGCAACACAAAGGAAGATTAAGTTTCAGCGGTTGCTTTCAACTTATAACATGTATATCTCATGGATATTGTCAACATAAAGTAATATAACAAGTGCAATATGCAAGTATGTAGGAATCAATGCACAGTTCACACAAGTGTTTGCTTCTTAAGGTGGAGGGAGATAGGTAAACTGACTCAACAATAAAAGTAAAAGAATGGTCCTTCAAAGAGGAAAGCATCGATTGCTGTATTTGTGCTAGAGCTTTTATTTTGAAAACATGAAACAATTTTGTCAACGGTAGTAATAAAGCATATGAGTTATGTAAATTATATCTTACAAGTTGCAAGCCTCATGCATAGTATACTAATAGTGCCCGCACCTTGTCCTACTTAGCTTGGACTACCGGATCTTTGCATGCCATGTTTCAACCAAGTGTCACAAAGGGGTACCTCCATGCCGCCTGTACAAAGGTCTAAGGAGAATGCTCGCATTTTGGATTTCTCGCTTTTGATTATTCTCAACTTAGACATCCATACCGGGACAACATGGACAACAGATAATGGACTCCTCTTTAATGCATAAGCATGTAGCAAAATTATTATTCTCATATGAGATTGAGGATATATGTCCAAAACTGAAACTTCAACCATGATTCATGGCTTTAGTTAGCGGCCCAATGTTCTTCTCTAACAATTTTGCATGCTCCAACCACTAAGGTGATAGATCCTTCAGACAAGACGGACATGCATAGCAACTCACATGATATTCAATAAAGAGTAATTGATGGCGTTCCCCAAAGCATGGTTATCGCACAACAAGCAACTTAATAAGAGATAAAGTGCATAAGTACATATTCAATACTACGATAGTTTTTAAAGCTATTTTGTCCCATGAGCTATATATTGCAAAGGTGAATGATGGAATTTTAAAGGTAGCACTCAAGCAATTTACTTTGGAATGGCGGAGAAATACCATGTAGTAGGTAGGTATGGTGGACACAAATGGCATAGTAGTTGGCTCAAGGATTTTGGATGCATGAGAAGTATTCCCTCTCGATACAAGGTTTAGGCTAGCAAGGTTATTTGAAGCAAACTCAAGGATGAACCGGTGCAGCAAAACTCACATAAAAGACATATTGTAAACATTATAAGACTCTACACCGTCTTCCTTGTTGTTCAAAACTCAATACTAGATATTATCTAGACCTTAGAGAGACCAAATATGCAAATCAAATTTTAGCATGCTCTATGTATTTCTTCATTAATAGGTGCAAAGTATATGATGCAAGAGCTTAAACATGAGCACAACAATTGCCAAGTATCACATTATCCAAGACATTTTACCAATTACTACATGTAGCATTTTTCCAATTCCAACCATATAACAATTTAACGAAGAGGAAACTTCGCCATGAATATTATGAGCTAAGAACACATGTGTTCATATGAACCAGCGGAGCGTGTCTCTCTCCCACACAAGGATGAACTTATTCAGAGAACTAAGATAACAAAACAAAAACAAAAATAAAAGCACACAGACGCTCCAAGTAAAGTACATAAGATGTGACCGAATAAAAATATAGTTTCACTAGAAGAAACCTGATAAGTTGTCGATGAAGAAGGGGATGCCTTGGGCATCCCCAAGCTTAGATGCTTGAGTCTTCTTAAAATATGCAGGGATGAACCACCGGGGCATCCCCAAGCTTAGACCTTTCACTCTTCTCGATCACATTATATCACCCTCTTCTATTGACCCTTGAAAACTTCTGCCACACCAAACTTCAAGCAAACTCATTAGAGGGTTAGTGCATAATCAAAAATTCACATGTTCAGAGGTGACACAATCATTCTTAACACTTCTGGACATTGCACAAAACTTCTGAAAGTTAATGGAACAAGGAAACTCATTCAACTTAACAAAAGCGGCAATGCGAAATAAAAGGCAGAATCTGTCAAAAACAGAACAGTCCGTAAAGACGAATTTTAAAATGGCACCAGACTTGCTCAAACGGAAAAACTCAAAACTAATGAAAGTTGCGTACATATCTGAGGAACACGCACGTAAATTGGCATATTTTTCTGAGTTACCTACAGAGAAAACAGCCCAGATTCGTGACAGATAGAAATCTGTTTCTGCGCAGAAATCCAAATCTAGTATCAACCTTCGATTAGAGGCTTTACTTGGCACAACAAATCACAAAACTAAGATAAGGAGAGGTTGCTACAGTAGTAAACAACTTCCAAGACACAAATATAAAACAAAGTACTGTAGCAAAATAACACATGGGTTATCTCCCAAGAAGTTCTTTCTTTATAGCCATTAAGATGGGCTCAGCAGTTTTAATGATGCACTCACAAGAAATAGTATTTGAAACAAAAGAGAGCATCAAGAGGCAAATTCAAAACACATTTAAGTCTAACATGCTTCCTATGCATAAGAATCTTGTAAATAAACAAGTTCATGAAGAGCAAAGTAACAAGCATAGGAAGATAAAACAAGTGTAGCTTCAAAAATTTCAGCACATAGAGAGGCATTTTAGTAACATGAAAATTTCTACAACCATATTTTCCTCTCTCATAATAACTTTCAGTAGCATCATGAGCAAACTCAACAATATAACTATCACATAAAGCATTCTTATCATTACTACTCCCAACATAGCATAGTCATTCTTATTAATTGTAGTGGGAGCAAATTCAACAAAGTAGCTATCAAATATAGGAGGTATATTGTAATCATAATCAAATTTATCCTCCATAACAGGTGGTAACAAAAGACTACTATCATTATAATCATCATAAATGGGAGGCAAAGTATCATCAAAGTAAATTTTCTCCTCAATGCTTGGGGGACTAAAAATATCATGCTCATCAAAGCCAGCTTCCCCAAGCTTAGAATTTTCCATATCATTAGCAACAATAGTGTTCAAAGCATTCATATTAATATGTTCCATGGGTTTTTTAATTTTCGCATCAAACCATCCATGTCTTAAATCAGGAAATAGAATAAGAAGCTCATTGTTGTCCATTATGCCTAACTAGTGTAAACAAGAAACAAAAAGATGCAATTGCAGGATCTAAAGGAAATAGCTTCGAGCACAAACACAATGGCGCCAGAAAAGTTACCTGGAACCGGAGTATGAGTGCCTTTTACCTTTCCTCCCCGGCAACGGCGCCAGAAAAGTGCTTGATGTCTACGGGTGCTTCTATTCTTGTAGACAGTGTTGGGCCTCCACGTCTCCAACGTATCGATAATTTCTTATGTTCCATGCTACTTTATTGATGATACCTACATGTTTTATGCACATTATATGTCATATTTATGCATTGAACTAACCTATTAACAAGATGCCGAAGAGCCGGTTGCTGTTTTCTTTTTGGTTTCAGAAATCCTAGTAAAGAAATATTCTCGGAATTGGACGAAACTTTCGCCCAGGGTCCTATTTTTGCACGAAGCTTCCAGAAGACCGAAGACCTAACGAAGTGGGGCAGAGGCAGGTGGCCGGCGCGCCAGCCCCGGCCGCGCCGACCTAGCCCCCGGGCCCTCGTGTGGCCCTCGCGTTGACCCTCCGCCTACTTAAAGCTTCCGTCGCGAAACCCCCATGCCGAGAGCCACGATACGGAAACCTCCAGAGAGCCGCCGCAATCCCATCTCGGGGATTCGAGACGCCCGCACCCCGCCGGGAGAGGGATTCATCTCCCGAGGACTCTACACCGCCATGGTCGCTCCGGAGTGATGAGTGAGTAGTTCACCCCCGGACCATGGGTCCATAGTAGCTAGATGGTCGTCTTCTCCTTGTTGTGCTTCATTGTTGGATCTTGTGAGCTGCCTAACATGATCAAGATCATCTATATGTAATTCTATATGTTGTGTTTGTCGGGATCCGATGGATAGAGAGTACTATGATTATGGTGATTATCAATCTATTGTTCATGTGTTGTTTATGATCTTGCATGCTCTCCGTTATTAGTAGAGCTCTGGCCAAGTTTTACTCTTAACTCCAAGAGGGAGTATTTATGCTCGATAGTGGGTTCATGCCTCCATTGAATCTGGGACAGTGACAGAAAGTTCTAAGGTTGTGGATGTGTTGTTGCCACTAGGGATAAAACATTGATGCTATGTCTAAGGATGTAGTTGTTGATTACATTACGCACCATACTTAATGCAATTGTCTGTTGCTTTGCAACTTAATACTGGAGGGGGGATGATAACCTGAAGGTGGACTTTTTAGGCATAGATGCAGTTGGATGGGTCTATGTTCTTTGTCGTAATGCCCGATTAAATCTCACTATATTTACCATGTCATGTATATGCATTGTTATGCCTTTCTATTTGTCAATTGCCCGACTGTAATTTGTTCACCCAACATGCTTTATCTTATGGGAGAGACACCTCTAGTGAACTGTGGACCCCGGTCCTATTCTTTACATAGCATACAATCTACTTGTTTTACTGTTTTCTTTGCAAACATCTTCCACTCGATACGTTTAATCCTTTGTTTAGGCCGGTGAGATTGACAACCTCACTGTTTCGTTGGGACAAAGTACTTGGGTTGTGTTGTGCAGGTTCCGCGTTGGCGCCGGAATCCCTGGTGTTGCGCCGCATCACATTTCGCGACCATCAACCTTCAACGTGCTTCTTGGCTCCTCCTGGTTCGATTAAACCTTGGTTTCATACTGAGGGAAACTTGCTTCTATACGCATCATACCTTCCACTTGGGGTTCCCAACGGACGTGTGCATCTACGCGTATCAAGCTAAATTTCTGGCGCCGTTGCGGGGAGATCAAGACACGCTGCAAGGGGAGTCTCCACTTCTCAATCTCTTTACTTTGTTTTTGTCTTGCTTTATTTTATTTACTACTTTGTTTGCTGCACTAAATCAAAACACAAAAAAATTAGTTGCTAGTTTTACTTTATTTACTGTCTTGCTCTCTATATCAAAAACACAAAAAAATTAGTTACTTGCATTTACTCTATCTAGTTTGTTTTATTTTACTGCTACTAAAATGAGTAATCCTGAAGTTGAAGTTCGTTCTTTTAAGCAACAAGGTGGAGAAAGTTTTAAAGATGCTTGGTATAGAATTAGTAATGCTCATCAAAGGTGCATTAAGAAACACTCCACCACTATCCTTCTTAGGAACTTTTATGTTGGTTTGTCTAGTTGGAATAGATATGTTCTTGATACTCTTTCGGGAGGTAATTTCCTAGGTACTCCCGCTTTAGAAGCTAGTTGCATCATTGAGAGTCTAGTTGGAATACCACCTGTTAATGAAGTTAAAATTGAAATCTCTCTTGAGGATGTTATGAAAAAATTGGAAACCATAGAGAAAAATTTTCCAAGTGTTGAAACTAAATTGGGAATGTTATTTGACAAAACTTATGAACTTGATAAATCCTTAGGAGGAATTGATGAAAGAATTAGTGTCCTAGGAACTTGTGTTATCCATGATAATCAAACCAATAGGATTGATGAACTTGAAAAAGCTATGGGAACCTTGGGTTCAACCTTTTCTTCTCTCAAGTATAATGAGAAAGCCTATGTGGGTAAAGAGCAAAAATTCATGTATGCCTCTAAAGTGCCTAAACAAAAGAATTACTATAGGCCTAAAATTGCTAAAACCCCTAGCACCACCATAGAAAATTTAGATAATGGAGCACCTAAAGTACCCTCTGCAACAAGTTGTGTTTGCATGAAAAATAATAATGTTGATGCTTCTACTCTCGATGTTACTTGATTTGCACTTTCTGCCTAACTGAAAGGCGTTAAAGAAAAGCGCTTGTGGGAGACAACCCATGTTTTTACCCACAGCAATTTTTTGTTTTGTTGAGTCTTGAAGTTGTTTACTACTGTAGCAACCTCTCCTTACCTTGTTCTTGTGCCAAGTAAAGTTTCTATGTCAAAGTTGATGTTATATTTGGGATCGCCGTGCAGAAACAGCATTGCTGTCTGTCACGAATCTGGGCATAATTCTCTGTAGAAAATTTTGAAAAAATCTGCCAATTTACGAACGTGTGTGATACTCAGATATGTACGCAACTTTCATTAGTTTTGAGTTTTTCCATTTGAGCAAGTCTGGTGCCATTTATAAATTCGTCTTTACGGACTGTTCTGTTTTTGACAGATTCTGCCTTTTATTTCGCATTGCCTCTTTTGCTATGTTGGATTTATTTTTTTGATCCATTAATGTCCAGTAGCATTATGCAATGTCCAGAAGTGAAAATAATGATTGTGTCACCTCTGAATGTGTGAATTATTAATTGTGCACTCACCCTCTAATGAGTTTGCTTGAAGTTTGGTGTGAAGGAAGTTTTCAAGGGTCAAGAGAGGAGAATGATATACTATGATCAAGAGGAGTGAAAGCTCTAAGCTTGGGGATGCCCCTGGTTCACCCCTGCATATTTTAAGAAGACTAAAGCGTCTAGCTTGGGGATGCCCAAGGTATCCCCTTCTTCATCGACAACATCATCGTGTTCTCCTCCCCGAACTATATTTTTATTCAACACATCTCGTGTTCTTTTACTTGGAGCGTCGTGTTTGCTTCTATTTTTGTTTTTGTTTGAATAAGATGGATCCTAGCATTCACTTGTGGGAGAGAGACACGCTCCGCTGTTGCATATGGACACATGTGTCCTTAGGCTTTACTCATAATGTTCAAGGCGAAGTTTCTTCTTCGTTAAATTGTTACATGGTTGGAATTGGAAAATGCTACATGTAGTAATTCTAAAATGTCTTGGATAATGTGATACTTGGCAATTGTTGTGCTCATGTTTAAGCTCTTGCATCATATGCTTTGCACCCATTAATGAAGAAATACATAGAGCTTGCTAAAATTTGATTTGCATATTTGGTTTCTCTAAGGTCTAGATAATATCTAGTATTGAGTTTTGAACAACAAGGAAGACAATGTAGAGTCTTATAATGTTTACAATATGTCCTTTATGTGAGTTTTGCTGCACTTGTTCATCCTTGAGTTTGCTTCAAATAACCTTGCTAGCCTAAACCTTGTATCGAGAGGGAATACTTCACATGCATCCAAATTGAGCCAAAAATTATGCCATTTGTGTCCACCATACCTACCTACTACATGGTATTTCTCCAAGCCATTCCAAAGTAAATTGCTTGAGTGCTACCTTAAAATTCCATCATTCACCTTTGCAATATATAGCTCATGGGACAAAATAGCCTTAAAAACTACCGTAGTATTGAATATGTACTTATGCACTTTATCTCTTATTAAGTTGCTTGTTGTGCGATAACCATGCTTCTGGGGAACGCCATCAACTATTGTTGAATATCAAGTGAGTTGCTATGCATGTCCGTCTTGTCTCAAGGATCTATATTTCAGTGGTTGGAGCATGCAAAATTGTTAGAGAAGAACATTGGGTCAGCTAACTAAAGCCATGAATCATGGTGGAAGTTTCAGCTTTGGACATATATCCTCAATCTCATATGAGAATAATAACTTTGTTACATGATGCTTATGCATCTAAGAGGAGTCCATTATCTGGTTGTCCATGTTGTCCTGGTATGGATGTCCGTTGAGAATAATCAAAAGCGGGAAATCCAATGCGAGCTTTCTCCTGACCCTTGTACAGAAGCAAGATGGAGGTACCCCTTTATGACACTTGGTTGAAACATGGCATGCGAAGATCCGGTAGTCCAAGTAGGACGAGGTGCGGGTACTATTAGTATACTATGCGTGAGGCTTGCAACTTGTAAAATATAATTTTCATAACTCATATGCTTTATTACTACCGTTGACAAAATTGTTTCATGTTTTCAAAATAAAAGCTCTAGCACAAATACGGCAATCGATGCTTTCCTCTTTGAAGGACCATTCTTTTACTTTTATTGTTGAGTCAATTTACCTATCTCCTTCCACCTTAAGAAGCAAACACTTGTGTGAACTGCATCGATTCCTACATACTTGCATATTGCACTTGTTATATTACTTTATGTTGACAATATCCATGAGATATACATATTATAAGTTGAAAGCAACCGCTGAAACTTAATCTTCTTATGTGTTGCTTCAACACCTTTACTTTGATTTATCATTATGAGTTAACTCTTATGCAAGACTTATTGATGCTTGTCTTGAAGTACTATTCATGAAAAGTCTTTGCTATGTGATTCAGCTTGTTTACTCATGTCATTACCTTTGCTTTGATCGATCATTATATATGTTTACAAATAGTATGATCAAGATTATGATGGCATGTCATCTCAGAAATTATCTTTGTTATTGCTTTACCGCTTCGGGACTAGCAAGTAACTAAGTTTGGGGATGACACGCTCAACGATTTATACTATGTTCCATACTATTGATGATACCTACATGTTTTATGCACATTATATGTCATATTTATGCATTTTTCTGGAACTAACCTATTAACAAGACGCCACAGTGCCAGTTTTGTTTTCCGCTGTTTTTGGTTTCAGAAAATCCTAGTAAAGAAATATTCTTGGAATTGGAAAACGCCCATGGTCCTATTTTTGCACGAAGCTCCCAAAGACCGAAGACCTAACGAAGTGGGGGCCACGAGGACAGTGGGGTGGCTTGGCCGCGCCGGTGCCCCCGGGCCGCGCCGACGAAAGCCCCCCGGGCCCCTCGTGTGGCCCCCTCGCGTTGACCCTCCGTCACTTAAAGCTTCCGTCGCTAAACCCCAAACACGAGAGCTACGATACGGAAAACTTTGGCTGCGAGACGCGCCGCTCGCAATCCCATCTCGGGATTCTGAGATCGGTCGGCAGACTCTCGGCCGGGAGAGGGGATTCATCTCCCGAGGACTCTACACCGCCATGGTCGCTTCCGGAGTGATGAGTGAGTAGTCCGGACCATGGGTCCATAGCAGCAGCTAGATGGTCGTCTTCTCCTTGTTGTGCTTCATTGTTGGATCTTGTGAGCTGCCTAACATGATCAAGATCATCTATATGTAATTCTATATGTTGTGTTTGTTGGGATCCGATGGATAGAGAGTACTATGATTATGGTGATTATCAATCTATTGTTCATGTGTTGTTTATGATCTTGCATGCTCTCCGTTATTAGTAGAGGCTCTGGCCAAGTTTTTACTCTTAACTCCAAGAGGGAGAATTTATGCTCGATAGTGGGTTCTTCCATTGAATCTGGGACAGTGACACAAAGTTCTAAGGTTGTGGATGTGTTGTTGCCACTAGGGATAAAACATTGATGCTATGTCTAAGGATGTAGTTGTTGATTACATTACGCACTATACTTAATGCAATTGTCTGTTGCTTTGCAACTTAATACTGGAGGGGGTTCGGATGATAACTCGAAGGTGGACTTTTTAGGCATAGATGCAAGCTGGATGGCTGTCTATGTTCTTTGTCGTAATGCCCTGATTAAATCTCACTATATTTACCATGTCATGTATATGCATTGTTATGCCTTTCTCTATTTGTCAATTGCCCGACTGTAATTTGTTCACCCAACATGCTTTATCTTATGGGAGAGACACCTCTAGTGAACCGTGGAACCCCGGTCTTATTCTTTACATAGCATACAACCTACTTGTTTTACTGTTTCTTTGCAAACATCTTCCACTGACACGTTTAATCCTTTGTTACAACAAGCTGGTGAGATTGACAACCTCACTGCTTCGTTGGGACAAAGTACTTGGGTTGTGTTGTGCAGTTTCCACGTTGGCGGCGCCGGAATCCCTTGTGTTGCGCCGCATCACATTTCTCTGACCATCAACCTTCAACGTGCTTCTGGGCTCCTACTGGTTCGATTAAACCTTGTTTGATACTGAGGGAAACTTGCTTCTATACGCATCATACCTTACACTTGGGGTTCCCAACGGACGTGCAGACAGTGTTGGGCTTCCAAGAGCAGAGGTTTGTAGAACAGCAGCAAGTTTTCCTTAAGTGGATCACCCAAGGTTTATCGAACTCAGGGAGGAAGAGGTCAAAGATATCCCTATCATGCAACCCTGCAACCACAAAGCAAGAAGTCTCTTGTGTCCCCAACACACCTAATAGGTACTACTCCCAACATAAGCATAATCAATTTTATTAGTTGTAGTGGGAGCAAATTCAACAAAGTAGCTATCATTATTATTCTCATCATCAAATATAAGAGGCAAAGTATCATCAAAGTAAATTTTCTCCTCAATGCTTGGGGGACTAAAAATATCATGCTCATCAAAACCAGCTTCCCCAAGCTTAGAATCTTCCATAGCATTAGCAACAATAGTGTTCAAAGCATTCATATTAATATGTTCCATGGGTTTTTTAATTTTCGCATCAAATCATCCATGTCTTAAATCAGAAAATAGAATAAAAAGGTCATTGTTGTCCATTATGCCTAACTAGTGTAAACAAGAAACCAAATGTCACAATTGCAGAGTCTAAAGGAAATAGCTTCGAGCACACACACAATGGCGCGTAAAAGGCATCAAGTACTGAACCTAAGTATGAGTGCCTTTACCTTTCCCGCAACTAGCGCTTTAAAAGTTGCTTGGCGTAGTCACGAGGGAGGAAAAGTGCTTAGTTGCAGGCTTGCCAATGTGTGAGTGCCGTTTACCTTCCCTCCCCGCAACTACGCTTTAAAAGTGCTTGATGTCTATTTGCATTTCTATTCTTGTAGACAAGAGTTGGGCTCCAAGAGCGTAGGTTTGTAACAGAAGAAGAAGTTTTCCCTAAGTGGATTACCCAAGGTTTATCGAACTCTGGGGAGGAAGAGGTCAAAGATATCCCTCCCATGCAACCCTGCATCCACAAAGCAAGAAGTCTCTTGTGTCCCCAACACACCCACAGGTGTACTAGTTCGGCGAAGAGATAGTGAAATACAAGTGGTATGAATGAATATGAGCAGAAGTATGGCGCCAGAAAAGTGCTTGCTGGCGTGCAGTTGATGGTAGTAATATTGCGGGAAGTAAACATGCAGTAGTAACGCTGCAGTAGTAACGCAGTAAAACAGTAAACAAGCAGCGATAGCAGTATTTAGGAACAAGGCCTAGGGAATAGACTTTCACTAGTGGACACTCTCAACATCGATCACATAACAGAATAGATAAATGCATACTCTACACTCTTGTTGGATGATGAACACATTGCCAGGATTACACGAACCCTCAATGTCGAGTTAACAAGCTCCACAATTCAATGTTCATATTTAAGTAACCTTAGCATGAAAGACTAAATCACTAAAACCAAGTACTCAACATAGCATGCACACCGCCACCTTCATGCTTATGTAGGAGGAATAATACATCAATACTATCATAGCAATAGTTAACTTCAATCTACAAGAGATCATGATCATAGCATAAACCAAGTACTAACACGAGTGCACACACCGTCACCATTACATCATGAAGGAATAAAACTATTTTAATAACATTGCTAGAGTAGCACACAGATAAATTTGTGATATAAAACACATTGCAATCATAAAGAGATATAAATAAGCACTTCACTATGCCATTCATAATAGTGAATAAGTATTCTGTGAAATATAGCCTAAGAGACCCACACGGTGCACACACTGTCACCTTTACACACGTGGGACAAGGAGTCTCTGGAGATCACATAAGTAAAACTCACTTGACTAGCACAATGACATCTAGATTACAAGCATCATCATATGAATCAAAATCATGTAAGGCAGCTCATGAGATTGTATTGAAGTACATAGGAGAGAGATGGACCACATAGCTACCGGCACAGCCCCGAGCCTCGATGAGAACTACCTCCTCATGGGAGCAAGATGGTGATGAAGATGGCGGTGGAGATGGCAGCCGTGTCGATGGAGAAGCCTTCCGGGCGCACTTCCCCGCTCCGGCAGGGCCGAACAGAGACTCCTGTCCCCCACATCTTGGCTTCGCGATGGCGGCGCCTCTGGAAGGTTTTGGGTTTCGTCCTCCGTAATAGGGTTTTCGCGATGGAGGCTTTAAATAGGCGAAGAGGCAGCCCTGGGGCCACCACACCATAGGGCGGCGCGGGCTTCCCTCTCCGTCGCGCCTGTAGGTGGGGCCCCCGGTGGCTCCCCGCGCTCCTAGTGTTCTCGATGGTTCCTGAAAATAGGAACCCGGCGTTGATTTCGTCCGATTCCGAGAATATTTTCTTACTAGGATTTCTGAAACCAAAACAAGGTAAGGCCAGAACTGCACTTCTGCATCTTGTTAATAGGTTAGTTCCTGAAAATGCATAAATATGACATAAAGTATGTATAAAACATGTAGATATCATCAATAAAGTGGCATGGAACATAGGAATTATCGATACGTTGGAGACGTATCAATGACCCACACTTATTAAATGGGCCGGCCTTTTAAGAGGAAAGTGGGACCCACTGTGGTTTTTTGGTCTCTACTGACTATCTTGCTGGCCTACTTTAAGAGGAAAGGGACCCACCAGAGCTGGGTCTGCCTAATTACCTTGTTGGGCCTACCACTTGCTATATGGTGGGACCCCACATACTAATTTGGCTTCTGGCCTTTACCAGAGCTGGCCCACCTATGCTTTTGGCCCGCCCACTATCTTGCTGGGGCCAGCCCACTTCACAGGCAGTGGTGGTCCCAATACCTGTAATGGGCCTGCTTCTTTACCAGAAGGTGGGACCCACTGTAGCTTTGGGTCCGCCCACTATTTCATGGCCTACCACTTGCTATAAGGGCGGACCCTACACCAAATGGTTCCTACCATTATCAGAATGGGACCCACTCGTGCTTTACTCGCCCACTATTTTAAAAATAGCCCACTTGATATGCATGTGACCCACATACTAATTTCTCTGCTCACTTCTTTAACAGAAAGTGACCATCATGTTTTTGGCCCGCCCACTATCTTTGTCAGGGTTTACGACTATATATGTAAGGACCTACATACTAAATGGGCCGACCTTTAACTGGAATGTGGGACCCACTCCGTGTTTTTGGCCCGCCCGCACTAGCTGGTTAGTCACCCGATCACAGTATGGTGTGACCCCACACACCAAATAGCCTTCGCCCTGCCGCAGTGACCCAATTCGTGTTTTCTTTTGCCCGCCCACTTGCTGGGCTGCCCGCTGTCGTAAGTGGACCCCACATACAAATGGCCGCCCATTTAAGTTTTGACCACCAACCTTATGTTGTGTCTACCACGAATTAATGGACCAGCCTAATACATAGCTGACTGGTCAAAGCATGTCATCCGTCCGGCCCGCTTAAGACGTGGCAGGCCCCGTGTGGGCCTACCATCTACCACGGGTTTCACTCCGTTAACGCCGTTAATCGCCAGCTAATCTGCCTGCCACGTGTCAGTTTGCATGACGTCCGCAGTCAACGGGCTCCCGAAAACACTTGCGCAATGGCCCAATTTTCCGTGGCTAAGGGCGCCCAAACGTGCGACGTAATTAAAAAAAAAAACGTCAGAGGACTTTGGCTCCCATTTAGCCACAAATAACCTGCATCGTCGTTAGGCCCATAAAGTACGAAAAATACCCTTAGTGGACGATTTTGGGACGTTGTCTATCGAACTTTTCTCGTAGTGTATGCTCATAAGACGGCATATAACTTATAAGATGAAGACTCAACATAAAAGTAAAGAATGTCTCTTTCGCAGAGGGAAGCAGAGATTAAACATGTGCTAGAGCATTTTATTTTGAAAACATAGAGATATAAAATTTTAAGAGAGGCAATTGTGTCATAGTAATAAAGCATATGTGTTATGTATAAAACTTCCTATAAGTTGCAAGCCTCATGCTCGAATACAAATAGTGCCCGCACCTTGTCCTAATTAGCCTGGACGCATGGATTATCATCGTATTACATATGTTTCAACCAAGTTTCACAAAGGGGTACCTCCATGCCACCTGTACAAAGGACTAAGGAGAAAGTTCGCATTACTCGCTCTTGATTATTCTCACTTAGACATCCATACCGGGACAACATGGACAACAGACAAATGGACTCCTCTTTAAGCTTAAAGCTTTTGGCAACATAAATTTCTCATAAGAGATTTTTGAGGTTTTAATGTCCATGCTGAAACTTCCACCATGTAAACATGGCTTTGGTTAGCGGCCCAATGTTCTTCTCTAACAATATGCATACTCTAACCTTTTATCATGGTTATCTCCTTTACTTCAGACAAGACGGACATGCATAGTAACTCACATGATATTTATCAAAAATATGATGATGGTGTCCCCATGTCAGCATGGTTGCCACACAACAAGCAACTTATAAGAACTAAGATACATAAGTGACATATTCCTCACCACAATATTTTTTAGGCTACTTTCCCATGAGCTATGTATTGCAAAAACAAGGAATTATTTTGAAGGTTTTAAAGGTAGCACATGTAAATTTACTTGGAGTGGCGGTGAAATACCACATATAGGTAGGTATGGTGGACACTTTTGGCATATTTTGGTTTTTGGTGGTTGGATGCACGAGTAGAGATCATACTCAGTACAGAATGAAGGCTAGCAAAAAGAAAGATAGCGACCAACTAAGAGAGCAATAATGGTCATAATCATGCATAGCGACAAAACTTATTAATTAAAGCATATGGTGATATTAAAAGTCTAAACTAAATGATCAATTCAACCCAATTGAAACATCAGAGGAGATCTTCCATTTGCATCACTATTAATATGAAACCTTTTTACTCGTATCCAACACCAATCAACTTATTTGAAACAACTCTCATTTATAATATTCATTAAAGATCAGAGAGCTAATCATATATAACTGAAGCATACTAACAAGCTCTGAACAAAATAGGAGTGAAAAACCAGAGCTAAACGCAGTACTAGCAAAAATAAAACGCTCGTTGAACAATAAGAGTGAAAACTAGAGCGTTCATACAATTAAAACGGAGCGTGTCTCTCTCCCAAACAAACATGGTATGATGGTGCCCACTTTATTGAAAATAAAATACACAACAGAAAATAAAGACGCTCCAAGAATAACACATAGTATATGAAGCAATAAAAATATAGTGAACAGAAACATGACCTGATATTTTTATTGATGAAGAAGGGGATGCCTTGGGCATCCCCAAGCTTTGACGCTTGTACTTCTTGAATATATCTTGGGGTGACATGGGCATCCCCAAGCTTGAGCTTTTGTCCATTCTTCATCTCATCTCATCATTCTTCTTTCCTACACTTGAAAACTTCCTTCATACAAAACTCATCACAAATCTCATTAGCAGCGTTAGTGCAATGATAATATTAATCAAATCTACAAAGTTCAGTATGACATATGAAAAGCATTTTAATAAGCATTAGCTACTGTAGCACAACTTCAATAAGGTTCTTTGATCAAGAGAACTCAAAAAGGTGGGCAAAAAGATGCAAATGCAAAACAGTGCAAGAATCTGTCAAAACAGAACAGTTCGTAAAAATTGATTTTTGAAAAATAGTTACGCTGCGTAACTCGAAAAACTCTGAACTAATGAAAGTTAGATAAATACCTGGGGAAGATGCTCGTAAATTGGCAGCTCAAACTTACGTTCTGGTGATTTTTGGCGATTTTTCTCGTGACGAACCAGAAACAGTAAACAAGATTGCAAATCCCCCAAATACCACTTTCTTACCATTAGAGGCAATTCTTGGCACAAAAACAAAACAAACATGATAAGGAGAGGTCATTACAGTAGTAATGACTTCCAAGACTCAACAAAGCAGTAAATAACAGAAATATAAACATATTGGGTTGTCTCCCATAAAGCTCTTTCTTTATAGCCATTTAAGATGGGCATGATTATTTGATGGAGCTCTCAAACCCCTTTTTTTGTTGTTTTCCAATTATAAGTGAAACTGACAAAGAAACAAGAACCAAATAAAGAACCTAATAAAACTAAATAGGATAAAACCAAAGATAATAAAAGCAACTATATACAATGCTTACATGTGGATGGGTAATATTGAGTTTGAAGGAGACAACCTCATGTTGGTTGATGAATAGGGGGATGCCTTGGGCATCCCCAAGCTTAGATATTTGCATCTTCTTGAATATTCTCTTGGGATCCATCTACACATCCCCAAGCTTGAGCTCTTGCATCCTCTTGCTCATCTCATATCACCATATTGATTGGAACTTAAAAACTGCATCCACATAAAGCTTCACAAAACTCATTAGTAGGTTAGTACTCATTAAATAAAATCCACAAGTGTTCAAGTATCCCTAATTTCTATAAAATCTATCAAATATTTAGCCACTGTAATACTGAGGTTTCTTATTATTTCAATCGTACGTCGAAAACGAAGGAAACTTTTGAATCCTAAGTACAATATTTAAACAAAGAGAATAGAAATCTGTCAAAACTGAACACTCTGTAAAGATGTCACTCAATGAGATAGTTACGTAGCTCAAATCGAAAAACTCATGATTAATGAAAGACAGATCATAACCTCAGGTCTATGCACAAAAAAATTTCAGATCAAAATGCCATACTGAGATTTTTCACGAATTTTTGCAGCACAGCACAGGAAATCTGTCTCAACAGAATCAGTCCGTAAAGATTGAATTATTAGATCTGTCTACGTACCTCAAATCAGAAAAGTCAGAACTAACGAAAGTTAGATAGCAAGCACTACTATGCACTCAAGAAATTTCAGATCAAGATCACGTTCTGGTGATTTTTAAAATTTTCTACAGTGGAGCACAGGAAATCTGTTTTCTAGGCAGCATAGTGACAAACTTGCATAACAAACTAGGGGTTATCTATACATTCTATTTACAGCGAGATATGTACACTATATACACTATATACAAGTTTTTAATGAAAATCTTCCATGGAAAGAATTGTTTTGGTTTCGCAGGCATGAACACAAGTGTTCAAGGTCGACCCCCACTTCACCATTACTCATCTTTCCAATCACTTTTCTTTTCTGAAAACATTTTTTTATTTTTTTATATAAGAAGTACAACTAATTTTTTTGTAATTCGCATTCCCTATCCATACAAGAGATAGAGAACAACTAGGTACAGGAAGTAAAACTACTTAGAGATAAAGCAAACAAGTGCACACGAAAATATTCACCTACGCTATGGCTCCCCGGCAACGGCGCCAGAAAAGGTCTTGATATCCCACAAGTATAGGGGATCGTTTGTAGCCTTTTCGATAAGTAAGAGTGTCGAACCCAACGAGGAGCTAAAGGTAGGATAAGTATTCTCTCAAGTTCTATCAACCACTGATACAACTCTACGCGCACTAAACGTTTGCATTATCTAGGAAATAAAACTACAGTAGCAATACGGGTATGAGAGATAGCTTTGCAAGATAATAAATACATGAAAGTAAATGTTAGTGCTGCAGCAATAAAGTACACTAAGTAACCATATACTAACAGTACCATGAGTGTGGAAAAGTGGTGGTAATTGTGGTGGCTTTGTCCAAGATTAATTAGTGAAGACATTTAGTTCATTGTCTTTGATGTAGTTTTCAATGTGGGAGAGGCTAAATATACAAGCGCTCCACTACTTGGGATTACAAGTACTATATGATTGGATTGTTAGCAAACATCCGTAAATACTAACAATGCATTAAGGTTTCCCCAACCATAGCCTTAAGTTTATGGTCCTCTTACTCCCATACATGCAACTAACCGGTTTGAGCCCTCAGGTTTCTGTCACTCCGGCAGGACTACCCCCTTCCTTTGCACATACTACTAACCCTATGGTGTTGATCCATGCGCGCACAAGTATAATGGACACCAAAGGACAGTACCATATCAACATACAACTCTAATGAACCATAGACATTCAACAAAGCAATCAAAAGACAAATATACTACATACACATGACATAGATCATAGGATAAATATTATAGCATCAAACACCATGTTTACATAGGACGGTACAGGGGTTTGTGGGAGGATGAACCACTGAATACAAGGAGGAGATGGTGATGGAGATGGCGGTGAAGACGTTGGAGAGGGGCAACACGGCGGCGCAGGGCGGCGGCGGGCCGGCGGCGCGGGGAACTCCTTTCCCCGCCGCCGGCAAGCTTGGGGAGCGCCGCCCCTTAGCCTCCCTCCTTCATGGCTTCTTGGGAGCCCTCCCCCATGGAGATGGGATCCATGGGGGAGGCAAAAACGTGGCTTTGGTGGCTGGAAATTCGTGGGTGGAGGTGTCCTCCACGAGTTAGGGTTTCCTCCTTTATATAGACTCTCGGATTTCCGTCATCCCATCTAGGGCTTCAGTAAAACGGGTCCCTAGGCCGCATACGGACTCCGATTGGGCCGAATTTTAACTCTAGAACGTTCAGCAGAAAATTATCTACAACTTCCTCTTCAGGCCCAACTCCGTTGGAGGTCATCTTCGAGGGTCAAACAGACAATCTCCGAAAACAGTTCTGGGACAGATTTCAGCAAAGTTCCAATTCGACTCCAACAAGGTTTCCTCTTATATTCTTGATAATTCCTACACATCAAAGTGTAAAACAAGAACATTGTGCACTTTTGCAACTATTAATAGGTTAGTCCAAATAAATCATAAACTTAATATAAAAACAAGTGCCAAAGGCATAATATTAGCATGAACATAAGAAATTCTAGATACGTTTGCGACGTATGAGCCGGACATGAAGATATCTCATGGACGCGCGAGAGGAGCGGGAGGAATGCGCGAGAGGAGAAGAAGAAATCCGAGGCCGGTCCGTAACCCGCCGTAGACTGCCCTCCACGCTCGGGTCGCCTTACATGACCCGCCGACCGGGCTCTTGAATCGCTTTTCAGCCCGGTTCCCGTCCGTTGGATTCTGCTCGTGACTGGGCAAACCGGACGCCTGCTTACGAGGTTTCCACATAGACCCGGTCGACGATCATGACCGCCAGCTCCGGGTCCTCGCCCCGCTGATCGGATTCTAGACCGGATTTGTCCGAGTCTGTCTCGACCAGATCTATTCTGGGTCGGTTTTACTTGTATCTTTCGACCATAACTCATGACGTCAAGTTTATGAGCTACTTTTGGAAGACGCTTTGGAAGAAGCTGGGGACGAAGCTGCTTTTCAGCACTACTTGTCATCCCCAAACTGATGGCAACTGAAGTGGTGAATAGAACCTTGTCACAACTGTTGAGAGATCCATGATCAAGAAGAACCCGAAGGAGTGGGGAGTGGTTGCCGCATGTGGAGTTTGTTTACAACAGGGCGGTACATTCTACCACGGAGCTATGTCCTTTTGAGGTGGTGTATGGTTTCAAACCCATTACTCCGCTTGATTTGTTGCCTTTGCCCATACATGAGAGGGTTAATATGGAGGCATCCAAGAGGGCAGATTTTGTGAAGAAGATTCATGAGAAGACTAGAGTTGATCGAGAAGAAAGGCAAGAGCAATGTTGCAAGGGTGAACACGCAAGGAGATGTTGTTCAAGCCTGGTGATTTGTCCTGGGTACATTTTCGCAAGGATAGGTTCTCGAAGCTGCAGCCTAAGTTGAAGCCTCGTGGTGTTGGTCCTTACAAAGTGCACCAAGATCAATGATAATGCACACTGGACAGATCTTCCAGAGGATGAGTTTGGTGTCAGTAATTCTTTCAATGTTGCTGATTTGACACCATACGACGGAGAAGACCTTGAGACGGCGCCAATCGACAAAGGATTAACTTGTCAATGCCTATGAATTGGACCAGGGTTTTGCTAGAAGTAGAGGCAAGTAGATCTCGAAGGTTTAGGCGAAAGTACTCGGCGATTATGAAAACCAGGGTTATGTTGACAGTAGATTCGATCTTTCTTTCTGTCTCGACTCCCCTTATATAGGAGGGCGGAGCCGAGGTTTTATCGCACAAGTTACGCAGTTCGGATGCTTTCTAACCCGTCCCGCCGCATTACAAATAATACTTCCGACATAACCTAGCTTCCTTAATACATCTTGGGTGTTCCTAATCTTCTTATTCTTCTGGAGAAAATTCTTGCAAAGAATCCCGGCATTATCTATGGCGGTGAGACCATTTGGGGGTGCCTGTGTCGCAGCCCCCGAGAGATTTTGCTTGAATCGTAGAGTCAGGAAAAATCTCCCGTTTATTTTTGTTCGAGAGCTTTTATTCATACTCCACATAAAATCTATAGTGTACAGGGATAATGGTAGTTGGAGCTAGTTCATCTGACGGGTACTAGTTAACTGCTCCAGTGGCAATCCGCAAAAACCTACTTCAAGATCACGTCCCCGGACATGATCTCGGAATACTGGTGTAAACTTCGACAGGTGCTGCTTAAGGTCTTACCATTCTCGTCAAGTCCTACCAAATTTATCGGTACCTAACGCTGTCCGTTAGATTTTTCTTCAGACTGCTGATACGGATAAAAGCAGTAGCTGCGCCTTTGCGATGCCACGCCCGTTTAACGGATCTCTGGTCTTACCTTCGCAAATTTGGTGCATTCAGAAATTGATCGTAACTTTGGCGTTCTGAGAATATATCGAGTGCTTTTCGCCTTTTGAATAGCACATTTTATTGAGCCATTTGATGACTTTATTTTGTCTTCCCGAAGAGTATATGTAGAGTTATTTGCGTAACTCGAAATATACTCACTTCTTTTTTCTCTATTTCTCGATCACCATCGGCACGCGGGCAATGTTTCCCGATGGAGTAGCCCCGAGGCCACAGCTAACAACTTGTGTTGGGTGTAGGCTCCACGTATTAACATCTTTTGCCGCTATTTTTATGATCCTTTTCGATATTTTCATATTTATCGGGTGCGCGACCAGCGCTCCCGATGGGAGTAGCCCCCCAGGCTATGAACAAATTCTTGGATTTGGTCATAGGCTCTCGCCATTTCTATATTGTCATACTCAAAATTTTCTATTTTTCCAGAGTAGCCCCCGAGCATTTGAACAAAAACTTGTATTTGATCAAAGGCTCCAAGAGTATTCGAATATTTAATCCCTGTCGCCATTCTCTTTTTTATTTTTCTTGTCGACATATTTTTCCTTGCCAATTCTCTTCATCTCTGTCAATAATTGGATTTTTGTTTCTGCCTTGTGGGTCCATTGCTGCTCCCACCACGTTTACATCGTCGTGCAAGTGGGGGACACA
Source organism: Lolium multiflorum (assembly GCA_030979885.1). Taxonomy (NCBI): domain Eukaryota; kingdom Viridiplantae; phylum Streptophyta; class Magnoliopsida; order Poales; family Poaceae; genus Lolium; species Lolium multiflorum. The sequence goes on from CM061749.1 coordinate 167,180,507, forward strand.
CGTCCTCCGTTTTTCCTGGCGCTCTGTAACCTCGTCAATGTTGAAATACTAATTTGCCCTTGTTGCCACGTGGTAATCATCTCCTGCATTCTTTCTTCATCCAACGGTTCCGTCGCTTCACCGCACCTCTATAAGATCTCCTTCTTCCTCGAGCACTTCCGCTCGCGCCGTTCTCTGCTCTCCTCTGCAAAATCTTCCCTTGCGCTCCACTGCTGCCAAAGCTCTTCTCTTCGCTGCTGCTCGCCATTGCCATTGTTGATGCCACCGCGTCGCTTAACCAGGCACAGCACTCCTGATTCTTCCATGGCCGCCGCGGATCTAGGAACTGCGGAGTGGGAAAGGTCCAAACCAAGACCTGAACCTCCTGAAGAAACTGGGAATCACCACGAAACCCAAAGCGGTTTGCTTCCCCAGCGAAGAAAGCTACCCAGCCCCTCCAATGGGGTACCGGGTAAGTTTTGTCGACCATCTCATCCGTGGTTTATCCACCCCTATCCATCCTTTCCTCCGTGGATTACTCTATGTCTACGGTCTCCAGCTTCACCACCTCACGCCAAACTCAATCCTCCACATTTCTATTTTCATCACGCTTTGTGAAGCCTTCTGATACGTCTCCAACGTATCGATAATTTCTTATGTTCCATGCCTCTCCCACTGTCGCCTATAATATAGGCGGCGTTGTTATTTCTATTCGCTCCACTGCTGATTACTTCGACGTCAAGCTCCCTGATTCCGTTCAAGGTTGGCGCAAGAGGTGGCTATACATTCGGGAAGAAAACGATGGCTGCCTCGAGGATAATATTCCTCCTTTTGACGGTGCTGAGAAAATCCTTCGCCGCCGTTCTTGGGACGCAGAAGCTACCGAGGAAGAAAGAACTTCGACAGAGGCCTTGATGGCTCGCATCCATGAGTTGCAAAATACTCGCGGCAAAGAATTGTCAGGTATCCAGATTATAGTGTATTTTCTTAAGAGTAGAGTTCAGCCTCTTCAAGCTCGCAAATTCCCTCTCTGGAAATATACTGGCACATGAAGACGTGGATCGGCTGTCGGTGGATTTGGAAGTCAAGGACCTGGAGAGGCTTGTCCGAAAAATCACCTCCCTCAGCAAAAAAGATGCCATCCCTTCTTCTTGTCGCGTAAAACCATACAGCGCCACCCATGCGCTTCTTAAGGTAAACATTTGTCGCGCAATTTTTTACGGCCTTGCTTTTTTGCATTGTTTGCTTCGTTCTGATATCCTTCCTTCTTTTTGGACAGAATCATCCAAATCTTGTTTCACTTCCTCCTCTTCCTGAAGGTGGGGAAGTTGAAGAAAGGACCGTTATCTCTAATGATAACCAAGAGGCCTCCTTTTGTGAATGAACCCACAGATTCTCGAAAATCTGCGGGATCTGCTGAAAAAGATGCTGCTTCTGAAGACACTACATCGGCCCAGTCTCCTCCTCCTGCTGATTCTCCAAAGAACAAAAGGAAAAGGGGTGATGTCGAAGATTCCGGGAAACCCGAAGAAGCTGCTCCTTTACCGCAAAAGGCAGCTTATGACCCATATCTTGCGATATCATCAGTTCGTAAGTTCCCTTTTATTTTCCTATTCGAAGAATTTTTGCTTGCCTTGCTTTTTACACTGCCACCCTTTTGCAATAGTGATGATGACGAGGAAACGCCAACTTTGGATGTGGCTGCTCGAACGAGTATGTCACATACCCTAGTTATTTCAGAGCCACGAGTTGAAGGAGAGGAATCCTCGCCTCCTCAACAAAACATCGGCTCTTCTACTCCTCCTTCGAGCCCCCGAGCCCCTTCACCGAAAAGGGCAAGGACGGAGATTGTCTCGGAGCCTACTCTCCAATTGAGTAGCTCTTCGAACCTTCTCATGGAAGATGTAAGTTCTTTACTTTTTTGTCAATGTCTATGTTTTCTCTGTTTGCTTCTGTGCATCACCATATTTTTCTCATACCCCCATTTTCTTTTTGTTTTCTCTTTTTGGTTAACAGTGTGATCAAGGATCTTCTTCGCATCGGTGCCCAATTTGTTGGGTACCGTGAATATGCGAATAAAGCTGAAGGTAATGCTCTGCTTCTTCTTTTTGCCTCTGTTCTTTTGTTTCTTCTTTGTTGTCGAGATTTGTAACTATATTTATCTTCCATTGTAGAAAAACTGGCGGAAGCGTGCCAACACACTTGCTCAGCAATTAGAGCAAAGTGAAAAGGCTCGCAAAAAGGCTGAGTCGGATGCTGTTGATGCGCAAGCCAAGGCTGACGCTGCTGGTATCGAAGACCTTAGAAAGAGGCTTCACACCGCTGAAACTTCCCTGAGCGATCACATAGCCGCCCAGTCTGCTCGCGAGGAGGCGATCCGTAAGCGTTTAACGACGCAGAGTCGCCGCTTCGTAGGTAAGTGCCACTCATTATTCTCTTGTATTTTCTTCTCTGCACTCGTTTTTTGCTCAATTTTTTCTTTCTTGACAGCTAGAACAACTCAAGAATTTCAACTTGATGAACCCGCCAATGATTCTCTCTTCTTGACGCCCTTTCACTCCTTGAAGTTCATGGATCAGAGGCACGCGGAGGCATTGATCAGGCTAAAGCGGGGTTGTCGCGGCTTTTTCCTTACTTCTTCCCAAAAGAAAGAGGAACCCGCAACTTTCCTTGATCTCGCCAAGTGTTTCAATCCGTCTGAAGATCTTGGGTTAAGGGTGCGCCATGAGAATATGAAGATTGCCGTGGAAAATACTGTCGCCTTGGTTGCTGATAGCCAACAATCTATCGACTGGTCGAAAGTTGGCGACACTGATCAGATAGAACAGTCAAGGTGGAGGTCTTTGATCAAGGCAGCTAAGCCCAATACGAGGAAAATCCTGGCTTATATCGGGATCAAGCCATCTTCGACTCCTAGCTCATCAAAGCCGGGAGGTCTAGTTGAATGCCTCTGCTTTTTCTTTTTTAGCATTCCTCTTTCTTTTGGCTTTGTCGCCGTAGTGTTATTGGCGAGAACTATTTCAGTATCCCTCTAGAAGGTCCTTCTTTTGTAATAGACATGTATATATTATGGAGATGAATGGAAATCTATCTTTTGCTCAGTGATTGATGTCGAAATATTTCTTTTTCCAGTTAATTTTTGACAATTATACGCCAGCTCCTGGTCCTTCCAATATTTTGCCTTCTCCCTCAAGGAGAACTCCTGCTGATGCTTCGTCTGCCGAGGATTCCTTGCCGCAAGAATTAGACGAACTTCGACACCAACTTCAGTTCGTGAAGAAGCAATCACTTGTGCTGATGGAGAAAGCTCGTAAGTCATCTGAAGCCGAGGAAATTGCACTCCAACAAGCACAAACTGCCATTGCTGAAAAGGACTCGGCTGTTGCTGAAACCACTGCAGCTACGTCTCGAGAAAATTCCATGCTCCAGCTAGATGCTAGCTTGGATATGGCGGGTAAGTTTCATTGTCTTTATCTCGCTTCTTCTTTTCCTTTGCTGCTTGCCTCCTTATTGCCCACTCTGAATTGTTTTATGAAACCATAGGTGTTTTTGGATCCCAAGTAATCGAAGATGAACGTGTCGAGGTCGTTCCAAATGTTCTCCTCTCGGCTTGCACATGAGCACGGATCGACTTTTTGGGGTACGCGGACCCGCCAAATCGTGAGATTTCAAGATCGTGCACTTGTGTTCGGCGAACATCTTGACTTCGTACAAGAACTTTGTCTCCGGTATGGTACCATGTTTCTCGCAACAAGATGTCAGAACCCCTTCCGCATTGATGGAGTCAATTTCGAGATGCTCCTCGCATCCACGGCTTTGTACGAGCCCAACTAGCTGCTGGTGCAAGATTTGCGATGATTATGATAAAGATTTGCTACCCGAAGTTAGATGTAGGGCAAATTGTCCCAAAGTGCCTGGAGAAAATGTCGAAGAGGAAGAGGAACTTCGGCAAATATGATGACATAGTTACTCCCGTTGCTGAAGATATGATGGATGAACTTCTTCGGATGGATTCCGAATTCTTCGTGAAGGGTAGCTATGCTGAGCATAGTACTCGCGCTGTAAATAACGAGCGCTTAACCATAGATAATATATTGGGAAATCCTTGACATTTATTCCGAACTTTGTATCTTGTATAGACGAGCTATATTGTAAAGTCATTGTATTTTATTTTTATCGCCAAGCCCCCGGGCGTTTTGATTGCAGTGTCTTTTGTTTAATATCATGCGTGGGTGTAAGCCCCCGAGTCTTTTGTTGATCACTATTTTGTATGTATCTCTTTTTATTTTTGGCGAGGTATGTTTACCAAGGCAATATGCTTCTTTTGCGTTTGTCGACACTGTGTTTATATATATTGTATCATGTAGGGGAAAACCCCTGATCTTGTCGAGAAGAAGATATATAATTCCACTATCTTTATTATATTGCAGCACCACGAGCTCATTAAAAACCTTTTCCTGCCCCACTCGGTGCCCCGAAAAGGAAAAGAGTGCGTCTAAAACTCGCGGGCGTTTCAGTACATTGAAGCTTTACAAAGGACTATATTTTCAACACCTAGGCGTAGAATCGCCTAAGTTGCGCCACGTTCCAGTGGATTTGGCTCAGCAATCCCCGTCTTCTTGTCTTTGATTCTATATGCTCCTCCTTCGATTACTTCGTGATTTATGTAGGGTCCGGTTATGGTGATTCTGTGCTGTGACTTTTTGTTGAGTTTAGAACTAAGTCACCAAATTTGAAAAGACCTTGGCCGCACTGCCGACTGTGATAGTTTTTCAGGTCCTACGATATTTGGCGACTCTGATGACTTCTGTCTCGAGCTCATCGAAAGGCCAACATCATCCTCCAAAGATTTCTTCGATGTTTCTTCGTCATATTCTGTGACTCTTGGAGAATCGTGCTCATTTCTATTACAGACTGCCGCGCTATGAACCAGAAGAACGGTGTTTGTGTCGTCGTATTTGGTGTTGTTCGATACTCCACAACACACTTTGTAAATTCTCCCGCCAAGTATGTCGCTTTTCCAATGGTCCTACAGCTTTCTTGATGCCATCGGCAGATGATGCCATTGGCCTTCTCAACTTGTCCATTGGTCTGGATGTGCGACAGACGCAAAACTTAATTTAATGCCCACTTCTGACATGCTTTGAACTCCTTGGACGGGAAATTGCTGCCGTTGTCCTGTCACAATACTGTGAGGAACTCCAAATCTGAAGACAATGCTTTCACGAACTTAACCGCTCGACGCTCGTCCTATGGGAATTTATCTGGGCTTGCTTCGATCCATTTTGTAAACTTGTCGACAACAACAAGCATATACTCATAACCTCCCGGCGAAGCTTTGTGTAATTTACCTACCATGTCGAGAACCCCATTGAGCGAAGGGCCAAGACAATGGGATTGGCATAAGTTCTGCGGCAGGAGAGTGAGGTCTTGCCGCAAATCTTTGACACGCATCGCAAGTTCGCACTATTTCCTTCGCATCCTCGATTGCTGTTAGCCAATAAAACCCTGCTGAAAACCTTAGCCGCAATAGCTCGACTACTCGCGTGGTGCCCACATATTCCTTCATGCACGTCTTTTAGGATCCTTCTTCGGGTGTAACACACCGTTGTAGCACACCCGAAATACTTCACTTGTACCTCCTTTTACCACAGTGAAAGCTTTTGATCGCCTAATTATTCGCCTTGCTTCGATTGATCGTCGGGTATGACTTTCCTTAGGATGTATGATATGTAGGCCTGGCATCCATGGAACTTGTACCATCATGACTAGTTCTTGCCTTTCTTCTTCTTCTTCTCGCTCAGCACTTTGTGACAAAGCTGGGTTTTCTTCTCCTTTTTGTTTTTGCCGCCTTTGTTGATCTTTCTGGCCATTCCCTCCCAAACACACTGGAGGGATTGCTAGGCATTGTGACCCGATGTTTGCGAGAACGTCGGCTTCATCGTTGCTCATCCTGCTGATGTGGTTTACCTCACAACCATCGAATAGCTTCTCTAGCTCATTGTATACCTCCTTGTATGCTATCATACTTTCGTTGACTGCGTCGCATTGGTTCATTACTCGCCGAAGATTTTCAATCGGGTTGCACCGCAAGCTTTCGCCATCTTCATCCCGTGTATGAGAGCGTCATATTCTGCTTCATTGTTAGATGCGTTTGGGAACGTCATCCGCAGAACATATTTCAACTTGTCGCCCAGGTGAAACTAATATCACGCCCGCTCCGGCAAGACTCTTCCAATCTCTGACCCGTCGAAGTTCATGTCCAGCAAGTCCTCGATAAACTGGGGTCCCTGTGGTTTTGTAGCTCCATCCACTCCGCAATGAAATCTGTAAGATCTGCGACTTTATTGCTTTTCTTTTCATACGTGATGTCCCGAGGAAAGTTCTATTCTGTGCGAGCACGACCCGTGCTTCAAGTTGTTCAAGATATTTGATAAGGGGAGCCCTATTGACCACTATTATCGGTGCGCCGAGAAGTAGTGTCGCAATTTTCTTGCTGTCGTGAATACTCCATATGCTAGCTTTTGTATTGCGTACCGCTGTTTTGACGGCGACAGTACTTCGATGAAATATACTGGCCTTTGAACTCCATGAAGCTTGCCTCTTCTTCCCTTTCGACCACTAGGGCCGTGCTGACCACCTGAGGTGTAGCTGCAATGTACAAGAGGAGAGGTTCTTTCTCTTGGCGCCACCAATATCGGCGGTGTCGAAATTGCTCGTTGAGATTCTCGAAAGCTCTGTCGCTCCTCGTTCCATTGAAATTTTTCCCCTTGCTTGATTAACGCATAAAACGGCACGCTTTTCTCCTAGCCTGGCGACGAATCTGCTTAAAGCTGCGACTCGCCCGGTTAGTTGTTGTATTTCCTTCAACTTTGTTGGCTTTCATAGTTACGATGGCCTGTATTTTTTCGGAATTAGCTTCAATCCCCCTTGCTGATACTAAGAACCCGAGAAGTTCTCCTGGGTACTCCAAAAGAGCACTTTGTCGGGTTCAGCTTGAGGCAGAACTTGTCGAGGTTGTCGAAGGTTTCCTTCAAATCTTCAATCAACGTTGACCCTTTCTTTGATGTTATTACGACATCGTCGATGTAGACTTGTACATTTTTCCCGATCTGTGTTGCTAGGCACTTCTGCATCATCCGCTGATATGTTGCTTTTTTCAGACCAAAGGGCATTGTTTTGTAGCAAAACACGCCATAAGGTGTGATGAACGCTGTCTTGGCTTCATCTTCTTCTTTCAATCTGATCTGGTTATAACCAGAATATGCGTCCAGGAAGGAAAGACGTTCACATCCTGCCGTGGAGTCGATGATTTGATCGATCCGAGGGGAAAGTGATCACAATGTTTATTGAGACACGTAAAGTCGACGCACATGCGAAGGACTATTGTGTGTTTCTTCGGCACCAACTGGGTTAGCTACCCAAGTGGCTTCTGTAGATATTTCTCTGATGAACCCGGCATCTTTGAGTCGATCTATTTCTGATAACATAGCTTTGCGGCTAGGCTCTGAAAAACGCCGCAAAGGTTGCTTTACTGGTCGTGCAAGAGGATCCAAATTGAGGTGGTGCTCGGCAAGTTCCCTGGTACTCCTGGCATGTCAGCTGGACACCATGCGAAGATTTTCCAGTTCTCACGGAGGAACTCGACGAGCGCGCTTTCCTATGCGACATCCATGTTTGCAGCAATGGACGTCGTTTTCTTTGGACCCGTCGGGTGGATCTGTACCTCTTTTGAATCTTTATTTATATTGAAAGTTGGCTCCTTAGATCTTCCTACCTCTGGCAGCACATCATAATCAGTGAACCTAGGTGCCGCATATTCTGCTTGCATCCCGAAAGTTTCTGCCAGATGGAAATCTTTGTCGATTTATCGGACGGCAAAGCTTCCTTTGATTGTGATAGGTCCCTAGGCCCAGGCAACCTCCACAACAGATATGTATAATGCGGCACTGCCATGAACCTGGGCGTACGCTGGTCGTCCCAACAAAGCGTGATATTGCGATGGGAAATCCACAACTTCGAACCCAGGTTCTCTATTCTGTAGTTTTCGGTTCCAAACCGAACGTCGAGGTTGATCTTGCCCAATGGGTAACTTGGCTTCTCTGGTGTGATCCCGTGAAAGCGTGTGTCAGTTGGTTTCAAGTTTGCCAGGGATATGTTCATCTTCCTCAATGTGTCTGCATACATGAGGTTTAGACTGCTGCCGCCATCTATGAAAACTCGCGACACGTCGAACCCAGCAATTACTGCGGGTAGAATAAGTGCGATTGTCCTGGTCGAGGAACTTGTGCGGATGATCCGCGATTGTGAAGCCTATGTCTTGCCCTGACCAATTTAGATACTCGACTGTTGGTGGAGGCATCTTCTCTGCATAAACACTTGTCGAGATATGACCTTCTGCGCCCTGTTGGACGGCCTAGCTTTCTGAATCATCAAAACTGCGCCATTGGAATTGGGATCGACATATGGGGGTGGTTGTGGTGCTGCCGCTATTCTGAGCTGGTGTCGATTTTCTTCGGTTATTGCGGGAGGAGGTGGAAGGTGAATCTCGCTCCTTGGCTCCCGAGGATTTCTGTTATTTGCTTGGGCATTTGCGATTCCTGCGGCTCGCAACATTGCCTGAAAATTGCGGCAGTCTTTCTGGAGATGTCCGACTGTCTCTTTCCATTGTTGTCGAGGTAAAAGTGCATTTGACACGGACCGTTCATCATCTCCTCGGGAGACACGTAAGGTCTTTGAATCCTTGGTCCACTATTTTGTCTGTTGCCGAAAATCACCTCTATTGTCGCCTTGTTGCTCGTTGCTCCTTTGATAATCATCTCGACTATTTCCTCCAGGGTTTCCCCGAAAACCAGCCGATATATGGCCGGGGCATCGTTGTTGTAGAACTGGCGAGAAAATCGCCTTCTATTTTGATAATTTCGACTACGATCCTCTTCTGGCGACCTGTGTCGCTTGTTGTATATTGCGTCTTCTCCATCTGCCCACTTGTTAGCGATTTCCATCAACGCTGAGATTGTCTTGGGATTAGTTCTTCCCAAGTCCTCGACGAAGTCTGCTCGTCGGATTCCTGCCACGAACGCATCTATTGCCCTCTCGTCAGATATGTCTTCTGCCGAGTTTTTGATAATGTTCCACCGCTGTATATATTTTCTCATCGACTCGTCATGTTTTTGTCGACACGCTCGTAATTCTTCCAACGACGCGGGTTTTTTGCAGGTGGATCGGAAGTTCTTCACGAAGATGTCCTCAAAGGTTTCCCAGCTGTCGATGGAGTTCAAGGGGAGTTTCTTTATCCAAGATCTCGCGGCACCACTCAGGTGAACTTGGATACTTTGCATAGCTGTTGCTCTGGTTCCTCCTACCAGTTTCACCATCTCGAGATAATCCACGAGCCAATCCTCGGGATCTTGCAGGCCGTCGAACTTCTTGAAATTCCTGGTAACTTGAACCCTTTTGGGACTCGAGTTTTTCGCACTCTTCTCGTAAAGCATGGGAGCCCACACATATCTTCACGGCAAGCTCTGGCGAATACTGACGGTCCCTCCTTTCTGTCGCGCTCGTCCACCCTTACTTGGACTGCTGTGTCTCTTGCTCCACTTGCTCTTGTGGGTCTTGAACTGCTGCGGTGTGTCGTGGACTATTTTGTCTGGGATTTTCTTCGGGAGGCGTTGTTGCAAACGCTGTTCCCATAACTCCTACTCCAGCCATTGCCATATTGAACAATGGTTCTCTCGGGTCCCCAGGAGGTGGTCTGGACGCCAAGATGTATGCTTGTGTTGCCATGTAACCTGCCTCTGGCGTTTTCGGGATGATATTTCCTCTTTCGTCGATCGACATAAAGGACATGTCGAGATTTTGGATTATGTTTCCTCTTTCTGCTTCAGGTATGTTTTGCAGTCGAGACATTGCTCTCCTCCGAGCTTCTCTGTGACTATCTCCTGTATTTCCGAAAGGCGACTTAAATCGCCCGGCGTCTGCTTGATGCAAGCTGCTTCTTTTCTCCTATTCAAGGATGCTGTCTGTTTTTCCAACTCTCTGCTTACTCGAGCAAGTCTATATTGATATGCTTGAAGTTCTTGTGCAGTAGCGGTGTTGGTCATGGGTTCTGAACCATCCATGGCTTTCGCGGCCCTATCCCACGCACTTTGCGGGAGCTGTACTCTTGCGCGAGTTGTGGTTCCAGGATATTTGGTGCCTAGACCATGTCTGAGATCAGCGGGATCGACGTATGGATTTCCCAATTCGTCGACGTTTGCGGTTCTGATGTGCCTGCCCCTTCTACCACATAGATCTGATGATATTTTGTGCATTGATTTTTTTCGGGACTGGTGACACCATCATATAGAGTGGTGAAGACCTTTCCGATGGCAGCAGTTTTGTCGATGAAGTTGAAGCTGTCGACGCTGTCGGAGTCGCTGCTTATAAAGGAGTCCGAGATGACTCGAAGGATGTGTTGCTGAAGATCTTGGCGAGCTTTCATGCCTTGTTGTCGAAGTATGTCGACGAAAACTCCTCGTCACTCGACGAAAAGTTGGAGTCGACCGCTGAAAATTCCGGCGAGATCGGAACTTCGAGACGGTAGGATCCTTCCTTGTTGACGCCAAATCGGAATTCTCCGAACCTCATGACGATGGGTCCTCCAGATAGGCACATGCATCCATACGGGAGGGCGGGTGAGGAATAAAATTGAATAGATCAGTTTTTCCCTTGTTACCTCGATCCATCGCGTTGCTTGCTGTTGATGAAGTCGAAGATCTTGAACGTGCCATCGAGATCAGATCCTTGCAGCCTCTAATTCCCACAGACGGCGCCTGACAAAGGATTAACTTGTCAATGCCTACAGATTGTAGACTAGGGTTTTGCTAGAAGTAGAGGGCAAGTAGATCTCGAAGGTTTAGGCGAAAAGTACTCGGCGATTATGAAAACTAGGGTTATGTTGACAGTAGATTCGATCCTTTCTTTGTCCCTCGACTCCCCCTTATATAGGAGGTGGAGCCGAGGGTTTCGTATCGTACAAGTTACAGAGTTCGGGACGGTTTCTAACTCGTCCCGCCAGATTACAAATAATACTCCTATTACAACTCTAGCTTTCCTTAATACATCTTGGGCTCCCGAATCTTCTTATTCTTCGGATAGTGGGCCTTCAGTAAATCCCGGGTACTATCTATGGCAGGCCCATTTGGGGTGCCTATGTCAACGCCTTTTGAAGGGGGGGGGGATGATGAGGACATCCCTACCTCACTACTACCTCCGTCATTACCAATTGAAGATGAACCTGCTGTGAAGCTCAAGTCCAATGAAGTCAGGATTGGACCAATGACACGAGCTCGTGCGAAGCTACTTAAACAACAGGTGAACTTGTTCCTAAACGATACCTTGATTGATGAGAACTTTATACTACCTAAGTCCTATTACTTATGTATCATCAGGTATGAAGAGGAGACAAGCATCGCACGAGGAGGAGAGGAGCAGCTGGACGTGAAGATGGACGTGAAGCTGGACAAGGAGCTGGACATGAAGATATCTCATGGACGCGCGAGGGAGGAGCGGGAGGAATGTGCGAGAGGAGAAGAAGAAGTCTAGGCCAGTCCAGAACCCGGTCAGACCGGCCTCCACGCCGGGTCGCCCGGTTACAGCACCCGGTCGACCGGGCTCGACCGGCCAGCCCGGTTCCTGGCCCGGTTGACCCTGCCTCGTACCGGGCCAAACCGGACGCCATAGGTTTCTCGGTTACAGCACCGGTCGACCGGACCACGACCGGCCAGCCCGGTCCCCAGCCCGGTTGACCGGATCAGCACCGGATTTGTCCGAGTCTGTCTCGACCAGATCTATTCGGGTCGGTTTTACTTGTATCTTTCGACCAGAACTCGTCCCGGATGCCTATATAAGTGCCTTGGACGACCCTGCCAGCTTGTAGACCACGTTTAAGATAAACCCTAGTTCTTAGTTGTTTGCTGCAAAACTATTGAATTCCCTACACCATATTGCTTGATATTGTGTAGATCCTGTTTAAGTCTTGTGTGATCTGCTGTTCCATTGGGAATTAGACGGTTGCAACTTACCGCTTCGTGGTCGGCGGCTACGTGCGCAAGTGTGTGGAGTTGCGAATATCTTGCAGGGTTGAGAGTTGTTGCATTGGCGACAGGGACCAATCGAGAGATCTCGTTGCGTCATACAAGTTATCATCCACTACATCGTCGTGTTTCTCCGCTGCTATCACCCCGTGATCATCATCACCACCGTTGCTTACTGAGAAGATCGGGCCACCCCTTATCATCTTGGTATCAGATTTCAGTGTTTCCTCGGTAAGCCATCCACAATCCACCCCATAGTTGAGTTGTGAGTGTTTTCCTATCCAGAAAAAGCCAAAAAAAAATTAGGGTTAGGGTTTGCCATAGCCATAGATTGCACTAATTTCGAGTTTTAGTTGCTTTTTGTAGTTGTTTTTGCGTACCTTTATCTTTCTTCTAGTAGAATTGTTAGGGTTTGTGTTTTCTTTTCATCTAGTTTATCATCTAGAGTCAGTTTTTGTTTACTCCGAGTCCACATAGCATACAGTGTGTTTGTCCAAACCATAGCTACAGCCTTTCGATATACGTGACTAGGAACTTCCCCAGAAGAGACTAGTTTTACCGCTCGACAGGCTGCTCATTAGGGTTTTGGTGCTTTGCATATCTTGTTGGCCGTGTTATCAAGGAGTTGAGTCATAAAAAAAAAAAATTGAAAAGAAGCAAAAAGAGCTACATAGCTGCGTTACAAAAAGAAAAATACAAAAAGAAAAGTGAAGTGCTAGTTCAATTCAAGTGAAGGCTTAAGTTTTCTTTACTGCACCCGTAGTTGAGCAATCTTGTGCCTGTCTCGTTGAGCTTTGCTAGCGTCTCTCTAGTGCATTGCAACCTTTCCTACATATAGTTGCATTGCCACATTTATCGCCTTGTGTGAGTATCTTTGGTTGTCTACGGTCAGCGCTAGAGCTTGTTATTGGTGCAAATAGGTAGCCTACCTACAGCCCCACATATACCCTGCTTTGTCGTGTGATTGTTCTTATACCCTTGATATTCGCTTCGCTACATCCGTGCACTAGTTGTTTCTACAAGTGGTAAGCAACACTAATTTACTTTGGAATGGTAAGATCTCCTTTTCTTATCAGTTTTGAGTGAGTTGTGAGAGTACCACCATATATTTTGATTTAGTGCACTAACCTACTAATCATGTCTGCTAGTGATCATAAGATTGTTAACCAGGAGAACAAGGATTCTGCAGATATTATTAACTGGAGGGAGTTTGAAGCTCTTAGGAATGAGATGCGACGTGAATTCCGCGCTCAAGACGATGTGCTTAATGGAAAGGTTGACGAGATCAACCAAAAGATGGATGCTACTAATGAGTCCGTTACTGCAATGGCGGATCAAATGACAGATATTCAGCGTACTCTTCAAACTTTACAATTGGCTGTTGACAATCTCACAAACCAACAGCAACAACAAGACGATGATGAAGATCCTGAACTTCAAGATGACGCACACAATGCTCGTGGTGCGCCTCGTGGTAATCGTCCTCGTGGTTGGGCTCCACTTGGCCGCAATGGTCGTGGACAAGATGAAGAAGATGGATTGGGTAAGCCCAAGTTTTCCATACCCAAGTTTGAAGGAGGAGCTGACGTTGAAGAATACCTCACTTGGGAGCTCAAGATTGAGAAGTTATGGAGCTTACATCCAAACTATACTGAAGATAGGAAGCTTGCTTCTTCTGAATTTGATGGTTATGCATTGTGTTGGTGGGATTCATTTGTTCGTAACCGCGAAGAAGATGGTGACAACCTATCCGCACATGGCGTGCTATGAAGGAGGCAATGACTTCGCTTTGTGCCTACAAATTACTTGCGGAATATCTTCGATAAGTTGACACTATTGAGGCAAGGTGTGAAGACTGTCGATGAGTACTACATGGAGATGGAGATGCTTATGCAGCGTGGCCGTGTCCGTGAGTCTCTAGAGATGACAATGCAGCGTTTTCTCAATGGATTGAAGTATGATGTTAAAGGCATTGTTCGTCATTATAGCTACACCAATATGAATCAATTGTTACATCATGCAAGAGAAGCTGAATCACAGTTGGCTGAAGAAGCAAAGGTTAAGGGACGTGCTACGGGAGCTGGGCGTTTTACACCCCGTGCGCCCTCTACAGCGCCGGCGCCTTCGACGCGCTCCGCTCCTTACTCTACTCCCCTAGCAAACCGGTCTCCAATGTATCTAATGCAAAGAAGTCCGAATCTGCTGCAAGTACGAGTGGTTCTAGCATGTCTACAGCGCGCAACCGCGATATGCTTTGCCATACATGTGGTGGCAAGGGTCACTTCAAGAGAGATTGTCCTAACCGCAAAGTCATGATTATCAATGAGGACAATGAGTATGAGACTGGAGATGATGTTGATCCTAATGCTCCAGAAGATGATGACTATGATACTGATGGTGAAGATGCATATCCGTCTGATGCTCGCACCATTGTTGTGTCGCAGCGTGCTCTTAATGTGTTGCCTAGTGCATCTACTCAGCGTTGCAATTTGTTCCAAACCAAAGCTTTAGTTGGTCCTGACAAGGCTTGCAAGGTCATTATTGATGGCGGGAGTTGCCGCAATTTAGCAAGCCAAGAGTTGTGCACCAAGCTGAAGTTGAAGTATCTACCGCACCCGCATCCATATTATATTCAGTGGTTGAGCGACAATGGTGAGATGAAGGTAAACCACATGGTGCGTGTTGAGTTTGAGATTGGACCGTATAAGGATTGCATTGATTTTGATGTGGTTCCTATGACGGTGTGTCACCTACTATTGGGTCGGCCTTGGCTCTATGACCGTTCTGTGCAACACAATGGCCGTGCCAATACATATCACTTGGAGTACAAGGGCAAGAAAATTAACTTACAGCCTATGTCACCACAACAAATTGTCAATGAGTCTCGTCAGAAGATTGAAGTAAATTTGGAGGATGCACCTCTAGATAGGCGAGAGAATTGTAATGTCGTGAGTGATATAACGAAAAGTGAGAGAGTGAATTCCTTAGTGTCATTAGCCACCAAAGAAGACATGAGAGAATTTAGTGAGGATCCTACGGCCATGCCTCTTGTGCTTTTGTACAGGGGTACGGTTTTGGTTTCTAACGACATGACCCCTCTTCCTCTTGGTGTTTCTAATGTTTTGCAGGAATTCGGCGACGTGTTTCCGGAGGAGGTACCCGCAGGACTACCACCATTGCGAGGTATTGAGCATCAAATTGACTTGATTCCCGGAGCATCGCTGCCCAATAGGGCGCCATATCGCACTAATCCCGAAGAGACGAAGGAGATACAGAAGCAAGTACAAGCGCTACTCGACAAAGGTTATATCCGCATAAGCCTTAGTCCTTGTGCTGTTCCTGTTATTCTAGTTCCTAAGAAAGATGGTACTTGGCGTATGTGCGTAGATTGTAGAGCTATAAACAACATTACTATTCGATATCGTCATCCTATTCCCCGTTTAGAGGATATGCTAGATGAATTGAGTGGTGCTGCTGTGTTCTCTAAAATTGATTTGCGTAGTGGTTATCATCAAATTAGGATGAAAGAAGGGGATGAGTGGAAAACAGCCTTTAAAACAAAATTTGGTTTATATGAGTGGTTAGTAATGCCTTTTGGTTTAACTAATGCACCTAGCACTTTCATGAGACTGATGAACCATGTTTTGCGTGATTTTATTGGCAAATTTGTGGTTGTGTATTTTGATGACATATTAATCTACAGCCGCAATGAATCTGATCATACTATACATATTAGACATGTTTTGCAAGTGTTGCGTGATAATCAACTCTATGGTAATCTTGAGAAGTGCACATTTTGCAAAGATAAGGTCATATTTCTGGTTATGTTGTCTCTAAGCATGGAGTAGAAGTAGATGTGTCTAAAATTGAAGCTATTCAAAATTGGCCTACTCCCATGAATGTGAGTCAAGTACGAAGTTTCCATGGTCTAGCTGGGTTTTATCGCAGATTTGTGCCCAACTTTAGTACTATTGCTGCACCTTTGAATGATTTGACTAAAAAGGGTGTTGTCTTTGAGTGGGGCGCAGCCCAAGATCATGCTTTTGATGAACTTAAGAGATTGTTAACTTCTGCACCGTTACTTGCACTTCCTGATTTCAATAATTTGAGATTGAATGTGATGCTAGTGGTATTGGAATTGGTGGTGTGTTGATGCAAGAGGGTCGCCCAATTGCATATTTTTCTGAGAAACTTTCTGGTGCTAAGTTGAACTATCCTATATATGATAAAGAATTGTATGCTTTAATTAGAGTTCTTGAGGTTTGGCAACATTATTTGTGGCCAAAAGAATTTATCATACATTCTGATCATGAAGCTTTAAAATATCTGAAAGCTCAATCTACTTTGCATAAGCGTCTAGCTAAGTGGGTTGAGTTCATTGAGTCTTTTCCATACATTATTAAGCATAAGAAGGGAAAAGATAATATTGTTGCTGATGCTCTATCTAGGAAGAATATGCTATTAACTCAACTTGATGTTAAAATTCCTGGTTTAGAGATATTATGTGATTTGTATGCCACTGATCATGATTTTGCTGAACCATATCGCTTATGTGCTCTTGGTAAAGCATGGGAAAAATATCACATACATGATGGGTTCTTGTTTAGGGCTAACAAACTATGTGTTCCAGAATCGTCTGTGCGTTTGCTCTTATTGCAGGAATCACATGCTGGAGGTTTGATGGGTCACTTTGGGCGTGAGAAGACGCTACTCATGCTAGCTGACCACTTTTATTGGCCAAAGATGAGGCGGGACGTGGATAGATATGTGAGGAGATGCATTACTTGCAACAAGTCCAAGTCCAAGCTGAAGCCTCACGGTTTGTATACTCCTTTACCGGCACCTACTACACCTTGGGAGGATATTAGTATGGATTTTGTGTTGGGTTTGCCGCGTACTAAAAGAGGCCATGATTCTATATTTGTGGTAGTGGATAGATTTTCTAAGATGTCACACTTTATTGCCTGCCACAAGAGCGACGATGCGTCGCATATTGCTAACCTGTTTTTCAGGGAGATTGTACGTCTACATGGAGTCCCGAAGACTATTGTTTCTGATCGTGACGTGAAGTTTATGAGCTACTTTTGGAAGAAGCTGGGGACGAAGCTGCTTTTCAGCACTACTTGTCATCCCCAAACTGATGGTCAAACTGAAGTGGTGAATAGAACCTTGTCACAACTGTTGAGATCCATAATCAAGAAGAACCTGAAGGAGTGGGAAGAGTGTTTGCCGCATGTGGAGTTTGCTTACAACAGGGCGGTACATTCTACCACGGAGCTATGTCCTTTTGAGGTGGTGTATGGTTTCAAACCCATTACTCCGCTTGATTTGTTGCCTTTGCCCATACATGAGAGAGTTAATATGGAGGCATCCAAGAGGGCAGATTTTGTGAAGAAGATTCATGTGAAGACTAAAGAGTTGATCGAGAAGAAAGGCAAGAGCAATGCTGCAAGGATGAATAAGAAGCGCAAGGAGATGTTGTTCAAGCCTGGTGATTTGGTCTGGGTACATTTTCGCAAGGATAGGTTCCCGAAGCTGAGGAAGTCTAAGTTGAAGCCTCGTGGTGCTGGTCCTTACAAAGTGCTTGCCAAGATCAATGATAATGCATACTCGATAGATCTTCCAGAGGATGAGTTTGGTGTCAGTAATTCTTTCAATGTTGCTGATTTGACACCATATGACGGAGAAGACCTTGGAGCATCGGGTCGACGCCTTTTGAAGGGGGGATGATTAGGACATCCCTACCTCACTACTACCTCCGTCATTACCAATTGAAGATGAACCTGCTGTGAAGCTCAAGTCCAATGAAGTCAGGATTGGACCAATGACACGAGCTCGTGCGAAGCTACTTAAACAACAGGTGAACTTGTTCCTAAACGATACCTTGATTGATGAGAACTTTATACTACCTAAGTCCTATTACTTATGTATCATCAGGTATGAAGAGGAGACAAGCATCGCACGAGGAGGAGAGGAGCAGCTGGACGTGAAGATGGACGTGAAGCTGGACAAGGAGCTGGACATGAAGATATCTCATGGACGCGCGAGGGAGGAGCGGGAGGAATGCGCGAGAGGAGAAGAAGAAGTCCAGGCCGGTCCAGAACCCGGTCAGACCGGCCTCCACGCCGGGTCGCCCGGTTACAGCACCCGGTCGACCGGGCTCCTGACCGGCCAGCCCGGTTCCTGGCCCGGTTGACCCTGCCTCGTACCGGGGCCAAACCGGACTCTGTTTGCGAGGTTTCTGGTTACAGCACCCGGTCGACCGGACCACAGACCGGCCAGCCCGGTCCCCAGCCCGGTTGACCGGATTCCAGACCGGATTTGTCCGAGTCTGTCTCGACCAGATCTATTCTGGGTCGGTTTTACTTGTATCTTTCGACCAGAACTCGTCCCGGACGCCTATATAAGTGCCTTGGACGACCCCCTAGCAGCTTTAGACCACGTTTAAGATAAACCCTAGTTCTTAGTTGTTTGCTCTGCAAAACTATTGAATTCCCTACACCATATTGCTTGATATTGTGTAGATCCTGTTTAAGTCTTGTGTGATCTGTTGTTCCATTGGGAATTAGACGGTTGCAACTTAGCGCTTCGTGGTCGGTGGCTACGTGCGCAAGTGTGTGGAGTTGCGAATATCTTGCAGGGTTGAGAGCTGTTGCATTGGCGATAGAGACCAATCGAGAGATCTCGTTGCGTCATACAAGTTATCATCCACTACATCGTCGTGTTTCTCCGCTGCTATCACCCCGTGTTCATCATCACCACCGTTGGTTACTGAGAAGATCGGGCCACCCCTTATCAAGACCACTTTGATCAGTACACCAACCAAGGCAAGCTAATATTCTTGCAAAGTGCAAAGCTCTACTAGGGAAACGCACACTCACCTATTACTTTATGCTTCATGATCCAATCCCAAGTTTTATTCTTACAAGCTTTTACTTTGATTATTAAAGCTTACTTTTATAGTTAACTTTGGTCTAAATATAGAGTACTACAAGAGTATCAAATTTAGCCTAGAGAGCTACAAGCTAGTTAGCACCCCTCATGACTAGTTGCTAGTGCTAACAAATAAAATTGACTACTCTAGATGGGAACATGTGAAATGAAATGACTTTGAAAACCTTGGAATGATGACATGATGAATTTGATAAAAACTGATGGTTGGGTTCGGATGCGATACCATTCCAATTATTTAGTACCCCCACAATACCTGATTATGGGTAGGGCTTAACTGGAAGTTTATGCATCTTAGTATGGGTTCCCTCTAAACAAGCGTCATAGGGGTTATGCCGAGGCTGCCTCCGTTGAAAGTGAAATGATGTGAAATGACGTGAAATGAGGTGAATGTCCGGCCCAAGCCCTGTGCAGTTCCCAGGCTGACGGTTTGTCACTAGGAGGCCAAGCTCATGGGGAGAGGTGCCTATACTAGGGTATGTAAGTGAAAGTTATGGTTGATGATCCGCGTACTCGAGTTACGATTATTCAGGGTTATCCCTGACGGATGTAATCAAAAGTTGTGGCACAAGTGTACAACCTCTGCAGAGTGTAAACCTATTCGAATAGCCGTGTCCACGGTTACAGACGATTGGAAAGGCCTGTTGTCAGAAGACTAAAGATTTTGTGTCCAATAGCCGTTGTCAGATGTTTTTCTTAAAAAGGAATGATGAATTGAATGGTGAACTTGACTTGAATCACAACTGAGTTGTGGGAATGACATTAATGTTCCCACTTGAGTTAGTTAGCAAATGAAGAGTATTTTATTAAATTCTTATGAACTAAAATTGGCTTTATGCAAATAAACCTAGAGCTTAGCATCCCCTTAATGAAGTTGATAGTACTTACACTAGTATTAGTTTGCGAGTACTTTAAAAGTACTCACGGCTGTGTCCCTGGCTATTCAAATGGCCAGACTATGAAGAGGAGCAGCAGTATGAAGATGACGGCCAGCAGGACGTCTACAACAACTAGAAGCCTCTTCTAACGTCAAGCGTTGGCCTGTGGATTAGATAGTTGCTAGCGCGTAGAAGCTTCCTTGTGACGGTACAACACACGTCCGTTGGGAACCCCAAGAGGAAGGTATGATGAGCACAACAGTAAGTTTTCCCTCAGTAAGAAACCAAGGTTTATCGAACCAGTAGGAGATGAAGGCCGCGTGAAGGTTGTTGGTGGAGGGGTGTAGTGTGGCGCAACACCAGTGATTCCGGCGCCAACGTGGAACCTGCACAACACAATCAAGATACTTTTCCCCAACTTAACAGTGGGTCAATCTCACCGGCTTGCTGAAAACAAAGGATTAAACGTATGGTGTGGAGAATGATGTTTGTTTGCGAAGAACAACAGAGAACAATGATTGCAGTAGATTGTATTTCAGATGTAAATAAAGGACCGGGGTCCACAGTTCACTAGTGGTGTCTCTCCAATAAGATAAATAGCAAGCTGGGTGAACAAATTACAGGTGGGCAATTGACAAATAAAGATTCATATACATATCATGATGATCACTATGAGATTTAATCAGGGCATTACGACAAAGAACATAGACCGCCATCCAGCATGCATCTATGCCTAAAAAGTCCACCTTCGGGTTAGCATCCCCCTTCCAGTATTAAGTTGCAAACAACAGACAATTGCATTAAGTATGGTGCGTAATGTAATCAACAAAATATCCTTAGACAAAGCATTGATGTTTTATCCCTAGTGGCAACAGCACATCCACAACCTTAGAACTTTCTCATGTCCCAGATCTTAATGGAAGCTCCGTGGAAAAATAAGACCGTGCTGTCGTCCAATTCGAGAATATTTCCGTGTAGGATTTCTGAAACCAAAAACAGCAGAACAGGAACTGGCACTTCGCATCTTGTTAATAGGTTAGTGCAGGAAATGCATCAAAACATCATAAAGTGTGAACAAAACATGTAGGTATTGTCGTAAAACTAGCATGGAACATGAGAAATTATAGATACGTTGGAGACGATCAAGCATCCCCAAGCTTAGTTCCTACTCATTTCTAGGGTAAACGATAAAAACAATAACTTCTGAAGTGACATGCTACCAACATAATCTTGATCAACATTATTGTAAAGCATATGAGATGAATGGAGTGACTCGAAGCAATATATTGCTAACAAAGAGATAATGACTAAACAACTGAATCATATAGCAAAAACTTTTCATGAATAGTACTTTCAAGACAAGTATCAACAAGACTTGCATAAGAGCTAACTCATAAAGCAATAGGTTCAAAGTAAGAGGTTTCGAAGCAACACATAGGATGATTAAGTTTCAGCAATTGCTTTCAACTTGTAACATGTATATCTCATGGATAATTGTCAACATAAAGTAATATAACAAGTGCAATAAGTAAACATGTAAGAATCAATGCACACAGTTGACACAAGTGTTTGCTTCTAGGATAGAAAGAAGTAGGTAAACTGACTCAACATAAAGTAAAAAAAGGCCCTTCGAAGAGGGAAGCATGGATTACTATTTTTGTGCTAGAGCTTTTATTTTGAAAACATAGAAACAATTTTGTCAACGGTAGTAATAATTCATATGTGTTATGCATAAAACTTCCTACAAGTTGCAAGCCTCATGTATCGAATACCAATAGTGTTCGCACCTTGTCCTAATTAGCTTGGATTTACATGGATTATCATTGCATAACATATGTTTCAACCAAGTGTCACAAAGGGGTACCTCTATGCCACCTGTACAAAGGTCCAAGGAGATAGATCGCATTTGATTTCTCAGTTTTGATAAATCTCAACTTGTGGACATCCATACCGGGACAACATAGAAAACAGATAATGGACTCCTCTTTAATGCATAAAACAACAGATAATATTCTCATAAGAGATTGAGGATTAATGTCCAAACTGAAACTTCCACCATGATACATGGCTTTGGTTGGCGGCCATGTTCTTCTCTAACAATATGCATACTCAAACCATTTAATCATGATAAATCACCCTTACTTCAGACAAGACGAACATGCATAGCAACTCACATGATATTCAACAAAGGTGTAAAAGTTGATGGCGTCCCCAGAAACATGGTTACCGCTCAACAAGCAACTTATAAGAACTAAGATACATAGCTACATATTCATCAGCACAATAGTTTTTAAGCTATTTTCCATGAGCTATGTATTGTAAAGACAAAGGAATGAAATTTTAAAGGTAGCACGCAAGCAATTTACTTTGAATGGCAGAAAAATACCACATATAGGTAGTTATGGTGGACACAAATGGCATGGGTTTTGGCTCAAGGTGTTTGGATGCACGAGAAGCATTTCCTCTCAGTACAAGGCTTTGGCTAGCAAGGTTGTTTGAAGCAAACACAAGTATGAATAGGTACAGCAAAACTTACACAAGAACATATTGCAAGCATTATAAGACTCTACACTGTCTTCCTTGTTGTTCAAACACTTTTACCAGAAAATATCTAGACCTTAGAGAGATCAATCATGCAGACCAAATTTCAACAAGCTCTACGGTAGTTCTTGTTGGAGATATGCCCAAGAGGCAATAATAAAAGTGGTTATTATATATCTTTATGTTTATGATAAATGTTTATATACCATGATATAATTGTATTAACTGAAACATTGATACATGTGTGATATGTAAACAACAAAGAGTCCCTAGTAAGCCTCTTAACTAGCTTGTTGATTAATAGATGATTTCATAATCATGAACATTGGATGTTATTAATAACAAGGTTATATCATTGTATGAATGATGTAATGGACACACCCAATTAAGCGTAGCATAAGATCACGTCATTAAGTTATTTGCTATAAGCTTTCGATACATAGTTACCTAGTCCTTATGACCATGAGATCATGTAAATCACTTATACCGGAAAGGTACTTTGATTACATCAAACGCCATTGCGTAAATGGGTGGTTATAAAGGTGGGATTAAGTATCCGGAAAGTATGAGTTGAGGCATATGGATCAATAGTGGGATTTGTCCATCCCGATGACGGATAGATATACTCTGGGCCCTCTCGGTGGAATGTCGTCTAATGTCTTGCAAGCATATGAATAAGTTCATAAGAGACCACATACCACGGTACGAGTAAAGAGTACTTGTCAGGAGACGAGGTTGAACAAGGTATAGTGTGATACCGATGATCAAACCTCTGACAAGTAAAATATCGCGTGACAAAGGGAATTGGTATCGTATGTGAATGGTTCATTCGATCACTAAAGTCATCGTTGAATATGTGGGAGCCATTATGGATCTCCAGATCCCGCTATTGGTTATTGGTCGGAGTGAGTACTCAACCATGTCCGCATAGTTCGCGAACCGTAGGGTGACACACTTAAAGTTGGATGTTGAAATGGTAGTACTTGAATATGGAATGAAGTTGGAATATTTGTTCGGAGTCCCGGATGTGATCCCGGACATCACGAGGAGTTCCGGAATGGTCCGGAGAATAAGATTCATATATAGGATGTCATTTTATGTGAATAAAATGATGCGGAAGGTTCTATGGAAGGTTCTAGAAAAAAGTCCGGAAGAAACCACCAAGGAAGGTGGAGTCCACATGGGACTCCACCTCCATGGCCGGCCAACCCTAGTGGGGGAGGAGTCCCAAGTGGACTCCCCCTTAGGGGGCCGGCCACCCCCCCTATGGAAGGTGGAATTCCCACCTCTAGTGGGAGGGAAGGTTTCCCACCATATGGAAGGTTTTGGGTTCGGGTCTTATTCGAAGACTTGTAGTCCAACACTTGGGGCTTCCACCTATATATAGAGGGCCAAGGGGAGGGGGCCGGCCACCCCCAAGACCACAAGCTGGCCGCCCCCATAGAGTGGCCGGCCACCCCCTCCCAAACCCTAGCTTTGCTCCTCCACTTCATATTGCCCGCATAGCTTAGCGAAGCTCCGCCGACTTCTACACCGCCACCGACACCACGCCGTCGTGCTGTCGGATTCAAGAGGAGCTACTACTTCGCTGCCCGCTGGACGGGGAGGTGGACGTCGTCTTCATCAACAACCGAACGTGTGACCGAGTACGGAGGTGCTGCCCGTTCGTGGCGCCGTAACCGATCGTGATCAAGATCTTCTACGCGCTTTTGCAAGCGGCAAGTGAACGTCTACCGCAGCAACAAGAGCCTCCTCTTGTAGGCTTTGGAATCTCTTCAAGGGTGAGTCTCGACAATCCCCTCGTTGCTACCGTCTTCTAGATTGCATCTTGGCTTGGATTGCGTGTTCGCCGTAGGAAATTTTTTTGTTTTCTATGCTACGTTATCCTACAGTGGTATCAGAGCCGTGTCTATGCATAGATGGTTGCACGAGTAGAACACAATGGTTTGGGCGTTGATGCTCTTGTTATCTTTAGTTGAGTACTTTGCATCTTTGTGGCATAGTGGGATGAAGCGGCTCGGGCTAACTTTACATGACCGCGTTCATGAGATTTGCTCCACGCCTGACATGCAACTTGTATTGCATAAGTGGCTTTGCGGGTGTCTGTCTCTCCTACTATAGTGAAGATTCAATTTACTCTTCTATTGAAAACACTAGTATCACCGTTGTGGTTCATGTTCGTAGGTAGATTGGATCTTACTCGAAAACCCTAAACCACGTAAAATATGCAAACCAAATTAGAGAACGTCTAACTTGTTTTTGCAGGGTTTGGTGATGTGATATGGCCATAATGTGATGATGAATATGTATGAGATGATCATTATTGTATTGTGGCAACCGGCAGGAGCCTTATGGTTGTCTTTAAATTTCATGTTGAGTAGTATTTCAAAGTAGTTGTAATAGTTGCTACATGGAGGACGATCATGAAGACGGCGCCATTGACCTTGGTGCTTCGCCGACGATGATGGAGATCATGCCCGTTGATGATGGAGATCATGTCCACGCTTTGGAGATCAAGATCAAAGGCGCAAAGACAAAAGGGCCATATCATATCACATATGAACTGCATGTGATGTTAATCCTTTTATGCATCTTATTTTGCTTAGATCGCGACGGTAGCATTATAAGATGATCCCTCTCACTAAAATCTCAAGATAATAAAGTGTTCATCCTTAGTAGCACCGTTATCAAGTCTTGTCGTTTCGAAGCATCTCGTGATGATCGGGTGTGATAGATTCAATAAGTACATACAACGGGTGCAAGACAGTTTTGCACATGCGGATACTAAGGTGGCCTTGACGAGCCTAGCATGTACAGACATGGTCTCGGAACACGTGATACCGAAAGGTAGAGCATGAATCATATGATTGATATGATGAACACTTTGAGTGTTCGCCATTGAAATCACATCTTCTCGTGATGATCGGGTTTAGGTGCGGTAGATTTGGTTCGTGTGATCACTAAGACAATGCGAGGGATATTGTTTTGAGTGGGAGTTCACCTAGATTTTTTAATTATGTTGAATTAAAATTTGAACTCAATTTGTCATAAACTTAGTCTAAACTATTGCAAATATGTTGTAGATATGGCGTCCCCAATCAATTTTAACCAGTTCCTAGAGAAAGAAAAACTTAAGAGCAACGGTAGCAACTTCACCGACTGGTTCCGTCATGTGAGGATCTTCCTCAATGGCGGAAATCTGCAATATGTGCTTGATGCACCGCTAGGTGACCCTCCAGCAGAAACTGAAACCGATGAAGTAAAGAATGTTTACGCAACTCGGAAAACTCGGTACTCTCAAGTTCAGTGTGCCATCTTATGCAGTCTGGAATCCGATCTTCAAAAACGTTTTGAGCACCACGATCCTCATGAGTTGATGAAAGAGTTGAAGACTATTTTTGAAACTCATGCGGCCGTGGAATGCTATGAAGCATCGAAACACTTTTTCAGCTGTATGGTGGAAGAAGGCAGCTCCATTAGTGAGCACATGCTCGTTATGACCGGGCATGCGAAGAAACTCACTGACTTGGGAATAGTGATTCCCAACAGACTGGGATTAATCGTGTCCTTCAATCACTGCCACCAAGTTACAAGAACCTTGTGATGAATTACAATATGCAGAACATGAACAAGGAGTTTCCTGAACTCTTTGGCATGTTAAAAGCTGCTGAGATTGAGATTAAGAAAGAGCACCAAGTGTTGATGGTCAACAAGACCACCAGTTTCAAGAAACAGGGCAAGTCTAAGGGAAAATTCAAGAAGGGTGGCAAGAAAGCTGCCACGCCTCCTATGAAACCTAAGAACGGCCCTAAGCCTGATGCTGATTGCTATTACTGCAAAGAGAAGGGACACTGGAAGCGTAATTGCTCCAAGTATTTGGCGGATCTGAAGAGCGGCCTTGTCAAGAAGAAGAAAGAAGGTATATCTGATATACATGTTATAGATGTTCATTTCACTGGTTCTCGTTCTAGTACCTGGGTATTTGATACTGGTTCGGTTGCTCATATTTGTAACTCGAAACAGGAACTAAAGAATAAACGACAACTGCTGAAAGATGAAGTGACGATGCGCGTTGGAAACGGATCCAAGGTCAATGTGATCGCAATCGGGACACTTCCTCTACATCTACCTTCGGGATTAGTTTTAAGCCTAAATAATTGTTATTATGTACCCGCGTTGAGCATGAACATTATATCAGGATCTTGTTTAATGCAAGACGGTTATTCATTCAAGTCTGAGAATAATGGTTGTTCTATCTTTATGAATAATATCTTTTATGGTCGAGCACCTGAAAAGAATGGCTTATTTCTGTTAGATCTCGATAGTAGTGATACACATATACATAACATTGATGCTAAGCGAATTAAATTGAATGATAATTCTACTTATATGTGGCACTGTCGTCTTGGTCATATTGGAGTGAAACGCATGAAGAAACTCCATATCGATGGATTACTTGAATCACTTGACTTTGAGTCACTTGATAGATGCGAAGCATGTCTGATGGGAAAAATGACTAAGACTCCATTCTCGGGTATGATGGAGCGAGCTACTGACTTATTGGAAATCATACATACAGATGTGTGTGGACCAATGAGTGTAGCATCGCGCGGTGGTTATCGTTATGTTCTAACCTTCACAGATGATTTGAGTAGATATGGGTATATCTATTTAATGAAACATAAATCCGAAACTTTCGAGAAGTTTAAGGAATTCCAAAGTGAAGTAGAAAATCAACGTAACAAGAAGATTAAATTTCTACGATCTGATCGCGGAGGTGAATATCTGAGTTATGAGTTTGGCATGCATTTAAAGAAATGCGGAATACTTTCACAATTGACACCGCCGGGAACACCACAACGAAACGGTGTGTCCGAACGTCGTAATCGAACTCTCTTAGATATGGTTCGTTCTATGATGTCTCTTACTGATTTGCCGTTATCATTTTGGAGTTATGCATTAGAGACAGCCGCATTCACTTTAAATAGAGCACCATCAAAATCCGTTGAAACGACGCCGTATGAATTATGGTTTAAATAAGAAACCTAAGCTGTCGTTCCTAAAAGTTTGGGGTTGCGAAGCCTATGTAAAAAAGTTACAACCGGACAAGCTAGAACCCAAAGCGGAGAAATGCGTCTTCATAGGATACCCTAAGGAAACTATAGGGTACACTTTCTATCAGATCCGAAGGCAAGATCTTTGTTGCTAAGAACGGAACCTTTCTTGAGAAAGAATTTCTCACTAAAGAAGTGACTGGAAGAAAAGTAGAACTCGATGAGATTGAAGAATCTCTACTGCTGATCAGAGTAGCGCAGCACGGGAAAATGTTCCTGTACCACCTACACCGACAACAGAGGAAGCTAATGATAATGATCATGAAACTTCAAATGAGACAGCTACTGAACCTCGCAGATCGACAAGGGATCGTGCCACTCCAGATTGGTATGATCCTTGTCTAAATGTCATGATTGTGGATAACAATGATGAAGACCCTGCGACGTATGAAGAAGCGATGATGAGCCCAGATTCCAACAAATGGCAAGAAGCCATGAAATCCGAAATGGGATCCATGTATGATAACAAAGTATGGACTTTGGTAGACTTACCTGATAGCCGCAAGGCTGTCGAGAATAAATGGATCTTCAAAAGAAAAACAGATGCTGATGGTAATGTTACTGTCTATAAAGCTCGACTTGTCGCAAAGGGTTTCCACAAATTCAAGGTGTTGACTACGATGAGACTTTCTCACCTGTAGCGAAGCTAAAATCTGTGAGGATTTTGTTAGCAATAGCTGCATTTTTCGATTATGAGATTTGGCAGATGGATGTCAAAACGGCGTTCCTTAATGGAGACATTGAGGAAGAGTTGTATATGGTACAACCCAAAGGTTTTGTCGATCCTAAAAATGCTGACAAAGTATGCAAACTTCAGCGTTCAATCTATGGACTGAAGCAAGCATCGAGAAGTTGGAACCGACGTTTTGATAAGGTGATCAAAGACTTCGGGTTTATACAGTGTCATGGAGAGGCCTGTATTTACAAGAAAGTGAGTGGGAGCTCTGTAGCATTCCTGATATTATATGTAGATGACATATTATTGATTGGGAATGATATAGAACTATTAAGCAGTGTAAAGGGTTATTTGAATAATAGTTTTTCAATGAAAGACCTTGGTGAAGCATCATACATATTAGGCATCAAGATTTATAGAGATAGATCAAGACGTCTAATAGGGCTATCACAGAGTACATACCTGGACAAGATTCTGAAGAAGTTTAGAATGGACGAAAGTAAGAAAGGATTCTTACCTATGTTACCAGGCAAGGTCTTGAGTAAGACTCAAGGACCGGCTACGGCAGAAGAAAGAGAAAGGATGAGTCAGATCCCCTATGCCTCGGCAGTAGGCTCTATCATGTATGCCATGCTATGTACAAGACCGGATATAGCACATGCTGTTAGTTTAACTAGCAGATATCAAAGTGATCCAGGAATGGAACACTGGACAGCGGTCAAGAATATCCTGAAGTACTTGAAAAGAACTAAGGATATGTTTCTTTGTTATGGAGGTGACCAAGAGCTCGTTGTAACAAGTTACACCGATGCAAGTTGGAACACCGATCCTGATGACTCTAAGTCACAATCTGGGTACGTGTTTATATTGAATGGTGCTGCAGTAAGCTGGGCAAGCTCGAAGCAGTGCACGGTGGCGAAATCCTCAACAGAATCGGAGTACATAGCGGCTTCAGAGGCTTCATCAGAAGCGGTATGGATGAAGAGGTTCATTATAGAGCTCGGTGTGGTTCCTAGTGCATTGGACCCATTTGTCATCTACTGTGATAACATGGGTGCCATCGCCAATGCACAAGAGCCAAGGTCACACAAGAGGCTGAAGCATATCAAGCTGCGTTACCACTCGATTCGCGAGTACATCGAAGATGGAGAAGTAAAGATTTGCAAAGTACACACTGATCTGAATGTAGCAGATCCGTTGACTAAAGCTCTCCCTAGGGCAAAGCATGACCAACACCAGAATGCCATGGGTGTTAGGTATATTACAATGTAATCTAGATTATTGACTCTAGTGCAAGTGGGAGACTGTTGGAGATATGCCCAAGAGGCAATAATAAAAGTGGTTATTATATATCTTTATGTTTATGATAAATGTTTATATACCATGCTATAATTGTATTAACGAAACATTGATACATGTGTGATATGTAAACAACAAAGAGTCCCTAGTAAGCCTCTTAACTAGCTTGTTGATTAATAGATGATTAGTTTCATAATCATGAACATTGGATGTTATTAATAACAAGGTTATATCATTGTATGAATGATGTAATGGACACACCCAATTAAGCGTAGCATAAGATCACGTCATTAAGTTATTTGCTATAAGCTTTCGATACATAGTTACCTAGTCCTTATGACCATGAGATCATGTAAATCACTTATATCGGAAAGGTACTTTGATTACATCAAACGCCACTGCGTAAATGGGTGGTTATAAAGGTGGGATTAAGTATCCGGAAAGTATGAGTTGAGGCATATGGATCAATAGTGGGATTTGTCCATCCCGATGACGGATAGATATACTCTGGGCCCTCTCGGTGGAATGTCGTCTAATGTCTTGCAAGCATATGAATAAGTTCATAAGAGACCACATACCACGGTACGAGTAAAGAGTACTTGTCAGGAGACGAGGTTGAACAAGGTATAGTGTGATACCGATGATCAAACCTCGGACAAGTAAAATATCGCGTGACAAAGGGAATTGGTATCGTATGTGAATGGTTCATTCGATCACTAAAGTCATCGTTGAATATGTGGGAGCCATTATGGATCTCCAGATCCCGCTATTGGTTATTGGTCGGAGTGAGTACTCAACCATGTCCGCATAGTTCGCGAACCGTAGGGTGACACACTTAAAGTTGGATGTTGAAATGGTAGTACTTGAATATGGAATGAAGTTGGAATATTTGTTCGGAGTCCCGGATGTGATCCCGGACATCACGAGGAGTTCCGGAATGGTCCGGAGAATAAGATTCATATATAGGATGTCATTTTATGTGAATAAAATGATGCGGAAGGTTCTATGGAAGGTTCTAGAAGGTTCTAGAAAAGTCCGGAAGAAACCACCAAGGAAGGTGGAGTCCACATGGGACTCCACCTCCATGGCCGGCCAACCCTAGTGGGGGAGGAGTCCCAAGTGGACTCCCCCTTAGGGGGCCGGCCACCCCCCCTATGGAAGGTGGAATTCCCACCTCTAGTGGGAGGGAAGGTTTCCCACCATATGGAAGGTTTTGGGTTCGGGTCTTATTCGAAGACTTGTAGTCCAACACTTGGGGCTTCCACCTATATATAGAGGGCCAAGGGGAGGGGGCCGGCCACCCCAAGACCACAAGCTGGCCGCCCCCCATAGAGTGGCCGGCCACCCCCTCCCAAACCCTAGCTTTGCTCCTCCACTTCATATTGCCCGCATAGCTTAGCGAAGCTCCGCCGGACTTCTACACCGCCACCGACACCACGCCGTCGTGCTGTCGGATTCAAGAGGAGCTACTACTTCCGCTGCCCGCTGGAACGGGGAGGTGGACGTCGTCTTCATCAACAACCGAACGTGTGACCGAGTACGGAGGTGCTGCCCGTTCGTGGCGCCGGAACCGATCGTGATCAAGATCTTCTACGCGCTTTTGCAAGCGGCAAGTGAACGTCTACCGCAGCAACAAGAGCCTCCTCTTGTAGGCTTTGGAATCTCTTCAAGGGTGAGTCTCGACAATCCCCTCGTTGCTACCGTCTTCTAGATTGCATCTTGGCTTGGATTGCGTGTTCGCCGTAGGAAAATTTTTGTTTTCTATGCTACGTTATCCTACAGTTCTCCTCTAATAGATTTAAACTACATGATGCAAGAGCTTAAACATGATCTATGACAGCTCAAAACAATTGCCAAGTATCAAATTATTCAAGATTATATGAAGCATTTTCTGATTCCAACCAAATAGCAATTAACGAAGCAGTTTTCAGCCTTCGGCATGAACATTAAAGCAAAACTAAGAACATAAGTGTTCTAATGAAAAATCAGAGCGTGTCTATCTCCAATACAAGGATTGTTGGGATCCGAATTTATTCAAACATAAACAAAAACAAAAACGAACAGACGCTCCAAGTAAAGAACATAAGATGTGACGGAATAAAAATATAGTTTCACTAGAAGTGACCTGATAAGTTGTCGATGAAGAAGGGGATGCCTTGGGCATCCCCAAGCTTAGATGCTTGAGTCTTCTTGAAATATGCAGGGATGAACCACGGGGCATCCCCAAGCTTAGACTTTTCACTCTTCTTGATCATATTGTATCATCCTCTTCTCTTGACCCTTGAAAACTTCCTCCACACCAAACTTTAAGCAAACTCATTAAAGGGTTAGTGCATAATCAAAAATTCACATATTCAGAGGTGACATAATCATTCTTAACACTTCTGGACATTACCCAAGGCTACTGAAAGTTAATGGAACAAAGAAATCCATTCAACATAGCAAAAGAGGCAATGCGAAATAAAAAGGCAGAATCTGTCAAAACAGAACAGTCCGTAAAGACGAATTTTTCTGAGGCACTTAACTTGCTCAGATGGAAAAACTCAAAACTAATGAAAGTTGCGTACATATCTGAGGATCACGCATATAAATTGGCAGATTTTTTTGATTCTTCTACAGAGAGAAGGACGTGAATTCGTGACAGACAACAAATCTGTTTCTGCGCAGAAATCCAAATCTAGTATCAACCTTCTATTAGAGACTTTACTTGGCACAAAAACATGATAAGGAGAGGTTGCTAAAGTAGTAACAACTTCCAAGACTCAACAAAACAGTAGTAAAAATAAAACCATGGGTTATCTCCCAAGAAGTGCTTTTCTTTAACGCCTTTCAGCTAGGCACAGAAAGTGCGAATCAAGTAACATCTAGAGAAGAAGCATCAACATCATAATTTGTTCTAATACTAGAATCAAAAGGCAACTTCATTCTCTTTCTAGGGAAGTGTTCCATACCTTTCTTGAGAGGGAATTGATACTTAATATTTCCTTCTTTCATATCAATAATAGCTCGAAGAAAGGGTCTTCCCAAAACAATAGGACAAGATGCATTGCATTCAATATCCAAGACAACAAAATCAACGGGGACAAGGTTATTGTTAACCGTAATGCGAACATTATCAATCCTCCCCAAAGGTTTCTTTATAGAATTATCAGCAAGATTAACATCCAAATAACAATTTTTCAATGGTGGCAAGTCAAGCATATCATAAATTTTCTTAGGCATAACAGAAATACTTGCACCAAGATCACATAAAGCATTACAATCAAAATCATTGAATTTCATCTTAATGATGGGCTCCCAACCATCTTCCAACTTCCTAGGAATAGAAGCTTCAAGTTTTAATTTCTCTTCCCTAGCTTTAATGAGAGCATTTGTAATATGTTTTGTAAAGGCTAAATTTATAGCACTAGCATTAGGACTTCTAGCAAGTTTTTGTAAGAACTTAATAACTTCAGAGATATGACAATCATCAAAATCTAAACCATTATGATCTACAGCATTCTGAAAAATTTCAGCACTATTATCACAAACAGTTTCAGCAGTTTCAGGCAATTTTGCATGCTTTGTACTAGGAGTAGAAACATTGCCAACACCAATTATTTTACCATTGATAGTAGGAGGTTTAGCAACATGTGAAGAATCAACATTACTAGTGGTGGTAATAGTCCAAACTTTAGCTACATTATTCTCTTTAGCAAGTTTTTCTTTTTCTTCTCTATCCCACCTAGCATGCAATTCAGCCAACATTCTAATATTATCATTAATTCGAACTTGTATAGCATTTGTTCTAGCAAACTTAGCATCTTTAACTTCATCATGCATAACTTTCAGTTTCAAAAGATCAACATCAAGAGCAAGACTATCAACCTTAGAAGCAAGAACATCAATTTTACCAAGCTTTTCCTCAACAGTTTTATTAAAAGCAGTTTGTGTACTAATAAATTCTTTAAGCATGACTTCAAGACCAGAGGGTACACTCTTATTATTGTTGTAAGAATTACCATAACCACTACCATTATTAGAAGGATATGGCCTATAGTTGTTGTTACCATAATTATTCCTATGAGCATTGTTGTTGAAATTATTATTCTTAATGAAGTTCACATCAACATGCTCTTCTTGAGCAACCAATGAAGCTAAAGGAACATTATTAGGATCAACATGAGTCCTACCATTAACAAGCATAGACATAATAACATCAATCTTATCACTCAAAGAAGAGGTTTCTTCAACAGAATTTACCTTATTACCTTGTGGAGTCCTTTCTGTGTGCCATTCAGAGTAATTTATCATCATATGATCAAGAAGCTTTGTTGCAGCGCCTAAGGTGATGGACATAAAAGTACCTCCATGATACGTCTCCAACGTATCGATAATTTCTTATGTTCCATGCTACTTTATTGATGATACCTACATGTTTTATGCACATTATATGTCATATTTATGCATTTTCTCGAACTAACCTATTAACAAGATGCCGAAGAGCCAGTTGCTGTTTTCTGCTGTTTTTGGTTTCAGAAATCCTAGTAAAGAAATATTCTCGGAATTGGACGAAACTTTCGCCCAGGGTCCTATTTTTGCACGAAGCTTCCAGAAGACCGAAGACCTAACGAAGTGGGGCCACGAGGCAGCCAGGGGGTGGCCGGCGCGGCCTAGGGCTTGGCCGCGCGGCCCTGCCCCCTCGTGTGGCCCCTCGCGTTGACCTTCCGCCTACTTAAAGCCTCCGTCGCGAAACCCCCAGTACCGAGAGCCACGATACGGAAAACCTTCGAGACGCGCCGCCGCGAATCCCATCTCGGGGATTCTGGAGATCGCCTCCGGCACCCTGCCGAGAGGGGATTCATCTCCCGGAGGACTCTTCATCGCCATGATCGCCTCCGGAGTGATGAGTG
Source organism: Lolium multiflorum (assembly GCA_030979885.1). NCBI lineage: Eukaryota > Viridiplantae > Streptophyta > Magnoliopsida > Poales > Poaceae > Lolium > Lolium multiflorum. The sequence goes on from CM061749.1 coordinate 167,214,914, forward strand.
AGTAGTTCACCCCTGGACCATGGGTCCATAGCAGTAGCTAGATGGTCGTCTTCTCCTTGTTGTGCTTCATTGTTAGATCTTGTGAGCTGCCTAACATGATCAAGATCATCTATATGTAATTCTATATGTTGTGTTTGTCGGGATCCGATGGATAGAGAGTACTATGATTATGGTGATTATCAATCTATTGTTCATGTGTTGTTTATGATCTTGCATGCTCTCCGTTTCTAGTAGAGGCTCTGGCCAAGTTTTTACTCTTAACTCCAAGAGGGAGTAATTATGCTCGATAGTGGGTTCATGCCTTCATTGATACCTGGGACAGTGACAGAAAGTTCTAAGGTTGTGATGTGCTGTTGCCACTAGGGATAAAACATTGATGCTATGTCTAAGGATGTAGTTATTGATTACATTACGCACAATACTTAATGCAATTGTCTGTTGCTTTGCAACTTAATACTGGAGGGGGTTCGGACGATAACCTGAAGGTGGACTTTTTAGGCATAGATGCAGTTGGATGGCGGTCTATGTACTTTGTCGTAATGCCCAATTAAATCTCACTATATTTATCATGTCATGTATATGCATTGTTATGCCTTTCTCTATTTGTCAATTGCCCGACTGTAATTTGTTCACCCAACATGCTTTTATCTTATGGGAGAGACACCTCTAGTGAACTGTGGACCCCGGTCCTATTCTTTCCATAGCATACATTCTACTTGTTTTACTGTTTTCTTTGCAAACATCTTCCACTCGATACGTTTAATCCTTTGTTACAGCAAGCCGGTGAGATTGACAACCTCACTTTCGTTGGGGCAAAGTACTTTGGTTGTGTTGTGCAGGTTCCTAGTTGGCGCCGGAATCCTGGTGTTGCGCCGCATCACATTTCGCGACCATCAACCTTCAACGTGCTTCTTGCTCCTACTGGTTCGATTAAACCTTGGTTTCATACTGAGGGAAAACTTGCCACTGCGCATCATACCTTCCTCTTGGGGTTCCCAACGGACGTGTACATCTACGCGCATCAAGCACTTTTTCTGGCGCTGTTGCCGGGGAGATCAAGACACGCTGCAAGGGGAGTCTCCACTTCTCAATCTCTTTACTTTGTTTTTGTCTTGCTTTATTTTATTTACTACTTTGTTTGCTGCACTAAATCAAAATACAAAAATTAGTTGCTAGTTTTACTTTATTTGCTATCTTGTTTGCTATATCAAAAACACAAAAAAATTAGTTACTCGCATTTACTTTATCTAGTTTGCTTTATTTACTGTTGCTAAAATGGCCAACCCTGAAAATACTAAGTTGTGTGACTTCACAAATGCAAATAATAATGATTTCCTATGCACACCTATTGCTCCACCTGCTACTACAGCAGAATTCTTTGAAATTAAACCTGCTTTACTAAATCTAGTCATGAGAGAACAATTTTCTGGTGCTAGTTCTGATGATGCTGCTGCCCATCTCAATAATTTTGTTGAACTTTGTGAAATGCAAAAGTATAAAGATGTAGATGGTGATATTATTAAATTGAAAGTGTTTCCTTTCTCATTAAGAGGAAGAGCTAAAGATTGGTTGCTATCTTTGCCTAAGAATAGTATTGATTCATGGACTAAATGCAAGGATGCTTTTATTGGTAGATATTATCCTCCCGCTAAAATTATTTCTTTGAGAAGTAGCATAATGAATTTTAAACAATTTGATACTGAACATGTTGCTCAAGCATGGGAGAGAATGAAAACTTTGGTAAAGAATTGCCCAACCCATGGACTGACTACTTGGATGATCATCCAAACCTTCTATGCAGGACTAAATTTTTCTTCGCGGAATTTATTGGATTCAGCTGCTGGAGGTACCTTTATGTCCATCACATTGGGGGCGGCTACAAAACTTCTTGATGATATGATGGTGAATTACTCTGAATGGCACACGGAAAGAGCTCCACAAGGTAAGAAGGTAAATTCTGTTGAAGAAACCTCTTCCTTGAGTGATAAGATTGATGTGATTATGTCTATGCTTGTGAATGGTAGATCTAATGTAGATCCAAATAATGTTCCTTTAGCTTCATTGGTTGCTCAAGAAGAAAATGTTGATGTGAATTTCATTAAAAATAATAATTTCAACAACAATGCTTATAGGAACAACTCTGGTAATAACTATAGGCCATATCCTTCTGCTAATGGTAATGGTTATGGTAATTCTTATGGGAATTCTTACAACAATAATAGAAGTGTACCCTCTGGTCTTGAAGCCATGCTTAAAGAATTTATTAGTACACAAACTGCTTTTAACAAATCTGTTGAGGAAAAGCTTGATAAAATTGATACTATCGCTTCTAGAGTTGATAGGCTTGCCTCTGATGTTAATCTTTTAAAGTTGAAAGTTATGCCTAATAATGATCTTGATAATAAGATTACTACTACAGCAAATGCCATCCAAGTTAGAATTAATGAGAATATAAGATTAATGGCTGAGTTGCGTGCTAGGTGGGATAGAGAAGAAAATGAAAAACTAGCTAAAGAGAATAATGTAGCTAAAGTTTGGACTATTACCACCACTAGTAATGCTAATTCTTCACATGTTGCTGCACCTCCTACTATCAATGGTAAAATAATTGGTGTTGGCAATGTTTCTACTCCTAGTACAAAGCGTACAAAACTGCCTGAAATTGCTAAAACTGCTGAAACTGCTTGTGATAAAACTGCTGAAATTTTTTCCAACCTTGGGAATAATGATCCCATTGCTGTAGCTCATAATGATTTAGATTTTGATGATTGCCACATCTCTGAAGTTATAAAGTTCTTACAAAAACTTGCTAAAAGTCCTAATGCTAGTGCTATAAATTTAGCCTTTACAAAACATATTACAAATGCTCTCATAAAAGCTAGAGAAGAGAAACTAAAACTTGAAACTTCTATTCCTAGAAAGTTAGAAGATGGTTGGGAGCCCATCATTAAAATGAAATTCAATGACTTTGAATGTAATGCTTTATGTGATCTTGGTGCAAGTATTTCTGTTATGCCTAAAAAGATTTATGATATGCTCGACTTGCCACCATTGAAGAATTGTTATTTGGATGTTAATCTTGCCGATAATGTTAAAAAGAAACCTTTGGGGAGGATTGATAATGTGCATATTACGGTTAACAATAACCTTGTCCCCGTTGATTTTGTTGTCTTGGATATCGAATGCAATGCATCTTGTCCAATTGTGTTGGGAAGACCTTTTCTTCGAACTGTTGGTGCTGTTATTGATATGAGGGAAGGTAATATTAAATATCAATTTCCTCTCAAGAAAGGTATGGAACACTTCCCTAGAAAGAGAATGAAGTTGCCTTTTGATTCTATTATTAGAACAAGCTATGATGTTGATGCTTCTACTCTCGATGTTACTTGATTTACACTTTCTGCGCCTAGCTGAAAGGCGTTAAAGAAAAGCGCTTATGGGAGACAACCCATGTTTTTACCTACAGCAATTTTTTGTTTTGTTGAGTCTTGGAAGTTGTTTACTACTGTAGCAACCTCTCCTTATCATGTTTTTGTGCCAAGTAAAGTTTCTATGTCAAAGTTGATGTTATATTTGGGATCGCTGCGCAGAAACAGCATTGCTGTCTGTCACGAATCTGGGCATAATTCTCTGTAGAAAATTCGAAAAAATCTGCCAATTTACGAGCGTGATCCTCAGATATGTACGCAACTTTCATTAGTTTTGAGTTTTTCCATTTGAGCAAGTCTGGTGCCATTTATAAATTCGTCTTTACGGACTGTTCTGTTTTTGACAGATTCTGCCTTTTATTTCGCATTGCCTCTTTTGCTATGTTGGATTTATTTCTTTGATCCATTAATGTCCAGTAGCATTATGCAATGTCCAGAAGTGAAAAGAATGATTGTGTCACCTCTGAATGAGTGAATTATTAATGATGCACTAACCCTCTAATGAGTTTGCTTGAAGTTTGGTGTGAAGGAAGTTTTCAAGGGTCAAGAGAGGAGAATGATATACTATGATCAAGAGGAGTGAAAGCTCTAAGCTTGGGGATGCCCCCGTGGTTCATCCCTGCATATTTTAAGAAGACTCAAGCGTCTAAGCTTGGGGATGCCCAAGGCATCCCCTTCTTCATCGACAACATCATCAGGTTCCTCCCCTGAAACTATATTTTTATTCAGTCACATCTGGTGTTCTTTACTTGGAGCGTCGGTTTGTTTTCGTTTTTGTTTTTGTTTGAATAAGATGGATCCTAGCATTCACTTTGTGGGAGAGAGACACGCTCCGCTGTTGCATATGGACACATGTGTCCTTAGGCTTTACTCATAATGTTCAAGGCGAAGTTTCTTCTTCGTTAATTTGTTATATGGTTGGAATTGGAAAATGCTACATGTAGTAATTCTAAAAATGTCTTGGATAATGTGATACTTGGCAATTGTTGTGCTCATGTTTAAGCTCTTGCATCATATGCTTTGCACCCATTAATGAAGAAATACATAGAGCTTGCTAAAATTTGATTTGCATATTTGGTTTCTCTAAGGTCTAGATAATATCTAGTATTGAGTTTTGAACAACAAGGAAGACAGGTGTAGAGTCTTATAATGTTTACAATATGTCTTTTATGTGAGTCTTGCTGCACTTGTTCATCCTTGAGTTTGCTTCAAATAACCTTGCTAGCCTAAACCTTGTATCGAGAGGGAATACTTCTCATGCATCCAAAATCCTTGAGCCAACTACTATGCCATTTGTGTCCACCATACCTACCTACTACATGGTATTTACCCGCCATTCCAAAGTAAATTGCTTGAGTGCTACCTTTAAAATTCCATCATTCACCTTTGCAATATATAGCTCATGGGACAAAATAGCCTTAAGAACTATCGTAGTATTGAATATGTACTTATGCACTTTATATTTTATTAAGTTGCTTGTTGTGCGATAACCATGTTTCTGGGGAACGCCATCAACTATTGTTGAATATCATGTGAGTTGCTATGCATGTCCGTCTTGTCTGAAGGTCTATCATTTTAGTGGTTGGAGCATGCAAAATTGTTAGAGAAGAACATTGGGCCGCTAACTAAAGCCATGAATCATGGTGGAAGTTTCAGTTTTGGACATATATCCTCAATCTCATATGAGAATAATAACTTTGCTACATGCTTATGCATTTAAGAGGAGTCCATTATCTGTTGTCCATGTTGTCCCGGTATGGATGTCTAAGTTGAGAATAATCAAAAGCGAGAAATCCGAAATGCGAGCATTCTCCTTGGACCTTTGTACAGGCGGCATGGAGGTACCCCTTTGTGACACTTGGTTGAAACATGGCATGCGAAGACCCGGTAGTCCAAGTTAAGTAGGACGAGGTGCGGGCACTATTAGTATACTATGCGTGAGGCTTGCAACTTGTAAGATATAATTTTCATAACTCATATGCTTTATTACTACCGTTGACAAAATTGTTTCATGTTTTCAAAATAAAAGCTCTAGCACAAATACAGCAATCGATGCTTTCCTCTGCGAAGGACCATTCTTTTACTTTTATTGTTGAGTCAGTTTACCTATCTCCTTCCACCTTAAGAAGCAAACACTTGTGTGAACTGTGCATTGATTCCTACATACTTGCATATTGCACTTGTTATATTACTTTATGTTGATAATATCCATGAGATATACATGTTACAAGTTGAAAGCAACCGCTGAAACTTAATCTTCCTATGTGTTGCTTCAACACCTTTACTTTGATTTATTGCTTTATGAGTTAACTCTTATGCAAGACTTATTGATGCTTGTCTTGAAGTACTATTCATGAAAAGTCTTTGCTATATGATTCAGTTGTTTACTCATGTCATTACCTTTGCTTTGATCGCTGCATTCATTACATATGTTTACAAATAGTATGATCAAGATTATGATGGCATGTCACTTCAGAAATTATCTTTGTTATCGTTTACCTGCTCGGGACGAGCAGAACTAAGCTTGGGATGCTGATACGTCTCCAACGTATCGATAATTTCTTATGTTCCATGCTACTTTATTGATGATACCTACATGTTTTATGCACATTATATGTCATATTTATGCATTTTCTGGAACTAACCTATTAACAAGATGCCGAAGAGCCAGTTGTTTTCTGCTGTTTTGGTTTCAGAAATCCTAGTAAAGAAATATTCTCGAATTGACGAAACTTTCGCCTGTGGTCCTATTTTGCACGAAGCTTCCGAAGACCGAAGACCTAACGAAGTGGGGCCACGAGGCAGCCAGGGGGCGGCGCGGCCTAGGGCTTGGCCGCGCGGCCCTGCCCCCTGGGCCCTCGTGTGGCCCCGCGCACCTTCCGCCTACTTAAAGCCTCCGTCGCGGCCCCAGACAGAGCCACGATACGGAAAACCTTGAGACGCCGCCGCCGCATCCCATCTCGGGGATTCGGAGGCCTCACCCTGCCGGAGAGGGGATTCATCTCCCGAGGACTCTTCATCGCCATGATCGCCTCCGGAGTGATGAGTGAGTAGTTCACCCCTGACCATGGGTCCATAGAGCTAGATGGTCGTCTTCTCCTTGTTGTGCTTCATTGTTAGATCTTGTGAGCTGCCTAACATGATCAAGATCATCTATATGTAATTCTATATGTTGTGTTTGTCGGATCCGATGGATAGAGAGTACTATGATTATGGTGATTATCAATCTATTGTTCATGTGTTGTTTATGATCTTGCATGCTCTCCGTTTCTAGTAGAGGCTCTGGCCAAGTTTTTACTCTTAACTCCAAGAGGGAGTAATTATGCTCGATAGTGGGTTCATGCCTTCATTGATACCTGGGACAGTGACAGAAAGTTCTAAGGTTGTGATGTGCTGTTGCCACTAGGGATAAAACATTGATGCTATGTCTAAGGATGTAGTTATTGATTACATTACGCACAATACTTAATGCAATTGTCTGTTGCTTTGCAACTTAATACTGGAGGGTTCGGACGATAACTGAAGGTGGACTTTTTAGGCATAGATGCAGTTGGATGGCGGTCTATGTACTTTGTCGTAATGCCCAATTAAATCTCACTATATTTATCATGTCATGTATATGCATTGTTATGCCTTTCTCTATTTGTCAATTGCCCGACGTAATTTGTTCACCCAACATGCTTTTATCTTATGGGAGAGACACCTCTAGTGAACTGTGGACCCCGGTCCTATTCTTTCCATAGCATACATTCTACTTGTTTTACTGTTTTCTTTGCAAACATCTTCCACTCGATACGTTTAATCCTTTGTTACAGCAAGCCGGTGAGATTGACAACCTCACTGTTTCGTTGGGGCAAAGGTTGTGTTGTGCAGGTTCCTAGTTGGCGCGAATCCCTGGTGTTCGCCGCATCACATTTCGCGACCATCAACCTTCAACGTGCTTCTTGGCTCCCCTGGTTCGATTAAACCTTGGTTTCATACTGAGGGAAAACTTGCCACTGTGCGCATCATACCTTCCTCTTGGGGTTCCCAACGGACGTGTACATCTACGCGCATCACTCCAGCAGCTGAATCCAATAGGTTCCTCGAAGAAAAATTCAATCCTGCATAAAAGGTTTGGATGATCATCCAAGTAGTTAGTCCATGGGTAGGGCAATTCTTCACCAAAGATTTCATTCTCTCCCATGCTTGAGCAACATGTTCATTATCTAATTGCTTAAAATTCATAATGCTACTTCTCAAAGATATAATCTTAGCAGGAGGATAATATTTACCAATAAAAGCATCTTTACATTTAGTCCATGAATCAATACTATTTTTAGGCAAAGACAGCAACCAATCTTTAGCTCTTCCTCTTAAGGAGAAAGGAAACAATTTCAGTTTTATAATATCACCATCCATATCCTTATACTTTTGCATTTCACAAAGTTCAACAAAATTATTAAGATGGGCAGCAGCATCATCAGTACTAACACCAGAAAATTGCTCTCTCATAACAAGATTTAGTAAAGCAGGTTTAATTTCATAAAATTCTGCTGTAGTAGCAGGTGGAGCAATAGGAGTACATATAAAATCATTATTATTTGTGCTAGTGAAATCACACAACTTAGTATTTTCAAGAGTATTCATTTTAGCAGTAATAAAAGTAAACTAAGCAAGCAGAATAAAATAAAGTAAAAACAAGCAACTAATTTTTTTGTGTTTTTGATATAAAGCAAACAAGACAAATGAAATAAAGTGAAGCAACTAATTTTTTTGTGTTTTTGATATAAAGCAAACAAGATAGAAAATAAAATAAAGTAAAGCAAGACAATAAACAAAGTAAAGATATTGGATGTGAGATACTCCCCTTGCAGCGTGTCTTGATCTCCCAACGGCGCCAGAAAAGTATGCTAGCGCGTAGAAGCTTCCTTGTGACGGTACAACACACGTCCATTGGGAACCCCAAGAGGAAGGTATGATGAGCACAGCAGTAAGTTTTCCCTCAGTAAGAAACTAAGGTTTATCGAACCAGTAGGAGATGAAGCTCACGTGAAGGTTGTTGGTGGAGGAGTGTAGTGCGGCGCAACACCAGTGATTCCGGCGCCAACATGGAACCTGCACAACACAATCAAGATACTTTGCCCCAACTTAACACAGTGAGGTTGTCAATCTCACCGGCTTGCTGAAAACAAAGGATTAAACGTATGGTGTGGAGAATGATGTTTGTTTGCGAAGAACAACAGAGAACAATGATTGCAGTAGATTGTATTTCAGATGTAAAATAAAGGACCGGGGTCCACAGTTCACTAGTGGTGTCTCTCCAATAAGATAAATAGCATGCTGGGTGAACAAATTACAGGTGGGCAATTGACAAATAAAGATTCATATACATATCATGATGATCACTATGAGATTTAATCAGGGCATTACGACAAAGAACATAGACTGCCATCCAGCATGCATCTATGCCTAAAAAGTCCACCTTCAGGTTAGCATCCGCACCCCTTCCAGTATTAAGTTGCAAACAACAGACAATTGCATTAAGTATGGTGCGTAATGTAATCAACAAAAATATCCTTAGACAAAGCATTGATGTTTTATCCCTAGTGGCAACAGCACATCCACAACCTTAGAACTTTCTGTCACTGTCCTTCAATGGAGGCATGAACCCACTATCGAGCATAAATACTCCCTCTTGGAGTTACAAGTATCAACTTGGCCAGAGCCTCTACTAGCAACGGAGAGCATGCAAGAACATAAACAACACATATATGATAGATCAATAATCAACTTGACATAGTATCCCATATTCATCGGATCCCACCAAACACAACATGTAGTATTACAAATAGATGATCCTGATCATGATAGGCAGCTCACAAGATCTAAACATGATAGCACAAGAGGAGAAGACAACCATCTAGCTACATGGACCCATAGTCCAAGGATGAACTACTCACACATCAGTCCGGAGGCGGGCATGGTGATGTAGAGCCCTCCGGTGATGATTCCCCTCTGGCAGGTGCCGGAGGCGATCTCCTGAATCCCCCGAGATGGGATTGGCGGTGGTGGCGTCTCTGGAACTTTTTCCGTATCGTGGCTCTCGGTACTAGGGTTTTCGCGACGGAGAGTTTAAGTAGGCGGAAGGGCAGAGTCGGAGGAGGCACGAGGGCCCCACACCATAGGCCAGCGCGGGCCCCTCCTTGGCCGCGCCGCCCATGGTTAGGGCACCTCGTGGCCCCACTTCGTATCCTCTTCGGTCTTGGAAGCTCCGTGGAAAATAAGACCGTGGGCATTTGTTTCGTCCAATTCCAAGAATATTTCCTGTAGGATTTCTGAAACCAAAAACAGCAGAAAACAGAACGCGCTTCGGCATCTTGTTAATAGGTTAGTGCCGGAAAATGCATCAAAACATCATAAAGTGTGAACAAAACATGTAGGTATTGTCATAAAACTAGCATGGAACATAAGAAATTATAGATACGTTGGAGACGTATCAATAGTCCACTACTACTTCGCTTCCGCTACTTGTAATGTTCGTTGATCATTAGATCAACTATTTGTGTAATATTGGATCATGTGATATACATTTGTAAGACGACTATGGTTTGTAATGAATGATGACTTATGATATCAACTGTTATGTCTCGCAACAACAATCTTCCTGGAATTGCGATGTATGGCATAATAGGCATCTGGACTTAAAAATCCGGGTGTTGACACCAGCGGTTTGACCAAATGGTACACATGTTATTCAAAAATTACATCCATCGATAACACATTTGATTAAAAAAATCAATTATATATCTCAACTTCATTGACCGCTACCAACCCTTGTGCTACTGCCATGGGCGGGTTGTTGCCTGCTAGGCCTAAGTTAAGCTGCAAAAGTTGGAGCTACACAAATAATGTCTGCATGTTAGTATAAACGTGTAGGGTGTGGGTATAGCCGTTAATACAAGGCTATGCTTATGCCCTACCCACGACTTAACAGGTAGGATACATGTACTATCTATGGGTATAAAATTGTGCCATGCCCATGTGGGTACAATATTGCATTTACTTCTATGCATAACATGATATTGCCTTTACTCCACAAACTAGATTTAACATAATCCGAGTATTGCCTTTACTTCTATGCATAACATGATACTGAATATCAAATATGCTACCTCAAAAGATATGAAATCACCATCAATGTTCAGTTGGCGATAGTAACACATGCATTCATTTATCCCTACTGAGGTAACAACAGAAAGGTAAAAGCCATTGTAGGACCCCCAAACTTTCTGGTCACTATCCAGTTCTATACTACCATGTTACTACAATTACTGCCCCTCTCTTTCCCCCATCATACTAGTTGGATCAAAACTTGTAATCAAGAACGGGGTACATAATATACATCTACTCCTACATCAAACATAAACTAAAAATTACAATCTAAAATACGCATCTCATAAAAAGCAAAAGATCCACCGCAAAGTAGTTACAAATAGATAGCCACAATCATGAGGGTAGCTCATGTGGCTCTAGAACATTGATAGCATGAGAGAGAGGGAGAGAGAGATAAAAATAATAAGATAATTCCACAAACCCATAGTTCGGATGTGCATTAATCCCTCTTCATCATTGAGATGAAGGAGATGTTGTTGGAGAGGTTGGGAATGCGAGCTGGCGGCACTCCAGCGGCGTTTCCCCTTCCAATCTTCGTTGGACCTTCTATGTTTCATGTTTATGTGTATGTGGTGTGTTATGCTTCAAGATCGCGAAGGCAGATGGATATATAGGGTTTTTAGGTCAAGACGAATCCAAGTGCGCAAAGATCGATGCCATTAGAGCCACAAGGGTGAAAGTGGGCCCCATAGCGTGCAGGGGGTATCCCATGGACCCTCTTTTGGCTCTAGCTTGCCTATGTGAGGTCTAAGTGCTCCAGGTCTTCCTATTCCATAAAACTTTCATAGGAAAAATCTCAGGTCTTTCTGAGTTCGCGAAGGTCTTTGAAAGTCAAGGATACGCAAAGCATGATTTTCATGTCTGCAGGATTATGATGGAATATGGAATAATAAACTACAAATAATATATATGCATTTAGATGAATGAGGTACCCGTAGCCACGGATAAAATTGCCATATATATAGGACCGTCGTGCTGGAAGAATTTTTGTGAATTTTCTTTTCTAAAGTAGGATGGGTGGGAAGTGGGATGTTAATGATTCTTTTTCTAAAATTCAAATATTACACGGAAGGTTAGATCAGTGCAGCCTTTGGTGTGGACCTTGCATCCTTGTGTGTCGTGGGATCGATGGTGTATAGGACCGTAAGCCATAGGAATATGGGTTGCCCCATATATATATCGTCAACAAGCCTCAACCAGCATCCATAATGAGAGATTAACCTCGCGTGAGTTGTCAATGAATTTGTTGCTTTGATCTCATCTTGATGGGTCTTGCGATAACTTAGAGTTAAGTTTGTGGGATAGGGTTATGAAGCCTTTGACATGAAAAGGTTAGTTTTGGGGAAGTGGTCCCGAGGATGTAACCTCTAACGTAAATAGGGCGCACCATGGGACGTAATTCCCCAACTAATAGTCCTCGCCTGAAGAGGTCATATTGCGAGAAGTGCTCCCAAAATGATAACTCTAAACTTGAAAAGGTTGCTTTGTGAACAATGTATTTTCACAACTACAGCAGAGCAGGAAGATATTTCTTTGACTTCCGACCTGAAGAAGTCACACTGCGGGAAATATATTTCGCCAACTAATCTACTCCGACCATAGTATGAACCTTCCCAACTGTATCATTCGTAGGGTGTCTGCGAACGCCGGTCGTTTAAGGAAATTTGAAAGATTTGCTTCCAGATTGAAGCATCAAACGACCTCAAAGATCACGCCGCGTAAGAATCTGCAACTGCTGACATAATTATGGTTGGTGATCAAAATAAGATTCCTTTCCACGATATCAATGGGTGGGATATGACGAGGTGAAACCCTAGGCCTTCGGTAGTACAAAACGGTGTCTAATTTCTCAACCTTGTAAGTTAACTTTTTCAAGCCCAGCTTGGTTCCCAGTATTTTAGACCAAAACCAATGTACTAATATTTATTGACGTGCTGAGCCCAGGCGTAGGAGTGAAAGCCCGATCCTAGACGGTAATCAAAACGGATCATCTGTTGATTTGAGTCATGTGTGAGGAGGTGAGGATACCGTGGACCGTATATAAGTATGAGCATAACTCGACCTCTTTCTCTCATCTTTTTCTTAATGTAAACTTTGTCTCGTCTTCATGGAGACACTACATTATGTCCCATGCTTACTAATGTTGCATGCTCCACCACTGAAATCCTTGCATCCTAGGATCCGTTTGGTTACTCGCACGTTTCAGCTGCATCTGTGAAATTTAGCTCTGTAGAAGCTTTAGGAGGTAATGCGACCTGACATTCAAGTTGTGCAACTAGATTGATTGCCAACAAGGGCTTTTGAGCATCCTAGCAGAAGCCCAAGCCCCGTTGTTTGGTTCTTCTCTTTTTTCGCGTTTTTGGCATGCGTTTGGTTACGAGTCGTTTCCCTCATACGGTTACCATGTCCGCTTCGTGGTGACCTTACCAAAACGATCAGCACTACACCTAAGGTATTCGACATAGTAGCATTTCAGACAGAGCAACATAAACATAGTTCTAGCAGTGAATTAGATTGTTGAACTTCACAAACAATTGCTCGTGATGCAACAAAACTTCATCAACCGAGGGGTTAGTACATACCTCCTCGTCATACCTAGATACCAACAAAAATATACATCGAGCACCACAACAAGAACCCATTACTCGGGCTCCTCAGAGGTAATACTTCCTCAGGCAGTAAATCAGGACATCGCAAGGTACCCGGTGGCATGTGCATGGTGCTCCATGAGGTGGATAAGAGCACAATCGATCACAGTGGGAGAGATGGGTGCTTGTGGAACACGCCCAACGTAGATCATCTTCATCTTAGCATAGTTCGCGATGGGCTGGTTGGTGAGATCACCGTCCTTCGGGTGAGTCTGCAAACAAGAAGATAGTTAGTTCATCTTTTCTTACCTTATGATTAAGTGTATGACTAAAAAATTAGGTGCATTGATCGAACCTTGATGTGGGCAAAGTAGGAATCATCGTCCATCATGATTGATGTGGTCTCTCCCACCCAGCGCACGCCCTAATGTCGTTTAACCATGCTCACATGAATCCAACGTGCTCTCCAACGCCTAAGATGGTTTTAGATCTGCTCCGGTGCAACTACACGGCCATAGTACATGAGAACGGATTCTGCAACTTCATTTAGGTACTTCGCCTTGAATCCAAGGTCCACTCTAACCCCTACCTACTTGTCAGCCGTGAGCAGCTGCGAGAGCTTGAAAGGGGAAAATGGTGGCGGGGGATTTTCCAGTGAGGCGCGACGGTGTAAATAGGGGCGGAGTTTCGGCGGGAGGTGAGTGAATTTCTTCCACGGGATTTCCCCCTACGCGTGCAAACTCCCGACATCTCTCGCTCGCACAAGCTCGGCGCAAATTTTCCCCCGCGAGCGCGAGAAGAGCTTGACTCGCCAGGAACGCCTGAACCGAGCATGCCTCCTCATACAGCATCTATGTGCTTTAAGAATCGTACGATGTAGAGGGGAAAAGAGTGAGGATCCAAACTGCCGATTCTTGCATGAGCAAAGCTGGGAAACCACTTCGCCAGCAACCAAACAAGCCCCTAGGAATAGGAGAACTACTGGCTTCATTTTTACAATGTCGCTTCAAGTAACCTTTTTTTTTTGGAGCAAACGCCTATTCAATTAAGAACTTCAAGTCTAACTTTGACTAATAATCTAACTAAGAAATTTGAGTTATATGCCACTAAAACTCTAAAAGTATATCACGGAAACATCTTAGAAACGTGAGCTTGACAGCATACTTCTTTGAGGCATATAACTCTCTTCTAGTTTCTTGTATATCATCTCTGCCTTCTATAAAATTAAGGTACGCAATTGCGTACTCTCGAAAAAAAAACTCTCTTCTAGTTGGTCTAGTTGGCCCTGCATATATAAACGGATGGAGCAAATAGTTTTTTGTGAAAATTCCGAGCTCCAAACATGCCAAGTAAAACAATAAAAACTAAAAACGTGTCAGAAAAAAGAGCTACATTCCATTTCGTCCATCAAAACTGACTGTTATCTCTAGATACATCATACAACACGTGCAGACTAAACCGAAGCTAACACGGACGGGATGGCAAAAGCGTCCGTTGATCTTTCCCCCATCTGCACATGCAGCAGCTTCCATGTCGCCATCAAAATTTGTAATGGCAAGCTTAGGCCTATCATTGCTATGGAGCCGAGTGATTTCCGTCTGATATATCAGATCACGGCTGCTGAGGGCTTCCGAGTTCAAGTTTAAACAGGGCTGCTACTCGGTAGGTGGTTGGACTGCAGAGTTCACATTCCCGGACTGTTTGGCTGCAAGAACCCTGTCCAAGGTCTCGTCCAGGACCTTGATTCCATTCGTCTCCATTTCTGCGACAACAGCAATAGCCGCATCGATCTCCTCCAGCTCAAGGCACAACAAGATTACCTCGTCATACAACGGGCTGAGTCCAGTGCAAAAAAAGGGAAGGTATGTCAGTCATACAGAGTACACCATCGCACACATACAATAAATTATCTCACAGTTGCAGTTCACTAGATTACGTGGGTGGCCATGAGTAAAGTATGAAATCATGGTAGGAAACATAGTGATATCTTCCAAATGAAAATATGAAACTGAATGGTGCAGTAGACAACACTTAGTTCTGCATTATCAGAAAAAAAGTTGGTAATCACCTTCATTGAATGGTTCACAAAAATTACAAGAAGTGGGCAAGAACTCACAGATGTAACTTATTTATGCAGCATTAGCAATCACCTTCATTGAATGGTTCACAAAAATTACAAGAGCAGAAATTTAACATTTACCTTCCAAATTTATGGCCCAGGCTATGTGTTGTTTGCAATATTGTAATAAAAGCAGAAGGGACTGGAGCTTTCATCGCTGCACGCAGTATAATGGCACAATCTCCTATAGTCGGAGTACCACCCAGCTCTATAACCTGAAATTCAACAAAAAAGTCATATTCCACAGTTCTAATGTCAGACACTTATAAAATTTGTAGAAGCCCAAAACACGGACACAATACCATATCACTAATCAGACTAACCTAGAAACCAAGAAAAAACATTATATTGGTAAATAGATCAATGTATTGAACTTGAAGGTAACACAAAGAATATGTTCATCGCGCCCCATAGTCTGCAGAACTGCAGTGCAGAGGCCCACAGCTTTGTGAGAGAAGATGGTTAACCAAAGAAAGCCATGGAGTAACCAGCACAACATCATGTCAGGGTAAACAACTCTAAAAATTCGGATAGAGAACCCACAATACCTTATTCATTATCTTAATAGCTAACTCAACCTCCCATTCTTGTGACCATTTGCGTGGCATCTTATTCTTTAGTTCTCTCTCCCATGTCCATCCCCAGGCATCTGCAGTAGTATACATATCTGCTACATCAAACATTCTTGTCTCGCGCATAACCTTGAAAGCTTCAATTGGATCTTCAGGAAACCAATCTTCGTCATCATCAATCTGCAGAGACGGGTAAAATGCTTCAGAAACTGTAACCAACACTGAAAAAATAATTCTTACTGCTTATTTCCAACTTACATAATAGATGGACACACCTTGTATCTAACAAATGCTACTAATATGAACTTCCAGATTGGAAGAAACAGCGAATATAGTTTTGCTATGATCTATTGACTAAAGCCTACAAGTTCCCTGGGTATATCTTTACAAACCTTATTTTAACTCTTGATAAGTTAAGATGAGAATACATAATTTTAACTCTTAATAAGTTAAGATGAGAATACATATACAAAATATAAATGTACTCTTATTTGTTGCAATGCTATGCCTCATTTGACGCTATTGAGATGATTGAAAAGTTTCAGTTCAATAGATAAGAATAAAATGTGCTGGAAGGTCCAGGGAAAGCCTACAACATCGAAAACTTATAAATTCAAAGACAAGTTGCACATACTTTAAAACACGCGAGTTACCTCGGGTATTTTTTTCAACTTCCTCGTTGAACCTGAAGTCTTCTCTAGATCCTTCAATAACTGGCCTCCTATCATTTGAAGATGCTGATTTGGTCCTTTTGCTGGTTTGTCCTTAGTCTCATCGTCACCAGCTTGATTTCTTGTTCGCTCAATGGCCTCCTCATCATCTATCTCATCTTCCTCTGCTTCTTTGGTGTCATCATCATCGTCATCATCGTCGTCCTCCTCATCTAACTCGTCATCTAAATCTGGCTCTTCTTCTTTGCTATCTTGTTCACAAAGATGGTTTCGAGTTTCTCCCAGGAAACGCCGTTTCCAGAACTCTGTGTTTCCATCTTCTAGCTTGATCCGTGAGATCATTTCATCTAACTCTTCGTCGACCTATCAAGAGTGTGATATTAAAGGACATAGAAAAATTGACACAATTTTCTGATAACAGTGTCAGCCTGTCACGTGGTAACGATAACAGCTACAACAATTACTCCCTCCGATCCAAATTAACTATCACAGATTTAGGCAAACTATCTAGGTTCAATGAACCTGCGACAACTAACTTGGATCAGAGGTAGTACCAAATATATTGTTCACATTCCATACCTCTTCGTCATCTTCCACGGGAGGAACCCAAAGTGGTATACCACGTGAACGATTGATTCTCCTGGCCTTTTGAACTCGTTGGTAAAGGACCTGTCTAGTTCCATCTGTAGGCAACCCTTGCGCCTCCAGTTCAATTTTCAACTCAGATACTACCATTTTGCTGGCTGCCTTGGGCTTAACAACATTCTTCTTTGGTCCTACAACTAATTTCTTTAATCTTTCGACTACTCTCCGTACATCATCTTCAGATACATCACCTAAAATAGCAGGACCTTCATTCCGCAATGTAATTAAGAGTCTGCGGTGATATAACTTCAATTCCTCAAAGCACCGCAGTTTAAAAGATGACTCTATTGGATTTGAATAGGCAAATCCAAATTCATCTGGATCCAAAGGAGTTTTCCCTCTGCGAGGCACCCAGCGTTTGCGCTCACCTGTAAGACCTCCTTCTTCAATATATCTACATAACCAACACAGATGGAACAAATACTGTAAGATTAAAATGAAAAAGAGTATACAACAAAACTTGCAGTTGCAGGTATAAGATCTCTGCAGAGTTGCAGCCACAAAGATTTCCAGTCCAACAGCAATACATGTTACTCCCTCCAGCCCAAATTAATTGACACGGCTTAGGAGTACACTTGTACTGGATTTAGTACATGGCTGCGCCAATTAATTTGGGCCGGAGGAAGTATTAACATTTTAAACCTTTATTCAATCTTGTGTTCTCACCATATGGTACCCTACTCCATCGACACTCATGTTACTCATGCAGCGTAAACTTTAGTATCATTAGTAACATGAAAACACAATCTATGGGTACATTTAGTCTCGACATTCTGGCCCACAAAAGGACTAGAACGTTAACTGATTTACTATTAAGTGCTTAATAGGTGTCAAAAACACACAGGCTACATGCAAATTTAAAGTCTCGCACTGATTTGTGAGGCCACAGTGGATGTTCTTTTGACCAACTCTGTAGGGCAGGTTCGCAACAAATGTATTAAAAGGTAACAAACTATTTACTGAAGAGTATGTACAACAGGCCAGTGGATGTTCTTTTACCCAATTCTGTAGGGCAGGCTGGAGCCTAGATACATCCAAATTTAGACAAGAAAATCTAAGACATCTTTCATGGGACGGAGGGAGTATTAAAAGGTAAGAACCCAAACATCTCAAAGTCATGTTAAAAAAATCTCAAAGTCATACCTGGCTACATAATCAATTTCGAAGCCAACATCAGCTTCTTCTTGTAATGGTTCTATCCAAGAGCTCACCAGTGTGCGGTATTTTCGGTTTAAAATCATTGCTCGGGGTGCAATAGTCTGGTTGTCAGCCGCCATTGCTTCTAATGCTTCAAGCAACTCATCAGCTCTTCCTGGTTATAAAAATAAGTTACCTGCTCAGGAAAGTACTAAATGTTCACAATAATGCAAATGCTCCTAGAAGTATAGAAGACATAAAGTAGATTTTTTTTTAGCACAGTATGCATGTTGTGTCAAAGTAATAAACAGAAGGGTACAAACTCACCATCAAGGCACAGCGACCGTAGATAGAGAGAAAGTGGATCACCGCAATTCCCTTCATTGTATAGAACTTTTGTTCCTCCAGGAATTCTCCGTAAAGCACGAAAATGTCTGATTGCTTCATTAACCATACAATACTTTGTAAAGCATTCCACTAACAACCTGAGAATTGTAGCTGATCATCAAGTCACTGCTTTAGAAAAACATATAATACTAAAAAAAGATAATCGACAAACTAGAAACAAGAACATTACTATTGATATTCAGAAACCAAACATAGACACACTTTGCTTCCTTTGAGGCACGTAAGCTCTTAAAATACTGACTATTCTACAATAGAAGTTCTTACGCGTAAGTTCTTGCATTAGGCTGAATACGTTTGTAGTCTTCCACCATCATCCCGAGTAGTTCTGCCACATCCGGTGCCCTGCAGACGATAAAACACCATAAGTAATGACAACAAATAAAAGAGTAATACTTCATAACAGTAAAAATCATGAAAAGATCTCAAACATGTATCAGAATGTAACATGTTTTCACAAAAAAGATTGTAAGCATCATGATTATTCCAAGATTCATTGTCAAGAAAGAAAAGTGAAAGTGCATCTAGTACACCCTAGTGTGTTTTGATGATTAATGACGAACGATTAAAGGACATTTAGTGGGCGTATACAGGTGGATGCAGGTGTTTAGTCCAAATGCATTGGCTTAGCCAACAGTTGTTGATCCCTAAAAAGTTGATGTGGAAGGATGGTTTGAAGCTAGAAGATTATAGATAGTTTTCTAGTCCTTTTGATGGTTCCAAGAATCACATATTGAGTAGTACAAGACAAAGCCATACTATTAGGAGGGGTAAGATACCTAAGCTGGTGGATGAATCGTGATGTTGCTCAGTTAGGACTGAGACGTTTTCCAGCATATATCCTTTGAAATCTCTTCAAGACATGGAATTTGTGTTTCTTGGTGATACCAGTATTGATACCAGATGTAGCGAGGTAGGCCTCTGTTACGAGGGTTGATACTTAACTAGGCTAAGTTGTTTCATCGTGGTAAAGCTTCAATAGCGGTATGACCGATGTTAAAACTGGTGCTACTGAGAAATTCCACTGTTTTGTTGGGAGTTAGGGAACTCTGTCCTTTAGGGATGCCCGAGGTGTTGTGCATTCAAATACAGCGGTTTTGAGGCCGGTGCTTCCGGGAAACGCTCCTATTGTTGTGTTATATGTGGTGTGGAATGCGAGTGCACGTTCCATGCATTCTGTAGGTGTGGAACGTGCACCCACGATCCCCCGTGAGTGATTGGGCGAGTTCTTCGTGAACATAGCTCAAGGAGACGGTGAAGTCTAAGTGATTTTGGGGCTACAGGCCTAAGCTTGTCCAACGAAGATGTAGCGCCAACGACTTGAACTTCAGAATAGATCCTGTGTATTCACATCTAGCTCTTCACTTGCATGCTTTACTTTGTTCTTGCTTTTTGCTAGACCTTGCAAGTTTGCTTGCTGCTTCAGTATTAGTAGATATAATTTGTTAAAATGTGATAATCTTCTATTCACCCTCCACTAGTCGAGAGACCTTGATCTTTTAAAAGCATGAAAGATTAAACGGAAAACTAGGTGAAAGATTCGCAAAAACAGAAGAACAAAAAGCTGCAAAAACA
This sequence comes from Lolium multiflorum, assembly GCA_030979885.1. NCBI lineage: Eukaryota > Viridiplantae > Streptophyta > Magnoliopsida > Poales > Poaceae > Lolium > Lolium multiflorum. Next base: position 167,235,209 of record CM061749.1, read on the forward strand.
TTTTCGTGAAGAATATGGATGAGACTTGCACATATTTCCATTCAAAAGAGGAGAGTAGAAATGCTAATACAGCTTCTTAAGAAAGTCAGATACAGTGCCTGCTGCCTAAAGCAAATACTGAATGACCTATCTTTTCGATGTTTGCACAAGTTTAAGAAATGCTAATACAGTCGACATGTCATGCTTCTTTTCGATGTTTGCACAAGTTTAAGAAATAGTAGGTAGCGATGATACATGTGCCATGAGCAAGCATAATGAGATACCGTTACAGTTTTTAGAGCATTCCTTGCATGTGCCATGGAGCTATAACTATCCAATATCCATTTGTTTCTTTTACCTTGAGTCATCTTTTCAAATTACAGGTTTCATACAAAAACACATGATTGTGTTGACAACCTGACTGGTTTAAATAGGAAAATAGAACAAAGCAACATATATGGCAGAAACATGCGTGGAAATATATATTAGGCATACCTGTCATGGGATGTAGCTCTAGTAAATGCCTGTATAACCCAATTATAAGACTCGGTATCAGGTTTCATGTAATCTACAATGAGAAGGAAAAATCAGTATGAAATTTAATTTAAGTTCCAACAAAAGGGAGGAATCAGCATCTACTTTACATGAGAACGTCATGATTGCATGCAATGGCATAAGTTAGCAAGATTTTTTTCCCTTGTACAAGAAGGGTAGTACTTGTATGTACCATTACAGTTTGCACAAAATCGTAGGATGCTTACCAGTACCACACCCACGTACATACAAGTGATTCTGTGCGAACTGTATGTGAAGCAATATTTTGACATCTTATGTGTAATGCAAAACCAAGAAAAGTATCCTACGATATCGAGGCACACCAACTAAAAATGAAAAACAAAAACATAGCAGAAAATTATTGAAAGTAACAGGCATACCTTCACCTCCATATTCCATGTTTTCATAAGTTGTAAAGGCTATTTCAGGAATTCCACACGTAGCCTGAATAAAATGAACTTCTTAAAAAAAACTGATTATATTTGTGAAAAAAATGTAAAGATGGCATAAACACATGCAGCAAACCATCTTTCTAAAGCAGACGATATATTGTCTGAGGAGTTCTTAGTCTAACGCTAGTTCAACTTCAAACAGCTGATGTTAGCAAGTTAAGACTAACCAAACCAGTGTTGCACATACTCAAATATGCAAATGGCTGTCCAAAGAAATTAAGAATTTTACATATGTTACTACCAGTCTACCACCATGTGATGTGTTAAGAGACAGATCCATGCCAAACAAATCCAGGTAGAATCAACTAATATGTAAATAGTTAACAAATTCAGTACTAAATATACATGTATACTGAACAGCTGATATGTCGGTGTCTGCAAGTTAGATACACAGCCCTAGAACACTATTGGTGTAAGTAAAACTCACACTGTGGTGACGATGAGAATGGTCTAAGCATTAGTACTCAACTCATATTTCATGAACCACATTACTGGGCTACATAAGCTGCTTGATGTTCTGCAATTCTGGGAGTGCAAAATCCATTTTTTTTCATAAATTAATCAGGATAGAACTATCTTCCGTTGGACAAATTAATGATGGAAAAATAATCCATGGCCTCTATACATTCTGCTAGTAGGTCAACTGAACAACTAAAAGGAAATAAGGGGAAAAAAGGAAATATCAAATAAATGGTGTAAATCAAGGTCTCACCTGCACACTTAGAAGACAGTTAAAATGGAATGTGGTGGCCATTCTTCCAGCAGCTTCCATTTGGTATGCAACTGTTAAAGCATTGGAGTGATCTCCAGCTTTACAATCTTCTTCAATCAGAAGATCGTAAAGATCATCGGTTCCTTGTAAACCACCTTTTGCTCCTTTGAGAAATACCTTATTGGCGTCCTCCAGATAATGGTTCCTGACTAGCTCCTCTGCTCACAGAAGAAGACTAGAATAACCATCCAATGAACAAACTGAACATGCAACACAAGTCAAACTACATACCTACAAGAACTAGCCAGGCCTTGCGAATATCATACTTATATCTCTCCATAGCAGCAAGAATCTCCATGGCCCTTGTAGAAAGACCCTTCTTGGCGAAGACGCGGACCAAAGCAATGAATGTTTCGTGTAAGGGACGCACACCGGAACTTAGCTCCCTTCTAAGAGCTTGCATCTGCATTAAAAAAGGAACGCTACATTTTTTAAGTTTAATCGGCGCCACATTTCATCAAACACATCATGCGGACTTCCCTGGTCTCTCACGGTGCAGTATGTCCCAACCGAAATTTAAGAGGCAGAGCCACTTACAGCGCCGTCCGCGTCGCCAGCGAGGGCGTGTGCTGCGACGAGCCCGTGGAAGGAACGGGGCCCGGGCGACAGGCCAGCGGCGACCATGTCGTAGATGGTGTCGGCAACGCCGAGGGCATCGGCGGCACGAGCGCGCTCCGCGAGCTGCTCCAGGAAGGCAAGGCGCAGGCCCTTCTCCACCGCCCCAGCGGCAGCCGAGCGGTCGCCGCCGCTCCCCTCGGACAGCCGGCGCCGCCGCGTGCGGCGCCGCTCGGCGACGGCGGAAGTGCGCGTGCCGGATGTGGAGGCGCGGGGGAAGCGGGCGGCGGTTGTGAGGGGGAAGGCGGAGGAGGAGGCGGGCGTGGAGGCGGAGGTGGAGGTGGAGGGGGTGGCCATGGTGGCCGGGGTTTAGTGGAGAGGACAGAGTGGAGTGAGGGTTTTGGATAAGATAGGCAGTTTTTCAAGTTTTGGAGGGAGAAGGGGCCGGCGCAGCCTGTCCGACCGCCCTTGCCATGGGAGGCCTACTCGAACCGAGCTCGATTTTAAAAGAGCATTTTTTTTTTAACAAGAAGAGCCCCGAAGGGCTTGGAAGCTTATATTAATATCTAAACAGTGGAGGTGTACATTATTACCAGGGCGGGCCCACTTCAAGTCAAGGATATTCAGTTGAATACCCAAATGATTTGAAAAACATATTGATATGTATATAAATGTTCAATAAATATATAAAAAGCAAAACGGTCCTGTTATGACATGAGTGTTAAAGTAGCACAAATGGTTTGGTTGGAAACTTAGAACTATCTATTCATTGGGTCCTGAGTTCAAACCCCCATGTATGCATTTTCATGGTTTACTTTTTGCAAAATAACTTTGGTGCATGTATTTTTGTTACAGGAAGATCATATAGTGTTTGTTCCACTATTGCTTTTTCATGTATTTTTGAAGGGTCATGTTAGCTCCAATTGTTTGAAATTTTAAGAATTTACACATTTAATACACTTATTTTGATAAATTCATATGTTTCTCAAGCACAAATATCCTTCAATGTGAAGGTTTCTCAAGCACAAATATCCTTCAATGTGAAGGTTTCTCAAGAAAATATGAGATATGTGTGATCATTACTCCATAATAAAATTATTTTATAAACATGTTTCATATAATAGTTATTTCTACAATTTTGAATACCCATAATCAAAATTCTCGGCCCGCCCGAGGAACCAATAAGAAAGGTAAAGTAACACATGAGTCCCCAATATATATGGAGGAGACCTCGCTGAAAGATGTAAAACAATCAGGTCCCTCACTCTCTCCTCTGTCGAGCTAGAGGTCAGCTGCACCACCGTCAAGCACAGCCGCGGGGACGAAACCACTTGCTGCACTGCCAACGTTGAGCGCGGCCGCTGACCTGGAAGAAGGCCTCCGATGGAGGTTGATAAGGTGCCGGAGCTCACCGGCGTTAACAAACGACACTCAGCCGTCGAGATGAAGCTCGCCGAAATTGCTTCCAAGCTTCGGAAAGCCCATACGGATGAACTCTCACCAGCTCCTTCGATGTCGATTAGCCCGCCCTCAATCACGACACTCCTGCCACAGGTGGGAGAAGGCAGGCAGAGATGATTGGAGCAGCAAGAACTCAACACAATATGGCCACCAAATTAAGACAACACAGTTGTCGCCATCTTCATCTTCCTCCTCGCCGCCACGGCCGGCCAGGTCGATGTCGAGGACGTCGAGGGCGCATCTTTGCAACCAACAGTGCTTATTATTGAGAGGCTTGGCAGGAGTAGCATACGATTCCATCCCCCACCTTAGGGACTTGACATCGCAGCTGCTCGGCCATCCACCTGTGCCGCACCCAGACACCAGGGAAAGAGAACCCCTTCTCATCTCCATCACTCCACCATCGTCTGTCCATCTTCCCCACCCCTCACCACCACGGCTGGCCAGTGGGAGGAGGATGAATAGAGCAAACATGGAGATCCAAGAGGGAGAGCAAACCTTGGTCTTATTGACGGAGATCCATGGGGGAAGGTCGAGCGCCGCCGTCTCCGACCGCCGGAGCTCCTTGCCTCGCCGCCTCCACCACCATACACACCGGATCTTGCCCAGAAGATCTGGCGTTAGACTCCCAGACCACGGCATCCCACCGAAAATACTAGACCTAAACCTATCTACAGCACCGTCGCGTCCCCCTCCCCATCTCCGGCCGGCAGCGCCGCCGGAGAAGGGTCAGGTTCGGCCCGGTCTCCTTCGGTCAACGGGCAGAAGAGCGGATGGGGGCGGAGAGGGAGGACGAGGGAGAGAGCGGTATTTTTATCAGCCGACCGTGCAAGTGAAGCTCGATCTATCTAAGAATTAAAAGAGAATTTTCAGTCATGTTTTTGGGGACGCACTAGACATACGTCCCAAAGCTTTCTTTCACCCGACATGGCAAATACGGTGTTCGACGCCCCGATCCCGTCCCTGCTCCATAGGGATACTGAAATGAGGCAGGGAGTGGTGGGCTCGACGCATCATTGATACGAAAGTCTAAAACCCGTCGCCTACCTCTGATCAAGCGATGTTATTGGCGCCCAGGCTTTTCCAGGCGATGCAGAGAAGCGTTTCGTCGTGCATGGCCACGTGGCCATCCGCGCCGGCGTTTATTGCGGAACGCCCCGCTGCCGCCTCGCTTGTCGCCGATGTATAATAAAAAGCGCCCCGCCTTCCTTCCTTCTCGTCGCTTCCACATTTCAATCTCGTCGCGCCTCCTTCCTTCCTCTCGCCACGTTTCAGTGTCGTCCTCCCGCAAGAATATCCTCGCCGTGAAGGGCTTCGGGCGTGGTAGCCTCACGGTAGAGGAGGCATGAGCATACCCTGTCTCGTCGGACATGCGCTTGCCAAGCAGCTGCGGCTGGAGAATGGGCGTCAACGGGATCAACTCCCGCCGCTGCCGCCGGAAACCGATCTTTGGAGGGACGCGATCAGGACCTAGCGCGCTCGCCTCAGCACCGAGGAGCACGCCGATCCCACCTGGGCCCCCACCGGCAACGATGAATGGTAGGCGAACTTCTTCCAGACGTAGTACGACACCGACATGAACATCATCAACGGCCTCGTCGGCTGGAGGAACACTTGGAACAAGGAGGGGCGTTCCCGAGCGCACCCTCCCGACCGTCGTTGAGGGCATCCACAACGGTGCCGCAAGGTTGAAGATGCCACCTTCTCTGCCGCCATCTCCTCCGGCTTCGGCGCGTTGTCAACCGAGGAGGACGTACTCATCCTCCTCGAACTCCTATTCTTCGGGGCCGGCGCGGTTGCCGCCTTCTTCGCACCGCGCCACGCCGTTGTTACCCTCCAAAACCCCCCCGACGGGCGTTGGTTAAGCAACACGAAGAGCCGGGAAGCTCCCAGGGCCGCTTAGTGGATCCCTGGCACCTCGCGTCGTCCCGCAAATCTTCTGGCCAAACGTCCCGGCGGTTAGGGCGTGCCACCCGACCTAGACCCGATCAGAAGGTGTTAGTGCTTCGATTGTTCCTGCATGGTAGACACGTAAACATTAAATACGAGCCCTATCGGCTCTCAGGTTTCTCGGCTCAAGGAGCCGATCGCCCCATGTTTCATGTTGGATTTACAATGGCATGGGGATCCCGCTTGATCAGGACAAAGCTAAAACGATCCACGACAGCTTAGGGTTCTCACCGCATAATCGGAACGTCCTAAGTGCGATCGGCCTAGCAACTACGAGAGACGATGCAAACTACCCCTACGAGAGGCCTAAAAACCAACATAACGTTGATCCCTGAACATCTCGCAGGGACGGTAAAACAGCATCTAACGCACCACCGGATCCTCCGACCCCGCATAAGGCCTAACTATGCAGATATTAAACTAATCCTTGCGTAGCAAGGAGCAACTATAACGGATCGGATCTACTAAGTAAGAACAAGCAAGATGCTGCCCTTACGTCTAGATCGACGTAAGGGCAGCTAGGTAGGGACGGCATTGCCACGCAGATATGCACGTGAAAGCATCAATGCAAGCCCCTAAACACCTAGGATAAATAGTACCGCTCGCCATCAACAAGGCTTCAGCACGAGCAGTACAAGGATAACAAATAAACGTATATCGCCTAGATCGCTAGATGCGATCTAGGCAGCATGGTGCTTATCCGGGAGAAACCTCGAAGAGGGTGGCGATGCGCGATTTGTGTTGGTTGAACGATGATTGTCCTCCTTTTCCGATAACCCTAGATACATATTTATAGTCCAAGGGACTTTCTAATTGAGGCGTGCACCTAACCGTGCACGGGCCAGACTCTATCTCTTTAATCTAAATTACAATGCGATCTACTAATTTACAGATACATGGGCAACTTAGCCCAAACTCTCAGCGCAAGGCCGCTTCGAAGATGCTCCACGTGTACGTCCTTCAAGCCCATCTTCACTTACGGCCCAACTCCCGATTTGGCCAAAATCGGGTGGTAACACATGCCCCTGGTTTTGGTAATGATAATATCAAAACCATCCGTCTTTTCCTCGAGGGGTCATGTCGTGGCAGAACCGTCGCAGTATTCTCCATGATGACGTCTTGCCTTCTCAACTCCTCTGCATGATTTGACAATTTTGGCCCTATACCCTCGAAAACTGTTCGAGCATTGATCTCCAATATATCCACCGAACAGTTTTCTTCCTCATCTCCTCGCTCCAAACCAACCGTCAGCCAAAAAACCCTCTTCCTTCATAGCCATGTCTTCTCCTTCCTCTTCCCAATCCTCTTCCGCAAGCGAGGGAGAGCCGGAGGTCGATCAGACGGAAGCATACAACCGGCGCGCTCCCGAGCATTGGGATGAGCGAGAATTTGACTTCGACTTTGCCCGAAGGCCGACCCGAAGACCCTCGTCTGGTCGGATGGTGACATGCCCCCGACTGACGGGGAAGACGATCTTCGGTTCTTGATCGACGGAGAACTAGAAGCGGAGAGACAGAACGACCCTCTCTTCCGGGGCAAATTCACTTCCTCCACCAAAGAGGAAGAAGAAGAAGAAGAGGACGACGAAGACGCAGACATCTCCTCCGTCACGAGGAAGGAACCAGAAGATGACACCTCCTCCGAGGAACCGCCGCCAAAGCGCATCCGTGGCTGGGCCTGGTCCGATGAGGATGATGATGATGACGAGGAGGAGGCCCCCGCTGAAGGTCACAGAGCAGCGACGAGGAATTCGTCAACAGTAGCGATGAGGGCGGCTACCCCAGCGATGACGAAGACGGCAACAGCCCTTAGAGTAGGGATTCGCTAGTATAAGACTAGCAGTAGCAATCTATTCCCCTTTTGTTTGAGTAATCAGCCCTTCCTTGTAAGAAATCCCCTTTTTAATCAATGAAGATGGATAGATTCCTCCTTTTGAGAGTAACCAGCTCTCCCATGTAAGAAATCTGACTTATCAATGAAGAATTTCCCCCAATTTGACTTTGTCGATTTTCCTCAAATTGATTTAGCCGATTCTCCCTCAACTGATTTTGCCGATTCTTCTTGACCAATGCTTAATAAGCCGATGTTAACGCATCGGTCCTACGTAGTCCATCCTTCCATTCCTCAACTGACAACTTTGAGACCTAGTAATCCTCAAGAATTCATCATTTGTTAAAGAAAGTCGCGGCGAAGGATCAGCCGATGATATCCCAATCGGCTTCTAAAACAGAACATCCATCAGACCAGCTGCCCCCCAAGCCTCAGTGAAGGCGAGAAAGAAAGTGCACCAGCCGCATTGGGCCACTACCAGCTTCTCAACTCAGGAAAGATCACCGATTCTAACCAAATCGGCTGTTAACAGCAGATAACCTCCCAGGTGAGCTGCCCCCGAGTCTCTTCAGCCCAATAAGGCAACCTCTGGTGAGAATGAAGTTCAGTCCGACTGGATGATCGTCGGTTGTTCTCATGATCCTGGCCTGATCTGCACGTCCATGCTGTTCTTGCTGTTGGTCAGGGTTGCAATCTCAAACAAACACCAAAGGCTTAAATGAGAAAAAGGGCCGTCTTGGACGCCCAAACTGATGCTTCTGTTGGTGCTGCCGAGCTTGAAGTCTTGCAAAAGGAGTTGGAAGTCCCTGAAGAGCGGGCCTAAGTCGTCAAGCAATCCCAATGAGGGGTTCCGCTTATATCCCTTGAGTCGATGGCCGTGCATCGGCTGTGCTAAAAAAATTCTGTATTTTCGATTTTTTACGCGGCCGATTTGCTTACGTATCGGCCCCCATACTTGAGCTGCTCTGCTGGACATTTGACATCCGTTCCCACCCGTATCCTCGTATCTCATCCATCTATGTGCCCCAGCCGATTCTGTCACAATTGATGGCATCGGCTTCGGGCATCTGTTGGATCAATAACACACAAAGAATGTTGAGGATAATTTTGGCCGATTGCGGGAATCGGCCTCCTTTCCGTTGCAATGCTTTGGCGATGATTTGCAATTTCCGCCGTAGCTACGTGGCATGCTGGAGATAAGATCCCTTTTTCATTTTTGAGGGCCGATCTCGGGGATCGGCCTTGCCACGTATGTCCAATGCTTGACTTGCTACTCGTCCGGTCACGGATATCATGTTTGTATCACCCGATGTCTTCGCATCGGCATCGCCAATGCTCGTGGGCTTTCCTGTTTGGCCATACTTTCTTTGGCGGGCGCTTCGTCTCCGCTGTTTGCTGAATTTTCACGGCCAGATCGGGCCGTGCTTTCTCAACGTATATGGTATCGGCTTCTTCCACGTTTCTAGCCGCGCACCACGCTTCGAGAATGGTCGTCCATCACCACCTTGGTCGGTGATACCTATCTTCTTCTCCATCGACTCCTCAAGTCTTCTCCTTGAGATGACTCAGCTCGTTTACTCGATGTGGTGGAGGGTCCCACGCTGAACACTGAAATTTCACTTGTCCTTTCCCTGCATTCTGCGCTTCTCGATTGTTGGCAATCGGCTCATTCCCGAGTCCCAAAATGTTTGAAGAATGGACATCCCAGGCTTATCCACGTTGTCTTGTTCCCTTGACCTCCTCCGACGTTCACCCCGTCGTTGTTGCCGGCTCGACGATACCTCCTGTTCTCCGCATCGACCGACGATATCTTTCATCGTCTTCGCGCGCGACGTCGGTCGATCGCTGCTCATATTTGTTGAGGAGATGTACGGATAATGGGCGATACCGTATGCTCCTCACCTCCTCCTCGGTTAGGTACCGTCTATCGTCGTCTTGGGGCCGGCCGCGTGGAACTCCTCTTTATCCTTGCCACGAGAGTGGCTGCTCTCTGCTTTGTCCATGCCATGGCGGATCACAAACCCTGCCATATTGACATCGAAAGAGAACCCGGCTCTCTTATGGAGTGGCTTAGGTCCACCATGTTGACGTCAAACGGACGCATGTCTACCTTCATGGCAAACTGTCCGAAAGTTAATTGGCCTGCTTCTATCGCCATCTGACTTGTGCGCGCAACACTTTGCAGTCGTTGGTGTGCGTGAACGTATGATGCCATTTGCGTATGGCCTCTTGTTCATCTCCGTGCCGTAGGGATCTTGTGGCCTTCGGGTAGCTTCAATTGTTTCTCTTTCAGAGCAGATCGAAGATCTGTTCAGCTTTGTCACGTCAAAGTCCAACCCTCTTGGAGGCCCCGGCGGGTTCACCCATTTGCAGGACACAGGTACTGGCGAGTCCACTCGGCTACGCAACTTCCTGATCTTCCGCGGAATCTTCATCCTCATCAGCATTGACCAGGGTTATAGCGCGCTTGAACTTGTCCCGGTACAGCTGGATGGCGTTGTCATATGGACCAGTGCGTCAACGAGTTGTACTCCACTTGGAACGTCGATCTTTGAACGACGCTGCGAGGCTCACGGCCAGCTCGACGCCTCTTTCTCGTTAAGTGAGCCGAATAGCATCGGTTCTTGACGGTTCAAACGTTGGATGTACTAGCCACTGTCTTCCTCGCTTTTGCCGAACTCGTGCTAGTTCGGCAATACCAGCTTCAGTAGCTTCGAATGGTATTGGGTGAAATGCCTCTCCACTGCTTCCATGATTGCACCGAATTTGGCTGCAACGAGTGTACCATCCAAACGCTGGACCGGTGAGGGACTGCGAGAAGAACCTCACCCGTAGCTGATCCGATATCGAAACCATGCCCAATCGGGCCAAGTATCGGCTCACGTGCTCGATGGAGCTTGACCCTTCGACCCACGAATTTGTTGAAGTCCGGTCGCACTTAGGCGGTAGGGATCAGGTCGAACTCATTGGGGTACGGCTTGAGTAGCCGACATCTTTTCTTCGGCAAGATGCCGAACGATCTCTCGAACTGCGCTTATTTGATCTGCGGAGGTAGGCGCGCTGAGCTCTCGGATGGCGCAGGGTGTACTTGGCTAGCCACGCTTGTTTTCCAGCTTCCGCTCCTAGATTCCCCGTCGGGCCGTTCTTCCCGCCGGAACAATCGCTCGCTCCGGCCGTCCTCCTGGTGGAGCCTGGATCGCTTGCGTCCAGCTGTTGCAATCCGGCACATACGCGCACACGTATCCGTGTGGGATTTCCTTGGGCGGGTCATGGAAGAACGAGAGTCGCCCGGTCACCCCCAACTTTGTAGACGACGTATGCCGGTGAGCCTTGTTGCCGTGGAGCCGCCATTGCGTACGGCGAGGCGGCCTCGTGTGGAGTTGTATCTCTCCCGGTGAGTCCCTAGAACAGGTCCTGAAGGGGAGTATCGACGCTCCATGATCTCTTGTACCACACGGAGCGCAACGCGCTCCAAAGTGTTCACCAGGCTCTCAGAGTGCCGATGCAGTGAATGAGCCACCACATAGTTGATCTCCTGTCGCAGGGCTCTGGTACGTTCCTCTGAAGGGAGGGATAGATCCAACCCATCGAGGATGCCTTGTGGTGCGAATCCTTTGAACCTGACGCCGTGCGATCGGGTCTTCTCAAAGGAGCCGATGAGTTCGCGGCCCAAGATGGCCTTCAGTGTCATCGTACTTCTTCTTGTGTTCCGTGGGGAGATCCTTGTACGTAATCGGTTCCTCCGCCACCTCAGATGCCGATGTTGACATGGATGTTGACGTGGATGTCGCAGAAGATGTCGACGTGGAGGTCGACGTGGATGTCCCACCGGGCGTGCCAGAATGTGTTACCCTCCAAAACCCCCCGACGGGCGTTGGTTAAGCAACACGAAGAGCCGGGAAGCTCCCAGGGCCGCTTAGTGGATCCCTGGCACCTCGCGTCCCCAAATCTTCTCCAAACGTCCCGGCGGTTGCTAGGCGTGCCACCCGACCTAGACCCGATCGAAGGTGTTAGTGCTTCGATTGTTCCTGCATGGTAGACACGTAAACATTAAATACGAGCCCTATCGGCTCTCAGGTTTCCTGTGGATCGGCTCAAGGAGCCGATCGCCCCATGTTTCACGTTGGATTTACAATGGCATGGGGATCCTGCTTGATCAGGACAAAGCTAAAACGATCCACGACGTTTAGGGTTCTCACCGCATAATCGGAACGTCCTAAGTGCGATCGGGCCTAGCTACGAGAGACGATGCAAACTACCCCTACGAGAGGCCTAAAAATCAACATAACGTTGATCCCGGAACATCCCTCGCAGGACTAAACATCTAACGCACCACCGGATCCTCCGACCCCAAAATAAGGCCTAACTACGAGATAGAACTAATCCTTGCGTAGCAAGGAGCAACTATAACGGATCGGATCTACTAAGTAAGAACAAGCAAGATGCTGCCCTTACGTCTAGATCGACGTAAGGGCAGCTAGGTGTCTAGGGACGGCATTGCCACGCAGATATGCACGTGAAAGCATCAATGCAAGCCCCTAAACACCTAAGGATAAATAGTACTGCTCGTCATCAACAAGGCTTCAGCACGAGCAGTACAAGGATAACGAATAAACGTATACTGCCTAGATCGCTAGATGCAATCTAGGCAGCATGGTGCTTATCCGGGAGAAACCCTCGAAGAGAAGGGGTGGCGATGCGCCTGATTTGTGTTGGTTGAACGATGATTGTCCTCCTTTTCCGATAACCCTAGATACATATTTATAGTCCAAGGGACTTTCTAATTGAGGCGTGCACCTAAGCGTGCACGGGCCAGACTCTATCTCTTTAATCTAAATTACAATGCGATCTACTAATTTACAGATACATGGGCAACTTAGCCCAACTCTCAGCGCAAGGCCGCTTCGAAGATGCTCCACGTGTACGTCCTTCAAGCCCATCTTCACTTACGGCCCAACTCCTGATTTGGCCAAAATCGGGTGGTAACAGCCGTACAACTTGCTGAAGCATGAGGTGAAGGAGGATCCCGAGTACGCGATGCCGACCTTGATTCGGAGGCGCGACAACATCAGCATCACCATCAGCGCGGCAGCAGTAGAGGGGCGTCGACGGCGCCCTCCTCGTTCCGAAGCCGGAGGTGAAGGAGGAGCAGGACGACGAGGAAGCTACGAAGGCCGCACAGATGGTGGAGTACGAGCGGCGGCAGTGCCTCATCGCCAGTAGCGATGACCCCGAGGACTGCCCAGGGTTACATGCGGCGTACATGGCGTCCTTGAACGACAAGGACGTCTAGAGGGGCGACATCGACGCGGCGATCGCCATGTCCATCTGCGACGCTGGGATGCCACTCGTCAACTTCCCCAAAGACAGCGAAGCTGGGCCCAGCGGCGCGGTGAAGGATGAGCCCGTCGACGAGCCCGACGAGCGCGGCGAGCAGGACGTCATCGACGATGGCATGCACAACTTCCACCAGTACTACGACCTCTCAGGGCGCCGCACGTACTACTAGATTAGGGTTTAGGTTTAAATTACATGGAATTTCTTTCAAATCTATGTAATATATAGCAAGTTTGAATGATTCGACTATTTTTTATTAAATTTAAAAAATCTCAATTTCTATTTGGGGGACGGTGGCTGGGGAGCGACATCCCCCAAACGCGGCACGAAGAAAACGTTTCCCAAATGCTAAATTCGGTGCCGTTTGGGGGACGCGGCTAGAGATGGTGTAACTATTTTTTTTTACAATATCAAGTGCACATGATAAGAAAATACATTTCATGATGATTCTAACAATATTTATTTGAGATTATAAATGTTAATACTTTGTCCTATATTGTTGATTAAGCATTTTTTTTTATTTTAACTAATAACTATAGGCATCCTATTTTAGTTGGAAACGGGTTTAACGATTTTCAATCCAGACTACTCCCATTTCCACTACTTTCATAACGAAAATACATTGTTCAACATCATTGTATAGAAGAAAAATAGAAAAAGACGGGAAAGAGAAAGTGTTTGCGCACCAATAGGACAGATGCTCATCATAGAAGCATGTACTACATGACATAAACCTATTAGCACTAATCCTAAAAACTAAGTTCGAGGGTCTACTTATGAAAACATCGAAAAGAACCAAGACAACCAACTGATAAAGACTGGCATCGGCATATATCTCTTACTAGCGTTATACAGAAGAGGACCCCTCGAGGCGCTCCCTCCCGAGCGTCTCTGGAGACGCCCTCCACCCCCAAACCCTAGGCGGCGCCTCCACCCCCTCACCCCCTGGCTGCCCCCGCTGCCTCCTCGATGGCGGTAGCGGGGCCCTCCGTGTCGAAGACGGCGGCAGGGATGGCGGTGTGCTACTGCTGGTTTTCCTCGGGAGTTGGGGGAACGCCGGCGGAAGCGCAGGGCGGCGCGGCTGTTCGGGCCGGGGCATGAGGCCCTCCGGCGGGGGCGGCAGTGAGGAGATGGCGGTGCGCCCTCAGCACGTCTTCGGCGTGTATGGCGGCGAGCTAGGTTGTCGGGCCATGATCTGGGCTGACGCTTATCTGGCCAGATGGGTCCAGCCACGGTCGGGGCGGAGGGTGCTGGTGGTTCCTCGGATCTCCGGTGCCTACAGCCTTGCGCTAGGTCTGCCTCCTTCCTCTCTTGTCACTCCGGCATGGAGGGACTGGTGGCGTGGGGGCCTGCTAGTCTAGCGGATAATGGCGGTGGTCCTAGGATTCCTCCTATCGCTAAGTTGATGATATGCTGCTGCTTGTCCCCATCGATCTGGCGGAAGTGGCGTGTTTCGGAAGGCTCCGCCGGCGCTCCAAGAGGCGTTCTATGCCTGGAGTTTGCCGGATCAGGTGGGATTCGGTCGTGCGCACCCGTGTTTTACTCCGACCGGTTGGTTTCAGAGGAAGCATCTCGAAGCTGTATTGGCTGTTAATATCATGGAGCATGTTCTCGTTCCGTGATGCTAGCGAAGAATGACATGGAAGCCAAGATCTAAGGTCTAGCAATGGAGGCTTGACTCTTTTTGGTTATGAGGAATTGGCTTGGTGATTTGTGATTTGAAGCAGCGGCATGCAAGCGGGGGCGACTGCACATGAGAAGGTCATAGTCCTACCACTGCGGGTGAAAACCCAAGGTCTGGCCTTAGTTGGTTGTGCCTGACAATGGCCTTGTTGGAGACATTGTTTTGAGAGAGAGGAATTTCTTCAAGGTGAAAACATAAGATCTATGATCGGGCGATGACGGTGTTTGTGCACTGTTTCCTTCTTGGAGGCGTCGCTTTTGAAGAAGTTGAACTTCAAGTGCTTTCTTGGTGGTGTTAGTACTGTTTCAATGAATAAATCACGGTGGCGGGACTTCTTTTTTTGTAATTCTTCTTTCTTTTTTGGTTGTGTGCATCTGTAGTGCCGCTAGGGCAATGTGTTGTTGCAGAGCCTGGTTCTAATTGGTATCTTCACGATATTAATATATACTCTTTATCGAAAAAAAAACAATTGATATAAAACTGTATCAACACAGATAACCTTATAAGAACATGTACAATGGTGATATCTTAGCAGTGCCACGTAGATAAATGGTGCATTGTAGAAAAGAGAATGTTAAAAAAAGGGTTTGTCTTCTCTTAATTAACAAATGATCTCTTAGCACAATCTCTCTCACCATAAATTTAGGATATCTGATTACTGAAGATAAGATTAAAAAATAACCCATTATACATCATGTTTTGTTACTATATTTAAATTACACGGCGACGTTGGCCTTATCAACCATTGCACATGTCCTAAGGTCCTTCAGTCATCAGAAACTAATTGTTAAGGGACAAAAATCTCGGGTTTAAAAATTTCTGATCTTTTTTAGGTTGAGCTTTTGAAAATCCGGCCCAAAAAGTCTAGCCTGTGAAATGCCAACCGATGTTGTCAGAATTCTGCGAATGCAACAAGCCCCAAGTAATCCTCCGTTCTCATGTTCGAAGTCCAGGGACTCAAGTTTATATTATCCCTTAACCACCTAAATTACCACATACATATATCAGCAGAGATAAAACAGCAGCACATGTAGCATTCACTACATATGGTACACATCATCGTAGGTTTACATACAACATACCATTCCTAGAATAGTTCAGGGTATTTTACAGATCGCATACTAGACAGTAGATAAAACTAACAAGAAGAGCACACATAGTATCATCACACGCTAGCTGCAACCACTACCATACATACTTAGCTCTCATACCTAATTTTAACAAAGTACCTACATTCTCTCTTAAAAAACTAAGTACCTCCACAAATGTCCATAGTTCATTGCTGCCAATCGAAGTCTTCTTCTGCAACATTCCTTGAGATGGAAGATCAAGGCATGATTTCCACCACAAGAAGGTTGCGGGATCATATACCACAGACGCACTGGTATGCTACCATACAAGTGAACTCACCAAACAGGGAACAGAGGACCTGTACATCCTTTCTTTTCAGCATCAGGGATGCTGTTGTAGCGGTATAGGTGGTTGGATAGCTCCCAGCTCCAGTCATCCTTCCTCGACACTTTCATCGGTGGCCATTGGTTGATCCTCACATAATGATCCCTGATTTTTCCATCTCCAACAAAGCTTGTCATGATCGTGTACTCGCACTCATGGCCACCCCAAACAGCGTCATGAGGTTCTGCACTGTGGTAACCATCTTGATGGAAGTATCGTCGCATTGGTGGACCAGTATGCTTCCATGACGGATCAAGGTTCCTCCAGTATTCTGGTGCTGCCTGCAATAGTAAGAGATACAAGTCATGAATAGATCAAGCAATATGAAGAACAACGTCACTTCTCTCCACAATCAAGCAACCATACTCCACATGTTTCTTTTGTATAATGCACCATTAATTCTTAGTAAATACAATAGCCAGTATCCTCTTCGAGATGCTAAATGATTTCAGTATACAAAAACAACAATCTAGCAATATGCATACACGAGCAAACAATCTAGTGATATGCATACAACAACAATCTAGTAATATATATTCAAAATTAAATACTAAAACTTGAATCTACAAACAAGACATATTATGGATTTTAAACTACATATAACTGCATCCATCAGATCTTCGCACAACCCATAGTGCCAGAGAGCCAAAAACACACGAACCTCTTTCTTGTATCTCACATACTTAACTTTAATTACCAGCATGAAGATATATGTATCAATCTTCCTCAGTGCTTTTGGAAGCAAAGACATCTGAAGAAGCTAGAGGGACGCTGGAAGTTCTCATGATCTCATGCATCCATCTCAGTGTGGTTGACTACAACCAGTTAAACTCAAAACTAGCAGGTCAGTTGTGCGGTAGGCAGTAGCAGCCACTAGCATTAAGATTCATAATACTGTATGACCTCATAGCTCAAAACATATAAAGTGATGAAAATTAGCAAAAACTTACTATAGTGAAACAATATTCCCATGCATGATCACAGAGATCCTCTTTTGTGATCCGATTCTGCACAAGAAAATAAGTCAAAATAATATATGCTTTCACCAGGACAATGAAAAATTGATATACTCATTTTCACTCTGTGTTGATGATAAAACCAAAGTGATAACCAGAAGGAACATCTCAATGTTCAAAAGTGGCAGTCCACTTCTGCGCACAACATATGGAGCAAAAGAAACAGAACTTTCATGCATTTGGTATTATATGTAGAGGAGAAACAAAAATAAATTAACAGAAGATTGTGATGGCCATTATTATTTTCAGAACCAAGTGCTAGCTTGGTGGCTTGTGCTCTGGTGCTGATTCGAGCCCACCCAGGTTCGAAACCCCTCCGTAGCGGTAATTTCGCTAGGAGGGGCGGACTAAACTGGTTATCATCCATAGCGGTAATTCGCTAGGAGAGTCTCATCCTACGTAACAGCGTATAGCCAAGGGAGGGATCATTCCCCCGTTGGTCAACATCTTTTTGATGGCCATTATTATCTTTGGGAGTGGTCATGGTAATAGTACTGCTAGCATCATCACAATTCGTTATACTTATCATTTATGAGCCATTGCATTCTTTAACTCAAAACAGAAAAAACTCTGGCACTCACCCGTTTGCCATCCATGATGGCCATTGAATAGGTAGACAACTTTGATGCAGTACGGATCATTGTAAGACGAGGAATATGTGCCTTTCCCGCCATCAGTTCAGCACACTGCAAAAGAAATACTCCGTATCAGAATTGCCTTATACATAGAAGAGTACCACATCCATCTTCAATGAAGTCTCATAGTCAAATTTTGAAAATCCTATTCCTCTGTATTAAAAAGGACATAACATTAAGTCCTGTTTCCCAAGTCTTATTGTTGGGGACTCTGTCACTTCCTGATTCTAAGAGGTTTTGACCGAGTCTAGTCAATTCCCATTAGGGAGTGGGTTTTCCTCGACAACTCTCTGTCTCTGTTTGTGGTAGTTTAGTTTAGCATAGCTTAGCCCATTCGTTTCTTCGTTTCCTCTATATGCACGTTGTCTTCTTTTCTTTTCTTTTCTTTTTAGTTGTACTTTGCGCCGTGTCGGCGTTCCCCTTCTAATGAAATGCAACACACTCTTTTCTGTGTGTACGAGAGAGAAAAAAATTCATATGTGTCCCGAGGATGAGCCCAGATCTTAGGGACTGTAAAGAAGTAAAGTTCTCGTTTACTTCAATCAAGAAAGGTTGTCATAAAAAAGGATTACATTAGACCTTACTCAATTAGTCATCGTTGGAAAAAGTAGAGGGATTTCCTCGATGTGAACATGCAGCACCTGGCTTAGCATTGATCTGAGGGGCCTTATTTTCATTGGCATGAATGAAAAAAAAATCAAGTTAAGATGAAACACCAAACTGCAACATATAATTTTTCAATATTACAAAAAATTCAGAATAACAGATATAACTATTTTTTGGAGCGAATAACAGATATAACTGAGGCTAAATTGAACAGCATTTTGAGAAAAAATAAATAAAGTTGGAGTGCCCACATAGTGCAGAAAACACTAAAAGCACTTTTGGAAGTTTACTCCGTTCCAAAATATAAGCCTTTTTAGAAAGGTAAACTAGCATTCTAAAAAGGCATATTTTGAAACGGAGGTAATATTTTTAAGAGTGAATTCCACTTTTTACCCTGTAGTTGTGCATTTGTGACACAAATTACCCCATTTAGTGGAATTTCTACCAAAATATCCCATTTAGGAGATTTTAAACATGATTTTAGACCAAATTTATCATTTACCTTGTTATTGTTAGATAGAATATGTATGATACGTCGTTGTGGAGCGATAAAATATGTAAATATAGACGATTTATGCCCAAACTTATTTAATCCATATGTTCCCTTGATCACTAACGTTTTGACACTTTTGGTCCCCGATCATCACCTAACACCTTGCCCAATGGACACACACCAAAAAATAAGTGTACAAAGCCTTTAAAATGGGTAATCTACACAAATTTTCACTCGACGGGGTAATTAGTGTCACAAATACAAAACTAGAGGGTAAAAAGTGGAATTCACTCCATTTTTAAATTAAAGGTAACAAGCTTATCCTTTGCAAAACATTGTTGGATTTTGCAGCATGTTAACGTCACGTCTTCCAAACTGTGGATGCCACATGAAGTTTGCCGCATTCGCAGGGCCGGCTCTATCTTTCGTGTGGCCCTTGGGCGAGGTGACAAAAGAGGCCCCTAAGAGCATCTCTAACAGTCGATGTAATTGGGCATTGTATCAAAAAAAACGATTAATTTAGCGCGTGAGAGACGTAAATTGATGCTACAACAGATGCTGCAATTGGAGCTGTAAAATGGAGCGCGCTGCAAAAACGTTATCTCGCGCACTATATCTACCGCGTCGAAAATAGCGCGCGGCACAAATCACGCACATGAATAACTATCCACTTTTACAGCTCCAAAATTTAGAGCTTACGCAGAAACAACTACCCACTTTTACATACAATTTTTGATCGGTAAACAAATAAGGTGTAGGCTTGTAGCAGAAGTACCTAAGCAGTAGATCGTAGAAGAAGGGGATCGGGATCTAGCAACTGGCTGTCTGGCTTGACGATCTGGACTGGGAGCCTGCTCGGCTGCTCCTGCCTTGGAGTCCAGGCAACTCAGGGACTAGGCGAGGCGGAGGCGATCGAGTCCGATCGCTCTTTTCTTCCGTCTGATTCCCTCTCGTCATGGTGTGTAGCTTCTCCACCTGGTCTTATTTCATTCTGTAGCAAACTCACGCTGGGCCTTTGGCCCTTCTTCCTTTTTTCAGCGGGAGAGTATATTGGAGATGTGCACTGATGGGGCCCCCTCCAAGCGGTGGCCCATGGGCGTTGCCCATGGTCGCCTATAGCCAGAGCCGGCCCTGCGCATTCGGAGTTGTGTCTTATCGAATCAACTGCCCCGTTTTCGGGGTCATCCACAGGAAATAAATCCATATAGCGATGTCGGTACGAGAGACCTTTTTTTTTCTTCTTTCCTGGACATCGGAATAGTCAAAAGCGTGAAACCAAACTAATTAAAGAGGGTCTTGCAAGGAATTCGTCGAACAGGTGCAGCTCACATCGCAGACGCCAAATGAAGAATCACGGGTGCCACATGACTGAAGCCCGAGCGAGGACCAAGACTGGAGAATGACCGAGAGATGCATGAAGCGAGATGCCGGCGGGAATGGGATGTACCTTGGGTGCCCAGAGGCGGTTGTCGGCGGCGACCCCGTACCAGGCGCGGGAGACCGCCGTGCATCGTGCCACGCTGCGCGCGTCCAGGAGCTCCATCACCAGCCCCATCACTCCCTCCCCCAGCGCATCCACCGGGTCGCTGCCCCTCCTGCCCCGCCGCCCCCGCCGCCCACTCTTCCGCCTCTCCCGCTCCTCCACCTCCGCCTCCGCGCGCGCCAGGTTCTTGTCCGCCATTACCGTGTCCCTCGCTGCCATCGGGGAAGTGAGTGAGCTGGTGGAGGCCGATGTGTTGATCTACTCAGCTCCGTGGGGCCGTGGCGTGGCGTTTGCTATTTTCGGCAGGTCGTACTGTAGTTGGGAGCCGTCCGCGTCCCGGCTTTATTAGCGACGGACGGCCGGATAAGGTCGTGAGGAGCCCCAGTTCACGCTAAGCTCGGGACTATATGTGGCGGCTAGCGTGTCGTGTCGAGCGGGCCACGAGGGAGATTTGCATGCTGCGGCGTTGTCGATCTGTGGAGATGTGCGGTGGATCTTTCCTTCCGGGAAACCTTAACTCGCAAGTCACGATGCCTCTTCCGGTGCAGAGCTTAGAGCATCTTCAACAGTCACGATGGCTATAATAACTGCCGGTATGTAGCGTGCGGAGACGAATTTGGTCTTCCAGCAGGCGCGCTATCTACGATGGCGCTGTAGAAAATTTGGTGCGCGCTGCATTTTGCCCTATTAGGGGCGCTATATGTGACGTGTCGGCTGCAGCGCGCGGCATCTTTTCGCATGCGCACGAAGCTCCAACGGCAGGAAAATTCACCCCACGCCCGCGCCCTCTATTTCCCCACCCGCGCCGGCGCCGGTCGATTTTGCCGCCGCCCCCGCTCGAGTTCGCCGCCTCGCCGTAGATCCGCCTCCCCCGCGCCTCCTTCTCGCAGTTTCGACCGCTCCGCCGCGCTGTACCGAGCCGCCGCCGCCATCGACGGGCACAAGGCCGGCGCTTCCAACGGCACCTCGCCTTCCTCCTCTTGCTAGCGGCGCGCTCGAGTGGTGTCCATGTCGTCATCGCATCTACTCTCAACATGGAGCAGCCAAGATGCTCGCTGGTTTGCTTGCAAGGTATGCTTCTCCACCAGCCGCCAACGTTTTCTCGAATTTATTGCTAAAAGCTAGTACTTGAAAATCCATTTTGAAAAAGGTTTCCGAAATATTTCGGGATTGGTAGGAGATTTTGCAGCTTGACTGAGAATTGATTTTGAATAAGACTATGGTCCAAGTAATATACTCGTAATTGTAATATAAGGCCAGGGGTAGACCATGCTACTTAGTAGCTTTGTTCGGCAATTTAAGACCATAGGTCATATCAAGCCATCATCACAAAATTATTTACACCCAAGTTCTCCAAAATCCAATTAAAATCGCATCTGAAATATGTTGGATTTATTTTATATGTATATTTGTAGAGTTCATCATACGATTCATCGGACGACAAGTACAACATAGAGGAAGAAGAGAACATATCCGTACTATTAGCATGCCGCGCCATTAAAAAGCCAAAAATAGGTGGATCGGTATTTGGTAGACAGAAGTTCTGGAGAGAAATGATTGAAGGGCACGAGAAATTGATGCGGTCGTATTTCAATGAAAATCCGATATTTCCCGAAAGCTATTTTCGGCGGTGATTTCGGATGAGCATCAACTTGTTCAAGCACATCGCAATGGAGGTGACCAAATATGATCGATACTTTGAGCAACAAAGAAATGCCGCCGGAGAACTTGGTCATAGCACATATTAGAAGGTGACTACCGCCTTGCGTATGTTGACATACGGTATACCGACGGATCTAGTTGATGACCACTTGGCCATGAGAGAGAGCACTTCTATCATGTGTGTCAAGCGCTTTGCCGTGACAATTGTAAATGTTTTCGGATCCACATACTTAAAATCCCCCAATGCTCGAGACACGGCAAGACTTTTGGAGTTCAATGCGACCGGGGATTTCTAGGTATGCTTGGCTCAATTGATTGTATGCATTGGAGTTGGAAGAATTGTCCAGCGGCATGGCATGGACAATTCAAATGGTACAAGAAGGATGCCACTATAGTCCTTGAAGCGGTCGCCGATCATGAGACTTGGATATGGCATGCATTTTTTTGGAATGCCTAGGTCTTGCAATGATATCAATGTTCTTCAACGGTCACCACTAATGACAAGACTTGCAATGCGGGAAGGTCCATTGGTGGAGTTTGAGCAAATGGACACAAGTACAAATATGGCTACTTCCTCGCCGACGACATCTAACCTAGGTGGAAAACATTTGTGAAGCGGTTATTCAACCACGAGGTAAGAAACAAACCCAATTCCACAATGCAAAAGCAGCGGCTAGGAAAGATGTAGAGAGAGCATTTGGGATTTTGCAAGCCCAAATTGCCATTGTGAGGGGGCCGGCTAGATTTTGGGACCAAGAGTGCCTTTGGTATATCATGAATGTTTGTGTCATCATGCATAACATGATTATAGAGGATGATCGTGGGAAAATGTGGATCATACCCACTACGAGTTGATGGGAGTTCCCGTGCAAATGAGGAGGTCCGCACATAGGATTGCCCGGTTTATTTCCTTGTATCATTTCATTCGCTCCAACGAAACACATGATGAGCTCCAAAAAGATCTCATGGAAGAATGATGGAATTGGCATGGACAACACTAGTTGCATACTTGTTGTATTGTTTGAAAACTATGTTGTATTGTTTGAAAAATATGTTATATTGTTGATCCATAAACTTGTTGTATTTGTTGTGAACAATTTGATGTACTTATTGTATTCTTGTGTTGTAATAATAAATGGTACATTTATTTGTGAATTTGTGAAGTTTGTTTGATCTTGTTGATGTATAGTTGTGTGTGATTGTTGTTTCCGCCGGCGCTACGCGCTGTATTTTGAAGCGTCTGGCGGAGGATCTTTTTTCGCGCCTACGCTCGCTGTCGAGGGTACTCCTCGGCAATGCCCTCCAATTGGGGATTAGGGTTGATGGAATCATGTAGGCTGACACGAGACATCGGTTAATAGACAAGCGGGGAGAGCAATTTACCCAGGTTCGGGGCCCTCGATGAGGTAAAACCCTTACGTCCTGCCTGTCTGATCTTGATTATAAAAATATCGGGTTACAATGGGGTGCCGAAGGTTTCGGTTGTGTTCTCGTTGAGAGGCTAAGTGCTGCGGCGACCTAGCTCTGGACTTATAGTGGCTAGAGTTGGTAAGATTGATTGTGTCCCTCGGCAGCCCCTCTCCTGGCCCTTATATAGGGGGCCAGGTCCCAAGAGATCTGCACAGGTACGACTAGGTTTACAAGAGACCTAGTTCTAAACTTTTCTTGTTCGGTTCCTCTTCGTCTTGTTCTTCAAGGAATCTTCTTTAGCACCGACCTAGTGGCCCACCTTGCCATCGGCTGTCTTCATGGGCCTCCAGTTGGGCTGTACAGGGTAGGGCAATAACATTCGGGGTAATGCCCATGTCATTAGTCCCTGAGTGTCTAGCCGAAGATATTTCGGGTAGAGACTAAAGCATGCCTCCGCTGGATGTTCTTCTCTTGATAGTTCTTGTCCATCTTGTATCAGCTTCATCTTGTTCTATCGGGTGCGTGTCCAGCGCTCCCGATGGGAGTATCCCCCAAGTCTAGATACGGATGCTTGCAATCCGTGTGTAGACTCAAGTTGTGCCACTCGAATATTTTCTTCTGACAAAGTCTCTTGAAAGTCTTCATATACCATCCGATACATGCATATCAAGGCTTGTATTTTCTCAGTAAGATTAAATGCGTAAAGGATATTGAGTAACGTGTCCACTCCCGATGGGAGTAGCCCCCGAGTCTGGGCACGGGCGCTTGCGACCGGGTGCAGACTCGAGCTGAGCATTCCGTTCTTTTCTTCAAATACTTCTTCACGCCCTTCTTTATGAAAAAATCTTCGAGTTCACGTTTATCGGGTGCGCGTCCTGCGCTCCCGATGGGAGTAGCCTCCAAGTCTAGGTGCGGATGCTTGCAATCCGTGCGTAGACTCAAGTTGACCACCCGACCATTTTGTTTGTTCCTTCGGATCCCTCAATCAAGCTTTACGACGTCATTGATGACGTAACCACTGCTATGGTTTGATTGACAAGATGTGACCTGACGGGCCCACCCTAGTTCTGCGCGGGCAGTTTTTAGGAAATGACCAGTGCATGCGCATTGACCGAGGTGCCTCCTCGATTTCCGTACATCGTGGGAATAATGGGCCGCCGGTTCCGTTCTCTGTAGAGTGACACGTGTACGACTAGATCTCATCCACCTCCCACGATGGCTTTAAGGTTATGGCCATGATTTTCCAGTGGTCTCATGATATAAATAGAGGGCCTTCGTCATTTTTTACTTTTTACGCCTCCACACTGCTCATCTTCTTCCCAACCTTCCTCTTCACCTCTGTTCCTTTTCTCGAAAGCTCCGAACATCATGGGCAAGAAGAAGAGCGCCAGCGCCTCGGGCTCAACCAAGGTCAGCCGCGATTGGGGCGCCTCCACCATTACCAATCGCGAGGTGAGCAAGCTGCGCACCCTTGGCTTCATCTCCTCGTCCGACGACGACATTCGTCTTCCAGGTCCTTCCTCTCGCCCAAATCCTCCAAAGGGCTTTACTGTTATGTTCGTCGCCTTTCTGTTTCGCGGGCTTTCGCTTCCTGCCCACGAGTTTCTTCGTTCCCTTCTGTTTTTCTACGGGATCCAGCTCTGGCAGCTGACCCCAAATTCTATCCTCCATCTTTCTATCTTCATTACTGTTTGTGAAGCTTTCCTTGGCATCGATCCCCACTGGGGTCTTTGGAGGAAAATCTTCTATGTCAAGCATCACAATGACAACAATGGCCCCCCCGTCGTCGGTGGCGTTGGCTTTGTTGTTAGAAAGGAGGTTGATTACCTCAACTTCCCGATGAAAGAATCTGTCCAGGGCTGACGCCATAAGTGGTTCTACCTGCGAGATACTCCAGTACCTGGGCGGCGTTCCAACCTTCCTCCCTTCGAAGATGTCTTGGTGGCTCAGCCGAAGAAGTCTTGGCGAAACGCCCTGTCCCCCGAAGAAAGCGCTATAGCCGACAAGCTGTTCGAACAGGTTGTTGACCTAAAGAACGCGGGAGGGCTGACGATGTGCGGCACTGAAGTAGTTTCAGTGTTCCTAAAACGTCGGGTGCAGCCACTGATGTCTCGTCCCCACCAGCTGTGGTTGTACACTGGGAAGGACGATAAGTCGAGAGTAAGCTCTGCCGACCTGTCGGATGACGACCTTCATGATGAAGTGCGGCGTCTTACTTGCTACAGCATGAAGGACACCATTGTCCTCACTTCGGCTCGCTCTCCATATGATCTGACACACCTTCCAGCTGAGGTAGTTTTTATTGCACTTGCTTCTTTTGCTATTATCGTGTTGTTCTCCAATCTTTCACTGATTCTTTTCTGTCGACAGGCCTCCATCATGGTCTAATGTTATCCTCCCACACCCGAAAGTGGTGTGGAGCCAGAGGATGACGACGATTCCGAAGAGACCGAGGACGCTCAACATGTTCTTGAGGACAGCGACGTCCAGGAGGACGAAGCCCCCGAGGATGATGCCCTTACCAGGAGCAGGCGATGTAGGAGGATAAACGATGACCTGATCACAACGGCTGAATCGAGTCCTAGCGGACAAGATAATGATGCCGATGAAACTGCATCGCCTCCCCCTGCCGCGAAAAGTTCTGCAGGCCTTTTGCTGCTGAAGATGATTTGGACCTGTGAGTACCTATTCTTCGTAACTTGCTTCCTTTATTTTGTGTGATTGACATCCTTGCATTTCAAGCAGTTCTGATGATGATGACGATGTTCCTCTCGCGAAGAGGGCTAGGTTATCTTCTGGGAAACCTGAATCAGGCAAGGAGTCAAATCCTTCGCCTGCCAAACGAACGCCGCCCTCAAGGACGGTCGTGGAGAAGATTCCAGTGTCGAAGGTTATCCCTTCTGGCAACGTCTCCATTCCACCAGCTGCCCGCGACCATGTAAGTAATTTATATGACTTGGCTTTCTTCTTTTACGGTGGATTTCTACACTCGACTGAAGTTTCTTGACCTTTGCCCCGCAGCCGATTTATGCCACAGTTGACGCTGCGGCAGATTTTGCTGACCAGTTCACTCGTCTGGAGTCTGAAAATGCTCATCTTCGGAAGACCATCAAGACTTCGGCTGACCAAGTGCTGGAGGCCAACAGGCTTGCTACCGATGCCCAAAATGAGAACATCTTGCTGAAAAATGAGCTGAAGAAGCTGAAGCAAAAGATGAAGGATGAGCAAGATGCTAAACGCAAAGCTGCACTTGCTGCCGATGAAAAAGAAGGCATCCTCCGTGAATCCATTGCAAACTTAATGAGTAAGTTCCTCCGTGCATGTTTGTGTTCAGTACTTTCCTTCAGGCTGCTTATCTATCTTCTTTCAGGCGCTGCCGATATGAACATCGATCGGGCCCGCAAGCTTCGGGAGGACTCCATGTCTGATGCCCTGTCACTTGCTACTGAATCCAACGTCCAAGTTCTTGGACTTTTGCAGAATGCCAAGGGAGCATTGTCGAGGCTGTTCTCGATGATTTTCCCGAAGGTGAAGTAGAACAAGACCCTTAGCGAGATGGCAGACGCTTTTCTCATCGACCCTTCTGAACCTGTGGAGGTACTTAAACGTCGGTCCCGTTTGTTTGGGGCGGTACTTACTTTCCAGCTGCTAATGGGTCATGGGATGGGCTCTGAATTAGAAAAGTTGTCTAAGGCATTGCCTATAGATGACAATGATCATCTAATCAATCTTGAGGCCTTCAAACAATCAGCAGTAATATGTGCTAATCAACTCCTCAAGCTGGTTGACGAGGCGAAGACCAAGACTGCATCTGAGGCTGCCCCTGGCTCATCATCAGCTCCTCCTTGATTGAACATTTGCTTTGCCAATTTGTAATTAAGGCCCGATACAATTTTATTTTGGCTCTCTTGCCAGTACCAATAGTCTTTTGGATGTAATATATACGCTGCTGCGCTCCCGATGGGGGTTTATATTAATGTTGTTCTGAACTGAGGCTTGTGCTGCAGATTCCTTCATCTTCTTCTCGTGCCGATCCTTCTTTACATCCTTCGGCTAGCGATGAATCCGATCTTGTTCGCCGTTTACGTGATCAAATATCCCGACTGAATAAGGACATAACCACCCTTCACGCGATGGCAGCGTTGGTAAAAAGAAAGAGTGAAATTGCGACTGCAGTTGAACAACACGCTCTCGATCGTCTCCGTGTTGCTGCTGAGAGCTTGAGCTGTAAGTGTCCATCCGTCCGTCGATTTTTATCGAAGCCTAAATGTCCTTTAACTGATCCTTGCTTTTCGACAGTCGCAGCTCCCGATGAATCAGAAGAAAACTTAAGGATCCATGAAAAGATCGAAGCGATGACCGATGTCGCTCACCCGAAGCATGAATTATGGTCCCATCGACCAAAGGCCGTTATCATGGCCAAGTTTGAGCATCGGGCAGAGAAGGTGCACTATTACTTCGAAAAGTTCCACGCTCATCTCTCGATGGTTTGGAGGACCTTGTTTCCTTTAGACCAAGCACCCGAAACTTTGTCTGCTCTGTTCACCCGATTCAAGACTCCAGAAAGGATTCGACTGTTGGTGCGGAAGGAACTCCTGGCTGGTGCCGAACTTGCTTTTGCTTCAGTTTTAGCGTGTCATCCGACCTTAGATTTGGAGGCCATAGCTAATACTACCAGGAGTTTAGACCAATATTACGATATTGCTAGAAATCCTGCATATGTCGTCATCTCTCGGATGGAAACATGCATCGAGAGAGACCTGAAGGCCCGGGAGGACCAAGGAAACCTGCCATAAAATTGTGCATATATATGTATGTAATGACCTTGTACTTACAAGGGGTATTTTCAAATGTATCTTGATGCATGTTTTATGCATCTTCTATTTTTTTTGGTGAATTTGCTAATTCGATTAATAATTGTTTGTCGAGGGCGGCTGAGTGATCAAGTCAGCCTGCTCACCCGACGACTCCGTTGTAATTGCAAGTTTATTGCGGAGTCGATGTGTAAGTTCTGTAAGAGCGACACCCATCGAATAATCGAGGGATTTAGGCGCTTAGCTTTGTCGCGCGGTGCACCGGCTTGAGCCTTACTTGTGATAGTACGTCCATCGTCTGCAGCGCTCGCGTATTTTCTCGAGGCTTGGATGGGTTGTTGTGTGTCATTAACCTTAGCTCCTGATAGGAGTATTTAATCAATGACACTGTGCGAACGTGTTTCTGGCCTGCGCTCCCGATGGGAGTAAGAGCCGCGATTGGGGCCCCGAACGATTTGTTCGGATGGTGAGGCCTGGAATAACAAAGGTAGAAAACCTGATCAGAAATTTTATTCATAATATAAAACCAGCTTAGGAGCTGCCGAATAACAGGGGAAAGTAGAATTATATCCTATGCGTAGAATCGTCACAAATGTGCGACATTCCATGGATTTTCAACGTCTTGACCCGAAGCTGGATTCTTGAGGCGATAAGCTCCCCCTGGTATCACTTTAGTGATGATGAACGGTCCTTCCCATGGAGACTCGAGCTTCAGGGGTCTCTCTTGCTTCAGTCGTAGTACCATATCTCCAACGCTGAAGCTTCGGTTGCGTACTCGTCGACTGTGGTAGTTTCGTAACGCCTGCTGATACACCGCTGTTCGTGCTAAGGCAATGTCCCGAGCTTCGTCCAGGAGATCAACATCATCTTGCAACGCGTTGTTGGAAGTAGCTTCCGTGTACGCCGTCACTCGAGGGGCTTCGAACCGAACATCGGCTAGCAGAACTGCTTCGGCTCCATATACCAAGAAAAACGGAGTGTACTGAGTTGACATGTTGGGTGTGGTACGCAAACTCCAAAGTACGGATGACAATTCTTCGACCCAAGCTCCAGCTGCACCCGTAAGGCGTTTCTTGAGGCCATCCCCTATTAGACCATTGATCCTTTCGACATGACCGTTGGTCTGGGGGTGTGCCACTGAAGCAAATTTTAGTTTAATGCCACCATCATCGCAAAACTTCCGAAACTTTTTGGAATCAAAATTAGTTCCATTGTCTGTGACGATACTGTGAGGCATGCCAAACCGACTGGTTATTCCCCGGAAGAACTCAACGGCAGTTTCGGCTTTCTGATTTCGAACAGGTACAGCCTCGATCCATTTGGTAAACTTGTCGACTACAACAAGAAGATATGTGTGACCCCCAGGTGATGATCTTGGCAATGGTCCAACTTGGTCGAGTCCCCATTGTGTGAAGGGCCACGCGAGGGGTATCGTCATTAGATCTGTTGTGGGAGCGTGCGGTTTTGGTGCAAAACGCTGACAAGGGTCGCACTTCCGAACCATGTCCCGAGCGTCCGACGCTGCTATTGGCCAGTAAAATCCTGCTCTGAAGGCTTTCGCCACAAGTGCCCTGCTGCTTGCATGGTGTCCACAAGTTCCTTCGTGTATCTCGCGTAACAGAGCTTTTCCATCGTCGATGGCAATGCACCTTTGAAAGATGCCGGAGATACTACGCTTGTATAGTTCTCCGTTTACCACAGTGAAGGCTTTTGAACGTCTCACAATTCGTCTGGCTTCCACTGGGTCCTCTGGTAGCTGTTGTTCTATCAGGTATGCTAGAAAAGGTTTGGTCCATAGGGGTTCAAGGAGGAGGACCTGCTCTGCAGACTGAGGTGGAGTTCCTTCGTCAGTTTGCTGCAGACCTGCTTCTGAATCATCAGCCGATGATTTTGGAGATGCCGATGCTTTCTCCTTTATCGATCGTTGCGTGATGACTTCGTAGAATACTCCATCTGGAATAGGAGAGCACATGGATCCAATGTTTGCCAGAGCGTCGGCTTCCTCGTTGCTGGCTCTGCCGATGTGCTTAAGTTCGCACCCTTCAAACTTGGCTTCCATATTCTGGTATAACTGATGATAGGCAATCATGTTATCGCTGACTGCGTCGCATAAGTTCATCGACTGTTGTACTACCAGGTTCGAGTCTCCATAAATTTCCAGGCGAGTTGCTCCACATGCCTTTGCCATCTTCATTCCGTGCAGCAGTGCTTCGTATTCCGCTTCATTATTCGTCGGTAAAGAGAAATTCATACGTAGAATGTATTTCATCTTGACTCCTTGTGGCGATATAAATATCACCCCTGCTCCTGCGCTTGTACTCCGGTTTGATCCGTCAAAGTACATCGTCCATGAGCCAGACATGTCGGGTGCTGCTGGCGTCTGCGACTGGATCCAGTCTGCCACGAAGTCCGGGAGGATTTGGGATTTTATCGCCGTTCGGTTGACGTAGGTTATGTCGTGCGGTGCTATCTCGATGGCCCATTGGGACACTGATATGTCTCCAACGTATCTATAATTTCTTATGTTCCATGCTAGTTTTATGACAATACCTACATGTTTTGTTCACACTTTATGATGTTTTTATGCATTTTCCGGCACTAACCTATTAACAAGATGCCGAAGCGCCAGTTCCTGTTTTCTGCTGTTTTTGGTTTCAGAAATCCTACACGGAAATATTCTCGGAATTGGACGAAACAAAAGCCCACGGTCTTATTTTCCACGGAGCCTTCCAGAAGTCCGAAGAGGAGACGAAGAGGGGCGACGAGGTGGCCACACCATAGGGGGGCGTGGCCCCACCCCTGGCCACGCCGCCTTATGGGGTGGGCCCCTCGAGCGTCCCCGACTCTGCCCCTTCGCATATATATTCTCTCCGTCGCGAAAACCCTAGTACCGAGAGCCACGATACGGAAAAAGTTCCAGAGATGCCGCCGCCGTCAATCCCATCTCGGGGGATTCAAGAGATCACCTCCGGCACCCTCGAGAGGGAATCATCACCGGGAGGGCTCTACATCACCATGCCCGCTCCGTGATGCGTGAGTAGTTCATCCTTGGACTATGGGTCCATAGCAGCTAGATGGTTGTCTTCTCCTCTTGTTCTATCATGTTTAGATCTTGTGAGCTGCCTATCATGATAGAGATCATCTATTTGTAATGCTACATGTTGTGTTTGGTGGGATCCGATGAATATTGAATACTATGTCAAGTTGATTATTGATCTATCATATATGTGCTATTTATGTTCTTGCATGCTCTCCGTTGCTAGTAGAGGCTCTGGCCAAGTTGATACTTGTAACTCCAAGAGGGAGTATTTATGCTCGATACTGGGTTCATGCCTCCATTAAATCTGGGACAGTGACAGAAAGTTCTAAGGTTGTGGATGTGCTGCCACTAGGGATAAAACATCAATGCTTTGTCTAAGGATATTTGTGTTGATTATATTACGCACCATACTTAATGCAATTGTCTGTTGTTTGTAACTTAATACTGGAAGGGGTGCGGATGCTAACCTGAAGGTGGACTTTTTAGACATAGATGCATGCTGGATGGCGGTCTATGTTCTTTGTCGTAATGCCCTGATTAAATCTCATAGTAGTCATCATGATATGTATATGAATCTCTATTCTGTCAATTGCCCACCTGTAATTTGTTCACCCAACATGCTATTTATCTTATTGGAGAGACACCACTAGTGAAATGTGGACCCCGGTCCATTCTTTTACATATAAATACACAATCTACTCGTTCTCTCTCGTTGTTCTTCGCAAACAAACATCATTCTCCACAACATACGTTTAATCCTTTGTTTTCAGCAAGCCGGTGAGATTGACAACCTCACCGTTAAGTTGGGGCAAAGTATTTTGATTGTGTTGTGCAGGGTTCCACGTTGGCGCCGGAATCACCGGTGTTGCGCTGCACTACACTCCTCCACTAACAACCTTCACGTGGCCTTCATCTCCTACTGGTTCGATAAACCTTGGTTTCTTTCTGAGGGAAAACTTGCTGCCGTGCTCATCATACCTTCCTCTTGGGGTTCCCAACGGACGTGTGCTTTACCGTCACAAGGAAGTTGTTGCCTCCACGAACATCAACTCTTTTTCTGGCGCAGTTGCCGGGGAGATCAAGACACGCTGCAAGGGGAGTCTCTCACATCCAATCTCTTTACTTTGTTTATTGTCTTGCTTTACTTTATTTTATTTTCTGTCTTGTTTGCTTTCTTTATTATCAAAAACACAAAAAAATTAGTTACTTGTTTTTTACTTTATTTTATTCTGTTTGCTTAGTTTAATTTTACTATTGCTAAAAATGAGTAATCCTGAAGTTGAAGTTCGTTCTTTTAAGCAACAAGGGGGAGAAAGTTTTAAAGATGCTTGGTATAGAATTAGTAATGCTCATCATAGGTGCATTAAGAAACACTCCACTATTATCGTCCTTAGGAACTTTTATGTTGGTATATCTAGCTGGAATAGGTATGTTCTTGATACTCTTTCAGGGGGTAATTTCCTAGGTACTCCTGCTTTAGAAGCTAGTTGCATCATTGAGAGTCTAGTTGGAATACCACCTGTTAATGAAGTTAAAATTGAAATCTCTCTTGAGGATGTCATGAAAAAGTTGGAAGCCATAGAGAAAAATCTTCCAAGTGTTGAGACTAAATTAGGAATATTACTTGATAATACTGATAAACTTGATAAATCCCTAGGAGGAATTAATGAAAGAATTGCTATCCTAGAAACTTGTGCTATCCATGATAATCAAACCAATAGGATTAGTGAACTTGAAGAAGCTATGGGAACCTTGGGTTCAACTTTTTCTTCTCTTAAGTTAAAGGAGAAATCTTATGTGGGTAAAGAGCAAAAATTCATGTATGTCTCTAAGATGCCTAAACCAAAGAATTATTATAGGCCTAAAATTGATAAAACCCTTAGTACCACCATGGGAAATTTAGATAATGGAGCATCTAAGGTACCTTCTGTGACAAGTTGTGTTTCTAAGGAAAATTATGATGTTGATGCTTTTCCTCTTGATAATACTTGATTTGCACTTTCTGCGCCTAGCTGAAGGCGTTAAAGAAAAGCACTTCTTGGGAGATAACCCATGTTATTTTTATTTTTACTACTGTTTTGTTGAGTCTTGGAAGTTGATACTACTGTAGCAACCTCTCCTTATCATGTTATTGTGCCAAGTAAAGTCTCTGGTAGAAGGTTGATGCTAGATTTAGATTTCTGCGCAGAAACAGATTTGCTGCCTGTCACGAATTCGTGTCTTTCTCTCTGTAGAAGAATCAAAAAAATCAGCGAAAATTAATGCATGATCCTCAGATATGTACGCAACTTTCATTAGTTTTGAGTTTTTCCATCTGAGCAAGTTAAGTGCCTCAGAAAATTCGTCTTTACGGACTGTTCTGTTTTGACAGATTCTGCCTTTTATTTCGCATTGCCTCTTTTACTGTGTTGAGTGGATTTCTTTGTTCCATTAACTTTCAGTAGCCTTGGGTAATGTCCAGAAGTGTTAAGAATGATTGTGTCCTCTCTGAACATGTGAATTTTTATTATGCACTAACCCTCTAATGAGTTTGCTTTAAGTTTGGTGTGGAGGAAGTTTTCAAGGGTCAAGAGAGGAGGATGATATAATATGATCAAGAAGAGTGAAAAGTCTAAGCTTGGGGATGCCCCCGTGGTTCATCCCCGCATATTTCAAGAAGACTCAAGCATCTAAGCTTGGGGATGCCCAAGGCATCCCCTTCTTCATCGACAACTTATCAGGTCACTTCTAGTGAAACTATACTTTTATTCCGTCACATCTTATGTGTTTTACTTGGAGCGTCTGTTTGCTTTTACTTTTGTTTATGTTTGAATAAATTCAGATTCCAACAATCCCTGTATTGGAGATAGACACGCTCCGCTTTTTCATTTGAACACTGGTGTTCTTAGTTTTGCTTTAATGTTCATGGCGAAGGCTGAAAACTGCTTCGTTGATTGCTATTTGGTTGGAATCAGAATATGCTTCATATGGTTTTGAATAATTTGATACTTGGCAATTGTTTTGAGCTCTCATAGATCATGTTTAAGCTCTTGCATCATGTAGTTTAAATCTATTAGTGGAGAACTACCGTAGAGCTTGTTGAAATTTGGTTTGCATGATTGGTCTCTCTAAGGTCTAGATATTTTCTGGTGAAAGTGTTTGAACAACAAGGAAGACAGTGTAGAGTCTTATAATGCTTGCAATATGTTCTTGTGTAAGTTTTGCTGTACCTGTTCATACTTGTGTTTGCTTCAAACAACCTTGCCAGCCAAAGCCTTGTACTGAGAGGAAATGCTTTTCGTGCATCCAAACACCTTGAGCCAAAACTCATGCCATTTGTGTCCACCATAACTACCTATATGTGGTATTTTTCTGCCATTCCAAAGTAAATTCCTTGCGTGCTACCTTTAAAATTTCATTCCTTTGTCTTTACAATACATAGCTCATGGGAAAATAGCTTAAAAACTATTGTGGTGATGAATATGTTGCTATGTATCTTAGTTCTTATAAGTTGCTTGTTGAGCGGTAACCATGTTTCTGGGGACGCCATCAACTTTTTACACCTTTGTTGAATATCATGTGAGTTGCTATGCATGTTCGTCTTGTCTGAAGTAAGGGTGATTTATCATGATTAAATGGTTTGAGTATGCATATTGTTAGAGAAGAACATTGGGCCGCCAACCAAAGCCATGTATCATGGTGGAAGTTTTCAGTTTGGACATTAATCCTCAATCTCTTATGAGAATATTATCTGTTGTTGAATGCTTAAGCATTAAAGAGGAGTCCATTATCTGTTTTCTATGTTGTCCCGGTATGGATGTCCTCAAGTTGAGATCTATCAAAACTGAGAAATCAAATGCGATCTATCTCCTTGGACCTTTGTACAGGTGGCATAGAGGTACCCCTTTGTGACACTTGGTTGAAACATATGTAATGCAATGATAATCCATGGAAATCCGAGCTAATTAGGACAAGGTGCGAGCACTATTGGTATTCGATGCATGAGGCTTGCAACTTATAAGAAGTTTTATGCATAACACATATTAATTATTACTACCGTTGACAAAATTGTTTCCATGTTTTCAAAACAAAAAGCTCTAGCACATGAGTAATCCTTGCTTCCCTCTGCGAAGGGACTTTCTTTTACTTTATGTTGAGTCAGTTTACCTACTTCTTTCTATCTTAGAAGCAAACACTTGTGTCAACTGTGTGCATTGATTCTTACATGTTTACTTATTGCACTTGTTATAGTACTTTATGTTGACAATTATCCATGAGATATACATGTTACAAGTTGAAAGAAATTGCTGAAACTTAATCATCCTTTGTGTTGCTTCGAAACCTCTTACTTTGAATCTATTTCTTTATGAGTTAGCTCTTATGCAAGTCTTTTTGATAGTTGTCTTGAAAGTACTATTCATGAAAAGTTTTTGCTATATGATTCAGTTGTTTAGTCATTATCTCTTTGTTTGCAAACCATTGTTTCGAATCACTTCATTCATCTCATATGTTGTACAATAATGTTGATCAAGATTGTGTTGGTAGCATGTCACTTCAGAAATTATCCTTTTTATCGTTTACCTACGAGTAGGGAGGAACTAAGGATGCTTGATACGTCTCCAACGTATCTATAATTTCTTATGTTCCATGCTAGTTTTATGACAATACCTACATGTTTTGTTCACACTTTATGATGTTTTTATGCATTTTCCGCACTAACCTATTAACAAGATGCCGAAGCCGTTTCTGTTTTCTGTTTTTGGTTTCAGAAATCCTACACAGAAATATTCTCGGAATTGGACGAAACAAAGCCCACGGTCTTATTTTCCATGGAGCCTTCCAGTCCAAAGAGGAGACGAAGAGGGCGACGAGGTGGCCACACCATAGGGGGCGTGGCCCCACCCCCGGCCGCGCCGC
The DNA here is from genome assembly GCA_030979885.1 of Lolium multiflorum. NCBI lineage: Eukaryota > Viridiplantae > Streptophyta > Magnoliopsida > Poales > Poaceae > Lolium > Lolium multiflorum. Next base: position 167,271,294 of record CM061749.1, read on the forward strand.
CTTATGGGGTGGGCCCCTCGAGGCTCGACTCTGCCCCTTCGCCTATATATTCTCTCCGTCGCGAAAACCCTAGTACCGAGAGCCACGATACGGAAAAAGTTCCAGAGATGCCGCCGCCGTCAATCCCATCTCGGGGCATTCAGGAGATCGCCTCCGGCACCTGCCGGAGAGGGGAATCATCACCTGAGGGCTCTACATCACCATGCCCGCCTCCGGACTGATGCGTGAGTAGTTCATCCTTGGACTATGGGTCCATAGCAGTAGCTAGATGGTTGTCTTCTCCTCTTGTGCTATCATGTTTAGATCTTGTGAGCTTCCTATCATGATCAAGATCATCTATTTGTAATGCTACATGTTGTGTTTGGTGGGATCCGATGAATATTGAATACTATGTCAAGTTGATTATTGATCTATCATATATGTGCTATTTATGTTCTTGCATGCTCTTCGTTGCTAGTAGAGGCTCTGGCCAAGTTGATACTTGTAACTCCAAGAGGAGTATTTATGCTCGATAATGGGTTCATGCCTCCATTGAATCTGGGACAGTGACAGAAAGTTCTAAGGTTGTGGATGTGCTGTTGCCACTAGGGATAAAACAACAATCCTTTGTCTAAGGATATTTGTGTTGATTACATTACGCACCATACTTAATGCAATTGTCTGTTGTTTGCAACTTAATACTGGAAGGGTGCGGATGCTAACCTGAAGGTGGACTTTTTAGGCATAGATGCATGTTGGATGGCGGTCTATGTTCTTTGTCGTAATGCTCGATTAAATCTCATAGTAGTCATCATTATATGTATATGAATCTCTATTCGTCAATTGCCCACCTGTAATTTGTTCACCCGACATGCTATTTATCTTATTGGAGAGACACCACTAGTGAACTGTGGACCCCGGTCCATTCTTTTACATCTGAAATACAATCTACTGCAATCTCTATTCTCTCGTTGTTCTTCGCAAACAAACATCATTCTCCACACCATACGTTTAATCCTTTGTTTTCAGCAAGCCGGTGATATTGACAACCTCACTGTTAAGTTGGGGCAAAGTATTTTGATTGTGTTGTGCAGGTTCCACGCTGGCGCCGGAATCACTGGTGTTGCGCTGATACGTCTCCGACGTATCGATAATTTCTTATGTTCCATGCTGCATTATTGATGATATCTACATGTTTTATACACATTATATGTCGTATTTACGCATTTTCCGGCACTTTCATAAATCCTAGTAAGGAAATATTCTCGGAATTGGACGAAATCAACGCCCAGGGTCCTATTTTTGCACGAAGCTTCCAGAAGACCGAGGGGGAAAGGAAGTGGGGCCACGAGGCGCCGCCACACTAGGGCGGCGCGGCCCAGGCCTTGGCCGCGCCGGCCTAGCGTGTGGGGCCCTCGTGTGGCCCCCCGCGTTGCCCTTCCGCCTACTTAAAGTCTTCGTCGCGAAACCCTCTGTACCGAGAGCCACGATACGAAAACCTTACCGAGACGCCGCCGCGAATCCCATCTCGAGGGATTCAGGAGATCGCCTCCGGCACCCTGCCGGAGAGGGGAATCATCTCCCAGAGGACTCTTCATCGCCATGATCGCCTCCGGAGTGATGAGTGAGTAGTTCACCCCTGGACTATGGGTCCATAGCAGTAGCTAGATGGTCGTCTTCTCCTTATGTGCTTTATTGTTGGATCTTGTGAGCTGCCTAACATGATCAAGATCATCTATCTGTAATACTATATGTTGTGTTTGTCGGGATCCGATGCATAGAGAATACTATGTTATGGTGATTATCAATCTATTACCTATGTGTTGTTTATGATCTTGCATGCTCTCCGTTATTAGTAGAGGCTCTGGCCAAGTTTTTGCTCTTAACTCCAAGAGGGAGTATTTATGCTCGATAGTGGGTTCATGCCTCCATTGATACCTGGGACAGTGACAGAAAGTTCTAAGGTTGTGGATGTGCTGTTGCCACTAGGGATAAAACATTGATGCTATGTGTAAGGATGTAGTTGTTGATTACATTACGCACCATACTTAATGCAATTGTCTGTTGCTTGCAACTTAATACTGGAAGGGGTTCGGATGATAACCTGAAGGTGGACTTTTTAGGCATAGATGCATGCTGGATGGCGGTCTATGTACTTTTTCGTAATGCCCAATTAAATCTCACTATATTTATCATATCATGTATGTGCATTGTTGTGCCCTCTCTATTTGTCAATTGCCGATGATACGTCTCCAACGTATCGATAATTTCTTATGTTCCATGCTACTTTATTGATGATACCTACATGTTTTATGCACATTATATGTCATATTTATGCATTTTCTGGAACTAACCTATTAACAAGATGTCGAAGAGCCAGTTGCTGTTTTCTGCTGTTTTTGGTTTCAGAAATCCTAGTAAAGAAATATTCTCGGAATTGGACGAAACTTTCGCCCGGGTCCTATTTTTGCACGAAGCTTCCAGAAGACCGAAGAGCTAACGAAGTGGGGCCACGAGGCGGCCGAGGGGAGGCCGGCGCGGCCCAGCCTTGGCCGCGCCACCCAGCCTCTGGGCCCTCGTGTGGCCCCCGCGTTGACCCTCCGCCACAAAGCTTCCGTCGCGAAACCCCAAGTGAGAGCCACGATACGGAAAACCTTCCGAGGCGCCGCCGCCGAATCCCATCTCGGGGGATTCTGGAGATCGCCTCCGCACCCGCCGGAGAGGGGATTCATCTCCCGAGGACTCTACACCGCCATGGTCGCCCGGAGTGATGAGTGAGTAGTCCACCCCTGGACCATGGGTCCATAGCAGTAGCTAGATGGTCGTTTCTCCTTGTTGTGCTTCATTGTTGGATCTTGTGAGCTGCCTAACATGATCAAGATCATCTATATGTAATTCTATATGTTGTGTTTGTCGGGATCCGATGGATAGAGAGTACTATGATTATGGTGATTATCAATCTATTGTTCATGTGTTGTTTATGATCTTGCATGCTCTCCGTTAGTAGAGGCTCTGGCCAAGTTTTTACTCTTAACTCCAAGAGGGAGTATTTATGCTCGATAGTGGGTTCATGCCTCCATTGAATCTGGGACAGTGACAGAAAGTTCTAAGGTTGTGGATGTGTTGTTGCCACTAGGGATAAAACATTGATGCTATGTCTAAGGATGTAGTTGTTGATTACATTACGCACCATACTTAATGCAATTGTCTGTTGCTTTGCAACTTAATACTGGAGGGGGTTCGGATGATAACTGAAGGTGGACTTTTTAGGCATAGATGCAGTTGGATGGCGGTCTATGTACTTTGTCGTAATGCCCAATTAAATCTCACTATATTTATCATATCATGTATATGCATTGTTATGCCTTTCTCTATTTGTCAATTGCCCGACTGTAATTTGTTCACCCAACATGCTTTTATCTTATGGGAGAGACACCTCTAGTGAACTGGGGACCCCGGTCCTATTCTTTACATAGCATACAATCTACTGCAATTGTGTTTTACTGTTTTCTTTGCAAACATCTTCCACTCGATACGTTTAATCCTTTGTTACAGCAAGCCGGTGAGATTGACAACCTCACCGTTTCGTTGGGGCAAAGTACTTGGGTTGTGTTGTGCAGGTTCCTCGTTGGCGCCGGAATCCCTGGTGTTGCGCCGCATCACATTTCGCGACCATCAACCTTCAACGTGCTTCTTGGCTCCTCGGTTCGATTAAACCTTGGTTTCATACTGAGGGAAAACTTGCCACTGTGCGCATCATACCTTCCTCTTGGGGTTCCCAACGGACGTGTACATCTACGCGCATCACCCGACTGTAATTTGTTCACCCAACATGCTTTTATCTTATGGGAGAGACACCTCTAGTGAACTGTGGACCCCGGTCCTATTCTTTACATCACATACAATCTGCAATACTTGTTTTACTGTTTTCTTGAAACAATCATCTTCCACACAATACGGTTAATCCTTTGTTACAGCAAGCCGGTGAGATTGACAACCTCACTGTTTCGTTGGGGCAAAGTACTTTGGTTGTGTTGTGCAGGTTCCACGTTGGCGCAGGAATCCCTGGTGTTGCGCCGCATCACATTTCGCCACCATCAACCTTCAACATGCTTCTTGGATCCTCCTGGTTCGATAAACCTTGGTTTCTTTCTGAGGGAAAACTTGCTTCTGTGCGCATCATACCTTCCTCTTGGGGTTCCCAACGAACGTGTGAGTTACACGCCATCAAGCTCTTTTTCTCGCGCCGTTGCCGGGGAGATCAAGACACGCTGCAAGGGGTCTCCACTTCCCAATCTCTTAACTTTGTTTTTGTCTTGCTTTATTTTATTTACTACTTTGTTTGCTGCACCTAAACAAAACACAAAAAAATTAGTTGCTAGTTTTACTTTATTTATTGTCTTGCTCTCTATATCAAAAACACAAAAAAATTAGTTACTTGCATTTACTTTATCTAGTTTGCTTTATTTACTGCTAAAATGAATACACCTGAAAATACTAAGTTGTGTGACTTCACAAACACAAATAATAATGATTTCCTATGCACACCTATTGCTCCACCTGCTACTACAGCAGAATTCTTTGAAATTAAACCTGCTTTACTGAACCTTGTTATGAGAGATCAATTTTCTGGTGTTAGTTCTGATGATGCTGCTGCCCATCTTAATAATTTTGTTGAACTTTGTGAAATGCAAAAATATAAGGATGTAGATGGTGATATTATTAAATTGAAATTGTTTCCTTTCTCATTAAGAGGAAGAGCTAAAGATTGGTTGCTATCTTTGCCTAAGAATAGTATTGATTCATGGACTAAATGTAAGGATGCTTTTATTGGTAGATATTATCCTCCCGCTAAAACTATATCTTTGAGAAGTAGCATAATGAATTTTAAGCAATTAGATACTGAACATGTTGGTCAAGCATGGGAGAGAATGAAAACTTTGGTAAAAAATTGCCCAACCCATGGACTGACTACTTGGATGATCATCCAAACCTTCTATGCAGGACTAAATTTTTCTTCGCGGAATTTATTGGATTCAGCTGCTGGAGGTACCTTTATGTCCATCACTTTGGGGGCGGCTACAAAGCTTCTTGATGATATGATGATAAATTACTCTGAATGGCACACGGAAAGAGCTCCACAAGGTAAGAAGGTAAATTCTGTTGAAGAAACCTCATCCTTGAGTGATAAGATTGATGTGATTATGTCTATGCTTGTGAATGGTAGATCTAATGTTGATCCTAATAATGTTCCTTTAGCTTCATTGGTTGCTCAAGAAGAAAATGTTGATGTGAATTTCATTAAAAATTTCAACAACAATGCTTATAGGAACAACTCTGGTAATAACTATAGGCCATATCCTTCTGCTAATGGTAATGGTTATGGTAATTCTTATGGGAATTCTTACAACAATAATAGGAGTGTACCCCTGGTCTTGAAGCCATGCTTAAAGAATTTATTAGTACACAAACTGCTTTTAACAAATCTGTTGAGGAAAAGCTTGATAAAATTGATATTATTGCTTCTAGAGTTGATAGACTTGCCTCCGATGTTGATCTATTAAAATTGAAAGTTATGCCTAATGAGGATATTGATAATAAGATTACTACTACAGCAAATGCCATCCAAGTTAGAATTAATGAGAATATAAGATTAATGGCTGAATTGCGTGCTAGGTGGGATAGAGAAGAAAATGAAAAACTAGCTAAAGAGAATAATGTAGCTAAAGTTTAGACTATTACCACCATTAGTAATGATAATGATTCACATGTTGCTGCACCTCCTACTATCAATGGTAAAATAATTGGTGTTGGCAATGTTTCTACTCCTAGTGCAAAGCGTACAAAACTGCCTGAAATTGCTAAAACTGCTGAAACTGCTTGTGATAAAACTGCTGAAATTTTTTCCAACCTTGGGGACAATGATCCCATTGCTTTAGCTCATAATGATTTAGATTTTGATGATTGCCACATTTCTGAAGTTATAAAGTTCTTACAAAAACTTGCTAAAAGTCCTAATGCTAGTGCTATAAATTTGGCCTTTACAAAACATATTACGAATGCTCTCATAAAAGCTAGAGAAGAGAAACTAAAACTTGAAACTTCTATTCCTAGAAAGCTAGAAGATGGTTGGGAGCCCATCATTAAAATGAAATTCAATGATTTTGATTGTAATGCTTTATGTGATCTTGGTGCAAGTATTTCTGTTATGCCTAAAAAGATTTATGATATGCTTGACTTGCCACCATTGAAGAATTGTTATTTGGATGTTAATCTTGCCGATAATGTTAAAAAGAAACCTTTGGGGAGGATTGATAATGTGCGCATTACGGTTAACAATAACCTTGTCCCCGTTGATTTTGTTGTCTTGGATATCGAATGCAATGCATCTTGTCCTATTGTGTTGGGAAGACCTTTTCTTCGAACCGTTGGTGCTGTTATTGATATGAGGGAAGATAATATTAGATATCAATTTCCTCTCAATAAAGGTATGGAACACTTCCCTAGAAAGGGAATGAAGTTGCCTTTTTATTCTATTATTAGAACAAGTTATGATGTTGATGCTTCTATTCTTGATGTTACTTGATTTGCACTGTCTGCGCCTAGCTGAAAGGCGTTAAAGAAAAGCGCTTATGGGAGACAACCCATGTTTTTACTACAGTACTTTGTTTTATATTTGAGTCTTGGAAGTTGTTTAGTACTGTAGCAACCTCTCCTTATCATGTTTTTGTGCCAAGTAAAGTTTCTATGTTAAAGTTGATGTTATATTTGGGATCGCTGCGCAGAAACAGCATTGCTGTCTGTCACGAATTCTGGCATAAGTCTCTGTAAAAAATTCGAAAAAATCTGCAAATTTACGAGCGTGATCCTCAGATATGTACGCAACTTTCATTAGTTTTGAGTTTTTCCATTTGAGCAAGTCTAGTGCCCCTTTCAGGTTCGTCTTTACGGACTGTTCTGTTTTTGACAGATTCTGCCTTTTATTTCGCATTGCCTCTTTTGCTATGTTGGATGAATTCCTTTGATCCATTAATGTCCAGTAGCTTTGTGCAATGTCCAGAAGTAAGAATGATTGTGTCACCTCTGAATATGTGAATTTTTAATTGTGCACTAACCCTCTAATGAGTTTGCTTGAAGTTTGGTGTGAAGAAGTTTTCAAGGGTCAAGAGAGGAGTATGATATACTATGATCAAGAGGAGTGAAAGATCTAAGCTTGGGGATGCCCCCGTGGTTCATCCCTGCATATTTTAAGAAGACTCAAGCGTCTAAGCTTGGGGCCCAAGGCATCCCTTCTTCATCGACAACATCATCAGGTTCCTCCCCTGAAACTATATTTTTATTCAGTCACATCTTATGTACTTTACTTGGAGCGTCGGTTTGTTTTGTTTTTGTTTTTGTTTGAATAAAATGGATCCTAGCATTCACTGTATGGGAGAGAGACACGCTCCGCTGTTGCATATGGACAAATATGTCCTTAGGCTTTACTCATAATATTCAAGGCGAAGGTTGAAACTTCTTCGTTAAATTGTTATATGGTTGGAATTGGGAAATGCTACATGTAGTAGTTCTAAAATGTCTTGGATAATGTGATACTTGGCAATTTTTGTGCTCATGTTTAAGCTCTTGCATCATATACTTTGCACCCATTAATGAAGAAATACATAGAGCTTGCTAAAAATTTGGTTTGCATATTTGGTCTCTCTAAGGTCTAGATAATTTCTAGTATTGAGTTTTGAACAACAAGGAAGACGGTGTAGAGTCTTATAATGTTTACAATATGTATTTTATGTGAGTTTTTCTGCACCGGTTCATCCTTGAGTTTGCTTCAAATTAACCTTGCTAGCCTAAACCTTGTATCGAGAGGGAATACTTCTCATGCATCCAAAATCCTTGAGCCAACCACTATGCCATTTGTGTCCACCATACCTACCTACTACATGGTATTTCTCCGCCATTCCAAAAGTAAATTGCTTGAGTGCTACCTTTAAAATTCCATCATTCACCTTTGCAATATATAGCTCATGGGACAAAATAGCCTAAAAACTATCGTAGTATTGAATATGTACTTATGCACTTTATCTCTTATTAAGTTGCTTGTTGTGCGATAACCATGCTTCTGGGGACGCCATCAACTACTCTTGTTGAATATCATGTGAGTTGCTATGCATGTCCGTCTTGTCTGAAGTAAGAGAGATCTACCACCTTAATGGTTGGAGCATGCATATTGTTAGAGAAGAACATTGGGCCGCTAACTAAAGCCATGAATCATGGTGGAAGTTTCAGTTTTGGACATACATCCTCAATCTCATATGAGAATAATAATTGTTGCCACATGCTTATGCATTAAAGAGGAGTCCATTATCTGTTGTCCATGTTGTCCCGGTATGGATGTCTAAGTTGAGAATAATCAAAAGCGAGAAATCCAAAATGCGAGCTTTCTCCTTAGACCTTTGTACATGCGGCATGGAGGTACCCCTTTGTGACACTTGGTTGAAACATGTGTATTGTGATGATCCGGTAGTCCAAGCTGATTAGGACAAGGTGCGGGCACTATTAGTATACTATGCATGAGGCTTGCAACTTGTAAGATATAATTTACATAACTCATATGCTTTATTACTACCGTTGACAAAATTGTTTCATGTTTTCAAAATAAAAGCTCTAGCACAAATATAGCAATCGATGCTTTGCTCTTTGAAGGACCTTTCTTTTACTTTTATTGTTGAGTCAGTTTACCTATCTCTCTCCACCTCAAGAAGCAAACACTTGTGTGAACTGCATTGATTCCTACATACTTGCATATTGCACTTGTTATATTACTTTACATTGACACTATCCATGAGATATACATGTTATAAGTTGAAAGCAACCGCTGAAACTTAATCTTCCTTTGTGTTGCTTCAATACCTTTACTTTGATTTATTGCTTTATGAGTTAACTCTTATGCAAGACTTATTGATGCTTGTCTTGAAGTACTATTCATGAAAAGTCTTTGTTTTATGATTCATTTGTTTACTCATGTCATTACCATTGTTTTTATCGCTGCATTCATTACATATGTTTACAATAGTATGATCAAGATTATGATGGCATGTCACTCCAGAAATTATCCTTGTTATCGTTTACCTGCTCGGGGCGACTAAGCTTGGGGATGCTGATACGTCTCCGACGTATCGATAATTTCTTATGTTCCATGCTGCATTATTGATGATATCTACATGTTTTATACACATTATATGTCGTATTTACGCATTTTCCGGCACTAACCTATTAACAAGATGCCGAAGAGCCAGTTGCTGTTTTCCGCTGTTTTTGGTTTCAGAAATCTTAGTAAGGAAATATTCTCGGAATTGGACGAAATCAACGCCCGGGGTCCTATTTTTGCACGAAGCTTCCAGAAGACCGAGGGGGAAAGGAAGTGGGGCCACGAGGCGACGCCACACTAGGGCGGCGCGGCCTGGGCCTTGGCCGCGCCGGCCTAGTGTGTGGGGCCCTCGTGTGGCCCCCAGCGCGTTGCCTCTTCCGCCTACTTAAAGTCTTCGTCGCGAAACCCCTCGTGACCGAGAGCCACGATACGGAAAACCTTACCGAGACGCCGCCGCCGTGAATCCCATATCGGGGATTCAGGAGATCGCCTCCGGCACCCGCGCCGGGAGAGGGAATCATCTCCCGGAGGACACTTCATCGCCATGATCGCCTCCGGAGTGATGAGTGAGTAGTTCACCCCTGGACTATGGGTCCATAGCAGTAGCTAGATGGTCGTCTTCTCCTTATGTGCTTCATTGTTGGATCTTGTGAGCTGCCTAACATGATCAAGATCATCTATCTGTAATACTATATGTTGTGTTTGTCGGGATCCGATGGATAGAGAATACTATGTTATGGTGATTATTAATCTATTACCTATGTGTTGTTTATGATCTTGCATGCTCTCCGTTATTAGTAGAGGCTCGGCCAAGTTTTTGCTCTTAACTCCAAGAGGGAGTATTTATGCTCGATAGTGGGTTCATGCCTCCATTGATACCTGGGACAGTGACAGAAAGTTCTAAGGTTGTGGATGTGCTGTTGCCACTAGGGATAAAACATTGATGCTATGTCTAAGGATGTAGTTGTTGATTACATTACGCACCATACTTAATGCAATTGTCTGTTGTTTGCAACTTAATACTGGAAGGGGTTCGGATGATAACCTGAAGGTGGACTTTTAGGCATAGATGCATGTTGGATGGCGGTCTATGTACTTTGTCGTAATGCCCAATTAAATCTCACTATATTTATCATATCATGTATGTGCATTGTTGTGCCCTCTCTATTTGTCAATTGCCCGACTGTAATTTGTTCACCCAACATGCTTTTATCTTATGGGAGAGACACCTCTAGTGAACTATGGACCCCGGTCCTATTCTTTACATCGCATACAATCTACGCAATACTTGTTTTACTGTTTTCTTCGCAAACAATCATCTTCCACACAATAGTTAATCCTTTGTTACAAAGAAGGTGAGATTGACAACCTCACTGTTTCGTTGGGGCAAAGTACTTTGGTTGTGTTCTGCAGGTTCCACGTTGGCGCGGAATCCCTGGTGTTGCGCCACATCACATTTCGCCACCATCAACCTTCAACGTGCTTCTTGGCTCCTCCTGGTTCGATAAACCTTGGTTTCTTTCTGAGGGAAAACTTGCAGCTGTGCGCATCATACCTTCCTCTTGGGGTTCCCAACGAACGTGTGAGTTACACGCCATCATGCGCCGCACTACACTCCTCCACCAACAACCTTCACGTGGCCTTCATCTCCTACTGGTTCGATAAACCTTGGTTTCTTTCTGAGGGAAAACTTGCTGCTGTGCTCATCATACCTTCCTCTTGGGGTTCCCAACGGACGTGTGCTTTACCGTCACAAGGAAGTTGTTGCCTCCACACACAGCAGACACTCGACCCGTAGCTTCTGGGTTAGTAAGTATATTTTTCAACGGTGCTTCGCTTACCACGATGATCGGATGCTCCGTGAAATAATGGCGCAGCTTACGAGCTGTTCTCCATACCGCATATGCTAGCTTCTGGTGATGAGGGTATCTCTGTTTTGCTGGCGTGAGTACTTCGCTGAGGTAGTAGACCGGTCTTTGCACGCCATGGACTCTTCCTGCCTCTTCCCGTTCGACCACTAGGACGCTGCTGAAGACTTGCACCGTTGCTGCTATGTACATGAGCAGTGTTTCCTTTTCATGCGGTGTTACGAGTACTGGTGATGTCGACAAGATCCTCTTTAGATTGTCGAAAGATTCTTGCGCCTCATCTGTCCACTAGAACTTTTCTGACTTTTTCATCAGGTTGTAGAAGGGCAAAGCTTTCTCTCCTAGCTTGGCGATAAATCTGCTGAGTGCTGCCAACCGTCCTGCCAATTGCTGCACTTGATGCAAATTCTTTGGCGGCTCCATGTCGAGAATAGCTTTGATCTTTAAGGGGTTGGCCTCTATCCCTCTGGCTGAGATGAAGTACCCGAGTACTTGTCCTCCTGGCACCCGAAAAAACATTTCTTCAGGTTCAGTTTGATTTTGTACCTGTCGAGGTTGTCGAAGGTTTCCCGCAAATCGTCGATGAGTGTGGCGGCGTGCTTTGTCTTCACCACGATATCATCAATGTAGACTTCGATATTCCTTCCAATCTGCTCTCCAAGACAGGCTTGCATACATCGCTGATAAGTTGCTCCTGCATTTTTCAACCCGAAAGTCATGACGTTGTAACAGAAAACGTCGTGTGGGGTGATGAATGCGGTCAACTCTTGATCCTCCTTCTTGAGCTTGATCTGGTTGTATCCGGAGTACGCATCAAGAAAGGAGAGACGATCACATCCTGCTGTGGAGTCGACTATCTGATCGATTCGAGGCAAGGGGAAGTGATCCTTAGGGCAATGCTTGTTGAGGCTCGTGTAGTCGATACACATGCGAAGAGCGGTTGTGTCTTTCTTTGGTACCATGACTGGATTGGCCACCCACTCGGCTTCCTTGAGCTCCCGAATGAATCCGGCCTTGCGGAGCCGACTAACTTCTTCGCCGATGGCCTTTCTCTTCGGCTCTGAAAACCGGCGCATCGACTGTTGTACTGGTTTGGCTTTTGGGTCAACATTGAGGGCGTGCTCAGCGAGTTCCCTGGGAATACCTGGCATGTCGGATGGTTCCCATGCAAATATTTCCCAGCGCTCACGGAGGAACTCGATGAGCGCGCTTTCCTATGCGACAGTAAGGTCTGCCGAAGTGTTGACTGTCTTCTTCGGGTCAGAGGGATGCACCTGCTGTTTCTTTGCTTCCTTCGCAACGTCAAATTCGTCAGATCTTACGTTGCCATTGTCTGCTGGTGGCTGTGTGTGGTCTGCAGCGTCAACCGCATTAAGTTCTTCCTTCGCCCGAATTTCGAGGCGATCTTTTGGAAATCTCTCGCGGTTGTCTGATCGGAGAAGCCATGGACGGTTAGAGCCGTCCCGTTATTGTCGGCATCTTCAACTTCAGGTACGCATAATGGGGCTATAAACTTAGCAAACGCTGGTGCCGAGGATGGCATGATACGAGATTCCCAATCAACCACTTCGAACTCGATTTTTCCTTTAAAGTTGCTAGGTGTGCCGAAAACTACATCCAGTGATATTTTACCAAGGGAATAAGCGGGTCGAGTCGGTATGATGCCGTGGAATCCTGTGTCGGACTCTCTTAGCATGTCGACTGTTAGGCCCATTGCTTTCATCGTGCTGGCAAACAGCAGATTCAGACCACTTCCTCCATCCATGAATACCTTGCTCATATTATATCCTCCAATCTGTGCTTCAAGAACCAGGGCCGCATGGGCAGGCCTGATACGTCTCCAACGTATCGATAATTTCTTATGTTCCATGCTACATTATTGATGATATCTACATGTTTTATACACATTATATGTCATATTTACGCATTTTCTGGAACTAACCTATTAACAAGATGCCGAAGAGCCAGTTGCTGTTTGCTGTTTTTGGTTTCAGAAATCCTAGTAAGGAAATATTCTCGGGTGGACGAAATCAACGCCCGGGGTCCTATTTTGCACGAAGCTTCGGAAGCGTGAAGAGGGAATGAAGTGGGGCCACGAGCGCGCCACAACGGGCGGCGCGGCCCAGCCCGCGCGCGGCCCTGGCGTGTGGGGCCCTCGTGTGGCCCCCGCGTTGCCCTTCCGCCTAAAGCCTCCGTCGTGAAACCCCCACCGAGAGCCACGATACGGAAAACCTTCCAGAGACGCCGCCGCCGCGAATCCCATCTCGGGGGATTCAGGAGATCGCCTCGGCACCCTGCCGGAGAGGGGATTCATCTCCCGGAGGACTCTACACCGCCATGGTCGCCTCCGGAGTGATGAGTGAGTAGTTCACCCTGGACTATGGGTCCATAGCAGTAGCTAGATGGTCGTCTTCTCCTTATGTGCTTCATTGTTGGATCTTGTGAGCTGCCTAACATGATCAAGATCATCTATCTGTAATTCTATATGTTGTGTTTGTCGGGATCCGATGGATAGAGAATACTATGTTATGGTGATTATCAATCTATTACTTATGTGTTGTTTATGATCTTGCATGCTCTCCGTTATTAGTAGAGGCTCTGGCCAAGTTTTTACTCTTAACTCCAAGAGGGAGTATTTATGCTCGATAGTGGGTTCATGCCTTCATTGATACCTGGGACAGTGACATTCTAAGGTTGTGTTGTGCTGTTGCCACTAGGGATAAAACATTGATTCTATATCTAAGGATGTAGTTGTCGATTATATTACGCACCATACTTAATGCAATTGTCTGTTGCTTGCAACTTAATACTGAAAGGGGTTCGGATGATAACCTGAAGGTGGACTTTTTAGGCATAGATGCAGTTGGATGGCGGTCTATGTACTTTGTCGTAATAACCAATTAAATCTCACTATATTTATCATATCATGTATATGCATTGTTATGCCCTTTTCTATTTGTCAATTGCCCGACTGTAATTTGTTCACCCAACATGCTTTTATCTTATGGGAGAGACACCTCTAGTGAACTGTGGACCCCGGTCCTATTCTTTACATCGCATACAATCTACTGCAATACTTGTTTTACTGTTTTCTTGCAAACAATCATCTTCCACACAATACGGTTAATCCTTTGTTACAGCAAGGGTGAGATTGACAACCTCACTTTCGTTGGGGCAAAGTACTTTGGTGTGTTGTGCAGGTTCACGTTGGCGCCGGAATCCCTGGTGTTGCGCCGCACTACATCCCACCATCAACCTTCAACGTGCTTCTTGGCTCCTCCTGGTTCGATAAACCTTGGTTTCTTTCTGAGGGAAAACTTGCCATGTGTGCATCATACCTTCCTCTTGGGGTTCCCAACGGACGTGTACATCTACGCGCATCAAGCTTGTTTTTGGCGCCGTTCGGGAGATCAAGACACGCTGCAGAGTCTCTACTTCCCAATCTCTTTACTTTGTTTTTGTCTTGCTTTATTTTATTTACTACTTTGTTTGCTGCACCTAAACAAAACACAAAAAAATTAGTTGCTAGTTTTACTTTATTTACTGTCTTGCTCTCTATATCAAAAACACACAAAAAAATTAGTTACTTGCATTTACTTTATCTAGTTTGCTTTATTACTGTTGCTAAAATGAATACCCCTGAAAATACTAAGTTGTGTGACTTCACAACTACAAATAATAATGATTTCCTATGCACACCTATTGCTCCACCTGCTACTACAGCAGAATTCTTTGAAATTAAACCTGCTTTACTAAATCTTGTCATGAGAGATCAATTTTCTGGTATTAGTTCTGATGATGCTGCTGCCCATCTTAATAATTTTGTTGAACTATGTGAAATGCAAAAGTATAAGGATGTAGATGGTGATATTATTAAATAGAAATTGTTTCCTTTCTCATTAAGAGGAAGAGCTAAAGATTGGTTGCTATCTTTGCCTAAGAATAGTATTGATTCATGGACTAAATGTAAGGATGCTTTTATTGGTAGATATTATCCTCCCGCTAAAATTATATCTTTGAGAAGTAGCATAATGAATCTTAAGCAATTAGATACTGAACATGTTGCTCAAGCATGGGAGAGAATGAAAACTTTGGTAAAGAATTGCCCAACCCATGGACTGACTACTTGGATGATCATCCAAACCTTCTATGCAGGACTAAATTTTTCTATAAATTTGGCCTTTACAAAACACATTACAAATGCTCTCATAAAAGCTAGAGAAGAGAAACTAAAACTTGAAACTTCTATTCCTAGAAAGTTAGAAGATGGTTGGGAGCCCATCATTAAAATGAAATTCAATGACTTTGAATGTAATGCTTTATGTGACCTTGGTGCAAGTATTTCTGTTATGCCTAAAAAGATTTATGATATGCTTGACTTGCCACCATTGAAGAATTGTTATTTGGATGTTAATCTTGCCGATAATGTTAAAAAGAAACCTTTGGGGAGGATTGATAATGTGCGCATTACGGTTAACAATAACCTTGTCCCCGTTGATTTTGTTGTCTTGGATATCGAATGCAATGTATCTTGTCCTATTGTATTGGGAAGACCTTTTCTTCGAACCGTTGGTGCTGTTATTGATATGAGGGAAGGTAATATTAAATATCAATTTCCTCTCAAGAAAGGTATGGAACACTTCCCTATAAAGAGAATGAAGTTGCCTTCTGATTCTATTATTAGAACAAGTTATGATGTTGATGCTTCTACTCTTGATGTTACTTGATTTACACTTTCTGCGCCTAGCTGAAAGGCGTTAAAGAAAAGCGCTTATGGGAGACAACCCATGTTTTTACTACAGTACTTTGTTTTTGTTGAGTCTTGGAAGTTTTTTACTACTGTAGCAACCTCTCCTTATCATGTTTTTGTGCCAAGTAAAGTCTCTATAGTAAGGTTCATACTAGATTTGGATTACTGCGCAGAGACAGATTTCTTTGCTGTCACGAATCTGGGCCTAATTCTCTGTAGGAAACTCAGAAAATTATGCCAATTTACGTGAGTGATCCTCAGATATGTACGCAACTTTCAGTAGTTTTGAGTTTTTCCATTTGAGCAAGTCTGGTGCCATTTTAAAATTCGTCTTTACGAACTGTTCTGTTTTGACAGATTCTGCCTTTTATTTCGCATTGCCTCTTTTGCTATGTTGGATGAATTTATTTGATCCATTAATGTCCAGTAGCTTTATGCAATGTCCAGAAGTGTAAAGAATAATTGTGTCACCTCTGAACATCTAAACTTTTATTATGCACTAACCCTCTAATGAGTTTGCTTGAAGTTTGGTGTGAAGGAAGTTTTCAAGGGTCAAGAGAGGAGTATGATATACTATGATCAAGAGGAGTGAAAGCTCTAAGCTTGGGGATGCCCCGTGGTTCACCCCTGCATATTCTAAGAAGACTCAAGCGTCTAAGCTTGGGGATGCCCAAGGCATCCCCTTCTTCATCGACAACATCATCAGGTTCCTCCCCTGAAACTATATTTTTATTCCGTCACATCTTATGCACTTTGCTTGGAGCGTCGGTTTGTTTTTGTTTAGTTTGAATAAAATGGATCCTAGCATTCACTTTGTGGGAGAGAGACACGCTCCGCTGTTGCATATGGACAAATATGTCCTTAGGCTTTACTCATAATATTCAAGGCGAAGGTTGAAACTTCTTCGTTCAATTGTTATATGGTTGGAATTGGAAAATGCTACATGTAGTAATTCTAAAATGTCTTGGATAATGTGATACTTTGCAATTGTTGTGCTCATGTTTAAGCTCTTGCATCATATACTTTGCACCCATTAATGAAGAAATACATAGAGCTTGCTAAAATTTGGTTTGCATATTTGGTCTCTCTAAGGTCTAGATAATTTCTAGTATTGAGTTTTGAACAACAAGGAAGACGGTGTAGAGTCTTATAATGTTTACAATATGTCTTTTATGTGAGTTTTGCTGCACCGGTTCATCCTTGAGTTTGCTTCAATTAACCTTGCTAGCCTAAACCTTGTATCGAGAGGGAATACTTCTCATGCATCCAAAATCCTTGAGCCAACCACTATGCCATTTGTGTCCACCATACCTACCTACTACATGGTATTTCTCCGCCATTCCAAAGTAAATTGCTTGAGTGCTACCTTTAAAATTCCATCATTCACCTTTGCATATATAGCTCATGGGACAAAATAGCCTTAAAAAGTATTGTGGTATTGAATATGTACTTATGCACTTTATCTCTTATTAAGTTGCTTGTTGTGCGATAACCATGCTTCTGGGGACGCCATCAACTACTCTTTGTTGAATATCATGTGAGTTGCTATGCATGTCCGTCTTGTCTGAAGTAAGGGAGATCTACCACCTTAATGGTTGGAGCATGCATATTGTTAGAGAAGAACATTGGGCCGCTAACTAAAGCCATGAATCATGGTGGAAGTTTCAGTTTGGACATATATCCTCAATCTCATATGAGAATAATAATTGTTGCTACATGCTTATGCATTAAAGAGGAGTCCATTATCTGTTGTCCATGTTGTCCCGGTATGGATGTCTAAGTTGAGAATAATCAAAAGCGAGAAATCCAAAATGCGAGCTTTCTCCTTAGACCTTTGTACAGGCGGCATGGAGGTACCCCTTTGTGACACTTGGTTGAAACATGTGTATTGCGATGATCCGGTAGTCCAAGCTAAGTAGGACAAGGTGCGGGCACTATTAGTATACTATGCATGAGGCTTGCAACTTGTAAGATATAATTTACATAACTCATATGCTTTATTACTACCATTGACAAAATTGTTTCATGTTTTCAAAATAAAAGCTCTAGCACAAATACATCAATCGATGCTTTCCTCTTTGAAGGACCTTTCTTTTACTTTTATTGTTGAGTCAGTTTACCTATCTCTCTCCACCTTAAGAAGCAAACACTTGTGTGAACTGTGCATTGATTCCTACATACTTGCATATTGCACTTGTTATATTACTCTATGTTGACACTATCCATGAGATATACATGTTATAAGTTGAAAGCAACCGCTGAAACTTAATCTTCCTTTGTGTTGCTTCAATACCTCTACTTTGATTTATTGCTTTATGAGTTAACTCTTATGCAAGACTTATTGATGCTTGTCTTGAAGTACTATTCATGAAAAGTCTTTGCTTTATGATTCATTTGTTTACTCATGTCATTACCATTGTTTTGATCGCTGCATCCATTACATATGTTTACAAATAGTATGATCAAGATCATGATGGCATGTCACTTCAGAAATTATCTTTGTTATCGTTTTACCTGCTCGGGACGAGCAGAACTAAGCTTGGGGATGCTGATACGTCTCCAACGTATCAATAATTTCTTATGTTCCATGCTACATTATTGATGATATCTACATGTTTTATACACATTATATGTCGTATTTACGCATTTTCTGGAACTAACCTATTAACAAGATGCCGAAGAGCCAGTTGCTGTTTTCTGCTGTTTTTGGTTTCAGAAATCCTAGTAAGGAAATATTCTCGGAATTGGACGAAATCAACGCCTAGGGTCCTATTTTTGCACGAAGCTTCCAGAAGACCGTGAGGGGAAGGAAGTGGGGCCACGAGGCGCCGCCACAACGGGCGGCGCGGCCCAGCCCTTGGCCGCGCGGCCGGCGTGTGGGGCCCTCGTGTGGCCCCCCGCGTTGCCCTTCCGCCTACTTAAAGCCTCCGTCGCGAAACCCCCGATCCGAGAGCCACGATACCTTACCGAGACGCCGCCGCCGCGAATCCCATCTCGGGGGATTCAGAGATCGCTCCGGCACCCTGCCGGAGGGGATTCATCTCCCCGGAGGACTCTACACCGCCATGGTCGCCTCCGGAGTGATGAGTGAGTAGTTCACCCTGGACTATGGGTCCATAGCAGTAGCTAGATGGTCGTCTTCTCCTTATGTGCTTCATTGTTGGATCTTGTGAGCTGCCTAACATGATCAAGATCATCTATCGTAATTCTATATGTTGTGTTTGTCGGGATCCGATGGATAGAGAATACTATGTTATGGTGATTATCAATCTATTACTTATGTGTTGTTTATGATCTTGCATGCTCTCCGTTATTAGTAGAGGCTCTGGCCAAGTTTTTACTCTTAACTCCAAGAGGGAGTATTTATGCTCGATAGTGGGTTCATGCCTTCATTGATACCTGGGACAGTGACAGAAAGTTCTAAGGTTGTGTTGTTCTATTGCCACTAGGGATAAAACATTGATGCTATGTCTAAGGATGTAGTTGTTGATTACATTACGCACCATACTTAATGCAATTGTCTGTTGCTTAGCAACTTAATACTGAATGGGGTTCGGATGATAACCTGAAGGTGGACTTTTTAGGCATAGATGCGGTTGGATGGCGGTCTATGTACTTTGTCGTAATGCCCAATTAAATCTCACTATATTTATCATATCATGTATATGCATTGTTATGCCTTTCTCTATTTGTCAATTGCCCGACTGTAATTTGTTCACCCAACATGCTTTATCTTATGGGAGAGACACATCTAGTGAACTGTGGACCCCGGTCCTATTCTTTACATCGCATACAATCTACTGCAATACTTGTTTTACTGTTTTCTTGCAAACAATCATCTTCCACACAATACGGTTAATCCTTTGTTACAGGAAGCCGGTGAGATTGACAACCTCACTGTTTCGTTGGGGCAAAGTACTTTGGTTGTGTTGTGCAGGTTCCACGTTGGCGCCGGAATCCCTGGTGTTGCGCCGCACTACATCCCGCCGCCATCAACCTTCAACGTGCTTCTTGGCTCCTCCCCGGTTCGATAAACCTTGGTTTCTTTCTGAGGGAAAACTTGCCATCATATACCTTCCTCTTGGGGTTCCCAACGGACGTGTACATCTACGCGCATCAAGGCCTCGGGACGGCCTTCGCGTGATCTGCCTTGCTAAAAGATATGCTTTGGTCTGACCAGTCGATGTATTCGGGTGTGTCGACCATGGCAACTTCTGCATACTTTACTTCCCGCGAAAACTTCTTAACTTCTCTCTTTGAAAAACTGGTCTTATGGATCATGCTGACCTGTCCGCGAGATTCTGGAAACACCTCGGTTGGTGCATGCTGGTCTCCTCCTCCCGTTGGTACGTATGGCTCTGGTATATATGTCTTCAGCGGATAACTGTAGGATGCCGCTCTCCTCTCCATCGTGTGAACTCTTGCCGTGGCCTCAGCCCTAAGGTCATCGCAGAACTGTCGGATTTCGAGGAACTGCCGACAGTTTCTGAGCAGATGGCGGGATTTTTCGAGACAATCCTTTGGATCGATGTAAGAGTGTAGGTAACACCGTGCTTCAAGTTGCTCCGTGGCTGATAGGTAAGGCGTGCGAAGGAGATTCTTGCTAGATTGAATGTTTGTGGGCATCCTCGTTCGTACTGTCGAGGGCGAGTCATGATTTGCTCTTCTTCTTCGCGACGTGAGTCCCTTCGTCTTTTCCTTTGCTCCTCTATGGCGCCAAAGCTGCTTCGGCTGCCCTCTCCTGCACTCCTGGATAGGACTGCCAAAGTCGCTGCTGGCGTGATATCTCCTGGAACCGAAGTTCTTGGGCTTGATGCGTTTGAACTAGGGAGGCGAAGAAACCCTCTGGAATCGACGATGAAGTGAACACCGCCGAAAGTAGTATCCATGTTGCCGCGCGATTCTTCAGAGGTCGGATGCGATGCCTCGGTGTGGTACAAACTCGAATGATCCACAGCAAACTGAATCTTTCCGATCCGGTGGGGTCGGTGACTCCAACGTGAACGCTGCAGATGTGACTGGGACTGCCGATGACCTGCCTTGTGCCGACAGTATTCCCACGACCCTCCGATTGGGGCTTAGGGTTGATGGAATCCTGTGGGCTGACACGAGACATCGGTTAACGACAAGCGGGGAGAGCAATTTACCCAGGTTCGGGCCCTCGATGAGGTAATACGTCCTGCCTGTTTGATCTTGATTATAAAAATATCAGGTTACAATGGGGAGCCGAAGGTTTCGGCTGTGTTCTCGTCGAGAGGCTAAGTGCTGCGGCGACCTAGCTCTGGACTTATAGTGGCTAAAGTTGGTAAGATTGATTGTGTCCCTTGGCAGCCCCTCTCCTGGCCCTTATATAGGGGGCCAGGTCCCAAGAGATCTGCACGGGTACGACTAGGTTTACAAGAGACCTAGTTCTAAACTTTCCTTGTTCGGTTCCTCTCCGTCTTGTTCTTCAAGGAATCTTCTTCGGCACCGACCTAGTGGCCCACCTCGCCATCGGCTGTCTTCATGGGCCTCAGGGTTGGGATGTACGAGTAGGGTAATACGATTCCGAAGGGTGTGCCCGTCACTCGCTCCCGGTTTAGCACTTCCGGTGGGGAAAACATAGAGCGGCGCGTAATATACTTTTGCGGAGCGGTCGGACGACGTTTACGGCGCCGAAATATAGCGCGCATGTTGAAGATGCTCTTAGCTCCGAGGTCAGGACGGCCCCTCTCATTCTAGATCAGTTTTTAGACGGCAGGCTAAGCTTGATTTCGAATTAACGAAGCCGTGTAGGATAAATGATAAATTTATGTAAACAACCACATATTCTATTAATACAAAATCAAATTGTATGAACAAAGAAACATGGAAACTAAAACACACCAGGAGAAAAGGGTTGCCCTGGAAACGTTACACATGAAACCTTAATGGATAGAAAAATCCAAAACCATCCCAAGGATTTTCTACACTTCCCGAAGCCAATGACCGCCGCTAAACTCCAACGATGACTATACGCATGTTGGAAGAGATGCTGAGAGCCTCCAACATCGGCAGATCTAAAGAAGCATCATCACCAACAAAGCTTTGTAAGCCGATGAACATGCATGTCGCAAGCATCAGAACACATGTCACAATGGCAGGTCGATCGAGAGATGTCCCCGTGTTGCCTTGGACCAATCTCATCGATGAAGTCGAGGAATAACGACATATCCACCACCTCTAGGACAACATCCTCGCTTTAGAGCATCCACCTTGCTCTGGCCCCCAACACTGTCATGGACAACAAAGGGTGCCATGGATGCATCGAGAAACTAATCTCGTCAAATCTAAAGAACAGCGAGAATACCAATCTATCGTCCTCAAGGAACAAGCAAAGAATATTACAAGCCGCATTGGGAGTGGAGCAACACAACACAACAAGAACTACGACATGGCCGACCAACACTGACCAACATCAATAGAAAGCAAGAAGCAGCCCTTACCCCTATTGCATACACTCCGTTGTATGGAATGCGCCTCACTACCAGAATGTACAGATTGAGAGCTACCTCAAGAGGGCGACCAAAATGATGAAATCACTAGCACAAAACCGACCTTTAGAGATGGTTTTCTGCCATGAGTCAATGGCTGTTTTCAATCCCTCTCTAAACGATAGTTGATAATAATACATTTTTGCAAATGGTTTTCCAGATCAGCTCAAAAGAAATTGCGTACGAGTGTACTCAATAATCTCAAATTAAAGAAAAAGGTGACTGATGTACTAGCTACTACCATTGAGCAGGAAATCGCGGACCAATGCATGTTTTGAAAACATTTCTTCAAATTTTTTATTTTATTTCGAAAAATATGTCCATCAGTCTTCACATGTTGACCCGAATTTCATAGAGCTGCCTTTCCTTTCATATTCGTTGTTTCTTCACTTAACAGAGAGTGGAAGGCCACAATTCAATACAATCTATAGATATGCGTTAACTTTTCCAGTAAGAGTTTCTTATCTTTGTTACCATTCGGACGTACTTTTCCATGAACACTTTCTTGGTGCGAGGCCCAATATAAGATCCAAGCTAATAACTCCTTTCTCCGCGACCGCACATATCCACCCTTTTGTTCCACTCACATATCCCAAGTAGACTTCTCCCATAACATACATCTTTACCCACGATATTCTATGGACAATCCATTATAGACGGTAGGGCACCAACAAGAATGGGAAGTCTATCCTGGACTACTGTGAAGCCACCGAATCATGGCCTAGCCCTACCAAGTCTGTTGATATGCGAAAGGAAGAAGATCCATCTAACTTCTCACTCCCATTAAAGATCTTATGGTTAACGCATAATATACGGTGCCAGAATCACTAGATGACATTGGTTATTAGTTTGAGATAACATATACCCACCTGCAATGGAACCTCCACCATCAACATAAACCATGGTTCCATTGCCCACCATAAGATCATTTTATAAATTGTAAAACTAGGGGTTGCTTTTCTGTGCAAACTTGAGAAGTATAATACTTTGCAATTATTTGATATGAAATAATCATGGGTTAAGTGCACTTTTGGTCCCTCAAGTCTTGCAAAAGTTTAATTTTGGTTCTTTAACTCTATTTTGGTCTAAATATGCTCTTAAACTCTTAATCGAGTCTAATTTTGATCCCTGACAGCGGTTTAATGATAGTTGATTGGTTTTCGACTCTCTTTTTTGCACCGTGGATAAAGTTGGCTGGTTTTAATCTACGTGGGATTATTTGTTCTCGAGTCAACAAAATCCTCTTGCTCTAACACACATGTGTGCCGCCCTCCGCCTTTCTTGCTTGGTGCGGCGGGTCCTCGCCACTTCACCCCCCTCCGCCAAGGCCCTCGCATGTCCGTCCCTTATGCCTTTCCCACCTGGCTTATCTGCACTCCTAGTGTCAGGCCCCACTCCTAGGTGTTGGTGAGGGTTACTACGCCAAACGAATAATGATCGCGATCGTGATCTCGCTCGTGAACGTCCAGGTGAGATGGTCCTACGGGGACTAAACTTGTTCAAATCTTTGCATGGTTGCTGATGGCGTGTAACTCACACGTTCGTTGGGAACCCCAAGAGGAAGGTATGATGCGCCTTGTGGCAGTTTTCCTCGAAAGAAACCAGGTTTAATCGAACCGGGGAGGAGCCAAGAAGCACGTTGAAGGTTGATGGTGGCGAAATGTGATGCGGCGCAACAACAGGGATTCCGGCGCCAACGTGGAATCTGCACAACAAAACCAAAGTACTTTGCCCCAACGAAACAATGAGGTTGTCAATCTCACCGCTTGCTGTAACAAAGGATTAAACGTATCGAGTGGAAGATGATTGTTTGCAAGAAAATAGTAAAACACAATTGCAGTAGATTGTATCGATGTAAAGAATAGGACCGGGGTCCACTTCACTAGAGGTGTCTCTCCATAAGATAAAAGCATGTTGGGTGAACAAATTACGGTCGGGCAATTGACAAATAGAGAAGGGCATAACAATGCATATACATGATATGATAAATATAGTGAGATTTAATCCGGCATTACGACAAAGTACATAGACCGCCATCCAAGCTGCATCTATGCCTAAAAAGTCCACCTTCAGGTTATCATCCGAACCCCATTCGGTATTAAGTTGCAAAGCAACAGACAATTGCATTAAGTATGGTGCATAATGTAATCGACAACTACATCCTTAGACATAGAATCAATGTTTTATCCCTAGTGGCAACAGCACATCACAACCTTAGAACTTTCTGTCACTGTCCCAGGTGTCAATGAAGGCATGAACCCACTATCGAGCATAAATACTCCCTCTTGGAGTTAAGAGTACAAACTTGGCCAGAGCCTCTACTAATAACGGAGAGCATGCAAGATCATAAACAACACATAAACAATAGATTGATAATCACCATAACATAGTATTCTCTATCCATCGGATCCCGACAAACACAACATATAGAATTACATATAGATGATCTTGATCATGTTAGGCAGCTCACAAGATCCAACAATGAAGCACAACAAGGAGAAGACGACCATCTAGCTACTGCTATGGACCCATGGTCCAGGGGTGAACTACTCACTCATCACTCCGGAGGCAATCATGGCGATGAAGAGTCCTCCGGGAGATGAATCCCCTCTCCGGCAGGTGCGGAGGCGTCTCCCGAATCCCCGAGATGGGATTCGCGGCGGCGTCTGCGGAGGTTTTCCGTATCGTGGCTCTCGGTGACGGGGGTTTCACGACGGAGGCTTTAAGTAGGCGGAAGGGTAGGTCGGGGGCCGCGAGGGGCCACACCATGGGCGGCGCGGGCCCCCTCCGGCCACGCGGCCCTATGGTGGCGGCGCTCCTCGCCCCACTTCGTTATCTCTTCGGTCTTATGAAGCTCCGTGCAAAAATAGGACCACGGGCGAAGATTTCGTCCAATTCCGAGAATATTTCCTTACTAGGATTTCTGAAACCAAAAACAGCAGAAAACAAAAGGGCTCTTCGGCATCTCGTTAATAGGTTAGTTCAGAAAATGCATAAATATGACATATAATGTGCATAAAACATGTAGGTATCATCAATAAAGTAGCATGGAACATAAGAAATTAGCGATACGTTGGAGACGTATCAGCATCCCCAAGCTTAGTTCTGCTCGTCCCGAGCAGGTAAAACGATAACAAAGATAATTTCTGAAGTGACATGCCATCATAATCTTGATCATACTATTTGTAAACATATGTAATGAATGCAGCGATCAAAACAAAGGTAATGACATGAGTAAACAAGTGAATCATATGACAAAGACTTTTCATGAATAGTACTTTCAAGACAAGCATCAATAAGTCTTGCATAAGAGTTAACTCATAAAGCAATAAATCAAAGTAAAGGTATTGAAGCAACACAAAGGAAGATTAAGTTTCAGCGGTTGCTTTCAACTTATAACATGTATATCTCATGGATATTGTCAACATAAAGTAATATAACAAGTGCAATATGCAAGTATGTAGGAATCAATGCACGGTTCACACAAGTGTTTGCTTCTTAAGGTGGAGGAAGATAGGTAAACGACTCAACAATAAAAGTAAAAGAAAGGTCCTTCAAGAGGAAAGCATCGATTGCTGTATTTGTGCTAGAGCTTTTATTTTGAAAACATGAAACAATTTTGTCAACGGTAGTAATAAAGCATATGAGTTATGTAAATTATATCTTACAAGTTGCAAGCCTCATGCATAGTATACTAATAGTGTCCGCACCTCGTCCTACTTAGCTTGGACTACCGGATCTTTGCATGCCATGTTTCAACCAAGTGTCACAAAGGGGTACCTCCATGCCGCCCGTACAAAGGTCTAAGGAGAATGCTCGCATTTTGGATTTCTCGCTTTTGATTATTCTCAACTTAGACATCTATACCGGGACAACATGGACAACAGATAATGGACTCCTCTTAAATGCATAAGCATGTAGCAATGATTATTATTCTCATATGAGATTGAGGATATATGTCCAAAACTGAAACTTCAACCATGATTCATGGCTTTAGTTAGTGGCCCAATGTTCTTCTCTAACAATTTTGCATGCTCCAACCACTAAAATGATAGATCCTTCAGACAAGACGGACATGCATAGAAACTCACATGATATTCAACAATAGTTGATGGCGTTCCCCAGAAGCATGGTTATCGCACAACAAGCAACTTAATAAAAGATAAAGTGCATAAGTACATATTCAATACTACGATAGTTTTTAAGGCTATTTTGTCCCATGAGCTATATATTGCAAAGGTGAATGATGGAATTTTAAAGGTAGCACTCAAGCAATTTACTTTGGAATGGCGGAGAAATACCATGTAGTAGGTAGGTATGGTGGACACAAATGGCATAGTAGTTGGCTCAAGGATTTTGGATGCATGAGAAGTATTCCCTCTCGATACAAGGTTTAGGCTAGCAAGGTTATTTGAAGCAAACTCAAGGATGAAACGGTGCAGCAAAACTCACATAAAAGACATACTGTAAACATTATAAGACTCTACACCGTCTTCCTTGTTGTTCAAAACTCAATACTAGATATTATCTAGACCTTAGAGACACCAAATATGCAAATCAAATTTTAGCAAGCTCTATGTATTTCTTCATTAATGGGTGCAAAGCATATGATGCAAGAGCTTAAACATGAGCACAACAATTGCCAAGTATCACATTATCCAAGACATTTTAGAATTACTACATGTAGCATTTTCCAATTCCAATCATATAACAATTTAACGAAGAAGAAACTTCGCCATGAACATTATGAGTAAAGCCTAAGGACATATTTGTCCATATGCAACAGCGGAGCGTGTCTCTCTCCACAAAGTGAATGCTAGGATCCATTTTATTCAAACAAAACAAAAACAAAAACAAACCGACGCTCCAAGTAAAGAACACAAGATGTGATTGAATAAAAATATAGTTTCAGGGGGAACCCGATGATGTTGTCGATGAAGAAGGGATGCCTTGGGCATCCCCAAGCTTAGACTTGAGTCTTCTTAAAATATGCAGGGGTGAACCACGGGGGCATCCCCAAGCTTAGAGCTTTCACTCCTCTTGATCATAGTATATCATACTCCTCTCTTGACCCTTGAAAACTTCCTTCACACCAAACTTCAAGCAAACTCATTAGAGGGTTAGTGCACAATTAATAATTTACATGTTCAGAGGTGGCACAATCATTCTTTACACTTCTGGACATTGCATAAAGCTATTGGACATTAATGGATCAAAGAAATGAATCCAACATAGCAAAAGAGGCAATGGGAAATAAAAGGCAGAATCACAAAAACAGAACAGTCCGTAAAGACGAATTTAAAGCTGGCACCAGACTTGCTCAAATGGAAAAACTCAAAACTAATAAAAGTTGCGTACATATCTGAGGATCACGCTCGTAAATTGGCAGATTTTTTCGAATTTTCTACAGAGGCCTGTGCCCAGATTCGTGACAGACAGCAATGCTGTTTCTGCGCAGC
This sequence comes from Lolium multiflorum, assembly GCA_030979885.1. Lineage (NCBI taxonomy): Eukaryota > Viridiplantae > Streptophyta > Magnoliopsida > Poales > Poaceae > Lolium > Lolium multiflorum. Next base: position 167,299,007 of record CM061749.1, read on the forward strand.
GATCCCAAATATAACATCAACTTTGACATAGAAACTTTACTTGGCACAAAAACATGATAAGGAGAGGTTGCTACAGTAGTAAACAACTTCCAAGACTCAAATATAAAACAAAGTATTGTAGTAAAAACATAGGTTGTCTCCCATAAGCGCTTTTCTTTAACGCCTTTCAGCTAGGCGCAGAAAGTGCAAATCAAGTATTATCGGATGGTAGTGCATCATCCTTACCTTGGGCTTTATCCTTACCTTTCTTGTTGTTTTCCTTTCTCTTTGATTTAGGAAATGTATGATTTCCCCCTGGTATAGAGGTGAAATCCAAGATGCCTTCTCCCACATCTATGACTGCTCCCAATAGTTTTAGCAGGGATCTTCCGAGTGTGACCTTTCCTGTCCCTACACATTCAATAACAAGATAATCAATGGATATTGTTCTTCCAAGAATGGTCGTATGCACACTACGGCTATTCCCTTAGGAATTATAACAGAATTATCAATGAGAGTTATTTCTTCTCCTCCTTCATCAACTCCCCATAGTTCCAAAGATTTATAAATGCTCTCAGGCATAAGGCAAAATTCAGACATAATATCACAATTGGCACGAAGAGTTTGATCACCAATAACAATTTTAACAGTAGGATCCCATAATGAAGGTTTAGAGTTCACTAAAATTTGTTCAAGACGATTACGAACACGGTGATAGTTGTCATTCAAGCGAGATGTACTTATCTCGAGATTGTTCAATCTATTATAAATGCTAATAAGGGCTGAATCAAAGTTATTAGCTGAATCATGTGATGCAACCAATTTCTTTATGGCATTAAAAGCTTGATCCCCATTACAATGAAGGAAATCTCCTCCTACTAAAGCATCCAAAGCATATCTATAACGAATCATAAGACCAAAATAAAAATTACTAAGGAGCAACTTAGAGTCATTTGAGGTTCAGTTTTAAGATAAGAAGTAAAAATTCTAGACCAAGCATCTTTAAAACTTTCCTCATCCCCTTGTTTAAAAGTAAAAACTAATTCCTCAGGTGAAGAAGTAACAAGTGTAGAGCTAGACATGGTAGTAAAAGTAAACTAGATAAAGTAAATGCAAGTAACTAATTTTTTGTGTTTTTGATATAGAGAGCAAGACAATAAATAAAGTAAAACTAGCAACTAATTTTTTTGTGTTTTGTTTAGGTGCAGCAAACAAAGTAGTAAATAAAATAAAGCAAGACAAAAACAAAGTAAAGAGATTGAGAAGTGGAGACTCCCTTGCAGCGTGTCTTGATCTCCCCGCAACGGCGCCGAAAAAGAGCTTGATGGCGTGTAACTCACACGTTCGTTGGGAACCCCAAGAGGAAGGTATGATGCGCACAGTAGCAAGTTTCCCTCAGAAAGAAACCAACGTTTAATCGAACCAGGAGGAGCCAAGAAGCACGTTGAAGGTTGATGGTGGCGAAATGTGATGCGGCGCAACACCGGGGATTCCGCGCCAACGTGGAACCGCAGAACACAACCAAAGTACTTTGCCCCAACGAATTGAGGTTGTCAATCTCACCGGCTTCTTGTAACAAAGGATTAACTGTATTGTGTGGAAGATGATTGTTTGCGAAAAAACAATAAAAGTATTGCGGTAGATTGTATGCGATGTAAAGAATAGGACCGGGGTCCACAGTCACTAGAGGTGTCTCCCCCATAAGATAAAAGCATGTTGGGTGAACAAATTACAGTCGGGCAATTGACAAATAGAGAAAGGCATAACAATGCATATACATGATATGATAAATATAGTGAGATTTAATTGGGCATTACGACAAAGTACATAGACCGCCATCCAACTGCATCTATGCCTAAAAAGTCCACCTTCAGTTATCATCCGAACCCCATTCAGTATTAAGTTGCTAAGCAACAGACAATTGCATTAAGTATGGTGCGTAATGTAATCGACAACTACATCCTTAGACATAGAATCAATGTTTTATCCCTAGTGGCAACAGCACATCACAACCTTAGAACTTTCTCTCACTGTCCCAGGTGTCAATGAAGGCATGAACCCACTATCGAGCATAAATACTCCCTCTTGGAGTTAAGAGTACAAACTTGGCCAGAGCCTCTACTAATAACGGAGAGCATGCAAGATCATAAACAACACATAAACAATAGATTGATAATCACCATAACATAGTATTCTCTATCCATCGGATCCCGGCAAACACAACATATAGAATTACATATAGATGATCTTGATCATGTTAGGCAGCTCACAAGATCCAACAATGAAGCACAACAAGGAGAAGACGACCATCTAGCTACTGCTATGGACCCATGGTCCAGGGGTGAACTACTCACTCATCACTCCGGAGGCGATCATGGCGATGAAGAGTCCTCCGGGAGATGAATCCCTCTCCGGCAGGGTGCCGGAGGCGATCTCCGAATCCCCAGAGATGGGATTCGCGGCGGCGCGTCTCGGAAGGTTTTCCGTATCGTGCTCTCGGGGGGGTTTCGCGACGGAGGCTTTAAGTAGGCGAAGGGTAGGTCAGGGGGCTGATGAGGGTCCCACACCATAGGCGGCGCGGCCCCCCTCGCCGCGGCCCTATGGTGGCGCGCTCGTCGCCCCACTTCGTTATCTCTTCGGTCTTCGGAAGCTCCGTGCAAAAATAGGACCCCGGCGAAGATTTCGTCCAATTAGAGAATATTTCCTTACTAGGATTTCTGAAACCAAAAATAGCAGAAAACAGCAACGGCTCTTCGCATCTCGTTAATAGGTTAGTTCCAGAAAATGCATAAATATGACATATAATGTGCATAAAACATGTAGGTATCATCAATAAAGTAGCATGGAACATAAGAAATTATCGATACGTTGGAGACGTATCAGTTGCCATCATTAAGCCACTTTGATGGACCAAAATTAAACTTAATTAAGAGTTTGAGGACAGGTTTAGACCAAAACAAAGTTGAAAAACCAAAGTTAGACTTTTGCAAGAGAAGGGACCAAAAATACACTTAAACCAGTAATCGAAGGCATGAGCAAGCGTTGAACTTGCCTGGATACTGCGACGTAATGCAGTTCAATGCTTCGAATTGACCCGCGACCTTGGGTTCCGAAAGTATAATCCTTGTAGTAAGACAATGTTTAAAAATTCAAATGATGGTAGTATGCATATGAATGGCACGCATTGGTCTTCTTTATGTGTTTTAATTTACCCCATTTGGATTTGTGATTATTTTACAATAATTAATACCCTTATTGGTATTTAAATAATGATTTTTGAAATATTAAATTCATTTAAATAAGCTTATTTAGTTTAAATGAATCATTTAGTCTTTTCATTTGAACATTGATTCAAATAATAATACCTTTTAATATATTAAAAAGTTATTATTTTTATTTGAAATAGAAAATCCCTTTTTTGAAAAATATGTTTTATTTCAAATAATTAAAATAACCAAATGATTTTTTATAAAATAATACTATCTTCTCTTGGTTTATAATTTTATTGTATTACAATAATTATCTAGTTTCTTAAGTATTGTCCCTGATTTATTTGAGTGGAAAATGATTTAATGGACATTTCCTATATTTCTTTCCTTTAAAACAAATATGGGCGAGGGGCCCACCGGTCAGACCCAACCATTCGGGTTAGGTCGAGCCGAATGGTTTGGGTTGGCTGACCAACCAAGCCACCCTCTCATTTCCCCCTGGCTCACTATCTTCTCTCTCACGTGTGATGGCATGGGTGACTGGGTCGCCTCCGTTTGCTCCGGCTCCGGCCAGCTCTGGCCATCTCTGTCGCCGCCATGAGTCGCAATCAATTCCCCTCTTGATTCCCTTTGATTCTGTCCATTGATCTGCTTTTTCCCTTCCGTCTTCGACATCACGCGCCCCCTCTGAAACCTAGGGGTTCGGGTGATGTTCTTCTTGGCTTCAACATGGCTCTACCATGGCTCTAACATGGCTCTAAATGTGTAGAAACTTTGATGGGTTAAATGTAAATGTCTTTGGCTAGAAACCCATTGTTTTTAAAATAGATTGAACTAGGCGGCTTTAGTAGATATAAGATTATGTGGTGCTATTCTGTTATGCTCATGCTTATAGAAATTTCTCTTATAGTTGCCTATCCAAGTATATATTGAGCTAACATAGTTGGTTCTCTTTTAATTCTATTCCACTTTTATTGTTAGTTTTTATTTGGTTTTACTTCCAAATGATGTCAAATTCAATCAAACAACTTTTGTTTGATAACCATCTTATTTGAATGATTTTCTATTGGTGGAGATAGATTAGAGTGAACTATCCTATGAGTTGGGTATACCTCACTCCAGCTCCTAGATGATATATGATTGCGCTTGATCTTGATCAACTTCTGGTCTTGAGGATCTTCTCCTCCTTGGCTTGAGCCTGCTCCTTCTAGCTCCATCTATGTGATCATGGTTCTGGTGCTTGCTTGGAAATTTGGGTGTTGCTATACTTTATGGATGATTGGTACTAGCTCTTGATGCTTTGGTGGTCTAGAACAGTGACATGTTCTTGTGTTATTGATGTGATGTGTATCTTTGGTCGATCGTTGTGGTTGCTTGTGTAGCTGATTATTGCTAGAATGTTTTTGTACTGCCTCAGAGCCGACCCTTGGTCGACAACACATGCATCTGTATGGTTGTGTGACCTACCTATGAGCTTGGTTGGTTGCTTTGATCCTAAGCTGTTTGTGGATCAGGTTATCCAAGTGATATTTATCATCCAACAAAGATTATTTTTGACTACCACTTGTTATTCTTCCTATCCTCTTTGCATTTTTGCAGGAATTTGGAAGAGAACAATAAAAAATAGTAGTTAGATTTTTTTTTCTTAGTTGAAATCTCGTAATAATTATTCTTGTAATGTGATGAATTTTGTAAAGACAATGTAATATTGTGTTATATTAATAAAAGTATAGTTTCTCTATTCTTGTATTACTTGTTATTGTATTTTGGTTGTGATCTAACTTATAATTTGAAATCCAAGTCTTTCTTTTATTTGAAACTCAAACGTGAACTTCTTTTTTTCAAATTTGAGTTTATTTCAAATTATTTCCCTCAAAATTCTTAACTTCAACAAAGGTCATGTCGAAATTCATATTAAACTAACAATTACCTAAACCTAGTCATCAGTCGAAAGGAATTCCAATCACCCAGAGGTCTTAGGTTTAGGCGCAAAAAAAAACCCTCAAATTCAAATGCATGTATATAGATGCACAAATTCTACTTCAACCCCTCGTTTAGTCCTACATGCTAGGATGTTACAAAAGTCCCCGAGGCGGTTTTTATATTGGACCTCCTTCGATAATAGGAATTTAGAGACATTCAAAATAAATAACGGATGGCAACAAAATTACATGTGGTTTACACCTTAGCTGGCATTCAAAGTGCGGAGTGATGCAAAAATCCTTATTTATAAGGGTGACTTGGGGGTTTATATCAAACACTCAGGAATGTTTTTTTAATTCTTCTTCAATCCTTTTCAAGTAACATGACAAGTTACAGTAACATTTTGTGTCCCCAACTCCACCGAAGTTTATCCGGCAAAACGGGGTATAAGTAATAAAAATTTGAATGAATAAAGCATGTAAAGTAGGCAAAATATTTTTTTATTTTTGAAATAGTAAATTGATTAGAATAAAATGCAAGTAAAGTAGATATAATGTTGTGTCTTACAATTTAAAATGGCCTAGCGTTTATGGGTTCACTTCATATCTCTCTTTCATACATGGTGGGGTGAATATAACACTTAACAACAAGCAACAAGTGTAAGCATGTGGTATCATGTATAAGAATTCATATGGGTATCAAGTCCTTGTATAGAGATGATGTAACACATATACTACTCTCTCCGTTCCTTTCTATAGTGCCTATAGATTTTTGCGTTTGTTTCACAATATAAGGCTGTAGCTTGGCTTTTTTCAATTGGATTGCCTACATTTAGGAAGCAATATTTTTCTTTCCTTAATTAAACCTGGCTGCACATATATGGAGAGCCAACCAGACAGATTTGTGGGATTTGTTATGGTAAGTTAGGAAGTTATCGATTTTCCTAATTTTAGTCCAATCTCAAATCATTCAGCCAGGGGGTTTTGTGTAAAAAATACTCTTGCGCTAATTTTCGTGCCAAAAAACTATAAACACTATAGAATGGAACGAAGGGAGTATATACTAAGTTGTGTAACATCCGATTTTTGAGGTCCGTCGCGATTTTTGTGGGCGTGGCACGTAAGATTTCCGGTTTCAGATCTTATGTATGTGCCATTCTATGGTCCCATGTGCCAAGTCACTTCTGACGTCTAGGTTTGATTCGGTGTAGGACGCTTCAATGTTGCCCCGACCTCCTTCTATACAAGTCGATTTGGGTGTCCCCAGCCTACTGTGTCAGCTGCATGGTAGTCTCGGGGGAGGGGGTTACATGTCACTCGGGTGTGTTGCCTCTTATCTTCCTTCAGGCTATGCCGGGCGTCATTGGGCTTACCGGGTCGCCCGCATGCCATTCGTGGGGCAATGCCTCGTTTGGTGACAAGATGGTGACATGTTCCGGTGACATGTTCCTCACAGACGGGTGGTTGTCTAGGCTAAGGTGGGTCGCGGGGGGCATCTGCCCAAACCTAATCATTGGCCAATGCGGCAGGGTTTTCCCCTAGCTCCTGGCATTACTCAACACCCGGCTAACTGGGTCATCCATCTGGCTTTCGCGATAAGGCCCTTGCATCACTATGTTTTGTCCACTTGTCATGTCCATGAGCGTATGTGGGTATGAGTCATTTTTCTCGCCGCTTGCAGCGGCACATCCTATTTGTTTGTTGATTGCATGGTCTCTTGTTCTTGCCATCTCTTTGCACTGGCTAGATGCGCCGTCTTTAGACACGTAACCTTCCCAGTGCCATGTGTTGCGATTTTTCAGCCAAAACTTGCTATGTGTCGGGTTCGGTCAGCCTGACTTTTGTCTGCACCCGACTTGCCAATTGCATAAGACTGATGCCCTTCTTTCGTCCTCCTTGATTTAATTTTGTTCATCAGACGCTCCTCTTCTTCTTTCTCTTCCTCTTATTCCTCTTCCTCTTTCTCTTCTTCCTCTTCTTCCTCTTCATCTTCCTCTTCCTCCTCCTCTTCCTCCTCCGTACAGCCGTCATCACTGCCACGCTGCTGCATTCACACGACATGCAAGCGCTATATATGTTTTGAAAGTGTTTTTTTGTTGTTTATGTGTGCTCGTACTTTGCATGTTCGTGCCCGGACTAGGTTGTTGATGTGTATGGCTGCTCTGGCTGCCGTGGTGTTTTCTGCCATCATGCTGCATTTGTTGGGATTTTTATGTATGTCGTTCCATGTTCCTGCTGGAGGTTTATTTTGGTGCTTCTTCTGTTGGCGGCGCAAATGATCGGCCATTTTATTGATCGTTGTGCCTCGTATAGATATGGTTTTCATAATTTCCTGGTTTATTCGGGATGCATGAGTCTCTAGGTTTTGTCCATGCTAATGTTGCTTTGTTCAGTTTGTTTTCTATCCTATATTTTCTACGTTTGGTTACCTCCGCTACTATTCCGATGTTTTTTCCTGCTTGTTTTCTTGGCACTGTTCTATGGTTTCCTTATGGTTCAGAGTGTGCGTTTCTTTGCCCCATCATTTGTTTTGTTTTATGTTTGATCCGCGTGTTGGCTTCCATGTCAGCCGTTGTGGCTCATGGTTTCACGATTCCTTGTTGGACGATCCATGTTCCCTAGGCGGTATCCAGCATGCATGTGATAGCCCGCATGTGCACATGATGGTTGTAGCACAATTTTCATAAGTATTAAGTTATCAAATCCCACTAGAAGTCAAAAGTACAGTTAAATATTCTATATAACAAGAGTGTCAATTCTAATGACCTATACTAAATTGAAACTACACTTAGGTTGAAGACGTTTTGAAACTGAAAGTAAATATGCAACAAAGTTAAGAATAAAAAATGCTAAAAATAAAATGGAGCTTTTTGTTGTGATCAAATAGTGATTCAAAACGCATGCATGGGTGACCAACGGGATGTTGCATGGAGAATATCATTCATATAATAATATTTGCACAAACATAAAGTAGTGGCAACATAGTTCTAGACCTATTGTATGTAGGTATGTGTACCATATATAGTTGTACGTGCTACAAGAGAACTTGCATAACATATTTTGTCGTACCCTCCCATTTCACCGTGGCCTCATTAGGAACTAAGGGTAATTAAGGATGGCCTTTCAAGTCATCTTGAGAAAATCATTAACACTCGATGAACACATGAACACTTTAAATTAAAACATGACCCTTGTTGTCTCCAAGCTGTACCTCCAAGGGGTTCACATGTTTCACATAATAACAGGTAATACAACATGCTGATATACACCAAACCAATATATATGATGAATCAATAAAAATGCAGTACTGAAATCATGTTACTCGGGCACTAGTAACAAGAATTAGTAATAGCAAATTTGCATTAACATGTCGACAAGACCATTCTCAAACAAGCCTCCACAGAATTAACGACTATTCATAATTACATAAAAGATATCATCCAAGTCCCTTACACCACACGCCTACAATGGTAATTACTCACACATGACCATTAAGGCCGAAGGCTTGATGATGATGTTGATGAAGATGATTAGCCCCAAAGAGGAGGTGGTGTTGACCACGACGCCCATGGCGCCTGCAGGATGGCACTGACGATTATCAACGCGAACATCTATTCTTGCATATAATCCTTAAGGTGTTCATCACTGTGAGATTTTATAAAGTAATGCAAACACAAATACTTATGTTAGTATTCTACATATTTAGATGATGAAAAGTACTGTAATCACATGATAATGGCATCCATTAACATTTTGCACTTCCTTGTGATAACTATTGACTTTGTGATCGTGTAGACGTAGTAGGACACTTTGGGTCTGTAGTCACGTACTAGGACTTTGAGAAATTTGACCCTTGCTTTTCTCAGTGGCACGTCACTGCCCCAATTTCAAAAGGTGTTGTCCCAATTTCATAGGGACCTACATGAAATACATACACTTTCTCATGATCGTCATATGTAACTCCCCGCCCCCCTTAAAAAAACTTACCCCATGATTGTCAGAATGACATCATGGAGATCCTCAAACTCGAGAGTCTCATCATCACTACTGATGATGTAGGGTTCTTCCATTTGGAATCTATCATAAAAAAAATAGTTTCATTTCATTTGTGTATTATTATATATATAGGAAAGTGAGCCAATCTGCTAACTTGAGGAAAAAGAGCCAGCGGACATGACGAGTGTTGAAGCCGGTGACAATGTGGGTGGGCCGGTGAGGTGTGGATGTAGAGCTGATGAGGCTCGCTGTGGAGAGGGGCTCTATCTGGCTGGAACGATGGTGGCCCAAGAGTAAATGAAAATGGAAAATAAGTGCATGTGTCCACTCTCCTAGCTCACGGCCGGTCAACTAGAGCAAACAATCCAACTGTCAACAATTTGCTGGTCCTACAAGCAATAATTGGTCTCACCATGAGCAAACTGACACTCCCACCTGTAATAATCGTTCCATCGTCAGCAATTTGTTGATCCACCTATGGTCCCACCTGTAGGCGATTTCCGGACTTCCAGTCCCACTATGTCAGTTGTAAATGCTGTGAATGTTAAAGGGCTTGACTCGATGAAAACCCCCGTGTGGAAACGCGTAAGGCTGGGCTAGATCAAAGTGGATTAAGTGAGAATTGTGTGGGTACTCGTAAGTGTTGACTCGATGATAAACTCTACATGGAAGGGATTTGAACATGGTTTGGAGCTCTTAAAAAAATGTGTCATCTGGCAAGTTGAAACTGGTGAAAAAATAAACATTTGGAGAGATAGTTGGATAAGTGATAAGGGGAGGCCCGATCTTCTCAGTAAGCAACGGTGGTGATGATGATCACGGGATGATAGCAGCGGAGAAACACGACGATGTAGTGGATGATAACTTGTATGACGCAACGAGATCTCTCGATTGGTCCCTGTCGCCAATGCAACAGCTCTCAACCCCGCAAGATATTCGCAACTCCACACACTTGCGCACGTAGCCGCCGACCACGAAGCGGTAAGTTGCAACCGTCTAATTCCCAATGGAACAGCAGATCACACAAGACTTAAACAGGATCTACACAATATCCAAGCAATATGGTGTAGGAATTCAATAGTTTTGCAGAGCAAACAACTAAGAACTAGGGTTTATCTTAAACGTGGTCTAAAGCAACTTGTGGGCGTCCCAGGTACTTATATAGGCGTCTGGGACGACCTCGGTCCAAAAGTACGAAAATAACCGACCTGAATAGACTGGTCGAGAGACTGGATCGTCCGGTCTGAATCCGGTCGACCGGCCTGTGGACCGGCGTCCGGTCTCGTGGTCCGTCAATCGGTCGACGGAAATCTGCGAGGTTTCCGGTTTTCGTCGGCTCGAGGGGCTTCCTCCGGTTGGCGGCCGGTTGGCGGCGTCGGCCGGGTGGCCGGACGGCCCGGCGTGGCGGCCGTCCGACCGGGTTCGGACCCTGGACTTCTTCTTCTTCTCGCGCATGCCTCCCGCTCCTCCCTCGCGCGTCCATGAGATATCTTCATGTCCAGCTCCATGTCCACCTTCACGTCCATCTTCACGTCCAGCTGCTCCTCTCCTCCTCGTGCGATGCTTGTCTCCTCTTCATACCCGATGATACATAAGTAATAGGACTTAGGTAGTATAAAGCTCTCATCAATCAAGGTATCGTTTAGGAACAAGTTCACCTGTTGTTTAAGTAGCTTCGCACGAGCTCGTGTCATTGGTCCAATCCTGACTTCATTGGACTTGAGCTTCACAGCAGGTTCATCTTCAGTTGGTAATGACGGAGGTAGTAGTGAGGTAGGGATGTCCTCATCATCTCCCCCCTTCAAAAGGCGTCGACCCCGACGCTCCAAGGTCTTCTCCGTCATATGGTGTCAAATCAGCAACATTGAAAGAATTACTGACACCAAACTCATCCTCTGGAAGATCTATCGAGTATGCATTATCATTGATCTTGGCAAGCACTTTGTAAGGACCATCACCACGAGGCTTCAACTTAGACTTCCTCAACTTCGGGAACCTATCCTTGCGAAAATGTACCCAGACCAAATCACCAGGCTTGAACAACATCTCTTTGTGCTTCTTATTCATCCTTGCAGCATTGCTCTTGCCTTTCTTCTCAATCAACTCTTTAGTCTTCTCATGAATCTTCTTCACATAATCTGCCCTCTTTGATGCCTCCATATTAACTCTCTCATGTATGTGCAAAGGCAACAAGTCAAGTGGAGTAATGGGTTTGAAACCATACACCACCTCAAAGGACATAGCTCCGTGGTAGAATGTACCGCCCTGTTGTAAGCAAACTCCACATGCGGCAAACACTCTTCCCACTCCTTCAGGTTCTTCTTGATCATGGATCTCAACAGTTGTGACAATGTTCTATTCACCACTTCAGTTTGACCATCAGTTTGGGGATGACAAGTAGTGCTGAACAGCAGCTTCGTCCCCAGCTTTCTCCAAAGCGTCTTCCAGAAGTAGCTCATAAACTTCACGTCACGATCAGAAACAATAGTCTTCGGGACTCCATGTAGACGTACAATCTCCCTGAAAAACAGGTTAGCAATATGCGACGCATCGTCGCTCTTGTGGCAGGCAATAAAGTGGGACATCTTAGAGAATCTATCCACTACCACAAATATAGAATCATGGCCTCTCTTAGTACGCGGCAAACCCAACACAAAATCCATACTAATATCCTCCCATGGTGTAGTAGGTGTCGGTAAAGGAGTATACAAACCGTGAGGCTTCAGCTTGGACTTGGACTTATTGCAAGTAATGCATCTCCTCACATATCTATCCACGTCCCGCCTCATCTTTGGCCAATAAAAGTGGTCAGCTAGCATGAGTAGCGTCTTCTCACGCCCAAAGTGACCCATCAAACCTCCAGCATGTGATTCCTGCAATAAGAGCAAACGCACAGACGATTCTGGAACACATAGTTTGTTAGCCCTAAACAAGAACCCATCATGTATGTGATATTTTTCCCATGCTTTACCAAGAGCACATAAGCGATATGGTTCAGCAAAATCATGATCGGTAGCATACAAATCACATAGAATCTCTAAGCCAGGAATTTTAACATCAAGTTGAGTTAATAACATATTCTTCCTAGATAGAGCATCAGCAACAATATTATCTTTTCCCTTCTTATGCTTAATAATGTATGGAAAAGACTCAATAAACTCAACCCACTTAGCTAGACGCTTATGCAAAGTAGATTGGGCTTTCAGTATTTCAAAGCTTCATGATCAGAATGTATGATAAATTCTTTTGGCCACAAGTAATGTTGCCAAACCTCAAGAACTCTAATTAAAGCATACAATTCTTTATCATAGATAGGATAGTTCAACTTAGCACCAGAAAGTTTCTCAGAAAAATATGCAATTGGGCGACCCTCTTGCATCAACACACCACCAATTCCAATACCACTAGCATCACATTCAATCTCAAATTGCTTATTGAAATCAGGAAGTGCAAGCAACGGTGCAGAAGTTAACAATCTCTTAAGTTCATCAAAAGCATGATCTTGGGCTGCGCCCCACTCAAAAACAACACCCTTTTTAGTCAAATCATTCAAAGGTGCAGCAATAGTACTAAAGTTGGGCACAAATCTGCGATAAAACCCAGCTAGACCATGAAAACTTCTTACTTGACTCACATTCATGGGAGTAGGCCAATTTTGAATAGCTTCAATTTTAGACACATCTACTTCTACTCCATGCTTAGAGACAACATAACCTAGAAATATGACCTTATCTTTGCAAAATGTGCACTTCTCAAGATTACCATAGAGTTGATTATCACGCAACACTTGCAAAACATGTCGAATATGTATAGTATGATCAGATTCATTGTGGCTGTAGATTAATATGTCATCAAAATACACAACCACAAATTTGCCAATAAATTCACGCAAAACATGGTTCATCAGTCTCATGAAAGTGCTAGGTGCATTAGTTAACCCAAAAGGCATTACTAACCACTCATATAAACCAAATTTTGTTTTAAAGGCTGTTTTCCACTCATCCCCTTCTTTCATCCTAATTTGATGATAACCACTACGCAAATCAATTTTAGAGAAAACAGCAGCACCACTCAATTCATCTAACATATCCTCTAAACGGGGAATAGGATGACGATATCGAATAGTAATGTTGTTTATAGCTCTACAATCTACGCGCCAAGTACCATCTTTCTTAGGAACTAGAATAACAGGAACAGCACAAGGACTAAGGCTTATGCGGATATAACCTTTGTGGAGTAGCGCGTACTTGCTTCTGTATCTCCTTCGTCTCTTCGGGATTAGTGCGATATGGCGCCCTATTGGGCAGCGATGCTCCGGGAATCAAGTCAATTTGATGCTCAATACCTCACAATGGTGGTAGTCCTGCGGGTACCTCCTCCGGAAACACGTCGCCGAATTCCTGCAAAACATTAGAAACACCAAGAGGAAGAGGGGTCATGTCGTTAGAAACCAAAACCGTACCCCTGTACAAAAGCACAAGAGGCATGGCCGTAGGATCCTCACTAAATTCTCTCATGTCTTCTTTGGTGGCTAATGAGACTAAGGAATTCACTCTCTCACTTTTCGTTATATCACTCACGACATTACAATTCTCTCGCCTATCTAGAGGTGCATCCTCCAAATTCACTTCGATCTTCTGACGAGACTCATTGACAATTTGTTGTGGTGACATAGGCTGTAAGTTAATTTTCTTGCCCTTGTACTCCAAGTGATATGTATTGGCACGGCCATTGTGTTGCACAGAACGGTCATAGAGCCAAGGCCGACCCAATAAGAGGTGACAAACCGTCATAGGAACCACATCAAAATCAATGCAATCCTTATACGGTCCAATCGCAAACTCAACACGCACCATGTGGTTTACCTTCATCTCACCATTGCCGCTCAACCACTGAATATAATATGGATGCGGGTGCGGTAGATACTTCAACTTCAACTTGGTACATAACTCCTTGCTTGCTAAATTGCGGCAACTCCCGCCATCAATAATGACCTTGCAAGCCTTGTCAGGACCAACTAAAGCTTTGGTTTGGAACAAATTGCAGCGCTGAGTAGATGCACTAGGCAACACATTAAGAGCACGCTGCGACACAACAATGGTGCGAGCATCAGAAGGATATGCATCTTCACCATCAGTGTCATAGTCATCATTGTCTGGAGCATTTGGATCAACATCATCTCCAGTCTCATACTCATTGTCCTCATTGATAAACATGACTTTGCGGTTAGGAAAATCTCTCTTGAAGTGACCCTTGCCACCACATGTATGGCAAAGCATATCGCGGTTGCGCGTTGTAGACACACTAGAACCACTCGTACTTGCAGCAGATTCGGACTTCTTTGCATTAGATACATTGGAGACCGGTTTGCTAGGCGGAGTAGAGTAAGGAACGGAGCGCGTCGAAGGCGCCGGCGCCGTAGAGGGCGCGCGGGGTGTAAAACGCCCAGCTCCCGTAGCACGTCCCTTAACCTTTGCTTCTTCAGCCAACTGTGATTCAGCTTCTCTTGCATGATGTAACAATTGATTCATATTGGTGTAGGTGTAATGACGAACAATGCCTTTAACATCATACTTCAATCCATTGAGAAAACGCTGCATTGTCATCTCTAGAGACTCACGGACACGACCACGCTGCATAAGCATCTCCATCTCCATGTAGTACTCATCAACAGTCTTCACACCTTGCCTCAATAGTGTCAACTTATCAAATATATTCCGCATGTAATTTGTAGGCACAAAACGATAAGTCATAATTTCGTCGGATAGGTTGTGCACCATCTTCGTCGCGGTTACGAACCAAAGAATCCCACCAACGCAATGCATAACCATCAAATTCAGAAGAAGCAAGCTTGATCTTCTTATCTTCAGAGTAGTTGGGATGTAAGCTCCATAATTTCTCAATCTTGAGCTCCCAAGTGAGGTATTCTTCAACATCAGCTCCTCCTTCAAACTTGGGTATGGAAAACTTAGGCTTACCCAATCCATCTTCTTCATCTTGTCCACGACCATTGCGGCCAAGTGGAACCCAGCCACGAGGACGATGACCACGAGGCGCACCACGAGCATTGTGTGCGTCATCTTCAAGCTCAGGATCTTCATCATCTTCTTGTTGTTGTTGTGCAGTCAAGTTCTCAATAGCGATGAGCATGTCTGCAATATTGCGCTGTATATCCGTTACTTGATCAGCCAATCCATGGTGCATTAGTAGCATCCAACGTTTGTTTGATCTCGTCAACCGTACCCTTAAGCTCATCATCCTGAGCGCGGAATTCACGTCGCATCTCATTACGAAGAGCCTCAAACTCCCTCCAGTTAATAATATCTGCAGAATCCTTGTTCTCCTGGTTAACAATCTTATGATCACTAGCAGACATGATTAGTAGGTTAGTGCACTAAATCAAAAATATATGGTGGTACTCTCACAACTCACTCAAAACTGATAAGAAAAGGAAATCTTACCGTTCCAAAGTAAATTAGTGTTGCTTACCACTTGTAGTAACAACTAGTGCACGGATGTAGCGAAGCGAATATCAAGGGTATAAGAACAATCACACGACAAAGCAGGATATATGTGGGGCTGTAGGTAGGCTACCTATTTGCACCAATAACAAGCTCTAGCGCTGACCGTAGACAACCAATGATACTCACACAAGGCGATATAATGGGGCAATGCAACTATATGGAGGAAAAGGTTGCAATGCACTAGAGAGACGCTAGCAAAGCTCAACGAGACACATTGCTCAACTACAGCAGTAAAGAAAACTTAGGCCTTTCACTTGATTCAACTAGCACGACACTTTTCTTTTTGTATTTTTCTTTTTGTAACACACGCAGCTATGTAGCTCTTTTTGCTTCTTTTCTATTTTCTCTTTTTTTTTGATTTTATGACTCAACTCCTTGATAACACGGCCAACAAGATATGCAAAGCACCAAAAACCCTAACGAGCAACCTGTCGAGCGGTAAAACTAGTCTCTTCGGGAAGTTCCTAGTCACGTATATCGAAAGGCTGTGTCTATGGTTGGGAACAAGCACACTGTACGCTATGTGGACTCGGAGTAACAAAACTGACACAATATGATAAACTAGATGATAGAGAAAACTCAAACCCTAACAATTCTACTAGAAGAAAGATAAAGTTACGCAAAAACAACTACGAAAAGCAACTAAAACTCGAAATTAGTGCAAGCTATGGCTATGGCAAACCCTAACCCTAAATATTTTTGGCTTTTTCTGGATAGGAAAACACTCACAACTCAACTATGGGGTGGATTGTGGATGGCTTACCGAGGAAAACTGGAAATCTGATACCAAGATGATAAGGGGAGGCCCGATCTTCTCAGTAAGCAACGGTGGTGATGATGATCACGGGATGATAGCAGCGGAGAAACACGACGATGTAGTGGATGATAACTTGTATGACGCAACGAGATCTCTCGATTGGTCCCTGTCGCCAATGCAACAGCTCTCAACCCTGCAAGATATTCGCAACTCCACGCACTTGCGCACGTAGCCGCCGACCACGAAGCGGTAAGTTGCAACCGTCTAATTCCCAATGGAACAGCAGATCACACAAGACTTAAACATGATCTACACAATATCCAAGCAATATGGTGTAGGGAATTCAATAGTTTTGCAGAGCAAACAACTAAGAACTAGGATTTATCTTAAACGTGGTCTAAAGCAACTTGTGGGGCGTCCCAGGGACTTATATAGGCGTTCGGGACGACCTCAGGTCCAAAAAGTCCGAAAATAACCGACCCTGAATAGATCTGGTCGAGACAGACTCGGACGGGTCCGGTCTGGAATCCGGTCCCGGGCGTGGACGGCCGGTCCGGTCGTGGGTCCGGTCAGTCGGCAGCGGAAATCTGCGAGGTTTCCGGTTTTCGTCCGTACGAGGGGCTTCCTCCGGTTGGCGGCGGTTGGCGGCCGGTCGATCGGGCCGAGGGACGGACGGCCCGCGTGGCGGCGGTCCGACCGGGTTACGGACCGGCCTGGACTTCTTCTTCTCCTCTCGCGCATGCCTCCCGCTCCTCCCTCGCGCGTCCATGAGATCTTCATGTCCAGCTCCATGTCCAGCTTCACGTCCATCTTCACGTCCACTCCTCTCCTCCTCGTGCGATGCTTGTCTCCTCTTCATACCTGATGATACATAAGTAATAGGACTTAGGTAGTATAAAGCTCTCATCAATCAAGGTATCGTTTAGGAACAAGTTCACCTGTTGTTTAAGTAGCTTCGCACGAGCTCGTGTCATTGGTCCAATCCTGACTTCATTGGACTTGAGCTTCACAGCAGGTTCATCTTCAGTTGGTAATGACGGAGGTAGTAGTGAGGTAGGGATGTCCTCATCAATAAGGAGAGATGGTGCTTTGATGATCACAGGTAGAAATAAAAGCAATAGACTAAAGAAAGTAAAATCTTTATTTGGAAGTGGTAATAGTGGATGGAATTGCTTGTTCATTCCATCTTCTTACCTCATGATGCAGAAAACATTCTAAAGATGAGAGCAACAGTACAAAACTTGGATGATACTCTAGCATGGAATTACGAGAACAATGGTTTATTCACAGTCAAAAGGGCATACAAGCTGGCTTCAAATCTTAACAGAGAAACACCTGCAACACTTGCAGCAACAAGCACTGAACCCGATGGGAGACTAGGCATTTGGAAAAATGTTTGGAAGGAAAATGTACCGAATAACATAGAAAAAATCAGTTGGAGGTTGGCAAGGGAAACTTGGCTACATAGAAGAATAAATGGCGTAGAAACCTAGAAGTTAAGAGTAAAATTTGTGGTAATGGTGTAGAAGACAGTTTTCATGCTATAGTGGAATGTACAATAGCAAAGGCGTTGAGATGCATAATGAGGGATTTATGAGAACTTCCTAAAGAAAAAATGCTTCAGAAGAACATGGGAGGATTGGCTGTTGATCCTGCTCAATAATTCTGATAAAAAGCTACATCAGGCAATCCTGCTCACCCTTTGGAGATCATGGCACTTGAGAAATGCTAGTTGTTATGGAAAGGAAGAAGCCACCATTGAACACTCTGCCACAACTTGTGTTAACAGTCTTCATACTAAGGATGGAAAAAAACACTAGGCGAGGTGTCTGTCTAGTGTGGTTAGCATTCGTCTAGTGCCTAGGCAAATGCTTAAACGTCGTAAGTGCATCCTAGGCAGCATACATTTATACCATAAAGTGTATATATATGTTATTATATTAAAACATATTAATTTAAAACATGTAAATGAGTAAACTACTTGACTACGATCGTAATATGAACCATCTGACTCAGTGAAATATGACATGATTTCTCATTGGAGATGGCAATTCGCTAGTTGCTCTGCCTATAATTCCGCCTAGGCCCTGGGCGAGGTGTCTGCCTATCGCCTAGTGCATAAGCGTCGCCTTTTTCAACAGTGCTTAATACTAACCCAATTGCTTTGGTGGATTATGATGGTGCAGATGGTAAGGGCAAGAAACATATGACTGTTCTGCAAATTGATAAAAAGATAGAGAACAGAACAATGATAAGTGAAAGTTCAAAATGGGAACCCCCATCACTGGGATGGTTAAAAGCAAATGTTGATGGTTCTTATATTCCTAAAAGTGGTGCTGCTACAACAAGAGTTGTTATCAGAGATCATACTGGAAAAAATATTGTTACAGCTGGTAATATCTTACAAAGCTGTAGCAGTGCTGAGGAAGCTGAAGCAATGGCCCTTTTCCATGGAGCAGGAGTAGCAAGATAATGGTCTGGGAGCCTCATTATTTTTGAATCTGATTGCCTCCCTACTGTGCAGGCTGGAAACTGGGAAATGCAAAACTTATCTCACTTAAGAAATACATATGCTGTTTTTATTAATTCTGCTAGTTTTTTTTTTCAAAATGGAAGTATGTGTTTGTTAAGAGAGCAAATAATAATGCTGCTCATGAGTGTGCTTCGTATGTGCGACTTTTAGCCTTAGGTGTCTGGTGGTATTTAGAATAGTTTGTTCCGATATATTGTTGCTAAGGCTGCGGCTTTGGATTGTAACCGAACATCTGATTTTTTTGAATGAAGTTTGTTAGCACTTTAAAAAAATTGTTTTGAGACGAGGGTAAAACTGGGTAGTGCAAGTGATAGTGGAAAAAAAATCTTTAAGATTCGGGGCTGAACCATTCGGCCACACCAGCCTTGCCTCCGTGAGGTGACATGATGTTGGCGGACGCGCCACCAGGGCCGTGCTAGACTTCTCCGGTGAGAAAAACAGTGAAAAATAGTCATCTCATCTCCAAAGCCCCTAGCATCTCTCTCGAGTCTTCGAGCACTTGCTCATTGCCTACGCCCGCACTCTGTTCTGATGCACATGCCCATGTACAATGGCAGGCTACGGCGGCGCTATGCCAGTGACACGACAACGACGGTTTCGATCTCCTTGGACGATCGATCGACGACAACGAGCTGCGTCCCAGCCGCCAGTCATGCCCAATGTTGATGGCCGTTGCCCCCTAGCTCGCCCCAAATACGTGAGCAAGGGCTGCCTTCCTACAGGGACGATATGGGCAGCGCATGCATGGGCGGGCAGATATCGTGTACCTGTCGCCCAGACCCCAGACCCGGCTTCTCCCTCGATCCAATCGGCAGCATAGGTGACAATTCACACCCTACGATGCTACAAAGCTATGTACTACTCCCTACATGGTTTCATTAAAAACTGAGAAGGAAAGAGGCACACATAATAATATCTTTTTCCGCAACCGTCGAATCCCGAACAATTCCAACAAAAACGAGGACTACTAAGAGCATTTCCAGTCGTATCCCAAAATCGTCGAAGACGTGTTTTGTTTGCCGTTTGAGGACGTCGGCAGTCGCGTCCTCCAAACGCCCTCCCCAAAAGAATATTGGTGCACGAAAATAAAGGTTTTCATTCAAATTTGATTATATATTACAAAGTTTGAATGAAAACGGCTAGATTTCATCTAACCCTAGCCTATTGACCGCCCGACGGTGCGTTCGACGGCTCCGTCTCGTCGTCGCCTCCCCTCCGCCGCAGCTCTTGCTGCGCGCGCCGCCTCTCCATGCGTAAGGCGGTGGCCAGACGCCGCTGCCGGCCGCCCTCCCCTGCTGCACCGCCTGGAGGAAGAGCTCGACGGCGCGACGAATCTGCGTCTCTTCGCGGGCACGGGCGTCGTCCTGGAGCTTCTTCTCCGACTCGAAGGACTCGACGAGCGCGCGTTGCTGATCGGCCGTCTCGTCCGGGTGCGGCCCGTCGTCGTCGGACCACTCGAACTCGTCGTCGTCCTCCACCTCGGTCTCCTCCTCCTCCGCCTCGGCCTCCTCCTCCTCCATTGCCTCCTCCTCATCCGTTGGCGCCTCCATCATCGCCGCCGCCAACTCGTCCGCCCGCCTCCCCCAGGCCGCCTCCGTTGCCGCCAGCGCCGCCTCCCGGCTCACGGCCGCTCTCGCCGCCGCCTGCTGCGGCGCTCGATCGCCTCCCGCCGTTCACGGTACACGTCTCCCTCCTCTTGCCGGCGGCTCCGCCAGCCGCTGCTCCATCTCCTCCATCCAGCGCCGCCGCGCCTCTTCTGTCGTCGAGGCGTCGAACATCGCAATGGTGTCCGCCAGCGCCTCCTCGTGCCACGCCGCTGCCGCCGCGATCTCATCAGCTGCGGGGCCAGGGGCGTCCGCCGCGTGCGCCACCTCACGCTACTGGCGGGCCTGCTGCTCGAGTGCCTCCCGCCGCTGCTGACGATGTGCACGCCAGAGCTGCATCCCTCGCCGCCGCTCTTCCCCGGCGGCGGGGTCGATGTCGAGCTGCGAATCCGGTGCGGGAGGTGGAGGAGACGGCGGTGGAGGGAACTGGCCATCGTCGGGGCGGTTCTTCATTGCACACTGGTGGTGGAGGAGGCGGCGGTGGAGCGACAAGGGCTGTGTTTGTGGCGGAGAAAGGGGTGCCGACGGCTGTGGTGGCTGCCATTGAGCCGGGAGGGCCTTTTATAGACGCCGGCGTCGGGAAGAAAGCGTGGGAAGAGTGATGGCGCGTGATGCACACGTCCGTTGGGAACCCCAAGAGGAGGTGTGATGCGCACAACAGTAAGTTTTCCCTCAGAAAGAAACCAAGGTTATCGAACCAGTAGGAGATGAAGGCCACGTGAAGGTTGTTGGCGGAGGAGTGTAGTGCGGCGCAACCAGGATTCGGCGCAACATGGAACCTGCACAACACAATCAAAATACTTTGCCCCAACTTAACAGTGAGGTTGTCAATCTCACCGGCTTGCTGAAAACAAAGGATTAAACGTATGGTGTGGAGAATGATGTTTGTTTGCGAAGAACAACATAGAACAGAGATTGCAGTAGATTGTATTTAAGATGTAAAAGAATGGACCAGGGTCCACAGTCCACAACACATCCACAACCTTAGAACTTTCTGTCACTTTCCCAGATTAAATGGAGCCATGAACCCACTATCGAGCATAAATACTCCCTCTTGGAGTTACAAGTATCAACTTGGCCAGAGCCTCTACTAGCAACGGAGAGCATGCAAGAACATAAACAACACATATATGATAGATTGATAATCAACTTGACATAGTATTCTAGATTCATCGGATCCCACCAAACACAACATGTAGCATTACAAATAGATGATCTTGATGTTAGGCAGCTCACAAGATCTAAACAATAATAGCACAAGCGGAGAAGACAACCATCTAGCTACTGCTATGGACCCATAGTCCAAGGATGAACTACTCACGCATCAATCCGGAGGCGGGCATGATGATGTAGAGCCCTCCAGTGATGATTCCCCTCTCCGGCAGGGTGCCGGAGGCGATCTCTGAATCCCGAGATGGGATTGGCGGCGGCGTCTCTGGAAGATTTTCCGTATCGTGGCTCTCGGTACAGAGGGTTTCGCGACGAAGGATTTAAGTAGGCGGAAGGGCAGTTCAGGGGGCGACGCGAGGGACCCACACGCTAGGGCCACGCAAGCCAAGCCTGGCCGCGCCGCCCTAGTGTGGCGTCGCCTCGCGGCCCACTTCGTATCTCCTCCGGTCTTACGGAAGCTTCGTGGAAAAATAGGACCCTGGGCGTTGATTTCGTCCAATTTCGAGAATATTTCCTTTGTAGGATTTTTGAAACCAAAAACAGGAAAATGCGCTTCGGCATCTTGTTAATAGGTTAGTGCCGGAAAATGTATAATAATGATGTAAAGTATGTATAAAACATTCAAGTATTGTCATAAAAGTAGCATGGAACATAAGAAATTATAGATACGTTTGAGACGTTGTTGCCTGCCAAAACCCACCGGCGAGCAGCGAAGAGCAACACGGAGAGCCGGGAGGCTCCCAGGACTGCTGGTGGGCCCTGGTCCCTCGGGCGACGGCCCGCAATGCTCCGCACACGTCCTGGCGGTTGCAAGGGCGTGCCACCTGACCTATACCTGGTCAGGAAGGTGTTGGATTGCTTCGATTAGTTTCCTGCATGGTAGACACGTAAACATTAAATGAGCCTCGATCGGCCCCGTGAATCGGCTCAAAGAGCCGATTAACCCATGGTTCATAATGGATCTGCAATAACATGGGGGTTCTGCTTTATCAATGCTAAACTAAATCAATCTACGACAGTTTAGGGTTTTCACCGCATAACCGGAACATCCTACACGTAGTTGAGCCTGGCAGATACGAAAGATAACAGCAAACTAACCCAAAACGAGGCCTAAAAACCAACATGGAGTCGATTCCCGGAACATCCCTTCTTGGATCAGCAAACCGTACCTTACGCACTACTGGATCGTTCAACCCGTTTGCAAGGTCTAACCATGCAGATATCAAACTAATCCTCGAAGAACAAGGAACAACTATAACAGATCAAATCTACTAAACAAAGATAAAGCAAGATGCTGCCCTTACACCTAAATAGGTGTAAGGACAGCTAGATATCTAGGGGCAGCACAGCTACGTAAATATATCGAAAAGCATCGATGCAAGCCCTAAAACATCTACGATAAACAGTGTTACTCGCCATCAAAAAGGCTTCAGTACGAGCAACACCAAACAACGAATAAACAGATACTGCCTAGATCGCAAGAGGCAGCATGACGCTTACCCGGAAGAAACCCTCGAAACAAGGGGTGGCAATGCGCCTGGATTGTGTTTGTTGTGAACGTGATCGTCCTCCTTTCTCAATAACCCTAGGTACATATTTATAGTCCGTGGACTTTCTATCTTTGGAAATACACCTAACCGTGTACGAGCTAAACTTTATCTCTTAATTCTAAACTAACATGCGATCTACCATAATGTACAGATACACGGGCAATTCAGCCCAAATTCACATACGAGGCCGATTCCGAAACACATTATGGGTATATCCTTCAATCCCATCTCCATCGCGGCCCATCTCCTGATTTGGCCAAAATCTGTTGATAACACATGCCCCCTGGTTTTGGCAATATTAATTCCAAAACCACTCTGTTTTTCTTCACCATGATTTGACATAATAGAGCAAAACCGCGTTGCAGAGCCGAACCGCTGCAGTGCCCTTTCATCATGATGCCTTGCCTTCTCAACTTCCCCGTATTGCACGATTTAACAGTTTTGGCAACGCATCCTCGAAACTGCCACAGCATTGAATCACCTTTCATTATATCCCCTTTATTTAAACTCATCCGGGCAGTTCGCTTCTTCATTCCCCTGTTCCGCACTAGCCATCGGCAAAAAACCCCATCTCCACAGCCATGGATTCCTCTTCCTCCTCTGCTTCTTCCGGCCTCTCCTTCCACTCCTCCTCCTCCAGCGAGCTAGAGCCGGAGGTCAACTTGACGGCGATCTACGAGGCCCTCGCCCCCGAGTATTGGGATGCGAGGGATTGGGACTCCTCCATCGAGTCGGAGGGCGACGAGCCCCTAACCGACGGGGAGGAAGACCTCCAGTTCCTCGTCGAGCTGGAGGCGGCAAGCGACGACGACCTCTTCTCATGGGACGGTGACCTCTCCTCTGACGAGGAGGAAGAGGAGGCGGAGGAGGACTCCTTCTCCGA